>OX465426.1:23402690-24800190 GCA_950005045.1 Agrotis exclamationis
AATAAATACCTGTTTTGCTAACTCAAGTAGATATACAAAGTAGGGATGCATCGATACGCCATTTCGCCGATACGATACCGATACCGATATTCTTATAAAAATATCGGCGATACCGATACCGATACGCTTATTATGAATTAAAAAATTAAGATTTATTAAATAAATCATAAGTGATTTTTATTATTAATATAAAAAGTAGTGACATAGGTTGATATTAGATATACATATAAATTTTTGTAATTAAAATTAACATTAATAAGATTTTTGTTTAAAAACAAAGTAATCTTATTTTTTTCGGAGAAAGGCGCTTTCGCGAGTCTTTCTGAAAAAGACCTGCGCTGGAAAATTGTCTCTCAGATGCGTCAGAACTCACTTGGAATCTAAAGTACTTCTGCTCATTTTTTTTTCATAATTGGGAGACCTTAGGTATCTCTCGACCTTTTCTTTGAGAGAATTACAGCTCTGAGTAGACAGGGGCTCATCTTCTCACAAACACTCCAAAGCTCGCCAGTCGTAGGCATCTCAGAACATATAGTTGCAGTACCTACAGGTTTTCCCCGGGCATAGTTCGTGCCTCGTTTACAACGAAATAGACGAGACAACACGCTCGTTTACACTACATTTTCCCACGTTTTTATACACTCACTTTTCTTTAAATTAAAAAGTATCGTTGAATCGGTCATAAAATATCGTCGATACCGATATATCGGCTAACCCGAAGTATCGCCGATATATCGGTATCGGTATCGGTATCGGATGCATCGCTAATACAAAGTTTTTGCTTACCTGCAACTAATTGTTTATATTTTAATAGTGTCTTTTTCAGGGTAATTATTTGTATTTAAGCCGTATTATTTAGAAGCACGAGAATATCACAGTCACTAACAATTTGTGGGCGCCAGGGAAGCAATTACTAAGTATAAAAACTAAATTTTAAATGCCACAAACAGTGACAACCCGAAATATTTGAGAAAATGTGTCAAAGATCAAATAGCTAGGAGGGGTATCAATGTTGAAATGACAGCTAATGTAAGTGAATTCAGTAAAGATCCATCATCGTCATCACGTTAGAAAGACGTGATATCACGCGCCGTGAGAAGCCAGCCTAATTGGTCCATCCATCTTGAAGCAAAGCATAAAGGTGCGTTTTCATTAGGCAAGTCTAGCACGCAAGTATGACGTCACATTGGTATACGATTTGCTTGAATTAAAAATTCACAATCTACAGATCAAATGTACTTGTAACTTGTACGCAGGTTTGTTCAAGTTGCATAAAATTTGCAACTTGTATATAAGTAACTTGCCAAATGCGTAATAAAATCATCATCATCATCATCAGCCGGAAGACGTCCACTGCTGAACATAGGCCTCCCCCTTAGACCGCCACGCCGAACGACAATTCGCCACTTGCATCCATCGGTTGCCCGCGACTCTCACGATGTCGTCGGTCCACCTTGTGGGAGGCCTGCCTACGCTGCGTCTTCCGGTCCGTGGTCGCCACTCGAGAACTTTTCTTCCCCATCGGTTGTCAGTTCTACGAGCGATGTGGCCTGCCCATTGCCACTTCAACTTGCAAATTTTATGAGCTATGTCGGTGACTCTGGTTCTTCGCTGAATATCCATGTTTCGGATTTTATCCCGTAAAGAAACTCCGAGCGTAGCTCTTACCATCGCTCGTTGAGTCATCACGTAATAAAATGGCGATAATAAATTATGCGTAAAATTAGGGACACCAATCAATAACAGAAAATCATTTCAGTTATGAGTTATGACCCCGGTAACGGGGAAATCCCAATTACTGTCGAGTTATTTATCCGTGTTTTGATGCCCGAAATGTATTTATGTTAATTCGCCTTTTCGTGGAAGGCGAAGAATTATTTAGAACTGTTGAAGTGTTGAGCTAATCTCAACGACGTTAATAACTCAAATTATTAATTAATTCAAAAGTATAAAGGTTATTAAAAAAGTGAACGATGGATAGATGAAAACCGGTTCATTTTTATGTTAAAAATACCAATAAAATTTTAATGTCACATATCACCAAAGTAGGTACAAATAACAAAGGTTACAATCATGGCCGTTTTTCGTTCGTACGACTAAGTGAATTAAAGCAGCAATAATAATTGATGCTTAAATTTATGAGTATCACAAACTTGCGGGAACCCCGTGTAGATAGAGAAAGATTTAAGCAATTCAAGTATTGTTGACGTTACGGTTGGTGGAGTGGCTGAGCGATTGGACTGCTGCGCTGCATGTCGCGGGTTCGATCCCCGCACGGAGCAAATATTTGTATGATCTACAAGTAGTTGTTCCAGGTCTGGGCGTTTGTGTATGTTAGTTTATAGATATGTTTGTAAACGCACCCACGACACAGGAGAAATTCCTACAGTGGGACAAAGATTAAAAAAAAAAAATGTATCTTGATCTGGTTCGCGAGTCGCGATTCAGTAAAGCGGTCGTGACGACCAATGACTTAATAATGATTTGGTAATCGTAATAGTAGTATAACAGTCCCTCCCGTCTCGCCCTGGAGGACTCATTTGATGATATTCCACGATAAAAAAAAACAACACCTACTCCAGAATGTAACAAACACTTTTGTGAAAACCACATGAAAATCGGTATAGTCAAACGAGACACAATTTCGGACAAACACAACTACATACATACAAAGTCGGCTTAAACGATACAAAACGTGAGTTATGACTCGGAACAATGAATTTAATACTGAAACAAAGCATAATAGGAACAAACACGCATACCCGACTGCCTAGATCACTCGTTGTTATAGTTGAGTGATAGTTGTCGCTAGGGGGTCGGGTCGGGGGTTTGATCTCCAGGAAGGGCAGTGCCATTGCGTTGGTGACCTATTTAATTTGTAAAATTAAATAGGTCACCTATAATACCTACACCTATAGGTCACCTATATAACCTAAATAGGTTAAAAACCTAAATAGGTTTAAATTAAATAGGTCACCAACGCAATTTAAGTAAACATGATGCTAAGATCTCAGTTAAAACATGGTTGGTACAATATTAGACAACGCAAATACCGAAAAAATTTGCCTTAAAAATTTG
The DNA here is from genome assembly GCA_950005045.1 of Agrotis exclamationis. Classification (NCBI taxonomy): domain Eukaryota; kingdom Metazoa; phylum Arthropoda; class Insecta; order Lepidoptera; family Noctuidae; genus Agrotis; species Agrotis exclamationis. Next base: position 23,405,769 of record OX465426.1, read on the forward strand.
ACTTCAAAAAAAGGAGGTTCTCAATTCGGTCGGTATTTTTTTATGTATGTACAGACGCCAGCAGGTCGACCTACCCGAAACTGTCAGATTGTACCGATTTTACCAATCGAACATTAATCTTCCACTATTGTGATAAGGTTGAAAATCTATTAAAGAAATTTGGCAGATTGTGGTAGCTTGACGTGCTGGCGCCTGTACACCGATTACTCCGAGGTTTCTAGTCCGATTAGTGTAACTCTTTTTTGTTCGATGCAGTACCTATACTTTAAATTTGGTCCCATTAAAATTTTACCAAATTTATTTATTTTGTGAGCATTTTTTTGGCTATGTGTATGAGCCTTATTTTTTGTGTATTTGTTACGCGATTACTCCGCCAATTGTGGACCGATTTCAAAAATCCTTTTATTGTTCTAAAAAAGATACTTCTGTAGTGGTCCCATAGTCACCAAGTCAGGATCTGGAGGCTTACTTCCGAAACTAATTCGATTCCGATTTTGTTTCCATTCCATTCGAATTTCGAGATGGCGCTAGACGACTTGTATAGCTCTGTCTCGTTCCCACAGCCAAAACAGGATCGCGTTAAGAGCTCGTGGTAAGGCCCCTGATGATTGGATCCTGGAGAAATCGAGGGCAACCCTCAAATTTTATCGGCCCACACATCGTGTTTCTGAAATCTTATGAAGTATATAATTTAAGTACTTGTGTATGGTATTGTAGCTGAGCTGATGATGGAAGGTACAACTCCTTAACAGTAAGGAGTAAGCATCGATTGATTTCACATATCTCCGGAACTACAAGTCCGATTTAAGTAATTCTTTTTTTTGTTGTACTTACTAGGGATCATTCAAAAACTTAGGGAATACTATAAGTTTCATCAAAATCAGTTAAATATTTGTGATAGGGAATTTTATTAGCTTATTGTGTACATGAGCGATTTTAATACCGGTGTGCTACGGATTAAAAATTCATTAATGCAAAATTCTAGTGCACAATGTGCACATGTAAGAAAATGATGTATTTAACAAGAATTTGGGTTAAATAAAATCTTTTTTCAAAAAAAAAATTTAACCGCCTTCAAAAACAACCACAAAAAAGGGTAAAACAACCTACAAACTAACTTTTCTTTCGGAAGTCGGTGGCAAAAAAGCGAACGAAATAAAAAAAAAACAAAGCCACCGACTTCCGAAAGAAAAATTATTTCGTAGGTTATTTAACCCTTTTTTGTGGTTGTTTTGAAGGCGGTTAATTTTTATTTTTTAAGTTTTTTATCGTGGTAAAATCTAAAAATGATACCTTCCGTGCATCACTGTCAGACTTGTACTGACTAAAATTTACGGTAAAATCTTTATTTAACCCTTCAGAAGCTCTTTACGTTTCAGGATAACGGCTTCCCGATAGGACAGTCCCGTGACCAACCATTAAGGGGAAACCGGGCAGGGCAGAAACCGAATGACAACGGATTATCGAGTATTATAAACCAGTGTATCTCTGTCCTCGGATCAGTAGCGGCTGGCGATTGTCTGTGCTCAATTCACACGATGCGATGCTGAGCGGTTGATCTTATGTTCGGGGTTGTCCAGTCTGCGGGTTGGTTGGTTGCTCTATAGAACTGTGACGGTTGTTGGTGACTTTGTGTTATTGGTGTTATTTTTATGGTGATTTTTGAGGTATGTGTTTAATTTACTTTTTGATACTTTATTTAAAACACACTATGAGAAACTTTTCAGGACCCTTGGGGATGATTTTCCTAAAAACATAAAAAGTATACAGGGTGTAAGAGACATCGACGCACAAACGGATACCATGGGTGCAGGACATGATTCTGGACGCCTCCGTGTTGGAATTTTTCGTCGGTTTTTTTCCTATTCTTTTTTAATGTTTGTTTTTTTTAATAGTGAGACGCGCTTAAATTACTACAGGTACGATGACCTTTCATTATAAACATCTAAGAAGACCCCATTTCTAGTTAGTTATTAGTAGTGAATTAATTACTTTTTTATTAAAAAATCTCATTGGGTTAGGTAAGAATAACGATTATGAACAGTCTATAGTTTTTTTTTTTAATTTTGAAAATTAGGAAAAATCCGACGAAAAATTCCAACACGGGGGCGTCCAAAATCATGTCCTGGACCCATGGTATCCGTTTTTGCGTCGATGTCTCTTACACCCTGTATAATTAGTATTTATATACAGATGCCAGCACTTAAACCCTCAAATTTCTTTAAGGCCTCGATTCTTGAAAACGACCTATTTTCTACTTAATCACTGAAGAAGGTACATGTTCGATTGGGATGTTTTTAAGTTCGGGGTTGGTTGACATGCTAACGTCTATACTAAACTAAAATCCATGTTAATATCTAAAGCGTCCCAGGCACTTTAGCAGTGTAAAAGCAGAAAATTTAATTACTTTTTTCAGCGCTTTCTCAATAACCTCAAGATATCTGATTTTTAGTTTAACTTTCAGTAGGTATTATAGATAAGTATTTGAATGTAGATAGATGTTGAATGTCTCCATCACATAAATCGGTTTATAAAGCATTAATATATTTTATTAGAATTTAATATGTACCCAAAAATTAAATATAGGTAAAATTGGGTTTGGTAGATAAAAACTACCTACCTAATTTTTTTTAAATGAATGAATGAACAAAATAATGGAATTTTCTGTTTTTAGTTAGAAAGACTGATGGAGACTGTTAAAGATCTAAATATGGGAAGCATTTGCAAAAAATCATAGCCTACTCGATAATATTATTTATTTGGTCACATATAGGTAAACATACAGTACACAAGGGACTTGTTTATAAATCAAGTAGGTATGCATCAGACAGTTGGGTGAAGCTCTGCTCTCGTAATAGTGATCTGTATTGAGGAGAGACAGTTTCGACTCTTTATTTGGGTTTCACAGTAACATACATATTATATTTTATGATAAAAAAACAGGCCAAAGGCGAGTGGGACTCGAGCACGAGGACGATAACGAAAAAAAATCACGTTTATTGTATGAGAGCCCCTAAAATATTTAGTTTCCTGTTTTTAATATTTGTCATTATAGCGGCAATCATCATCATCATCAGCCTATAATGTTCCCACTGCTGGGACACAGGCCTCCTCTCTGTGAGAGGGAGTGGGCCATAATCCACCACGCGGGCCCAGTGCGGGTTGGTAGATGTCACATGTCTTCGAATTTTTGGTTCTAGGACATGCCGGTTTCCTCACGATGTTTTCCTTCACCGTTTTGAGAGCAGTGGTGATGAAATAAATTACACAAAGTAATGTGCCTGGCTGGGTTCGAACCCACTACCTACAACTCTTAAGTTGGGGCCGATACCACTGGGCCACCACTGCTCTCAATGTAAAACTAACTATCACGGTTCATGAGATACAACCTGGTGACAGACGGACAGACTGACGGACACCGAAGTTTTAGTCAGGACCCGTTTTACCCTTTGGGTATCTACGGAACCCTAAAAACTAAAAGGAGACATTTGCCTTTTGATTATTTTTCTATTTATTTGGTCTCAGGTGGATAAAGGTCTAAGGCCTCATTTTATTAAGTCTAGGATCGTCCAGTTAAAAATAACCTTTGCGACGCCCATATTATATAGGGTGTTAAAAAATCAACTGCAGGAATATCGTGTGTGTACGCGGTATCAAAAACCAAGTACATTCCAAAAAAAAACTTTTTTTTTCGAGCATATTTTTCAAAAAAATATTTTTTTCTTCAAAATTTTTATTTTTTTTAAGCATTTTTCTTTTGGCCGATTAATATGGCCAATAAAATAAGCTATTTGTAAGTATTTCGATAAATTGCTAGTCCAAAGTCTGCAAAATTTGATGGGAAGCACACGGGTGAACGACCTAAAAGAGCAATCAAATTCATTAACATGGTAAAAAAAAATGCTTGAAAAAAAAATTTTTTTTTTTTGATAAAAAAGGATGAAATAAAATTTTTTTTGGAATGTACTTGGTTTTTGATACCGAGTACGCACACGAAATTCCTGCAGTTGATTTTTTAACACCTTGTATGTGGTTAGTTTTTTAACTAACTTTTTTTAATTGGATTCACTCTTTCATAATTATTATTCTATCAGAAAAGTACCAATTCGAAGTAGTAACTGTCGTTGATTTCTCACAATAAGCAGTTTATGGGAGATAGGTGTTTTTTTTTAAACTTATAGTTCGATATCTCCAAAATAAGCGTGTTTGGTCCACATCTTATCGGGGTCAAAAAAATTGGAACTAGTATCACCCATTTTCAAGGAATGCACCCAATTTGATACGAATGGACGACACGGTTGGTGCAGTAGCTGTACGATCGACTGCTGCGCAGCGTGTCGCGGGTTCGATTCCCGCACGAAACAAATAATATATTTGTATGATCTGCAAGTAGTTGTTCCGGGTCTGGGCGTTTATGTATGTGTGTTTCTATGTTTATAACCGCACCCACGATACAGGAGAAAAAAAAATCACCAATCATCCTGTATTTTGTTTGAAAAGTTATATTTCCTCACGGTACAAATATTTGTCTCGTCTAACAATACAAGTTGAGTTTAACTGTTTGTAAACACACAGTGCAGAAGAAATTCCTTCTCGTGTCCAAAGGAACATTCTAAAATATGTTTAAGACGATGAACCACTGCATATTATATAATTTAATAGTATTTATTAACATACTGTTGCCTTGTTGTTGTGGCCTGTTGGTCTAGTGGTTAGTGACCCTGACTGCTATGCCGGAGGTCGTGGGTTCGATTCCCACCCAGGACAAATGTTTGTGTGATGAGCACGATCATTTGTTCTGTGTCTGGGTGTAATGTATCTATAATATGTATGTATTTAGAAATATATAAGTATGTTTATCAGTTGTCTAGTACCCATAACACAAGCTCTGCTTAGCTTGGGACTAGATGGCGTTGTGTGATAGTTGTGGAATATTATTATTATTATTATACTGGGAATATAATAAAAATAATAAGAACAATAATAAAACGAATTTAAAATTAATGATGTGCAATTTTTGTCTTATCTTGGTTATCTCTATCTATACATATAATTATATTTAACCCTAACCTGTGAACTAAAGTAATATTCTTATAAGGAGGAGTTTATGTACATGTACCTAGTGTTAGTGAATGACGTCAATAAATTGTAATTCTTGCAAATTAAATAACTTTTCGGCAAAAAAATCTGTTACAGAATAATCATCATCAGTCTGCCCAGCCTTTTCCCAACTATACAAAGTGTAACGTTACTAACGCAAAACCTCTCGTGGGGTAACTCAGCCCATGTTAAGACTTTTGGAAATTCGCAAAAAAAAAATGATTTTTCATACTGATGGGCCCGATCAATTTCTCATTTTGTATGAAAAAGTAATTTTTTTTTTGCGAATTTCCAAAAGTCTTAGAACAAACATTGTTCAGTAACATGGGCTGAGTTACCCCCCGAGAGGTTTTGCGGTATTAACGTTACACGTTGTATAGGTCGGTTTCCAGTCGAACCAGATGCAGCTGAATATCAGTATTTTACATGACCGACTGCCTGTCGAACCTCCACAAACCAGTAACTGGGTAATACGATACCCTATGGTAAGACTGGTTGTCAGACTTTAGAGCTTCTGACTAACAGTAACGACTGTCAAAGATCTACAAATAACAGCCGGGCCCAACGGCTTTACGTGCTTTGCGAGGCACGGAGAAAACTCGCTATGACAAATGGTCACAAAACACAGACCAATCGGCAAGCTCGGCTTAACCCAGAAGATCGGCTTGTTGGCTGTAATTATTTAGCCATGAGCTCCTCAGAATAATAACATATTAAAATATAAATCTAAATCTCTTCTTAGTCGTAACACTCTTGTCAGAGTGGTCGTGGTTGCGCAGACGAGGTATATGGAGGGATGTTCGGTGGGTCGTTGATTTCCACGAGGACTGCTCTTTCAGCAATGTGCTTCCATTTTTGCCGGTTGGAGACGTTGCGAGTACATTGGACCATGGTAGACTTAGTAGCTCTCTTTATTAGGTCGCCGTGGGGCGCCGGCTTAGAATTGCGTTCCCCCAATTCATCCCGTGGGTGTCGTAAGAGGCGACTAAGGGACAAACCGGAGGTCGGGCAGCAGCGTCCTCCGTGTACCTACTGCACATCCTCACTGCGATCGCCAACCCGCCTGCCAAGCGTGGCGATTTAAGGCAAATTACCCCCAAAATGATCGAAAGCACAAAAACCAGGCCCCCAGTCCCCGGCAGCTCCGCTATCCCTGGCGCGGGTAGCGGTCAAGGTAACGGCGGAGCAGGGGGTGCTAAGAATCTCCGGAAGAGATCCGGCTACCCACCCCCACGACGACTGGCCCTGGTAACACACAACATACGCACAATGAGGACTGACGAAAAGATCTGCGAGCTGGAAGAGGAGCTGAGCAAGTTACACTGGGACATTATAGGGTTATGCGAAGTCCGTAGAGAGGGGGAGGACACCGTAACCCTGAAGTCTGGTAACTTGCTCTACTACCGGGAGGGCGACCAACAGTCCCAAGGTGGTGTCGGGTTTCTCGTTCACAAGTCCCTCGTAAACAACATAATAACCATCGACAGTGTGTCGAGCAGGGTGGTATACCTAATACTCAGAATATCCAAAAGATATTCGCTGAAGGTCATTCAGGTATACGCACCGACCTCGTCACACTCCGATGATGAAGTGGAGACTATGTATGAGGACGTAAGTAGGGCCATACATAGTACCAAAACCCACTTCACTGTTGTTATGGGGGACTTTAACGCAAAGTTGGGCAAGAAAAGCGGTGATGAGTTGAGAGTGGGGCAATTTGGGTATGGGCAACGGAACCCTAGGGGACAGAGGCTGGCCGACTTTCTGGAGAAAGAGGAACTCTTCATGATGAACTCTTTCTTCCAGAAGCCACCTCACAGGAAATGGACCTGGTTGAGTCCCGATGGTTTCACGAGAAACGAGATAGACTTCTTCATGACCGACAAGAAACGGATATTCAGTGATGTCTCTGTGATCAACAGGGTAAAAACCGGTAGTGATCACCGAATCGTAAGAGGCTCGCTGAATATCAATGTTAAACTTGAAAGGTCCAGCCTGATGAAGTCTACGCTCCGACCTACTCGGTCCCATATTCAAAACCCCGAAAGCTTTCAACTCGAGCTCTCTAATCGCTTTGCTTGCCTTGAGAACTTAGTTTCAGTGGACGAGATCAACGACGGGCTAGTGGAAACTGTCCGCACGGTAGGCTCTAAGTTTTTTAGACCCTGCCGTAAAGATAGACCTCAGAAATTGACCGAGCAAACCTTAAACCTCATGGCTGAACGACGCTTGCTACAGCTGCAGTCTTCCGATGACGCGAAGTCATATAGGCAGCTCAATAGACGTATATCTAAGTCCTTGCGACACGATCTGCGTCTCTTTAATACGAATCGTGTTAAAGAGACCATACAGCGAAACCAAGACTCCAAAGTGTTCGCAAAGGACAAGTCTATTGGGCAAAGCCGGATGACAAAGCTGAAACGGGAGGATGGCAGCATAGCGTCGACCAAAGCAGAGGTTTTAGGCGAGATCGAGAGGTTCTATGGACAGTTATACACTTCGGTCGCAAAGTCCGTTGACAGCTTGGTAAGAGATCCAAGAGCCAAGCTGTCCCGACATTATACCGAAGATATCCCGGACATCAGTCTGTACGAGATTAGGATGGCCCTGAAGCAGCTTAAGAACAACAAGGCGCCGGGCGAGGACGGAATCACTTCAGAGCTTCTGAGAGCGGGTGGAACACCGATACTTAAAGTCCTCCAGAAACTCTTTAATTCCGTCCTGTCCGAGGGCAAAACGCCTCAAACGTGGAGCAGGGGTGAGGTGGTGTTGTTCTTCAAAAAAGGTGATAACAGCCTATTGAAGAACTACAGACCCATCACGCTTCTGAGTCATGTTTATAAGCTGTTTTCAAGGGTTATCACGAACCGTCTCGAACACAGACTTGATGACTTCCAGCCTCCCGAACAAGCCGGTTTCCGAAGAGGCTATAGTACCATAGACCACATCCATACGCTGCGGCAAGTTATACAGAAGACCGAAGAGTATAACTTGCCATTATGCTTAGCGTTTGTGGACTATGAGAAAGCCTTCGATTCGGTGGAAACATGGGCGGTACTTGAGTCACTCCAGCGATGCCGTATTGACTATCGGTACATCGAGGTGTTGAAGTGTTTGTATAATAACGCCACCATGTCGGTCCGAGTACAGGAGCAGAGCACGAAGGCGATTCCATTGAGAAGAGGCGTAAGACAGGGGGACGTTATCTCCCCTAAACTGTTTACTGCCGCAATGGAAGACGCCTTCAAACTCCTGGAATGGCAAGGACTTGGCATCAACATCAACGGCGAATACATCACTCACCTTCGGTTTGCCGACGACATCGTAGTCATGGCAAAGTCGATGGAGGAACTCAGCATGATGCTCGATGGCCTCGACCGAGTTTCACAACGGGTGGGCTTGAAAATGAACATGGACAAGACGAAAATTATGTCAAATTCCAATGTTGTGCCCACCCCAGTCTCTGTTGGAAACTCGGTACTCGAAGTTGTTGACTCATATATCTATTTAGGACAAGTAGTCCAATTAGGTAGGTCCAACTTCGAGAAAGAGGTCAACCGCCGAATCCAACTCGGTTGGGCAGCGTTCGGGAAGCTACGCAATGTCTTTTCGTCCGACATACCTCAGTGCCTCAAGACGAAAGTCTTCAATCAATGTGTGTTACCAGTGATGACTTACGGCACCGAAACGTGGTCTTTCACTATCGGCCTCATCTCAAAGCTCAAAGTCGCTCAGCGAGCTATGGAGAGGGCTATGCTCGGTGTTTCTCTACGTGATCGAATCCGAAATGAGGAGATCCGTAGACGAACTAAAGTCACCGATATAGCCCACCGGATTAGCAAGCTGAAGTGGCAATGGGCAGGCCATATTGCTCGCAGAGCAGATGGCCGATGGGGTCGAAAAGTGCTAGAGTGGAGACCGCGGACGAGCAAGCGCAGCGTAGGACGTCCACCAACGAGGTGGACAGACGACCTTGTAAAGGTCGCCGGAAGACGCTGGATGCAGGTCGCTTCCAACCGGTATATGTGGAGATCTAAAGGGGAGGCCTATGTTCAGCAGTGGACGTCCTATGGCTGAGATGATGATGATGATGATTATTAGGTCAGACCAGCGAGTTGGTGGTCGGCCGCGTAACCTCTTGCCCTCCACTTGACCCTGAACCACCAGTCTAAATGATCGCTATTTAATGTTGTAACGAATTTTATAATAAACAGATAACAAAATATTAAGTTTAATTTTATTGTATGTTGTTCATTTCCTGTATTTTATGACTTTGTTTCTTCTTCTGCTTTTAATCATTGTATGATAAGGGTGTCCGCAAAAATTGCTCGACTGTTCGAAGCGGGCGGGCCCTGTCAAAAGTTTCTTAGAAAACCTGTCAGATTCAGTTCTTGGAGTGATAAATTTAAAAAAAGGTTGAGTTGTTTGAGCTTTCACGCCATTTTTCTTCTAAGTTACGCACGCCGATGTCTTTTTAAAATGATTTCAGCTATCGTTTAATACGGGTCATACATAGCTAGAATAATGTTATACTCAAGATGCAACAAGCGAATGTTTTATAAACACTACGCTAGAAAAAGAAAATAGTCTAACAGTTTCTGTTTCGGTTACCGTTTTTGCCGAAACGGGCCGAAGGTTCGGTTACGGTTTCGGTTTCACACGGACACTATTAAATATTCAAGCTAGTTTTTATAAATGAAAATTTACAGACTTTTATCATCACTTAGATAAAACTATGTTAATTTTCTAACATACTATTGCCAAAAATATATTATATTGGTTGGGTTTTGACTTTGTTTTAATAAATTAATTATTTGCTATCTTTGAGCATAAGCAGTGTGAAAGAACGTAAGTTTATGTCGAATAAATCGTTATAAACAGAGGATTTATTGACATAAATGGAACAAGCCTTCAAGCGAAAAAATAAAGGACAGAAGTTGCCCTGCTGTCCTTACCTCGAAAAAAAACCTTAAATCATTTATTACGACGTCAAAATTAACATGGCTTTAACAAAAATAAATCTAAATAATTATACAATGTCTATTTTAGATGCTAATTACATGTTTTAAAACCAGTGCTAAAAAATTGTTTGCAAAAATGAATGTTTAATATTCTGATCTTCACGTTTTTTATGTGGATTTTATGGATGACATGCAACATTTTGTTTCCAACGGACAGGTTAGCAGTTTTCATCCAAATCCGTTCAGCCGCTCTGAAGTGGTAAATCCATCCTTCCAAAATTAACTATCACATTTATAATATTAGTTAGATAGACATTTACACATCCCTTTCACATGATCTTCGATCATTAAAATAAATTTTAATGATCGAAGCGCATGATGGACATTTGTTTCATTTTTTGTCTCAACTGCTTTACTTATTGTTTTCGTCCTTGCTTCTATTAGTTCTAAAACACGTATACCACTCTGGAGACAAGTGTCACACCTGACCTCCCTGGAGAACGGTCACCAATACTGTCAATGTCCTAGGGCGTGGACCTCAACGTCCACGAGGTGTTTCCCTTCACATCTACCTTGAAAATACCATTTGTTAGCCCCTTTGTACCTACACAAGGCAATGCAAGTCTTCAATACCTTAAGACTTTGGTATCCATTGACGCTTGCATTTGATGCACCTCTATGGATTTGTATTGAGATAGTCGCCTGGGTACCGGGTTGTAAGGTATCGGAGACTATTGCGTCTCGTTGTGTGCGAAGGGACTTAGTCACCTGTCATGCTCACCTTGCCCTGTAAACATAACTGAAGCATTTTTACATGATAAAATTATCAAGAGAGTCTGCCCACCCTGGTTGTCTGACAAATGAAAAAGGATTTTCTTTTGAACTTTTAACAAATGCTGTTTTGAATTTTTATTTTTGAGCATTGTTTTCAATGTAGATAATAGTTTCAAAATGTTGGTTTTCCTCTTGTCTCTATAATAAGGTGACAGGGCCAAGTCGACAACGAAGCGAGCTTTACCCAGAAGAAGCCTGTTCACTCTAACTTTCCAGAGATCCGGGTTCTTTGCGTTCGGAAACGTAAACGCAGGTACAGAGTTCCTTTGCTCTTAAGGGCGCATAACCACAAAGTTGGCAACGTCGCAAATAGCTATTTGACAACTATTTGCGACGTTGCCAACTTTCAGAATATGCGCTCTTAAATCGGTCTGTGCGAATTGGTGTATATTTATTTTTAATTTATTATAATTTTCGATTTAAGCCTTGCATTGTTTTGAGGGCTAACCTGAGTTTTAAATCTTGTTCGGTTTCTTCTGAGAATCGATTATTTATTTGAGTTTTACTCACAGAAATATTAAAAACAGGAGAAGTGGCAAGGGGGCGTGTCCGCGGCCACGTCGTGCTGAGCGTATAGCTCAGCTAGTGGAAAAATGGCCGTCACCGCGAGTTAGTGTGTTGTCAACCGCGTTCGTAAAAAAAACGATTATACCGTCTTGTTCGGTGGTTTCGTGCAAAAATAGAAGCCAAGACAAAAATTTTAGAAGTCATGGCATCAGTTACCACAGGTAAGTACAAGTATTTTACAACATTTGTCTTAAAAATCACGAAAAACAACAATCCCTAAAATATATCTGACTTGTACTACTTTAGTTTTGTTTTCTTGTATTACTCCGACTGTATTTAGTTTGCATTAAATACATTGCTCTTTTACAACCACCTCAGTCTGTCACTGAGTGACTGAACAAGCAATGTAAAGCTGACATAACGAAACATCATTAAACCGTAATGTCGCATGGTGCCTCCGCTGCTCCGGTCCGCCGTATTTGAGTGCGACTAGTGATGTGCTCGTGCAGGTTTGACAAAGTCTATCGACAAGAAGGTCGACTGCGAATTTTTTATTACTATTTCAGATTTTTCTTCCATTTATTAACTCTTGTGACCGCTTGGAAGGCCGATGTGGTTCTATGCTTTTTTACCCATTTTTAGGGTTCCGTAGTCAACAAGGAACCCTTATAGTTTCGCCATGTTCGTCCGTCCGTCTGTCCGCAGCTTAGCTCAGAGACGCTCAGTACTAGGAAGCTGTAATTTGGTGTAAATATATGGATTTGTTGCGCCGAAAAAGTGGTAAAATAAAATCTCGTAAAATATTTTTTTTAGGGTACCTCCTGAACACGTAAAGTGGGGATGTTTTTTTTTCTATGAAAAAATTCACAATAGTAGTATAAATAACGAAGTTTAAAAGAAAATTATCATGACTAAGTAGGCTTTACAAGTTTACGAGTAATAGTCGACCAACTTATAAAATGTACTTGGATAAAATATTTTCCTAAACAAAATGTATCGGAGAACATGTTTTTCAACTGCAAATGTAAGTTTGTCAACTTTATTTTTACAGCTAATGATAGTTGGGTATGTTTTGGGGATAGGTAGGTTTTTATTGTCAACTATTTTTAACTAACTTCAAAAAAAATGGAGGAGGTTCTCAATTCGTCGTAATTTTTTTTTATGTATTTTCCCCGATTTCTCAAAGACGCCTGGACCGATTTTGAAAATTCTTCTTTTGATTTAAAGAGTACACCTTCCAATTGGTCCCATGATCATCAAGTCAGGATCTGATGATGGAATCCTGGAGAAATCGTGGGAACTCTTTAAATCATTCTTGAAGCGATGTATTCGAATTACTATGTAACGCTGGTTTTAAATCTTTGTTACAGCCGCTTCCCTCTACACGCGGTGGTACTCAAATAGACAACATCTTTTCCAACTTTACCTGTGAAGTTGGTTTTTATAACTCCTTCTACAGTTACCATCGTCCTATGTGGGCCCGTTTTTAGACGTTATGAGTTGGCTACTGAATCACTATCACTTAGGTACCTAATAAATGTTAATGCGTAAATTAAAATCAAATTCAGCGAATCAGTTTAGTTAGTTCGCATAAGTATTTTGATGGGCAACTACGGAACCCTACACTGTGCGTGGCCCGACACGCACTTGGCCGGTTTTTATTATTTTACAGCGTAGTAGTGCGTTACCAAAGATCGTGAAATAAGTTCATTAATGTTTAGTAAAGTAATCTATAGAATGTCCTTGGGTTTCGTCACTTGTTATGGTTATGATATTTAACTGAAGTCTTCATAAATGCACCATTAGCTTCCTATGCATTATAATAATTAGCATCAATAGTCTTATTGATGTACTATGCCGACCGTGACGTGATGCAAGTTTTATTATCACTTGCACCCTTCTTTCATAGGGTAATGTCTAAAATGCTGTAATAAGCTACTACAAAACGTTCTTGAACTAAATGAAACTAAATTCAAAACATGCATTAAACGCACACTTTGTAACCAGGCATATTATAAACTAAGCGACTATATCGCTGATAGAAATGCTATGTACCATATAACGTAAAATCCCAAAATGAATGGTGTAACAAAATATCTGTAATAATTTTGGCGATCCAAAAAGAGTGTCCATGGAGTTTCTTGTCCGTTCTTCTCCATAGAGATTTACTCCTTGTAATGAGCATCTACAGTACTTTCACAGTTATTATGTCTTGTGACTAGGATTGTAGTTGTAGCACCATAATTTTGTAGTGTTTAATTTATTATTTTTTTGTCTTTGACAATTATTCAAAAGTGCTTGTAACTGGCCTAATTGAAATGCTTTGATTTTGAACTACATGTAACTGTGTCATTTGATTTGTATTTTTTTTTAAATATATTGGTTATTGTTGGTTTCATATTGTTTTCCATTACTTTATTTCCAAAATCTTTGTAAAAAATTATCGATATGTTTATCGATAACACTTCGATTTAGTCAAGCACTGTCGTATGAAGTCGTATCCGCCCCCGTGTCCCGACAACACACAATGATAATTGTTTTAGTGTGAGTAAATAATACGAAAAAAGTACGCTGTGGTTTAAAGAATAAGGTTTATATTTAAATGACTGAGCTATCGAAGGCGCGTGTGTGCACTTGTTCGTAGTATTGTTGTGACAGAGCTGTGTGCGCAATATTAGCGTAATGGAGGGGCTACTGTGGCTTCATCGGTTTTCTATACATTTTGAACTCCACGCCATATCTCCTTCTTTAATATATCTATGGTTTTACTCATGTTTTTATATCATGTTTTCTAGGTTGATTCCGTTGTAAAAGTTGTTCTTGATGATGAGTTTATAGTGAGTCATTTTAAGCTTTTATCTTGTATGTTATAAATATCAACAAGTATTGAATTTATTAAATCCTTGATACTCATTTATGTGAAGTAGAAAAGATTGTTAGTAGAAAAGGAATTTGACGACATGGTTGGAATTGCTCGGAACAAATATTTGTATGTTCTACAAGTAATTTTTCCGGGTCCGGCTATTTTATAATTTTGTATGTTTAAATATTTTTAAAAGCATCCATAACACAGGAATTTATTTTAGTGTTGAACAGCATAAAATTAAGCAAATTTAAAAATTTTGAAAAAATTCCACGACGCGACGGTAAAAATCTAATTGAAAAAGAATAAAATAACTCAAAACCTGAGACTTTACCTAATTTTTATGTAACGAAATATTATAATAGACGTAAAAAACCGTCGGGGGCTGCTTTTTATATATGAAATTTCAACAAAAATTTAATCATACTCATAAAAGTATTTTATGTCGTCGTTAAACATCTACAATCCATACATATAATAAATCTGTAGAAGGGTCAATTCTGTACATTGAAAATATTGAAAAAATAAATAGCGGGTGGTGTTGCTGGATCGATACCAAACCCAAATAAGTGATTAAAAAAATGTTTGTCTGTCTGTCTGTCTGTATGTGCAGGCATCACGTGAAAACTAACGGTTCGATTTCGATGAAACTTGGTATAATTATACCTTATTATCCTGGGCATAAAATAGGATACTTTTTATCCTGGAAAAATACGTAGAAAAAAAATCTTATTTTTCAGTTTTATTCATAGACGTTGTTCTGTAGAACCGCGAACACACGTTGCATTACCCGCAGTGGATTCAGCGCCGTAACCTGTAGCGCCGAAAGTCGGATTTGGCTTGAACCGTTTGCGGCACACGCGGGCCACGCCTCCCCGACTCCTATATATGGATCCGCGTTCCGCGCCGCGCGATGCATATAAATTCTGAATTTTGATGCGAGCGGACGTGTCCAGTGTGGCGAGCGGTCGTCCGTGGAATTAATATTGTATGCATGTAATTTTAAACCGTGCTTTTCAGCGCGACCTTTTTGATTACTGTTCCGATCAGTTATTTGTAAATACAAGGTCGGAATTACTATGAAAAAAATACTTACTACAGAACGCGAGCTCAACAGCAGTAGCTCAATAGAGGGATCTCCTTAATTATTATAGGCTTAGCCGTATTTGGGTCCAATAGATATTTATAAGATGTCATTGTCAGAGTTACTCAAAATGGAGAAATAAACCATCCACGCGAAGACCGACATCCGCGCGGACGGAGTCGCGGGCGGAAGCTAGTTCTTCAATAATTGTATTCACGTCGCTAGAAAACCTTTAGCTGGTTTAATGGCAGCCCCCATTCCTAGAGAAGAAATTCCTAGTTTGAGGCAACATTAAAAAAAGAAAAGAAAAAAAGAAAAGGAAAAGTCGAACAACCAGTCTTACCGTGGAGGTCAGACAAGCAGTCGCTTCGTGTAAAATACTGATATTCAGATGCATCCGGTTAGACTGGAAGCCGATCCCAACGGCAGGCAGGTATATTATAAACTTCGCCACTTACCTATAGCTATTGCTTTAGTCTCGTTAAAAATCAGAATCAGTGTAGGTATTTAAAATTCGTAAAACAATAATTGTTGCGTAAAAACGGGTTTCTTCTAGGTTAAAATCTAGCATAACTAATGCAGTAGTCTCGAATCTACGATCAATGGTAATTAAAAAAACTATACTAATATTATAAAGCTCAAAGTCAAGAATAACTGGTTCGAACTAAAAAAAAATCGCGTAGAATAGTGTATTTATCGATGAATGCTGTTAGCTACATAACATCACGATAACACTTATAGGATACAAGCAACGGTGGTGAAATAAGGAGGTGAACAGGTAGTTTTACTACTTTTATAAAAATTTATTTAATAACATTTATTTTTTAGACTTTTTTGCCACCGACATCCGAAAGAAAAGTTAACTAACGCTTTTTTAACAGGCTTAAAAAAAAAGTAGGTTCTCAGTTCAACCTGTATGTATGTATGTTTGTCCGCGATTGTCTCGCATCTGGCTGAACGGATTTTGATGCGGTTTTCAGAAAAGACGTGTTCATTACATTCTGGAGAAGGTTTTAGTATATATAATACTAATAGATATAATTATCGTGAAATTGCCCGCATAGATCTGTTTTTGTTGCTTACTAGGATTGTAGATTTTCAAAGACGCCGATTATAATTATGAAGATTTTTTGTTGAATATCTAAACTAAAAAGGGAAAAATAAAAAAACTTTTTGGAAAAAAGGGAACCGACTTCAAAACGAAACGCAAAAAACTATATAATGACTTTTCTTTCGGAAGTCGGTGGCCATAGTCAATGAAAATAAATACAAAGCCACCGACTTCCGAAAGAAATTTCCTACTAGAAATCTGGAAATTCTATAATCTAAGGGTGTAACAAGCGCAGCATAGGACGTCCACCAACGAGATGGACAGACGACCACATAAAGGTCGCCGGAAGACGCTGGATGCAGGTCGCTTCCAACCGGTATATGTGGAGATCTAAAGGGGAGGCCTATGTTCAGCAGTGGACGTCCTATGGCTGAGATGATGATGATGATGAAGGGTGTAACAATGTAGGCTTGTCCATACATCACGTAGCTCGAGATGCGCAAATCATGGTGATAGAGGGCACTGACATTCCTACGCACCTTACACGTGTCGCCTTAACTAATCCTCCTTCGAATAAAATTTATTCATTCTCTTCATATTATGAGTGGACGTCCCTTGACCTTGCCATGACGTCAATTGCAGTGGTAACATTTTTATGTTTTTTTAACAACATTTAAAAACTAGCAAATGATTCTCGAACCACGCTCATTGACGGTTCCGTCCGTGGTGGAAAATAATTAATAACATTAACAATATACGAACATTGTAGTTGAAACAATTTAAAATGTCACTTACGGGATATCTTCCGTGATTATTTGTTATTTGTGTTGTTTTAAATTGTGAAACAAACCGTGATAGCCTAAAACAGTGTTTATTGTAGTTGAAAAAAGAAATGACTAGGTTATAAATATACGTTTTTTAAAAATGTGCCTTTTTACGTGGTAAAATGATTCAATGAGTCCACTATCCACACTGGGTAAATCGAAAGGACTGGCCTGTTGGTCTAGTGGTTAGTGACCCTGACTGCTATGCTGGAGGTCGTGGGTTCGATTCCCACCCAGGACAAATGTTTGTGTGATGAGCACGATCATTTGTTCTGTGTCTGGGTGTAATTTATCTATAATTATGTATGTATTTAGAAATAAATAAGTATGGCTCTCAGTTGTCTAGTACCCATAACACAAGCTCTGCTTAGCTTGGGATTAGATGGCGTTGTGTGATTGTGTGAGTAAAAAAAGGCTGTTAGACTCGTACTGACTAACATCCACGGTGTTCCTTCAATAGCCGTCAATAACTTTCCGTTCCATGGTCATTACCTGATAAGACAGTCCCGCGAACCCGGCAGGCATTTGGCCCTCTATGAGGTCCCCGTCAGGTTGCTGACAGTTCTAGAAACGCACGTGGGACACGCCGTGGGCATGGTCCATGATCGGACGCCTATCACCTATTACTCGCCTTCCAAAAGCACGCGTGATAAAAAAACGTGCTTCATCTCGATAATTGCTGAATTGTAATTTATTTGCCAAAAACGTAGAAGTTTTTTTTCAATGTTGCCCCACACTAGGAATTTCTCCTGCATCGTGGGTGTGTTTACAAACATAGAAACTCAAATATACAAAATTTAAAATGCCACTTACGGGATATCTTCCGTGATTATATTTTTGTTTGAGTTCCCGGTATTTCGACGCTGTTGCAAGCGCCATGCTGTTGTCAGTGTCAACCCGCGATCATGGCGCTTGCAACAGCGTCGAAATATCCCGTAAGTGACATTTTAAATTTAGAGACAAACCGTGAAAGTTTAAAACAGTGTTCAAATATACAAAACACCCTACATACACAAATACATTTCATAATCCAATAATACGCTGGGCTTGCCATTCGGTTACGGAACACTAAAAACTGTTTTAAAAAATTAATACCAGTCAAAATTTATCTTCAAATGTGTTCCGTTATTTTAAACGGAATTGATTCACAAACAACTATAAACAAATATATAGGTTCTTGATTATGTCTGTCTGTCCGTTACCTTTTTTTACTTGGTAAAATCATCAGAGCAGTGGTGACCCAGTGGTATCGGCCGCGACTTACGAGTTGTAGGTCGTGTGTTCGAACCCCGTCACGCGCATTACTTTGTGTAATTTATTTCAACACCACTGCTCTCAAAACGGTGAAGGAAAACATCGTGAGGAAACCGGCATGTCCTAGAACCAAAAATTCGAAGAAATGTGACATCTACCAATCCGCATTGGGCCCGCGTGGTAGATTACGGCCCACTCCCTCTCACAGAGAGGAGGCCTGTGTCCCAGCTGTGGGAACATTTATAGGCTGATGATGATGATGAAATCATCAAATGAGTCCTCCCACTCAGGGCAGAATGGGACTGTCAGACTTGTATTAAATCCACGGTGTCCTTCAATACTTAGCCCTTTATGCTCCGGGGCGACGGTTACTCGAAAGTCCCGCGACCCCGGGTGTTATCACCTTTAACTAATTTATGTTTACTTGATTGATAACTAACTTAAACACATATTTTTATTTGTGTTTAAGTTATTTTTATTATTTCAATGCCGACTACGTACTTTATTATAATATCAATGAATGAACATAATGAATTAATTTATGTTAGTAGCTCTGACCTTGTAAAATATATCGATCTTGAATGGGAAAGTCAAGGACATCATTATGTTATCAGTTACTTAGGGCCCTCGTGAAGATATTTATTATTTATTTGACCAACTTCCGCCATCCCGATTTTTTTTCTACCCATAAAATAAAAAAATGAGAAGACCTAAAACAGAGCCGAATGGCACTAAACATTTTAAGCCTCCTGCAGACACACGCGATTAATCGCGCGGAGCAACATGTCGCGGTCCATTCGCAGTATTTTTAGAGTGGAAATTAGCTTGGCTCGTTGTCGCAGCGCGATTAATCGCGTGTGTCTGCAGGAGGTTTTATTGAGTAATTCCACTCATTTTTGTTATATTATTGTGTGTGGTGTTTATTTTTAAGTCGAGCCGCGAGCCATTAACTAGTCTGACATAAATTCTACACATGCCTATAATTATGCAATCATAAAAAAAAACTTGATATTGCTAAAAATAACTAGTTAGTTCCTTAAATTAAAAATTGCCGATAGAAAAAGCTGTTTTTGTAACCTCAATGATAAATCACAAGTTCATAAACCTGGGTTCATAGTGCTCTAACGACGTTTTAAAAACCCGGTTAATTTTGGCAAACTGGTACAAGTAGAATCATAGGTACCTACTGTATTATTTCAACATAATAATTAGAAGGACTACTGTGTTTCACTGTCCTCTGGGGGTTGAACGTGGATTAAAAATATTCAAAAATAGAAGTTCACATTCAATCCCCGGGTGTTGAACGTAGCGTTAAGATCGTGAGGGTTTAACGTGGACTAAACCTATTATGCTGGTTACTTGAAGACATGACACCAAAAGCTTGGAACAACCATCAATTTTAATTTTGTGTAGGAAATCATAAAGAATCCTGTTTCTCTGGGTGAAGTAGAGAGACTGTCCTCCTTGACTAATTAAATCCCACCCTGATCCTTCTGTTCAGCCTTGCTTTAGCGTTTCAGGGCCTTGGTGACCTTATAAGGCACATAAGGTACTCCAGCGACTCCTTCGGGTACTTGGCCCTATCCAGCCCCGCCAGGCATTTGACCTATCGAGGCACTCCTTGACACGCCTGAAACAGAATGCGCCACCCACTCGGGACCGGTCCTTGATCGGACAGTGAGCTAGGTACCTACCCATAACTCTCCATCCGCAAGCCCACGCCTATGGTATCCTGAACCCGAATCAGAAACAACCGTGTCTTATCAGGACTTGGGTCATTTTGCAGGTGAGGAGACCAGCGCCGTAACGCGTCTCCGGCCCATGCTCAAAGAGGGTACTTACCGCCGCGATTGTGGTTTGCCCATACAACAACCGCTATAGATAGCTAACGCTTGCAGTCATTGCTTCTGATATCGGCTATTTGTTTTATTGGGACAAACCCACCACACTATTCCCAAACCACTGCAACTCCTGAAAGCCAGAATCAACAGTGGCAACCACCAGAAAAGCGCCGAGACAATGA
The DNA here is from genome assembly GCA_950005045.1 of Agrotis exclamationis. NCBI lineage: Eukaryota > Metazoa > Arthropoda > Insecta > Lepidoptera > Noctuidae > Agrotis > Agrotis exclamationis. The sequence goes on from OX465426.1 coordinate 23,426,270, forward strand.
AGCTCGACGTGTCCCGGAGAATGAATTTACCTGTCTTGGATCCTACAAAAAAATAAAATAAAAAAAATGTTTCCACTTTCTGTCTCATGCAAGCTGGAGACAGAAAAAAACAAGGCCAATAGGCACAAAGGGACATTACAACTGGGAGAAGCCCAGTTGCCTTGCACCACGGGAAAAATGACTACTAATATTAATGGGTCCTAAATTGTGAGCTGCTATATTTGATTCCAATAACAGGTATTCCAAAAACGCTTGAACGCACGGAAGTTTGTTCGAGTTTCCACAAGGTCCGTATAATAAATGACTCCAGATGTAGTCTGAACAGTATCCAACATAATATTGCGTTCGCTCTGCCAAAGAATACACTCCCATAGAATATGATGTGCTGATTGTTCTTATTTACAATCAGATTTTGAACATTGACAAAAAGGCGAGGGAACAAGCTTGAAGGAAAACAATTTACTTTTAAAGTTACCATATCCTGTGAGAAATTGAGCTACACAGTGATCCACCTCCAGCCACGTCCTAGCCAGCCGCTCGTATCGGCTAGACAGTATACTTTTTTTTTTTTTTTTTTTTTTTTTTTTTTTTTTTTTTTTTTTTTTTTTAGGGTGGCAAAATCATCAAATGAGTCCTCCCGCCCTGGGTGGGGCGGAAGGGACTGTCAGACTCTTACTGACTAAAATCCACCCGTGTTCCTTCGGATGCCCTTTACGTTCCGGGGCCACGGTATCCTGGATTAAGAAAAAATCCGCGACCCCGGCAGGCATTTGGCCCCATAAGGGGCCCCGTCGGTGACGCGTGAAACACGACACGCCACCGACCCGGGCTTGGTCCCTGGTCGGACGGCGAGCTTACCCATTACTCACCGTCCGCAAGCCCACTCCGCTGCTGTGCCCTCTGCTAATCAGAGGGACACGCATTGGAGCTTCCACCCGACAGGCTATTTGCATACGGGCAAAGAAACCCCCTTAGGCACACGGTGCCTAAGGAAGAGTTTTTGCCCGCATCCCAGGGCGCACCGGCCCGAAAAACTGGTCTTCCCCCCGGACGTATCCGAGAGGGAACTCCAGTCCACGGACGCACGTGGAGGTTACCTGTCTTAGCACCCCTAGACAGTATACTTAGCTATAAATAATCACTTCGATCATGAGACTGTCTAAAAAAGTATAGCTGGGTCCTGAAAAACGCATAGTGCATCCGAACCGGGTGCTAAGACAGGAAACCTCCACGTGCTCCCGTGGACTGGAGTTCCCTCTCGGATACGTCCGTGGGGAAGACCAGTTTTTCGGGCCGGTGCACCCTGGGATGCGGGCAAAAACTCTTCCTTAGGCACTGTGTGCCTAAGGGGTCTCTTTGCCCGTATGCGAATAGCCTGTCGTGTGGACGCTCCAACGCGTGTCCCTCTGATTAGCAGAGGGCACAGCGGCGGAGGGGACTTGCGGACGGTGAGTAATGGGTAGCTCGCCGTCCGACCAAGGACTAAGCCCGGGTCCGCGGCGCGTTGCGCGTCGTGTCGTGTTTCGCGCGTGCCTTCGGGGAGTTGTCAGCAAACTGACGGGGCCCCTTATGGGGCCAAATGCCTGCTGGGGTCGCGGGTTTTTCTTAACACAGGATACCGCGGCCCCGGCACGTAAAGGGCATCCGAAGGAACACGGGTGTATTTTAGTCAGTAAGAGTCTGACAGTCCCTTCCACCCCACCCAGGGCGGGAGGACTCATTTGATAATGTTACCACCTTAAAAAAAGTGCATCCGAACAAGGTAGACTTTTAGTCCGTAAGATGCTGACTATCCTTTCGTGCCTGAGCAGGATGCAATAAATGGATTTATCTCACATAAAATAAAGAGAAAAAACAAACATGATACCTAATGATGTTATGTTGTGTTAAGGGCGTTGAACTAACAAGAACTTTTTTGAAGCCGTCCGCCGTCAGTCTTATTCAATGACTATAAATTAGTATAATTGTTAATTTTTGAGTAGAGGTCTTTTGCCTCCTCTACACAAAAAAATAATTAAGGTTTTGCAAAAGGTATTTTTCTTTGTTATCCATTAAAGAACCATCAACCCTCTTTACAAAATTTAATGAATAAAACCCAAAATCTGAAGTGATTCAAATCAATTTTTTTCAAACCCATCGAATGGAATACCACCCATAGAATGAAACCTATCAAAATAAAGGTTTTAAGCCTCCTGCAGACACACGCGATTAATCGCGCGGAGCGACATGTCGCGGTCCATTCGCAGTATTTTTAGAGTGGAAATTAGCTTGGCTCGTTGTCGCAGCGCGATTAATCGCGTGTGTCTGCAGGAGGCTTCAAAAGGTTCTGTAATTGAGTTAAAAGGTACCTACCTAACTCTAAAATTGTAAGTGATTAATTAGGTAGGTGTAGAATCAATCCCATCCCTTCCTATTTCCTTTAATTTTAATAATCGACGTTTAAAAGTGCCTCTTTGATGGCCTAATTGAAATAAATGATTTGACTTTACTAAAAAGTAGTCAATAAAAGCGCAGCGTAGGACGTCCACCCACAAGGTGAGCAGACGATCTTATGAAGGCCACAGGATCACGCTGGATGCAGGCCGCTTACAACCGGTCCTATTGGAAGTCTAAAGGGGAGGCCTATGTTCAGCAGTGGACGTCTTACGGCTGATATGATGATGATGAAGCATGTTGCAGACCTGATGGCCGATGGGGCCGTAAGGTTCTCGAATGGAGACCACGCACCGGCAAGCGCAGCGTAGGACGTCCACCCACTATAAGGTGGGCAGACGATCTTATGAAGGCCACAGGATCACGCTGGATGCAGGCCGCTTACAACCGGTCCTATTGGAAGTCTAAAGGGGAGGCCTATGTTCAGCAGTGGACGTCTTACGGCTGATATGATGATGATGAAGCATGTTGCAGAACTGATGGCCGATGGGGCCGTAAGGTTCTCGAATGGAGACCACGCACCGGCAAGCGCAGCGTAGGACGTCCACCCACTATAAGGTGGGCAGACGATCTTATGAAGCCACAGGATCACGCTGGATGCAGGCCACTAACAACCGGTCTTATTGGAAGTCTAAAGGGGAGGCCTATGTTCAGCAGTGGACGTATGAGTAAATAAAAAAAAAACAGCGAACTAAAACAATGGAAGCAAGACTTGAAAAAATCTTATACATGTTGTAGGAAGATATAAATAATGGTGTTGATTAGATCCTCAGCTTGCAAAATTTATGCTGACTCCACTGACTTCTAAGAAAACTTCTAAGTGTAAAAAAAAATTTTAGATTAAAATCGAATTAAATATGTATTTTCCCATGTCGAGTTCTATAATTAACAATAAGTACGTTTTTTGTACGATTAATACAAAATTGTTTTGCGTCATAGCTGAAAAAAAGATAATTATTCTGATCTTAGTTAGATAATATAATTAAAAAAATAATTTATTACATTATTTTTATTATAACTGTAAACAAAGATTTTCAATGTGTATTATCAAATTTAAGTAGCAAAAAATCACAATAATTAATGTAGATGTACCTATTATTATTATATCAGCCCATAGTGCCCCACTGCTGGGCAAAGGCCTCCCTCCACTCTTTCCACTTCTCACGGCTTTCTGCGACCGTTGTCCAGTCCTTAGTCATCTTGCCATCTTAGCTTGGGCCTGCCACTACGTCGAGTTCTCCCTTCTGGCACCCAATCGGATGTATGTTTTGCCCAGCGATTGAATGGCATTCGACATACGTGGCCAGCCCAGTCCCATTTCAGCTTGGCAGCTTTCTCTCCCACATCGGCAATATGCGTTAAGATGTACCTAAGTAGCTTATTAAACTACTAATTGAATTTTGGCAAAAAAACAACTGTACGCAATGTTTTACACAGTTTTCAGGGTTCGTAGTGATCATTATCATTGATAATTTAAAAAAAAAATCTTCTTTATAGTATCGAACCCTGATGGTCATTATTTTTCAAACGTTTGTAGATCGGTACCTATGCCTATATTATTAAATTACCACCTATTAAGGTCTTGACGATCTCTTACTTCTTTATTTTCCCATTATTTAATTTTGTTTTAGTTTAAAATCAGGTACTTCCTTTTTGTTGTATTTATTTGGTCGTCCTAAAAGTCTGATAAGCGGTCTTACGAAGATAACTTGGTGACTTGGTTTTGTAGAACAAATGGACACTCGTGTCATATAAAATACTGACTTAATCTGGCAACATTGGGAACTAACCTTAAAAAAAGTAGCAAATAACTGAGCGAATTATGTCGACCTCGGAATTCTTCTTCTTTTTTCCCACGTTTTTTTATAAAACACTAATTTATGCCAGCGTCTCTGCCCGCGCGAGTAGCGTAGTTTCGTTTTCGCACGGATCACTAATTATTTTAGTAAAATTTTCCCTCAGGTACCTATGTGATAATGAATGCTGCGTCAAAATCCCGGCCGTTTCGGAGATAAGCCGGAACAAACAGACGATCACACAAAACTATAATACATATTTGTTGTTAAATGTGCTGTATTCGGTCGCGGGACTGACAGCTACCGTGACACCGGAACGTAAAGTAGCTATTGAAGGACACCGTGGATTTTAGTCAGCACAAGTCTGACAGTCCCTCCCGCTCTGTCCTGGGTGGGAGGACTCATTTGATGATTTTACCACGATAAAAAAAATGTGCTGTATAGCTAACAGACACTCTAACTTTAATAAATAGCTTTAAAGTTCTACTAAAACTCATATCAAGGTTTGAAATATTTAATTAATTAGGTTATTCTCAACTCTAACCTCTTGCTTATTATTATATTTTGCATTCATATTAGTTCAGATGTTGCAAAATGATAAATACATTGGGGTCAATTAAATTCCAAGTACATAATGTAAAAATATTTAATTTAGATTCACGTGGTAATAGCGTCGGTAGCGGAGTGGACTAGCCAATATCAGTTTTGAAGGAATAGCAGAGCACGTTTACGCCTGGTAAAATTACAGCATTTACTCGCTGATCGATGTGATGTAGTGTTCCTTAATCATGGGGCACTAGGTCACAACAGTATAAATTTTATTATTCTTTGGTGTTCAAAACCGCATTGACTGCTACAAAACTACTTCATTCAACAGCTTCATTCGGTCCAGCAGTTGTTGAACAATTTAATGCGAATACACATGCCGAAGAATTTGTATGAACAATTTTTTGCTAGTTGTGTTTGATTTCCATACATGAAAATATCTTTATCTGAAAGAAAGCATTCATCATTTAAAGAATTTGCAATATCACTCATTTTTTGTGGACTACTCACAATTTACCAAAAAACTTAAAAAAACCGGCCAAGTGCGAGTTGGACTCGCCCATGAAGGGTTCCGTAGTAGCAAGCATACATTAGGGATATAATTATATTAGGATTAGTAAATAAAATACTCAAACAATAAAAATAACTTTGTTTTTCATAGTGTTAAATTAACACTATGAAAAACAAAGCGCAAAGTTATATTTGCGGTTTTTGAAAATGTACTATATCTCAAAAACTACTAACTGTATCTCATCCAAACCAATTTTTGTTGGAAGTTTTTGTTGAGGTCTACATTATATATATATTTTTTTAGTTTTATCGTTCTCTTATTTTAGAAGTTACAGGGGGGGACACATTTTACCACTTTGGAAGTGTCTCTCGTGCAAACTGTTCAGTTTAGAAAAAAATGATATTAGAAACCTCAATATAATTTTTAAAGACCTATCCATAGATACCCACGTATGGGTTTCGTGAAAAGTTCTAAGTATTTTAAGTTCCGTTCTTGCCATTTGGCTACGGAACCCTAAAAATGTAACCGCCTTCAAAAACAACCACAAAACCTCCTCCTTTTTGAAGTCGGTAAAAAAATAAACATGCCGAAAGAGAATATTTCAATATCTCTTAAGAATGCGGATTTCCCTCTATTGCCCAATTTAAAAGAAAGAACCAATTAACTCATTCCTTACTTTATCCTTGCTTGTTACTTCATCCATCCATCTCAACAATAAAATCACAATAGTAATATAATAATTCATTATTGTTTCAGATCTGGCAGGTTATGCTGCACGGAATTTAATTATTATATAAGTTATGAAAGAGGAGCTGAACATGGGGTACATTACTAAAGGAAGTGATGTACGGAATAGGGCGATGAAAAGTAAGTTACTTAAAATTGTTTTTTTTTTTTTCAAATACTCACTACTCAGTCTATGAAATCCATCTGGTTTCTACAACGACCATTTATATCTAGACGCCTCATGCACGATCTGACTAACGAAAATTATTCTGCCAAGTCGCTGAGGTACGACGTAAGCGAGGGGGACGGGGTACTGCGTTCTGATTGGCTAACGGGACTGGGTACTGCGTTCTGATTGGCTAACTCAAGGTCAGTGCGACTCACAGGAGTGGTCGAGTCACGACGGTTATAAGACTGTTTTACCTAATGTGTTGACAGACATCGGTCGCCTGTGATTATTATTATATTAGAGGAGTCTAGATATAAATGGTCGTTGGGTTTCTAAAGTCAGAGACAAAAAAATAAATACTTTTTTTAGAAAAACGCCCCTTGCCCGTTCCTAGGAATTTATCCTGTATCGGAGGATCTTTTACAAACTTATAAACTCATATACACAAACACCCAGACCAGGAACAACTACTTGTAGATCGTAAAAATATGTGCTCCGTGCGAGAATCGAACTCGCGAAACGCTGCGCAGGAGTCGATCGCTCAGTCACCGCACTACAGACTATGACTGATTTACTAATCCAAATAAATTATCTCATTTCCAGTTAAGTTGGCGGTCAGTTTAATGCTAGGAGTGACATTTCTAGCGGCAGCCATGTTGATCGTGATATTAGACCCAGTGCGACTCATCGCCATCTATGTAAGTGTATACCTAAATGTACAGACGCCAGCACATCAACGTACCACAATCTGTCATCATTCTTTAATAGATTTTCAACCATCATAGTGGATGGTTAATATTCGATTGGTAAAATTTGGCAGATTCGGGTAGGTTGGCCTGCTGGCGTCTGTACTTATATTAAAAAAAAAATACCCGACTGCGAAAAAAACGCGCACTGAAAAGTATAAAACAAGAACAATATTCATTTGACCGATATTGTGCTAGCCGTGGTCGTATGCCACCTAATCAATAAAGATTGTGTGATACAACCGCAGGTGGCATACGACCACGGCTAGCACAATATCGGTCAAATGAATATTGTTCTTGTTTTACACTTTTCAGTGCGCGTTTTTTTCGTAGTCGGGTTTTAGTTATTTTTAACTTATTTTTTATTTACACCATTTTGGGGTTATATTATTAATAATATTTCATATAATAATAAAAGCAAAGTAGCGAGTGAATTTCAAATGTAAGTACTCATTAAGCCTTTTCATTGTTGATACCCATGTTGACACTGTTAGAAACGGGATAATTAGCTAGTAAAAGCTATATAATGTATATATATTTTAAATGTGCTCATCAAGCCCTTTAATTTGATACCCATGTCGATACTGTGCGAAAATATATTTTTTACGGTTACGACTTTACATCCCCTAGAGGGCGCCATATTAGATTTGGTGACACGTCATCTACCCTATAACCAGCGGACAACTGAGACGCTTCTAACGACACCTCATTTGTCATGTAGTGATAAGTAGTTTAGAAGTTATGTGGGAACAGACAAACATACATACATACATACCGGTCAAAATCATAACCCTCCTTTTGGCTTTGCCGTAGTCGGGTAATAAGCGGAGAAGCAGCGCCGTTACTAGCCTTTTATGCACCCATTGAGAGCTTCTTTGGTCTAACCAATTGTCGTCCTGGTCTAGCCAATTCTGCGCCCTGTGCCTAGACACCGTTTTCTTAGCACACCCCTATTTTCGGCACTGCAGTGAGGAGTATTAATAATTGTAGATGCTTTTAATAAGGTTGAAATAAACCATTGTGTACTCCTTACTCTGATATACTACATAAATTGATATGCTTACTAAGCCTTTATACCCCTGCTATCAGTACCCTATTCGCTTTGTGCAAACTTGATGGAGGGGACTGGCAAATCAAATGAGGTGGCAGTGATGTGAAGTAATTTGGGACTCTCCGAAACGATGTGTGTCAAGTTTTATATGCACCACAAACTCTTACAGTATGTATTTCTTGTTTAGTATTTCTATTTTTTTTCTCTTATACTGTGTGCCCTAGTGACGTGTGCCAATAAACGTTTTTCTTCTTTTTTTAGAGTACTCTAATTTGTTTGGTTTTAGTTAATTTTAATGATAAACAAGCCAAAAATGTTTATCAAAACATGAAGTACCTACTTAGCCAATAATCTAAAATCCCGAAATAATAAATGGTAATTATGAAGCGCTGGCTGCGTCGTGCACACAGCGAATAGGGGAACAGTGTATAAGACGGGGACACGAGGTATGATGGGAAATCACACACCTAAGGCAAACTTAACACAAAACTAACGTAGCACGCCAACAGGACGCCATTTGCGTCTGGCCGCTTGCAAATGACGTCCTGATGGCGCTTGCTCTACGTTAGTGTTGTGTTAAGTATGCCTAAAGAGTGTATGTCCCCATTATACCTTGCGATTATTAACGTCCCCGTCTTATACACTGTTTCCCTAACGATCTCTCCATTGGGACAATTTTGTCCCCTGTGTGAGGGTCAATCGACACCACACGGGCCCAAGTGTTGGTTGGTAGACGTAAATTCATAGACGTGTGGTATTAGAATTATGAAACAAAAACAATTATAAATTATTATTTTTACCTTTTTGGCGCTGCCGCTACGTTGCGAGATTCAGACTTCATTATTTTTAATTTTTTTTTTTTTTTTTATAAATATAATATCACACAACGCCATCCAGTCCCAAGCTAAGCAGAGCTTGTGTTATGGGTACTAGACGACTGATAAACATACTTATATATTTCTAAATACATACATATTATAGATAAATTACACCCAGACACAGAACAAATGATCGTGCTCATCACACAAACATTTGTCCTGGGTGGGAATCGAACCCACGACCTCCGGCATAGCAGTCAGGGTCACTAACCACTAGACCAACAGGCCAGTCGCCAAATTTAAAAGTAGTGTAAATTAGTTTTGTTATCGTTGTGTTGTGCACTCGTGGCCTGTGCCAAATAAAATTTTCTTTTCTTTTAATCTTTATTTCTCTTTCTTTCTTTCTCTCTCTCTCTGTTTCTTTATTTCTTTCTTTTAGGACTTTGAAAATCTTGTATTTTTGCTTCATGCTGATTGGAAGTTTCTCTCTTTTCCAGAGTGCACGTGTCGACTACGGCACCTACACCCACGAAGCCTTAAGCAAGGAGGTGGACAGCATCCACCTCTCTGCTTACCTCTTCAACATCACGAACGCTGAGCGGTTCATCAGCGGTGAAGATGATAAGATTAAGATGGAAGAGGTCGGCCCTTTTACTTACCAGTAAGTTGCTACATTTATTACCTGCAAATAGTTTCTTTTTGATTCTCTAAACATGATGCAGTGGTTTCAATTACAGAAGTTATCTGAAGTAAAGATTTTAATATGTAACAGTTTTTTTGCGGTGGTCAGATATACTGGGTATTACTTCGTCCCGCGTCATTTTTCAGGAGATTATAATTGATTTTTATGAAAATTAATTTGAATAAATATTAATAAATATAGTATTGGTCGTAGCTTTGTCGATAAATGGACTATACACCGTGACTTTTTAGTCGTCTTACAAAAGTCGTCCACTTAATGTATCCGACCTAAAATACCTCTAGGCGAGTTTATTTTTTTTTAAATCGTTAATAATAATTTTTATTTTTAATAAATAGGTACATTAGAAATATGAAACACCCCGTTAAAATGTTTACGTATCAATCTGTAGAGTGTACCTACCCAGCGCAATAGTCGGGTAGATCATTCCATTTCCATTTTCTATGAGACAAGGGCGTTTCTAACTACGCCTTGTGTCATAATAACCAATTAAAGTTTTATGATTAAATTTTTCAAATCTCTTAAATACATATTTTTTTATTAAAAACGTGTTCTAGTCATTGGATACATGAACTGGGCTGCTTTTGTAAGACGACTAAAAAGTCACGGTGTATATCCAAAACAAAAAGGTTTTTCAATTTGAGCCAATAGTTCCCAAGATGAACGCGTTCCACCAATAAAACTCTTCAACTTTAGGTACAATATGAAGTTAGATATACATAATTAAGCTCGTTTAAACATGAAATCAAATGAATTATGGCCACCCGAGCATAATTGCCTAGGTTTTTACATAAACGGTTATAATATTCAGGTCACTCAATCACAATCAAATGTAGCCAGCCTTAAACGCCGCCATTAAGAATACGTAATGAATAAACCTAGATAAACTAATTGGGAGACCAGTTGATCGATTAAATAAAACTGTTCCAATTAGGTTTGACGTTATGTGGTATTTAGTAACCTAGGCACTGAATAGATACAGCTACCCAAATTAGTCTAAAATCTAGATGTCAATGACTAAATAGTATTTAAGGCCATACATTGAATACATACTTACTCGTACAGGTCTTAGTTAGTACTTTGTATGTAACTTACAGTTTAGCCAGAAAACTTGGGTCAATCTTCAATATTTGTGACATCCGTTGAGGATAATGACGCCCGATCTTTTACTAAGTGCAAACATCCACTGACAAAAAACAAAAATACAAATTATTTTAATTTCATTTAAGTTAGATGTAATTAAAATAATTTATATTTTTGTTTTTGTCAGCTTCAATGTCGCGGTTGGCTTGCACCAAGGGTCGGCTCTCAGCCCGTACCTCTTCCTGATGATAATGGATGCTCTGACGTCGGACATCCAGGAAGAGGCCCCCTGGTGCATGCTGTTTGCCGATGACATTGTGCTGATTGCCGAGAGCGGCCTAGAGGTCCAGAACAGATTGGAGGTGTGGTGGCAAAGACTGGAGAACGTTGGCCTGAAATTGAGCAGAACCAAAACAGAGTATTTGTTTTGCGATTTTGGCGGTCTCTCCAGTCCTATGCCCATTACTCTTGCAGGAACGCCCATACCAGTCTGTTCCGACTTTCGGTACCTCGGGTCGCTTGTCCAAGGAGACGGCGATGTAGACCGGGACATAACACACCGGATCAACTCGGGATGGATGAAATGGCGACAGGTCACCGGAACAACTTGCGACCCACGGATGCCCCTCAAGTTAAAGGGGAAAATATACAAATCCGTGATTAGACCTGTCGTATTGTATGGATCGGAATGCTGGGCTGTGAAAAAGATGGATGAGAAACGATTGCATGTAGCGGAGATGAGGATGTTGAGATGGATGTGTGGAGTGACAAGAATGGATAAAGTAAGGAATGAGTTTATAAGGGGAAGTTTGAAAGTGGCGCCTGTTACAGAAAAAATGAAAGGGAATCGTCTATCTTGGTATGGACATGTGATGAGGAGGGATGACACCCATGTGACTAAGAAAGTGATGAGTATTAATGTTGATGGATGGCGAGGAAGAGGAAGGCCAAAGAAAAGATGGATGGATTGTCTAAGGAATGATATGAAAGAAAAAGGAGTAAATGATACTGTGACGTCTGATAGGGGAGAATGGAAGAAGAAAACGTGTTGCGCCGACCCCAAGTAGAATGGGATAAGGGCAGGAAGAAGAAGAAGATTTTTGTTTTTGTCAGTGGATGGTTGCACTAGTAGTAAAAGATCGGGCGTCATTATCCTCAACGGATATAATAATATAATAATATTCCACAACTATCACACAACGCCATCTAGTCCCAAGCTAAGCAGAGCTTGTGTTATGGGTACTAGACAACTGATAAATATACTTATATATTTCTAAATACATAAATATTATAGATAAATTACACCCAGACACAGAACAAATGATCGTGCTCATCACACAAACATTTGTCCTGGGTGGGAATCGAACCCACGACCTCCGGCATAGCAGTCAGGGTCACTAACTACTAGACCAACAGGCCTGTCGAAATGTCTCAAATATTGAAGATTGACCCACTTATGTGCTTCGGTAAGGCGATTCACACATTGTATCAAATGATACAACGTTGTGCGAGATTGCGTGTTCTTAAATCTCTTTGCATTGTAAACACTCGGAATAAAACACAAAGAAATTGAACTTGCGCGTGTGTAGGCACTCGTCTACACGCGCCCCGCTGCATGATGCGGTGCAGTGTACGAATCGCTTAAGTTTCCTCGTTAACGTCATGCTCATATAAAAATGTTATAATGCCTGGCTTTCAGCATTCACATTTTTAATTTTGTAGAACTAAACAACGATCTAAACATCGCTACGAACATTTTTCACGACGATCTTTCTAACGAAATTCTCTAATCGGTGGTCTAAAAACTGAACTTCTTCATGAAAATGTCAGATTTTATAGTGGACAAGTGTTTTATTCTTAAACTAGATATATTTATTTTTTAATTATCATCATTTTTATCATCATTAAAAGATAATTTTATCATCTAGATATTTAATTGCACATAATCTTTTAATTTCATCAAGATAACAATCTCTTCATAATTCAACAACAATAAATGGCATCTAAATTAGTTAATGTGTGCACGGTCAGTATTTTTTAATTATTAGGTATAATTATTAAGTTACTCCATTACATATTTTTATAAATAATTACGACCCGTATATAATTATTCCGGAAACATAATTAGATCTAGTTATATTCTTTCTCTCTTTTCTTAGTTATCTTATGGCGCAAAGCTTTTTTGCGGAAAAATAACGACTGCAAGTAGAACTCGAACCTGCGGCTTTGGCTTGCGGATAAGTAATAAGAACGCTTTACCAACTAGTCTACCGCAATACTGGTCGCCGTGAGGTCGAATCCTTCATTCCGGTAGTAGAAAGTGTTACAATGAAGTTTTCCAGTTTCGAGTCCTCCTAACAGTCGAATTTTTGTTTCTGCGAAATGCTTTACGACACAGGCGCGGGCGTTGAATTGGTATAAAAATCATGTACCGCTATTGAAATTCTAATTCATCATCAGCCTAAAATGTTCCCACTGCTGGGACACTAGCCTTCTCTTTGCCATAAACCACCACGCGGGCCCAGTGCGGGTTGGTATATGTCACATGTCTTCGAGTTTTTGGTTGCAAGACATGTTTTGCTCACGATGTTTTCCTTCACCGTTTTGAGCGCAGTGGTGATGAAATAAATTACATAAATTAATGCACCTGGCTGGGTTCGAACCCGTCATCTAACAACTCAATACAATAAATTATAATTATTTAATATATACAATCAAAAATTATCATATTTAAATATTAAAATTCTATATAAATTAATGATAATGATAATAGGAAATATCGATAAAAAACGCTCTTCCTCTCTCCAACCATATCCAAACTTTGCTGTGCCCGACAGGGTCCATAATTGTTTCTCTCTATTAGTATTTTTACCACCTGTATTATGTACATTATGGATTGCAATAAAACATTTGAATTGAATTGAATTGAACTCGTAAGTGCCACTGCTCGCCATAATGATCTTAACATAATTTTTCAATAATTTTCAGAGAGAACAGAACAAATGACGACCTAGAGATAGATAGGAAAGCTGGCGTGATGAGGTACAGTCCTCGGCACAGGGCCACCTTCCTGCCGGAGGAGTCCGTTGGTGATCCAAAAGACATGACTCTTACTATGCCGAATATTGCTATGATGGTGAGTTTGGTACTTCAATATTTGTGATAGATGGGGCAAAACTACTGTTGTCAGATCAGAATGGCTAAATATCTGGACAAAGTATTAAATCGTCGGGATTTTATAGTGACTGTCGGGAGAAATAAAAATTCGACTGCACTCTGAGCTTCCCAACTGGACGGTAAATCTATTGCTATCTTTCTTTAACTCTGAAATGTTCGACATGTACGTTTGCCATTTTCGTCGCTAGCAGTGACCAACCTGTGTTCCGTTCCGTGGTTTAAATCTCAATTTGATTCTGATGAAATCTGAAAGTGATTCGGAAATATCCGTAATCACGTCACGTCACGTCATCGTCCAAGTCCAGTTGAAAACCAGCGTCGAGTACTAGCTACTCGACAATTTGCTGAACTGGACCTATTTGGCGTAGCCGTGGGACACACAATGTTTGTTATTTCGTTGTTGTTTTGAACTATGTAGTAATTTATTTCTTTATTATCATGTTCGTTTTTGTTTTTTTTAATATGTTTGTTAACATTGTGTGTACCGGTCTACCCAATAAACGTTTTTTCTTTTCTTTCTTTCTTAATATACTAAGGGTCATGTCCATAAAATAACCATCTGTTTTCAGAGTATGGGATCAGCAGTAACCAACTACGGATTCTTCGCCAAGATCGGCTTTAACATGCTGGTCTCCCGACTAGGAAGTAACGCCACGGTCCAGATGTCAGCTTACGACTACTTGTGGGGGTACGATGAACCTCTCATCAGGCTCGGCAACACTATTCTACCGGGATGGATCAACTTCGATACTTTGGGGCTTTTGGATAGAGTGAGTTTATTTATTTTATTTAACCATAGGTTCGCGTTTGACCACCATCTCACCAGATGGTAACCGAAGATATTGTCAACGGTGGACCAGGCATGCCTAGTGACTGGGAATCGATATCGAAGCGCTTCTTAATCCTACATTGACTTATTATATTAGATTCACATAAGCCTTTTTTATAGTGGTAAAATCATCAAATGAGTCTTTCCGCCCAGGGCGGAGCATGATAGACTGTCAGAATCGTACTCCGAGTCGAACTCTCGCCGGTTTCTACAACTCCTTGTTGGAGCTGAGAGTTTATAGCTAGCAAATAGGAAAGATTCAGAACTGTCCTATTATATTTTAGCTGTACGACAAGAAGGTATTCAAAGTAGAAGTCAGCGCCAATAACGAGGACAAGTTCATGATCAAGTCTGTCAACGGAATCGGTGGTCTGCCATTTTGGGGGTATCCGGAGACCAGGTACGTAGACTCCTTTACTGTCTGATACTTGATTAAGATAGGGGATTGGCTTTCATGTAATAATATCCTGACAAATGTGAAACTTGTGCACGTGTCTATTCTGAACCAGAATTTTAGTACAGAGACAAATAGGGCCCCGAAGACGATTAAAGCCTAAAGTTTTTTTTTTTTTGCGAAACTAGTAAATTAATAAAAGGAAATCCAGTGTTTAAAATTAATCTAAAAAGGTAATATCCAATTTCGACAAGAATTATGTCCACAGTAACGATTTTAAGATAGAAATCGTTACTCCTGGATTTCAATTTAATTCATTTATTAACTGAAACAAAAAATAAATTTAAAACAAAAAAAAACGTTCAAAGGAGCTACCTACCTGTCGTATGATAAGTAAATGAGTTGTTTGTTTTGCTGTGAACCTCATCAGATATCATGATAGCTACTGATACAAAAATACCGCTCAATATCTTCTGCAATTCTGTTTGTTTCAGCTCACCTTGCAACAGCTTCAACAACAGTTACGAGGGTTTAAGCTACCCCCCAGAGTTGACCATCGACCGGCCCCTGAAGATCTACCGCAATGTCCTTTGCCGAACCATGGAGTTGGAGTACGTGGGCCAAAGGACCATGGACTTCGGAGTCGAGGGCATGGCTTACAAGTTCAGCAACAGGAGTTACAGCAAGATTCCTGAGAATGAGTGCTTGTGTACTAAGGGAATTTGCTATGAAGGGATTTCGGATTTGTCACCTTGCTTCTATGGTAAGTTTTGGTCTAGATCCTGGTGAATGTAGTCAATCATTCAGAGGCAGATTCACACATCACCCTGTCCTCTGCCTTCCGAATCCAGTCTGACCCAGCCACCTTTTTAAAGCCGTGGAGGTGGAGCAGACGAGTTCATAGTCCATTTAGGACCTTGGACTCATCTGCTCTACCGGCCATCGGTCCTTCGATAGATGTGGCCAGTTCTGTGGCACTTCAGTTTGCTGACTCCGTGGGCTATATCGGTTACTCCGATTCTTTTCCGGATAACTAAACCACACACACATAAAATTCACTACATGTACTCACACAAATACACCCGATCCATAGCGTGTGTATGTGTGTATGTACGTGTAGTGAATTTCATCAGACTGATAATATTTCCAGAGCTGGTTGTAAAGAACTGGTAGTGCATATCACATGTTTTTAGAATTTTTGGTTCTACCCCAGGCATCCGCACCGCAGACTACCTGTAACCAGCGTAGACGGCTGAGCAATCCTATTGGCGGTGATAGACCTCACCACAGCCGCCTTTTTGGCGACCAGCATCTTCTGAGCTCGCTCCATCTTAGGCTTCATCTTTGCTTCTGGGCTAGATTGAAGCCAAGGGACAACCCATAGCAAATAAATTAAAAGAGTTTTACAAGAGTCTAGTGATAATGGTAATATCATATCTTCGTCGTGTCGTTGATTACTTTAAATTGTATGTTTCGACCAAAACTCTGCCACATTGACGTCGTTGGTGGTGGCCTTAAACTAAGTTTATTTGTTCCAGGTCTACCCATAGTCCTGTCGAATGCTCACTTCTTAGGTTCTCCCCCTGTCTTGTATGAGCGAATTGAGGGTATGGCACCCAACGAGGAGCAACACGGCAGCGGCTTCACCATAGAACCTGTAAGTTATAGTCAAACTCAGTTGGGTACCAATCCCATTTTATCTTTCAAAGCTACCAATAATCGTGTCCAGGGTTCCATCTACATATCTCTGTACTCAAATTCAAACCAAATCAATAAAAAAATCTTTCGTGTACAAAATATTAGTTTTTCTTGTTATAAAGAATTGTTTCTTACCTCCAGTTGATCGGCATGGTGATGACGACCAAGTTCTCCGTGCAAGTCAACGTGATGCTCAAGGATGTAAGCTTCAATAACAAGATCAGCAGATTCTCAAACATGTTCCTTCCTATTGCCTACTTCAAAATTGTGAGTAGCATCTGTAGCATTTTCTTTTTCAACGTTATGACGTTTGTCTCTTCAAGCCTCTTCAGTTTATCGTGGAATGCCTTAACAAACAACCGTATCCGTGGAAAGTAAAGGGTTTTTTTAAGAAATAGCGTAGATTTTAGTCAATACGAGTCTGACAGTTTCTTCCGGTCCACACAGGGCGGGAGTACTCATTTGATGAATTTACCACGTAAAAAAAGCCTCATCAATTTTAGGGATTTTACGATATGTAATATTGTGCCGATTTGCAGCATAATCGGACTAAGTGTCCGTGCTAGGAGCTCTGAGAGAGGTTGTTGGCTGTTACACATGTCATCGATATGTGATGTTTTTTTATGTGCCTATTTTGTCAACAAAATAGACACAGGACAGAATAGACCTCCCTACTTTCCTTCGAGTTTTCGAATGTTGATTTTAGGTTTCAAATAGTGTGACAGTCTATAATAATAAAGGTAGGGACAAACTGAACCCACGTACGCAACTTATGCAACGCGTTATTAATTCTCTTTTTTTTTCGTGGTAAAATCATCAAATGAGTCCTCCCAGCCCCGGGCAGGGCGAGAGGGAATGTCAGACTTGTACTGACTAAAATCCACGGTGTCCTTCGGTAGCCCTTTGGTGTACCGGAGTCGCGGTATACGTATGTCCCGCGACCCTGAATTTGTATGCCTAGAAACATACTTATCAGTGACAGTATTGCGTATGATAAGTGTTTCGTTTAGGCATACAAATTCAACCGTTTAGATTTAATAACACCTTGCATACGTTGCGTACGTGGGTTCAGTTTGTCCCTACCTTTATATCAGACAGTACTAAGTACAGTAATGCACCTGAGTTTGAATTTACGATTATCAAAAGTCGTAGCTACCTCTGTCTTCCGTTTTTACTTTGTTATTTTAATCAGAGTTATTCAAGTGTAGGTTAAACAACATTACTTTTTGAATGCTGATTGTAATTACCACAAAAAAAATTAAACACCCTTTGAACAATTGTCTAAAAAAATTGACAACGTCAAAACGACATTTCTCCTTGATATTAGCACATAGGGTCGTTTTGCAGTTACACTTTTTTTTGACAAGCGTTCAACGGTTGTTTGTCTTTTTGTGGTAAGGCGGTTTTAGGTAAGACATTGTGCAATTTTACAAAAAAACTATATGTTGCGCCGTTGGTAAACCTATTTGTAAAAAATACATTTTGCAGTCCCTCAAATAGGTACTATATTAAATTGTCAAGTTTAGAGATATATTTCAAATGGTGTTTGCTCTAACATTTCCACTATTTTTTTCAGGTACAGCCAAGAATGCAAAACGAACAAATAGAAGCACTAAGAATGATCCACATATTCATGCCCTACTTTGCCCTGGGCACACAAGTAGTTTTAGTTCTATCCGGTCTTCTTCTGCTGGCGCATTCCGCAAGACTTCTCTACTGCCATTGGATATGTGCAAGAAGAAAAAACAACACTTTTGATGAGAAGATAAATTTGAAAGAAACTCTAAGCACCCAACCGCTTATGAACAGATAGTTACAATCAGTGCCATTTGTGGAAGTGTTTGTGAAACTTAAATCAGCGCCATCTGTTGAAAGTGTTTGGGAACTTTTGCGACACAAAAACTGTCCGTGGAATCAGGTGCGTCCCCACAGAGCGCGCAGCCTCACGAGACATTTTCCGCGCAAAGCAGCTCGGTTGGTGTGGACGTTTCTAGGGCGAGGCAAGTGACAGCGCTGCCGCGGTCGTGTGACCGAGCGCCCGAGCCATCCAGTGTCGGCTTTTGTTTTGCTCGCGTATATTGTTTCGTGACTCGATCGAAAACAATAGACGCGTCCACATATGAGCAGCCTCGCTTGTCAGTTTCCTCGCGCAGCAAATGCCTCGCGAGGCTGCTCGTTCTGTGTGGACCTGGTGTGGACGCACCTAATGACCATTGTAAAAGGCTGATGCACAGTGTGTTTAATTGCTAAGAATGTTAAAATAAGTATGCAGTCAGAATAGTGAACTGTTTTATCAAAACTCCTACTTGAATAAGATAAACAACTTGACCAGGAAAAATTCGCTGCAGCGGGAACTCTCGCAGTTGCATGGAAATGCGTCTAGCGACTACCTAAAACTAGGTGCGCTATGCTCCTGCTAACCCCATTCACCCAGCTTCATGATGTTGAGATAAAAATGTGGAGAAATACTTAAATGGTGCAGGGCATAGGTGTCCAGGCACAGGGCGCAGAAATGAAAGCACCTGGGCGTAGTTATAGAAGTTTGCACAGAGGCCTTATCATGACTTTCCCAGTTTTTGTGACGTAGAGTAAACTGGAACTTTAACATTAATTTGCAGGATAAAAAAATAGTTCCTTATTCGTACCAGTAACGGCGTTAGGGTAAGGCGCGGTTAGGCAACCGCCCAGGGCGCCGGATATAAAAGGGCGCCACAGGTCTACTTAATTCCCGTAAATGCCCTTTCGCGAAAAAATTGTTATGGTGGCAATATTAAAATATGTAGAACTCAGTGTCAAATTACAACATTATCAATCTCTAAATAAAAACTGGTTGAATTTTGACAAACTTGGCAATTTTGTCGATCTAAAATCGAAATGAAATTGCTGATAACCTCGACCTCGAAGGCTAGAAAAGTAAAATTTTACTTGTTTTAATAAATGGTAATTTCATTATATCCTTTTCCTTATTTCATATGGGATTGAATTGCAGTTAGGGGGCGCCGTAGAAATCTCGCCTAGGGCGCTGGTAGTGCTAAAACCGGTACTGATTCGTACTCTAGAGTCGCTGTTTATTTTTTTCCATACAATAAACGCAGTTAATACTTCAGATACGCTGAAATAAAATACTGAAATCTTGTGTTAAGGCTTCTGGTCGCTTAATATAGGCTAGTTACGGTAGTGGACGCAACTACACACAAGGAATATAAGGACGGACGCGTCCTTCCTTTGGCATAAGTCATATTCAATTATACCTAAATAAATAATTTATTATCTCTTCATAAAGTTGCCTTGAAGTTAATATTGGTACTTACATAACAGTTGAGCTGCTTTGTAAAATACTAGAGTACCTAGTACCTATATACCTGATATAGGATTTGTACAAAAAAAAACTCTGTTACAAGTCACCAAGCCCCATCAATAATGGAAGACGTGAATGACCTTTCCGCCAGTATTCCTAAGCTATCTGAATGATAAATTGTAACTAAACATAAGCGGTTAACTGTAGCTATAGGTACTGTTAAATTGACGGATTTTTAACAAACATTGTGAGACTGTTTTTACTGTTTTTTAAAAAAATACGCAATACCATACAATTACGATATAACACAACATAATAATACACACTTAAACAAAATATACACTATACACGCTTACGTAACATATATAATACATAACATCATACAAATTTTTAATTTATTTTATTGTTTCCAAAAGTTTCATAATCGACTAGCGAAAACTGGTTATGTGACGTGTATTTATATTATATTTTTAAATATCAGAAAATATGCCACAATAATCTGTAATTTTCTAACATTTGTCTCTAAGCACATGATAAAAAACTACTCTATTAGAAACGTCAGCATTAGAATTACTTTAAATAAAATTCAATAGCACACAAAATAATACAGACAATATAGACTCAGTCTCCGTCTCTGAATCTGCTATATGTGATCTGGATAATTGTATTCCAGCTAACTTCAAGCCCAATCAGTCGCTTACAATCCTCAACCAAAACATCAGAAGCATAAACAAAAACATTACGGGGCTTCACACCTTACTCACGAGAACTAAGGTTAGTTGGGATATTATCACTCTGACGGAATCTTGGCTCCCCTGTACTCAAAATATCCCGAATATTTCAGGTTATAATTACTTTAAGACCGATAATAATCTTTCTCAAAATGAGGGAGTTGTCGTTTATGTGAACGAAAATATTACAGTTTCTGTGGAGGAATTAATGCTTATGGAAGCAAATTGTCTTCAGGTTCGGATCGATTGCAACACCATTTTGTTGGCAATATATCGTCCGCCAGGATATAGGGACGTAAAAAATTTTATAAACTCTCTAGACGCCGCCCTTAACAAAATCGCGAAGTATACAAATATTATAATTACTGGTGACATAAATATAAATATCCACGACCAGGGTCACGATCCAGCTAAGGACAGTTATCTAAACCTACTGGCCTCGCATGGCCTGCTACCAGCTCATGTATTGCCCACACGACAATCTGCTTGCCTGGATCACCTTATTTTGAAGACAACCCTTCCTGCTTTTACATTAGTAGCCCACTCCTCACTTACAGACCATGATACTGTGCTATTATTCCTCGCAAAAATACCTCCGAAACAAGTGACAACAAAATCGGTCGTCCGAATCAACCATGACCAGCTCGATGCAGACCTGAAGCATCTGGATTTTGGAGCAATATACACGTCAACAGATCCACATGAGGCAGCTGAAATAATGATAACACTCATTACTCAGTTAATAGAAACAAATTCAAAAACAGTAAAAGTTCCTAACCGTAAAAGGATTGTGAAACCATGGGTCACCTCCGGTCTTCTACGATGCATACGACATAAAGATAACTTGCACAAGAAGTTAAAAAGGGACCCTGAAAACCACATCTTAAAAACATCGTTCACCAGATACAGAAATTACTGTGATAAATTACTTAAACAAGCTAAAACTGAATACGAAAAAAAAGAAATAAAAAACGCTAGTAACAACACTAAACTGCTATGGACAGCTATAAATAATATATCAAATAGGACCAAAAAGAATGACAATCCGCGAGAATTACTATCCATATCTTCAACTCCAAAGCAATCTATTAACGACGTAAATAGTTTCTTCGCAAATATGGGTAGAAACCTTGCCGAGAAATTGGGAAACCAGCCAATGGTATCAACTAGAGACAAACCAAGTAACGGTTCGCAATCCATGGTACTGATGCCAACCGACGAAGCTGAAGTCACGCAGCTAATACTATCTCTCCGAAACGAATGTGCCATGGGCTGGGATCGAATATCTTCCACCTTTCTCAAAAGACATCTGGCGTCACTAGTTCAACCTATAACCTTCATCTGCAACCTTGCCATCAGTACTGGTAAATTCCCAAAGGTCTTTAAAAAGTCCATCATTCACCCGATTTTTAAGGGTGGGGACAGATACCGTGTCAATAATTACAGACCCATAGCTGTACTACCAGCCATCTCCAAGATTCTAGAACGCATATTGAACAAACGCCTCGTGGATTACTTAGAGAAATATAATCTTCTCTCCCCCTCACAGTATGGATTTAGGGCCGGCAAATCTACTTCAGATGCGGTTCATGACCTCACCAATCATATCGTCACTAACTTGGATGGTGGCAAAAAGGTCTTGGGGATCTTTTTAGATCTTGCGAAAGCCTTTGACACGGTCTCTGTTCCCATCCTAATAAAGAAGATGGAACGGCTCGGGATAAGAGGAATCCAACTCGATCTTTTTGAGGATTATCTGAGTGGGCGCACCCAGAGTGTCAAAATAGGAGAGAGTGTAAGTGACGAGTGCCAGGTTAATTACGGAGTGCCTCAAGGCAGCGTACTGGGTCCGACACTCTTTCTCATATATATAAACGAACTGGGTTCGCTCACTCTCCCGAAAGGCAAAGTCGTAACTTTCGCGGATGACACAGCCCTCTTATTCACTGCAGACACCTGGAATGAGGTTTTTGTGTGCGCCCAGTCAGGATTCAATATTGTATTGAACTGGCTGCGAGACAATGTTCTCACATTAAATGCTGAAAAAACTAATTACGTCACCTTTTCTATAAAACAGCAAACACCGTCTCCATTCATGGCGCAGAACACTATCCTAGCCCACACGTGTGCTTTTCCTCACTCCACTACTTGCACGTGCATTCAAATAAACAAAGCTGATTGTATTAAATACCTAGGTTTAACTGTAGACAGCACACTCAAATTTCAGAAACATATAAACATCTTAAGTAACCGTCTAAGAAAACTGATATATGTTTTTAAGACCCTGAGAAACGTGACTGACGATAAAATAAAAAAAATGGTATACTATGCTCTCGCGCAGTCTTTAATAACATACTGCATCACGTCTTGGGGTGGTGCACCAAAAAGTACTCTTCTAGAACTGGAAAGAGCACAGAGAGCCATTCTGAAGGTTTCTTTGTCCTTGCCTTATCGCTACCCTACTGCACTACTATACCAAAAAGCGAAAGTCCTGACGGTGCGTCAACTGTTTATACAACAAACCATCCTGAAACAACATAGACTACTAACTTACAATCCGTCACTGCCTCGAGCTAAGAGGAGATTTAATCCTGTTGTCAATAACCACACTCCGCCTTCAACATCCTTTTCAAAACGTTTCTTTTTTCACCTCGGTCGGTATCTTTACAATAAGGTAAACAGAGTTATACCCATTTATGAACTCAATAAGATAAAGTGCAAAATGAAATTGTACAGTTGGCTACAAGATCTCAATTATGACGACACTGAAAACTTATTAACAGTTTTAACTTAAACATTATCATGCAATATGTTACGATCAAAACAAAAAATACTCGCACATACACCCCATCCCCTACACTCACACACACACACATAACTCGATACAGGCAGTACACACTCAACCTAACTTCTATCCTAATACTAACCATACTAACTAAACAATAAGATGTCCTAACTATACCGATTGTACGAGTACATAACATAATTTGTAAAACTTAAATGGAGGAGTCCTGGTGACCTGAAATACAGGCCCCAAGCCTAGTTTAGGCACCAGTCTCCCACAATATAATGCGCCTTCTATTATGTCACCGTAGAAATAAGGTAACATTAAGAACAATATTGTGGAGAAAAATAAAATTTATTATTATTAAAATTTATTATTACTGTTAATGTTTTTTTTTTTAACATTGTTATAAGGTAAATGTTAACTTAATGTTGGTGATAGCTATTATAAGAGACCCTTGAGTAATAAATGTTTTATGTCAGTTATATTTTAAGAAGAAAAACCAAAACCATAAGGACCACTGACAATAGGTAATAGACCCGGTTTCCACCAAAGAGGAGAGGAGATGTATTTTGAATAGGGAAGCATCGAAGCTAAGCGGACAGATGTGGAAATAACTAAACCTGTGGTTATTCAAAACACATTTCCTCTCGTCTCCGCTCATCTCCGCTTTGGTGGAAACCGGGTCAAGTATGACATTGCATGAGTGTCATCCTCCCCTATATCGGCCTCTTTCCGGGATAGGGGAGGGTGGCACTACTTTTCCCAATTGGCCCTATACAGGAAAATAGGCTTGTCGCGGATGAGAGCGATTTGATTTTGCTGCCTCAAAGTTGTAATTTGAGTTTAAGTAAAATGCATGTTCTGTCCTTTAATTGGATTAATTGAAGAGAAGGTATATTAATGACGTACCAACTAGGAATAAAAATAAATGAATTAGTTCTAATTTTTGTTGTAAATATTAAATTATTGCCATAATTTTGAATTTTATTTTTAACATAGCATCCCAAATGTTGCCCCGAATGATTAAACAAAGTGTAGTTGATTTTTATTTCACCCATGTTTGGTCAGTTGTCCTTAATTACATCTGGAAAAAAATTCAAGTAAAAATACCCAAACAGTCGTCCCTACGTAAAAATGCAGGAAAAGGCAGAAGAGGAAGTGGTTCTAAGTCAGCTTGTATGATTTAATCTACACAACTAACATATACATACATGCAAACAAACATTACAGCAGGTGAAATAAAAATTTGTAAAAACTGGCTATCTCGTCAGCTTATGAGGTCACTCAGAGGAAAAATTTCCAGGTTTTTTATAAACAATGTGAACAAACTTGGTCCGAAAAAACTCCCCTGAGCATCACCGCACGTGATAAAACACAGAATACTTAGAAAACTACCTGTTTTGGTACATACATTGTACGGAAAAAGTTAAGTACCTAACTACTTTGTCAAATTAATAATATGTTGTCAGCTTAACATTTATTAGTGTTTAGAGATCATAATTGGAAGATATTTCAATGTCGTCGTACGTACCTACCATAATGTGATTCAAAAACATTGCGAATATTTATTGCAAAAGATCAAATCGGATTTGACTTTTAATAGTTTGCGAAAGAAATTAACATTTTAATTTTTTACATAACAGACAAACAACAAAATATTAAAAAAAAATAGCACAATTTCAACATTTTTGAACTAGGTATTGCAGAGTTTTGAAAATAAATCTCTTTATGCATAAAAGAATAAATTACTGCCAGTGTGTCGATAAAAAAAAAACATTTTTATGAAGGAAAAGAAAATAATATACTTATGTAAGGTTTCATATACGCAAATAGGCCAGTCATACTCAATGAAAAATAAATTCGCAAAGCATGATGTATCTTTGAGAGTTGTTTGGACCTATTACGGCTATGTACATAGCCCTAACAGGTCCAAACAACTCCCATACATACACCCAAGATTGCAACCCTCAAAAAGTCGTGGAAATATTTTTTCACCTCACACGCTCGGAAAGGTTCTTCGAAATCTCAAAATTCGAACACGTCTCTATTCAATTATTTTCCTAGCAGGCGAGCCGGCCCCACTGAATTTCCTCGCTATAGTGGTGCGTCTCGTACCTTTGAAAACTTCGCTATGCTCAGGATTCAATTCAGTACTCGCGCCAAAAAACAACTTTGCAGCCTTGCCTAACAAATAATTATTATTCACCAAAAACAAAAATTTTCAGATTCTACTCTATATACGTATCTCCTAATTCATGCAGTTTTCGTCGAAATTTAATCACACACGTTTTAAGAGCATTCATTTTGCGACAAATCAAGCCATCTAATGCTCTGTGTAGGTGAATTGATTATAAAGACATTTTGAAAACAGGCAAGTTCTTTTAACAGCTATGTAAATTGAAGACCTTTTTTGGGCCGAAATTACGAATCGATTTATAAAGACGAAGTTTATAAAAACAACTGAAAAAAAGGGGAAGTTAGAGACGCTAGAAAAACATAATAATAATACAAAGAATAGAAGGTTTAAAAATCATTATTACGAACATTCAAAAAAGAGTACCTAGATACTTAGGCCTCTGGCACAAAGCTAGCGGAAAGCGGGAAGGCAGCACATCGGAGAGCTCAAGAGGCTAACTACCTGCAAGTAGGCTTACCTTGAAAGCGTCGCTGCCACCCGCCCCGCTGCTCGCTGGCTTCGAGTCCGAGACCTTAAACCAATCTACCATCAATTTATTTTTACAAAAACAAAATGTAATGTAAAAAGTCGATTGACGTCAGAATCATTAAAATCGGCACACACCCACTTTACTGAGGTCTAAAAAAGTTGCCTCTAACTAGTATTACGACGTTACTATGGGAACATCTAATGTAAAATAATGGATTGTTGATATAAAACACAGAGAACACAATTGACAATCAAACGTCTAGAAATATTACAGATGAAGAAATCTAGTGAAATGGCGAAATGGAACACTGGGCCTGGATAAGAACAAACCAAGCACCATATTCAAACCACAATGAAAGCAGGCTGACAGATTTTAGAGGAGCTTAAGGGGTTGCCCCAAACTGACGGCACAGCGTGGCGTATCTAAGGATTTTATCTTGGGCATATTTTTCGACCTAATTTCAATAAAGTTAGCTCTGATATTTTAACATGAAAAGGTCAACAAATCTTGCGGGATGACGAGGTGTGGTACGGCACATTCGCTGCATCACGTCAACCGCTGAGTTAAGTACGTTTTCGTCTCACGTGATACAGTGGCGGATATGATTGATGATGATTTAATGATGTTAAAGAAACGTGAGTGCTAATAATAATAAATAAGATTGAATCCTTAGTATCATAAGGTTGAATCTGACTCGTTGTGGCGGCAATCATAGCAGCTGGCGCAAGTGCTTTTGTCACAAAATCCAGTTGTATACACCGATTGTCAAAGGGCGCAACCCTAAGTAGGTAACCTGTAATAATAATTACTTATCTTGGGGTTATTACGAATCACCAAATCGAAATCACTTCTCATAAATAAATAACTTGACGACACTCGCGCGCGGTGTCTGTCGCGTCAAGTAAATCTAGGATGGAACTTTGCCTAATGTTCCCAGCAGGAATCTAATGCTGCGTTTGGTAGATTTTTGCACTTTCGGAATATACCCATTTTCGAAATAGCCCCAATGCAAACTACTTTTTTTTTTTGCATGGTAAAATCATCAAATGAGTCCTCCCACCCAGCGACGTTCGACGCCGTGGGCGTCTACCACTGCGGCTGGGGCGGAGGGAGGACGCTGACCTCTCTCTCGCGCGACTCGCCTCCTCCTTCGCGAGCATAACTGCTTCGCAGAAGGAGGCGACCGCTTCCCACTCCGTCTCGCCCCGCAGCATGGCCTCGACCAGTGCCGGGTGCGAGAAATGCACCTTACTTACCACTAGTATTTTTACAACTAATTAATAGTAATTTTACTTTTGTTATTTATCAGTGTCTTTTTAGTAAATGCACATTATCAAGTTTTCAGTACCTACCTAATATAAAATGAGAATTAACAACAAACTCGCGTTTTACCACTGTTGGAAACCAATGTCGTGGTCAACGGTGAAGCATGATAGCTATTAATGTGGGTGGACCATGGAAGGCCACACTAACAAATAATCTGGGGCCACGGTAGTGGCCCCGCCAAGACGAGCCAAGCGAAGCGCAAGGGCACTACCTACCTTTTCTCGAAGTGTTTCATCGTTTTTTAGAACCCTCATAGAGTTGGTTTCCGATGTAACAGATAGTTCATATTCTCAGGATATGATGTCATTAATAGACTTATTAAATATACAAAGTTTCAATTGAATAGCTCTTGTACTTTAGATTTTATTGATGTCTAAAATACACCGATTTCGTCACTGACACACTGACACAGTGATGATCATCAAAATGTTTGACTACTTCCTGAAGTGCTAGAAAGCTGAAATTTGGTATGTATTCTCAGTTTAATATACAACCAACAAAAAAAATCATAAACTTATAACTTTTATCCCCCATCCCCTAAAATGGGGGGGGGGGGGGTGTACGTTATAAAAAAAAAGTTATAAAAAACACTATCATGCCCTCAGATAAGCTTATAACTTTCGCCCCCCATCCCCTAAAATTAGGGGGGAGGGTGGAAGTTTGAATGAGATTTTCACCAATTTTATGAATTAGGACATGAAACTTAACACGGTACTGTAGACAGTGTACTAGGCAGTAACTAAAAAACCTATTAACAAGTACTGTCAAACTTTCGTAAACGCCACTGGGAAGTTTTCTTCCCAAAAACATAATTTAAAGAAAAATGAAAAAAATAAAAGTCTGCCTAGCAACTTACAAAAAGAACTGAAATCCCACCAAAAACATTTCATGTAAAATGTTGCCAAGACGACCACATAATGTTTGGACTGTGAAAAAGATATCAGATCTCATGTTAAGCCAAACTTCTGAATCTACACGGCCTAACTCTACCAACCCTAACTTCACAAATTCTACATATCAGTAAAAATGTACCTATGGCTTGGCTGTTTCGTTTCTTCAGAAACTAAATATTCGCATCACCTTCACGACGATAGCGAAACGGCGAAGCCATACATTTTTACTGATATGTAGAATTTGTGAAGTTAGGGTCGGTAGAGTTAGGCCGTGTAGATTCAGAAGTTTGGCTTAACATGAGATCTGATATCTTTATCACAGGCCAAACATTATGTGGTCGTCTTGGCAACGTTTTACATGAAATGTTTTTGGTGGGATCAGTTATTATTTGTTTATTTACTAGATAAATAAAACTAACAAATATTTAAGAAATACTTTGTTTTGTTACGTAACATATAAACCACTTTTTTTTTATTGCAGATTTAATAAATACTGATAAAACTAAGTTAGTTTCATTTATGCAGTAAATAAACGAATAATAACTGTTTACTTGTTATAGTGGCCTTCCATGGTACACCACCTTACTTTAACGTCGTCGATTCCCGATATCAAACAAGCGAGGGACCGTACTGCCAAAATAGTAGAGCGTGCGAGATTTCCAGTTCGATGGATGTTTGTGTAAATAGAAGGAATTTGTCATCACATGGTAATAAATACGAAATTTTAATAATTGGCCTTCGAAGGAGCTTGGCCTTCCATGGTCCACCCACCTTAGGTCTTGACTTAAAGACCCCAAGGCAGTAGCTATCAGGAAACAAAGAATCCGGTAGGAAAACAGTTCACCTCCATTAGCTGTGTGCACAATGAAAGTGTAAGTACGCAAAACGCTTTGTACATGGATGGGTGGGCCATCCACCATGTACTATCGAACAATGTAATCTCTGCTCACTTTTAAAACAAAATCGCGTGCGCAGTATCCCACATCTGTGAACTGGCCACCTTTTTTATGAAATGGATGACCCTTTTTTATCATGAATAGGATGAATGGTCAAAACAAAGGGCCTAGGAAGTGAAAGTTATAACTCTGCAAGCAGAAATAGTCTTTACGGGGGTCAGTATATACATACATTGGGCGATAGTACCTACACAGTACACACGGTTACACATGAAGCTATGCAAAACCAGTATTAACTAACCGTTCACTGCGTGGAAGGATCATAACAAGAGAGGCTAACACAAATTGATTGCGCGGGCATGCGGACAGCGAGTAATGAATGACTCGCCGTCCGATCATGGGCCATGCCCGGGTCGACGGCGCGTCGTGTTCCACGCGCACCTCAAAGAGCTGTCAGCAATCTGAGGGGGCTCTTAGAAGGCCAAAGCCTGCCGGGGTCGCGGGACTTTCTCATCAGGTAACCGAGACCCTGGAACGTAAAGGGTTATTAAAGGATCACTGTGGATTTTAGTCAATATGAGTCTGACAGTTCTTTACTCCTGCCCGGGGCGGGAGGACTCATTTGATGATTTTACCACGATAGACAAATTGATTGTGTTTAGCTTGATGTGTAGCAATGTGTACCGAGATTCTCTAAAGAATATTGCATTAACTGCTAAATTATTTGAATAGGCTCATGCATATTCAAGTAAAGAAATATCACAAAAAAATACCGCAAAAAAAAATATACTTGAGGTGATAATAGACTTTTAAGTACTGTAGATTTTATCTGATATCCCACATTAAATTGACTGAAAAGATTTAATAATTGTTTATACGTCATTAAGTTTATAGGGTTTCGTACGCTGAAATGAACAAACTGAAACCTTTTAGTTTGTCTGTTAAAGCTTATTTAAGCTTAAAAATGTATTAATTCGATTCCGAGAATTTTCCGAGAAAATTCTCGGGATCGAATGGATCGTTTTTATCTGTATCTGGGATATATCAAAAATATAAATTATTTTAATTGCATCTAACTTAAATGAAATTCAAATAATTTATATTTTTGTTTTTTGTTATTGGATGGTTGCACTAGTAGTAAAAGATCGGGCGTCATTATCCTCAACGGATGTTTGGTGAACGAAGAATGACCCATCTGTCTGTAGTACGTTTATGAAAAAAATATTTAAGGAAATAAATAGACCTACCTAATACTTACCACCATACCTTCTGAATCTATTTCGAATTAAAATAAAAGTTAAGCAGTATAGATAGGTAATTTAGTAAAGTCGATTATTTGAAATAACATTCTATCACTCTGCAAAAAACTTAATTACAAGATTAAATGACAACATGAATTTTCATAATTATGATCTTATGATTTGTTCAAAGAAATTAAAATATATTCTGTTAAATATTAATCGTACGGAACCCCCCTCGCTACTGCAAGTTGCGTTACTGCGACTCGCACTTTGCCGGCTATTCAGTTAAAACTTAAAATAACTACGTCACATTTAAATAAATTAAAAACTCATGACGCACATGAAGATACATTATATTTTTATTTAAATGCTAGTTTTACTATAAAAATATTTTTTTCCTAAAATTCACATTGATGGATTTTATCTTATCTACTTGAAAAGGAAAACAGTTATTTATACAATGATCAAATACTGGCAAACCTGTTTATAAGAATAGGTAAACGTATACAAATACGTGGTAAAATTATTTAAATTATACATTATACGTAAAAATTCGCCATTACAATCATTATAAACTATTTAGCTTTAACTCTAGCAAGAGAACATACAATTAATAAGTATTGCACAAAGTATTAATTTATTGCTAAAAACGTTATTTTCAACCGCACATTTTTTTGAACCGCATAGTACAACCTACCTCAATTTGACAAACTTTGATAGATTTTCAACATTATCACAACGGTGGAAAGTTGGTTAGTATATTCGATTGGTAAAATTTGACAGATTCGGGTAGCTTGACCTGCTAGGTATGAAAACCGCATCAAAATCCGTTACGTAGTTTGAAAGATCTTAGCGTACGACAGACTCAAGTGCTCAAGGTGGGAAGCGATTTTGTTTTATATTATGTACAATGTTTTGTATTATGGACTTCGAGAAAGAGGTCGCCCGAAGAATCCAACTCGGATGGGCAGCGTTTGGGAAGCTACGTGATATCTTCTCATCGAGAATCCCACAGTGTCTCAAGACAAGGGTGTTTAACCAGTGTGTGTTGCCAGTGATGACATATGGCTCTGAAACGTGGTCTCTGACTGCTGGCCTTTTAGAGAGACTAAGCACATCAATCCGCCAGGTGGCGCTGTTAAGTAAACATTCGAAAAAGTTGTGCTCCTACAAAAAATAAGTTTTAAAATATAAAAAGTCAGTTTTTTCGTTGAGTAAAGTGTATAATTTGTTAAGCCTGACCTGAGAAATCACAGTGACATTGTTTTAAGCTAACTCTAGCGAGTGTGACTGCTTTAAAAACGGATTTTAAAATCAAGTGAACAGTGAATTTCAAAACAGTGACATTTCTATTAAGAACTTGTGAGTTACAGATGTTACGTCTAAACATACATAAGAAAAAGTCATATCTAATCATTTTCTGTGGACTTATATCCCGAAAAACTTAAAACAATCAAATAAAACGATAAAAAGTGAGAATAACAACAAAGTTTAAACATTCAAATTTATAGCTCATAAAATTTGCAAGTTGAAGTGGCAATGGGCAGGCCACATCGCTCGTAGAACTGACAACCGATGGGGAAGAAAAGTTCTCGAGTGGCGACCACGGACCGGAAGACGCAGCGTAGGTAGGCCTCCCACTAGGTGGACCGACGACATCGTGAGGGTCGCGGGCAACCGATGGATGCAAGTGGCGAATTGTCGTTCGGCGTGGCGGTCTAAGGGGGAGGCCTATGTTCAGCAGTGGACGTTTTCCGGCTGATGATGATGATGATGATGACATTATGGATGGATGGATGTTTGATAATTATTTAATAACGCCAGAACTAATTTGTTACTAAGATAGGTTCATTATTTATAGTTTGGAATAACAAACGCTACATTTTATCTTAGAATTACTTTTCTAAACAATACTGCGCTGAAACTTCATATTTCGCCCCAAAACACAAATAGCCGATGCTCGCCTATCAGCTGCAAGGTTGAAGTTGAACTGGGCTGGTCATATTTGTCGTATGTCGGTGTAGCAATGGGCACCATTCAGTGGAGCCTAACAACTAGCAGTAAACGACAATCACCATAGTACGAGTATCGTGTAAAGGGACCCTCAAGTAGCCGACATCTTACCATTCTTCATATCATTATGGGCTGATTTTTCAAAAGTCACATAAATTTTATCGGAGGAATAAAAATATCTATTTGACATAGGTATTTTCTATAGATAGGCTGTCAAACCGCCATTTTTATTCCTCAGATAAAAGTTATCTCACTATAAAAATCAACCCTTAGTTTAGTTAACTCAATGTAAACAGTATTTATTTAAAGAACTTGACTTTTTTGTTTTGATTTGAAATAACATGTTTTGAAAATGTTCAATGTCAAATGCATTCAAAACTTTGTGCAAAAGGATGTAGTGCGGAGGTCAAGGAAGTGTATAAAGTTGTATAAAAAATACATGTGGTACTCGGAGACTGCCGCGGTGAAGCTATTGCATAACATTTTTTTTATTAGGTATTTTAAAAGAATAAAATCGCCTACCGCGTATATTTAACGAGAATGTAATTTATTTAAAATGTTTGTGGTGCACTACTGCAACAAAGAACTTCTTTGTTGTAGGAGAATTGTATAAGTACTTTTCATTGTGAAAACTGCTTTTTAGCTGGCCGCTTAGAATCAGTAAGAAAAAGTAAATTGTTTTTATTTTATGACGGATATTTTTATGATTGCCGAAGTCTCCCGAACTGAAATGATGTTAGACGATGCGTGGTGTCAGGTATTTTCGTTAGGCATTCGGAAATTTTTTGATTCGGTCGCCGCGTCGCGCCGCGCTCAGAGCCCGCGATAAAAGCTATGCAATAGGTAGCTTAAAAACATGTTTTGTAACAAGGAAAAAAGGAGTAATGAAAGATATAAGAAATATAATTATTACGCGTGGACAGCTTTCAACTCTATATGTTTAAAGCGCAAGTTCAATCCTGCATGGAATATTGCAGCCACATACTTAAGGGATGACGCTTGACTCAATGGAACGCAGAGCTAGAGGCGTTGCCATCCAGGATCGCGGGACTTCGGGGTCGCGGGAGTAACGAATACCGTGACCCCGGAACGTGAAGGACTACTGAAGGACACCGTGGATTTTAGTCAGTACAAGTCTGACAGTCCCTCCTGCCCTGCCCTGGGTGGGAGGACTCATTTGTGTATTGTAGAGTTGAGGAAACGTTCCAGGGATTGTGAATATGTTTAAAAATATACCTGGCCTTTTGCGCAGGTCTATTGAAGGAATAGAATAGATTTTAGTCACGAATTTGACAGTTCCTGCCGTTCTATCCAGAGCAGATTTTTCAGAGACTTCCCACCACAAAAAAAAAATGTATAAAGCACTAACTGCAATTGCGAGAACATTACCATGCTGATTGGCTTTGTCGTAGCAAACCTAATAATGTAAGGGCTGATGTTCCATTGGCTCTAAACCTCCTTGACAGACAGACGGAACACGAGTGATCCTATAAGGGTTCCGTTTTTGTATTCGGACGTACGGAACCCTAAAAATAATGGATACGTTATTTTTCCTTTATTAAATCAATGCACATAAAGATATAATGCATCAAAATTCGAGAGTGACGTCAAAAGGAAGTACAAACTGTACTTGCTTGTGTATTGACAGTTTTAAAAACGTCGTATCTTCATCAATTTTGGTTAACGTAACAAAAGAAATAATTACTAGTAGTTTAAAAAACTAAAAAACACGCTTTTAGCACGCACTAAAAATAACAATCTTCGTATTCCTCTCGTCGAACCTTATTGATTGATACCCATGACATAGTAAGAAAATGTCATTTCGCATTATTTTCAGCAAACCCTTTCTGTTCTGGGTGGACTGTATGACTTTACTTTAATTAAACACTGCTACGTTTTAACACTTTTATTACCAATTTACATAGAGCAGACACTTCACCATTTAAAACTGATTCACGTAATATAATCACAACAATTTTACTTCACTATTTACACTTCTGAACATAATAACAACATAATCATATATACAAGGCACGTGGGGGCTCACAGTAGTACTTAAAACTAACTTGTAAATATTATAAACTATAAGAAAATAAAGGAAAAACTAAAAACACTGATTGAACTTAAAAATTGTCTTACTATTATAGTAAAACGCCACATCGTACGTTGTGGCGGGACCTTGCTGTGTCTCCGGGCCGTCTGACCAATCATAGCCCTTAAAGTGATTTTTCCTAGTTATTTTAGGTTGGACAGGTTCCGACCTGTCGGAAGCCCCGCCCACAATAGACGATGTGCTGCTTTCATGACCATATTTGGTAATGTTTTCGATATAACATGAACACAGTATTTTCGCTACCTTATAAGGAAATGCTGTTGAAAATAAGTTTCATAACAAAGTTTACATACATTTTCCGCCTTGTGCGGGCCTATCGTTTCTTTTATTTATCCTTATGCTAATTATAGGGTAATTAGTACTAATTATACATCATATAAAGCTTATTATCTATAACGATAGGCTATTCGACGGGTACGGGGCTCGGCGTCTGCTTCATCTCTCCCCCCGGCGTAGCCTGCGCAGCCTCTTCTTCCTTGTGCAGCACGACGAGCTTACTGACGGGACGCTTAAAGGTGCCGGTCCTCGTTCGCACGTCGACCACCCTGATGCCGCCGTCAGGTCCCGGGTAGAGTTTCTCGACGACTCCCATCGGCCACACGTTCCGTGGCAGTGTGCTGTCGGCGATGATGACGACGTCGCCGATTTCCGGCGGTCGTCGGTTGCTCTGCGGCTCGCCGCGGGGAACCAGTGTCGGAAGGTATTCCCGCAGCCAGCGTCGCCAAAAGTGGTCAGCAAGGGCCTGGCTGGCCCGCCACGCACGTCGGTCGGCCTCGTCACAAGGCCCGGTTGAGGGTAGGCCCATGGAAGACCCCAACAGGAAGTGGTTAGGGGTGAGGGCCTCTGGATCGGTGGGACTCACGCTGACATGAGTCAAGGGGCGCGCGTTGATGGCGAACTCCGCTTCAGTGAGCAGAGTCAGCAGCACCTCTTCTGCAGGTGCCCTTTCGCGCAGAGTCGCAGCGAGGGCAGCCTTCACGGAGCGCACCAGCCGCTCCCACGCACCTCCCTGGTTGGGTGCGCCAGGAGGTATAAACCGCCACTCCATCCTGTGCAGCAGTCCTTCTTCTCGCAGCGCCGGTGCCCACTCCGCATACGCCGCTCGCAGTTCTTGGTCGGCTCCCCTGAAGTTGGTCCCGTTGTCTGAATACATGAGCCGCGGCCAGCCGCGGCGCGCGGCCATCCTTCTCAGCGCCATGATTGCTGAGTCCGTGGATAGCGATGCGACGAGCTCGAGATGCACGGCGCGGGAGGTGAGGCACGTAAACAGTGCGCCCCACCGCTTCTCTCGGCGCCGGCCCACCTTCACCATCATGGGCCCGAAATAGTCCACGCCGCAGTTGGTGAACGGGCGGTGGAAGGGGTCCAGGCGGGCGCGCGGCAGGTCTCCCTTGGCCGGTGGTTGTGGCGTCGCTCGCAGCCTCCGGCAATATGCGCAGGCCTTCTCGATGGCCCGTACCGTGGGCCGCAGGTGGATGATCCAGTAGCGCTGCCGCAGGTCGTTCGTCACTCGTTCCCTGTTGGCATGACCAGCGGCGCAATGCTCGCGCATTACTATTAGTTTACATACCTGATGGCGACCGTCTAGAATGATGGGTCGCTTGACCTCCACTGGCGCGTTTGAGGCTTCAATACGTCCTCGCACGCGCAACAGGCCGTCTTCTATCACAGGGTCCAGTCTGTACAGGCGACTCGCCCGAGTGATAGGGCGAGCAGACCGGAACTTTTCCATCTCTTCAGCGAAGCTGTCCCGCTGTGCCTTCAGCAGGAGCTCCTTCTCGGCGCGTTCTATGTGCCGATGCTGTAGTCCAGTCGAGACGCGGCGGCACGCGTCTATGAATGCCAACACGCGCGCAGCAGCACGCACCAGCGTCTCGTATCTTGAGAAGCGGGCAGGGTCGGGCAGCCAGCTGTCTCGTTCAGGGCCCGGCATAGTGTGCAGGACCTCTTCTTCTTGTGTATCTTCTGACGCCGTTTTCCCAGGCCAGTCCTTCTCTGGCAAGTACAGGAAGCTCGGCCCGCGGAACCAGCGGTCGGTCGCGCTGATCGGCGCGTCAGTGAGTCGTGTGGCGTCATCCGCTACGTTGTGTTCCGTAGGCACCCAGCGCCACTCCTCTTTGCTGGTGAGCTCGGCGATTTCGCCCAGTCGGTGTGCGACGAACGGCGTGTACCTCTTCATGTCGTGGTGGATCCAGTGCACCACCGTGGAGGAGTCCGTCCAGTAGACTGTCCTGTCGACTTCGAGGCGGTGTTCCCTTCTGATGGTGTCGGCGAGTCGGGCCCCTATTACCGCTGCCTGCAGCTCCAGACGTGGTATCGTCTGGGCTCGCCGCGGTGCCACCTTTGATTTGGCCGCGACCAGCACGACCTCGATGCTTCCGTCTTCGTTCACCGCTCTCCAGTAGGCCACCGTCGCGTACGCTTGTTCGCTAGCGTCGCACAGCACGTGTAGCTCGATGCGCTGTGTTTTCTTGTTGAGGTAGCACCTGGGTAGCCGCAGTCTGTTCACCTCTTGTAGTTGACTCAGCCAGGCCGCGAAGAGCTCGTTTTCTTCCTCCGGGATTGGCGTGTCCCACGTTGTCTGCAGACGCCACAGGCTCTGGAGTACTATCTTCGCTCGTACTGTAAAATGGCTCAAGAGACCTAGCGGGTCATAAATCGACATCACGGCGCTCAGCGCTTCTCTCTTAGTGGGCGCACGGATTCTCTCTCTCACCTCTGATGGCACTCGGTTCATGGACGTGTTGAACCCGAGTTCGTCTCGTTCCGCGTTCCAGTACAGCCCGAGGATCTTGCTCTCAGGCTGCTCTCCTCCTAGCTGAGTCGGGGTGGTGGCGTGGAGCGTCTGGGGCACGTCGCGCAGGACCGTCGCATCGCTGGAGCTCCAGCCTCGCAGCGTGAAGCCGGCGGCCGCGTGCACCTTCCTTATTTCTTCTACCGCTCTCCACGCCTCCTCTGGATCGCTGTAACTTACTACCAGATCGTCCATATAATGACTCTTTGTTATGGCCTCCAGGGCCCTGGGATACTCACTGCCGTGAAGCTCTGCGTTGTGGTTCCGGACGTAGTGAGCCATGTATGGGGAACTCGCTGCTCCGAAAATCATACTTGTCATCTTGTAGTGGCGCGGGGGCGACGTCCTGTCCCGTCCTCTCCACAGGAACTGCTGAGCTGGTTGGTCCTCCCGTCGTATCTTCACCCGCAGGAACATTTCTTGTATGTCCGCGGTGACCGCCACTGCCCGCTCTCTGAAACGGAAGACTATTCCCGGCAGGGACAACAGCAAGTCTGGACCCTCCAGCAGCTCGTCATTGAGACACTTTCCGTAGCTCGTCGCCGCCGCGTCGAAGACTAACCTTTGTTTCCCCGGCTTGTTCGGATTCTGTACGGCGAAATGAGGAAGGTACCAGCAGACGTTACTCTCTTTCTCTGTCCCGTCGCATGGCACCGCGTATCCCTTCGACAACAGGTTGTCGATTTGTGTGGTGTACTGCACGGCGAAATCCGGTGACGCGTCCATCTTTTCTTCTATCTTTCTCAACCTTCTTAGCGCTGCTCCGTAGCTGGGTGGCATGACAACGTTGTCTGTTCGCCACGGCAGCCCCACCTCGTAGCCTTCGTCGATCTTCTTTATCGTCTTTTGCACGATATCCGCCGCCCTTTGGTCTGCCTCGTTCACTCGGGGCTTCCTGGCGACGCCCAAGGCTTCTATCTTGAAGTGCGCTTCGACTAGGTCGTGTAATTGTTCGTCTCCTTTCCTGTTCTCGATGACGTGCAGCACATTTTCTTCGTCAGCGACGATGCTTCGTGGCGCTGTTCCGTGCACCACCCATCCCAACTTCGTCTTTGAGGCAGCTGGCTGATTGGGGCCGCCGACTCGGAGTTCCCTGGTCACTATGCACTCCCAGTGGTCCGTGCCCACCAAGAGTCCGGGGCGGACCTGCTCGTAACATACTTCTTCTTTCGGCAGGTCTCGCAGGTGCTTGTGATCCAGCAGGGTGTCTGGGATGGATTGTTGATGGAGCCTCAAGTCCTTGATGGTTCTTGCTCGAAGCTCGTGTGACTGGCCGTCTTTCCGGATGCCTCTGACTTGCACCCGTACCGCTTTGCTTTCCTGCTCCTCTGAAGACATGTTCACGCCGCGTATGCGCAGCGGGCGTGAAGTACCCTCCGCTCCGATGCTGGTCGCCAGGTCTTCATCAATGAGGGTGACGGTTGCTCCTTCGTCGAACAACGCGTACGTCTTGACCTCCCCCCGTGACCCGGTGACTATGATGGGGCACATCTTCAGCAGCACTCTCTTTGGGCCGGCGGCGGACTTAGTCGCCACCGACAGCACTGCTTCCTCCTTGCTGGGCTCTGCGGTAGATTTCGCGGTCGTCGCTTCTTCCTTATTGGCCGCCCTCTCTTGGTGGAGGGAGGCGTGATGAGGTCGGCGGCACTGATTTACGCCGCACGCCTTGGTCTTGCAATTATATCGCCTATGGTTCTTCTCGGCACATCGGAAACATATGCCGTTGGCCTTCAGGTACTCCCACCGCTGGTCGACACTCATACCCTTGTACTTGGGACACTTTGGTAGCACATGATCTTGTTTGCAGTTAGGGCACTGACCTTTTTCTTCCTGGTTTTCGACGGCTGTGTAGACGGGGCTGGTCTTCTTCCTCGCTGTCACTGGCTGCCTGGTCTCCTTCTTCTGGCTGGCGGGTGCGGCGCTGGTGGGCGGGGCGTATGTGTATCTCAACGCCCTGTCAGCTTCCCGCATCAGGAAACGGGACAGCAACACTATCTCCGGCTCCGTCGTGTCGTCGTTGTCGTAGGCAAAGTCGCACCATCTTGCTCGTATGTGCGGGCTTAATTTTTCCAGTACCTCGCGTGTCAACAACGGGTTGTACAGGTATCCTCTTCGGTCGACCGACTTGATCACGCTCACTGTATTCTGCACCTTGATGGCGAAATTGTTCAGGTCCGCGGCTGATGCAGTGGGCTTCGTCATCCTCTTCAGCTCGTCGATAGCGCGATCGATGAGTACTTCCGGTCGGCCGAAACACTGTTCGAGTGTCTTCATGATGTCCCCTGGATCGGTAGCGGTGTGTAGGAGGGCGGACACCGCCTCCCTTGCTTCTCCCTTAAGGCAGCTCCTTAACCGTTGTATGTTCTCAGCAGGCGATATGTTGTACATGTTGGTAGTATCATTCACGGCCGCTTTGAATGGCAGCCACTCGTTGACACCACCGGAGAACGCTGGTAAATCCGTATGCCGCAGTCGGGGTCTTGCCATCCTTTCTAGGGTCGCTGCCAAGTTGTCGATGCTGTTCCTGTGCCTCGTCGGTGTCGGCGACCTTCCCCGTGGCATGTCGAATTTAATACGTCTCGAGTCCTCCGGGGGGGCTCCCGTGCCCCCCTCCCCCCGTGCTCTGAGGGGGTTCGTTTGAAGCCATTCGTCCACTCGACTGTGGTGGCTTTCCTCCTGGGGAACGAGGGGCTCGTCCCGCAGGCTCTCCTGTTCGTCCTGTATGACGGACACTTCAGCGGCTAGCCTTTTCTTGACCATGTCTGCTTCTATGTCAAGAGACTTCTTCTGTATGGCTGCTAGCTTTTCTGCAGCCTCTAACTCTGCTAGCCTTATGCGCGTTGCAAAACTATTCGTTGACCTTTGTGACCTCTGTGACCTCTGTGACCTCTCTGACCTGGCGGGTGACCTTCTTCGTTGTCCATGGTCTTCACTCAGTAGAAGTCCCGATGATGGTCCCGCCGTGGTCGTGTCCACCGTCGTAAGGGGCGCGGTATTTAGTCGTGAATTGATAGTACTTTGGTCACCTGTTACAACTTTCGACGCTGGCGGGTCTAGTGAAATCCTCCGTAGTCTCTCCCTTTGAATCCGTTCCGCTTCCTGGCGAAGAACTGCCTCCCTTTGCTCCTCTGCCCTCCTTTGTAGGGCCCGCCTCTGGTCCTCTGCCTCTGCAGCATCACCTTGGCTTCGGGTGATGACCATCTTTCAAACTGATGGCTGACTTTAAGCGTGGAGCACAACACACGACAGTTCGTAACCCGGTTTGGACTTGTCCAGATCCGTTCACTACGACGTTACACTTACGCGCACTTCGACACTGTTACTATATCACGACTAGCCCTATTTACCGCGACGGCACTGTATACTTCCGACGGACGACGCGGCGCGCACTATATACTATGGCGCGCTTATATACGATGCGTATCTACTTTTTACGCGACGGTCACTTCGTTTAATCGAGACGCGAACTAGTTATTTTTCGCGACGCGGTCACTCCCGAAGTATATAACATCAGTATATACTTATTAACGCGCACAGAATCTTATTTACACTTTACTGTGAGCCCCACAGTTCTACCGGTCACTTTAACGCGCACTATGATCGCGATTTTCGACACAGAGAACACCACTTTGCCTTTATCACGATACTTTATTCACTCGCGATACACTTAAGTTATTATTGTTCAGTACTTACAGTTTTATATATCTGCTTACAACACTTTGTTTACGCGTTTTAATATACCGGCACTTTTCTATCACTTATTCGGCCTCGAATGGACCAAGATGTTCTGGGTGGACTGTATGACTTTACTTTAATTAAACACTGCTACGTTTTAACACTTTTATTACCAATTTACATAGAGCAGACACTTCACCATTTAAAACTGATTCACGTAATATAATCACAACAATTTTACTTCACTATTTACACTTCTGAACATAATAACAACATAATCATATATACAAGGCACGTGGGGGCTCACAGTAGTACTTAAAACTAACTTGTAAATATTATAAACTATAAGAAAATAAAGGAAAAACTAAAAACACTGATTGAACTTAAAAATTGTCTTACTATTATAGTAAAACGCCACATCGTACGTTGTGGCGGGACCTTGCTGTGTCTCCGGGCCGTCTGACCAATCATAGCCCTTAAAGTGATTTTTCCTAGTTATTTTAGGTTGGACAGGTTCCGACCTGTCGGAAGCCCCGCCCACAATAGACGATGTGCTGCTTTCATGACCATATTTGGTAATGTTTTCGATATAACATGAACACAGTATTTTCGCTACCTTATAAGGAAATGCTGTTGAAAATAAGTTTCATAACAAAGTTTACATACATTTTCCGCCTTGTGCGGGCCTATCGTTTCTTTTATTTATCCTTATGCTAATTATAGGGTAATTAGTACTAATTATACATCATATAAAGCTTATTATCTATAACGATAGGCTATTCGACGGGTACGGGGCTCGGCGTCTGCTTCACTTTCATTCAATCATAGGGCTACATTTCAAATAGCCAATCCGCCACCTTGGGACGGCCACCATGTTGGATTTAGCTCATGTGATCATTTTTTTCGTATCCCATTCAGCAAACCATTTAATACCCATAACATGGGGGTGGATTTCAAACAGCCAGTCCGCCATCTTGGGGAGGCCGCCATATTGGATTTGTAATGACATTTCTTAGCTAGTCATATATTAGTTATAGTCTCCAGAACTCAGAGCGTGTGCAAAATTTCATCCTAATCGAAGATCGGGAAGTGGGTCAAATTAAGATTCCAAGATTTTTTTACATACATAGTTACAAGTGAAACTATTATAAGCGTGTTAAAAAAATATGTGTCAAATATTTCTTGAAAATCTAAGTGTCGGACTTATTGCCCATGGCAACTGATGCTTTCTGGCCTCCGTATAGGCGCGGGCATGCGGACGGCGAGTAATGGGCGACTCGCTGTCCTACCATTGACCATGCCTGAGTCGACGACGGCGCGTTGTGTTCCACGCGCGCCTCAAAGATCTGTCATCAATATGACTTGGCCCCCCTTAGGGGGGCAAAGCCTGCCGGGGTCTTGGGGCTAACGAGCTGCCGTGGCCCCGGAACATAAAGGGCTATTGAAGGACAACATAGATTTTAGTCGGTACAAGTCTGACAGTCCCTCCCGCACTGCCGTGGGTCGAAGGACTCATTTGATGATTTTACCACAAAAAAGTGACTCTTATAGGTTTTTTTAGTCAAATACCCTACTTTATAATGGAGTTCACACACACAATAAGACGGATACGTTTAAAAAGATCCTGGAAATAAGGATGCTCTGTGTAAACGAGTCCTAACTAAAATGCTCTAATCTGAAAATGTCCTTACAAAGGCCAATGACCAAAAAATAAGGATATGTGGACCCTGTGCAATTGTTGCCGGTCAGTGACTGATAGTAGGTACTCAAACAAAATTTTGAATACTAAAGCTTAAAATGCATTACTGAGTCAACGTCAAACCAGTTTATACAGACGAATGACCTAGACGTGAGCAGATTTAGAAGTCTGGTATATACAGGGTCTTTCTTTTAAATTGGCTAAAAGGGATAAATCCGCATCCTTAAGAGATACAGGAAATCTTTCTTAGGAAACTTTAGCTATTTTTTGGTGTTGATAATTTTGGCGTCCTGATTTTTTTCTTCCATACAACGAAATGAACTTTACATGAAACAGAGACGCTTTGCAAAAAATGCCCAAATTCACTCATTTTTAACCGACTTCAAAAAGGAGGAGGTTATCTATTCGACGGTGTTTTTTTTTTTTTTGTATATTTGTTACGCGATTACTCCGCCAATTGTGGACCGATTTTTAAAATTCTTTTTTTGTTCGAAAGTAGGTACTTCGGAGGTGGTCCCATAGTCACCAAGTTGGGATCTAATGATTGGATCCTGGAGAAATCGAGGGC
The DNA here is from genome assembly GCA_950005045.1 of Agrotis exclamationis. Classification (NCBI taxonomy): domain Eukaryota; kingdom Metazoa; phylum Arthropoda; class Insecta; order Lepidoptera; family Noctuidae; genus Agrotis; species Agrotis exclamationis. The sequence goes on from OX465426.1 coordinate 23,469,648, forward strand.
AACCCTCGAATTTTATAGGCCGACACACCATTTTTCGCAAATTTTATGAAGTAATTTAAGTACTTGGGTATGGTAATCATAATTTCATATAGCTGAGCTGATGATGGAAGGTAGAACTCCTTAATAGTAAGGAGTAGGCATCGACTGATTTATTTTGAGTTCGCATATCTCTGGAACTACAAGTCCGATTTAAGTAATTCTGTTTTTGTTGTACTAGGTATCATTTAACTTAGGGAATATTGCAAGTTTCATCAAAATCGGTTCAGTAGTTTTTGAGATAGGGAATTTTATTAGCTGATTGTGTACATGAACGATGTAATTACCGATGTTATGGATTACAAAATTCTAGTGCACATGTTGTATTTGACAAGAATTCGGGTTGAATATTTAAACTAAAAAGAGTAAAATAAAAACTTTTTCAAAAAAAATGTAACCGCCTTCAAAAACAACCATAAAAAACGGTAAAAAAACCTACAAAATAACTTTTCTTTCGGAAGTCGGTGGCAAAAAAAAAGACAATGAAATAAAGAAAACAAAGACACCGACTTCCGAAAGAAAAGTTATTTTGTAGGTTTTTTTACCGTTTTTTATGGTTGTTTTTGAAGGCGGTTACATTTTTTTTTGAAAAAGTTTTTATTTGTGGTCAACTCAAACTTGACCAAAAAAAAAAAAAAAACGCTTAAATTATCAACATCACAAAATAGGTAAAGGTTCCTAAGAAAGTTTTCTAGTACCTCGTATGGATGCGAAATTCTCCCTTTTGGCCAATTTAAAAGAAGGACCTGTATAGACCTATAATTATTTTTAGTGTGACCAAAAAATCTGGACTGTTTATGCAGGTTACCATGGTTAGCAAAGGAAAATTGAAGGAACCCCGTGGATTTTAGTCAGTACGAGTCTGACAGTCCCTTCCGCCCTACCCAAGGCGAGAGGAACTCTTTTGATGATGATATCACCTAACAGAAATGGTAACACGTCTTGGAGGAAAAAATATTATTTTTTGTGTTTACTTTACCTTAACCAAGATTCGAAATGTTACAATACGCCACTGATTAAATCTGTCACTTTAGTACGGCTTATTTATGTATATGTATATGTATAGATGTCGCATCCGGGTATATAGGGTGTTAAAAATTAATTGCAGGAATTTCGTGTGCGTACTCGGTTTCAATAACCAAGTACATTACAAAAAAACAGCATTTTTTCAAAATTAATAAAAAAAAATTCAAGCATATTTATTTTAGTCTATTAATATGGCCAATAAAATAAGTTATTTGTAAGTATTTCGATGAAATGCCAGTCCAAAGTCTGCAAAATGTGATGGGAAAGTTGGAATCAGCTGTGAACGCTACACACAGGTGAACGAACTTAAACAGCAATCAAATTCAATAATATGGTAAAAAAAATGCTTGAAAAAAAAATTTTTTTTTGAAAAAAATGCTCTGTTTTTGAAATCAAAAAAATTAAAATCAAAGCATTTATTTCAAGTAGGCCAGTTACAGGCACTTTTGAATTGTCATAGACAAATAAAAATGTAATTAAACACTAAAAAGTTATGGTGCTACAGTCCCAGTCACAAGACATAAAAACTGTGAAAGTACCGTAGATGCCCGTTTCCAAGATGTAGATCTCTATGGAGAAGAACGGGCAAGAAACTCCATGGACACTCTTTTTAGATCGCCAAAATTATTACAAATACCTTTGTTACATCATTCATTTTGAGATGGTACATTATGTGAGACCGATGTAGCAAGTTAAAAGTGTACATAGTAGAAAATTAAAACAAAGACAATTCAGAAACAAAATGATCAATAGCTAATTAAAATAAACCGTGGCAACTAAGAGATGACCAGTCCCAACTGACAGCGCCCGTTCACGAACATGACACATGTATCAGCACCATTTAGCTCAACCATTTTGAAGGGAGCCAATTACCGAGTACGTACACAAAATTCCTGCAGTTAATTTTTTAACACCTTATATAATTGCTGGCAAATCAGAATAATATAACAGTACTAAGTGACATGCATAGTTTCATCAATTGTGGGCGGAGAGTGGGATACGGGTAATTGAGATTATTACAGAGTCTGTTACTAACTCTGCTAGATTAAAAACTTTAAAAAAAAAATGTAACCGCCTTCAAAAACAACCATAAAAAAACGGTAAAAAAAACCTACAAAATAACTTTTCTTTCGGAAGTCGGTGGCAAAAAAAACACAATGAAATAAAGAAAACAAAGACACCGACTTCCGAAAGAAAAGTTATTTTGTAGGTTTTTTTACCGTTTTTTATGGTTGTTTTTGAAGGCGGTTAAATTTTTTTGAAAAAGTTTTTTTTATTGACTTGTTGCAAACTTATGATCGCCTTTGTCAAGATTTTTTCTTTTTTTTTTTCTCTGAGCGTAAGGCCCCTTCAGAGGCCGACGGGGGCTAGGGTCGGCATCGCCCCCGCCTTGCTACGCCACTGCTGTTCACTCACACTTTGAAGATTTGCAAGCAGTGGACTGTGATAGGCAGAGAAGATTGACTCTTTTAACAGTGAAACGACAGGCTTGTGTTTTTGTGGCATTATAAGAGTTCTTGCATAGAAGAAGACGAGGAGCTCGAGCTAAATAATTACAGCCGCTCCTAAGCTGATTTTCTGGGTTATTCCAAGCTTGGTCTGTGGATGTGTGACCCTGTGTCTTAGCGAGTTTCCTCCGTGCCTCGGAAACCACGTAAAGTCGTTGGTCCCGGCTGTCATTTGTAGATCTTTGATAGTCGCTACTATTAGTCAGAAGCTCATAAGTCTGACAACCAGTCTTACCATGAGGTATCGTATTACTCAGTTACTAGGTTGTGGAGGTCTGATAGGCAGTCGCTCCATGTAAAATACTGATTTTCAGCTGCATCTGGTTCGATTGGACACCGACCAAAATATAGTTGGGAAAAGCTAGTTCTTGCATAGAAAAAGACGGAAGTTACCAACCTATTATCCTTCATTGCTAAATGCCACATTGCCAATGATATTGATGTCACCGCCCCAAAAAAAAGGCCATATGTCTTAACAGTCGTCACGGATACAAATAAAAAAAAAACCTTCGTTATTGTTCTTGGCTTTTTGCTGATTTCACGTGCATTATATTTCATTGTTTCATCTATAATTCTTCACTAATAATATTTTAAAGAGGTTATGTTTGTAAGTTTTTATGAAAGTAGAGAGTAATCTTGGACTTGCAGACGGTAGGTAGGTAATGGGTAGCTCGCCGTTCGATCAAGGACCAACCAAAAATGGAAGGAAAAGGAAAGGAGTGCGCCCCATAAGGAACTGACGAGGACTACTATAGGACCGGCCCGGCTGTGATCGCGGAACTATTTAAAAACGGCACCGCGGCTCTGGAATGTAAAGGACAACGAAGTGACTTTCGAAAATTCTTTCATCAAAGAAAGTTACATTATCTATTCCGTTTCTCGCAAAGCATGTGAAGCCGTTGGTGTCGGCCGTCAGTTGTTACAGTTTCTGAGTGGCCCGCAATCTGACAACCAGGCATGAATTGTCGCGGGCATGCGGACGGCGAGTGATGGGTGACTCGCTGTCCATCAGGTGTATCATGGGCCATGCCCGGGTCGACGGCGCGTTGTGTTTCACGCGCGCCTCAAAGAGTTGTCAGCAATCTGACCAAACCAAAACCTGATGGAGACGCGGGACTGTCTCGTCAGGTAACCCTGACCCTGGAACGTAAAGGGCTATTGAAGGATCACCGTGGATTTTAGTCAGTACAAGACTGACAGTAATGGGTGGCAGTACCCATTTGATGATTAAATTTTACCACGATAAAAAAAAAGACATGAAACGTGGAGTACTTATACTTATTCATATCGTATTTTTCCTCACTAACTGGGTTCTGGAGTTGGCTCAAAAGTCTGTAATCATTCTTACCAAGGAAGTATCGTATTAATACACAGTACTGCTGTGGAGATCAGATAGACAATCTCTCCATGTAAAATACTGATATTCAGCTGCATCTGGTTCGACTGGAAGCCGACCACAATATAGTTGGGAAGGCGGGACTGTCTTTTCAGGGATACCGGCATGCATCTTGAGCGCTGACCTTCACCTGCGCAGAAGTAAGTTATTAGGTCACTTTGGTAGATGAAGTGAGGAACGGGGGCGGGGAAAGTGTAGTGATTGGCCCGCGTAGCGTGCCGTAGCGCATCGCGTCATAGTCGCCACTCGGGATTCGTTGTTTTGTGCGTTTTATTGGTTTTATTGTGCGTTTCATTTGTCGATAAGTGTACGATGCGCAAAGCGATCCCCACTCTTACGCCGAGCGCTCAAGAACCGTGCCGGTATTTGTAACCGTGATCCCAGAACGTTAAGAGCTATTTAAGGATCGCCGATCATCCCGCCATGGGTGGCAGGAATCATTTGATTTTACCAAGATAAGAAAAGCATAGTTGGGAAAAGGCTGAACACATGATGAATGTAAACGAAGCCGCGGGGCAAGCTTAGTTTAATTTCATTGACGTAATACTTCGTGACGATTTGAGCAGTCAATTGTTTGTGGATGGAAAAACTTTAGGGTCACATGCAACAAGAAGTACTGTACAATAGTGAATTGTTGAGCTTTTTGTCAAAAACACGTGATTTTTTTTTTTATTTATCTAAAGGGGAGGCCTATGTTCAGCAGTGGACGTCCTATGGCTGAGATGATGATGATGATCGTGCAACAAGGGGTCCTCGCGCCAGTAACGAAGGCGGCCTTCGCGAGGCCTCTTTTGCTCTTTCAGTTACTTCCCAGGTAGAAATAAAATGTAACCAAGTCATCTTACAACAACGCCAGCAGCAGAAAGTATCAACCGAAAGTTATCATCGGTCATGCTGTACTGAATGGAAACCAACTTGTGATCATCGATGTCACCAATGTCACTGGTGTTCCCAAAGGCGGCTTTAATGTCTCTCACACTAGAGGGAAACCACATCCTTCTACAAAAAAAAAACTTAAAAAAAAAAATTAACCGCCTTCAAAAACAACCACAAAAAAGGGTAAAATAACCTACAAAATAACTTTTCTTTCGGAAGTCGAAGGCTTTGTTTTTTTTTTATATCGTTGTCTTTTATGCCACCGACTTCCGAAAGAAAAGTTATTTTGTAGGTTATTTTACCCTTTTTTGTGGTTGTTTTTGAAGGCGGTTAATTTTTTTTTTAAGTTTTTTTTATTTTACTCTTTTTAGTTTAAATATTCAACCCAAATTCTTGTCAAATACATCATTTTCTTACATGTGCACTAGAATTTGGTAATCCTTAGCACCGGTATTAACATCGCTCATGTACACAATAAGGTAATAAAATTCCCTATCAAAAACTGCTGAACCGATTTTGATGATACTTGCAATGTTCCTTAAAGTGAACTATTCCTCGTACAACAAAAAAAGAATTTTGAAAATCGGTCCACAATTGGCGGAGTAATCGCGTAACAAACACTCAAAAAAGTAAAGATCATCACATCATCCATCAATAAAAATGCTCACAAAATAAAAAGTACTGAACCAAATTGGATGACATTTTTATGGGACCAAACTTCAAGTATACTGCATCAAAAAAAAAAAAGAATTACATTAATCGGACCAGAAACCTCGGAGTAATCGGTGTACATACATAAAAAAAAAAACATACCTACCGAATTGAGAACCTCCTCCTTTTTTTGAAGTCGGTTAAAAAGCCTTAAAAGGAAAATACGTTACAATTCCTAGGGCAGTATGTGTCACTACCACCACATCCGAACGAACTGCCACTAAGCTCCTAAAAAATCTCACAAAAAAAGGCTGCTGAACCAAATAGAATGAATTTTTTGAATTTTTTTTTTACCAAATGACATAAGTTTTTTTTTTTTTTTTAATAAAACGTTATACATACGTTATACATCAAACAAAAAATAATGACAGAAATCGGACCAGAAACCTCTTAGTAATCGGTGTACATATATAAAATATAACCCACTGAATTAAAAACCCCCCCTTTTTAAAGTCGGTTAAAGTAAAATCATGTTAGCGACCAACCTCGCCTATGAGAAATAAAAAAGCCCATGTTACTAGCTGATAATGTTGTTTACATAGATGAAACAGTTATTTTACAGGTTCGGTTCAGTAGTTTTTGGGTTTATTTTTTTTTTTTCATAAATCTTTTATTTAAGTTTTAAAATACTGTGTTTGATAGATAGATATCTATTATATTATTATTTAATTTTAGTCTGTTTATTTCTCGCGTAGGTATTTAAATAGAACCCAAAACATTATATTCATTGTTTATTTTATCATAATTTATTATGCAAAAAGGAATGCTTACCTAACTGTATTTCGTAATAAAAGGTTTTTCCCATAGCATATTTTTCCTGTTTTAGAATGTTCAAATAAACAATTCAACTGTTTACCTTGACAGTGGTGTAAGACCAGCTTATGTTATTGCGCGTGCAAGCTCTGCTGTTATCGCACTTATACGCTCGTCAACACTCGTAGGAGATGCGCGTGCACATATTATACATTACACGTCAAACTAACGTTAATATGTAACCGCCCTTATCACATGATATAATAATTATATAGATAATATATAAAAAGTTTGCCTTTATATACAGGCTAAAAGCTTCATAACTCTTAGTTATTATGTAGGTTTTGTACCGGTACGCTAAATCTTTTAAGTTACGAGGCATTTCTTTTAGGTATTTATTGTCAGTGAATAATAAGTGGGGCTTTTTAAAATTAAATTGTAATCAAGGTATTTTTAAATTGTATTGCTTACCTTGAGCAATGTCAAAGTATTTGACACGTTGTTTACGTTCTCTTTCATAATTAAGATTTATATTTTGACGCCGGACGCGTCAGACCAAATTTTTCCGCTGGATGGTCTTAGTTCGCGTGCAGTCACTGTTTGCGTATTGATGTGCCTTCTTCTTTATAAAAATAAGTACAAAGAGTAATCAATAAAATATAAAATAGGTTTTTGAAAAAAAAAATTGATACATTTAATTTATTTAAAAAAAGAAAACTTATTTTACGGCGGTTTAAGGCGCGCCTGGATTGTGCCCATTTTTCGACTTTAAACTTGATTCCTTTTACCCTAGTATTTTTAGTAATAATAAAAAATTAAAGGAGTGCCTTCTTTACTGGATGTGTAGTGCTAAAATAGTAAAGTGATAATATTGTGAGGACAGTATCAACCATGGTGCTTCTAAGGAAGAGAGATGCCATCAACAACCAGATTACTAGTAAAAGTGAGTAAAAATCATTTTTCTAAGGTCGCATTAGGAAAAACAATGGAATTTTCTGCCAATCTTCTCTATAGGAAACAACCAACATTTTTCGTTGGTTTTAATCCTGACTAATATTTTAAGATGGATGGATGTTGCTTACCGTTTCACGCAAACTATCGGACGGATTAAGATGAAATTAATGTTTATAATTTATTCGAGTTGTTCAAATATTTTAAAATATTACAATTTTGAATTTGAAAAAGTGTCGTTGAGAGTGGCAATTTCTATTCCTGAATATGCAGATAATGAAAGGTTTTTATAATTACGAATTTTGCAATAGATTCGCCATCGATCGGACAGGGGAATTGGATGTGTCTCTGAATTTCAGCCTCTCCCTTCGTCTCCAAAAGGCAAGGCTATTTAGAGGATATTTTAATGCATATAAATAAGAGTAGTGGTGGCCCACTGGTATGGTAGTGGTGACCCAACCAAGCCCATTACTTTGTGTAATTTATTTCATCACCACTGCTCTCGAAACGGGAAAGGAAAACATCGTGAGGAAAGTGGCATGTCCTTGAACAAAAAAAAAAGTTAACGAACCCGCAATGGGTTGCGCAGCAGTTGATCGCTTAACCTCTGCGCAAACCGTGCCGTCGTTTATAGGCTAAAGATGATGAAATATAAATAAACCAGTAATAGCTGGTAGGTTTAAACCTAGGATGACTTTTTAATTTGTTATTTCACCACCACTGCAAAACGGTAAAATCGTGAGTAATACCTCTAACTTCCAAACATTCAAAAACATGACGTGATATCCGACAAATAACGACCCACACCGGGCCTGCGTAGTAAGGAAGTCCTCACAGAACAAGTATCCCAATCGTTGAGGGGCTAACGAGCTACCGTGACTCCGGAACGTATGTAAAGGGCTATTGAAGGACACCGTGGATTTTAGTCAGTACAAGTCTGACAGTCCCTCCTGCCCTGCCCTGGAGTGGGAGGACTCATTTGGTGTCGTTGCCTGAGGTGGACCGCTTGGAGGTGAATCCCACCCACCCCAAATAATTATGCTTAATGTATGTTCCAACCAGCTGGTAGGTACTCGTGGTGGAATATTAAGAGACGGTCATCATCACTCTCAGGGTTAAACCTCGTTTGCCGACGTTGGTCTGTGGATGGGCGACCATAAATTAAAGCGAGTTTTCTCCGTGCTTCGGAAAGCACGTAAACCCGTTGGTCCCGGCTGTTATTTGTAGATCTTTGACAGTCGTTACGGTTGAGCAGTGGTGGCCCAGTGGTATCGGCTCTGACTTACGAGTTGTAGATCGTGGGTTCGAACCCAGCTAGGCGCATTACTTTGTGTAGTTTATATTTTCGACACCACTGCTCTCAAAACGTTGAAGGTAAACATCGTGAGGAAACCGGCATGTCAAGAACCAAAACTTCGAAGACATGTGACATCTACCAAACCGCACTGGGCTCGTGGTATATTATGGCCCACTCCCTCTCACAAAGAGGAGGCCTGTGTCCCAGCAGTGGGAACATTTATAGACTGATGATGATGACTGATACTCAGATGCTCGAAAATCTGACAACTAGTTATGCCAAGGAGTATCATAACAACCAGTTACAGGACTGTGGAGGTCAGATAAGCATAGTCGCTCTATGTAAAATACTGATATTCAACTGCACCCAGCTCGACTGCAAACCGACACCAATAATAAACTTGGGAAAAGGCTGGACAGATGATGATGAAAATGACGTCTGTTTCAATGACACCACTGTTCAACTTTACAACAACAACTTTCAACTTGTATGATTGTGTTTGTTCCAGATAAAATCCTGGCCACACTGTTAACGGGGGTCGTGTTCCTGTTAATACCAATCATGATTATCGTCTTAGACCCCATATTTATGATCGTCAATTACGTGAGTATCCTATTATAATATATATAAAGTAGTTTTTAATGATAATTATCATTAAAAACTACTTAAAGATGATTTTTGAGGAAAGAAAAATTCAGTTGCAAGTGGGATTCGAACCGGCGTCTTCTGGATAAGTACTCCAGACGCCTTACCAACTAGGCCATTGCAACCCACACCTGCAAGCTGAAATTCTCTATTCCTCGTTTGAACGCTTTACGGTAGCGTGGCGCCATCTCTTGGATTAGTGTTGAAATCATCTTTAAGATGCGCGTCGCATGCGTTTAATAGTATATTTTGCAACTAGTGAATAAAGAGCGGATTTAAAGCGAGGGCCATTATATGAATCACGAGCAAGCGAAGGATTTTAATGACTGAATCACGACCGTAGGGAGTGATTCATGATGATTGAATCACGAGCGGAGCGAGTGATTCAAATATTTAAATCCTGAGCGACGCGAGTGATTCAGGCCCTCGATTTAAATCCGTTTTATTCAAGAGTTGCAAACGATACTTTATACCATGACTACGAGAAAAAGAAAGATTTGAGCGATAATATGTAACGAAAAAAAAAAGTTTTTTTATTATTAATACTGCTCCACACACACGTGGGTGCGTTTCCAAACATCTAAATTCACAATACACAAACACCCACACCCGAAACAAATAATTGTAGATCATAGTACGAATATTTGCTCCGTGCGGGAATCGAACCCGCTTCACGTAACGAAGTAGTCCAATCGCTCAGTCAACAAATTAACATTAAAATCGGAGCAATGACTTAAATTAAGAGTAATATTTTCCTAATAACACGGGGGTCGACCGCATCAATGTGTTCTAAATTCAAACACCAAAACAGTGAGTAAAAGAGCTTTTTATTCACTGTTTTCAGTGAGTAAAAGTAACTTTTTAGAGTAGGAATGGTATAATAGTATATTTTGCAACTAGTGAATAAAGAGCGGATTTAAAGCGAGGGCCATTATATGAATCACGAGCAAGCGAAGGATTTTAATGACTGAATCACGACCGTAGGGAGTGATTCATGATGATTGAATCACGAGCGGAGCGAGTGATTCAAATATTTAAATCCAGAGCGACGCGAGTGATTCAGGCCCTCGATTTAAATCCGTTTTATTCAAGAGTTGCAAACGATACTTTATACCATGACTACGAGAAAAAGAAAGAATTGAGCGAAAATATATATGTAACGAAAAAAAAAGGTTTTTTTTTTTATAAATACTGCTCCACACACACGTGGGTGCGTTTCCAAACATCTAAATACACAATACACAAACACCCACACCCGAAACAAATAATTGTAGATCATAGTACGAATATTTGCTCCGTGCGGGAATCGAACCCGCTTCACCTAACGAAGTAGTCCAATCGCTCAGTCAACAAATTAACATTAAAATCGGAACAATGACTTAAATTAAGAGTAATATTTTCCTAATAACACGGGGGTCGACCGCATCAATGTGTTCTAAATTCAAACACCAAAACAGTGAGTAAAAGAGCTTTTTATTCACTGTTTTCAGTGAGTAAAAGTAACTTTTTAGAGTAGGAATGGTATAAAAATAATTAATACCCTTTCAAACAAAAGAAAAAAATTCCAAATCGGTCCAGGCGTCTTCTAGAAATCGGGGAACATACATTAAAAAAAAAGATTCCGACGAATTGAGAACCTCCTCCTTTTTTTGAAGTCGGTTAAAAACTACTTATTCATGCATCCGAAGCTCTATGTATCACGAGTGAGTAACTTTTATCTCTCTTCAATTTATGTTTCGTGTGTAGGTATGTATGTTTTAATAATATTTTCATGAATAGTTATCATGCTGTATCTCCCTGAGGTCAACTGGCATATAATGCAATAAGTATTAAATCCGCTTGTGATGTAGTTTGTGCATTAACTTTTTATCAATAAACATTTAAATAATAATGAGTAGTTTTATCAATTTGGTTGATAAATCTGCATTCAAAGTTTCCAGTAGGTACCTAAATTAAATGAAAAAAATATAATAAGATCGCGACTGATTTCGGCCACAGCGACTTATGGATCTGCCTATTAAGAACATCACTGGTGTACCCGCCCTCCGTGACTGATGTAGCCAATTTTTGCAGTGAAAGTGCGTTTATAATATTTATACAGAATACAGGATATTGCTCGTTAATAGTAAAGGGCATCTCTAACTCTATCTATAAACTGCAATAATTTACTATTAGTTTTCTTACTGCGACAGAACCAGGTCATGTACGTCTACTAACTCGTTTATACGGAACGTGCTTTAATTAATATAATTAAGTAAGTATCTTTACTTTTTATAGGAATAGGAATTTCTCTTGTGTGGGTGCGTTTATAAACATATAAACTCACATACACTGACACCCAGACCCGGAACAACTACTTGTAGATCATACAAATATTTATTACGTGCGGGAATCGAACCGGCGACACGCAGCACAGCATCCAAACGCTCAGCCACTACGCTACGCACCGTGCCGTCTATTGATCGTAGCGTGTTGTTCGATACTGTAAAGGATGGGTATTGGAGAGAATAAAACGCTCTGACTGCTGGATGATTACTGACTGTTTATTAATAATATTCGTCTGAAATATATGCGTTACAGAGATACACTACACCTTCCCCGAAAGGAAAAAATAAAATAAAATATTTGTTTTATTTTATTTTGCTAAGATTAATATAATTATCATTCAAATAGTTTAACAATATTTGTTTCTTATACAAATATTAAAATAAAAGTATATTGGTAAATATAAGAGTAAAATATTATAAATAATACATCTTAGTTCTATTCTTATGTACTAAGTCAGTTTTTCCATTATCTTTCAATATTTCAACATTTGGCGAAACATCTCTTATCACTGAATATGGTCCATTATAAATACTTTGAAGCTTATTTCCAGTCTCGTTTTTAACTAGTATTAAGTCATTTTGTTTATACGTTATAGGATTACATTTGTTTTCTTAATGACTTACTTTGCAATAAATTATCATATGCTTCTTTTTGCGTTGTTTGTAATCTGTATTTTAATTCTAAGGGATAATTATCGTAGTTATAAAGTGGATCTATTGTATTTTGGGTTAAATTTGATGGTAAATGACATTTTTTTCCAAATACGAGTTCAAAAGGTGTGAATTTAGTAGCGGTGTGAACTGGGGTGCTAAGACAGGAAACCTCCACGTGTGCCCGTGGACTGGAGTTCCCTCTCGGATACGTCCGGAGGGAAGACCAGTTTTTCGGACCGGTGCGCCCTGGGATGCGGGCAAAAACTCTCCTTAGGCACTGTGTGCCTAAGGGGTTTCTTTGCCCGTATGCAAATAGCCTGTCGGGTGGACGCTCCAACGCGTGTCCCTCTAAACAGCAGAGGGCACAGCGGCGGAGCGGGCTTGCGGACGGTGAGTAATGGGTATGCTCGCCGTCCGACCAAGGACCAAGCCCGGGTCGGTGGCGCGTCGTGTTTCACGCGTCACCGACGGGCCCCCTTATAGGGCCAAATGCCTGCCGGGGTCGCGGATTTTTCTTAATCCAGGATACCGTGGCCCCGGAACGTAAAGGGCATCCGACGGAACACGGGTGGATTTTAGTCAGTAAGAGTCTGACCCTCCCGCCGCGGGAGGACTCATTTGATGATTTTGCCAGCCTAAAAAAAAAAAAAAAAAAGTAGCGGTGTGAACTGAAGTATTATAGGTAAAACACCAAAAGGGTACCCATGTACTCCATGTACTCGGATGGTTGTTCGTTTGTATTCTTAGGAAATTACCCAAAGATTTATGAGTGTTTTCCAGCGAACCTATTGTTTCGTGGTGGTATGCAGTTGAATTTAATGTAGTTATATCGAGAAGTTTACATGTATCTTTAAAAACAGCTGATAAAAATTCTGTACCTCTATCAGTAGCTACTCTATCGGGATACCAAATCTAAGTATAAAATTATTTACGAAGTTTTTCGCTATCTCTTCTGAGCTTTTAGATTTAATAGGATAAGCTTCTACATATTTACTCAACTCTTAAAAAATGAAAGTGAATCGTCTATTTTGGTATGGACATGTGATGAGGAGGGATGACACCCATGTGACTAAGAAAGTGATGAGTATGAATGTTGATGGATGGAGAGGACGAGGAAGGCCAAAGAAAAGATGGATGGATTGTCTAAGGAATGATATGAAAGAAAAAGGAGTAAATGATACTGTGACGTCTGATAGGGGAGAATGGAAGAAGAAAACGTGTTGCGCCGACCCCAAATAGAATGGGATAAGGGCAGGAAGAAGAAGATATTTAGTCAACTCGCATTGAATAGTTAATATATATGAGTTATTAAAATCATCGCGATCTAAGGGGCCTACCGCCTACTACGTCCAGGAATACTTTTTCCATCGCCGAATTGTCTGTTGTAGTAACAACCAACGGCTGTTTTACATAATGAGAAGTATGTTTTTGTTTTTGACACTTATCACATTTCCTTATAAATTCTTTTACGTCTTTTTTAAGACATGGCCAGTAGTAATATTTCTTGATATTATTATACATTGGTCTTATACCAGCGTGGCCACTTGTTGGTAGAAGATGAAAATCATTCAATATTACTTTCTGGTCATCGACATTTTCAATTATTTTAGAGTCATTTAGAATACACAATCGTGGGCCGGTCCAGTTTTCATACGACTTAATTTCTGAAAACACTTTTTTAATGAATCCATCGTGAGTTTTACTTCTTATAAAAATTAATTCGTGCACGTTAATTTTCTCATAAAAATTTTTCAGTTCCCTCACAAATGCGGCTGGCGTCAATTGTGATCGGGCAACTGGATTTATAAATAACGTCATTCTTGTTGACGAATAACAAAATATATTATTTTCTTTTTCTATCTCATTATACCTACGTAGGTTATTTAACTTATCGTGTTCTATAAATTTAAGTTCAACAGACATCCTCGATTTACTATGGATTTCCACAACTCTTGGATGCGCAGGCCAGTCGTCAGTAGAACCCATAGCATTTGGAGAATGTTGTGAAGCAAGCGCTTTTCTATGTTGCAAACGCGTCATAACCGTGATTATACTTTCATGCATGTTTTTTAAGTCCGTTGATGTAATAGGTAATCGTGACATTGAGTCAGCTGGAATATTCGTGGCTCCTTTGATATATTCTACGATAAAATCGTACTCTTCAAGTAATAGTCTGAATTTAATAAGACGACTAGATGGATCACGCATACCAAATAAATAAATTAGTGGTTTGTGGTCCGTTTCAATTACGAATGTACGGCCATACAAATAGGGACGAAAATGTTTAACCGCCCATACTATCGCTAACAGTTCTTTTTCCACAGTGGGATGGTTGATTTCGGCCTTATTTAAATTTCTACTTGCGAATGCTATTGGTTTTCGATTGTCATTGCACAAAACTGCGCCCAATGAATATTTGGAAGCGTCAGTTTGTAATATAAATTTACAATTGCTAGAAAAGTCAGGGTATTGAAGTATAGGTGGGCTCGAAATTATAGACTTTAAAGTGGTAAAAGCGTTTTGACATTTTTGATCCCATATAAATAATGCGTTTTTTTTTTGTTAACTGTGTTAAGGGATAAGCTATACTAGCAAAATTTTTTATAAATTTTCTGTAATAGTTAGCGAACGCAACAAACCTAATTAATTCTTCGACAGTTTTACAGTTACTTAAAGCATGTATTTTTTCAGGATCGGGCAAAACACCTTCGCTCGTTATTATATGTCCTAAATACAATATATCCTTTTTCAGAAAGTTACATTTATGAGGATTTAACTTTAAATTTACCTGATGTAGTCTTGTAAAAACATCTATGAGGTTTTTGTTATGGCTTTCTAACGAATTTCCAAAAACAATAAGATCATCTAAATAGATTAAGCATTTTTCGTATGTCAAACCCGACATTGCGACAGTCATCATTTTTGAAAAAGCATTTGGGATTGTTTTTAAGCCCATTGGCATCCTTGTCATCTGGTATTGTCCTGATACGGAAGCACTAATCTTATCTTCGGTACTCGAAACTTTATACTGTCCAGAACAAAATGCTGTGTATTTCCTACTTTTCGGGTCAAGGTCACATTGATAATACCCATTGGAAAGGTCAAGAGTTGTAAAGTATAGTATACAGAACCTGAAAGGAAATCCAAAATCTCAGTAATATTTGGAAGGGGGAATTTGTCATCTTGTATACTATTATTTAATTTCCTATAATCAATTACTAAGCGCCAATTTTTATTACCCTTGCTATCTATCTTTTTAGGGACCAATAATAATGGACTTGACCATTCAGATTGACATGGTTCAATAATACCTTCCCGTAACATGTTACTAATCTGCTTGTTTACTTCTTGTGTTTGCGAATATGGTATTCGGTAAGGTTTACTAAAGACTGGTTAAGCATTAGGTTGTAAATTGATTTGATGTTTATAAATGTTTGTTGTTGTTAATTTATCACCTGGCAATAAAAATATATCGGAGAATTTCGCACAAATATTTTTAACCGTGATTTGCTCTTCGTCATTCAAATGATTTAATTTTAATAAGCTAAATATTTTTTTTACACCGTCGGCGTTTACATTTTGACGTTGTTCAAAATTACACAAATGATAGTCACTAATTTTATGTAAAGTCGGTTCAATAGTGTCAAGGTAGTTCTCAGTCTCATTTGTATTTAGGATTAAAATAGGTATCACTCCATTTATGGGTTTAACTAATACGCTAGCAATGAACACGCCTGCTCGTAATTCAGATGAACAAACAAGACACTCTTCGGTTATGCCAGTGGTTATGTGTAATGAATTGATTCGGACCTTGGCGGCAAAGTTAAATTACAAGAATACTTTGAATAATTCATTTTTAAAGGCAAAATTACTCTTTCTTTTACAATATTATTATCTAACATTAAAGTTCTATCACTATAATTTAATATAGCATTAAATTTCGTAAGAAAATCCTGTCCTAAAATAGCATGCGCCATACAAGGCAAGGAATTAAACTCATAAAATTTATGATTAAATAAATGTCCACCTAAGTCATAACAATCGCTCAGAGTCAAATAAACATATCCGATTGCTTCTATTGTGCCACCGATTCCGCTTATCTTAATGCTCTCGGCCAGCTATTATTGTACTGAGACGTCTATTGCGCAATCCGTCGGCAAAACGTTTAATGGCTTGCTTTTCGTTTAATGGTTGTAAAATTTTGAGATTCTCAGTTTTACCTTCGGCTTGCGCTATAGATAAATCCATAAATAGCTCAGTCAACTCCTTTCCGTAATCATTGATAGATCTTTGATCTTGTCGCGAAGTTTGAAGTTTACTTTGCAAGGCGACAGCACTCTTTTTAGGCAAAGGAACCATACGCATATCAGTAAGTAATGCATCAATGGATGGGTAATCTTGTTTTAGCATTAATTTAGCTTGTTGAGAGAGACGACTCTTCAAGACAAAGTTAACTAAACTTAATTTACATTGCTCGGTTTTTAAAGTAGAGTTATAGTGATCAATCCCATCAATTAATTGACGCGTCGTCAATTCCTCATTATTCATAACTGGTAACAAAGTCTGGGCAATTTTTAAATCGAACTCCATTTTGGATTCGGGATTCGATGTTGAGCCAAATAGTTCACTTTTACTCTTATCAGTTACTGATATATGCAACTTATTACACAACTCTTGTATCTGAGAATATAACTCAGTAATTTTACTTTCGCAGACAAACTTTCGCCACTATATGGCTTATTTTCTATTTGTTCTGTAATGCTTGGAATTAGAACAGAATAGCTATTATACACAATATTTGCTTCTATCAGCTTATCTTTCAAACGCTCTGGGGTCCTCTTTTCAATACTTAATTTATATAAGTTTTCTTTAAGTTTTCTCATATATGTCATTGAGCTCATGGGCCATAATGTGTCATTTTTAAAATAACATAAGAAACTAATATACTTATAAAAACTAAGATTACATAAATTGGGTTACCATAGTTCAACGATTTCCGTTCACTTTACGCACAATTTTGCACTTTACGCACTTTAGACACTACACTTTCACTGAAAATCTTCTTTAGGAAGTGAAGACCCTTTTTTTTTTTTTTAGGGTGGCTGAATCATCAAATGAGTCGGCGGGAGGGACTGTCAGACTCTTACTGACTAAAATCCACCCGTGTTCCGTCGGATGCCCTTTACGTTCCGGCCACGGTATCCTGGATTAAGAAAAATCCGCGACCCCGGCAGGCATTTGGCCCCATAAGGGGCCCCGTCGGTGACGCGTGAAACACGACGCGCCACCGACCCGGGCTTGGTCCTTGGTCGGACGGCGAGCATACCCATTACTCACCGTCCGCAAGCCCGCTCCGCCGCTGTGCCCTCTGCTGTTCAGAGGGACACGCGTTGGAGCGTCCACCCGACAGGCTATTTGCATACGGGCAAAGAAACCCCTTAGGCACACAGTGCCTAAGGAGAGTTTTTGCCCGCATCCCAGGGTGCACCGGCCCGAAAAACTGGTCTTCCCCACGGACGTATCCGAGAGGGAACTCCAGTCCACGGACGCACGTGGAGGTTTCCTATCTTAGCACCCCAGGAAGTGAAGACCCTTGGCCGGGACACGACGCACACCCGGTGTTGACCGTCGAAAATCGCGTTGCACACGCCGAACATCCTTCTGCAGCTCCTCTTCGTCTACGCCGAGAAAATGATGCTCTCAAGTTTTCGCGGAGTATTTGGTTTTGTATCCATGTATGATGGCAGTTCTTCTAGCATTTGTAGAAGAAATATAATGCCAATATTAGCAACAAACCCAAACTAATCATCATAACTATGCTGATTGCTGAGAGATGAAATTGTAGCTGGTCGGTAGTGGCCACATTTGAAGCTCCAATGCCATTCTGGTTTATAATGACCTCTTCTCGTTTTGGAGTGTTTGAATTACACATTTTCCGAAAAAAAAACACCAAGTTCCGTAAAACAAAATCACTTAGAAACATTTAAGTTTGTGCCACACACAGCGGGCCTACATTGCGTCGGTAAAATTTGAGACTTGACACCACATCACCAAACATGGCAGGGTCGCCATGTAAAGGATGGGTATTGGAGAGAATAAAACGCTCTGACTGCTGGATGATTACTGACTGTTTATTAATAACTAGCTTCCGCCCGCGACTCCGTCCGCGCGGATGTCGGTCTTCGCGTGGATGGTTTATTTCTCCATTTTGAGTAACTCTGACAATGACATCTTATAAATATCTATTGGACCCAAATACGGCTAAGCCTATAATAATTAAGGAGATCCCTCTATTGAGCTACTGCTGTTGAGATCGCGTTCTGTAGTAAGTATTTTTTTCATAGTAATTCCGACCTTGTATTTACAAATAACTGATCGGAACAGTAATCAAAAAGGTCGCGCTGAAAAGCACGGTTTAAAATGACACGCATACAATATTAATTCCACGGACGACCGCTCGCCACACTGGACACGTCCGCTTGCATCAAAATTCAGAATTTATATGCATCGCGCGGCGCGGAACGCGGCTCCTTATATAGGAGTCGGGGAGGCGTGGCCCGCGTGTGCCGCAAACGGTTCAAGCCAAATCCGACTTTCGGCGCTACAGGTTACGGCGCTGAATCCACTGCGGGTAATGCAACGTGTGTTCGCGGTTCTACAGAACAACGTCTATGAATAAAACTGAAAAATAAGATTTTTTTTCTACGTATTTTTCCAGGATAAAGAGTATCCTATTTTATGCCCAGGATAATAAGGTATAATCATACCAAGTTTCATCGAAATCGAACCGTTAGTTTTCACGTGATGCCTGCACATACAGACAGGCAGACAGACAGACAGACAGACAAAAAATTTTTTAATCACATATTTGGGTTTGGTATCGATCCAGCAACACCCCCCGCTATTTATTTTTTCAATATTTTCAATGTACAGAATTGACCCTTCTACAGATTTATTATATGTATAGAATAGATATAGATATTCGTCTTAAATATATGCGTTACAGAGATACACTACAATACCTTATGGCATTCCTATACATACAAATGGACTATCCAAATCAAAAAGATTTTTTAATTACAATTAGTAGTTCTTGAGATTAGCACGTTGTACCAAAATCTTTTTTTTTATCGTGGTAAAATCATCAAATGAGTCCTCACACCCCGGGTAGAGCGGGAGGCACTGTCAGACTCGTACTGACTAAATCCACGGTGTCCTTCAATAGCCCTTTACATTCCAGGGTCACGGTAATTCGTAAGTCCCGCGACCCCGGCAGGCTTCAGCCCTCTAGAGGGGGGATCCGTCATTTTGCTGACACTCTTTGAGGCGCGCGTGGATCACAACACTTCGTCGACCCGGGTATCGTGCATGGTCGGATAGCGAGTCGTCCATTGGCGCCTACGGTGGCCGGAGATCGTCTAGCGACGTCCGTCGCCGTGGGCGTCTTTCACTGCGGCTGCGGCTGCGGCTCCCTCACGCGGTCCGCCTCCGCCTTCGCTAGCATGATTGCTTCACAGAAGAAGGCGACCACTTCCCACTCCGTCTCGCCCCGCAGCATGGCCTCGACCAATGCCGGGCGCCGCCCGAGAGGTCTTCGCCTATCGCCGTCGTAAGGACACGGGCGGCGGTGCTTTGCCCAAACGGGGCAGTCCTGCACCATATGCTCCACCATGTCCTCCGGGCTATCCTCGCGGTGGTGACACCCAGGCGTTTCTTCCCTCCTAATCCGACACAGGTACCTCCCGAAACTTCCGTGTCCGGTGAGGACCTGCATCGGGCGGTAGGTCAGGACGCCGTGACACCTATCCAGCCACTCCTCAAAGAGGGATCTTACCGCCGCGATTGACCAAACAAACTCTTCAGGTATACATATATAAGTATAGATAACTACAAAACAAAAATACAAAGAGAAGTAAAAAAGAGGTGCATTTTCATAAATAAAAACTATTGCTTAATTCATCCGAGCATGTCGAAATAACAATAAGTCAAATTAACTTTGAAAATGTCCTTCTTACATTTATATTCACTTTTTGTCTTCAAAGTTATCTTTCAAAATCATATATGTAAGGCCTTCGTACATTGAACCTACTTCTGGCTAACAAAGGGAACCAACAAGTTCACTTGTCGCAACTAATATTTATTCTTACTCAGTGTGCAACTTACAAAAACCCGGAACAGACTTACATGTAGTAATCTACCGGTAACTAAAATCAGAGGTCGGTATTAGGTAGAGTTATTTTGGTACTTGCATCGAAATGTTGATATTAATTTGGATGGATCTTCCCGGGATTTCCAATAGACATTCTCGTGTGGAAAATAGTATTACAAGTAAATAATAAAAACGTCAGAGATAGATCAGACAAATAAATTATGTAAAAGTAAATAACTTATTTATTTAACAAATCAAGGGATTTTCTGCTCTTTAAAAGTAATAACGGGATTTGGGGCATATCCAGTTTATTCTTTCGCTGTTTGAAATCAGTCTAAGTACATGAATAACTCTAATTCCGACCTATGCTAATTATATTACATTGTTTCAGAAACTCAGGCTAGCCAAAGGCACAATCCTGTACAACCTTCTCCAGCATGAGATCCCAGCCGCTACACTGTCCATCTATATCTTCAACATCACGAATGCTGAGAGGTTCCTCTCAGGGGAGGACTACAAGCTTAAAGTAGAAGAGGTCGGGCCCTTCGTGTTCCAGTAAGTCCTTGAAAACACTTAAAAACGCCGATGCGGACTGCGAGTAATGGGCGAGTCGCTGTTCGACCATGCACCATCATCCGTCGCGCACGCCTCAAAGAGCTGTCAGCAATATGACGGGGCCCCTTAGAGGGATGTTGGGGTCGCGGGACTATCGGGTAACCGTGACCCCGGAATTTAAAGGGCTATTGAAAGACACCGTGGATTTTAGTCCGTACTAGTCTCACAGTGACGACATCGTGAGGGTCGCGGGCAACCGATGGATGCAAGTAGCGAATTGTCGTTCGGCGTGGCAGTCTAAGGGGGAGGCCTATGTTCAGCAGTGGACGTCTTCCGGCTGATGATGATGATGATGATGATGAAGTCTCACAGTTCCTTCCATCCTGCCCTGCTTGGGAGGACTCAATTGATGATTTTACCACGTAATAAAAAGAATTGTGATCAAATTGTTCTTTATCAATTATCTACTCTATAACTCGAGCAATACGATACAATATTCCATTTTACTTTGTGTTATTGTGCTAAAGTGACCGTTTTAGACAAGCTTGTCTTTCCAGAAAGCCCGAAATTGTCGTAAATCATTCAAAATGACAGTAATCCTCAATTGCTATTAATGTAAATAATGAATGTAAATAACGCTAATAGCTTATTGTATATGGCTTGTGATTTGTTTTGCTTACAATGTATCCGCGTTAATAATATTATATTTATGTTTGACTAGCTGCTCCCTGTGGTTCCAACCCCACTGCACCGCTCCTTTTAGTCGCAGCGTGATGTTATATAGCCTATAGCCTTTGTCGATAAATGAACTATCCAACACAAAAACACTTTTTCAATTCGGACTAGTAGTTCCTGAGATTAGCGCGTTCAACTAAGTAAACTCTAAAGCATTATTCTAAAGCAGTATCACGATCATGCCATGCCATTTTGATCAACCTAGACTGATTTCAGAGAATACCGCTGGTACATCGACCTGCAAATGAGTGAAGATGGCAAGAGCATGGGGATGACACCGAGGATCAGATCAGAATTCATTCCAGAAGCCTCAGTAGGCCATCTCCACGAAATGAATCTCACTCTGCCTAATTTACCCTTTCTTGTGAGTATATTGCTTACCTTATGATGATCTTAACCTACAGGTATCATTTTATTGTAGTCAACAATGTTGTTCTATGTCCGCTTTGCTCTAGGAGAAATTCGGCTATAGGTGGATGTTCTATTAATTGAAAATATATGAAAAACATCACATCAATCAGCGTTCGGAAATGCGCGGCCCGTGGTTGTTTCGTAAACTGAAGATTTTCTTCAATAAAAAAGGAGATGACCTAATATAATTTTTTTTTTTTTTTTTTTTTTAATATAATATTGCGAAAGATTGCGTTACTTGATTTTGCGGCCTTTACCTATCATAAGGTTGCCGACCACTGCTCTAGATAATCATTTGTGGAAGCCGATGCAGTTGTTCTGGCCATAATCGATCTGATGACATAATTATCATAACCATCATCATTGCTAACCTACTTTATAACTGGTAGTAAGGACTACTGGGTAGTTTTATCATAGCAATGGCCACTTTTCGTAATTATCTAGTTACTCTACCTTATGAACATAAAGGCTACAATGCCGCCGGGTTTATGCCGAGCGGCTATGCCGCCGGCAATGCAAGCTGCCGGCACAAGCCACGCAAAACCGCCAAGCATCATTCCGGTTGTGACAGTCACATAGAACGCCGCTTGAATGCCAGGAACGAACTGACGCCTGCAAGCCGCGTAACCCGCCGGCACACCCCGGTGGCCATGTAGGAGCCTTAACGTCCGCACAGGCAGGGGGCTCGCTTAAGACAAGTAGAAATAGCATTTCGTTTATTCAACGTAAATAACTTTAAACAGAATAGAGACTATTACTTTTAAATAGTTTTTGTATACTGTACCTTTTTCATTTATGTACACACATTATAAAATATAAGGACATACGTAATCTTAATAGTACAAAGGCACTGCTTATTTCATAAGAAATTTCTACCAGCAGACCTGCGACAGGAAGGGTGAAAAAAAGAAATGTAGACGTAGTGTGTGAGAACAAGAATACAGAGATAAAAATGTCTTTTTTGAGCTTTCCATCACTAATAAAATGTCACATTATCATTTTGATTCTGATTTTGGCTTTATGATCTTGCTACTTGAGTTGAAACCTAAACGTAGGTCTCACCAAAAAGCAACGTATTCGTCCACGTAGGAAAATTGGCCAGATATCTTTCATTAAAACGAAGTCTGTGTTCTGGCATTCATATCATCCAGGCTGGTAAAAGCTAAAGCGTTTCTCATAATACGAGTACCTAGCAAATGTATTGCATGCAGTAACAGAAACTCATACAAAAATAAAAGATCGGCTTGTACATAAAACCTCTTCATAAATTAAAAGCTTATGGACATCTGCGTGACCTGGCTTACATTATTGTGCACCTCGTCCACGCCACTAATGAACAGTAACATCAACCTCGTGAAGCTCCTTCTCATTCTTCATCATTGTTCCAGAGTGCAGTAGCAGTATTGTCCAACTACCCCAGCTTCATGCGTTATGCGTTCAACGTTATGGCCTCCCAGATAGGAGCCAAACCTTTCATGAACACGAACGTCCATAGCTTCCTGTATGGCTACAAGAACCCCCTGATCGTGATGTGCAACAGTCTCGCCCCTGGACTTGTGCCGTTTAGTGATTTTGGACTCCTGGACAGGGTAAGGAAGTAAAGTGCGTCATTGTTATTTTGGCGCTTGAATGGCATTTTTTTGTAGGGCTCTGTTGATGAACATTTGACAAATTAGTATAAAAAAGTCTGTTTCTTAAAAGCAATGGCTAACTTTAATTTAATCTGACATCACTTGCTCGTGATAACAGCGCGGGCCGCAGATTGGCGTCAGCATTTTGACGACATTGACAGCGGTTTCTAAACAAATTCGTGACGATAATAATTCTGCCGATAAAAAACAATGACCATAGAAATATCCTGAGGAGTAATTAAATTAATATTTATTTATATGCTTCCAGCATCCTGTCTACAAATTATTTAATTTGTTTACAGCTATACGAGAACGAGTCAGATTACAGGATAGTCGTGGGCGCCACCTACCAGGACCGGTTCAAGATAAAGTCGGTGAAGAAGACCAGGCACATCCACACAGAAGACCATGCTTTCAGTCATGTTGAAGAAAGGTACACGTCTGAGAAACCATGAGAATCAATTTTACGAGGGGAACACAATGTGTCTCTGAACGGATTTTTGAGGTTTCTTTCGTTGAAAGGCTGACATAGTCCGTTATTTTCGTGAATTACTAGGTTTCAATTCGTTTATATATGTACTTAAAAGATTCTCTCGAAGTTACTGTTAAAGTTTGCCCCGACCCAGCCGTACACTTTACGTACTTTTCTAAAAGAATACGACTTTAAAAATAATGAAAGAATCTATCGTGAGAAACCATCTCAGCATATCCTGTTCTGGAACAGTAAGATGGATTCTGAAAATCTGTCACTGAGAAGACGTGAAAGGTCTCTTTCAATGGGAACATTACAGGTGGATCATTCTATGTTTTCAGCGAGCAAACTTTCAAAGAAGATACTTATGAAGGCGGTGCGTACCCTCCTATGCTGACCCCAGACGTCCCCCTGAACCTCTACCGCCAAGGTGTCTGTAAGACCTGGCGCCTGGAAAACATCGGTAGCAGGATCATGGAGTATGGTGGACAGGCCTTGGTTTACACCCTCAGTAACGACACTTTTATGAACAATGTCAATCCTATCACTTCAAAGACATATCCTGATGGACTCATGGATATTGCTGAGTGTTTTTATAGTAAGTATTTATCAATAGTTTTTGACCATACTAAGTTACAGTAGAACTCCCTTCTTAGTGCTCATTTTAACTGGGGAATCCCGATATTGAAAAATTATCTTTCGCCGTTTCTTTGACGATTCGTCAAAACGTCGCACGTTATGACGGCTGGATTACATACTGAATCGTGTTGAGTTCACGTATCCGTCACCTAAATTCTACGACATAATTTGTGTTTTTGATTGACGCTATTTTATAAGACGATACGAGTACATCATCTGAATAATATTGTTGCAAACGGAATCATGAAAAAAGACGTTCTAACAATCGTTCTCTTGTAAATGAGCTTCGAATTCCTTAAACAAAACAAGGGACCTACACAACGGTGGTATCATTGGTATCATTATGATTATAGACTAATTTATAATGCATTATCGTCTTCAATCTATAGCTTTCCAATATGAATGTACGTCTCTTCCAAATTTATCCACTTTGGTGTTTTGTGTCATATTCTGACCAGTTTCTTCTTGCCACTTTAATAAGTTAATTATCTGTCTACCAAATCGATTGCCTTTAAAAACGTACTTTTGCAAGCAAAAACTGTTACACTTTGAAAGCAGTTTTCATTTGTTAAGGCCCTACCTACGTACTACTCAGATAATTATCATAACTTGTCAATTAAGAAATAATACCGAACTTCTGTTCGCAGATGTACCTTTTGTAATATCCAAAGGACATTTCCTGGATGCCGACCCCAAGGTAATGGAACGTATTGAGGGACTAAAACCGGATAGAAAAGTGCATATCAACGAAATTGTTATAGATCGTGTAAGTACTGGTCCCAGTATACCAGGTGGAGGGAACATTTTCACTCATTATGCAGTCACCTTTTTTGAACGCCATTGTTTGTGTTCACTCCATAACTAGTTTATAATGATGAAAGGCGCTGATAAACTTGAGAATTCACTTGTAACAGAACATCGATCA
Organism: Agrotis exclamationis; assembly: GCA_950005045.1. Classification (NCBI taxonomy): domain Eukaryota; kingdom Metazoa; phylum Arthropoda; class Insecta; order Lepidoptera; family Noctuidae; genus Agrotis; species Agrotis exclamationis. The sequence goes on from OX465426.1 coordinate 23,495,345, forward strand.
ACTGAATAATGAACATAGCCAAGCATAGAGTCAAACATCGCTACGAACATTTTCACGATCTTTCTAGCAAGCTCTATAGTCAATGGTGGTCAAGAAATTTTTCTTCATCAAGATGTCAGACTTGACAATCGGCTCGGCAAAAAGCTCCCCAGAACGCTCGTTAGAATGCTCGCTCTCGTGTGTTTCTGTTATCTGTAATGTAACATTCGCAAGAATGGCTCATTACTATTGAATGGTCAATTTTATCAGTTTTTCAGCTCCGCTGTTGTTGTCATTCATGTGCTCGCATGTGGCGTAGCCAATCTTCTTTGTGAAAATCCTCTCACATTGCGAGTATGTGAGCACACCTTCGATGTAGTTTTAATTGATCGCCTTGGCATCAAGCTTAATGAACTAACTCCATATATAAACTGTTCCGCAGAAAGCGAGCATCACCTACAACACAAAGCTGTCCATGCAGCTGTCCATGATGCTGGATGACATGAGCTCCAACAGCCTCACCAAGATCATGTCCAACTCCGTCATACCCGTCGCATACGTTCAACTGGTAAGTTTTAAGCCAGTACACTAGGCAACGCAAGTCTCTGATACCTGGCGACTTTTGTATCCATCGACGCGTGCCTGTGTACGAACCTCTATGGATTTGTATTGCGATAGTCACCTGGATACCAAAGTCGTAAGGTATCGAAGATTTGCGTTGTCTAGTGTACGAAGGGGCTTGACATATTTCTTGACAGGCTCTCTTTCTGTCTACATACCTATATCTCTCCCTCTGTTACCCAATGCTGAATGTAGTACATGCCATGGCTATCTACAGTGCCTTACCTATATTTTTAAGCGACTAGTGTGAGCTTCATTAACTGTGCCCTGGTCTGGCCAATTGTGGTCCTGGTCTGGCCATTTCTGTGCTCCTCTAGGGTCTTCGCCCTGTGCCTGGACACACACATTGGAACACACTAGGGATTTCTCGTCTATCGTGGGTGTGTTTACAAACATAGAATGTCACATACCTACACAAACACTGCCGGATCATCTACTTCTAGGTCCTACAAATCTTTGTTCCGTGCGGGGATCGAATCCCCGACACGCTGCGCAGCAGTCGATCGCTCAACCACTCCGCCACCAGCGTCATCAATCTCAATTGTATCGTTGCAAAAAGCGATTATTGTTATTCAAGTACACCGTCGATTAAAGAAATAAAGCAATAATGTAATTTCGATGCATATCTTGTTTGAGGTTGCAATAAAAACCCTACATATTCATTAATGATCTAAGATCAAGTGTTATTACGTGTCAAAAAATAAAAACAAAAAACTGAAAAGTCATAACATTTAATTCAAGTAGGTAATCCATTAGGAGGTAGGTACTTTTGAACGAGCACAAAAACCTGTTCGTTAAAATTACTTTGTTGTTAAGTACAAAAATCCCAGAAAAATATTATAAAAATAATAAACAGGTTATAATGACGTAGTTAGATAAAGTTACTTCATTGACTTGTATGACCCACACCGTTTTAAAACATTTCAGACTTCCGTCGTTTCATTCTTCACAATGTTTCAGTGCTCCCTGAACCGACATTTTATCAAATTAAACAATTAAAAATGTGTTCACTTATATACCTATTTTAATACAACTTAAGTGTGCGATAGTAGTCAGTGGTAACTAATTATTCTGTCTCACAAATCCGGGTAGGTGCTTACTTCATTTATTTCTTCACCTCGTACATCTCAAACGATGAAGGGAAATATTGTTAGCCAACAGTAATTGACATATCGCGCAATGGAGCGGGGTAAGCTTGAAGTTTCTTTGAAGGTTCAAATCAGGAGTGAATTTATCCGCTATGTATAGGGGAACAGTGTATAAGACGGGATATAACGAGATATAATCCTCCCGGAACCTGAACATACACTCTTTAGGCATACTTAACACAACACTAACGAAGCACAAACGCCAACAGACCGTCATTTGCAAGCGGCCTTTAACAAATGGCGTCCTAAAGGCGCTTGCGCTACGTTAGTATTAAGTTTGCCTTAAGTGTGTGATTTCCCATCATACCTCGCATCCCCGCCTTATACACTGTTCCCCTAGGTAGCTGAGTAAGCAAACTGATCTGGCAGTGGGCTGGTCATGTTTATCGAAGGACTGATGGCCGATGAAACAGGCCTGATTGACCAGAGTCCTGGGGTGGAGACCGCGTATCGGCAACCGTAGTGTGGGACGCCCCCAGCTAGATGGACTGACGACCTTAAGAAAGCGGCTGAGTAAGACTGGATGCGGAGAAAGGCAGAGGACGGAGTGATATGACGGAGCCTGGGAGAGGTTTATGGCCAGCAGTGGACTGCGATAGGCTGAGTTGATTGGCTGGTATATCCAACAAATAAATTGAAAAAATTGAAAGCTTTAGACATCCAATCCATAGGGCGCTCGCGTGAAGGATAGATAAGATACAGCCCTTGACAAAGAGGAGGCCTGAGTTCCATCGGTGGGAATGCAAATCCTATTATGCATATAATTTAGTGAATGATTTATTCAAAATAACATAAATAAAGGCTAAAAGCTAAGAACAAAGCACTCAGTTTCTTAAAAACTATTCTAAGTTCACCAGTGCACCTATCATATCTATCTAAGATAGAGAATTAGAAATGTCCGTTGATTAATTTAACTGAAACCTTGTATGTACTTGTGTGTTTTGGGCTTTGAAAGTGCCTTTTATTACCCTTTACTGGGTCTAGAGTGAGTCAGTAGGTCCGAGGCCACAAAAAGGAATGACAAAATATTGGAATTTACATTTTTATAGTTTTTGTTCGTTATTTCCTTAATCAAGCAGCTTTATTGTAATCCGGAACTTGAACGATATGAAATCACAAGGGTGTTTGTAAAACCTAGGTTCAAGGGTCGATTGACTCCATTTTATTGCAGCAGCTGAAATACGAAAACACATTAATGTGGGACATATCATTATATCTGAGGTGACTACAAGCTACGTGATATTTAAGTTATAGCTGAGTATCCATAATATGAAAACAAAATGTCTATTATTACATTGTCTTATTCAGTTAAGTTTTGCCATGTTCATCTGTCTGCAGCTTAGCTCATTTAAGTTTAGTACGTACCAGAATACTGTAATTTGCATTGATCTTAGTTCACACCAACTAAACGGTGAAATGATAAACCAGACCAGAAAAACTTTTTTTACGGTCACTCGTAAAGTGGGGATGATAAGTTTTCTAGTATGTCCCACGAATCAGCAGCACGTGGATGAAGCTAAGGAAGAGCTCGTGGCTAAAGCAACAGCTTCACAGGTCGCTTTTCAATTAAAAGTTGCGCTTGAATAGGTTGATCTGTGAAAGGGTGACCATCTATCATAGCGAGTTTCCTGTATGTCTTAGAAAGCACGTAAAGCCGTTGGTCCAAACTGTCATATGTTGATCTTTGACTGTCGTTACTCATTAAAATCCAGTCTTACCAAGGGGTTTAGTATTACCCAGATACTCACTTGTGGAGGTCAGATAGTCAGTCGCTCCATGTGGAATACTAATATTCAGCTACGTCCGATTAGACTGAAAGTCAACCCCATAAAGAATAGCCAGATGATGTGTACGGTGTTGGATGTCGTTAGATATGTCGTTCATATATATAATATACTAGCTGTTGCCAGCGGTTTCACCCGCTACAACTCAAAAATCATCCCGTAGGAACATAAAATAGGGATAAAAACTATCCTATGTGTTAATCCAGGTTATAAACTATCTATGTACCGAATTTCAACCAAATCCATTCAGTAGTTTTTGCGTGAAAGACGAACAAACATACATCCATCCAAACAAACTTTCACATTTATAATATTAGTAGGATAGGATAGGATTTGACGTGTGTAAAACAATTTTTCATTTTACAGGAACAACCAAAGATGACGGAAGCGACGATGAGCAAATTCGTGCTGGTATACCAAATAGCGCCCTACATAGTGTTGTGCATCGAAATAGCATCGGTTCTCATCGGGGTAGCGTTCCTGGGATACGCACTACGTCAGTTATACCTAAACTCGATATCCAGAACAAACGAGATGATATTTCAAAACGCCGTTCAACAGAAATTGTTATATCCTGAGCTTCCATTAGAAATAGTTAAATAAAACTATAAACATTCAGTTAAACTAGTAAGGACAGTTGGGAACCGGCTGAGGACATGGACACCTCCCTAAAAATAAGTAGTTAAAGTATTAGTCAGTGTCCTCAACTGTCGCAACTTGTCCGAACCAGTTTGATCGATATTTTATTGAATTTTAAGCTTAAATCCAAAGGTGTGGTTTTAGAATTTAATGTTTTGTAAATAGTATTTATAAGAATAAAATAAAGCTTTATTAAATATAACTTGCCTACCTACTTCTTTCTTCCATACCAAGAGTATTGAGGACCGTTCATCAATATTTAATAGGCCATCAGGCTATGGAATGAACTCCCTTCCGAGGTTTTCCAAATGAACTACAACAATGAACTACAATCTTCAAAAAGGTCGTGAAAAAGTTTCTGCAGGGTCGACAACGTGCAGACGATACCTCTGGTGTCGCAGCAGGAGCCAATAGGCTAAAGGTGGATCCAGACATGGCGAGGCATGCGCTCCGCACGGCGCACAACGCATGCCTCTGCTTGAGGCGTGCGTGTTGACAAATTATACCAACATATGCTCGGGTCGAGCCATCGCGTGCGAAGCAAACGCCTCGATCATGTTTGTTGCAAGGCAAGTAGGCGCGCAGACTTGGCGAGGCATGCGCTCCGCACGGCGCACAGCGCGTGTGCGGCGGCCGGCTCATATGCGAGCAGTGCGTTGCGTTTGGACGGTTGTGTCCGCCTTTGATTTAAATGATTAAGATTGGATCAATGTTGATATAATTGAGTGTATAAAATTCGAGTTATTTTCTTCAAATGAGAGATCATTGAAAAGCTTATTTCCGTGTTCATAACGCAGGCGGAAGAACTTTTTAACCCACCAACGACGACGACTTTTTTCTTTCCTTTTTTTTTCAATAATTGAATTAATAATTATAAAAGCAGCAGCGGATAAGCGCACGCGATACAAAGGCGCCATCTTGACTGCTGCTGTGTGGGTTGGATCGGCCCGAGCATGCGCTGCGCGCTGTTTGGCCCGAACAAACGCAGTTTCATTTTCGCAGTCGAGGCGTGCGTTGATATTGTACGCGGCGCACGCCTCGAACGTGCATGCGCGGCTACGTCCACAACTAATGTAATGCTCGCACTGAGGCACTTTGATCTTGAAGCATTTGCCGACATACGTCCGCTCGCCCTCGCACGTGCGTAGCGCATGCCTCGCCACGAATATAAAGGTACACACCTTGCGAGGCATGCGTTGTGCGCCGCCGCGCCGTGCGGAGCGCATGCCTCGCCATGTCTGGATCCACCTTTAAATGACCGCGCACCATGAGGTGGGTTGGTGCTTGTTTGTCGCCATATGGTATAAAAAAAGTTTATTGTAAGTCTATAAGCGTCAGATTACCCTACGCGTCCAATAAGAGGTCATGGATTTTAAATAGCTACATCGAAGGAGTGCTCACATGGCCGCAAATGCTTACATGGCTGCGTCATTGGATTTTAGAAAAATCAATAATCCACTGTGGGAGGGGTGTAGAGGATCCCGGGCCATAAAGTTAACATTACCTAGATAGTCTAATATGAAAAGTAGGTAGAATATAAATAAATCATCATCATCATCATCAGCCTTTAAAGGTTCCCACTGCTGGGACACAGGCCTCCTCTCTGTGAGAGGGAGTGGGCCGTAATCTACCACGCGGGCCCAGTGCGGATTGGTAGATGTCACATGTCTTCGAATTTTTGGTTCTAGGACATGCCGGTTTCCTCACGATGTTTTCCTTCACCGTTTTGAGAGCAGGTGGTGTTGAAATAAATTACACAAAGTAATGCGCCTGACTGGGTTCGAACCCACGACCAACAACTCGTAAGTCGAGGCCGATATCACTGGGCCACCACTGCTCTCTAAATAAAGTATAAATAAATGCTAAGGAACAAACTGCAATTAATAATTATCATAGTGGTTAACTACACCGACATTTTTGCAATTATTATGATTATTCCACTACAAAGCCTTGACACAAGCAAGCTCATGTAACGAGCAAGTGGATAACTGTTTATTCATAACTAGCAGCCCTCCTGACTTCTCTCTAACTTTCTTACTACAAACATAGCCGTAACTTGCAGTACCAGCTTCTTTAACTACGCCTTGTGCCTTTGGCATATCCTATTTTCGGCACTGCTTGCTTACCTTATCCTGAGATTCCAATTACGTGCATTCGTTTGAAAAATATACGCATAAAGACAAACAAACACTTTGCCAAGCATTTACATACGACAGCTATTGGTCAAATTAGTTAAAGAAACTTCTTTATACATTTAATTTACCATTACTGTCATACTGCTGTCCCAATTTTTTTGTATTGGCGCGTCGCGTCGCAACATGGCTTCTTCCATACATCTCAATTTCTTTCTTCCTTTTTATTTGACGTTGATTTTTTCCATTTTGTACCCAAACACATCAGACTCAGAGGTTAGCGGCCAAGAATGCGTTATCTTGAAAACAATGTAAGACACAAGAAGTATTTTAACATAAAACATCATCAAACCACGGTAGAAACATAATCAAATTCGTAGATATGTGAAATCCATCAAGCTGCACTACTGGTCTTTATGGCCACACCCTAGATCACAGAGAGGACGAGGCCATTGATCAGCAGTCAATAATAAATCTGAAAGATTTTCGACATACATTTTAATGCATAATTAAATGTTGCTTTGGTTTGGTTGGTAATTCAAATTAAAATAAAACCACTGTTCTTTTAAATAATAATGTTCAATCGTCATTTATAAAATTGTACAAAAGTAAAAATAAATCAAGTTCTTATCTATACTCTCCTACTCCACCTCTATTAATTTTAATAACATCATCATAATATTCGTGGCCCACATCATTATATTCAGAATCATCTGTATCTGTTTCCGTTTCCGTATCTGATTTTTGCTCTGAACTCATATCGCTGTAAGCTACTTCCACTGAAGCTTCTTTGCCACTTTCTCCATTTTCTTCTTTCCATTTCTTTTCTTCTTCTTCTATCAATGTTTTTATCTTGTGAAGTGGTGGATGGTCGTGTATCACAGGCTCAAAGTATGTTCTCATCGGCATTACGACGGGCACACTGGCGTAGATAGGGATTTGCATTGGTATCGGTATTGGTATATGCTGAAATGGTGGTGGTATCGTTTCTTCTGGTGGTTTCACTGTAGTTTTCTTTTTCAAAATACATTTAGAGCTAGGACTTAATGTTACTGATGATCTTAACCATCCTTTACTTGGCGCCTCAGGCTTGTTCAACTTTTCCACAGTTGTTATCACCTCCACATTTGTAGGCTTGATCAATCCGATGGCTTTTCTTGCAATGAAAGGAGTTTTTGTTTTGAAATCCATTAAAGCAACGTCTTCTATCTTAGTCGTATTTAATTCTGGTTCTTTCTTATACATGTCGACGATAACATCTTTTACATCTTCAGGAACTGGCAGGGATTTCATGAAGTCTTCGAAATTGAAGGCTAACACATTCGTTGTTATTGTTATTTGAACCAACGTTCTAAAGGCCATGATTCTGAAATATGATAATTTTATGTTAAATCTATCCTACAACCTTCCACTCTTTCATTTGTACAGTTTTCTTTAGCCAATTTGTTGGTTTAAAAATATGATAAGTTGGTACTACCCGTCAAAATTATTAGGTACCAAATAATTATGTATATGAAATAAATTCTGCTATGATTTTATCACTTCACTTTAAGGCAAAGTCTTCTAAAAATATTGGTACAAATATTGGTCACAGCAATATTAATTTATCGTGATTAGCTAATTTAATACTGCAATGTTTATGTACGAACTATTCTTACCAGTAGTGCAGTTATGAGCTTCGCGCTTGCTGGTCCTCAAGAGTAATACTGACTGCTGAAATTGACGACAGTCATGAAGGAACTAGAAACTGTTACATAAAAAGTAATTGTTCATTCATAATAAGAAATAATGGAACCATTGTTGCTATTGGTTTCATAACTAGTTGTACGAGGGCTTTTCCACAAGTTTCCTATAAGTCAACGTAATATGCTCTGAATTGCTGGTATGTGGTATGATTTCTTTAGTTGGTCTTTTGATGATAGTTTTTTGATGATCAGATGATAATCATCATTATCTTGCCTAGCCTTTTGTAAAGAGTCTCTTGCTGTCGTGATTCAGTCTTACCAGATCTAGCTAAATACCAGTACGGGTAGCATTTAAACCAAAACGCGTAATGCTTGTTACAGCATTTTCTTGAATTAAAGTTAAAAGCAATAAATGAAACCAATCAACTGTTAACTTTTTATGATTTATTTCAGAGTTTATACAAAATATAAATAATTAAATTATCAAAAACAATAATCATTACAATCTATTTGTTTATTTGGAATGAAACTGACAGGTTGCTTATCCTTTTATTTTCTGGAGTTTTGAAGACTAGCTCCTTCTTTCCGTCTCCGAGAAACTGCGGAGATTGTCTGGTGAAGAACTGTTGACTACGTCTTTGGCTTCTCATACCAGGCTTAGATCTGACAACTACTCTCGACCTTCTATTCTCATCTTCACCTGCTATTAATTGTACATCATTAAACGATTCTTTCCCTCCCAGCAGAGCATCCGCTTCATCATTAGTAAGACGCCGTTTCATCTTAATATCTCCATTTCTTGACATATAGGTAAGCACGGGTTCAACAAGTCCGTTGTCATCACGACTTCTCTTCATCAAGTCAAAATTTCGTCTGTTTATGTCATACTTTCGTCTCTTCTTTCTCTTTTTGCGTTTCTTCTTTCGACTCTGATTGCTCTCGCAAGAGTCTTGTGATTTTGATTCTTCTGAACAAGTGTTGCTGGCGGGCCGAGACTCACAGTCAGACTCAGGGGGTCGTTTGGGGTGGTTGAACTGTGGTGGGAACGGAACGATGACCACTGGTGCTGGACCAGGAAAAGGCATTGGCATCGGGTACGCCGGCCCAGGCAGTGCTGTAGGAGGATCTGGCTCCTTCGGAATCGGGTTTGGTTTGCCGTTCTTACACCTACACTCTAGATGGCAAGGCGAACAGAAGGAGAAGAATGACGGAGTGCAGGGATTACACGAGCATGGTGGACATGGTGGACAATTTTTATTTCTTTTATCATTCTTATTATTGGACTTGCAAACTTGAGACATAAAACCTGGGACTGCAATTTGAACAAAATGAGGCACTGGCATTGGGATAGCTATAGACATTCCATTGTCTCCGCCACCATCATTGTTTGCTTCGGTGGTGGTGGTGGTAGTTGTAGAAGTAGACTCTGGGTACGGTATCGGCACAGCTACAGGGAAGGGCATGGGCATTGGCATAGGTGGCGGTATAGGTGCCGGCATCATCATTGGCCCGCCATATCCATACCCCAGCGGCATCATTTGCGGGTGCACGACACTCAAACATATGATAAACAGAAGGGTCCAATTTTGTAACGCATACTGCAAAAAAAGTTAGACATTAATTTATTTAAAAAAAAAAAAAAAATTAAAGACATTGAGAGAGACTTGGCATTAGAGACACAAAATATAACTTACTGAAATCATAACTGCGACCAATCAAAATAGAAAAATCAATTCAATGGCGTGCATGACAGCTACTTTTATACTTTCATCAAATTCGTTTCGTAACATCGGTGCATTGTGTCGCGAATGCAAGTGCACGGTTGAACTTATTTCGTAACTATTTTATGGTTCTATTTTATGGCGTTATACGTTATGAGAATACATAAAATGTTGAAAATTAATTCACTTTCTTATTTTGATTTATTATTTATATATATTTGAATGATATATCTCTTCAGCTATCTGTGTTTGATATTATTGGTAGTTTGTATCTCCTTTCTCGTTATTATGTGCTTCACTACTTATTTCTTTAACAAGTTCAAGATTTGCACAGTTGTCATTAAATCGTCAATATTTAATAAAATAATCACAATCTCGGTCTAACAACCTCAACAATCCACCGCCAAAACTAAACTAACCAACCTGAGCTAGTTATCGCATTTATAGAAGTTTTATTTAGTGCTCTACTTATTTTCCATTCATTTGACAATCTGTATTTTAGATAAGCTTCTACTTCAACAAATTCATTGATTTTACAAACGGTATGATTTCAATTGAAGTTACAGAGGCTACACTGACCATTACTCAATGAACTTTTGCCACAATCACAACAAATGTTTTTGGAGTTTCACAGGGCAGTGTCTTGAGCCAAAGACTCTTTCTTCGGTAACGGTAACGACCTCTGCAAACTCTGTATGTATACGCAAAGGTGAAGTACGAAATGATAATGAGACATTCTGTTGCCAAGCTTCCTCTTAGTGGGGTCGATCTAAACTGTCTAATTTTCTCTTCAACATCTTCATTATCTTTCTGCCCTCGTTCTATATTCCTTGGTGTTGTGTTGGAACAAAAAAAAAACTTTTTTACATTCTCTCCTATCATAATATTAATGTTTTGATACATAGTCACACACGAGATACATCTTTCTGACAACAACCCTCATCAGGAGGGTTTGTGTTGGTTGTGGTTTAGCAGCTGTGTAGGTCACCTACACAGCTGCTAAACCAGGTGCTTTATATGTCAAATGCTCGTGTATTCACCTCTTACAAAATCCATGGAGCACGATGATGTGCCTCAGTTTTACTCCCGAACCAATAATAAAAGATTTTAATAGCTATGAATATTCTATTCTTTTCTTTTATTTTTTTTTGCTCCTTCTGCTAGTAATACTCATCATGAAAAAGTGCGTACAGAACTCGTTAGGGTGAGGTTGTACCCCATCTAATGCCTCAGCCGCCACGCCGCTGGTGAGATGATTTTCGACCACTGTAGGCGTGGTTACGTTAAAGAAAACATGGCTCATCGTCCGAAAAGGATTATTTGGTCCTAGTCTCAATGAAGACGTTTGATAGGAAATTAATGTCAGTTGTTGGCTGTGGCCCTGACAAGCAAACGGCAATCAAAAGAACGAGGTGGTTTTAGTTGGTACAAGTTTGAATGCCCTTCCACAGGTACGGCGCGGTTAGGCGACCGCTCAGGGCGCCGGATATGAAAGGGCGCCACAGGTCTACTTAATTCCCGTAAATGCCCTTTAGCGAAAAAATCGTTATGGTGGCAAGATTATAATGGAACTCAGTGTCAAATTCGGAGCACTGCACTGCATGCATACCGAAAATCCTGGACCATAGAGAAAAACATTATCAATCTCTAAATAAAAACTGGTTAAATTTTGACAAACTTGGCAACTTTGTCAATCGAAAATCGAAATGAAATTGCTAATAACCTCGACCTCGAAGGCTAGAAAAGTAAAATTTTACTAGTTTTAATAATGGTAATTTCATTATTATAATTTTCCTTATTTCTTAAGGGATTGAATTGCAGTTAGGGGGCGCCGTAGAAATCTCGCCCAGGGCGACGGTAGTGCTAAAACCGGCACTGCCCTTCCACGCCATTGAGACTGAGAACAGGCATTTGATTTGCCATTGCAAAAACTTTTCTAGTTTATTTAGAAGAAAAATTACATACGTATTCCCATACGAATGGAGCTCAGGGAAATATGACAGAACCACAGTATAAGTGTGGATTCCGGGACTGCAGTTTTAAAGATTCACGACCCGGCAGACCGAGGAGAAGTTGACGGGTCTTAGATGGCTACCTCTTGGACTGACGAGAAGACTTCGAGAGAAGAACAAGGATTTAGGGAAGGCCTATAGGACAATATGGGTTCATTGAAAAAAAAGAAAATTACTTTAATTAAAACCTCAAAAAGTTCAAGGCCCAACTGACTTGCTTTAGTCTGTCTTATGTCCTGCATCTATGACTTGTACTATTATAAATCAGAAAACCATAAATATATTGAAAAAAATTACATAATATAGACACATAATTTAAGATTTTTGTGTAAATAATTAATAAAAACAGTCAATTAAGTATTTAATTTTATTTTTCTTACAACATTAATGTGCGTATAGAAAACACATATAAAAATATAAAATTAAATTAAACTTAGTGGACTTCCTTATCTCTACTGAAAAAAGGATTATATTTCAAAGGTCGATGCTGCTTTTTGCTTTTTCTTGTCGTGGCTTCCACTTCCTTACTGGTCACCGCTTCCTTACTGAACGCCTTATTGAGTTTCATTTCTTTAAAACGTTTTTCTTCTTCATCTAACTTGAAAAATTGCTCCGCACTTTTTGGATCAAAGTATTCTTCATGCTGTTTCTCTTCAGGTTTGGATTCCGGCCTCATTTCGCGATTTTCTTCTTTTATCTCAGGCATCTCAGTTTTTGGTCTGAACTCTTTTAACCAGTCCTTTGCTTCATTTTTTGATATCTTCTTCTCAAAAATGACATACCCATCCTTTGTAACATACTGGAGAATGGGAGTCAATAAGTCATTTTTCTTATTTTTGTATTGTTTCCTCCTAGTCCTGTATTGTCGGTTGGATTTCCTGGCCATCTTCCTCCGGGCGTTTCTGCGGCCTTTCCAAAAACCGTACTCATTAGAACTGTTCGAATCGGTATGATCAGACTCAGCAGACTCTTCACAAGAACTGGATTCAGTTTCAGTAGATTCGCGCTTTTTCTTCTTCTTCTTAGGAGGTTTCTTTTTCTTGTGTTTATCGGGCTTTTCTGTTCGTGGCTTTTTAAATGAGTGATCTTGAGAGTAAAACGGCATGACTATGACTGGCAGTTTGTGCGGAGGTCCACCTACCATTGGTACCGGCATCGGCATTGGCATCGGCATGCCTCCTGGCATTCCCGGCATAGGCCCGGGCATTGGGCCGGGCATTGGTCCTGGCATTGGCATTCCTGGAAATGGTGGAATGGGAATTGGAATTGGAGGTGGCAGTTTATCTGGAGATGGACTTTGGAAGTATGATTCTGGTAACGGAGGTAACGTTGGAAACTGTGGTTGATCTGGGAACGCCGCGGGATCTGTATTTCTTGGCAACCTGCAGTGCATTGGTAGTTTTTGTGGAAAAAACTGAAGGTCGGTGGGACATAGTGGCAGCAGATCTGCTGCCAATGCAGTACATAAACTAATAAGCCAAGCCAGCCACCAGCGAAGCAGCATTTTCTTCATTTTTGTCTGTAAACAATACTTTATTTTAATATTATATTAAATAAAATAATTAGGTAATAACGTTTAATCTGCCTACATAAACGTTATTTCAGTACACAAACTAACTTACTTCCGTCCATCAGTTGGAACCGACGGAGCCAGATTCAAGGACTCCAATGGATCCCTAGTGGCTGAGTACAGCCTTTTGTAAACCTGTGCTGTGCAGGTGTTGACTGTAAAAAAAAAAACAATAGAACCGAGAACCCATTGCGCGGAAATTAATGCTGATTTTTGCGTAATGTCTTCACAATGGCTCTTACGCATGGTCATTGATTTACAACTTTTTAACTGAAAACATGGTTATTCAATGTCCAGTTTTGGTAGTCTTTTTCTTTTTGGAATGAACTGGATCTCTGATAATCATAACAGTTCGTAACAATCAATGATCTCGATAAGACAACGGGAGCACATTATTGATAAATGAAAACTGTTTTCATTCATCTATAGTTGGTTTGTCATCAAAAGGTGTAATTTTTTTAGTAAATTGATTACTATCGTGTGGGCCAGTGACGATTCCATGTATCTATTTACTTTATCAAATGGCAATAGGCATATACATATATACCATCATCTGATTAGCCGTTTCCCAAATTAGTTAAGTATTGGCTTCTAGTATTATCAGGATGAAACTGAATATCACATGGAGTATATTAAGTACATACATGGAGCGACAGTCTAACAAGGCCTCAAGTCTGCTAGGTATATATCAATGAAATCTGGCATGAATATTGCTCAAATGTCATTATAACACAATTCTATTATCGAGGACATTGACCAACCAATGACCGACCATTATGAATTTAGCTGATTATGAACTTTTAAGTGACAATATGTGATCGTGATGGAATGACGAATTTATAAAAATAGCAAACTACCCTGAATTATCGTAAGACTGTTTCACAGTCTTTCGGGCCACTGTCAAAATGACAAAAGGACCAATGGTTATACAGAAAACTGAAGGAACTCATTATAACGGATGATCACTTCATCATCATCATCATCAGCCTATAAATGTTCCCACTGCTGGGACACAGGCCTCCTCTCTGAGAGAGGGAGTGGGCCGTAATCCACCACGCGGGCCCAGTGCGGGTTGGTGGATGTCACATGTCTTCGAATTTTTGGTTCTAGGACATTCCGCGGTTTTCTCACGATGTTTTCCTTCACCGTTTTCAGATCACTCAATCTACCGAAAAAGGGGAGAAGAGAAGCAAAACAATTACTCAACTTCTCTTCTGCTAGTTCTCGTCGTTTATATCAATCAAACTAAATAAAAAACGGTGAATAAAGGAGGTAGCTACACATTATGCACCTACGGCCATTTGTATTTATGTAATGTTGTTTATAAGTTCTTCAGCAAAGCATTGTAACGTAATATTGAACCTGTACTATTTAAGACCAAAATTTTCATTTTTTCTTACAATCGACTCCCAAATCTTGAGCTTGTTACTACTTTACTACCATGTAAAAGTTTCACAAGTTTAAAGTTATTACATTCTGTTCAACATACGTTTTATCCAAAAATGATAAAGGTAAATATACACTTTCAAATGAGTTGACATAGTTCAAGAAGAGCTTTCAAGTTCTAGACTGTTAATCCAAGTTTGTAATTTGAACATTTTCAGATGAGTCATCACTTTGTGGCTCAAACGCTGGGCTTGCTCCTAATCACAACCACCACGACTCAATTCATGTCTCCACCATCTTTCCCTTATCAATACCAGCAAGGGCAGCCTCCGATGAACATGGTGCATATGCCCAACGGCCCCCAAATGATGCAGATGCCCAACGGTGGCCCCATGATGCAGTCGCCTAATGGTGGTCAGGGTATGCAGATGCCCAACGGTGTACAAATGATGCAGATGCCTAACTCACCTGTCATGATGCCTCATATGCCTCGTCTACCAGGAATGCCTCCAGGCCCCATGCCCATGCCAATGGCATTTCCCATGAACGGGGGCAGGTTACCCATGGTTGTTATGCCCCATCACTCGAGGAAGGCTGATAAATCTCGCAGGAAGAGTCGCAAGCCTAAACGTAAACGTATCAATATGGACTCATCTTCCAGTGAAGGGTCTTGTTCGGAGAGTGCTGAATATCGGCGCTCTCATAGAAATAAAGTAAGGTCATCGTCGAAGAACAGTAGGAGGCGAGAGGTCCTCACTCCTGTGGTCTCGTATGTCACGAGGGACGGGTATGTGGTGTACCAGAAGAAGATAAAGAAAGATAAAGCGAAAGACTGGCTGGAGATGAACAAAGGTGACGACCGTCATGATCATGACAGTCGAGAGTTTAAGGAAAAGATTAGGATTAGAGACCACTGACACTAACAATGCGTTTTTGTATGTTTGTACTACCTACCGATAATACGAGTATAAAGTAAGACAAATAATAAAAATGTCGTAAACAGTTTCTTCTTTTTTGTCAATGTTTAAACTCTGTTTTGTTTTATACCTATGTTCCTCAAGGAATTTTGTATTTATTTATCATCAGCCTATATCTTTTTGGTTTCGTCATCGATTACTACATACATTATCCATTGTTAGCACAGAATGTTAATAGTAGGTACCTACGGCACCTTACGTGAGGAATAATATTTATAATAATATTATCTTTTCTACCTATTATTGTTATATTTTTGAAAATTACATCTTACAAAAAAGAAGAATAATATTTAAAAGACTGTTATCGTCTATGGCAAAATAGCCAGTCCTTATCATTTTGCACTCAACCTAGTAACCGACCAATTATTATCGCATACTGTCACAGGCCCCGCGTTGCGGTTGCGTGTCTTTGCAGGTAGGTAAAAAAAAAGTCCCGCAGCGAATTACGATCGCTGACCTTGAATGCGTAGTGTGGCCATTTTCTGAGTTTGAACGTGCTTAAACAACAACGCAAACATCTTTCCACTTTCTACCGATTTTAATTCTTAGTACTCAGCTTAAGGTGAGTGAGAGTGATGTCAGGTTTGATATTTCCATTTGACAGCCCATACTTCACAAGCAGGTAGATAATTTAGTTGATCATTATTAAATATGTACTATTTTGTTTTTCTTCATAATAATATTGTGCTATTAATTTCCCAAAAGCACCAAAAGCAAGAAACTTGTGCGTAACTACACGTAACGTAACAAAAATATAAAGGAGACGGAGCGCGTGCGGAACGGGTGGCGCGTGGCAGCCGTAGTGAATGGGCCACGACAAAATGGCCCCGCAACTACTTGCAGTTTTATGCCTACACCGCGGAGTGAGACAGGCCTGCTGCTGACTGAAACGCGCGAAAATCGTTTATCGTCATTCGTCACAGATGAGTAAAGTGCAACTCTTGCGTTTCGATCCCAGACCGTCCAAAGTGTTAATCGGTTAATGCATTTTATTTTTCCCATTAATTACCAAGAACTTAGACGTTACATCACAATCTTAAAATTGAACCTTTGTTTCGGTGCACCTGCATTGAAAAGAAAGCATTTCGAATATCTGCATAAAAGAAACATGTAATTCAACAATGTGTTCAGAAAAACCTCGCGTGTAGAAGAGGTGGACATTAATATTGTGATGATAAGCTGTTTAAATATTTATGATTATGTTATGTTCACAAAATAATGTGTACCTATTAGTGTTTCTAAGTGATCCATAAATAATCGAGATTCGTGCATTATTGACTACGGTTACATCTTTAGTAAAATGAGAAATATTAATCTTTCTGTAAGTAACGTTTTATTTCATGAAAATTATTCTGTAGAAAACCAACAATCAGTGGGTGATTCTTTACCTGGACGACTTAAGACGCTGGATCGAAAAAAAAATGGATGTCATGGGGAGAGACCTGTGCGAAGGGACGATGCAGATTAAGATTTCTTAAATTCTCAACCTGCTAACAATCTTCAAGGATTTCAACTCACGTTGCATAGCAAACCACTGTTACAATTACTGTGTAACCAATAAGACCAGCTTTTGCTAGATATTTATAGGAAAGTGCCTAGCTATAATTGCTGAGCAATAAGCCTTAAAAATTCTCCAAATTCTTGCTTTTATTTTTCTCACAGGCGTTGGTGAAGTTCGTCTTGATGCTACCAGTAATGACGACGTCTCTCAGGCTTTATAAGAACTGTGAAAATTGTGACATACCTCCAGATATGATTGACACGCAGCCGAGGTTGGCATGGCCCTGGATGCCGGGATATAAGAGTGATGGGGCCGGGTTTATGTGGCCTTTATACTTTAGTAGATAGAAAAGTGTATTATTATTCGTTGCTGGCAGCGTGTCTGTTTGAAAAAGGATTAGGCTTACGGAGAAAATAGGCTGCTATTTGGCCACTAGAAAAAGCCTATTTGTTATGCCATACAATCAACACAAGCCTGATGCTGCGACTATAATTTGTAATCGATGTATTTTGCTAATGTTAAGTATACTTACCTACTTACTCTTTTTATAATTTTATTATCAACAAATTTTATGTGATATATAATAATACCTATAATACCTACTATTATTTATATTTTTAAATGTCTTTGTTTTCTTATTTTGTAAAAATATTTAAAAATGTTAATGATATGTAGGGAAAGCTGAATAAAGATCTCTCCTTTAATACAAACTAAAGGTACCTAGATAATATAAAACCATTTACGAGAATATACTTATACCTAGATTAATAACTGCCTAGATACCTACTATTTGACTTAATTTTTTATTGTTTTGATAGAACTAGGTAGATAATAAAAACATCCTAGCTTTTTCATTTTTAGGGTTCCGTAGCCAAATGGCAAAAACGGAACCCTTATAGATTCGTCATGTCTGTCTGTCTGTCTGTCTGTCTGTCTGTCTGTCCGTGTATGTCACAGCCACTTTTTGTCGAAAGTATAAGAGCTATCCTGTTGAAACTTGGTAGAAAGATGTATTATGTAAACCGCATTAGGATTTTCACACAAAAATCAAAACAAAACAAATTTTGGGGGTGCCCCCCATACTTAGAATTGAAACTCAAAAAAATTTTTTCACCAAACCCATACGTGTGGGGTATCTATGAATAGGTCTTTAAAAATGATATTGAGGTTACTAACATCATTTTTTTCTAAACTGAACAGTTTGCGCGAGAGACACTTCCAAAGTGGTAAAAAGTGTGTCCCCCCCCCCGTAACTTCTAAAATAAGAGAATGATAAAACTAAAAAAAATATATAATGTAGACCTCAACCAAAACTACCAACGAAAATTGGTTTGGATGAGATACAGTTAGCAGTTTTTGAGATATAGTACATTTTCAAAAACCGCAAATATAACTTTGCCATTCATACAAATACTATGAAAAACAAAGTTATTTTTATTGTTTGTGTATATTACTTATCAATCTCAATATAATTATATCTCTAATCTATGCTTGCTGCTACGGAACCCTTCATGGGCGAGTCCAACTCGCACTTGGCCGGTTTTTTTTGTTCTTCGGTGTCTCGTAATTTCTTGTTACTCATCTCTTAACCGTTATGTCTGATAACCTGCAGGGATTTAGCCGAAGTGTACCTCTATAACATCCCAACTTTGTGTTTAGACCTATGTTATGCAACAATGCAAGAGCGTGCACTACTACATCGGAACGCAGCAGCAGCAGACGACATGTCGCTAACTACGAAGGGTTTTCATAGAAATACGTAGAAACCAGTAGTGTCACTGCGACACGTCGTTTGCTACCAACTTGTACCAAAATATAGGAAAGCAAGATACAATTAGATAATGTATAGGTACTCCTAAACAAGATTTTTTGTCAGTGATTTAACTATCAGCTGTATTAAATCGCACCTGTTGGCTCAATGTTGATTTGAACACGTGTCTCAAACTGGGAAGATAATGTGGTTTTGTATAACTGCCGCTCATCACTCGGATAGATATCACGAGAGCGGTGCGTAATCTCATCGTACACTTGTGTATTTTTATCTTTATCACTGCTCTTATCTGTTGACTCGTACTTTTACTTTGTGCTCTTGTTCTGTTGGAATTTTGTCAATAAACTGTTAACTATTACCTACGTACCCGTTGAACTTCATTTTTCCTGTGCAACTCTAAGCACAACAAACTTCTATGAAGTAGTAGGGGGGGCGTATAATATAATGGGGACATACACACTTAAGGCAAACTTAACACAACACTAACGTAGCGCAAGCGCCAACAGGACGTCATTCCAGGCGCTACATTAGTATTGTGTTAAGTTTGCCTCAGGTGTGTGTTTTCCCATCATACCCCGCGTCCCCGTCTTATACGTACACTGTTCTCTTACCTACAATTAAACATGTAATAGGTACCACCTATCCTATTCACCAACTCAATGGACAGATCAGGTGAAGGAATCATTATCCTCTAAATTCTACTCGCTGGTAAAGGATGCGCTGGACAGAAACCGGTGGAGACGGATCATCCGCTCCAGATGCAACTCCGAAGCTGACCACGATCCTCAGACATGAGGGACCGACTACAGAGAGAGAGAGAGAGAGAGGTACCACCTCTACCTATCTCGTGTTTTTTTTATTTCGGTAATATGTTGTACCTAATAACTAGATGGTACATCTTACATACAGCTTGGAAAAAAACAGTAGAAAACCGGAAGTCGCCACTGTCTTCGCGCTAGCAGCACTTTGAATGATTTTATTTTATTTATTTTCACTTATTACGTTAGTTTTATGGCACAATAATAAATCTTACAAACCTGCGTCTTTGTTTACATCATACCTATATCAAATATTTTAAAACGTTGTCAGCAAATAAAAATATTAGTTCCGTTTCAAGACGTTCTGGCCAAGCTGTACCTACATACATTAGATGCAACTTTAATAATTATTAAAAAACACTAGCCCAGTTTACGGCCGACGCCTACCACATCATAACGACCTATCAATTTATAGTCTACGTAGGTATAAGTAAATGGGAATATTTCAAAAGAATAACTAAAATATGGCCGCACACTTTACGCAAAGTCAATGACGTGTGTTTGTGATGTGATAGAGACATCAGTTTTGCGTGGCATGTTGGACTCTTTCGGTTCCCATTTACAAAAAAAAAAAACGTAACCAATTTATTTTACAACATTGGGCCTCGCGCGAGCAGTGGAAGCGCTTGACCTAAACGTGATCGTCCGCGACATCAGCATTGCGAGGTATCTTAGGTTCTTTTAGTCAGTTCTCACTCATCAAACACCAAAGGTTTTTATAATTGTAGGGTCATGTTAATATCTTAGTAGAAGTGTTGCACTGCTTTACTGACTGGTCCCTTTAGGTGCGATGCCGGGCCTAGGGTCCGCTTTGTCCTCGCCTAGTCACGCCACTGTTCGTCATCAAGTAAAACGATATTTTGCATGGGAAGTTCAAAAAAGTTCCTTAAACATCATCTTTATACAGTATTTACAAGTAAACTTCTAGATTTCTCAGATGCAGGAATTCCTACTAGGTACATTACTATAAAATGATTAACAACGAGTTTGCCCTAAGTACTTGTTTCTTGTTTCAAAATATTTTGACTGGCTATTAAGGATTACTCATTTGCGGCACTTTGATATCTACTTAATTAGCATGCACTTAGAACAATAGTCATTGTCATTAACATTGTGATTTGCAGTTGCACATCTTAATAATTACCTAATTAATTACAATAATTGCTATTGTTTAACTATATCAAAGTAAAGCGAATGTATGTACCTCGATACCTTTTTGCCAAATTAATAATTATTACAATTATTCCATTAAATAAACTAATGATGATAATAATTTAAAATTGATAATGATAATTTATTTAATTTTAAACACGAGTAAAGAACCTCGAAACGAGAAAGCAGCTACATGTGACAGTGTGATTATCGCACTACAATTTATTTAAATGAAGATTATTGTTTTTACTATTAATAAAATTAATATAATAAATAACAATCGATGCTGAAAACAGTGAAAATATTCTATTTATTATCTGTGGCGGGAACAGCTCTAATATTCCAATTTGACATTTGCATGACATTTGTGACGAGACATTTGACAATTCTGAAATTTGACACATTATCAGCCTGTCATTCGCGCGGTAAGACGTGGGTACTGTTTTTGAGGACATTTTTTTAATACTAGATACCGGTTCTTTCCCTACAAATAAATGTACAAACATGAGATTTACTGTAAAGTTCGTATCTAAGCAGTGTTGTGAAAATTCCGTGGGTGATTAAAGTTGTTTTGTGTAGTGCTATAGTGACTATGTTTGTGTGAAGCGGGAACCGTGTTTACTGGATAAAGTCAAGTTTCCGTGTTTTTTCCAAAATGGATAGTTCCACTGAAAAAGATTGGAAGACGGCCATGGGTTTCCCGATTAACTATAGCTCTGGAAGCTCCGACGATGATTTGTAAGTGTTAATCAGATTATCGAGTTAGTGATAATGCGCCGCACTTGCTCCCACTTTAGACTTCGAAATATCGGAAATTAATCCACAGGATACTTTATTGAACCTGCTACAGCGATAAATGTTTAAACCGACACAAAAAATATCTATTTCCAGCCTTATCAGTTACCATTATGAAATCCTAAGTTTCTATTTGATTAGTTCCTGCATGGTTATGAATATATCTCCATATCTGTAGTGCAAAAGTGCTTGTTATAAATCACTATGTAGCTTGCTATGATATGTCTATTTACTTACTATCATTACCACATAATGATTCACATGTACTGAAGGGTAAGTCAAGGATTGCTTTTTTAACAGTAAACAGAACAATGTCTTAGTTTTCCTTTTGTTTCTTTGCTTTTTAAGTAGAAGTTTCCTGCATTGCTAGAAATAATAATTTTCTGATTTAAGGTGTTTTTTTTCGCAGATTTTTTTTCAAATATAATTAAGGGCTATGTAGTTTATTAGTACACACCATAGACTTTTATGCAATGACCCATAGTATTACACTAAAGAGAAAAATAATTCCCTAATAGCACGCTTATTAGGGAATTATTTTTCTCTTCATTGCATGTAATGAAACTTAATTTTATGCAAAACATTTGGTTTTCATTTTGCAAATGGAATACTCTCTCACGTCTTGAATGCAACTTGTGGTACTACCGTCCTCAACCATAGACATTTGAATGAGAAGAAATATTTTATATTAGCATGATAGATTTCTACAAAATAAGCATGATTCCAGACCTAAATACATTGCATTAAATTTTCACCGTATGCTTTGAAATCCCAGGAAGTTGTTCAAAGTAAAGCGACAGGTAAGCCGTCACTCAGTGTTACAGTATTGTATCACCAAAATTGATTAGGTTTGATTTTCTAGGTCCAATTTTCTAACTAAAGTTTTCAAGAAATATTGTCACTATTTTATACTGAATACTTCAGCAGACTGACACTGGGTACTTACTATTTAAACACTGTTACTATCATATTTATTTTATTTAGACCTAGAATATTCCAGTCTTTAACAGTTTTCATGATTATTAAATATAAACTAGGCTTTTACGAGTGTTAACCATCAATGGAAATATACTTATCAAATCCTAAATCGGCATAAATTAAAACAACCACAAAAATATTCTGTTTTCTTTAGTTACGGAAAAAACCCAAACTCATGTCATATCATGATTTGTAGATTTTTTTGGTGAATACCAACAGAAAAATATGAGCCAATCATTGTTTGATACTCCTATTATTTTCCAGGACACGTGAAAGCCAACACTTGTAATTTATTACCTGATTGCTTTCATAAAAACCACTTAACATTGCACAGCTATTTCATGGACATCAATGCCTGTTAAAGCATAGATTACAGTTATCAGTCCGCCTCTATCATTGTTATCTCATTATGTTTTAACCTACGCATGTGATTCACTGTAATGTGATGTTAAATGAGAAAACAAACAAATGCATTTAGACGTGTTTGTGGCTCGAACTGTTATTGAACTCATGAGGAGTTTATTCATTTGGATTTATATAATGTTGTAAGTTCAGAGTTTTGATTTTTGATGCACTCTCATGTACATATTTTGCACGATTTACTGATGATCACAATGGTTTGTTTTAGCGACTTTTGTTGTTACTTTAAAATCATTTTGATTATTTTTCTAATTTATCTGTCAATTTAGGACATGAAAATAAGTTTCGAAATCTTGATGACTTTTTTCATCATCTCAGATAATAATTTCTGACTGTAACAGTTGGATTTTAAAAAATAATTTTGCATTTGGTAGCCCAATTACGAAAACATTCATTTTTGACATTGATGGTGGAAAAAATCATGACTTTATAACAAATAATGTAAGTCCAAAACCATGTCAGAGGCCTGTAGGTTCCTTATATATATACTTATTGTCAGCCTATTGCCGTCCACTGCTGAACGTAAGCCTCCCCCAAAGAGCGCCAACCATCCCGGTCCTGGGCAGCCCGCATCCATCCACTGCCAGCCACCTTCCTTAAATCGGTAGTAGGTTCCTAGAGGCGGCTTAATTAACTCTTAACCTGAGGATAGCCACAATCTCACACAAAAAGAAAAAGAACATTTATTATCATATTTATAGTGTTCATGTTAGTAACTTTAAACATATGTTCCGAGATTGTCTTTAGTATCTGCTTAAATGGTACCAACAACCACCAGATAAAAAATGGCAAAACACTCCTTGACTCCTAAGACTTTATCTTAATGTATGAAACATGTATTTGTCATGAATGCAAATTCTGATTAAATTGTTATTTATAGAAAATCCAAACATAGTTCGAAAATACTAATTTATATATATTTTACAGTATCAATGACTTTAAAATTCTTTTTTATGGCCTAAAATTGTAACTTACAACTTAACAATTCGGGAGTTGTTCCTGTTGGTATTTAGCTAGTGTGGGTTAGTTAACGTGACCATTTATTTTTTTTGTCAGAGCGGGACATCTGAGGAATTAGTAATAAAAACAGTTTTTAGTGGTATAAAATAGAAGATAGAATAACTTATTCTATTTTCTATAATAAAAAAACTTGTAAAACACTACAATCTTTTAGTTTTTCTAAAGGTTAGGAATAACTCAAAATAATCAAAGCAAATTCGGCCGGGAATCTCATTTCGAACGACAAAAATACATTTTAAATTATCGTTTGGTCTGTTTGCAAAAGCGGGACAATTTCGGCCTCGCGGGGGACACCGGGACAGACTGCCTGAAAGCGGGACTGTCCCGCCGAAAGCGGGACGTATAGTCACGTTAGGTATATATAGTAGATAGTTATCTACTACACCCCCACAGTTACTGTACGCCTCCGTAACGGAGTGCTCCAAAGTATTTTCATCTCTTCATTCTGGCTACTAATAAAATCAATATTGGTAATTATTTGAGTTTGGAGAGATTTCTTTGTTAAATCGATTTTTAAATGTAATGTTATTAAAATCAGATTGAACTTGTCAATTTTGACTAACTCCACTTCTACACATTCTGTTTTTCTGTGAATATAATATAATTTTGTCATTACTACCAAATAGCCTTGAGTAATATTTGCCTCCATCATTAAGTCACAGAAATGTGACCCAAAATATTTAGATAAACATAATGTAGTTTTCATGCTATTCCATTTCCTGTATTTTTTGCCTATCAGTAAGTAGGTACTTAATAATCATAATAAAATAACAGTAAACTAAGTAAGTACTTGGTCGCGGGACTTATCTCATTACCGTGACCCCGGAGCGTAAAGGGCTATTGAAGGACACCGTGGATTTTAGTCAGTACAAGTCTGGCAGTCCCTCCCGCCCTGCCCGGGGTGGGAGGACTCATTTGATGATTTTACCACGATAAAAAAAAAAACTAAGTAAGTACTTACTCGTATAAGCCGG
Source organism: Agrotis exclamationis (assembly GCA_950005045.1). NCBI lineage: Eukaryota > Metazoa > Arthropoda > Insecta > Lepidoptera > Noctuidae > Agrotis > Agrotis exclamationis. Next base: position 23,520,428 of record OX465426.1, read on the forward strand.
AGCAATGAAGAAAGGATTTGAAAATGGCGGCTTGTACTTGCGTTGACAGATAGTACAGTCAGCATAAAAGATTTCAAGTTAAAGTTTTTTCAATTTAAAAATAATAAAAACAAGACTGGGTCACACACAATCATTTCTCAAACTTAACTTAAAGGCTCGAACAGACACACGCGATTAATCGCGCTGCGACAACGAGACAAGCTACTTTCCACTCTAAATGTACTGCGAATGGACCGCGACAAGTCGCCCCGCGCGATTAATCGTGTGTGTCTGCTCGAGGCACAGAATACTTAATAGTACTATAGGTACAGAAGGACTACTCCAAAAAAAAAATCAAACAAATGTAAAATCTATAACCGAGAGAATAAAGTACATTTTAACTGGCAGCCGTACCGCCCACCTACTTTTATAACAGCCTAAACTTCCCGTGCGCAAGCAAAAATGTACTGAATGATTACGCGCGAGAGTTTATGTTGGTTTATCTGACGCCAACGACATTAAAAGGTTACTATGGGTCAAGCTCAATAGGGTTGCGACTTGCGAGTTTAGGCACAAATAGGTAGGTACCTATGCGTATTTTATGCATTTGTTAAATTACATTATTACCATAAATACCTATGTTCCTCAAGGAATTTTGTTTTTATCATCAGCCTATATTATCTTTTTGGTTTCGTCATCGATTACTACATACATTATTGATTGTTAGCACAGAATGTTAATAGTAGGTACGAGTACCTACGGCACCTTACGTGAGGAATAATATTTATAATAATATGATCTTTTCTACCTATTATTGTTATATTTTTGAACATTTATCTTACAAAAAAAAAAGAATAATATTTAAAAGATTTTTATCGTCTATGGCAAAATAGCCAGTCCTTATTATTTTGCACTCAACCTAGTAACCGACCAATTACTATCGCATACTGTCACAGGCCCCGCGTTGCGTGTCTTTGTAGGTAGGTAAAAAAGTGGCGCGCGAATTACGACCGCTGACCTTGAATGCGTAGTGTGGCCATTTTCTGAGTTAGAACTTTTAAACAACAACGCAACCATCTTTCTACTTTCTACCGATCTTAATTCTTAGTACTCAGCTTAAGGTGAGTGAGAGTGTCATCTTTTTATCTTGGTCGTCCAGTAGGCTCACACCCCCCCCCCCCCCACTTAGTATCTCGCCTCATTTCTAAACTTGTAGTTGTAACCTACCTAATCATGATCAGTTAAGCCCATACTTCACAAGCAGGGAGATAATTTTGTTGATCATTACTAAATATGATTGTACTAGGTATATATTTTTTTCTTCATAATAATATCGTGTTATTAATTTCCCAAAAGCACCTAAAGCAAGAAACTTGTGCGTAACTACACGTAACGTAACAAAAATATTAAGGAGACGGAGCGCGTGCGGAACGGGTGGCGCGTGGCAGCCGTAGGAATGGGCCACGACATAATGGCCCCGCAACTACTTGCAGTTTTATGCCTACACCGCGGAGTGAGACAGGCCTGCTCGAGGCTTAACAATAAAACAAAATTCAACAACAGTAACAAACAGGTAACAACGTAAAAAACTTTTTTTAAAAAAAGTACCGACTTCAAAACAAATACAAAAAAGTTTAAAATAACTTTTCTTTCGGAAGTCGGTGGCAATAGTCAATGACACAACAAAACAAAGCCACCGACTTCCGAAAGAAAAGTTATTTTAAACTTTTTTGTATTTGTTTTGAAGTCGGTACTTTTTTTAAAAAAAGTTTTTATTTTACCCTTTTTTTATTAGTTTATTTATTACGTATTCAACCCAAAATTGTTGTAAAATACAAAATTTTCTTACATATGCACTAATCTTGTAATCCGTCACAACATAAAAAAATCCATATCTCTAAAACTACTGAACCGATTTTGATGAAACTTGCAGTGTACCCTAAGTTGAACAATACCTAGAACAACAAAAAAAGAATTACTTAAATCGAACTTATAGTTCCGGAGATATGCGTGCACAAACATAAAAACATACATACATACATACATACATACATACATACATACATACATACACTTATGAAATTTGGCACATTTGTTCAGACGCTGATATAGACTAACATATATGAAAACTGGGCAGTTCTGATAATATTACATACATACGGGTCGAATTGATAACCTCCTTTTTTTTGAAGTCGGTAAAAAATAACAGAAAACTATAACAAATATTCGTAAAAAGAATCACTGAGCGCGTCAAGACATCAAGACTATTTTCCCACGTTTTTATACACTCACAATTCTTGTTTGTTTGTTTGTTTGTTTGTTTGTATGTTTGTTTGTTTGTCGTTCCGGTTGGACTATTGCAACTCAATTTTGAGGCACTTCCCGATAAGCTAGCAAGCTGAAATTTTGCACACACTCTGAGTTCTGATGACAATACATGACTAGCTAAGAAACGTCATAACAAATCCAATATGGCGGCCTCCCCAAGATGGTGGACTGACTGTTTGAAATCCACCCCCATGATATGGGTATCAAATGAAAGGGTTTGCTGTCAGGAATATGAAAAAAATAGTCACGTGATTTAAATCCAATATGGCGGACGTCCAAGATGGCAGACAGCCTATTTGAAATGCACCCCTATGATGTAGATATCAAATGAAAGGGTTTGCTGTCAGGAGTACGAAAAAATAGTCACGTGACTTAAATCCAATATGGCGGACGTCCAAGATGGCGGACAGGCTTTGAGGCACTTCCCGATAAGCTAGCAGGCTGAAATTTTCAGGGTAGCTTCAAACCCGATGAACAAAGATAAAAATAATAAAATAATTAATAGATTTAAAAAAATCTAAAAACCCACGTTTTTAAATGTCCTAAAAATAAGAAAATAACCCTACGGGGCTGAGAGAGGGGCCACTCAAAACGTGGGGGCGTATCTTTACAAGTTACACCCACGATATATACACGTCATGTAAATATATCCCATAAATAATCCCTTAAATAATATACGCCCCCACGTTTTGAGTGGCCCCTCTCTCAGCCCCGTAGGGTTATTTTCTTATTTTTAGGACATTTAAAAACGTGGGTTTTTAGATTTTTTTTAAATCTATTAATTTTTTTTTCTGCTTACGCTACGCGCGTGAGTGAGTATAGACGGCACTAGTGCGCGAGCGAGAGAACACGATAAGCGCCGCCATTTTCCCACGTTTTTATACACTCACTTTTCTTGTTTGTTTGTTTGTTTATTTGTTTGTCGTTCCGGTTGGACTTTTGCAACTCAATTTTGAGGCACTTCCCGATAAGCTAGCAGGCTGAAATTTTCAACACGCTCTGAGTTCTGATGACAATGCATGACTAGCTAAGAAACGTCATAACAAATCCAATATGGCGGCCTCCCCAAGATGGCGGACTGGCTGTTTGAAATCCACCCCTATGATATGGGTATCAAATGAAAGGGTTTGTTGTCAGGAATACGAAAAAAATAGTCTCGTGACTTAAATCCAATATGGCGGACGTCCAAGATGGCAGACAGGCTATTAGAAATGCACCCCTAAGATATGGATATCAAATGAAAGGGTTTGCTGTCAGGAGTACGAAAAAAATAGTCACATGACTTAAATCCAATATGGCGGACGTCCAACATGGCGGACAGGCTTTGAGGCACTTCCCGATAAGCTAGCAGGCTGAAATTTTCAGTGTAGCTTCAAACCCGATGAACAAAGATAAAAATAATAAAATAATTAATAGATTTTAAAAAATCTAAAAACCCACGTTTTTAAATGTCCTAAAAATAAGAAAATAACCCTACGGGGCTGAGAGAGGGGCCACTCAAAACGTGGGGGCGTATCTTTGCAAGTTACACCCACGATCTATTACACGTCATGTAAATATATCCCACAAATAATCTCTTAAATAATATACGCCCCCACGTTTTGAGTGGCCCCTCTCTCAGCCCCGTAGGGTTATTTTCTTATTTTTAGAACATTTAAAAACGTGGGTTTTTAGATTTTTTAAAATCTATTAATTTTAGAATCCTTTCTTCAATGCTCCAGGTTATTTAATAAAAAGGGCTAAGATCACACATGGCAAAAGTTTTTGGATTCTGCACCATAAATTGAACACATGTTTTTTAAAACAGTTTAAATAGAAACTGTGTTTTTTATCACACATATTTTATTGCTTTGTAACTGGATAAATTCGGAACTAGACATCTTCTCAGCTGGACCGCTTAGTAACTTTCATCATCATCATCATCTCAGCCAAAGGACGTCCACTGCTGAACATAGGCCTCCCCTTTAGATCTCCACATATACCGGTTGGAAGCGACCTGCATCCAGCGTCTTCCGGCGACCCTTATAAGGTCGTCTGTCCATCTAGTTGGTGGACGTCCTACGCTGCGCTTGCTAGTCCGCGGTCTCCACTCTAGCACTTATCGACCCCATCGGCCATCTGCTCTGCGAGCAATATGGCCTGCCCATTGCCACTTCAGCTTGCTAATCCGGTGGGCTATATCGGTGACTTTAGTTCGTCTACGGATCTCCTCATTTCGGATTCGATCACGTAGAGAAACACCGAGCATAGCCCTCTCCATAGCTCGTTGAGCGACTTTGAGCTTTGAGATGAGGCCGATAGTGAAAGACCACGTTTCGGTGCCGTATGTCATCACTGGTAACACACATTGGTTGAAGACTTTCGTCTTGAGGCACTGAGGTATGTCGGACGAAAAGACATTGCGTAGTTTCCCGAACGCTGCCCTACCGAGTTGGATTCGGCGGTTGACCTCTTTCTCGAAGTTGGACCTACCTAATTGGACTACTTGTCCTAAGTAGATATATGAGTCAACAACTTCGAGTACCGAGTTTCCAACAGAGACTGAGATTAGTAACTATTAGTAACTTTGCAATTGGTAAATACCATGAAAAGTAATCAAAACTATTGACTTGTATTACTTAGTAATTCTAAACACTTAGCTAGGTAGTTAGGTATGTTGTATGACCTTATGACCGCTGCTATGTTGCCACTAGTGTGTAAACAAAAAGCGTGAATTGCAACTTTAATTTATGAATGTATATTATTTAATTTTGAAACTAGCTGACCCGGCAAACCTTTAAACCCTGACCCTTAAAGACTTTAAAACCTCTAAACTAGGACAAATCCGGGAAAAACCCGGACGGATGGCAACCCTAGACTTATAGGTAGTATTTAAATACATAATTATTTGATCTACAACCTAGTACTCGTTATGACTTTCAAATATCTCCAAATGTAAATAAATAAATCTAGGATCAACGAAATCAGAAAATAAAGCACTTCATATACTTATCCTACTATACCTCAGACCTCTTTATTAACACTTAATAAGATCGATGGTATGAATAAAAACCTCGGAATTCCAATGTCCTTTATCTTTTGGGCGTCGCGTCGACCCGAAAGTTTGGTTCAAAACTTTATGTTTTGCTCTTCGAAACAGGTTTTAAAATGTATTATCATTGAAGCTAATCCATAAAACTATGCAGATAAAGTCATCATTGCTCCAGAAAGTAGATAGGACCACTAACAACATGTTAACAAGTAAACAATATGAGAAAAGGTAAAAGAAAAGAGAACTAAAAGCCAAGACAAATGTTAAATGTCGTGAAAAAAAGAAAATACCTACCTACCATCGAAATCATCGTACCTAGTAGTAAACAGTAAGCAAATTCCAAATCAATCGCATCTGTGAAAGACCTTTTTCTCAAGCAAGAAATGAGCTTATTTATGATCATCAAACGCTTGAACTTGACAAATTATGACTAAGAATAAGAACCATCTCATTCTGCTGCAGCTGACGGTGGCGCGTGTGTCGGATCATTTAGTTCCCTTCAAAATGGTTGAGCTGAGTGCTGATGCATGTGTCATGTTCGTGAACGGGCGCTGTCAGTCGTGACTGGTCATCTCTTAGCAGCCACGGTTTATTTTAATTATTATTTATAATTTTATTGAATTGTCTTTATTTACATTAATTTCCTATGGACACTTTTACTTGCTACATCGTTCTCATATAATGTACCATCTCAAGTTGAATGATGTAACAAAGGTTTTGTTATAATTTTGGCGATTGAAAAAGAGTGTCCATGGAGTTTCTTGCCCTTTCCTCTCCATAAAGATCTCTACGCTTTGGAATGAGCATCTACCAGTACTCACAGTTTTTATGTCTTTTGACTGGGACTGTAGCACCGTAACTATTTTTAAACTATTTTATTTTACTTTTGTCTTTTGACAATTCAAAAGTGCCTGTAACTGGCCTACTTGAAATAAACGATTTGATTTGATAATCATGTCAACTTTCAACAAGCATCAAAATCGGGCCATTAGCTTAGGAGCTACGTGCTACAGACACAGACAGACAGACAGATAACTTTTTAGAATGACATGGTCACTAGAACTATTGTTTAGATTTAAAACGGGATATTTACCATGTTTATTATTTGTTTTGAGTTTCCCATATTTCGGCCTGGAACCCAGTGGTCCAATTGTGTAAAAACCGAAAAAACACAATAACAACTTCGCGAGCGGATACAGTGAGTTTTGTGTGTCGGGAACAATATCGTGTTGTGAGTGAGACGAGTGACAATAGTAGTGGTGCCGAACGCAAAAAACGAACGAGAAGGAGGGTAGACCGATTTGTCTGCTCATAAACATCCACCCGCAATAACTTCAGTTCCTCCGTGATCATGGCGCTTGCAACAGTGCCGAAATATCGGAAACTCAAAACAAATAATAAACATGGTAAATATCCCGTTTTAAATCTAAACAATAGACAGATAACTCTTACTTGATAACACCCCTCTTTCAGCAAGGGAGGTTAAAATGAATTGACTTAGAATTAGAAGCCAACATTCCCTTTGATTTCCAATAATGAACGTTGCGAAGCCGGGGAAGACCCACAATGTCGCCGTAATGAAGACTTCCGTCGACTGAGGGCCGTTTTACAATATGCTGTGACGAACAAGCTTTGTGTTCTTAAGAATGAACAGTTGTGGCAAATGCCAGACGTTCGGATTTTCCTTATGGCGTAATTATAACTTCAAATATTGATCTTTTCGTGTTTCTTGAAGGTTGAGTTCTTACCAGATCAATCCTGATACATAGCTGTTCTAAAAGCCTTCTGATTTGAGAACTTAAATCATCTACTGTGGACGTCCATTTTGTAATTGTTCTTTAATTGTTATGCGGACCAATTGGTCCGTTCAACATTTAAAGGGTTAAAACCTTGATAATCCATCGTTTCGCACTTGATGGTGCTATTACACGGAAGTTTTATTTTCGTCTTTCGTAAAAATAGACTTTCCTGTTCATTTATCGCTGGAATTCTTGTTCAAAAAAACACGAGCAATAGGAGAGCGTTGCTTTCCTTATCTTTATATACTAGTTTTTTAATCAGTGCCCAGTATAGAATTACAGTTCAGGAAGTACTGTTATTTAACTATTAAGTAATTCTGTAACTGCACTCTGAATTAAAACAAACATCGATCACGAGTATTTCACTCTTGACGATGATTTAGCTTAATTTTCATCTACTTATGGAAGTTTGAAGGGTTAAAATAAATATAATCTACTAGCTGACCGGGCAAACTTCGTACCGCCTCACCTTTTAAACCTTCCCTGGACTTCCAGAAGTAATTCAAGACCAAAATCAGCCGAATCGGTCCAGCCGTTCTCGAGTTTTAGCGAGACTAACGAACAGCAATTGATTTTTATATATAAGAAGATTGAATAATATCATCTGCGATGGAGAATGGAATGTCTAGTCTATCACAGATAGTTGAGGGTGGACCGTGGAAATCCCCATGTGCAAACGTATATTATCTAAGATGTGGCAGTCTTTGACTTTCAGGTACCAAATCTGAACCTCCAATTCAGCAGAGGTCGATACTTGAGAGTTCCATCTAGCCATCTAGGTCGCAGTATCCTGGAGGTTCGACATAGTTCAAATGAACATGATACTGCGCGCCAAAATCATACTTACTGACGGAGTTTAGAAAGCAGATCGATAACAATTTTTGGGGTGGAAAATTATTAAATGAGTCCTTTACCGGTCCTGGGTATTACGGAAAGGTATGTCAAATTCGTACTGACTATAAACTACCCTGTTCTTTCAGTTGCCATTTGTTTCCAGAGCCGCAATACCCTATTTAAATATTCCCAAGGCCGCAAAGCTGAAATGCCCAAGGCCTCGTTCAAGGACACGTGACGCGAATTACAAACATACGGTGATGTGATGTACAGAGCCGTCAAGGAAAAGTGTTTTTACAATGATGAAGGGCAACGGCTTTTCGCCAGAAATGAAACAAACGCGTGTCCGCAATGACGAGAAATGGTCCCAAAAACATCGAATGCCTTCTTTAAAACTTATTCTCGTTTTCACTAAATACGTACAGTCAGCATCAAAAGTTGCTGACCACATTCAGATTTTCAAAATCGCTGTACACCGTAATAATATACTGTGATAATACGGTGTACAGCGATTTTGAAAATCTAAATGTGGTCAGCAACTTTTGTTACGGTGTACAGCGATTTTGAAAATCTGAATGTGGTCAGCAACTTTTGATGCTGACTGTACTAGCCTCATTTCATTCTGCTACACTACTTGGTTAGGCTTTACTTACATATTTGTAGGTACCTAACAATGTTTTGAACTGTAATCTGTTAAGTGGTTGACCGATGTGTCAGTTTAAACAGCAAACAACTGTAAAGTAAATACCTACCATTGATTGTTTGCTTATCATAACAACATTGATCGTTATCGGAATTAAAATATACTTTAAAACTAATTGATTTAGGTACAGACGCCAGCACATCAAGCTACCACAATTTGCCAAATTTCTTCAATAGATTTTCAACCTTATCACAATAGTGGAAGGTTAATGTTCGATTGGTAAAATCTGACAGTTTCGGGTACGTTGACCTGATGGCGTCTGTACTAGTAGAATAGTAGTTTTCTGTGATGGCCAAGAGGGGCCCGTTCGCTTATTCATATCGGTTTGCAAGTACGTCATGACTGCGCTAGTCATTATTTTTACCTCATTAATAAAAATAAAATTATTTATAAGTAGGAACAGTGTTAGTCATTCAAACTAAATTTAGTTATCCTATTATGTGCTTTGTCGTCAGAACTGCAAACATTAGGTATCGTCTTCCATTCATCAGCAAACAAGTCCAATCCATATTATGGCTAGATAAAAAACTTAAAAAAAAAATGTAACCGACTTCCCACAAAAAAGTTCAAAATAACCTGCAAAAAACTTTTCTTTCGAAAGTCGGTGACTTTCTTCATTGATTTCATTGACTTTTTGTCACCGACTTTCGAAAGAAAAGTTTTTTTGCAGGTTATTTTGAACTTTTTTGTGGGAAGTCGGTTACATTTTTTTTTTGAAAAAGTTTTTTATTTTATCCTTTTTAGTTTCAATATTCAACCTTCTTACATGTGCACTAAAATATTGTAATCTGTAGCACCGGTAATAACATCCATTCCCATCCCACATTTGAAAACTATAAAACTACTTTACCAAAGTAATTGAAAATTTTATGGGACCAAATGGCAGATATACTGTATCGAACAAAAAAAGAATCATCGAAATCGGACCAGAAACCTCGGAGTAATCGGTGTAGAAAATGTTGAAAACTTTTTAGGTTTTTGTTGATTTTTGTAGATTTTTCAAAAAGTGCTAGTCTGATTTCGATAAAATTTTAATGGGACCATTCGGGAAGAATACCCTTTCCAACAAAAAAAGATTTTTTCAAATCGGTTGGTAAACGACGGAGTTATGCCCGAACAAACATAAAAAAAAATATAAACATCCGAATTGAGAACCTCCTCCTTTTGGAAGTCGGTTAATAAAAATGATTACGAATCCACGAACTGCCAACATTTTACCCTCATCATGTTTATAAACTGAGAATTCCACCGAATTTTCGCAATTCAGTCGACTCATGCCGTCTATGTTTTACGCAGATCGAATTCTAACGAACAAAATCTGCGTCTGTATTTATTTTGATGTGAAGGTCGTTTGTTGTGTGCACAAAAAACACTATTGTTGGCAGAATCTGGTTGAAATACTGGTAGTTATGTTGGGGTACCTAGTAACTACATACAACAAGATAAACATGGGTTTTTTCACTAAGTTTAAAGTTCAGTAAGTTGAGGCTGGTCACTATAAAATAGTAATTTCGTCGCGTTTTAATATGAGAATGATGATGGAAAATAATCATTTTGTTCATGAATGACCGGTCTATAATTAGTCTTGACGTCATGTTATAGTTCAAAAACATTTAAAATTAATTATCGTCATTTCAGTCGACAAACTTGGAGTAGGCGTTCGGAAGTTCTGCTGTGATTGTGAAATATGCAAACATGTTGTTTTAGTCTCGCTTTATCCACTCCACAACTTAGAACATCCATTGAAGATTTCCATTTCAAATAGGATTCCTAAGTTAATAAAGTGTACCGGAACATGTAGGTTGATAATCTGGGATCTTGGGCAGCACATCTGGGTTTCTTTAAGATCTTTGAACCATTTTGATCCTGCAGGCAGGAAGACAAGACGAATGAATTTAGAAAAGCTTCCGTATTATTATGTAAATCTTGTATGTGAAACTCCCACGATCATCATCACGCTCATAAGCCAATCTCAGACAAAAAATTCAATTTCTATTTATGAGTGTTCCTATTTGCTAATGGCAGACCTATGAGTTTTAGAGTTGACCGCTTATCGGCAAGTGTAGTGTTCGTTAGAACGGATAACGAAGGCGGAAAACTGGGTGCTATGGCACAGCTTTTGGAGAAGATATTATTTATTTAAAACTTCATGCTACATAAAGATACATATTAATATCTATAAGTCAACCATGTGAACTAGTAAACCATTATCCAACCATTATTAAGTAATTCAAAAAGAAGCCAGAAAAACAAAAAACTAATAATATCCTCATGTTTTTGTAATCAATTATAAAAAGATAGCAGTGCATCCGCTATCCTCACAATACGCGTCGGCATTTGAGCTGCGCACGCGTCAATAGGTGAAATAGAAAGTTTCTCACACATTTCATGTTCTCGGAATAACCCGGGGGCAGACTAAACGGCGGGCGTAATGGTAAATAAATAAGGAACAATGTGTAAAATGTAAATAATTTTAACCGAACATGTTATACGTAACATCTGGATGAAGACGTGAATAAAGGTGTCTTGCCAAATCAGCAATAGGATTTTGAACAGCTTGATATTCTTATAAATAAGGCCATTGCTAAAAACACACACACACACACGCGCTCTGATTTCCTGGAGTCCTAATCAGATGGATCAAAGTTAAAAGAAAGAAGTCCGAAAACTACTGTCAAGATGGTAAGCACGATGCGTCATAGGTTGAAAGGATGTCCCTTTATACAAACGAGGTAGCGTTCTAGCACCAGATCAAAGAATTTACAATATTACTCTTTCGCAATGCAAGGAATCCCCAGACTTTTTCTCTTCTTCCTTACAGCCATCATAAATCACTCCTAATCTGACAAACGACGATATAGCTCTTACACGACATTCTAATTAGTAATAAACTAATAAAACACACATAAACAGTGTTATCGTATCGTCTGCTATCGCTTCATGTGATAGGAGCATGATAACTGCTGAGCAAGGTCGGCTGTGAGACTCTGACCTTAACTGATGAGACTGTAGTTCAGATTGAAGGGCTTACGGTGGTCCGTATAGCATGTATTATACGAAGTTAGCAAGCATTAGTAGTTCATCATCATCATTTCAGCCTATTACACTCCACTGCTGGACATAGGCCTCCCTCCTCCCCTCTTTTCATCCAACCTTCTCCAGATGATCCATCCATATTGCTGTGGGACGTCCCACATTACGTGTACCTACGCCCGGACTCCATTCGAGCACCTTCCTATTCCACTTTTCGTGGGTTCTACGACAGACATGTCATGCGATCAACCTACTGCCACTTCAGCTTGCTACAGTTTTGGAAAATATCTGTCACTTTTATTTTATGCCGTAAGACCTTAGTAAGCAATTGCTCCATGTAAAAATTCCATCCGATTAGACTAGAAAATCTAAACACAGTTAAGAAAAGCCTAGGCAAACGAAATTGTGGATTTGAAAGAACTGTTAAGTTTTAACTTAGAGATACTTCGCAAATGGCAACATTAAAAACGTAGATATTTAATGTTGAGAGGAGGAGTATGGAAGAAGAAGACATGTTGCGTGGATCCCAAGTGAATTGGGATAAGGATAGGAGAATGATGAGGTTGATGATGACTTAGGTTAAGTTCCGAAGGCAACAGTAGGCCACTAGCCTTACCAAAAATTCCGCCGAACCTCTATAACAAACTATAGCAACACGAGTAGTTCCTTTTATAATGCCGCCTGAGGTCGTTTGCGGTCTGCGGTCAACTTCAAGAACATACCTTTAGCACTCGACAACATTCCAATAAACCCTCTTTATGTTCGTCACTGTCGTTAACTATCTCTGTCATTAAACGAAATCTAATTAGTGTCATCAAGTTCTAAAGTCTATTTCTGTTTTGTTGCAGCGACACCAAAGATGTGGTGTTCAGAAATCCGCGCCAGTCCTCCAGGTTCCTCCTGGCTGACTCTGGCGACGGATCTGAGGCTGATCTCCTCGGCACCACACCTCCTCGCTCCAGGATCCGGGATAAGGAACGAGGCAGGAGGTACGATAACTCTTTCTTTAAGTTCGCTTATGATGGTAACTCTGCAGTACATAGGAATTTCTTAATATTATCATCTGGTTAGCCGTACCCAAGTTTATGCAGGTCTGCTCCAGCTTAATCAAATGCAGTCACGTCGTAAAAACGATCTTTTTAACAAAAAACATAGCAGCATTGTCTAGACAGTAATGTTATTAGTATTCAATATTCATTATGACACATATTACATACCAGTACCTAATGCTAATTTTAATATTATATAATAACTAATTTTAAAATTGGTTATTAGTTTTCATTACGTTCAATGTATCGAGGTCAGTTTCCGATAAAGCGAGACAAGAGAGAGATGAGTTGCAAACAACCAGTGTGTTTATTGAACGGCTCGGAAGCTAAGCAGAGAGACCGCCCATACCAGTTTGTGCGCTTTCAATGTCCATGCAAGCTGATTGACCTTGTTTGTCTTTTGTAATGCTCCGCCGTCCTTTTTGATTAATTTCATCAAATCAAATTCTTTCTGCGGGTCTTCATCGAATCTTATTGCCTCAATATTTTTTTGTTGCCACTGTTGATTCGGGCTTTCAGGAATAACAGTAATTTGGGTACAGTTAGTAGGCCAATGGGCATGTCAACAAATCTCCTACCTTCCAGTGTGGTCTCCACTTTTGTTTGGCTATAGCTTTAATTTGAACGATCTAGATTTTCCGTACGAAACAGGAATTTGTCTAACTGGAACAACATTAAGTTAGGTCGATAACACTCGTAGTTGCATCATTGACAAACAGGAAAGTTTAATTGTATTTTCCTTCCTTTTAATTAATTAATGAAATATTATTTAATATCAATGAATGACTTATTCAGGGGACTTTCGACGTGTGCTGCCCCTGCTGCTATCGAACTACATAGATCATGTATATTTACATTCGGGATAGGCAGGACTAATAAGACCTACGAACGCCATCGGCTAGGGTCAAAAGGGGTAAATATTTAATTTCTTCCACACCCCGGTCTCCTCACTGATGCCCTTTATGTTGATTGTGCATCCACTTAAAGAGATGTAACTGCAAGTGTAGACACAAAATGTTACGAAAAATCGCTTTAGCTACAAAATGTCTATAGTTTCAAAATCATGAATACGAGAAAAATTTCGCAATCAAATCAAGCCGATATAAATTCTATAGATAGAATAATCCAGAGTAGTAGTACACCCACCATTTCACCAAATTATGCACTAACTCGTGTAAAAGAGCGTGACCCTGGTCTAGGCTCATAACCCAATGTCTGTGGCTAATACTGATAAATTCTGAAAAGAAAACCTCAGGCAGTCTCCGATGAAATTCTTAAAGTAAGTACCATTGCCTTTTATTTTCCTCTTAAATTACTGATACTGTGGAAGAAACCTGCTGTTTGTATGATAAATTGTACACCGCAGATAGTAGTTCTGACGACAAGAATATATTATGGTTACAATGAATGTAAGATAGCGTTATCTCTATCGTACTCTACTACGCATCGCATACTTGGTAACAGAGGAAGAGATAAGAAGTCAAAATATTTTTACCGACTTTACTTGCCCCGCTGTTAACTCGACTACATACAGAAATAGAATATCAATACCTATTAAAAATCCAGTGTTTGATAAGTGTGACGTCAATACAGAAAGGGGAGTTGTTAGTTATTTTTGGAATAGAATGTTTTGTTTTGACAATATTTCCTCAAATTATTTTTGTTCCTTTTGCTCACAATATAGCCATCTATGGAATATAATTTTGGTGTTTACTCAAATCATTCTTTCTTAACCTTTTCTACTACTTTCAGAGCCAGTATGTCCTCCTTCAAATTCGATTGGATCCTATCCAGTTTTTCTCTCTTTTTTGAACTGTCATGACCTCGACCTCGTTTCCCTGTCTCGGGGCACCTGGTTATCAGTATTAAATATTTCATCATGGTCTGCATCTTCCTTCATTTCTTGATGTGTAGCTGTGTGTGTTTTCTTTTATAAGTTGGACTAACAGCTCAATAACCACCAACCACAAGCTCAAACAAATATCTGCCACTATCCAGTACTCCATACGCGTATTCCGTCATGTTATCACTTCATCAGATAGTACATCATTAATTATCATGTACCCAGTATGTTTGATCAACCGCGTACACACGGCTACCGCTGGTCTTCTTGTGACGTCAGCCGGGGGGAGGTGGGGGCAGGGCCAAGTGGCGTGCCTAATATTTTATGTAATACGCTCTCAGTATTAATTTGTATACTGTTTGGACTGGGTTTAATATTGTGTCTGTGAGTGAAACGTTATCGTTTGTGTAGAGTGTGGGTGACAGTTTGTGGTTTTGTGTTTATTTACTTTTCCATCATTGAGGAGGACAGGTATTCTTACTGATTGATGATTACTTCTTATAGCCGGGTCACACTAATGGCATTTCTTGTTGAATAATAGTCTTTAAATGTTCGTAGAAACGACTATTAACGCTATAATCAACGGCATTTACCGTTAGTGTGGCCCTGGTGGTATGGCATAGGCCCATAAGGCTTTTGGGGTGTCTTTGGGGTCTTACGGGTCACCAATGAAAATAAGCGCTGTGCTGTGGGTCCTCCATAACACAGCATTATGTTTAGTGGAAGCTTTCCATTTCTGTTTTGTGCTCGTGATTAAATATTATTTATTTTATATTTTTCATATTTTTTCTGATTACCTTCTCTTATCTTTTTGTATGCACGTGTTTTTGTAACAAATAAACTTCCTTTTCTTATCGAGCTGTTGTTTTGTTTTCGAGCCGTGGACGGTTTGATTTTATTTGATAGATACCTAGTATATTATCTTTGGCCTTAATGGTTCCCAAAAAGATAGAATGCGAGCTCCTCATTTTAAAATTGTTAATGTATTAGCGTATTCTTTAACATTGCTGCTCATTTTATTGTTAGTAATCTTCTGTTAAAACTTGTTCTTCTTATCTTGATAGTGAAGATCATTATTATGATCTTAGCTCTCCCCCTTTTTATCTGTCGTCCAAATCCAATTCGCATTCTGTTAATGTTGTCACGGGACCGTCTCCAGAGTTAACCGTGGTCCTGGAACTCAAAGGCAGAACTGGGTAGGCTGGGTAGGTTTAGTCTGGCATTTTATTTCGCTCCACACAGGGCGGGGGACTCATTTGATGATTAAATAAAAACAAAAGCAAATAAAAAGCTGTTTATGTTCACCCAAAACGTGACCATTCATTGCTATATTTAGATTTACCATTTTAAGACCTGTTAATGTCACGGTTGTCATTATTTACTCGTTTTCATTTTACCTATTTGATTTCTGTGAATTATTGAATTTGATTTTTCTCCTTCTAATATTCAGAGTTTTCAATCTAGTGATTTTAGGTTACGAGAACCTACCAAATCCAAATCTAGTGACGCAGGAGATTAGATTGTGAAAAATATTAGTTGAAATCTTTCTGACTGATGTTATTGCAAAGGTAGAATAGATTCAGACCGATTGTGGGAAGAAGATTACCTATGCACGTCATGACCGAACTTATGTAAATTGTCTTGACGAGAGCCAGACATGCCTGATTTGAGAAAATTCCAAGGTTATCCAAATGTGTACAAATTGTAGGCGCATTTACGTATACGTGAATGCTTAGTTGTTGTTTTACCACTTAATTAAATAAACATTAAGTTAGAGAAAAAAAGAGAAGGAACCGTACAAGTAACTTAAATTAACCATGACGGCCATTTTTGTAGAGAATTTTGTGTTCTACAATTTTAGTCTAGGCTATATTTTTGATAAAACTAACCGTTTTGAAGAAAAATCCAAAGAAAAATTGACTTTTTTTCTGGAATAACTTTTTTAGGGATCGACGGGGACTTCTGCCAAGATGTTATGTCTACTAGTCTTCCCAAGATCTCTTCTCAGCTCTGTTGGAGTTTTTGTTATTTGATCATTATTTTCATGTCTAATTTGACCGGACTATTAATGGTCCATGTTCATCGGACTTGTGAACTTACCGAAAGTTATCCAAAACCGTATAGAATAGCGATAGGTTGAGGGCAAAAACAAAAAAAAAAAACCAAATGGACATAAACTTGGCATGTTGGGCATAAATGAGTTTACGTCCAAATGAAAAGCCCGGTCACTGGGCATAAAAACTAATAAATAATTTTAGTGAACAAAAAAGCTCAGGCAAAAGGCAATTATTCAGCGCTTACGGGCGTTTATTCAATGCGCCCAATATTACCCATTTCTAGTTCAGACAGACAAAACAGAATGCAGAAGTAACGGATAACCATTTTTGTAGAAATAAGATTACCATCATTATGAGGATAACAACCACGTTCAAACTTTCTTCGAAGAATGATGACTCAGGCATTCCCAATAAATAGTAAATAAATTATCATTATCATTGAGTGGACCAAAGGTTGATAACATGTTATGATAAGCACTTTTCAGGATATGAGTCACCTCTCGTTTCGGAGGACACTGCTGATCTAGAAATACTAAGTAGGCCACCGATACGTAGGTAATAGTTGAAATTGTTTGAATCGCGTCGCGTCGCGTCGTATTTGTCGCTCACGCAGGACACCGCCTTAACAAATTATGCGTGTAGTTATTCCTGACCCGACCACAACATGTAACGGAGATTTTACTATGGCACAAAATTGCCACTTATCCCAGGAATTTGTGCCTTTTACTTTTTGAGTAATAAGAGTACGATTCATATTATTATTATATTATCATCATCATCTCAGCCATAGGACGTCCACTGCTGAACATAGGCCTCCCCTTTAGATCTCCACATATACCGGTTGGAAGCGACTTGCATCCAGCGTCTTCCGGCGACCTTTATAAGGTCGTCTGTCCATCTCGTTGGTGGACGTCCTACGCTGCGCTTGCTAGTCCGCGGTCTCCACTCTAGCACTTTTCGACCCCATCGGCTTATATTATACTATATATTATACCAAATAAAAGTAACTAAAACCCGAATACAAAAAAACGCGCACTGAAAAGTATAAAACAAGAACAATCCTACCAATAAAGATAGTGTGAAACAACCGCAGGTGGCACACGACCACGGCTAGCACAATATCGGTCAAATGAATATTGTTCTTGTTTTATACTTTTCAGTGCGCGTTTTTTTCGTAGTCGGGTTTTAGTTATTTTTAATTAACTTATTTTTTATTTACTTATACTATTCTGGGGTTATATTATTTATTATTTGATTTATTAATAAAAGCAAAGTAGCGAGTGAATTTGTGCTCATTAAGCTGTTTTTTAACCGACTTCAAAAAAAGGAGGTTCTCAATTCGTCGGAATCTTTTTTTTTTTTTTTTTTTTTATGTATGTTCCCCGATTTCTCGAAGACGCCTGGACCGATTTGGAAAATTTTTCTTTTGTTTGAAAGGGTATACTTTCCAATTGGTCCCATGATCATCAGGTCAGGATCTGATGATGGAATCCCAGGGAAATCGAGGGCAACCTTCAAATTTTATAGGCACATAGTACCATTTTCATATATTTTCTAAATCTGTTCAAGTATTTGCATCTGATAATCATCATCTCAGGTGGATGAGCTGATGATGGAAGGTACAACTCCTCAACGGCTTGGAGTAGGCATCGACTGATTTAGTTTGTGTTCGCATATCTCTGGAACTACAAGTCTGATTTAAGTAATTCTTTTTTTGTCGTACTAAGTATTGTTTAACTCACGGAATACTGCAAGTTTCATCAAAATCGGTTCAGTAGTTTTTGAGATAGGGAATTTTATTAGCATATTGTGCACTTGAGCGATGTTGTTACCGGTGCTACGGATTACAAAATTTTAGTGCACATACATGTAAGAGAATGATTTATGTGACAAGAATTTGAGTTGAATATTTAAACTAAAAAGAGTAAAATAAAAAACTTTTTCAAAAAAAATGTAACCGCCTTCAAAAACAACCACAAAAAAGGGTAAAATAACCTACAAAATAACTTTTCTTTCAGAAGTCGGTGGCAAAAAAAAACAATGAAATGAAAAAAAAAAATAAAGGCACCGACTTCTGAAAGAAAAGTTATTTTGTAGGTTATTTTACCCTTTTTTGTGGTTGTTTTTGAAGGCGGTTACATTTTTTTTTTCTGTTCCGTGTTAATGTTAAGCCCTTTAATTTGATACCACTTGTCGATACTGTGCGATTTTTTTTTTTCGGATACTTCTTTATATCCCCTAGAGGGCGCCATATTGGATTTGGTGACACGTCACCTACCCTTTAACTAGCGGACAACTGAGACGCTTCTAACGACACCTCATTTTTCATGTAATGATAAGTAGTTTAAAAGTTATGAGGAAACAGACAAACATACATACATACAGGTCAAAATCATAACCCTCTAAAAATAGGCTTTGCCGTAGTCGGGCAAAAACTTATAGCACGGTCTAGCTCTATTATGGTTGGTAGGTACAGCTTGTTGCTACAGTGATCCTGCACAAAAGAAAGATCTATAGTTCCAAGACAATTTACCTACTATAATTATTATGTTGTCCTTGCTTTTCCCACTGCTTCGCTTGTGCCATTGCAGGAAATTCTCCACGCTTAGTTCCAGCAAAAAAAATATATGAGAAGAGTGTATTAGCATCAAATTAGGGGGAAAAAACAAAATCGGAATCAGATTAATCAGTAAGTACTTGTTAATATACAAACGTTACTTCATTCATTAATAACTGGTATTAGAAAAGATCGGTAACGAAGGTCACACTGTTGATAAGGTTTATTTTCCTTCTTTTCGCATTTTACAAATTATCAAGGGGGTAAAAATGGAATACCTTCCATGATCGAGGGGTTGGCGTGGCATAGACGTAATTGCGCTCGATTGACTTGAATGACATGCTCGAAAATACCAAAACTTAGCTGCATAGCTTTTATTGTTACCCAAACGTTGCGCAATTTCGTACGGTCTACGATACGTTTGTAATATTTAACAAGTATTTACGACCTCACGCCTTTGTTACATGATACAGACAGAAACCATAGTATTTATAACGACACAAAACAATGAAACATAAGGTTATTACTATACAATATAAAGACTAAGAATTGTTTTAAAGAAACTAACGAAAATCTAAAATAAACTTATGACCTTGAAACCCCTTTAAACCAGTGCATAGGATTTCATCAAATTTTTCGAATTTTACGAACTTGTGTACTGGAGCTACAAGATTTTTGTTAACCATCAATGTAATTAATTCTGATAGCATTTTGTTTTTGGCAGATTCGCAAGCAATTTCATTCCATGCGGTCATCCAAAAACCATAAAAAGCTAAATCATTAAAAATAAATTCATTATTTGGCACAGTCACTGGCCGTTTTGACATTCCTCCATAGGTGACCATGAATCCAGAAGGTTCTAAGCATCTCAACATGTCCAATGAACTTTTCCCTCCAACACAGTTAATGGCTAGACAAGGTTGCGCAATACATTTTTCTTTGAAAATATTTGTTGTTCGCAGTTCTTCTTCAGTAAAAACATAAGTAGCTCCCAAGGAAAATAAATAATCCTTTAATTCTTTTATTGCAGGTCTATTTCGCACAATATTGATAGACGCAATGCACCAATTTTTGCAAAGTTGTATGATGTTTTGTCCACACGCACTATTTGCTCCATTCTGTATGACAACCCCGCCACATGTCCGTAGTGGTTTAAAGTCGGTAAGGATTCTATAGGCAGTGCATGGATTAACAGCGAGTGTTGCAGCTTCCGCTACTTCCAAATAGTTTGGGACAAGTCTTAGGCTTCTTTGATTGAAAACAGCAAAACACCTCCAAGTTCCGAGAGCAGGTGTCGTTATTATAACTCTATTACCTGGCCGAATAGCGGTGACATAGCACCCAACATGTTCAACAACTCCCACGCCTTCGTTACCGGCAACACAAGGTAGCAACAACTTGACTGGGTATTTTCCTAAAATAATATGCATGAGAATTAAAAAAAAGCTTTATTTTAGGTTAGTTCTATTAATTTTTTCTCAAATGGCAGGTCAAAAATATAGGTAAGTATAATAAATTATTAGTGAAACTGTTAGTATGTTGTCAGGTTTGCACAGGGAGGTTGTACCTACCTTGAATGGTGTTTATATCAGACGGGTTAACTGGTGCAGCTAGCATGCGAACCAAAACATCATCGCCGGTTAGCGGACGAAGATTAGTTTCCCTCATCTTTAAAACTTTTATTGGTTCTCCAAATTCGCTAAAAGCCAGTTCTTTTGTAACAAGATGTCGCACTTGCGAGCCTAGTAACACAGCTAATGACTGTTTTTGAAGGTATTTTACAGGGCATTTTTTTATTTGTATGAACTGGATTTTGGTCAAGATTTGTATGGCCATATTTATCTGAGATTATTAATAATAATACTTATTTTACTAACATTAACATAGTCTAATTTTAAAGGCAGATCGAATTAATTGACATTTGACTCATCATGTTTATTGTCACTTATTTTCTTGTTCAAAAACAGTGTCGGCGGTGTCGGCCCGAACCAAAGAGGAAATCCTTTCTTTTTTTTGCATAATATTTTTTTTTCATTGTTATAGGAGCCCCCGCTCCGTCGATTTTATACAATCATTATATTTTGTTAAGATTTTCCTTAGGAGCCCCGCGAAGCTGCGCTCCGTCGTCTTTATACATTATGCTTTAAAATCATTAAGTATGTGTTAAGATTTTTTTGATTAGTTATGCTTATAAAGTTAACCAAAAAAAACTTGCACTGATCTTGCAATCAGGAATCCTTAGCTATTTCAAATTATGTAAATCTTATTAATATTCGGGCACGCCGCAATCGCGGCGGTAAGACCCTTCTTTGAGGAGTGGTTGTATAGGCGTCACGGCGCGGCGTTCTTACCTACCCCATGACGCAGGTCCTCACCGGACACGGAAATTTCGAGAGATACCTGTATCGGATAGGGAGGGAAGAAACGCCTGGGTGTCACCACTGCGAGGATCGCCCGGAGGACACGGTGGAGCATATGGTGCAGGACTGCTCCGCTTGGGCAGAGCACCGCCGTGTCCTGACGACGGTGATAGGCGGAGACCTCTCGCGCCCGGCATTGGTCGAGGCCATGCTGCGGGGCGAGACGGAATGGGAAGCGGCCGCCTCCTTCTGCGCAGCAGTGCTCGCGAACGAGGAGGCGGGCCTTGTGAGGGATAGGACAGCGTCCTCCTTCCGCCCCAGCCGCAGTGGTAGACGCCCACGGTAACAGACGTCGCGTCGGCAGACGATCACCGGCCACCGTATGCGCGGGCATGCGGGCGGCGAGTAATAGGAGACTCGCTGTCTGACCATGGACCATGCCCGGGTCGACGGCGCGTTGTGTTCCACGCGCGCCTCAAAGAGTGTCAGCATAATGACGGGCCCCCCCTCTAGAGGCTTCATTTATCCAGGTACAAAACAGTGGCCATTGATGGAATTAATAATAATAATAATATAATATAATATTCCACAACTATCACACAACGCCATCTAGTCCCAAGCTAAGCAGAGCTTGTATTATGGGTACTAGACAACTGATAAACATACTTATACACCGTGTTCTTCACGTTATCCATAAACTTTAGCAAATACTTCTATGGCTTAATAATACAATATTCATGAGCCACGATTATGTTACCTACGCGAAAATAACAAATCGGAGATACCGGAGTTTAACCCGTCAAA
This sequence comes from Agrotis exclamationis, assembly GCA_950005045.1. Lineage (NCBI taxonomy): Eukaryota > Metazoa > Arthropoda > Insecta > Lepidoptera > Noctuidae > Agrotis > Agrotis exclamationis. The sequence goes on from OX465426.1 coordinate 23,542,805, forward strand.
CGTCCTTATGATCCACCGGTGGATCATAAGAAAAAATGAAAAAATGTCGCGTGATTAGGGTGATCACGCGAAATTTGGAGCATTTTTTCTAAGGACACAGTAGGACGTTTCATGTTTTCAAAGCGACGTTGGAGAGGTATTTGTCATTCGATCCGTTCCGTTTCTTAAAGGTTATGTAGATGATGATGATTCTTGAAGGTGAATCTTATCATTTTCCTCTTGATTACCTAGGTATTTCGATTTTGGTGGTAGGTATCTCGGAGAAGAACACGGTAGAGGTTCATGATTGGAATTTTTTGTGAATGTGTTAACTTTATACCTTTCTACTTCTTGTAGATTCTTAGTTGCTTCGATTTCTTAATATTGATAAAGAGTACCTAAGCCTAGAGTATCTTACCGGTCCTTATCTGTAGTGAATTAAGTAGGTACTGACCCGAATCTTGAACCTACAATTTGTAAGTGCCCATGTAGGTTTATGTAATAAGTTGACCCGCAATATGTTTAATTTCTGGGCACTGTCATGTGCATATTGGGCATATATGCATGAGGGCAAGAGGGTGAGACCGCATCCTCCATATGCAAATGCATGAGGATAGGACTGCATCCTGCATCCAAAACTGGTTTTTTTTCTTGCGGAATTACCTTACTAAATTTTTTCATAACAATTAAGGATACTGTTTAGTTAATTCTTTCTTCTGCTTCATATTGTCGTTTCGTTCGTGCTTCATGTTGTGTTTTTATTGTAATGTGTGTTTTTAGTTCCAATAAAAATTTAATTTAATTTAATTGTCGATTTTTATCATCGCTATGTTCCATCCATTGTTGAGTTATATTAGGGTCATCTTTCTCCATTTGTGCCATTCTTATAATAAACTGTTAAACTCGAAAATTATTCCACGGGAACATAAAAAAATTGGAATAAAAACTATCCTGTGTTAATCCAGGTTAACAACTATCCGTGTTCCAAACATTCAAATCCGTTCAGTAGTTTTGACGTGAAAGATTAACAGACATCCATCCATCCACACCAACATTCGCATTTATCATATTAGTAAGAAAACTCGTCAACTTCGTCTGCTTAAGGGGAATGCTCCAACCAGCCCGCGAAATTCAAAATTTCTTGGGTTTTTCGCAATTTGTAGGCCAGTGCTAGGTTGTATGTTGATTAAAATATTGATCGCGCTTGTAAGACGTATGTAGTTACAGAACTATAATCAACAAAATCATCAATATAACGCTCTAAGTTCATAAAGCTTCAGGAATGACTTTTTATGTTATTTTTTTGTTCCTGAAGTTGTATGAACTTGGAGGGTTGTATTGGTGATTTCGATGATAATAATTCTGTAACTACATACGTCTTACAAGCGCGATCAATATTTCAATCAACATACAACCTAGCACTGGCCCGCAATTTGCAAAAAACCCAAGAAATTTTGAATTTCGCGGGCTACCCTTGAGCATCAACCTTAAGGCGATGACAAGAGCTAATGTACCTCTCGCTCGCACGTTTCGACATTTTGAAAGATATAAAATCACTGATCCCATTTTTGAAAAATTGCAATCAACTATTTTTTGTGCAATCACATTGCACAGTTTAGTAAAAAAAAAACATTTTAATCGATACAAGTTTACCTAAAATTGGAATAAAAACTATCCTGTGTTAATCCAGGTTAACAACTATCCGTGTTCCAAACATTCAAATCCGTTCAGTAGTTTTGACGTGAAAGATTAACAGACATCCATCCATCCACACCAACATTCGCATTTATCATATTAGTAAGAAAACTCGTCAACTTCGTCTGCTTAAGGCGATGACAAGAGCTAATGTACCTCTCGCTCGCACGTTTCGACATTTTGAAAGATATAAAATCACTGATCCCATTTTTGAAAAATTGCAATCAACTATTTTTTGTGCAATCACATTGCACAGTTTAGTAAAAAAAAAACATTTTAATCGATACAAGTTTACCTAAAATTGGAATAAAAACTATCCTGTGTTAATCCAGGTTAACAACTATCCGTGTTCCAAACATTCAAATCCGTTCAGTAGTTTTGACGTGAAAGATTAACAGACATCCATCCATCCACACGAACATTCGCATTTATCATATTAGTAAGAAAACTCTCAACTTCGTCTGCTTAAGGCGATGACAAGAGCTAATGTACCTCTCGCTCGCACGTTTCGACATTTTGAAAGATATAAAATCACTGATCCCATTTTTGAAAAATTGCAATCAACTATTTTTTGTGCGATCACATTGCACAGTTTAGTAAAAAAAAAAACATTTTAATCGATACAAGTTTACCTACTCAAAAGTTTGCTTTACTAGTTTTAGTACTTAAGCAAATTTTTGAGTAGGTAAACTTGTATCGATTATAATGTTTTTTTTACTAAACTGTGCAATGTGATTGCACAAAAAATAGTTGATTGCAATTTTTCAAAAATGGGATCAGTGATTCTATATCTTTCAAAATGTCGAAACGTGCGAGCGAGAGGTACATTAGCTCTTGTCATCGCCTTAAGTTACTACCATCGTAGGGCTTAAGACCAGTCCCTCAATGTCAAGGTGAAGTTGCACAAAGAGTTCGGTAAGAGCTGGTTGTTATAAAGTTGACTGAACTTGTCCGCTGTCGAACTTGGCCCTGAGTTTATGTAATTGCTCAGTGCAGGTTACAAAGTCCTTGAACGATTCTGGTATACTTAATCACCATGCTTGGCTTAGAAATTACCCGACAGAATTCCTATATTGAGTTTGTATTTTGACTTGTCACCTTTTAACATGTCATGGTGTGTTTTTACACAGCTCTTAAGTTCAGGGTTTTCACAATTAGGAAAATTATAGTGTTATAACATCCATCTTTTCCTTACGAGCGGTTCGCGTGTACCGGAGTTTATCTATATATATAAAAGAATAGGGTTTTTTATTAAGACTCGACTACAGCCGAAACCGCTAAACCGCTAAACTTGAATTTTGGACAGCAGTTACAGTCTACTGTGTAGGGAAGCAATAAGACGGGATTTTGCGAAAATCCTCCTCTAAGGGGGTGAAAAGGGGTGAAAACGTTTGTATGAAAAATCTTATTCCTTGGGTTTATAAACTTGAAACTTATCACGAATAAGAACACAAGTAAATAAAAAGGATTGGCTCTATTTTTTTTTTAAACTACCCACCCTCCTTTAGTAATCTAGGCGTTGTTAAAGTTTGTATGGGAAAATCATAACGCGTGAGTTGATTAATGTGAAAATCAGTATTTATATACTAGATCAGAAATAATTAAACACGTGTTTTTGGATTTTTCGAAAATCACCCCCCAAGTTAGTGAAAAGGGGTATTCAAGTTTAAAGGGGAGGATCTTTAACCGCTAAACGGATAACCTGAATTTTGGTCGGTAGTTGCAATTTATTATGTAGGTGAGCACTAAGAAGGGATTTTGCGAAATTGCACCTCTAAGGGGGTGAAAAGGGGTGACAACCTATGGATGTAAAATCTTATTATCCCTTAGGTTTATAAACTTGAAACTTGGTACGAATATGAGTATAAGTAAATAAAAAAGACAGGCATTATTAGTTTTTTAAAACTACCCTCCATTAGTAAACTAAACGATGTTGAAGTTTGTATGGGAAAATCATAACGCGTGAGCTGATGAATTTGAAAGTCAGTTTATTGAAATTATCTCAAAAATAATCAAACACGTGTTTTTCGGTTTTTCGAAAATCACCCCCTAAGTTGGTGAAAAGGGGTAATTACCTTTTGAGGTTTTGAGGGATTTTACTGCTTGCTTCGATAAACTCAAAACTGGTCATAAATAATCTCTCAATCGTATGAAGGATGCGTATTTATTTATATTTCAAAAATCACCCCTAGCGGGGTGAACATCGGATGTCCATTTTAAGATTTCCATTACCGGGCATTAATTTCACTGAGTTCGAATTTAGAAACACGCGCAGACGAAGTCGCGGGCGGAGTGCTAGTTGTTGATAAGTTAAGGGTATCGAAGCCCACATCCACAAAGGTACTTTTCCACTCGTTCAGTAGAATGCAAGTCGATTATGTTTTCTTACTAGTTACTTAGATTTATTTTCTCATTATTCTCCCTGGATTTAATAATACGCAGGACTTTGAGGACTTTCACAGTTATTATAGTATTTCTTGAGACTGGACTCTGCTTCTTTTTTGTTTTTTGGAATTCAAAAGGGCCTGTGTGACTGGACCGTACAAACAGTTTGTAGGTGTACTGCTTTTGCTGAAGGAACTTTTCCGGGAAAGCCCTAAATAAGCAGTGTTACTGTACCCTGTGTTATTGTAAGTTATAGTTTTGAATGAATCAACAATATACATAATTATGAGACCTCATTAGGCGGTATTCTCGCTCCAACTATTGCGGATTTGCATTTTCGGCAGTGACCACCTTGCCTTCAAGTTGTTGCTACCCAAAACAAGCATCCAATTGTTCATATCGGCCAGCAATTTAATCTTTACTGTATTGAGGTTGGTGAGTAATTCGGCCATAAATAAACAAACATGACCCGCGAAATGTGCAGGTACGTACCTACTGAATTACTGCAAGGTCATCTCTTGGATAGTGACAAGCCAATGATAGTTGTTACCGGTAAATGTTTCGCCATTATTATATAATTTTCAATAATATTGCGTTATGTGGCGACACGTCATTTATACATACGTGGTGAGTGAGAGTAAATACTTGTTCAGAGATACTTTTATGTTCTGAATAGTATATGATAGCCTTTGTTGTAGATAGGATCAGGAATGATATTGTAATTTATCTTGGATACGGTTGTTTTGTGTCTGATTGAGTGTTCTGCCCAGTTGGTTTATTGTCTGCAAATGGTAACAGCTATATCATGTATCTCCTGCCTTTCGTGTACATATAAACTATGCGGGCCCAGTGCAATGCCAGTTTTCTCACGCAGTTTTCCAATAGGGAGTGCTCCCTTGTCACAATTTCTTATTTTAGGATAGGTCAATAATAGTCAATAAAAAAATAAAAATAGTTTATTGGTCACAATCAGGATATTGTTACTATTTAGTATTTGAAGCCTCCTTTTAGGCAGACAATGCCTGTGTTAGGAGGCTCCGCTCTTCCATAACAATACAGATTTCTTTCTTAAGGTCAATATTATTATATCTATACAATGTGTCTGGTTTCGGTCGTACAAATAAAGGGGAGGTAGCTAGGTCAATTCTCTCAGTAAAATTATTCTACATGTTGGGTCGGAACCCAACTCCTCCTGAATGGTAGCCATTTTTGTTTTATGATCGCTTTTATGAAGCGTGTAGACTAAAAATAAGTGTAATTCAACACAAAATTTATTGAACCTTTTAAGTTTGTACAGACCGACACCGGACAAATTATATACGTATTTGCCATTTGAATGTTTGATTATGTAGTAATACTAAAATTAAATACTTCATAGACTGTGATCATAGTCCATTCACAACAATGTTAACGTCTGTTGCCTTGCTGACGATAAGTTATCAGCGCTGATCGATACTATTAAAATATTACTGTATAAACCTGATTTATTCAACGAAAACCTGCAATTTACCTCGTCAATATAAATTCTTTGTGGGTTTTTTGTTGAGAAATTCTTAGAATCACCTGTGTTTTTATTGTTTTAAATGATAACGGTGAAAGGTGGATTCACTATCTGTTGATTTTTAGCAAATTGCATTTAGTGAGTTGGAAGTTAGTTCGTGAGGTTTCTCTTGGTCCAGAAAAGTCAGCCAATGGCAAAAAAAGGGTAATCTCAGAGACTAAAAAAAATCTTCAGAAATCTAAAAAAAAAAAAAGTGCCTTTATCGGAGCATAACCGAGATTATACTCTAAACATGTTATCAGCTGGATTAAGAATGCTAATAACGTGCAATGATTAATTACTTAAATACACTGTATGACTGTACATAAGAAATTCCAAAACGATTCGATTATAACGGGATACGAGACGATAATTATACGAAGGTTTTGTATATCATGGACAAACGAAGTTTGTAATGAACGTGTTAGTGAAATAATGACCATACTGTATTAAATACTTATGATTCGTTTCGTTCGGCTTAATAATAATTACAGTTGCACAGACCGATCTTCCGGTTTAAGTCGCGCTTGCTGAAGTTGGTCTATGGATGAGTGACCATCTGTCATAGCGAGTTTGCTCCGTGCCTCGGGAAGCCGTTGGCCCCAGCTGTCATTTGTAGATATCTGACAGTCGTTACTAGTAGTCAGAAGCTCTAAAAGTCTGACAACCAGTCTTACTATGGGCTATTCTGTGCCATGGGGTAGTATTACCAAGTTACTGGGCTGTGGAGGTCCGATAGGCAGTCGCTCCATGTAAAATACTGAGGCTGTAGTTTATTTATTTAAATATACCATCATGCTGCGACCGATAGAGACGAACATGGGGGGGTGAAATCATGGGGAACAGTTTAGTTAACTTTACTATTTATGAAGGGAACTACTATACAATTATGATACGTAAAAATGTCAGTACTTAGCTATCTATCAATATCTATTTTAATTGTATTGAAATTCTACGAACCATGTATAATTCAATGAAAGCATACGATGACCATATAAAAACGTTTTATTAATATTTAACTCGCGTTTGATAGTCTATTGAATTGTAATTAATGACGCTTATCAGCCGATTTTGGACGCTCGATAAATTATACGGTACACTAATACATGAAGAGGTTTTCATTCAAAATAAATTATGCTTGCACAAGTGCTGATAAAATATAATCGCGAAATTTAATGTGGAATGTGGGAAGGAAGGCTTTTGCCCAGTAATCAATCAAACAGTCTATCACAGCCCAATGCTGGACATAGGCCTCTCACAGGCTGCGCCACATCAACCCTGTACCTGCTCCTCATTCCGCATCCAGTCTGACCAAGCCATAATCGGTCGTCGGTCCAGCAGTTTGCCCAACATTCGGACATCAAAGGCTGATAGTAAGTATACTGAGTAAATTCTCCTTTGTTAAAATCTATTGTGAGTCTAAAGATCCGTCTTACGTCTAATCCAGGTTATAAACTATCCATGATAACATTCAAATCTTGCCCTGTAGAGTGTAGACTAAATTACGAAATTTTGTCACATCGTGACAAAATATGTGTCAATTTATCTAAGTACCTAGTCCAATGGTACAAATATTCAGCGAGGGCATTACCTGGGGGGTTGACAAAATCTATGCCATTCGTTTTTAGGGTTCCGTAGCCAAATGGCAAAAACGGAACCCTTATAGATTCGTCATGTCTGTCTGTCTGTCTGTCCGTCCGTATGTCACAGCCACTTTTTGTCGAAAGTATAAGGGCTATCCTGTTGAAAATTGGTAGGTATATGTATAACTAGCTTCCGCCCGCGACTCCGTCCGCGCGAATGTCGGTCTTCGCGTGGATGGTTTATTTCTCCATTTTGAGTAACTCTGACAATGACATCTTATAAATATCTATTGGACCCAAATACGGCTAAGCCTATAATAATTAAGGAGATCTATTGAGCTACTGCTGTTGAGCTCGTGTTCTGTAGTAAGTATTTTTTTCATAGTAATTCCGACCTTGTATTTACAAATAACTGATAACAGGGGGGAACAGGGGGGGAGGGTTTTTGGTCCTCTAAACCAAAAATAACAGAATTGAAATTTGAATTACTGTTTAACTTTATGATAAAACTCAGTAGCCGAGTCTTGTGTAGCTATTCCAATTAGGACGTAGCCCGCAAGTGCACTGCTAGTTAAGTCACACAGAAAAATAATAAAGTCGCACTCGCAAGTCGGTAGTCATTAACTCTCGGAGAATCTTAACACCGCGATTCAGAAATGCGCGTCATAGGCACAACGCCATCTAGTGGTGAGTGATGGAACCTTTTTATAAATCAATGGAGGCAGGCGTGGCGTAATGTTGATAATACTACTACTTGATAATAGGTGTCGCCAGTGGTTCCATAATAAGGTTTGTTACAGATTTTTTTTCTACGTATTTTTCCCGGATAAAAAGTATCCTGTTTTATGCCCAGGATAATAAGGTATAATTATACCAAGTTTCATCGAAATCGAACCGTTAGTTTTCACGTGATGCCTGCACATACAGACAGACAGACAGACAAAAATTTTTTTAATCACATATTTGGGTTTGGTATCGATCCAGCAACACCCCCCGCTATTTATTTTTTCAATATTTTCAATGTACAGAATTGACCCTTCTACAGATTTATTATATGTATAGATGTGTACCGCATTAGGATTTTCACACAAAACTAAAAACAAAACAAATTTTTTGGAGTGCCTCCCATACTTAGAATTGAAACTAAAAATTTTTTTTTCACCAAACCCATACGTGTGGAGTATCTATGGATAGGTCTTTAAAAATTATATTGAGGTTACTAACATTTTTTTTTTCTAAACTGAACAGTTTGCACGAGAGACACTTCCAAAGTGGTAAAATGTGTGTCCCCCCCCCCTGTAACTTCTAAAATAAGAGAATGATAAAAATAAAAAAAATATAATTGTAATGTAGACCTCAACAAAAACGAAAATTGGTTTGGATAAGATACAGTTAGCAGTTTTTGAGATATACTTAGTACCTACATTTTCAAAAACCGCAAATAAATATAACTTTGCCATTCATACAAACACTATAAAAAAAAGTTATTTTTATGTTTGTGTTAGTTTACCTACTCAAAAATTTGCTTTACTAGTTTTAGTACTTAAGCAAATGTTTGAGTAGGTAAACTTGTATCGATTAAAATGTTTTTTTTTACTAAACTGTGCAATGTGATTGCACAAAACATAGTTGATTGCGATTTTTCAAAAATGGGATCAGTGATTTTATATCTTTCAAAATGTCGAAACGTGCGAGCGAGAGGTGACATTAGCTATTGTCAGCGCCTTAACACGCATCTGCTTAATCTTTTAGGGATTGCTGGCGTGATGTTATGCTATTATGATCTAACTAGATTAATTTTAACTAGGTTAATTCACACAGGAATAATGCCTAGCTTTCTATTCGTGAAAGAAATTACAAAAACGGTTCAGATGTTCCAGAGAATACTACCTACAATAAACACAGAACTTTAACTCTTTATAAAATTAGTGAATATTAATTAAAATGTCTGAATAATAAATAGCAATGAATGATAGGAAGTAAATAATTACGTACTACTTGCTAAGTCAATTCTATGTATTTACCTATCTACATATTTTTTATGTTTTTGGGAATATCTAGTTGGAATACATAATTGAAGTCTTCATTATAATTTCGTTTGATGCTCTGTAATCATTTGTGTCCTTGGACTAGGTAGTCTCAAATTAAATGATAATATGTGTGTAATGATTGTGACAATGGTATTTTATAAACTTTATCAAAATCATTGTTTACATTTCATGTTGACTTTACATTTTGGTACAATCTATTTCATTTAATAACGGTTCTGCCGATATGTCCAAGTCCATCCATTTATTAAAATTATTTTTTTAATCTTAGGTACTTACTTTAAAAAAAAAAAAAACGAAGTGTTATGAGAATTAATTTAAAAAAAAATAGATTATTGCGGCAATGTAATGATGCTGATAACTAGTCTAGTGTATAAAGTCTATCCATTGCTAACAATATTACCGTACATCTCACTTAATCGCCTTATCTGCGATGTCGCGTGTCGCTGCGATTCGCGATAATGTCGGAAACATGTCGTTTACAGTCGCTGCGTCAGCATGCTAGACACTTCAGTCCTTGGGTCCTTGGCCTTTGAGCTTGTTTTGGCATCTATTCTAAGAAGCTTAGATGGAAGAGACATTGACCTTATATTAATGAAGTGTTTAAGTAAAATACACGTAAATTTCTGGCATAGGTACTTTTACTGTGTATAACCTGATTTAGATCTTGCAAGAAATCGCATGCGATTTTGCGTTACATAATCAATACAGTTGATCAAACAAATACCGCAGTTTGACTATATCAAAATTGCTTACAAGTGCCAGCATTCTATGACGAAATAGAGCTCAAAAAACAAATTACAAAATAAAATAAATTAGTTTCATAACACAATGTTACTGACTTATCGCCTATAATCCCGAAGGTAGAAATAGAGGAGCTCTTTATAGTACAACAGCCTCATTTTCAAATGATAGAGAGCCTGTTGCCATCATCCGCGCCGAATTCAAGACTACATGGCTGCTACTAAAAATCTAATTTTATTCTTTCAAATAAATAATAGTGGTACCATTCTCTAAGTTTATTTCACAAAAAGGCTGTAAAAAATTATCGAAAACTAGCTTTTTCTCGCGGCTCCGCTTGCACACCACTGTTTCTCACCATATTGCATAATATGCAAAAAATGCTTATGTATATCCGCCTCAAGAGTCTTGTCTATCTCTACCTTTGGTTCAGTAGTTTAAGCGTAACAAACACACACAATATATTCGATTTTACTTTTCTAGAACTTTCGCAAACTAGACAGTTCTAGAACTTCCTCAAACAAACATTTCCGTAATTTATAATGGGAAGCAATGATTAACTGCCGCCCACCCATCTCGGGCGCGGCGTGACGTATGCAGATTTTCTTGTTATCTTGTATACCTATCGTAATTCAGCATTATTTCAGCCAGTCATTGCTCGCGAGTGTATGCAATTGACTCGTTGTAGACAATCCATTCAAGTGCAGACTCTCATAGACTACAGACTCGTCTGTCTACGTAGCTGCGCGCACTGGTTCAGATACGAAGGTCTGTTTTTAAATAAAATTAAATCTAAAAAGAGTACGTAAGGATTGTAGCAGGTGGCGCTCTGTAGTTTCTACCTACCCCCATGGGAAGAAAGCGTGAGATTATGTATGTATTAAATCTAAAATCTAGGTATAAGTATCTTTCTGACCTCATTCTATTTTACTTGTAGTCGAAACAACACTCTTTTTTCTTCCATTCTCCTCCGTCAGACTTTGTTTTTATATAAAATCATCAAATGAGTCCTCCCAGTCTCCAGGGTGGAAAGAAAGGGACTGACGAAATTCTTGAATAGCCCTTTAAGTTCTAGGGACACGGTTACCTGTTTAGATAGTCCTGCGACCCCGGCAGGTGTTTGGCCCCCTATTACTATGACTATGTGCCCCTCCTCATCAGATCAATGACAGCTTTTTGAGGCGCGCGTGGAACACGACGCGCCGCCGACCCGGGCATGGTTCATAATCAGCATCGAGTTACCCAATACATGGTCTCCGAATGCCGCCCTGTCAGACGTCACGGCATAATTTTCTCCTTTTTACTTCATATCATTCCTCACACAATCCATCTTTTCTTTGGCCTTCCTCTTCCTGTCCATCCATCAATATTCATACCCATCACTCCTTAGTCACATGAGAGTCATGCCTCCTCAACATTGATTCTAAGTTTATATACGAACAGTTTAAATAATTAATAGGTACTGGTGGATACCAATTCTAAATTTTTTAAATAAAAACATTTTAAAATTTATAAATTAAATAACGGAAAGTTGCAACTTTATAAACAATAGCCTATTAAAAATAAAATGATGTGAATCTTTGAAAACATGTTCGCACAGACCGCTGAGCAGATTTGGAGACAACCTTGAATTTTTGTTCTATGAAGTTTTTTTTTAATTTATTTTTTAGGGTTGTAATTTATCAATTGCTTCCTTTCCGTCTAACATGAGCGGAAGTGACTGTCAAACTCTTACTGAGTGTAAATCCACACTGTTTCTTTTGTTACCCTTTGCGTTCCAGGGTCATGGTGCCCTTTTAAAATAGTCCCGTGGAACTGAAGTTCCCCTAAGTTGCCAGTTATCACAGTTATGAACAAGCTGTAAAAAATAAAAAAAATAATTTAAAGAAAAACAAAAAACCCGACTGCGTAAAAACTAATTTTGAAAAATGCGTGAAAAATAAATTTATTTAAAAACTAAAAAGAAAGAAACAATCCCAACAGAACAGCAGGAAGAAGCAGAACAGAACGACTCACAGTCGGGGCCCATCCAAATTTTACCAATCAAATCTTCCCAAGGGGCCCCGACTGTGAGTCGTTCTGTTCTGCTTCTTCCTGCTGTTTTTCGTTCACTTGACATACGTCCACTTGACATAGTTCATCGACTTTTTATTTTTTTAATTTTGACAATATGGCGTCTGGTTGTCGCTGTGGTGAATTTTGATTACTGTCATGTCTTTAGTGACACTCGCAAGGTTAAGACGAATCGATTGACGTAAGAATTATCAAAATCGGACTACGCGTTTGGTCTCTAGAACGCCACATAGAAACAAACATACATACATACATACATACATAGACTGATAAACACATTACCCTCCTTTGCGTCGCGCAGTCGGGTAAAAAACTAAATTGATTGAAGTTATACAATGCGTAATGGATCGTATGATTGTTCCAGGAATCACCTGGATGCCACTCCAGGCTTCCAGCGTCTACTACGAGAGAGAAAGGACGTGGTCGATCACCCGACCTTCGACCAGACTACAGCCAGTAAGTATTTATATTATTATTAAAAAAAAAAACATTGTCCCACACTAGGAATTTCTCCTGTGTCGTGGGTGCGTTTGTAATATTCAAACTCACATACACGAACACCCAGACCCGGAACAAGTACTTGTAAAGTCCGGTCGCAGAGCAGGACGAATTGCGTACATTGACCTCTTTACCTACTGTCAGTGATCACAAACATTCTTCTATTAAGTAAAAGGTAACCGGTATGACAGTATGCGGTTATGCATACTATCTGTAAAAGGTTTAATAATACAATCCCTGAGGACGGCGGCCATTGCATCTGTGTAAGCGAGACTCATTACATACGCGGGAGTGACAGAGGCAGGTAATAATAGGTCAATGTACGAAATTCCTCGTGTTCTACGACCGGACTATAGATCTTAGTGTCTAAACACACTATGCCGAAGTTACGCGACCGAAGTTCAGCACAATTACGCCTGAAATGCTATTTGAATTACTGACGACACACTATGCCAAAATTACGTCGCGTCATAGCGTACAGCCTATCTTCGGTCGGGCGTAAGTTCAGCGGCAACTTATTCTGTGACCACACATACGCGACCGAACTTCGGTTCGATTACCGACGAAGATCCGGGGGCGGGGAGCAGCAGGGAGCCGCCCGCGCCAAATTTCTGCCGCGTAAGTTCGACACTTACCTATGGTGTGTCATATCAGCCAAATACGTCGGAATGTGAAATCAGCCGTCGAACTTCGGCATAGTGTGTTTAGTCATACACATAATTGTTATGAGCGGGAATATAACTGGCGAAATGTGTGTGTTATAAGGCACAACTCTGCCTACTCCTTTAGGGAATACAAGCGTAATTCTTAAGTGTTACTGTGATTAAAGTTATATACCTAGTTTCTTTTTTTAGATTAAATTGAGCTGTTATACTTTCGTAGTCACCTCATTCATAATACTCCCTTTAGAATTAATCACCTAACTAGTTATTGTGTTCCTTATTATGTAAAAGTAATGGGGCATGCCTGACGTAAATATAAATTGTAGCTACTTACATAACAATACTAGTACTACTATTACTAGGCCTATTTGTTTACTGTATAAAATTACGATGATCCAAAGATTTGATTGTTTGTATTGAATAAGCTACGAAACGATTGGATCGACTTCAAAAACTCTTTCACCAGTTGAAAGTTGCTTTGGTCCTAAGTGCCCCTTACTGCCTATGTCACTCAGGACCAAGGCTGGGGGGGTGATCGAACGAAGCCACTGGCAATAGTTATAAAACTAAAGAGTTTGTTCGGTTGAACGCGATAATCTCAGGAACTACTGGTTCGAATTGAAAAAATATTTATTGAAGAAGGCTATAGGCCTTATAACATCACGCCACGACCAATAGAAGTCGAGCATCGACGGTGAAACCGCGGGGAACAGCTAGTTATTGAAATTTATTGTCTCGCAAATATACATTACTCCACTTTTTCTCTCGTTTCAGTGCCAGATCGCCTAAAGAAGCGTAGCAGTCTGAAGCTGCTTCGCTCCCGGGCGCGGGACAGCAAGCAGGACCTGACACATGATATCAGGGCCGACTCGCTGCCCTCACCCAACCCCATGCCGGCCGTGCCCACTTTAGTAAGTCTTTAGTAAATAGTTATGTCGAAGCTCACTGCTGTTTATATCACGATCTTCATACTGGGAAAACGCGATGTTGGCAGACTTACGAGTTGTGGTGGGTATGCTCACCGGTCACTGCCCACTCAACAAACATCTGTTCACCATCAAATGAGGGGGTCATTTGATGGTTTTATTAATCTAATAGAAGGCAGTCATACCCTGCTATATGCTAAAAATCTAAGAATTTGATATAAGAGTCAAAATTATCTTGTAAATTGGGGATGTGTCTCATGTGACTAAGAGAGTGATGCGTATGAATGTTGATGGATGGAGAGGAAGGCCAAAGAAAAGATGGATGGATTGTCTAAGGAATGAAATGAAAGAAAAAGTAGTAAATGATACTGTGACGTCTGATAGGGGAGAATGGAAGAAAAAAACGTGTTGCGACGACCACAAGTAAAATGGGATAAGGACAGGAAGATGATGATTATCTTGTAAATTAGATCATAATAATTTTGAATTATCCTTTTTATATTGACATGAAGTGCTTATCAGTTAGTTCTGCCATCAATATCCCCAATCCGCCCAAAAGTTCTTCATCAACATTAAGAAACAGTTGCACTCGCAGGTGGAGTCATGCAGCCGCTTCATGTCCCTGACTTCCAAGCCGAAGTGCCGGGAGGCTATCGGCCCGGAAACACTAATGCCCCCGGACGGAGAAGACCGGTGGCGTTGTGACGGTGATGAGGACCTGCCTCCCAGCCGGGTCAGCTTCCACAAGACCTTCAGCTTGCTCATCAATATGGGGAATATTGAAAAGGGCTGTAAGAGAGCCGTAAGTAATTTATACCAATAAGCTAACAACTCTAAAATTATGTTGAGTTCTAGACCAGCCAAGTTTTTTAATGAGATTTTGAATGACATAATTGAATGACATATTTAAAAAGTCTACCAAATCGGGTAGGTACACTTTATTGTTGCTAAGTGTTTAAGCTGAACAGCAGAATAGCAGAATTTACGGAAAAACTCTCAAGAAACATCATTTCGTCTGCTATGTTAGATTAATCAAAAATATGAAATGAAAAAAGGAAATGTGAATATGAAAAAATGTTGAGAAAGTTATTTATTACTAGACTTGCTTTTGCCAGCGGCTTGACCCACTCATCCTTCCTTAAAGCCTGGTAAGAGAATTTTTAAAATCGGTACAGTAGTTTTTGAGTTCATTTGTTACATACAAAACTTTCCTATTTATTATATTAGCAATAACAAGTATAGATAACAATACTACATTATTTAATTTGTAATTGTATAATGTAAGCTGTTGTAATTCGATTAAATAAAATGAATCCATTATTTTAAATTACCATTTGGAATCACTGTAATCGGGTAACAACATGAACAAAAACTTTCAAGTGTATGCACCTCAGAGAGTATCGATCTATATTCTAAAGCATGATCTACAATATTGCCAAATATTATCACTCATCAAAAAAACTTGAAACACGAGATTCAAATATTTTCATGTCATTGCTTTTCATATTTCATAACATGACGCAATTTCCACGAACGGTTGATATATACATGGCTAGAATAGTACACAAAATTGGTAAACAGCTCTTTTTCAATGCACTTAAAGTCTATGGACTGTACTATGTCCATAGGTCCAAAAGTCTTATCGCTGATAACGATGTCTTCCAGACAACCTTTGGACAGATTGTAAATAATTAAGAAGGGTTTATAGACAGGACACCGACTTTATTCTTTTACTTGTAATAATTTTTGTAAAGGAAAATGTTTTAAATAATTTTATTTTATTGTATTTGGGTGGCTTACAGCTAACAATACATAAGTAGATAATGAGTTGATCAACGATCAGCCACATATAAGCCTCCACAGTTAGCAAAAAATACTATTGTTGCACACAAAACAAAAACAAAACATGGTCTTATTGTACTTACAGAATATAAATATAATTTGTTCAACAAACTAAATCAAGTGTTTCATATAGAATGGACTACTCAGAAACAGTAGAAACAAACTAAGGGGCCTGTAGTTTACTTTAAAGACAATTTTTAGCGACATCTATGAATGCAGATGTAAACTAAATCAGTTAGTCTAATAATGAAAATCGCATTAAAATCCGTTGCGTAGGGTAGTTTGAAATTTGAATGAAGGGATGAGGAATGCTAAACATTGTTCTTTCTACCAAAAACTCGATCATGTTAGGATTATGGGAAACGCGTATGATACCGTAGAAACGTGTTTTGCCGAAAGAATTGACATAATGTAGAAAGATTTCTACATAAGCAAAATGATGTAAAACATTAAAAAAATACATGTGGCACTCAGAGACTGCCGTGGAGAAGCTATTGCATAACATATTTTTTTCTTTTAAAGAAAAAAATCGCTTACCGCGTTTATTTAACGAGAATATAATATATTTTAAATGTTTGTGGTGCACTACTGTAATAAAGAACTTCTTTGTTGTAGGAGAATTTTATAAGTAGGTTTAATTCTGAAAACTCCTTTTGTAGCTGGCCGTTTAGAATCAGTAAGAAAAAGTCAATTGTTTTTATGGCGGATATTTTTATGATTGCCGAAGTCTCCCGAACTGAAACGACGTTAGACGATGCGTGATGTCAGGTATTTTCTTTAGGTTTTGAGAATTTCTTGATTCTGTCGCCGCGCCGCGCTCAGAGCCCGCAATAAAAGCTATGCAATAGCTTAAAAAAACTATTGGTTGTCTACGGGTCGGTCGGTAAAACAGTGATAGAATTGGTCATACTACCCCTGCAGGTCATCTACAAAACGTAGTACCAACACCAATTACTAGAGATAACCATAGTACTCTTTCAGATAAGCCGCGAGGAGCAGGTGTGGCAGAACGAGCTCAAGGACCTGATCTGGTTGGAGCTGCAGGCCAAGATCGCGGGCAGGACGCTGGCGCAGCAGGACGCCTATCTGTGCGCGCAGAGGAACATCGTGCCCAAGATTATTAATAATATTTTTGAGTATAGGTTAGTACAAAAACCGGCATGGATCTTGAGCGCTAACCTTCACCTGCGCAGTAGTAAGTTATTAGGTCCCTTTGGTAGATGAAGTGAGGCGCGGGGGCGGGGAAAGTGTAGTGATTGGCCCGCGTAGCGTGCCGTAGCGCATCGCGTCATAGCCGCCACTCGGGATTCGTTCTTTTGTGCGTTTTATTTGTTAAATTAATTAATTCTTGTATTTCTCATTTTTTTGGAACTGCCTTTGGTTTATCTTAATTTGGCTCTAAATGTCGTACTGGATTAGGGTCCCCCCACATTTATCGACGCGGAATCGGCTTAAGCCGGTCAAGAAAACCTTTATGTCAACGTAATAAGGGTGTTACTAATGCCATTCGCATCGGATCGCGTCGTCCGAGCCGAGCCGATGTGGGAGGACCCTTAAACTTAATGCTCGTGTTTCTCAGTTTTGGAACCGCCTTTGGTCTATCTCAATTTGGTTGTGTGAATTTGTGTTAGTCTTTGGTTGTGAACACCATTGTTGAACATATTTTTTTTGTAGATATTTGACAAATTCGCCTCAGTTCATAAACTGAGGCGAATGTGTCAAATATCGAATATTAAATGTAAATGTCCCCGCAGGTTTGTTAACAAAAATCCGTGCCGAGCGAACTGCAAACGTTCTCTAGACGCGGTGACGTCACAGGAAGATCTGACTGCACATGATGAACCTAATGAAGGTGAGAATGTAAAAGTAGTAGTAGAAATATGCATGGGTAGTTTTATATAATAGCCCAATTTTATCACGAATAAGTTACTGTTTATTTTTTCCCTGACGAAACTAAGGAAATGTAAGAGTTTGTAAAAATAAAAGCTCCCACGAAAATCACGCATAACACACAACGTTTCAAGCAATACAAAGCAAAGTCTTCTTAAGCTTCGGTCCACAGAGCGACTAATCACTGCAAGTGTATTCGCTGCGAGTAAAATGGGGAAGGCCGGTCAAAGCTAATTGTACATGGGGCCACCATAGCTAAGTCCAAATCCGACCAATGAGGTAGTACTATTTTGAAGTACCCACATTACCTATAAGATTTGAACCAATGACTATGCTTGGAACAAGCTATACTAGCGCCATTAGTTCCCCAGTTGCCATCCCCATTGATCATGCTCAATTCCTACAGCTGTGACTATTCGCTGCAAAAAGCCTGTCATATACAGCGAATACAAACGGCGAGTAGGTATTCACAGCGAGTTGTTGCTGTGTGTGACAGAAGCTAATTTATAACTGTAATCACTACGTATGAAAGGAAATTTCCCACAAGTTTAAAATAAATATAATAAATAAAATAGATTTAAAAAATCTAAAAACCCACGTTTTTAAATGTCCTAAAAAGAAGAAAATAACCCTACGGGGCTGAGAGAGGGGCCACTCAAAACGTGGGGGCGTATATTATATAAGGGATTATTTATGGGATATATTTACATGACGTGAGATCGTAGGTGTAACTTGCAAAGATACGCCCCCACGTTTTGAGTGGCCCCTCTCTCAGCCCCGTAGGGTTATTTTCTTCTTTTTAGGACATTTAAAAACGTGGGTTTTTAGATTTTTTAAATCTATTAATTATTTTATTATTTTTATCATTGTTCATCGGGTTTGAAGCTACCCTGAAAATTTCAGCCTGCTAGCTTATCGGGCAGTGCCTCAAAGCCTGTCCGCCATCTTGGACGTCCGCCATATTGGATTAATAGCCTAGCCTAGCATAAGCCACATGACTATTTTTTTCGTATTCCTGACAGCAAACCCTTTCATTTGATACCCATATCACGGGGGTGGATTTCAAACAGCCAGTCTACCATCTTGGACGTCTGCCATATTGGATTTAAGTCACGTGACTATTTTTTTTGTACTCCTGATAGCAAACCCTTTCATTTGATATCCATATCACAGGGGTGCATTTCAAATAGCCTGTCTGCCATCTTGGACGTCCGCCATATTGGATTTAAGTCCCGTGACTATTTTTTTCGTATTCCTGACAGCAAACCCTTTCATTTGATACCCATATCATGGGGGTGGGTTTCAAACAGCCAGTCCGCCATCTTGGGGAGGCCGCCATATTGGATTTGTTATGACGTTTCTTAGCTAGTCATGTATTGTCATCAGAACTCAAAGCGTGTACAAAATTTCAGCCTGCTAGCTTATCGGAAAGTGCCTCAAAATTGAGTTGCAAAAGTCCAACCGGAACGACAAACAAACAAACAAACAAACAAATAAACAAACAAACAAGAAAAGTGAGTGTATAAAAACGTGGGAAAATGTCGTAATGGGGATGGCAACTGGGGAACTAATGGCGCTAGTATGGCTTGTTCCAAGCATCGTCATTGGCTGAAATCTTATAGGCACTTCAAAATAGTACTACCTCATTGGTCGGATTAGGACTTAGCTAAGGTGGCGCCATCTACAATTAGCTTTGACCGGCCTTCCCCATTTTCGACGACATGGGTAAAATATCCGTATACATTTGTACTCGGTCTGCGACAGTTTGTTTCCCTCCTCTGTATATCGATTCCGTTTGGTAATTAATATCTGCCTATTTACAAGGTATACTGGTGGCCTACCATGTCGTCTTAAAGCCAGAGTTCTTCCAATGAGGAAACGATGTTGCGCTAGACGACTTGTATAGCTGTCTCTTTGACGTCATGATAGGTTAACTGATGTTATATAATGAATGCTCCCGTCGTCCAGAAGAGCAGATGTACGGCTGCCTGTCGTTCGACTGCCAGCGCTGCTCGGACGCGATCGGCGCGGCCATGCGCGAGGTAGGCGCGCTGCTGGACTCCTTCTACAACGCCGTGTCGCTGTACCCCTCCTCCGGGAACATGACGCAGGAGCACAAGCTGGTCGCCACCAGCCAGTTCAAGAATAGGGTTAAGGTGAGTTTTTTTTTTCCAACCCGCACTGGGCTCGCGCCAACCTGCACTGGGCTCGTTTCCAACCGGTTTTGAAAATATGACATTATGATGAATGTGTTACAAACAATAATTTTTAAACATATGACAAGCCTGTCTGCAGAAAAGGAACCCAGGATATGTTTAAATAAAAGCCTCCCTAAAAATAATCCATGGCTATTTAAAACTCTTATATCTTATTATATCTTATTGTTCTTATATCTTATTGTAATTCCAGGCAATGTGCCTCTGGTACAACACAGCGCTCCATATGCGTTTGAAGATGGTGGCCATGCGCAGAATGTTGCGCTCCATCAGGATCAAGAGTCGGAGACGAGGTGTACATAGGACCTCAGTGGACTCCAGTATCAGCAGGTATGTTGGGTCAAAACCTTCGCTGAATTTTGATTGTTAACGACACAGCTGCAAAAATAAATGGGTGTGTTGATAAATTTGTTTTTCATTGTTATTGAGGGGGGGGTGTAAAAATCATCAATGAGGTTTTTCAACCTGGGTGGATGGGAAGGGATTATTAGACTCTTACAAGCCGCGGTGCTCTTTAGAGATAGTCCCGTGACTCCACTTCACTGTTCAGTAATACTTGATTATGAATCTCGGTTCCAAAAGTTAAATTAGCCTTTTTTAGACTACCACGTTATAATAGGCAAGATGTTTGAAATAATCTCAGTTTCCGTAAGTCAGACTATCATCATAACCCTCCTTTTGGCTTTGCCGTAGTAGGGTAAAAAACATATTTGATCGGTATTTTATCTTTTGTTTCGTAAACCAAAATTGATGAATACAAAAGATACAAAACTAAGTGCTCATGAAAAAAAAAATCGCGTCCTTTATTCTTCCATACTATCTCCCGCAGACAATCGTCAGAATGCACTCGTCCGTGCCAGGTCCGCTTCAACGTGACGCCGTCGGAGCCGTCTGAGCCCAGCAGCAGTAACTCCAGCTCGCAGTCGGCCGGCTCCGTCAAGGACGACACGCCACAAGACCTCAAGGAGGAACACGAGACTGACGATCAGGACAGCGGGATTGATACCAGTTAGTGACCACTTCTAATATGTATTTTATTTCTTTTTAATTAATTTGAGTAATGACACTAATGAAATAATTTAATTTCCAGAGCTAACAGCCTCAAGCAACGGCCTATCGACCCCGGAGATCAGCAGCGAGCACAAGTTCGGCGACCCGCACACGTCCAACGAGTCGGGCTACATGTCCAGCGAAGGCCCGCCCGTGGCCAACGACGCCTTCGACATCGGGGGCCTCAGCGAGCTCACGCACATGAGGCTGCTGGACAAGTGCGAGGTGTCGCTGTACCGGTGAGGATATACGCTATGTGTAAATAACCAAGTCGGGCTACATGTCCAGTGAGGGCCCGCCCGTGGCCAACGACGCCTTCGACATCGGGGGCCTCAGCGAGCTCACGCACATGAGGCTGCTGGACAAGTGCGAGGTGTCGCTGTACCGGTGAGGATATACGCTATGTGTAAATAACCAAGTCGGGCTACATGTCCAGCGAGGGCCCGCCCGTGGCCAACGACGCCTTCGACATCGGGGGCCTCAGCGAGCTCACGCACATGAGGCTGCTGGACAAGTGCGAGGTGTCGCTGTACCGGTGAGGATATACGCTATGTGTAAATAACCAAGTCGGGCTACATGTCCAGCGAGGGCCCGCCCGTGGCCAACGACACCTTCGACATCGGGGGCCTCAGCGAGCTCACGCACATGAGGCTGCTGGACAAGTGCGAGGTGTCGCTGTACCGGTGAGGATAAACGCTATGTGTAAATAACCAAGTCGGGCTACATGTCCAGCGAGGGCCCGCCCGTGGCCAACGACGCCTTCGACATCGGGGGCCTCAGCGAGCTCACGCACATGAGGCTGCTGGACAAGTGCGAGGTGTCGCTGTACCGGTAAGGATATACGCTACCTACTGCCACAGATCTAGTCCTAAACCCCAAACTAGGTCTGGACCTGTATTTTGAGGGCAGCGATCAGCCATAATGTGACAGAGTTGTGAATCACTGGGTGTTGGCGCGCATTGGCGCTTCTACCACACCTGCGCAGTTAGCGGGTCACCCCACACCTCAAGTGCGCGTCCTCGCCACTCGCGCCGCTGCGGAGTGCCGGAGCCCCGCGGTCCGCTTCACTTCGTCCGGAGCAGACATTCCCAATCAACCTTTAGTAATAAAATTGTGTCCTGTCTTCCAGGGACTACCATCAAGAAATCCTGAAGACCCAGGGTGTCCGGCGATGTATGATGTTCATATACAAGATGCGACTGAACCTGCTGGATAAAGTCTACCTCACACTAGAGAAGCCTGACGTAAGTACAAGCACCAAAAATGTTCATGAAACAAACACAACTAGGAAACAGTTTTCAAAAAAATCGGAGAAATATTCCTTACATTTATTTAAATGTTGTATAATCTTGTGGGAGAACAGAAAATGGTAAAGGGAAACGGACGATTCCGCTAGAAACGAACGGGACGTTTCTGTTGCCTTTTGCCGGGGTGTTTTGCCCAGTTAAGTTTACAGTACGATCTGGGCATGGCCCATGATCGAACGACGAGTCACCCACAACTCGCCGTCGGCATGTCCGTCTTAATTAATTCCATAAGTCTCGTTTATTTTTTGAACTCCAAAATTACTTCACTTACCTATCAATTTAACTCGATAATCCACATACTACCAGTATACTCAATGAGATATTTTTGCACAAACAGCAACAAACGGAAAGTTTCATCGAAGAGGACGCCGAGGAAGTGTTCGAAGACCCCGCGAACGAGCGTCCTGACTCCTCCATGCAGGATGAGGATGAGATGAAGACCTATGAGCTTAGGAGGTTAGTATACTAAGATACTACTAACTCCCTAACTAAATCTACTTTTCCAGTTTTAAGTCTTATGTGGTACTGACATCGGTCGGTACACGAGTATTTTGTGACCTTGTATCAGCAAGTGCTTGATGATGAGTTTAAAACCAACAGTTCAGCAATACGTCCTCCTGGGTAAATATTCAGTAGTAAAAGCTAATGAGTGCGACGCTACGAGGCAGTGCTGTACGAACAGCGGTGCGGCATTGAGGAGTTCGACGGATGTCTTCGTGGGTGCGTGGTGTGCACATTGCTCCGACGCACTCCCCGCTGCGTAAGCACGACTTAGATCAAAAAGCGTGCTGTCAAAACGTATAAAATACTTGAGTACCTTTAAAACATTATTTGTTCATCAGATACGGCTGCTGGTCTCCCGAGTGCATTGCCATGCGTCTGCCGTCGTACCGCTCACACTTCCTGCTGCTGTCCAGCCTGTGTATGGAGGCGGTGCACGACTACCTGTCCTTCCGACTGGAGGCGCGGCCCGAGCAGCCCTCCTGCCTCACTGTCAAACAGGTAACATCTCCATGCGCCCGTAGGACCACTGCTGGGAATATTGAGAGAACAGTACCAAGGAAACATTTGACGGGGGGCTTAAGATTTAAGCATAATCGGATAGAAAAAAAAGGCATGGTTCCCAGTACAATCTGCCTGTGTGGCATTTTGCTCTGTAAATGTATCACCGTACAACCACCCTGCTTCGCTTTTTGGAACTAATTAAGTATAATTTGACATAATTCAGTTTGTATTTAATTTAGTCAGTAAGCAAGTAGCAGGCGTCAAAGACAAAATAGATCACATTTCCAATACGTCACATTTTGTTCAAGAGACCCACGCGGAAGATGGCCGCACCCGTGTGATTGAAGAAAGGAATCGAAAATGGCGGCGTTTATCGTGTTTTCTCGCTCGCACGGCACTAGTTGTGCAAGCGAGAGAACATGATAAGCGCCGCCATTTTCGATTCCTTCCTTCAATCACACGGTTTATAACAATAAAATACGACAAAAATTAAACGAAATTATATTACAAACCACTCATTACACATTTCCAAAAATAATATTAATAAACGATAATTTAAATAAAATCAAATAAAAAATAAATAAACGCCAAGGTGGCGTTTATTTATTTTTTATTTGATTTCGGGAGCTCGTTAGCGACACATTCAAGTCCAAACCGTTTCAAAGAAGTCGCTTAATCCTTAATTTTAAGTCGTGTATCATTGCTCATAACTACCCTTATTAAGAAGTGAGCCTATAACCTGTTGATACCCTCCAGTTGATCCACGAGCTGCGCGAGGGCCTGGATATCGCGTCAGAGATGCGCGCGGACTTCGCGCTGCACGTGCAGGCCGCGCTCAGTGGACGAGCTGCCGGGGCCGCGGCACAGGACCTCATACTGCTCACCAACACCTTCGACAACACCGTGGAGACACTGCTCAAGGTAAGGCCTACGAGCCTTTTTAAATATATTTTATCTTCTCTCATATCGTTAAATTCAAAATACAAAACTCAAAACGAGTTTATAATGACGTACTTTACACACAGTATATCGGAATGAAATTAAAAAATTAAATTATGACACTATTTCTCTAACAAAATAATGTTATAATAATTTTTTTTTTCATTACGATACAGATTACAGATCATAAATACATCCATTTGATTTTTTATCAGTGGCTGCGCGCGCTGTGGCCCATGCGCGGTGATAACGGGAATTTTGGCGGCATAATACTGTGTCAATCTTTATCTTTTATTTGATAAATTCGTGTTCAATGAAAGTAGATAAAGTAGTGTATGAAACTGTACATAACTAGGTATTATGTACCAGTTTCATAAACTACTATTCTATCTGCAGTATTAAGAGTACTTTCCCTCCAGGTGGCATTATAAAATTCCACTCTGTATATACATTCAAAAAAACTTGTCTAATTGAGAAACGTACTTTTTTTTGTAAGCAAAATTAAACAGGCTAAATATCCCATTGTAATTCAAGCGGTGAGAATTATTAGTTAGAATAACTTTGAATGATAAATTTTACTCTGCGCTCTCAAGCAAAAATCACTGCAAAATGCAAATATCACGACAAAGTAGCCTGTTTCATATTAATATTTTTGGTGTGATTCTATTCAATACTTCCACCGCTTGTCTTGTCGTTAAATTAAGAAATATACTGACAATTTTTGTACTAATTTTACCTCCAATAATATGATTATTGTGCACAATCCCTCCTTCCTGCATACCTCTTCGTCATTAGCTTCACGCAAAATCCTCCATTAACAAATTCCTAGTCATTTGACCTGGAATAAAATGATTGTCTCTTCCCCAGCAATACCTGTCGTACCTGACCACGATGTCGGTGACGGAGCACATGCCCCGCTCGCGCCTGCAGGCCGAGTGGGCCTTCACCGCGCAGCTCGCCAAGAGGATCAAGTGTGCCGCTGTACTGGCACCGCTTACCTTCTCGTAAGTAACTTATATTGGTAGTCTATTGTCAATACCTGTCGTACCTGACCACGATGTCGGTGACGGAGCACATGCCCCGCTCGCGCCTGCAGGCCGAGTGGGCCTTCACCGCGCAGCTCGCCAAGAGGATCAAGTGTGCCGCTGTACTGGCACCGCTTACCTTCTCGTAAGTAACTTATATTGGTAGTCTATTGTCAATACCTGTCGTACCTGACCACGATGTCGGTGACGGAGCACATGCCCCGCTCGCGCCTGCAGGCCGAGTGGGCCTTCACCGCGCAGCTCGCCAAGAGGATCAAGTGTGCCGCTGTACTGGCACCGCTTACCTTCTCGTAAGTAACTTATATTGGTAGTCTATTGTCAATACCTGTCGTACCTGACCACGATGTCGGTGACGGAGCACATGCCCCGCTCGCGCCTGCAGGCCGAGTGGGCCTTCACCGCGCAGCTCGCCAAGAGGATCAAGTGTGCCGCTGTACTGGCACCGCTTACCTTCTCGTAAGTAACTTATATTGGTAGTCTATTGTCAATACCTGTCGTACCTGACCACGATGTCGGTGACGGAGCACATGCCCCGCTCGCGCCTGCAGGCCGAGTGGGCCTTCACCGCGCAGCTCGCCAAGAGGATCAAGTGTGCCGCTGTACTGGCACCGCTTACCTTCTCGTAAGTAACTTATATTGGTAGTCTATTGTCAATACCTGTCGTACCTGACCACGATGTCGGTGACGGAGCACATGCCCCGCTCGCGCCTGCATGCCGAGTGGGCCTTCACCGCGCAGCTCGCCAAGAGGATCAAGTGTGCCGCTGTACTGGCACCGCTTACCTTCTCGTAAGTAACTTATATTGGTAGTCTATTGTCAATACCTGTCGTACCTGACCACGATGTCGGTGACGGAGCACATGCCCCGCTCGCGCCTGCAGGCCGAGTGGGCCTTCACCGCGCAGCTCGCCAAGAGGATCAAGTGTGCCGCTGTACTGGCACCGCTTACCTTCTCGTAAGTAACTTATATTGGTAGTCTATTGTCAATACCTGTCGTACCTGACCACGATGTCGGTGACGGAGCACATGCCCCGCTCGCGCCTGCAGGCCGAGTGGGCCTTCACCGCGCAGCTCGCCAAGAGGATCAAGTGTGCCGCTGTACTGGCACCGCTTACCTTCTCGTAAGTAACTTATATTGGTAGTCTATTGTCAATACCTGTCGTACCTGACCACGATGTCGGTGACGGAGCACATGCCCCGCTCGCGCCTGCAGGCCGAGTGGGCCTTCACCGCGCAGCTCGCCAAGAGGATCAAGTGTGCCGCTGTACTGGCACCGCTTACCTTCTCGTAAGTAACTTATATTGGTAGTCTATTGTCAATACCTGTCGTACCTGACCACGATGTCGGTGACGGAGCACATGCCCCGCTCGCGCCTGCAGGCCGAGTGGGCCTTCACCGCGCAGCTCGCCAAGAGGATCAAGTGTGCCGCTGTACTGGCACCGCTTACCTTCTCGTAAGTAACTTATATTGGTAGTCTATTGTCAATACCTGTCGTACCTGACCACGATGTCGGTGACGGAGCACATGCCCCGCTCGCGCCTGCAGGCCGAGTGGGCCTTCACCGCGCAGCTCGCCAAGAGGATCAAGTGTGCCGCTGTACTGGCACCGCTTACCTTCTCGTAAGTAACTTATATTGGTAGTCTATTGTCAATACCTGTCGTACCTGACCACGATGTCGGTGACGGAGCACATGCCCCGCTCGCGCCTGCAGGCCGAGTGGGCCTTCACCGCGCAGCTCGCCAAGAGGATCAAGTGTGCCGCTGTACTGGCACCGCTTACCTTCTCGTAAGTAACTTATATTGGTAGTCTATTGTCAATACCTGTCGTACCTGACCACGATGTCGGTGACGGAGCACATGCCCCGCTCGCGCCTGCAGGCCGAGTGGGCCTTCACCGCGCAGCTCGCCAAGAGGATCAAGTGTGCCGCTGTACTGGCACCGCTTACCTTCTCGTAAGTAACTTATATTGGTAGTCTATTGTCAATACCTGTCGTACCTGACCACGATGTCGGTGACGGAGCACATGCCCCGCTCGCGCCTGCAGGCCGAGTGGGCCTTCACCGCGCAGCTCGCCAAGAGGATCAAGTGTGCCGCTGTACTGGCACCGCTTACCTTCTCGTAAGTAACTTATATTGGTAGTCTATTGTCAATACCTGTCGTACCTGACCACGATGTCGGTGACGGAGCACATGCCCCGCTCGCGCCTGCAGGCCGAGTGGGCCTTCACCGCGCAGCTCGCCAAGAGGATCAAGTGTGCCGCTGTACTGGCACCGCTTACCTTCTCGTAAGTAACTTATATTGGTAGTCTATTGTCAATACCTGTCGTACCTGACCACGATGTCGGTGACGGAGCACATGCCCCGCTCGCGCCTGCAGGCCGAGTGGGCCTTCACCGCGCAGCTCGCCAAGAGGATCAAGTGTGCCGCTGTACTGGCACCGCTTACCTTCTCGTAAGTAACTTATATTGGTAGTCTATTGTCAATACCTGTCGTACCTGACCACGATGTCGGTGACGGAGCACATGCCCCGCTCGCGCCTGCAGGCCGAGTGGGCCTTCACCGCGCAGCTCGCCAAGAGGATCAAGTGTGCCGCTGTACTGGCACCGCTTACCTTCTCGTAAGTAACTTATATTGGTAGTCTATTGTCAATACCTGTCGTACCTGACCACGATGTCGGTGACGGAGCACATGCCCCGCTCGCGCCTGCAGGCCGAGTGGGCCTTCACCGCGCAGCTCGCCAAGAGGATCAAGTGTGCCGCTGTACTGGCACCGCTTACCTTCTCGTAAGTAACTTATATTGGTAGTCTATTGTCAATACCTGTCGTACCTGACCACGATGTCGGTGACGGAGCACATGCCCCGCTCGCGCCTGCAGGCCGAGTGGGCCTTCACCGCGCAGCTCGCCAAGAGGATCAAGTGTGCCGCTGTACTGGCACCGCTTACCTTCTCGTAAGTAACTTATATTGGTAGTCTATTGTCAATACCTGTCGTACCTGACCACGATGTCGGTGACGGAGCACATGCCCCGCTCGCGCCTGCAGGCCGAGTGGGCCTTCACCGCGCAGCTCGCCAAGAGGATCAAGTGTGCCGCTGTACTGGCACCGCTTACCTTCTCGTAAGTAACTTATATTGGTAGTCTATTGTCAATACCTGTCGTACCTGACCACGATGTCGGTGACGGAGCACATGCCCCGCTCGCGCCTGCAGGCCGAGTGGGCCTTCACCGCGCAGCTCGCCAAGAGGATCAAGTGTGCCGCTGTACTGGCACCGCTTACCTTCTCGTAAGTAACTTATATTGGTAGTCTATTGTCAATACCTGTCGTACCTGACCACGATGTCGGTGACGGAGCACATGCCCCGCTCGCGCCTGCAGGCCGAGTGGGCCTTCACCGCGCAGCTCGCCAAGAGGATCAAGTGTGCCGCTGTACTGGCACCGCTTACCTTCTCGTAAGTAACTTATATTGGTAGTCTATTGTCAATACCTGTCGTACCTGACCACGATGTCGGTGACGGAGCACATGCCCCGCTCGCGCCTGCAGGCCGAGTGGGCCTTCACCGCGCAGCTCGCCAAGAGGATCAAGTGTGCCGCTGTACTGGCACCGCTTACCTTCTCGTAAGTAACTTATATTGGTAGTCTATTGTCAATACCTGTCGTACCTGACCACGATGTCGGTGACGGAGCACATGCCCCGCTCGCGCCTGCAGGCCGAGTGGGCCTTCACCGCGCAGCTCGCCAAGAGGATCAAGTGTGCCGCTGTACTGGCACCGCTTACCTTCTCGTAAGTAACTTATATTGGTAGTCTATTGTCAATACCTGTCGTACCTGACCACGATGTCGGTGACGGAGCACATGCCCCGCTCGCGCCTGCAGGCCGAGTGGGCCTTCACCGCGCAGCTCGCCAAGAGGATCAAGTGTGCCGCTGTACTGGCACCGCTTACCTTCTCGTAAGTAACTTATATTGGTAGTCTATTGTCAATACCTGTCGTACCTGACCACGATGTCGGTGACGGAGCACATGCCCCGCTCGCGCCTGCAGGCCGAGTGGGCCTTCACCGCGCAGCTCGCCAAGAGGATCAAGTGTGCCGCTGTACTGGCACCGCTTACCTTCTCGTAAGTAACTTATATTGGTAGTCTATTGTCAATACCTGTCGTACCTGACCACGATGTCGGTGACGGAGCACATGCCCCGCTCGCGCCTGCAGGCCGAGTGGGCCTTCACCGCGCAGCTCGCCAAGAGGATCAAGTGTGCCGCTGTACTGGCACCGCTTACCTTCTCGTAAGTAACTTATATTGGTAGTCTATTGTCAATACCTGTCGTACCTGACCACGATGTCGGTGACGGAGCACATGCCCCGCTCGCGCCTGCAGGCCGAGTGGGCCTTCACCGCGCAGCTCGCCAAGAGGATCAAGTGTGCCGCTGTACTGGCACCGCTTACCTTCTCGTAAGTAACTTATATTGGTAGTCTATTGTCAATACCTGTCGTACCTGACCACGATGTCGGTGACGGAGCACATGCCCCGCTCGCGCCTGCAGGCCGAGTGGGCCTTCACCGCGCAGCTCGCCAAGAGGATCAAGTGTGCCGCTGTACTGGCACCGCTTACCTTCTCGTAAGTAACTTATATTGGTAGTCTATTGTCAATACCTGTCGTACCTGACCACGATGTCGGTGACGGAGCACATGCCCCGCTCGCGCCTGCAGGCCGAGTGGGCCTTCACCGCGCAGCTCGCCAAGAGGATCAAGTGTGCCGCTGTACTGGCACCGCTTACCTTCTCGTAAGTAACTTATATTGGTAGTCTATTGTCAATACCTGTCGTACCTGACCACGATGTCGGTGACGGAGCACATGCCCCGCTCGCGCCTGCAGGCCGAGTGGGCCTTCACCGCGCAGCTCGCCAAGAGGATCAAGTGTGCCGCTGTACTGGCACCGCTTACCTTCTCGTAAGTAACTTATATTGGTAGTCTATTGTCAATACCTGTCGTACCTGACCACGATGTCGGTGACGGAGCACATGCCCCGCTCGCGCCTGCAGGCCGAGTGGGCCTTCACCGCGCAGCTCGCCAAGAGGATCAAGTGTGCCGCTGTACTGGCACCGCTTACCTTCTCGTAAGTAACTTATATTGGTAGTCTATTGTCAATACCTGTCGTACCTGACCACGATGTCGGTGACGGAGCACATGCCCCGCTCGCGCCTGCAGGCCGAGTGGGCCTTCACCGCGCAGCTCGCCAAGAGGATCAAGTGTGCCGCTGTACTGGCACCGCTTACCTTCTCGTAAGTAACTTATATTGGTAGTCTATTGTCAATACCTGTCGTACCTGACCACGATGTCGGTGACGGAGCACATGCCCCGCTCGCGCCTGCAGGCCGAGTGGGCCTTCACCGCGCAGCTCGCCAAGAGGATCAAGTGTGCCGCTGTACTGGCACCGCTTACCTTCTCGTAAGTAACTTATATTGGTAGTCTATTGTCAATACCTGTCGTACCTGACCACGATGTCGGTGACGGAGCACATGCCCCGCTCGCGCCTGCAGGCCGAGTGGGCCTTCACCGCGCAGCTCGCCAAGAGGATCAAGTGTGCCGCTGTACTGGCACCGCTTACCTTCTCGTAAGTAACTTATATTGGTAGTCTATTGTCAATACCTGTCGTACCTGACCACGATGTCGGTGACGGAGCACATGCCCCGCTCGCGCCTGCAGGCCGAGTGGGCCTTCACCGCGCAGCTCGCCAAGAGGATCAAGTGTGCCGCTGTACTGGCACCGCTTACCTTCTCGTAAGTAACTTATATTGGTAGTCTATTGTCAATACCTGTCGTACCTGACCACGATGTCGGTGACGGAGCACATGCCCCGCTCGCGCCTGCAGGCCGAGTGGGCCTTCACCGCGCAGCTCGCCAAGAGGATCAAGTGTGCCGCTGTACTGGCACCGCTTACCTTCTCGTAAGTAACTTATATTGGTAGTCTATTGTCAATACCTGTCGTACCTGACCACGATGTCGGTGACGGAGCACATGCCCCGCTCGCGCCTGCAGGCCGAGTGGGCCTTCACCGCGCAGCTCGCCAAGAGGATCAAGTGTGCCGCTGTACTGGCACCGCTTACCTTCTCGTAAGTAACTTATATTGGTAGTCTATTGTCAATACCTGTCGTACCTGACCACGATGTCGGTGACGGAGCACATGCCCCGCTCGCGCCTGCAGGCCGAGTGGGCCTTCACCGCGCAGCTCGCCAAGAGGATCAAGTGTGCCGCTGTACTGGCACCGCTTACCTTCTCGTAAGTAACTTATATTGGTAGTCTATTGTCAATACCTGTCGTACCTGACCACGATGTCGGTGACGGAGCACATGCCCCGCTCGCGCCTGCAGGCCGAGTGGGCCTTCACCGCGCAGCTCGCCAAGAGGATCAAGTGTGCCGCTGTACTGGCACCGCTTACCTTCTCGTAAGTAACTTATATTGGTAGTCTATTGTCAATACCTGTCGTACCTGACCACGATGTCGGTGACGGAGCACATGCCCCGCTCGCGCCTGCAGGCCGAGTGGGCCTTCACCGCGCAGCTCGCCAAGAGGATCAAGTGTGCCGCTGTACTGGCACCGCTTACCTTCTCGTAAGTAACTTATATTGGTAGTCTATTGTCAATACCTGTCGTACCTGACCACGATGTCGGTGACGGAGCACATGCCCCGCTCGCGCCTGCAGGCCGAGTGGGCCTTCACCGCGCAGCTCGCCAAGAGGATCAAGTGTGCCGCTGTACTGGCACCGCTTACCTTCTCGTAAGTAACTTATATTGGTAGTCTATTGTCAATACCTGTCGTACCTGACCACGATGTCGGTGACGGAGCACATGCCCCGCTCGCGCCTGCAGGCCGAGTGGGCCTTCACCGCGCAGCTCGCCAAGAGGATCAAGTGTGCCGCTGTACTGGCACCGCTTACCTTCTCGTAAGTAACTTATATTGGTAGTCTATTGTCAATACCTGTCGTACCTGACCACGATGTCGGTGACGGAGCACATGCCCCGCTCGCGCCTGCAGGCCGAGTGGGCCTTCACCGCGCAGCTCGCCAAGAGGATCAAGTGTGCCGCTGTACTGGCACCGCTTACCTTCTCGTAAGTAACTTATATTGGTAGTCTATTGTCAATACCTGTCGTACCTGACCACGATGTCGGTGACGGAGCACATGCCCCGCTCGCGCCTGCAGGCCGAGTGGGCCTTCACCGCGCAGCTCGCCAAGAGGATCAAGTGTGCCGCTGTACTGGCACCGCTTACCTTCTCGTAAGTAACTTATATTGGTAGTCTATTGTCAATACCTGTCGTACCTGACCACGATGTCGGTGACGGAGCACATGCCCCGCTCGCGCCTGCAGGCCGAGTGGGCCTTCACCGCGCAGCTCGCCAAGAGGATCAAGTGTGCCGCTGTACTGGCACCGCTTACCTTCTCGTAAGTAACTTATATTGGTAGTCTATTGTCAATACCTGTCGTACCTGACCACGATGTCGGTGACGGAGCACATGCCCCGCTCGCGCCTGCAGGCCGAGTGGGCCTTCACCGCGCAGCTCGCCAAGAGGATCAAGTGTGCCGCTGTACTGGCACCGCTTACCTTCTCGTAAGTAACTTATATTGGTAGTCTATTGTCAATACCTGTCGTACCTGACCACGATGTCGGTGACGGAGCACATGCCCCGCTCGCGCCTGCAGGCCGAGTGGGCCTTCACCGCGCAGCTCGCCAAGAGGATCAAGTGTGCCGCTGTACTGGCACCGCTTACCTTCTCGTAAGTAACTTATATTGGTAGTCTATTGTCAATACCTGTCGTACCTGACCACGATGTCGGTGACGGAGCACATGCCCCGCTCGCGCCTGCAGGCCGAGTGGGCCTTCACCGCGCAGCTCGCCAAGAGGATCAAGTGTGCCGCTGTACTGGCACCGCTTACCTTCTCGTAAGTAACTTATATTGGTAGTCTATTGTCAATACCTGTCGTACCTGACCACGATGTCGGTGACGGAGCACATGCCCCGCTCGCGCCTGCAGGCCGAGTGGGCCTTCACCGCGCAGCTCGCCAAGAGGATCAAGTGTGCCGCTGTACTGGCACCGCTTACCTTCTCGTAAGTAACTTATATTGGTAGTCTATTGTCAATACCTGTCGTACCTGACCACGATGTCGGTGACGGAGCACATGCCCCGCTCGCGCCTGCAGGCCGAGTGGGCCTTCACCGCGCAGCTCGCCAAGAGGATCAAGTGTGCCGCTGTACTGGCACCGCTTACCTTCTCGTAAGTAACTTATATTGGTAGTCTATTGTCAATACCTGTCGTACCTGACCACGATGTCGGTGACGGAGCACATGCCCCGCTCGCGCCTGCAGGCCGAGTGGGCCTTCACCGCGCAGCTCGCCAAGAGGATCAAGTGTGCCGCTGTACTCGCACCGCTTACCTTCTCGTAAGTAACTTATATTGGTAGTCTATTGTCAATACCTGTCGTACCTGACCACGATGTCGGTGACGGAGCACATGCCCCGCTCGCGCCTGCAGGCCGAGTGGGCCTTCACCGCGCAGCTCGCCAAGAGGATCAAGTGTGCCGCTGTACTGGCACCGCTTACCTTCTCGTAAGTAACTTATATTGGTAGTCTATTGTCAATACCTGTCGTACCTGACCACGATGTCGGTGACGGAGCACATGCACTGATGCTCAACTACCAATGAAAACTTTTAGAGATGTAACATCTGTTACGTAATATATTTGAATCTCTTTGTGGCTTTGTTTAGACTTCAGTTCTTCAAAAGAAGTCCGTAAACAAGCAGTCTTTCCAAGTCGTAATAATATTACTCTGTATGTGGAACCTGATCGTAATTATTGGATAGGCAGTCGCTTCATACAAAATACTAGATTGGAAATAATTTTATTAGATTGGAAACCAAATGCAACATAGCTGAGAATAGGACGATGATTTTTCACCAGAAAGCATTCCAAAGGGTACTGCTGTATATAGTTTTGTTTATTTAATTTTCAGAAACATCACATGTAATCAACTGAACAGGCTACTGAAGACGTACGAGGAGGAGTTCAATGTCATTAAGAATAACAAGGCAAAGAAACATATTGACAATCCTGACAAGTAAGTGGATTTTTTTTTTAACCTATTTTCTCCTACTGCCGAGCAATGATTTCCCCATAACCTGATAGGAAGTGAATGTTTTGAATATGCACTCTTTTTTCGTGGTAAAATCATAGAATGAATAAGGATTCATTCTATGATTTTACCACGTAAAAAGTCAGTATAAGGATACTGACTAAAATCCACGGTGTTCTTCAATAGCCCTTTATGTTCCGATGCCACGGTTACTCTTTTAGTCCCGCGACCCCGGCAGTTCTTTGAGGCGCGCGTGGAATACTACATGCCGTCGACCCGGGCATGGTCCATGATCAGGCAGCGAGTTGCCCATTACTTGCCGTGCGCATGCCAGCAACATCCCAGGTGTAGGTCCATACATGAGACCCTTTCATCTATCTCGTTAATGGTACAAATGGCCGTGTTCCTCCTCAGACACGCCATCTACGCGGTGTGTCGCTCAGCACAGAGTATGTACGCGTCATCCCGCGATGCCGCGCTGCAGGCCGCGCAGTGGGCGCGAGCACTGGCCGCCAGGCTGGCTAGGGCTCCGCCACCGGCATACATGCACCAGCGGGGACAGATCTTTGTGAGTATATAATGAAACGAAAATTAAAAGTAAGAATAATATCTTAAGCATCAAAACATTTTTAGCCGACTTCAAAAAAAGGAGGAGGTTCTCAATTCGGTCGGTATGTATGTACACCGATTACTCCGAGGTTTCTGGTCCGATTAGGGCTTGGCCTCCGGAATTCCGGAACCGGTATAATTCCGGAATTCCGAAGCTTTTCAATATCGTTTCAAGATCAATACCGGAGTTTCGATATTGAAGAAAATATATTTTTTTTGCAGCTTGATGCGCAACGAATTACCACAACATGAAGTAGAAGGGAAACTATAGTTTTAAATTAGAGATGGCAGTTTTTGACAACGGTGGCATTGCGTATTTCCAATCTAAAAAAACTTTGTAATCCTATTTTTTAATCTGCGATTTCATGTATAGTTGTAACGTGGATGCGTACGTATAAATAAGGATGGTTACAAACTATACTACATCACTTACGTCTGACAAAAATCACTGTTTTTATGCCTTTTAACGGGAAGACGGCCGACGTCAGGGGCACCCCTAGGTTTGGTTCGTTTGGTTCCTTTAAGCCCTACAGACAGAAATAGGAGCCCAGGGAGTTTAGTGATATAATTATGACTTGATTAAGTTGATTGAAATAATTGTAGGAGTGTAGTACGTCTGAGGCGGAGACTTCGTTGTAAGACGGTCAAATTTCAGGCGAATTTTAATTTCAAGGTTAAATTTTAGACCCGCTCAGCGGGGCTTTTCTCCTATTTCCATCTACGAGGTTTATAGGAACCTAACCAAACCGATCCTTGGGGTCCTCTTGCGTTGACTGTCTTCGGGTTAATAAGCGTAAAACATTGGGCTTATATGGCTTCTGCTTAAGTATGTTGCAAAGTTTAGAGTAGACCCACAGACATTCATGGCAAAGACCGCAAAATGGCGAGCATGCAACTGCTCGCGTATGGATTGGAATCTAGAATTTTGCTTGCTTATTCCAAACCATACAGGATTAATTCGTATGCGTACTGGCACTGACGGAGCCAGATACCGTCACACGCTGCAACTTTGCCTTGATAACGCGGCGTCCACCTATAAACCACCACCGCGTTATCACCGATAAACCTCGCGCGTTGAAACAAAGGAGTCAAAGTTGGCATCATGGCAAAGTTGCAGCGTTTGACCGATAGTTGATTAGGTTACTACGAAGTACACACAAGTATTTGCGCACTACTCTGGTATGTATTGGAAGACATTAGTTAAAAAGTGACTAGAAGTCACTTTTATCTATACGCGATTAATAACACACCCTTGCATTTTGGCGTTATTTAGAATGTAAAAACGCGGTGGAGGACCATACTTGGAAAATTGTTTTCGATATTCAAAAACAATACCAGCAACGAGTGTAGAAGCAGAATGAGCTTTTCTTCGGTCAGTTATTTTTGCAATTAAATCAAAACTATAGTAGCGAAACCGCTGAACGATCCACCCGATCTGTCATTTGTAGGGCACGCGAAACAAAACCATAGCAAAGTTGCCTATTCTAACGCGGTGAATTTCTGGATCGAATGTACAAGTTTTGGAGGCAAAACGAATGATTTTATTGAAAACCCAACAAACAAAAACGTCATATAAGTCTTGACTTACACGACATAAAGTTGGATAGCAGTCTTATAATGATAGTGAGATGACTATTAGGTCCTTTAGACGTCTTTAATTTAACTTATTAGTCGTGCGACGATTATGTCATAATAAGCTGGTCTTAGCAACGTTGGTAAGACCAAACTAAACGACGTAATATTACAGCCTTAGCTAAAACGTTTTTACGACAATGCAATAGTCATACTAACGTTTTAGTCCATTAAACGTTTTGAACTGACCAAATTAGGTCTTTGAAAAACCTTTATATGACATCTATGTAATGTAGCAGTTGTATAGACGTTTTCACAGTGACGTTTATATAACGATTACTATCCTGTTTTACAGCGGTCAATTGGAGACTTTTAAATGACTTGGTTGTTTATTTAATACTCAAATATAACATATATATTACATGATGTCCGTTTAATGTCATGCCCTGACTTTAATCAAACTTCTTGTCGCATTTAAGTCAGGTTTTGACTTTAAAACGCCTAGGCCGCCATATTTACGAAACGTTTGATTAAATTTACTACGAAAAATGGAAGCAAAAAATTCGTGGAGAAGACTTGTAATACTAGACTTATAATTTACTTGAATGTTAAAATGTTTTGAAATCTGCACTGCACTTTTACTGTGAACAATATGAAAAAGGTTTTAAATTTATGAGGAACCCTAATAACTAGCTGTCATGGCGTGTTGCATGGTGGTCTTGAAATAACCTTAATACGACTTTATGTCTTTACAACGTCGTAAAGAGATAAGTGTGTGACAAAAGCAACATGGCCTACATTTTTAGAAATAAACATATTTTTATTAATAAAAATATAATCGTTAAAACACAAAATTTCGAGGGGGCTTGAAAATCTACAATAAATACACATAGGTATATTATCATAAAACTTAAATACCCAGCCGAACTAAAAGGCATGAGAGACAGATACAGTTATTAGTGAGATATATAAATATGTATAAGTTAAATAACAGCCACCTTTTATTTCCTTGTAATATTTATTTTGCACTAAAATTTCGCAACAAAACCACAAACATGTGTCACTAACAAGAAAAATGAATAAGTCTTACAGGTGTTGTTCCTTGACTCAAATAAAACGTTTTAGTCAGTCAAAAACACCTATGTGACGACAATATAACAAACGAGCCGTTGTAAAGTTGTGATGCGACTTCTGCGCGACGAAAGTGGTAATTGCATTACGTTCATGCGACTTTTGTATGACGTTAACGAAGTCAGCTTGTGACTTCTGTATGTCCATTATACGACATTTTGGTCGTATAACTGGGGCCATTTTCGCGTTTAGTAAACATTATTATAACGTTAGTGCGACTTAGGAATTACGATCAATGGATTTAAGATAACGTTTACTAAACTTTTGAACGACGTTAAATTGTTAGTTGGGAAATGACACTAAGGCCCGTATTAATAAACGTTACTCAGCCCAAGAGACCGCACTTGATATGAATCTTGAGATCCTGATCGTATTAATAAACGAGATTATTTATGTTCTCAAGTTGCGGATTAGGTTTACGTCATCAACTGAGTAATGGACTGATTAATAAACGAAACTCGACCCTTAAGTATACAACGAGTGCGGGTCCTTGAGATGCTATATCGTGAGTGCAGACAGTCCGTGACTTGAGGTGTGATTAGCGTGGCGCGAAACATGGAGTTTGAAAATATTTTGAGTGATATTAATTATTACGATGAAATGGATTACTATGACGATATTTTGTGGCCTTTGCGATTTCGCTTACTAAAAGTTTATACATATAGGGTGTTAAAAAATCAACTGCAGGAATTTCGTGTGTGTACTCGGTATCAAACACCACGTACATTCCAAAAAAAAAGTTTTTTTTTCGAGCATTTTTTAAAAAAAAATTTTTTTTCTATACCTATTTTTTTTTAATTATTAATTTTTTTTTCAAGCATTTTTCTTTTGGCCCATTAATATGGCCAATAAAATAAGTTATTTGTAAGTATTTCGATAAATTGCCAGTCCAAAGTCTGCAAAATGTGATGGGAAAGTTGGAATCAGCTGTGAACGCTACACACGGGTAAACGACCTCAAAGAGCAATCAAATTCTTTAATATGGTCAAAAAAATGCTAGATTTTTTTTTTTTTAATGCTCGAAAATAAAAAGTTTTTTTGGAATGTACTTGGTTTTTGATACCGAGTACGCACACGAAATTCCTGCAGTTGATTTTTCAACACCTTGTATATAGGATGCTTCAAATCCTTTTGAGTTACCTAGAGAAAACATTATAAAACGATTCCGATTTGTTCAAGAGTCAGTGTTGTATATAGTGTCATTAATCAGAAATATTTTTTTTTTTTTTTATTCTGGGTCCTTGCACAATTTTTTGGTAATTGGCTAGCCAAAATGGCTAGACAATTACCAAAAAATTGTGTCGTGTTCTAAAATAGTGATTTTCTACCAAAATATACTAAACGATTTCGTACTACTAAATCTTCGTTCTCTTTGCCTCAAATCTACCAAAAAAGTAGAAATCTACTTAAAGTGGTCATGCTGGGCGTTCCTTTTTTTGACACTGACGCTACATTGCGTTTTGTTGTTTACACTTACTGAGTTAAGTAGTAAACATTTATGTCGTATTGGGTAATAAATACACAACCTTTTTACCCAATTTAAACAACAAACAAACAATTTAACCTTTTCTTGGGTAGCAACCCAGTTTATAACGTGTATTAGCGCTATTCGTTAAAGATTTAATGAAATAAAAGTATTTCAATAAAAAGTTTTAATCTTTTGACATAGCAATAACGAAATGCGAGAAGTCTCATTCAAAACTTCGGTCAATGTGACGTCATCGTTCACGAGATCAAGCCATCAAGTACAGCTAGTTGAGGAGCTGATCTTGGTTACTGAGATACTGTATTTATGTGTCTATTAATTAGCAATGATCTTGAGATTCTGATGACGTCATAATGGCGTATCAAATGATAACGCACTTGAGTACGTTGTTGAGGGACGTTTATTAATACGGGCCCAAGTACAGTTAGTTGAGTAGCTGATCTTGGTTACTGAGATACTGTATTTATGTGTCTATTAATTAGCAATGATCTTGAGATTCTGATGACGTCATAATGGCGTATCAAATGATAACGCACTTGAGTACGTTGTTGAGGGACGTTTATTAATACGGGCCTAAATCAGTTGAATTTACAGAAACTTAATTGAGGATGTTCGTTCAAAATAGAGGTAAAATTTATTTATTAAGTCATCCAGACTACAAAAATAACAGGACTTTTGTCTCGTTTCAGTAATTTTATATACTCAATATGTTCGTCTATTCATAGTTTAGACTAGAGCAAAATATCGTCTTCTTTTGTCGTAGACGATAATTCGCTATTTGAACACAAGTTTGTCACTAGCGTAATTAATGGTGGTTCTGCTTTGCGAGAAGGACAGAGGCGAACGTGGCGTGTCTGGCTAGGTTTCGCTGCGGAACGCGCATTGCGGTTTCACCTAGTTAGTTTCGCGGCGGAGGTGTGCTAACCTTTTAGCGTTTCTGATACTTACTAAAAAAGAATTCCATAAGATTACATTTATTTATTACAAAAAATTAGGACCTTTGCAATTGTTTACAGTTATGAATCAATAAAAATTTAAACTATCACTAGTGGATACAGAGCCACTTTTCAGTTCCGGAATTCCGGAACTGAAAAACCAAATATCGAAACCCAATACCGGAATTGAAAAAACGTCCGATATCCAAGCCCTAGGTCCGATTAGTGTAATTCTTTTTTCGTGCGATGCAGTATACTTGCAGTTTGGTCCCATTCATCCAATTTGGTTCAGTACTTTTTATATTGTGAGCATTTTTATTGATGGATGATGTGATAATCTTTACTTTTTTGAGTGTTTGTTACGCGATTACTCCGCCAATTGTGGACCGATTTTCAAAATTCTTTTTTTCTTGTACGAGGAATAGTTCACTTTAGGGAACACTGCAAGTTTCATCAAAATCGGTTCAGCAGTTTTTGATAGGGAATTTTATTAGCTTATTGTGTACATGAGCGATGTTAATACCGGTGCTAAGGATTACAAAATTCTAGTGCATGTAAGAAAATGATGTATTTGACAAGAATTTGGGTTGAATATTTAAACTAAAAAGAGTAAAATAAAAAAAACTTAAAAAAAAATTTAACCGCCTTCAAAAACAACCACAAAAAAAGGATAAAATAACCTACAAAATAACTTTTCTTTCGGAAGTCAGTGGCATAAAAGACAACGAAATTAAAAAAAACAAAGCCACCGACACTTCCGAAAGAAAAGTTATTTTGTAGGTTATTTTACCTTTTTTTGTGGTTGTTTTTGAAGGCGGTTAAATTTTTTTGGTCAACAACACTAAGGATCAAGAAAAACCGTAAAACTTCTACACAGACTAGCGAAATCTCGCTATAGGTCACTGATGCAACGGCACAGATTTAACACTTTTCTCGTTCCCACAGCTCACGCCTTTCACAATAATGGTCCCTATCGGCTGTAGATGGGCCAGGGAGAATGAAATAGCGGACTTTTTATGATTAGTTATATTGCTAAAAAAATACAAAATGAGGTGTTTGAACGACAATGGTTTCGAATGCTCTGGTCGTTGAGAGCGTCGTCGCCTGGTGTTCATGTGTGCGTGAACAGGCTGCAAGGTTAATTTAGGCATTTGTTACAATAAGAATAAAAAAGAAACTCCACAAAAACGCGACCACCGTAAACTTCGATCTTCCTTTTGTCTAAATTGAACCTTTTTGTTACAAATTTCACAGAACAGCATAATGGCGATCCGTGACTTCATTACGTGTCACATAGGGTTCGTGCTGGACAAGAGCCGCCTGTCCCCGAGCGAGGAGATGCACCGCGAGCTACACGAGACAGTCGCCACACGCGTGCGTGAGCTACTGCTGCAGATGTTCAAGCTGGGCTTTGAGGTGAGCTGGACTAGCATCTGTAGCTCAGGTACCCACATTTAAATGGGTATCACAGCATGAATTAGGTGCCTTACAAAGGCTACTCACTGCTGAAAAAGGGAAGGGAACTTATGATATGATAAGGTGGCCAACCACGACATCTTAAAGTCGTCTTTTGACAAGCCTGTTGGTCTAGTGGTTAGTGACCCTGACTGCTATGCCGGAGGTCTTGGGTTCGATTCCCACCCAGGACAAATGTTTGTGTGATGAGCACGATCATTTGTTCTGTGTCTGGGTGTAATCTATCTATAATATATATGTATTTAGAAATATATAAGTATGTTTATCAGTTGTCTAGTATGTGTGATAGTTGTGGAATATTATTATTATATTAAAGCTAGAGTAGTTTCAGTGAGTAAACGAGATGGCGCTAGACGACTTGTATAGCTCTGTCACTTTCCGACAGTGAAATTACGCTTTAAGACGTCGTGGTAGACCAACAGGTACCCAGATTTAAATGGGATATCTTCGCATGAATTTGGTTTCTCTACTTACAAATGATAATACTGTAAAGGGGGTCATTTATGATATGGTCAGTGGCCAGCAGTACCTGGCCCACTTTTTGATTAAGAATAGACCTTATTAACTTGAATTTAAGGTGCATGTTCGATGTTCACTATGCAACTGCTAATACAGCTTTTATGCACAATATATATTTAATTATTTTATTCACAGCGAACTGTAAACTGATTTATTTTTCTCTGCTTTAATAAGTGCCATGGTTCTAATTCGTTTAAACTAAAATACTGTTATTTTAATTATGATGTGCTTCATAAACATAAATAAAAGTTTCGTTCTTGCTCTTTCCCTGTATTTCTACTTTCTCACATATTATTATCCAATGCGATGTTTCACAGTCTGTTTATTCTTCTTTTGTGTGTTTATAATTTGAGAACTACTTACTTAACTTTTTTACACAGTATAAGTTGAACGTAAAGATGCGTCCACACTTGCACATATATTGCTATTCGCGTGCATTTTAGCAACATATTACAGTGACTTTTGAATATTTTCAATGAATGTAGAATGTGACGGTACATTCTACGCTTAAGCTTCGGTCACATAGAGCGACAAATCGCTGAATGGCTGTTCATCGAATAGGCGCCGCGATTTTAATTGAGCCTGTTCAATTTTACTCACAGTGAATGCACTTGTAGCAATTAGTCGTTGTGTGTGACTAAAGCTTTAGCGCAGGTGTGGACGCAGCTTAGATTTTTCCTACCACATCAAAAGAGGCGTAAGTTTATATATGCAGGTAGTATGTATGAAGGTGAAAGCAGTACATATACAGCTTGGCCAGAACGTCTTGAAACGGAACTAATATTTTTATTTGCTGACAACGTTTTAAAATATTTGATATTTGATGTAAACAAAGACGCAGGTTTGTAAGATTTATTATTGTGCCATAAAACTAACGTAATAAGTGAAAATAAATAAAATAAAATCATTCAAAGTGCTGGTAGCGAGAAGACAGTGGCGACTTCCGGTTTTCTACTGTTTTTTGCCAAGCTGTAGTTATATTTAAAGCCCTATGCATACATTTATAATGTCCACCTCCGTGACACAAGCACACAGCAGCTTCTAACAGCATGTCCGTTCCCGCACGCTTCTCCGCAGCTACACAAAGAGCTGTACAAGTTCGTGCACGTGCACGGACCGGAGGACCCCGCGCGGAGACTGCGCCCCGCCTCCCTGCAGCCCGTGCGCACGCCTGTGGTGGAGCGACGGAAGAGACCAGAGACTATGATCGTGCATGAGTCTATTAATCCGATGGTAGGGGACACGGTGTGGGTTGTGTGATGCTTTGGGGTTTTCGTGTAGGACTGTTTAAGCCGCAATACATTGGGGGTGATATTCACTATGAAATTAAACGCGATTAGATCGTTTGGTACGTTGCCACGCAGAGCGAAGCTAGGCTCGTGGCGTCCAAGTAATCGAATACGCGCGTGAACGCTTTTCTATGATGTGCTGTACTACGCGTTTTTTCAAAACGCGTAGTACAGCACATCATAAATACTTTCAAGCAGCGTAAGAACACGGACTCCCGCGCTACGTTGCATCATGCTGTGCAGTGTACCAATCGCCCTAACCGTCTATAAAAACTTTGATGTATTGACAATCTATTGAACGCCGTTCAGATGAGCCTATT
Source organism: Agrotis exclamationis (assembly GCA_950005045.1). NCBI lineage: Eukaryota > Metazoa > Arthropoda > Insecta > Lepidoptera > Noctuidae > Agrotis > Agrotis exclamationis. The sequence continues at coordinate 23,586,682 of OX465426.1, forward strand.
GTTCATTGGTGAATTTCATCCTTTTTGCATTTATTACTAAACGTAGTTTTAACATCGTTCTGTATCATCTGTAATAGAATGATGTTTCTAATAAGTTTATCACTAAACGCGTTTGTAAATTGTGGCTTAGAAAAACCATAGTGGTGTGATAGCATAGATCTGGCGATAACGCAGCGTAGCGCCTTTGTTGTAGCGCACACGTGGCATTAACATTGCTAATATGATAAGTTGGGTCTGCGCTAAGGAGCCGAACACAAACCGAGCCGCTATACTCGCGGTGTCAAAAACTCAAAGAAATTTGTTGATTATGAGTCAACCTGAAAAATATAACCTTTCATTCAAATAATTGCTTACAACCGGTCCTATTGGAAGTCTAAAGGGGAGGCCTATGTTCAGCAGTGGACGTCTTACGGCTGATATGATGATGATGATGATTCAAATAATTTTCCAAATCGGTAAAGGTGTCTATGAGAAATAGAGGAGCATACTACTACTACGAACTACTTTTTATATGAATGACTGAATAACAAATATGGCAATTTTATACGTTTGCCAGTAAGCCGTATAACCGGTTATGATTTTATTACACTATTTATTGATAAAGTTTGATTTTTAATTCGAGTCAGTAAAATGACAAGTGCAACTCTCACTGATACATACAAAATGAAACAAACCAGGAACACTGGAAATGTCATCTTACTGACTGGAATTAATAATCGTAGTTTAGTTGAGATACAATTACATTCTGCCGAAGCTGTCTTTTTTTTGAGCACTCTCCTTTGTGCTCGGCTCCTAAGCTTAGGCCCACCATAACTTAAAATGTCTCGTGTGCGCTATTTTGACGTCTTGCAAACGTCGCGTTGACTATGAACTGATGCTTGTTTTACAAATATGAGATCTATGGGTTTATAATTGTAGTAGATTCTCGATTGTGGTGCTAAATTTGTGTTGAATTTAGTCAGTTTTTGCAGATTCCGAAAGGTGGAGTTTGTAATCTGTTTTGGTTTTGTCGTTGGTTTGAATTGTGGCTAATTTAATATTCATCTTCAGTTTAACTAGATTTGGTTCCAGCCATCTTTGTTTAGTTGTTGTTGCTTATTTGTGCGTTTTTACAGCAGGTAGGACTAATAAAGATCAATTTAAGTTAAAAGTGGTTCGATTTGTCATCTGTTATATTCTACTGTTTGTGTTATCTGTGTGGCTTGGTTTTCGTTCTTTTTCTGCTTGCTTTCTGTTGCACTAATATTATTAAAATTTTGATCAAACTTTACTAATTTTACTTCTTATTATTGAAATGTAAAAATCTAAAATATCGTTCGTGATTTTATAAAATTTTATTGTTAATGAATTTGTATTTGTAGTGTCTGATAGTAGAAAATCAAATAGCACGATCAATTTAAAATCTCCACCTCACATTACCAATATTTTTGCCCAAAGACTTACTCTCAAATAACAGCTATTTCAACCTCACCCCTCTCCACAGATCCACAAGGAGCTCCACCGTCTAGTGTCGGACGCCCCCCGCCCCCCGGCGGCGCCCCCCCGCCGTGCGCCCCCCCCTCCCCCGCACGCCCCGCCCGTACGTCGCACGCGGTTCATGCGCTCCGACAGCATCGTGGATGAATATGAGAACAGCGTGTTCGACGAGCGACTGTTCGATAATATTCATAACTTTGGAGAGAACCCGGTTAGTAACACATTTGAAAGTAATACTAAAGTCCGGTCGTAGAGCAGGAGGAATTTTCTCTTTACCTACTGACAGTGATGAAAATGTTTGTGCATTTTTCTTTTAAATAAAAGGTAACCAGTATGACAGTATGCGGTTATGCATACTATGGTAAAAGGTTTACAGTCCCTGAGGACGGCAGTCATTGCATATGTGCAAGCGAGACTCATTATATTTACGCGGGAGTGACAGAGACAGGTAATAATAGGTCAATGTACGGAATTCCTCCTGCTCTATGACCGGACTTTAGCCATATTTTTTAAATTATTAGCAAGAATACAAGTGTGTGTATCATGTCTTGAGTATAATTTCAGTTTTGATGGGCCACGGTCGTTACGCAATGGGTGCTGGAAGCCGGTTGACATTGTCAAGGGAGGCCTGGAAAACGCTGAACCGATGGCTTACTCTGGAAATTAATAACATAAATCTTGGTTGCTATGTTTGTGTGTAACCGATCAATGACTGAATTTGCATATCCGAGATTTCCAATCAGAAACAACTCTCAAAAACAAACAGCTCGACACAATTCGGGTGAAATTCGGCTGATTTTATATCACCGGAGCATATGCCTTTTTGACTTCGAGCGTCTCGTTGAAAGAAAGAAAACTAGAAAAGCATACAATTTGGTTAAACTTTTTTTTTCTTTTAATCTTTGCCTCACACTAGAAATTTCTCCTGGTCGTGGGTGCGTTTACAAACATATTATTATACACAAACGCCCAGACCCGAAACAACAACTAATTCCACACGTAATAACTTGTCTCAAAATCTCCTCAGACTCAAAGCAGCATCGAACTCATTCTATCAGGAGAACAGCCTCCCAACGAGGAGGAGGTGGAGCTGCGAGTGCCGGTGGAGAGGAGTGCCAGCTGTGAGGAGAGGCAGTGGGCCGCCAGGGTGGCGCGGGGGGTCATTCAGTTCGCACGGTGCTGGATGTTGTTCGTGGTCGAGAGGTGCGACCGGGGCCGGGGACTGAGACCCAGGTGAGGAGTGACACTGTAGAATACTTCGCACAGTTAGCAGACAGCGTCAAAATGATGTTTGATGCTGATTAAAACTTGCAATATTTCTATAAAAGTCAATTCACTCCGAGAAGCGACGCTCCGCACACATTCAATACAGCGACTCTAAATCGTCACGTCTCGATGTAAACTGACACTGACTGACTGGTATCATAAGTAGCCCTGGTATTGAATAACGACAATTGAAAGAAAACGGTATATTTTAGGCATTATAAGTCTGACAGTCTCTTAAGCTCCACCCAGGGCAATTTTAACTCCTGAAAGAGTCCTAACCTCTATGACACAAATTATAAGATTCTGAATGTTTGTTACAGATGGGCAAGTCAAGGTTTAGAATTTTTAATGCTGGCTTGCGACCCACGAAATACGAAGCATCTCAGTGATGAAGAATTTGAGGTAATGTTTCCAAATTGTTTTATAGAAATTGATATTTCTCTGTTATAAAATCGATGATACCAGTGATATTAATTATGGTATTTCAGGAGCTGAAGAGTTTAATGGATGGCTGTATCTCACACGTGATTGGCTCCCGGCCTGCACCGAACCCACCAACACATTCACCTCGGCCGCGTCCACGCCTTCCGGTACGTTAACTTTCGACGACTCTCGTTATGAACACATAATGTTGTTGACGACTAAGTCATAAGCAATAATAACTATTTTACTATGTTTCCAGAGTCCGTTCCCGAACAACAACTCAGGTCGCGAGGCCCCGACCCCACCGACCCCGCCGCCCATGGAAACTGACCCGCTCAACTATCCGCCCGAGGCCATCGAGTGTAATGGTAAGTGCGCTTCTGTCTTCAGGCTCAAGTAGACGCCTCGCTGCGGTCTGGATTTTTGAATCCCTTGCTACGCTCCGGATTCTACTTTAGAATTCTTCGCTCCGTCTAATCTACTATTACACCTCGCATTTATGAGGGAGGCAGAAACTAGAACTAGGCGCCTGTTACGATTTGTATGATTTTTTTTAGTATTAAATTTAAATGTTTCCTCCACAGCGCATAGAAGGCGCGTTCTCGCTGCGATCGAGCGTGTAGACACCGAGCGAGACAACAGACTGCGAAACAACAAGAGTGTAGGACACGTGTTAGGAGCCCCGCTCACCAGCTACGAGCCCAAGCTGCGGCAGCTCACCTTCAAGTGGCAGCGAGGACTCAAGATCGGAGCCGGCACCTTCGGGAAGGTATGTAGGACACGTGTTAGGAGCCCCGCTCACCAGCTACGAGCCCAAGCTGCGGCAGCTCACCTTCAAGTGGCAGCGAGGACTCAAGATCGGAGCCGGCACCTTCGGGAAGGTATGTAGGACACGTGTTAGGAGCCCCGCTCACCAGCTACGAGCCCAAGCTGCGGCAGCTCACCTTCAAGTGGCAGCGAGGACTCAAGATCGGAGCCGGCACCTTCGGGAAGGTATGTAGGACACGTGTTAGGAGCCCCGCTCACCAGCTACGAGCCCAAGCTGCGGCAGCTCACCTTCAAGTGGCAGCGAGGACTCAAGATCGGAGCCGGCACCTTCGGGAAGGTATGTAGGACACGTGTTAGGAGCCCCGCTCACCAGCTACGAGCCCAAGCTGCGGCAGCTCACCTTCAAGTGGCAGCGAGGACTCAAGATCGGAGCCGGCACCTTCGGGAAGGTATGTAGGACACGTGTTAGGAGCCCCGCTCACCAGCTACGAGCCCAAGCTGCGGCAGCTCACCTTCAAGTGGCAGCGAGGACTCAAGATCGGAGCCGGCACCTTCGGGAAGGTATGTAGGACACGTGTTAGGAGCCCCGCTCACCAGCTACGAGCCCAAGCTGCGGCAGCTCACCTTCAAGTGGCAGCGAGGACTCAAGATCGGAGCCGGCACCTTCGGGAAGGTATGTAGGACACGTGTTAGGAGCCCCGCTCACCAGCTACGAGCCCAAGCTGCGGCAGCTCACCTTCAAGTGGCAGCGAGGACTCAAGATCGGAGCCGGCACCTTCGGGAAGGTATGTAGGACACGTGTTAGGAGCCCCGCTCACCAGCTACGAGCCCAAGCTGCGGCAGCTCACCTTCAAGTGGCAGCGAGGACTCAAGATCGGAGCCGGCACCTTCGGGAAGGTATGTAGGACACGTGTTAGGAGCCCCGCTCACCAGCTACGAGCCCAAGCTGCGGCAGCTCACCTTCAAGTGGCAGCGAGGACTCAAGATCGGAGCCGGCACCTTCGGGAAGGTATGTAGGACACGTGTTAGGAGCCCCGCTCACCAGCTACGAGCCCAAGCTGCGGCAGCTCACCTTCAAGTGGCAGCGAGGACTCAAGATTGGAGCCGGCACCTTCGGGAAGGTATGTAGGACACGTGTTAGGAGCCCCGCTCACCAGCTACGAGCCCAAACTAATTTGACTACTTTTACTTAAAAATTATGCCTTCATCATTTTTTGTAACTAAAATTATTTCTTTGTATCTACAGGTGTACACAGTGGTGAACACGGAGAGCGGCCAACTCCTGGCCATGAAGGAGCTGTCAGTGGGCGCGGGAGACAGGAGAGCGCTGCAGCGAGCTGCCAACGAGCTGAAGGTGCTGGAGGGAGTGCTGCATCCTCATCTCGTGCGGTACTACGGCTGTGAGCTGCACCGGGTATGAAACATGTTCATTATTGTTCATATATTAACACGGAGAGCGACCAATACTCACTTTTAACTTAACTATATTTTCCGTTCAACTGCAAAAACGATATGCAGCAATTTTCACAAATACTACATGCTGTTAAAATGCCAAGTTTCTACCAAGCGGTAGAAAAGTTTCAAACAAGTGGTAGAAGCATTTCTATCAAGTGGTAGAAATGTAAATACCAAATAGTAGAACCGTTTCCACCAAGCGGTAGAAATATTTCTACCAAATGGTAGAAGCGTTTCTATCAAGCGATAGAAGTGTTACTATCGAGCAGTAGAAACGTATCTACCAAGTGGTAGAAATGTTTCTACCAAGTGTTTGAAACGTGTAAGTACCCGCCCTGTACTAATAATATCCCCTCTTTTCTTCCCAGGAGGAAATGCTGCTATTCATGGAGCTATGCGTGGAGGGCTCCCTGGAGGCTCTGGTGGCGACGTCGGGCGCGCTGGCCGAGCACACCGTGCGCAAGTACACCAAGCAGCTGCTGTCCGCGGTCCGGGAGCTACACACACGGGCCATCGCACACCGGGACATCAAGAGTTAGTACCCAGTAACATATGCTCCCTGCCTAGCAGAATATAAAGCACGTACCCTATTCCTTTAAACCCTGCAGACAGAAATAGGAGTCCTGCATAGCGGGGCTCCCTCGTCGAAGTTCGTATTATGTCGTCTTCCCGTCAACGTGACCTATTTTAAAAATTTTCTTTGGAATGAAAAATTCGAGCCGCGTTCAGGAATTGAACCCGCGATCTCAAAATTCAGACTTTCCAACCGAGCTAACGGGGTTCTTACTTACTGCGTCGAATTCTTCAATCCATTTCTAAAGTCTCAAGGTGGCGTTCGAATTTTTCTTTGAAATTCGCTGCGTATGCGTTAATGCGTTTAATTTATATAAAAATTACCCAACATTACCCATTTTATTTCCTCCCCAGGTGGTAACATCTTCCTGACCAACGAGGGCCACTGCCTGAAGCTGGGTGACTTCGGCTGCGCCGTCAAGATCCGCGCCAACACCACCGCGCCCGGGGAACTGCAGGGATTCGTGGGCACGCAAGGTTGGTTCATGTAGCTATGTCTTCTGAGGTCAAAGAGTGTCGGCAAAATGACGGGGCCCCCCTTTAGAGGGCCAAAGCCTGCCGGGGTCGCGGGACTCATGAATTACCGTGACCCCGGAAGTAAAGGGCTATTGAAGGACACAGTGGATTTTAGTCAGTACAAGTCTGACACTCCCTCCCGCTCTGCCCTGGGTGGAAGGACACATTATTTTGACGATATTACCACGCTAAAAAAAAATCTTCCGTGGTCGCCTGTGAACGTCCCAGGAGACTTCTGAGCTTCTGGAAGGAGCTGGGTTGGCTCATATAGCCAACCGTCCCACCTCACGCATGATGGACCACCTACGAGTCCAAATGCGGAACGGAGCCCCTAACAATACAATATAGCTATTTCTTACAAATTAAATAATAAGAGATGGTAATATTGTAGGTCAAATTGCACCAGTCACACTTAAATCATTCAGGACATTTAAGCAGTACTTCATTTAATTTTTTATTTCATTTATTAATTCCAGTATTTTTTTACATTGTAACGAAAATGTTATACATTATAACATACACTGTAATATCGTTTTTAGCAAGATTATTTACAAAAAAAAAACGATGATGACACTAATACAATTAGTGAGCTGTTTTACTACCTATGACGTTAAAAACGAAAGAATAGACAAGTTAACTAAAAAATTTTGTGTTAGCCAAATATGATGAAGGTTTAAAATTTGCAATACGTCACTTCTACGTAGGTATTTTTCTAACGCCACGAGCCCCCAACTCTGAAGTTTTGTGAACATTAAAAAATATTTTTTTCAGGAAAGAAAAGAAAATAATCAAAAAAATTATAGTTTATTTTCTTTTTATAAAATAAAAAAACATAATAAAAAGAAAAGAAATAATGTTCTGGCCTAACTGCTCCCATGAACTGATTGACTATCAGGGTCCAAGAAATTGACATACCTAAATATTATTTTTATTTCAGCGTACATGGCTCCCGAGGTGTTCATGAAGTCGTCAGGACATGGTCGCGCCGCAGACATCTGGTCACTCGGCTGTGTCGTCACTGAGATGGCTTCCGGCAAGGTAAATACTAATTATTATTATCTAAGTTACATTGTCGATCACTTCACAAACGAGAAACTTTAAAATTCTTTTAGTGATTTTTAAGATCGAGTCCATATAAATCGAAGTCGTAAGAATTGAGCCAGATTTTACCTTTAATTCATCATCAGATTAGCTGTCGAATGTCCACTGCTGAATATACAACATTAATTTAGCGAAACCCAAAACACTTATCTAGTATTTTTATGTAAAGAATCTATAATAGTAGTTTATGAAACTGGTACATAATGAGGGGTATTATACACGAGTGTATAATACCTAGTTATGTACAGTTTCATATACTACTTTATCTACTTTCATTGAACACGAATTTATCAAATAAAAGATAAAGATTGACACAGTATTATGCCGCCAAAATTCCCGTTATCACCGCGCATGGGCCACAGCGCGCGCAGCCACAGATATAAAATCAAATGGATGTATCTATGATCTGTAATCTGTATCGTAATGAAAAAAAAATTATTATAACATTATTTTGTTAGAGAAATAGTGTCATAATTTAATTTTTTAATTTCATTTCGATATACTGTGTGTAAAGTACGTCATTATAAACTCGTTTTGAGTTTTGTATTTTGAATTTAACGATATGAGAGTAGATAAACAAAATTTCAAAACTGGCATCTTCAAGAATCACAAAGTTATAGGCTTGTTAAGTTATGGGGGCATACCATGTTTGGGTTTGCATGATACCTTTGTATGCATAACCGACAGGCAAGCCCTAGCATGTATGTGTTAAAACTGTACAGTTATTGGTGCATGTATCGGTTATGCGTACACGGTTAAAACCATCATAAAAACCCTAACGTGTATGGCCTCCATTACATGGTTGTTCGCACAAAAATATGCGTCTTACTTGTGTGTGGACACTGCTGCGTTTACCGATGCGTGATCTTATAGAGAACCCTGAGGCCCCACTGACGACCAGCCGAAATCTCGACCTTAACCCACATATTTCTGTCCTTAGCGTCCCTTCTCGCAATACGACAGCAACTACCAGATAATGTTCCTGGTGGGTTCTGGTGGACGTCCCGAGATCCCCTCGACCCTGTCTGCAGAAGGTCAGCAGTTCTGTCTGTCATGCCTCACACACGACCCCGACCTGAGGCCAAGGGCGGAACAACTGACGCTGCATCACTTCCTCATGGTAAGTGGTAAGTGTATCACTGCATGTTACTAATATAATCATCATTGTGTTTGTTTAATTAACATGTTCATTGTCAACTTACTATTTGTTTCATCTTCTATGTAATTATTTTACCAATCGAACATTAACCTTCCAGTATTGTGGTAAGGTTGAAAATCCATTAAAGAAAGTCAAGTTGAGGTATGTTGATGTGCTGGCGTCTGTACATAAAAGAGCAGGGTATGTCGTAAGTCTAAACCGCTAAACATAGCAACCAGATTTTTTGTCAGTAGTTGCAGTATTTATGTGGGGAAGCAGAAAGGAAGGTTTTTACGAAAGTCCACTTACAGAGTGTAAAGGAATGAAAACCCATTATTGAATATAAATAAACTATCTAGAGCCATCGGCTTTTCCTGCATGGAGTTCGTGAACTATCCCAAAGGCTAATACTACCCGAATAATAATTATGATGGTATATGTATTAATCCAGACGATAATAATTCAGTCTCTGCCGAATTTCATCAAAATCCGCTCAACCGTTCATCCGTGTTTGAGTAACAAACATTCATCCAAACGTTTGCGATTATAATATAAGGGATTTATCATCATCTAAGTAGTATCATCATAAACTCTAATTTATCCAGTGTGTTATGTATGTTGCTAAATCTTGTTGTTTGACATGGTTCGTAATGCTATGTGATTTCTACATAATTATGTACAGTTTTAAAACCTCAATTTTTATCCTCTTTATAGACTACAGGCCCATGCACAAAATGGATGGGTCATATGAACCATCAGGTGACGTATATAGGACGATATAAGAACATAAAATAATAAGATTCAGCACTATGCCGTCACTTGTAAGCTGCCCAATTGTCTCTTTTTCCGTGATCCGGGGGTTGCAATGCAACCCTCGATTTTTTCCCCTTGTCTCATGATTTTTGTACGGCGTTGCGGAATAATAGATTAGAAGCTGTATTGAAACAGTATGAAACTGATGCCGTACAGAATCAAATGACCAAAACCCTGTAAATTGTCAGAAAAAAAAATACCGACTTTCTGGCGCACCATTTTTTTACGGCACTGCGCGCTTTCTTATTATTTTTCATGGATCTATCGATGGTAAAAATGCCGTACAAAAATATAATGATTTGGTCATGTACTCACTCTACCTGCACTTTTGAATACTCACCAGCACTCAGTTGGACAGCTTACAAGTGACGGCATAGTGCTGAATCTTATTATTTTATGTTCTTATATCGTCCTATATACGTCACCTGGTGGTTCATATGACCCATCCATTTTGTGCATGGGCCTGTAGTCTATTATGTTATAACAACGCGCTACCGCCGAGAAATAAATGACGTTAATTCAGTAGTAATGACTATTGTCACGTCTTACATCCTTTAATTTTTTTGTTTGTTCATCTTTTTGTTCATTTTCATAAAAGTAAGTCATCACTTTTCGTCCATCTTTTATTGTATTCATTATACGTAGGTAGTATAAAATATTATCCCATAAAGCAAACAATGTTATAAACTAAAACCATTTTCCCAGGTAAAATCCGATGAAAACGACTGTAACTGCGAGCCAGGATTCCTGATCACAAAATGACGTGAGCTGTAACTCCACTCGGTTATCATAAACGTATAGTTGAACCAGGAATAGTATGCACTTCGGTAAACTTCGTGTTTCCGAAATAACACGAACGTCGCGACACAGAGTATCTCCCCGCAGAGGCAAAACTTTATAATCTTTTCTACTTTCACGTTTGTGACTGTTCTATTGTTTGTTCGTACAGTGCCCTAACTAGCCTTTCATGCGTCCTCTTTTATGCGTGTCGCACTCCTATTTACGGCACTGTGTTCATATTTCCGGACATAGACGAATATTCCCGAAGCACACATTATTCCTGGTACATCTATATACAGTAACTAGTCGACTAGGCGAACCATTGAATTGTTAGCTATTATTATGGGTAATGTCGGTGTTTCTACACACCACTACCCATCCCTCCGGGGAAAATAACTATGTTTTGGTATCAAAGGTATAATAGTTGGTACTCCTATTGAAGATTTAACGTGACTTCTAGGCCAGTTAACTGATCTTTAAATGATCTACTGTTAGACGAAAGTTTTAAGAGAATATTACTGCGTAATATAAAGCATTTATTTTATTACATTTTACATGGAGAAGTAGGTAAGTGGAGTAACTGATTTGTCGGCAAAATACAATAGTTGTTACATCGATCAATTGTCATCGGCTCAGCGAGTCGAAAATGGCAGCAATAGAGTAAGAATAAGAATAAATTTATTTCACTGTTACTAAGATAACCGTAAATCTAAACATAGTTTCATCTCTAACTAATTTAAGAGAACATTGGTGGTCCCCAAACTAGGTTTTACCTGTATCTTGGGAACCTGAGTCAGTTGAATATTCAATGTGACGAATTTTGTAAATACAAAATGAGATTATTCTATAGATAGAGTAGGTAATTGATAAAGAACAATTTCATTTTTTCAAGTGACCATTTAGATCCCCAGTACCCTTAGCACGAGTTTTCACTGTTTTACTTTACATCGTCTTTCCAGTATTTACAGCGTTTCTTGTATGAAAAAATGGAACAGCGCCTCTGGTGTGCGAAGAAGGAACTATTTTTTTTCCTTGAAAATTGTCAATTTGAAATTGTCAAAGTTCCAGTTTACTTTACGTCTCAAATACTGAAAACTTGTGCTAAGGGTACAGTATTCCATTTGCTAACTACTCTGTGATTTTAAAAACTATGACTTTTGATTGATTTTATAATGTGTGGTGAAAAAAATCACTAGAGTAATATAGAGTCACTTGTGTATTGTCACCTTTTTTAAATGTACAGACGACAGCAGGTCAACCTACCCGAATCTGTCAAACATAACCAATCAAACATTCACCTTCCACAATTGTTATAAGGTTGAAAATCTATTAAAGAAATTTGACATTGACAGATTGAGGTATCTTGATGTGCTGGCGTCTATATTTCTGTAAAGCTGTTATCAGACACTCCACTGTTTGGTTTTTAAATGTATTTCTGTAAAGCTGTTATCAGACACTTCATCCACAGTTTGGTTTGGAAATGAAATGAATCAAAATTGATTCATTCGCGCAAATCATTCGATTAAGGCGTCTGATATCAGTTTAATATTCGTGTTTTTATGACACATTTGTACTTGAACTATATTTGGATAGATTAGGTAATGATGAAATGTGTTTTATCTTAAATAATGATATCTGGAATTTAATTCCTTTTGGTGATCTTACGAGGACTATAGGCTTTCCGATTGTAAAGGTCACCCTATAAAGCTTTTTAAAATAAATATAGTAGCTTTTATTGAAGGTACATTTTATTACTACTGAGCCATGAATGTAAATAAAATCAAATTAATGTGCCATTAAAGGATTTCAACTAAATTTTATATGAAAACCCTGCTTTTCATACAAAATTAATGCGATGGTTTGTGATCGCATAATAATAAATATTTAGAAACTATAATTCCTTTCGTAGTAGGTGAACTTGTACAGCTATGTGGGAGTCCACAACTACAAAGCTTCGAACACACTGAGGTAAATTCCGAGCGATTTAGGGAGCTTGCTAAAGACGCAATGCGACCGATTCCAACTACAAGTGAAAATCATCCTTATCACTACGACATATTATTATGACATAAAACGTGCGGTTATCAACGGGCAGATGAAAAACAAAACACGCTCGCCACGACGACGTAAGTCAGTCGAATTGCATCATTATATCGTAGTAGCAAGGACGATTTTCATTTTTAGTTAGTAGAAATTGCAAATCGCACGAATTACGTTTAGGCAAATTCATTACGTGATCGTAATGATACAGAAGCCAGGCAACTATTTGCGACAAAAAGTTGAAACAATAGTCGCGTAGAAATGTCCCGCATCTATTGTGTTAGCTTTATGTACGAGTATGAATTCTCTTTGTCAGTGTGCATTTTGAATTCTTGACTTTTAAGTGCCTAAAATGGCCTAGTTATACATAGATGATAGACTGTGAAAAACATGAAAACTATGAAGTATAACCAAGATACGATATAATTTGTGATAGCAAAAATATAGATAAAAGAATATTTCTATACTTTATTAAAATAGGAAAGAAGTCGTCCTGGACAATTTAAAAAGAATGTGTAGGTACACTTTATTAAAAAGGAATAGTATGACTGGAAAAATATAATTAGTCCGCCACTTTTGTTACGTAAACCAAAATTGACGAAGTTACGACGCTTTTAAAATTGCCAATACGTCACAAGCAAGTACAGTTTTTACTTGTTGTTTACTCTTGAATTTTGATGTAATATAATATAATATTCCACAACTATCACACAATGCCATCTAGTCCCAAGCTAAGCAGAGCTTGTGTTATGGGTACTAGACAACACTGATAAACATACTTATATATTTCTAAATACATACATATTATAGATAAATTACACCCAGACACAGAACAAATGATCGTGCTCATCACACAAACATTTTTCCTGGATGGGAATCGAACCCACGACCTCCGGCATAGTAGTCAGGGTAACTAACCACTAGACCAACAGGCCTGACATGTGTTATATCTTTGTAAATATGCATTGATGTAACAAAAGAAAAATTCGTTTCCATTATTTATCAAAACTCTTAAGGTGCGTACAGACTATGTAACATAATTATATAACTTGTGTTTTATAACACGTCCGCATTATGTAACCTTGTTTTTCAACATTGCAACATAAAACAATACTTGTACACTGTACACATTAGAACGACAATGCAATATAACTATGTTATATAACCATTATAACTTGTCGTTCTTCAGTGCTACACGTGACTAAGTTATATAACATTGTTATACATGTCAACAACATGTTATTATAACATGCTTTATGACATTCAGTGTCCACATTATCTAAAACATGTTATATATAGCAATGTTTTATAAAATGTTATGTTATATAATCTGTACGCTCCTTTACTGACGGGCTAATTAAATTTGCACTTAAAGCTACTGTCTATACGCCTATTGAGTCGTCCTGAACAAATATAATAATGTAAATAAAAGCTAAAAATATATTTTGATATTTATGAACAATGAAATAGAGAAGAATTTTATTTGACTGTAGAGAATATTATTAGGTATATAAAAACGAGTACCTATGTATGTGATAAGTGCACTTTTAAAGTGGTAAATGTATATTTTGATTCTTTTTAACGTTCTTTTAGTTGCGACACTGTTGCGCAACTTTTTTGAATATAAGGTTTCTGAATTGCGAATTTGAAATTGAGAACTTGTCTAATTTTACTACAAGGGAGATACGATGGGCAAGTTCTAATAATATTTGAATAAAATCAATTGTCGTGCATTTACAATCGTTTTATTAAGTTATTTCCCTTTCCCCTTTGTGAGGATAATTTTAAAAATTAAAATAGAGGATGATACTTAATAATTGTGATGGTAAAATTTATTTATGAAATCTCGTATAAAAATCCTAATGAAAAATATTGTCTCGTTTATAGCAGATAAAAGTACTTTGTACGTAGATAGTGAAAATTTTGTAACTATCAAAATAATTTGTTAAATTATATGAAATTTTAAAATGAAGGTAGGTAATGTATGTTATAGAAATATGTACCTACTTGGAGAAGACGTGGAAATATATCAATTGGTTTCCCTAAACAAGTTGTTGTTTTTATTTGACCCTGCTACGAGACTTATGTCCTATCCTGCCTGTGTGCCCTGGGATTGCCCTGACTTGCTGTATTGTTGACATGAAGGCACTTCACTGCACATGCACGCCATCTGCGGGTGCACATGCACAGTATGTATGCGAACTATGCGGTTCAATTAAAAAGGAAGGTATATCAATGACCATCTCTCAACGTTTGAAAATAACGTTTAGCAATAAAATACTTTGTGCAAATTAATTTTAACGGTGTATACCAGGGGTCACCAATTAGTTTCGTTCGGGGTCCGTTTTAAAAACGTGAAATGACCATCGCGATCCGCAGAACATTTTGTAGAGAAAAAAAAATGGTAAATAATTTGTAATTACGGAATATATACAATTATAACAAAGGTATTTTTTCAAATTTCTATGTGTTTTATTGCGTATTTGATATTAAATCCAGAAACTTTCTGGAAATTTATCATAAAGATCTTACTCTGTAGTGCAAATCGACGTGTTCTCTCGGTCCGCACAAAATAGGTCGGCGGTCCGCCATTTGGTGACCCCTGGTGTATACTATCATGTTAGAGTTATTTTCATATTTATCATCTAATATATAAAATTCTCGTGTCACAGTTTTCGTTGCCATACTCCTCCGAAACGGCTTGACCGATTTTGATGAAATTTTTTGTGCTTATCCGGTATCTATGAGAATCGGCCAACATCTATTTTTCATCCCCCTAAATGTTAGGGGTAGTCCACCCCTAATTTATTTTTTTATTTTTTAGACAAAATTTTTAATTTATGGCAAAACAACGTTTGCCGGGTCAGCTAGTGTTTATTTAAAAGCGTGGAAGTGTTAAAAAAGCGTGCATGACGTTACAGCCTTCCTTCCTTATTGAACCGCGTAGTACGGTCCTGCACCCTACTTGAGTAAAAATTAAATCTTTAATAAATTTTAATAACAGAAAGTTTAAATGAAAGAGCAAAATTCCAACGAAAAATTTGATTTATTGAGAGCAACATTCAATTGACACGGATACACTTACAAGCTACATACATGTTTGAGTTGCCACAGAGTAACAAATGTCAGTAACACAATCATCATAGTGATCGCCAAGTAAAAATATTTTTTATTGCTTTTAGTTAAATTAAAAAGACATTAATTCATAATTATTTACGACTTTGTACCTTAGTACATCACACTATTTCAGATCAGCAACAAAATTTTAATTTGTGTTTACGTAAACGTTGAGTTTTTGGATACCTAGTTTTATCGTAGTGCAGTGACGAGCAATAAAATGTATGAATTTAACAAAATTCGAACGCGATTTTCTTGTCAAATACTGATTTGTACTAGTCTATTTCGTGCTAGCATGACTTCCAAATTTGAATTCTACTAAGTTATTATAATTGCTCGTGACTGTACTGTTGGGCTACTGATATTTGTCACTCTGTGACCTAGTACGGACAGGTACTGGTGACACCTAATTAAGTAAACATTCAACATTTATGGCTAAATACAATCGTATAATACTATAAAAGCAATTTTGATATGTTTACATTACAAATGGCAAGGGTACATTTAGATTTTCTAATACATTTAAAATACTATAATTGTTAGATAATATTTTTAAGTATTTTTTGCTGTTCATTTTAAGAGATGTATTATTTTCTCTTAAATAGAGAAAATTATTATGTTTCCATAGAACTAACAGTGATAATACAAACTAGGAACACGAATACATCTCTTCACTTATGAACCCACTGTGCAGGTGCAACACGCGTGTTATACAAACCACATAAGGAGGGTGGATCCAACATAACAGCGGAGCCACTTTGAAAGTGATTCCCAATCCACGCTAAAAGTAGATCCAAGATTGCAGTGGATCCACAAACATTTACATAACGTGTATACAGCAAATTATACGTAAAGGTGCTCCCACCATTAGCATTCGCGTGTAATGTAACATACCAGATTCGACTTTGAGCATTACATTACAATTCTACTCCTCGACTGACGATCATTGCGTGTAATGTGACATTATAGATTTGACTGTGCGAGCACCTGCCGAAAACATTTAACTTTTAATTTGAGCGCATATACTCCTTACAATTTGCACCTTGTAATTATACAATATGTAATACCTTGACACAACTTGTAACATCAATGCGCTGATGTAATACTCGTTTTTTGTCATTACAAGGTTCGCGCTGTAATGCTCGATTTTCTTCCTTTCACTGATGTAAAGGTCGAATCTGTAACGTGACATTACAGGCGAATGCTATCAATGAGGGAGCACCTTAAGGGTAAGGTCCCACGTTGTCCCCATGATATAAACTGCACGATAATTAATAGCATAAGCCCACCTTTTATAGTCCTAAATACCTACGAACATTCTATAAACATCTTCCATTTACCATCATAGTTCAATTAACGATTAATACTAAACAAAAATCTATTATTTCAACAATATACATTTTTTTACATGATATTTTTCCATTTAAATATCAATGAATAGCTTTATATTAAGGTAAAAAGCTTGGCGTGTGTATACTTTTCTCTAAGGGTAAGGTTACATTGATATTAATAATTATACAACAATTTATATAAGTATAAGTTCTTACATAGTAAGCATAATGTATAATATCATGAGTTTTGTATAACTCGACATCAGAATATAGGTATGTTTATTAAGTTCATAATATTATACCTATTAGTGCAATATTTATTTATTATAATAAATATTATAAATCAGGTACATACATATAATATATGAAATAAATATTGAAATGTCATATTATTATAGATTCCCTTTCATTTTTATAAATATTTCTTGCCAACGTTAAAATTATCATCCCTTCAACATAATTATCTAACATTTAATACAATATAATTTAAATAACAAGAATAAATAAATATTAATACAGAGTTATAATTTCATAACTACAACTACTTAATAAAAGTAACCATTGCTCAGATAATTCTAAATTATTTAGCAAAATATATTCGTTGATTTCAGCTTTCGACAGCAAATAAACACTTTAAATAAGCAACGATATAATTATTATAATATTATTAACGATATGTATTTTTTATTTAGATAAATATTTTTGTGCAGATTGTATAATTTACTTAACTAAGACACAGCAAGTTAATGCTACCGTTCTTCTCATAAGGTGTTAAACCACTCATATCTACTTGTGCTTCGCGGCGCGCTTAGTAACTATCTCTAAAACTAACATTCAGTTATATTGTATTTAATTATTATTTTTTAAACATAAGAAATATATCATGAAAATAAATGTAGTAGGTAAGTAAGTAATCAAAATCGAAGACAACAAACTACCTCAAAATATAAAAAAAAACCGTTGAAATTCTGCCTGAAAGTGTTCAAATAAAAAAATATCATCACTACCTATCTCAAAAATTTAAATCATTTTTACCTTATTAAAATATGTAAACATGTCTTATTAAAATTTCATGAAATTAAACTCATATAACATAGAGTACCTACATTAATAAAAATGTCATAGTGAATAATCAACAATGTTCAATTAATTTTATCACATCATAATGCATCCTAATTTATTTTAATATTGTTTATACTCTTTTTTTTTTCAGCCAGTGAACAATCATGACAATCCTTAAATAAATTATGACAAAATGGATAAAATACTGACGAATTGACTCTTAGGGCCTACGCACACCACGTTTTTTAAACGCGCCGTCGACGCGTGTTTTAGAAACGCGCGTCGACGGCGCGTTTTTATCAAACAGCAGTTTGTTGTCGTTTGTATCGCGTCAAACGCGCGATTGCATCGCGTCTGTATCGCTACACACGTGCGTGTGTATCGATTCAAACGAATATTTGAATTTATACAGGTGTGCAAAGGTCTGCAGGCTGCGTCTGACTTGCGTGCGGATCGCGTCTGTATCGCTACAATCGCGCGTCAACGGCGCGTTTAAAAAACGTGGTGTGTATATATATGTGTGCCCTTGGCATTACATAAGTCTTATTAATATAATAATTGATATGAGTAATTGATTAAACCTAGACTTAATTATACACTTTGATATGTTTTTGATATTCTTGGCCATGTCGAGCATGACAGTCAACATCGACGATATGTATACGATTTTTACTTAGTTGCTAAAGTATTATATTAAGTTGGTACTTACTCTTAATATACTATTAAAATTAAAACAGCAACATTTTTTTTTTTTGTTTCAAGTACTTATTAATTTTGTAATTAATTCAAAAAACAGTGATCAAAAGTATTTTCAAAATATAAATAAATAATTTTTTTCATACATTAAATGAATTTGACTTTGATATTTTAATCAATAAAATTGATTTAACATCTTTATATGACAACTTAATTATTAATAATTTTCAACAGTTTTTACTTAGGTACTCATTTCTTTAAAGTACTTTTTTTTTTAAGTAATTTGCGTAATAATTTTTAGCGGGCATACCTACTTGGTTTTATTTTTTGAATATGTTTGAACGGCGGTGGTCAACTAACGATTGTTTTTACGAGTATATCCCTCCTGTAGTGTATTTTAAATCAATAACGTAGTTTTTTCTCATGTGTATATGTATTACCTCATTTTTTCATCTTCTTTCTATACATAGTAAATGTATCCCTTATTGTAGCAAGGCTACCTTGTTTTTTGCCAAAAACTGACTTGGGAACAATCGATTAAATAATTTTGAATTATAATAAAATAATTAAACTTTTTGGAAGAAGTGTAAATATAAATATACAACGTACCGAAGCCGAAGTCATAACACTGTTTTGTATTTTGCTCCGTTAAAATATTCAGAAAAGTGGTAAAAAGTTTTCATAATAAGTAGTGTTCTATATCCCCGTAAAGCTGTGTTGACGAACTATCCAGTGGTGTCTAAATCTCACCAGGACTCTTGCGCGTTCGTGAGTAATAAGCAAATTACTTTCAAAAACTTTAAATAACGACTGCGTTGTTGCTGCGTCCCTGACCTAGGGCAACCCGCGGATCGCTCGCTTCTACGCACACACGCATGACGCTTACACGCCCGCTCGCTTACTGATTCATGCTCCAAGATTTCAAGCTTTGAACATAATATTACAAGGGCTGGATTTGCTTGAAAGTGTCAACATTAATGCAAAATTAATATTTTTTAAAATGGAGCCTAAAAATGACACTTGTGCTGCATGCCGGAATGTTATAATTAATCTGGAATTTTTGGATTGTTGCGAATGTAAGTCAAGATTTGATATTGTTTGTGTGAACATACCAAGTAGCAACTTTTATCTTATGGACCATGCTTCTAAATCCACCTGGATATGCCCCGAATGTTGCTGCAAACAGCCAAAAACCGACAATGCTAATACGCCTGCGCTCCCGTCTATTAATACTAGTAACCCCCGTCGATCGCCAGGTCAGAAACTACCATTGAGCCCCAAAACTGTAACTCGTGCTAATCAAAACACTCCATCTGATGTAATGAATGTGACATTGAGGAAGAAAAGTAGTCAGCCCATGTCTACCTCGAATAGCCATGAACGCTGTTTTAACGAGGATACTTTAAGAGGTATAATAAAGGAGGAATTGGCCGCGGCAGTAAAATCGTCTTTCAAAGATTTACTCACTCATCAATTAAAAAATATACAAGGAGAAATATCTGCATTCAAAGTTTCCTTCGAATTTTTTAATGAACAGTTCGAAGAGTTCAAAAAACGCTTTAATGAAAAAGACGCCATGATAAATCAATTACGTAGCGATAACACAAACCTTCAGCAAAGTGTCGTTGACCTTACTACGCGGTTGTGTATCGTAGAACAAAACATGCGTGAAAACAATGTGGAAATTAACGGTTTACCTGAAGACAAGTCTGAAAACCTTGTGGAAACCTTAAAAAACATCGCAAAGGTAACTAGTTGTGATATAGGTGACAATGACGTCATGCAAATTACAAGAGTTGCGAAACAAAACAAAGACAATAACCGCCCACGCTCTGTGGTTGCCAAGCTCCGCAGCCCCCGCCAGCGTGACAACCTTCTGGCTGCTGTTGGAAACTTCAACAAAAAGCATCCCTCGGACAAATTGAATTCGCATCACTTAGGCATTGGTTTGGGTAGTAACCGAGTGCCCGTGTATGTCAGCGAGCATTTATGCCCCACTGGCAAACACCTGCATGCGGCAACACGGAAACTGGCTAAAGAGATGTCTTATGACTTTGTCTGGATACGCAACGGGCGAATTCTAGTACGAAAGGATATTCACTCGAAACCTATATACATTCGCAATCAGGATAGTTTAAAGTTGATGAAAACGACTGACGTTATTAATTAAATAAAGCTATATTCATGTCTCTTTTATATAAATGTTCTTGGCGTTTTTTGTATTCGCAATGCTTGATATATATTATCAAAATGTTCGTGGAATGAGGACTAAAACTGATGATATTTACAAAAATATTTTGCTGACTAATTATGATGTAATAGCTTTTACTGAAACTTGGTTAAACCCTAACGTAACTAATGGAGAGTTCGTTGACCCGCGTTATGTGGTGTATCGTAGAGATAGATTAAGTTCTAAGGCATCCAAAAAAGATGGCGGTGGGGTTATGGTGGCAGTTAGTAATAAAATTAAATCTGTAAGAATGAAAAAATGGGAAAGTGATTTTGAAGATTTATGGTTGTCTGTTGAGTTAAATGTTAATAATAATATTAAAAAAATAGCCATCTGTGTCATCTATATGCCACCGCCTGTCAAACTGGACTATTTACAATGCTTCTTAAATAATGTTAACAACATAATTAATAATGTCGACGATGTTATTATTCTTGGAGATTTTAACTTGGGCTTTATTGATTGGAACATGACTAATGACGATCCACATCTGTCACCGTCAAATTACGAAAATTCACTGGGCTATACATTTGTAGACTTTTTGTCAATCAATGTACTCCATCAATTTAACTCTATTCTAAATGCTGACTGCAGAATTTTAGATCTAGTATTGAGTAACATATCGGATGTAACAGTTTCTAAACCCAACGACTTGCTTAGCAAATTAGACTCCCACCACCCGAATATCCTTATCTCTATTCCGCTTTCAAACTTAAAACAGTTAAAAACAAAATATCGTTCAGGTTATAACTTTTTTAAAGCAGATTATACCCAAATCAAAACCTATCTTAAAAATATAAATTGGCATGATGCCTTTCATGAATGTAGGGATGCCAACGAAAGGGTTAACACCTTCTACAGTATACTACAGATCGCCATTGACAATTTTGTACCCAAGTACGTAAGAAAAAAATCTAAATATCCCTCTTGGTATTCAGACTCACTTATTAGAACCCTATCTGAAAAAGAGAAATTTAGGCAAAAATACCGTAAATACAATAATCCCCGAGATAAACTTACTTTTGAGTTACTTCGCAGTCGTTGTCATACTTTAATAAATCATTGTTATAATACATACAAATGTAAAATTGAAAACGACATTCCCAAAAACCCCAAAGCTTTCTGGCGATTCATTAAAGATAAACGTCGTGGAGAATCTTGTATACCTGCTGACATGTTTATGAATGATAAGGTAGCTAACAATGGTCAAGAAATTGCTAACCTCTTCGCTGATCAATTTGTTTCCGTCTTTAATCAAAATCCAGCCACTTCTCATAACACTACCAATGAATTTTCTGATACTGACTCTATTTTAAGCACCATTAAGTTAACGGAAAAACAAATTCTCAACAAACTCAAACTCATAGATGCTTCTAAAGGTGCTGGACCTGATTGTATACCACCCTTATTTGTAAAACGCTGCTACCATGAACTCGCCCTACCGTTGCAGATTATTTTTAATTCTTCCCTTGCTGAAGGAATATTTCCTGATGTATGGAAAAACGCAAGAATAGTCCCGGTTTTTAAAAAAGGTAATCCTGCTAATGTTCAAAACTACCGCCCTATTTCAATATTGTCATGTTTTTCCAAGATATTCGAGTCTCTTGTTTGTCCAGTAATTACTCGCCACATTGACAGAATAATTTCACCAAGTCAGCATGGCTTTAAAGCTGGACGCAGCGTAGAAACAAACCTGGTCGAGTTTGTGTCGGACGTGACTCTAGCTCTTGACAAGCGATTGGAAGTAGATGCCGTGTACACGGACTTCAGCAGTGCGTTTGACAAAGTTGACCATTCTCTGTTACTGTCCAAGTTAGAGTATAATGGCATACATGGCTCGCTTCTAAACTGGTTCAAGTCTTATTTGTTTCATAGGTCACAAACTCTTGTTGTTAATGGTTACGAATCTTATCCATATTATGCCAGCTCAGGAGTTCCTCAGGGTTCTCATCTTGCACCGGTTTTGTTTTTATTGTTCATCAACGACATTAGTGCCCAAATCCATCATTGTAAATATCTAATGTTTGCAGACGATCTCAAAATTTATAAAGTTATAACCTCAGTTGAAGATACTACGCTAATTCAGGAGGACTTGGATAGAATAAAACACTGGTGCAACCATAATCGCATGAAACTTAATGTACATAAATGTAGCCATTTACGATTTACAAGGAAAAAGCAATCCAATACTGTCTCATATAATATAAACGGAGCGGTATTGGAAACTGTAAATGAGGTTCGCGATCTTGGCATCATTATGGACAGTAAACTCAACTTCATAAGCCATATCCATAACATCGTTACGAAATCGGCACGGCTTCTAGGATTTCTTAAGAGAAACACTAAAGGATTTAGGCTGGTAAGAACGAAAATTGTTTTATATAACGCATTAGTTCGAAGCCAACTTGAATTTGCCAGCGTAGTGTGGAACCCGCACTACGCAGTACACTCACAAAGAGTAGAAAGCATCCAAAGGGCCTTCACAAAACACCTAGCATATACCTTCGGTGGTGTATCTCCCCGATGTCCATACGAGCAACGTATTCAATACTATAAAATGATAACACTGCGCGACCGTCGACTGATACAAGATCTTATGTTTTTTTACAAATTAGTTAACAATAAATTGGACTGTGTTAAATTATTTGAACAAATTGGAATAAAAGTCCCCAATAGAATACCCAGATATCCCATTACCCATTTATTCCACACTAAAGCTTCCAAAACAAATATAGGAGAAAATTCACCTCTCAATAGGCTCAGCAAAGAGATGAATTGTTATATAAAATCAAGCCCAGATGTTGACTTATACCATAACTCTATGAAAATCTTTAAAACCCATATTCTTAGTCATAAAGCTCCAAAAGATTAATTTTATTGTAAGTATTAACTGTATTTGTTTAAGTACCTAGATATATCTTGCAACTTCTTTCTTTATAATTTTGTAAGTTTTTTTTAAATTCAAGTCTAATTTTTGACTGTTTAATTTTAATTTCAGATTTCTATTTTTAGTGAAACATAATTCTAACCTTGTTATTATCTTTGTATAGTTTAATTCAACCTAATATTGGTTATTATTTAGTTAAAGTTATCACTTATGTTCGTGAATGTTGGTTCACCTGTTATTGGCAACTGTATAAGCCTTTTACTTGTAACTACCCTATTTGTTCATCTATATACAGAAGCTGTTGGTGTACCTTTATAAATAAATAAAAATAAAAATAAAAATATGTTATATAATTAAATACTACCTACTCATAGTTAAACTAACATTCAATAGATTTTTTCTAGTTTATACTCTAACTGTGCATGTTTAGGATTGCCTAATCACTATATTTTTCTTAGATATCTAAAATTGGTTTTTGGCTAAAATACTTCTGCAATAAATCGATAGGGATTTCAAAAGCAGGTATACTCAGATAGCATCCCTTTCAGTAGGATTGAAAAGGTTAAATATGGTCATTATACACCGTGTTCTTCACGTTATCCATAAACTTTAGCAAATACTTCTATGGCTTTTACAAATCAAATCCAACAAAGGAAGTAGTACTTAAAAAGGCTTCGTTACAAAGATATTTGTAATTTCATTTAATGAAATTTAATTGAGCTATGCAGTGAGAAAGTATCTTAATTTGAAATCTATCAAATACTATTTGCATTTCATTTGTTTCAGCCCGCCAAATGTTATGAATGAAAATACGACGTTGCCAATTCGGATAAAGAGGCATGCATATCGGGTTATTTACGTCTAGGTATTTAGTTTGTATGAAAATTAACAAAAAATAAAAAATAAGAATTTATTAATGTGTCCATAATGAAAAATGCTTACTTCCGTGGTTTGAACATCTGGTCGAAGTTTATGTATATCGTCCGGAACACGGTGTATATTATTATATATAATGCTTTCTTGTCAAAAAATGTACCATTTTTAAGACAATTCTTTAAAACAAAACGGTAAGTTTGTAATCTACAATTTTTGTTCCTTCTTTTCAGTCATTATTTATAGACAGACAATGTAGCTATGTTCCAGTTGTCTCTTCACATTTTCTCGATTAATAATAAACTTCTCACGTTCCTAAATTCATAGCTCCTCACGGAAAGTTAAACTAAGAAATAATTGAAGTTTTGGACAAGGTTTGTTCCAATAGTTTTATATTGAAGGCAATAACAAGTCATAAGTTAAATTCTCATAATCTTTTTTTTCTAATAGGATTATACTACGATTGATCTTAGACGATCTTACAGATTGTGGCATCTTTGAGACATTCTTTATGTTGCTACGCCTGCGTAGGCTGCTACAATTATGCGTGATGCTGCTAGTGTGCAGCAAATTCATTTGTAGCTTTGACAAATTTAAATGTACCAATCAGTGCCGTTACTAGCATTTTATACGCCCAATGCGAGCTTGTTTTAGTGCGCCCTGGTCTGGCCAATTTTGGTCCTGATCTGGCCATTTCTGCTCCCCTCTAAGGTACGAGTACCTTTGGTTGCCCGAATTACACCATGAGCATTATTTCTATAGATTTTAATATACAACGTCATTTACATTTCCATTTAAATTTATCATTCGTTTAGGTAAATATATATATATATATCTGCAAGTATAATTTTAATTATAAATGGCCACGTCATCTTTTGAAAATCGGAAGAAACAATCGTAGTATATTCGCCTAACAATATCTATTCTACAACTTAATAAAATATATAATAAGTAGAGATAGATCAACAACAAATGTATAAATATAAAGTGTAAAAGCTCTAAAGTTTCAACATATATCACTATATAAATTCATTGGCTAAGATATTTTTGATATGTAAGGTAAACCATGTAAGGGTTAGAGATTACAGTATAAATATTTAAATTATATTATATACATGTAATTATATATTGGCGATAGCACAAGCTTTGTGCAAAATCGATTATCGTAATAAGATTATTTATAATTTTAATCTAGGATATCTTTATCTATATACTGTAAAACCTTATTTTTCCATGATATGTCATTGTATTGTATAACGGGCTGGTATCCGCAACTCCACGTCATATGCGCGTATTTTCATGATATTATGTCATAGACATGAAATGAAATCAAATATTTACTAATTCCACATAGATTTTTTCTTAACTAGTAGGTACTTGAACGGTTTTCATGTTGTCAGATCTTTTATTTACACTCTTCCCATTATTTTTTTCTCATCTCTAAAATCTAAAAAGCATAGAAATTAATTATTACAATGACTAGAATAATATAATTTCCCCAATCTTTTCTAATACAGAGAATATTTTTAGAGTATCAACAATAAATAAACTTTATAATAGTGAATAAACACCTAAAAAGGCATAAGACTTAAGAACGGCAACATTTTTATAAAACTATAGCAGTTATTAAAACTAGTATAATACGAGTATAATTTTGATATGATATGACTAGACTGATTTTTAAGCAAAAATAAGCGATTATAAAATACAATACTCGAATATAATGAATTCTGACGATTTTAAAAATCTTTCAATTTATTTAAGGACAGACTTTTAACCATATTAATTGATGATGATAATTGTTTTTTTAAACCGTAAATCGACACAATTTTTATAATAAGTTTACGTAAAAATCTTCAAGTTCATTAATTCTAACATTCCAACAAGTCCTCTCATGATATGTTCAAGTTTCCTTATACATATAGTGTGCATTTTATATTATTACACATAATTTATTTTTAAGTATATAATTTATAGGTAATATAGATTTCTAGCAACAAATCAACAATAGATATATTTTTGAAAATTAAGTGTAATAACAGATTTACTACTTATTTACAAAAACAGATCGAATCTGCCAAAAGCTTTTTGCGAAAATGCATAAATAAATTGGTTTGTATGTATAAAATTGTGTTTTTATACAATAGGTATATATTTTTCTATAACTTGCACTGACTACTATAAATAGCATTTAAAACTAATCAGTTTACTCCCGGACATCCGTTTAAATATGAAAATGATTGAGATCAGCCCTTGAGGCATAGGAGGGGTTTATTCATAATACTTAACGTTTAAACACCGATTCTAATCGTAACACCTAACACGTAAAGATCATTCCACACTGTACTACCCATTTCTTCGCTAAAACATCAAGCTTTAAAACAGTGCCTTCCACCAAATTATATCAAACCTGTGCTTGCCTAATCAATACTTGGAAACCTTTAGTTTCCCCTCACCGACTCCTCAGTTCTCTTGCTTCCGAGCTTGGAACATAAGTTTCATGGAGTCGAGGGCTTCCTCCAGGGACTGCCTGAAGGCTTCTGTGTTGGTGACGCTTGAGGAGGTGAAGGAGGATATGCAGAAGATGACGCTGTCCTTCTTCGGGTTGTAGCTGCAGCCGTACCCATCCGGGCAGACTGCCCCATAGCCCATAAATGTGCCGTCCGTTGTGGTCGTCACCTGAAGAAGGCAGATTAATAAAAATATGTATTGAGAGTATGGAGAGCGGTTTATGCTGTGATTTGAATTTCGACAGACCGTGGAAGAATATGAAACTTGGCATTGGCTACGAAATCTTAGAAAACACCAGAGCTAGATTAATAGATATTGCATCAGCACTGTTCTCGAATATTTTTATGTGCAAAAATATACTTATCGCTGATCAAAAATACCATTTGGTGCAACCAAGTTGATGGTGGATGTCACATATCTTTTTATTTTTGGTTCTATTTCGTGCCAATTCACTCACCTGACTAGTACTGAGCTTGAACTCAATCATCTGTTTGTAGGTAGCGTCGCAGAAGACGGGCGGTAGTTCGCCCAACGTCTCCCGCGCCGCCTCGCGCAGCCCCAGCAGGTGGTTGTCGATGCCCTTGCCCAGGATGTTGGCTTCCATGATCGACGTCTGTTTACGAGCTGCTTCCTCGAACAACTCCAGTTTCTTTTGCTCCTGGTTTTGGGAGAAAGGGTTAAGTGAGCGATTTTAGGCTGTGAAGTCGAGATAACGTTATGTAGCTTCGGCTGTTGATATAGTGAGCTTGAGTATTGACAATAGATTATATCTGACCAAAAATTTATTATTCGGCAAAAAAAATGTAACACTTTTTTAACTCATTTTACAAAGATCTTGTTAGGTGCAGGGATCCAAAATTTGTTCCAAAATTAATATACTTTGCCAATCGCAATAACTACACACTCATGACACAATAATGACTTGAATGCAACTTCTATCACCCTTGTAGATCCTTCTCATTTTCCCAAAAAGCTTTACAACCAAATCTATGCTCACCCCATACAAATTGAAAGACACCTTCTTCTGCCCGTCGTCCCCTCCATCATTGAGGGGTGGCGTCTCCGCGGTGCACATAGCAGCCGCCCAGGCCAGGGCTGCGGCGTGGGCTGACCTGATGTTGTCCACGCGACCATTGCGGAACCGTCGCAGGCTTGCGGATTCGTAGGTGGTGACTAGGTAGCCGTACATCCTGGGGAGGATAAATCGATGGTGAGGGTATGTTTTACTACGAGGATCTTCAACTTCAGCTTTTGGAGAAATCGTATCGCGAAAGTTTAAAGGTGCCAGTGGCGGTGTGAAGGAGACAAGTTCTTGTAAGTCACTATCATTTGCCTAACTTCCATTTTTTAGTTTAGGGCCGATTTATATTCAAAGTAGATGCAGCTGAAAATATTATTGTAACTTATCGTAACACAGGCTACTAAAATAGTAAGGAGCGTAGTATTTGTAACGCTTTTACGTCCTTTCATTCATCAGATCAAGGTTCATAAAACTCACTTGTAATAAGCATACTGCATGGCGAGCTGAATGTAGACATCAGGACTGGTGCGGCAGGACTTCATGAACTCGCGCCCGTACCCGCGGTACGTGTATACCTTGTGATCCAGGTCTGAGATGGCGCTGTGATAGAAACGAGGGATAATAAGGATAAAGTGGCGAAAGATACAGCAGTCTTAGTAGTATAAGGATTGTGAAGGATCATAAATCTTGAAACTCTTATTTCTAAAGCTTAAAGTAATGTTAAAGTACCTACTACTTTTATAAGGGATGGCGGTATTTACGTTATACCAGGTCGTAAAGAGAATGTAAGGATCATACGCCGTAGCAGGTCCTTTTATAATTTCTGCCTGTCATGCCATAAAGTCCTCACCGATCAAGATCCCTAGCAGCAGCCTCGATAGTCCTCTGCACATCTGGAGTGACATTCCACTTCATGGCTTGAGGAGCTGGCAGTAAGGCTGGTGGTGGAGCTGGTCTGTCTGCCACCTCGGCTCTAGCTAATGCTCGCTCAGCCAGGCGGACCACTGCAACGCCCTCGGCAGCGCTGTGCTCGTAACACATGCCTACTGTGCCGTCTGATGAAATGATTAGCTGGAAGAGGAGATATAGTTTATATTGTAGTTGGAAGAAAAGTAGCATTCTCATCTGCTCTAAACAATTCATTATATATATAAACAGTTTATTATTAAACTTGTATTGTTAGATAGAGGGTAGAAAAATATAACTACTTCTAACTAATTATTTATTAGTTAGAAGTATAAATATACAACCAATAAGTATACAACGAAATATCGGGAATTCAAATTATTTTCCGAGTGTAAAATAAGCGTGTATTACGTTACAACATGGGGCCAAAAAGCCTTCCTAATTGGACCGCATCATCCAACAGTATTTTTACACAATGAATCGGAAGATTTTCAGAAACAAGTGTTCACAGTCCACTAAAACCTTATTTTCATAAGGTTTTATTTAAGCTGAGGCAAAACATTCTACATCAGCCTTGCCTATCTCACCACAGTTGATTCTACAAAATTCTACCTCTATCCTTAAATGTTTCATGGTCCTCACCTGTACAGTCTTATCAAACCAGCGGTTCGCGGAGTGGTACCGCGTGCCCGCGCCGTGCATCGCCCGCAGCATAGCGTTGGTGTCAGCATCAGTGTCAGCGCGGTCGCCGCCCGCCTCGTCCAGGCACAGGATGCATAGCGCACGGGAGATCAGCTCCAGGTTCATGCGGTTCATCTCATCTGGGATAAAGAGGTAAGTGATAAAGAGTTACTGATGTGTTGCATTGGTAGAGGTTTCACAAAAAGAATGTAGAACAGCTGGACTTGAGGCTATATTTGTTTACCTCGCTGTGTGATGACATTTAAAAGCGAAGGAGCTATGTTTTTCTATGTGCACGATGTTGGGTTTCTCCTATTGCATTTATGAACAGTTAAAAAGAAAGCTTCAAGTGTCGTGTCGTCTTATTAGAAGTCCTATTTGCTCTGGATTTCAACACTTTTAATCTGACGATAGACTCTTGTTCGACTACTATCTCGCCGAGTGATTATTAAACCATTAGAACGATTATTGATGCACATTGCTGGCCACGTGAAACATGTGTATTCAAGCCATGTGATTGGTGAATCGCGGCACACCTCGTCTTCGCTCTGCTCCGCTCCGCCTCAGTCGAACCGCAGCCTAAACGATGCTTAAATGCTAAAAATCCCCAAAGTTGTAGCTATCAGAAAACAAAAACTCCGGCAGGGAATTCCATTCCTTAGCTGTGCGCACAATGGAAGTAAGTATGGCAAAACGCTTTTTACGTATGGGGGGAATATCCACCATTGCATTTACAAATATCGCATTGCCGTACGTCTTGTAGTTGGATGATAGAACTTTTACCTTTTATAAGCTGTTCCCTGGCCCTGGCCCACTGGTCCCGGTTCATAGATGTAAGTAGGCCGACCCTGGGCGCTGGAGGTGCCCCGGCCGCGTCCACTAGCGCGTGCAGCAGCTGAGCCTGCATCTCGCCAGGAGTTAGTCTTCCACGATCTGCTGCTTTCACTGGGATGGGGTAGAACTGTGGGGAAAAATTAAAGATGCTTGAATCTGACTAGCGGACCGCCCCGGCTTCAAACTTTCGACCAACTCAGTGGATTTTCCGAAAACTTTCTTTCATAAAAATTTTGGCCTGACAATAAGAAACACAACAAAAAAAAGAAATGTCCAACTTGGTGCAGTCGTTTGGAAGTTATGTGCATACATACATACAGACTTACTAGAGATTCTATGAATCAATGGATGTTTGTTACTCAATCACGCCAGAACGATTGGACAGATCATAAAAGAGATATAGGGCTTTTATCCAAGTATTAAGTATAAAAAAAGCTACCAATACAACACTTTTTCGATTAATTTTCATAATCAAACAGTTCCAAATATACAATTATTCGATAAAGTCGACTCATAATCGAGAGTTTTATCAAGTTAGAAACAATAGGTAGGCAAACAATACATTTGTAAGGGCACTGAACAATTGTATCAGCGGCCTAATGTTTCAATGTGTTAGTAGTTGTGGCTATAGTGTGGAAAGAAGAATTATTCAAACTTGTGTGGACGGACGGATGATGTTCACAAAAACATTTCAAATTGAAAATGAGATAACATAACATAACTGCTAAAATTGTCACTTTGTGACTGCTAAATAAACCTTCTGCTTTAGTACAAAGGTACTTCTCAGAAATATTTAATCAAAACACCCAGCGATAGGTACTCTTTTTAATTTATCTACTATCATGCTATTAATCCTCTATAAAAGAACCTATAAAAATTAGCTTATTGCCAACATTAAAACACTCAATGATATTTTGATCATTATAACACCCAAACGTGATATTATGAATTTCAAAAAAAAGAATATTCTCATGCAATGACATTTTCACCACCAGATCGCAAAAAAATTGAAAAAAGAACAATAATTCTTTTACTTATTAAGGTTTGTTCATTTTACATGCTTCGCAATTAGACTTTTCTTGAATTTACATAGTTCTTACAACACTGTACAACACCCTATGGTATGAGAATCTTTTATAGAGGATTCACATCATGATTGTAGATAAAGTCTTGTATGCAACTGTTATAATTAGGTATTAAAACACTCATGTGATACTATTATCACTACCCCTGATTATACCTACAACAGTTGCATAAATAACTATAATGTAACTATTGATTAATGAATAAAAGTAGGAATAAATGAGAGGCCAAAGGAGTATGTACGGATCGTAGCAGGTGCCGCTCTGTAGTTTCTACCTACCCCCCATGGGAAAAAGGCATGAGTTATGAATGTATGAAAAAAAGTTTAATTGAGCAAATTATCTTAACAACTTCGACAGCGTATTTATTTTTAGATAATAGGCTATTTGACTAAAAAATTCTAATTAATCCGTCAGTTAGATTATCAAATAATATTTGACCCGTATTTTTTATTTTTTTTACGCAAACAAAAATTGACGGAGATATGATGCTTTCAAATTTGCCAATACGTCACAATTTAGTACATTTTTTACTGAATTCTGACGTCACGAGCCCCCACTCTCTCTCAGTCTTGATGTGTTATATCTTGGTAAATATTCATTGATTTTACATAAGAAAAAATATGTGTCCGTTATTTTTCAAAACTCTAAATAACGGACTTATTAGATTTATAATTTATTGATACTGTCAAATAGCCTATTTAGTCCGCAGTATTCATCAACAGAGAAATAGGTACTAAATGTAAAACGAAAATACTATGATGAATTCAGTCCCCCAGTAAATAATATATTTCCCTCAAGACTGCATATTTTCATAAGTTTTCCAACACAAAACAGACTAAGATATTTATATTAGAGGACAGTTCCCTAAGTTCTGTTTTAAGTGATAAAGTGCACGGCGGCGTTTCTAAGTGCTAACTAAGTTACATGGCCGTCTCCTACATAATGGAGTTATTCTTGTTTCGCCAGATTTACCGCGCAAGTCTTGTTGTAATTTAATTTTGGATAGAAATTGTTTACCCGTGGAGAATTGTTGCCCACTAAGTGTTGAAACGAGTTTCTATTCGAATCATTCAACTCGGTACATTTAACTAGGTCGCGGGCGAACTAGCTACCGTGACCCCGGAACGTAATGGGCTATTGAAGGACACCTTAGATTTTAGCCAGTACGAGTCTGACAGTAAGGGATGGGAGGAATAATTTGATGATTTTACCACATAAAGAAAGTACCTATAACTAACTGCTGAAATATGGGTGTAGCGACTAGAGTCAGCGCCACTCATGACCTTTTGACGCTGCGCTTGTGTCTATTTCATTACATAAAATTGCATTAAAAAAATATAGTAACACAAATTTTGCCGCAGATCATGAGTACTGACGCGGACTCTATACGCTGTGCGTGATATCAGCGCCTCCTAATGACCACATTATTGGTGGCCAAAAGATCTTTAGGACCGGGATGGTTGGCGATCTTTGGGGGAGGCTTACGTTCAGCAGTGGACGACAATAGGCTGATAATATAAGATCTTCCAATTCTTGCCAACTACACATTTTTCAATAAAAAAATAATAAAACCTACAAAACTAGGTACCTACCTACTTTAAAAGATTATGGTGCGTAATAAACTTGACACGTAATTAATTCTGTAGGTGCCCTCGTTGATTTACATCTACGAGTATATCACAATGCGCGCTGGAATCGATATACCTATCGATAGAGTTCTAGCACATACACAGTGAATTCACATAGCCACTAATCGTCATCGTCCATAATTATCATCATGAATCGAAGCCTGATTTCTTCCATATCATTTTTTTTCGTTATGTTTCATTGTTTTTGTCACTATCGAAATTACAAGCTCACTAATCGGAATAAATGACAAAAAACCCTCAAGCAATCTTAGCTGGCAAATCTACATACACATAACCTAGTAGTAGCGTAGTTGGTACTAGTTGACGGATGAAGAGGCCAAAGAAAATATGGATGAACTGCGTAAGGAATGATATGAAAGAAAAATTTGTAAATAATGCCGTGACTTCTGACAGAGGAGAATAGCAGAAGAAAATATGTTGCGCCGACCCCAAGTATAATGGAATAAGGACAGGAAGATGATAATGAACTAAGTAGTACTAGTATTCTTGCAACACTCACATAGTTCCTGCAAGCGACCACCACCAGCTCCTCGGACTCCTCAGGTCCTCGCTTGACTTGTGGCAGCTCCAGCCTGTCCTTGCCGACTTCGGGGATGCGGCACACTCCCAGCAGACGATAGAACTGCTCCATGCAGAGAGGCTGACCCTTCTCGCGGCTGGTGGCGCGTTCAAGTGGAAGCTCTCCTCTGAAACAGGATAGGCTTCATAGAACCATGTATAACTGGTTAGGCCCCTTAATTTCTTGGCTGATAATTAGGCACATGGTTTCTATATTAGGCGAGGCTTTGGGGTAGAAATGTAACAAATTCCAACTAAACTTACCCTATCCAAGTTAAAGTATGCATTCGTACGTCATGCTAACAATACCAATGGCTTTTGCTAATTCTTTGTCAATATTTTTTGTTTCATTTTTTCTTGGCCACCTTACCATTGGACCTAGGTCTCTTGGAGCTGCTTTACCTGTCCAGCATCTCCTTATAATCTAGCAGATCGTCAATGAACAGCGCTCCCAAGTCTGCCACCTCCTCCATCTTTGCGAAGTGGCGGCGAGGGAACACCATGCCAGGGTTGGAGTTGATGGGCAGCGGCAGTCGCACCTTCAGGTACATGTCGTCTAGCCACCAGTCCGTCACCTGAGACAAGAGGCCAGCTTGTAGTGGAGAGAGGACTAGTACACATTAGGCATTTATTTGAGAACAATAAGCATGTCATTACAGTGACCACCGTTCACCGTAGACCACATTTTCGCTTACCATCAGAAGAGATAGCGGTCAAATGCAAACATATCGTTAAATGAATAAAAAAAAGTTGAAATTGAATTTCAAGAAGTTTTTTAGCATCGTTTAATGTTAAAAGGGTCCATGGGTATACCAAGAAGTCCCGGGATTCTACTGATTTAAGACCGCTTGAAGAAAGCCTATAATGCAGTATACGGTCAGTCAACCAGCTCATTCTACTTGCACAGTGTACACTCGTACAGTGTATTGAAGAGATGGAAGAAATCTTTCGATCTCAATATATCTTTTCCTGTGTATGGATAAGATCTGATATCAGTTTTATTTAAAAACTTAAGTAAGGATGAAGATAGGATCAAGGTTCTAAAATGCTTGAAAATAAACTTTTAGACATTATAAATTAAAGTACATTTATTGACTACTTATCACATATCTTAAAAATAATTACGCAACACGTCTAAGTATATTGTTTTATAAAACCTATTCATATGAGCCTTGATCATAAGATTCAGTGGGACTCAAAAAGAATATAGTCCTCCGCTGGTGACGCTTTCTGGCAGCTTCTGTGGTCAGTTGCTCTACATGGCTCCTCTTGTATGATGCAGAAGGATTGTAGTTGTCTCCGAAGAAATCATAATCTAATACGTCACCTACTGCAGGCCGTCGCGTCATCGTCATGTAGTCATTATTAAAATTGAAGCCCATTTCATCATTCATCAACTTTGGCTTCAAAGTTGAATGCCTTATTGGCATCATCCGTTGGCTATTCTGCCCCGAACGTCTATTTGTCATTACAATTTTGGGCTTCATTTTGTGTGCCATTCTTTTCAGTGGTTTGTCTATACTACTAAATTTCGGTCTTAATGTTTTATATTTTAGAAGCGATGGTTGAGGCTTGAGGAACATTGGGTATGATTTCGTAGTTTTTTGTAAAACACTTTGTGGTGGCAAATTACGACGTTGCGAGACAAAGTCTTGTGTGTTGAGGGTCTTCACTGCCTTTCGTCTGATACCCATTTTCGTTTGCTTATTTGTTCGTTGGTTTTCTACATTTGGTTTCTTTATTTTTGCAGTATACGGATTCATATTCTCAAAGGAATCCAAAAGTTTTTCTTTTTGGGATCCAATTCTTTTAAAGTTCTTCCTAACAACTTTTGAATGTGTATTTATTTCTAAAGCTCTATGCGTATTTTTTTTCTTACCAGTAATCGAAACTGGCTTTTTATTTTTATCAAAAGTTATGAATGGTTTTCTTTTTATTTCTTTCATTGGTAGTTGTTTTTTCCTAGCGGCCACAACTTTTTTTGATGTTTTGGTTTGTGCTAAAATTATGTTAGGTTTGACTGTTGAATGAGTAATCCGACTGAAGTAACTCAGTAAGGGTGATCTTTCACTAGTTTCCATCGTCGTTTGTAAATTAAGGTTATCCATTGGAGGCGGATAACTAACATTGGCAACCATTGAAAGTAAATTCTTGTTATTGTCCCGGTCCCGAATCCCAGAACGTCTGTTCTTCATATTTTTTGACGATACCTTGATATTTTCAATCATAGACGGTGCACGTATATTATTACCAGGTGTTGAAGTTGATTTTTTATTTTCATTGGTTGAATGTATTATCGTGTTGGCAGCCTTTGATGATGCTTTTCTATTAAAACCAATCATTGATGGTAAATTCCATTCATCGTGAACTATTTTAGGATGATCCTTGTTTACGACCAGCGTGTATCTATTTATATCAATAATTGAAGGTGATTTTTTATTAGTGTTTAAAAGTAATAGTGAATTTTGATCTTCGTTAAATATTTGGTTTAAATTCGAATTATTGTCTATCGTAGTAGAAAAGTTCCCGTTATTGTTAAATATTGATGTTGAAATCCATGGTTTATTAGTTGTTGAAGAAAAGTTTTTATTGCTCACCGTTAAATGTTTGTTGCTGTCAGCCAGTGAAGGTGATTTCCTATTATTGTCAATATTTGAGGATGAATTCATCACAAAAGAATGTCTATTTAATTTGGAAGTTGGAGTTAGGTTCCTACTAATTTCAAATGTCCTAATAAAATTCCTATTAATATCGTTTGGAACTGAACTGTTCTTGGTTTCCTCAGGAACGAAGTTTTTGTTATTTTCTGGCATTAAAGGTTTGTTAAGTTCTGTTTGCACTGCTACTTGTTTTTTGTTATCATCAATGGTTTCTGAATTTCTCATCACCGTATTGCGACTATTTTCCATTGTCTCTGAATTCCTGTTACTTTCCGACGCTGGTATGATTTTTTTATTTGTTTCTAGTGGCACCGGATTTCTATTAATATCTATCGTCATTGGAATTCTATTGATTCCTATTGGCAATAAATTTACATTATTTTCCTCCGGTTTAAAATTCCTGTTGACTCCAGTAGGCATCGAATACATATTAATTTCCGGTGGCAATGGATTTCTTTTGTTATCTATCGGCATCGCATCTTCATTCATATTCATAGTCACTGAATTCCCACTAATTCTCATCGGTACTGTATATCTAGTAATATCCATCATTAGTGAATTACCATTCATATCCCTCGGGCCTAAATTCCTATTAATGTGTGAATTTCCATTGATTCTCTCTGGGCCTGGATTTCTAATTATATCCATCATCAGTAAATTTCCACTTATTCCCATTGGTATTGAATTTCCGTTTCTTCTCACTGGCAATGAATTTCCAGTAATTTCCATCGGCGCAGAGATTCTATACGTTCCCATCGGCGAAAAATATCCGTTCATTTCTATTGGGACAGAGTTTCCATTCATTGCCATCGGCGCAAAGTTTCCATTCATTGCCATGGGCGCAGAGTTTCCATTCATAGCCATCGGCGCAGAGTTTCCATTTATTGTCATCGGTGCAGAGTTTCCATTCATTACCATTGGCGCAGAGTTTCCGTTCATTGCCATCGGACCAAAGTTTCCATTCATTGCCGTGGGAGCAGAGTTTCCATTAATTGCCATCGGCGCAGAGTTTCCGTTTATTGTCATCGGTGCAGAGTTTCCATTCATTGCCATCGGCTCAGAGTCTCCATTCTTTGCCATGGGAGCAGAGTTTCCATTCATTGCCATCGGCGCAGAGTTTCCATTTATTGTCATCAGTGCAGAGTTTCCATTCATTGCCATCGGCGCAGAGTTTCCATTCATTGCCATCGGCTCAGACTTTCCATTCATTGCCATCGGTGCAGAGTTTCCATTAATTGCCATCGGCACAGAGTTCCCATTTCTTGTCATCGGTGCAGAGATTCCATTCATTTTTATCTGCGCGGAGTTTCCATTCATTGCCATCGGCGCAGAGTTTCCGTTTATTGTCATCGATGCAGAGTTTCCATTCATTACTATCGGCGCAGAGTTTCTATTCATTGCCATCGGCTCAGGATTTCCATTCATTGTCATCGGTGCAGAGTTTCCATTAATTGCCATCGGTTCAGAGTTTCCATTAATTATCATCGGCACAGAGATTCCATTCATTGTCATCTGCGCGGAGTTTCCAATCACTGCCATGGGCGCAGAGTTTGCGTTTATTGCCATTGGCGCAGAGTTTTCATTAATTGACATCGGCGCAGAGTTTTCATTCATTGTTATCGGCAAATAGTTTTTGTTTGGAGCCATCGGTGCAGAGTTCCAGTTCATTCCCATCCGATTGGAGTCTCCGTTCAGTGCCATCGACGCAGAATTTCCATTCATTCCCATCGGCACTGCATTCCCATTCATAACCATCGACATAGAATTTCCATTCACTGCCATCGGCACTGTATTCCCTTTCATTCCCATCGGCATTGGATTTCCATTCATAATCATCGGCACTGAATTTCTGTTTATTTCGATAGGAAGTGGATTTCCATTTATTTCAATCATTGGCGGTAAATTGCCGTTAGTTCTTATTTGTGGTGAATTTATATTAATTTCAAGTATTGGATGTGAAATTCTATTTATTTCTGAAGAATGTGGTATTTTAGATATTTCGATGGACTGGTTTAATTTGTCATTCATTGCTAGATGTATATCTTTGCCTGCACGATCTTGATTTCCCGCACGTGTGTTTTGCTTGGCCTCTGAAGAGTTACCTGCTCTTAGAATTGTTTTGGGTTTGTCTAACTGCGATCTATCAATTGTTGCAATTTGAGAAGGCTTTTTGTCTTTAATTTGGTTATGCAGAACTGTTTTGAGAATGGGATCTCTAAAGTACTTCAGTATTTCTAGGTCTTCTTTCGTTATTGGCCGGTATGTGTTGTACTTTATATTTTTTGTGTATGCAGTTGTCGTGGGTGAATTATGCTGCCTATTTAGTCGTGAGCTAAATATTTCTATACCTTTTTTACTTTCAAAATTACCACTTCTTAAATTTGGAAAAAGACTTGTGTAATTGCTCTGATAACCTTTTCCTTTAGTTTCATTTCTTGATTTTGCTTTATTAATTGATAGTAGTACTGTTGTTTTGTTGACAGGATTCATTTTAGTAACGTTTAAATGATTTGATTGTGGTGCACCAATGTCTGAATCAATTTTTTCACTGTCGTGAGCCTTTATAAACACAGGATTTTTTGTAGTATGGCTGGTCGTTTTATCTTGTAACATTTTTGTGCTGTTTTGTAAAATTGATGTTATAAAATCACATTTATCGAATACGTTATGTTTGTATGAAATCGTTTTATTTCTTGTTTCAGTTTTAGTCGTGTTTCCTGACTTGTCTTCTAAGTAAAGCAGTTGCTTATTTTTGGCTTCTCTTAACTGTGTTTTCAATATTTGTTCATGTTCTTTAATCTCTCTAGCACTTGTCTTATCCGCATGTATCCATGCATCAGTTACTGCAATGATAAACTGTGTGGTCATAGAGGTGCTTTCGCTACTAACTTCGCTAGTTTCAGTAACGCTATCCACAAACGTTTTATAATTTACGCTGGTAAAATCATCTTTATTTTCAATACTTCGGTTGAGGACTGTTTGTCCTGTATCTTTAAGATAAGGATCTGGAATGATGGACGACATATTTACATATGTTGATATAAATGGTAAATCGGTACTACCAGTTAAACGTTCTTGGTCTATTCTTAATATCTTTTCAGAGCTAATATTCTTCTCGGTAAAATCTGAAGTTATGGTAAACAAATGTTGCTTCTCAGTACTTTTTATTGTTGTAGTATTATGAGCAGTTTTAGTGTTTATTATTTGTTTATCATGGACGCGATCTCCATTTACGTCCTCTGATTTCAATATTTTTGATGTAATTTCAGTTAGTGGTAGTTTTGAAGCAGGAACGTCAGGTATTTCTGTAGATTTTTCTCCCGTAGCCAAAGTACTCATAAAAAAAGGTTGGTTATCCCTTTTTCCGTCTGCAAAGTCAATGTAGTATTCTTCAGTAGGTTGTTGTTTCGTGATGTTTAAATCTTGAATTATAGTTGACGATGTGTTAAACTCATCACTCATTTTTTCTGTAAGACTTGATTCGTTTTGTTCACCAATATTCATAGAGGCGTTTGAGGGTTTTGTAGACGTAGAGGTATTTGTGATGTTAAATTTATCGGTACCTTTATTTGTTAGTTCTTTTGTCACATTTTTATTTAAAATTTCGGTTTGCTTGTCTATTTCTTTATTCATTGTGTTGGTGGAGTTAACACTGTTTGTTATTTGTTTAAAGATGTCCGTAGTACTGGTGACGTTATTTCCTGCTGAGATATTCTTGATAATGCTTAAATACTGAGCTTCAGGAAGTACTGTGCTTAAACCATTAAACATTTTCTCAGTTATGCTCAATTCTTCATAAAGGGTACTTTTATTGTAGTAATTAGTTGTATTAGATTTGTCGTTGAAATCATTTGAGCCATTCTCAGAAATATTTCTATCAATAATGTTACCTCTTTTATTCATATTTTCTGTTTTTCCTGTTTGATTTGAAGGTTGTTCGTCAGTGTGATATGTTATTAAAATATCAAAATGTCGCGGAGTCGATAATTCTATATTTTGACTATATTTTGTTGTACCACTGGTACTGGGCACTCCGGTGAAAGTAAGTTTTTGAATTACTGTCAAAGATTGGTCTTTTTCTGTAACTGGTAGCGGTGTACTCAAAACATCATGTATTTTTTGAACAGATTTTGTTATATTTTTAAAATTTTCTGCCCTGCGAAACACTTCAATCTCACCTGATCTTGCACTTTGGCCCTGATTCTCATCAAAGAAATCATCTATAAAATAATGTTTTGAATCATCGATATTTGTCTTAAGTCCATGAATATCTTCTGTAATGTTGTTATTGGATTCATTTGTCTGTATCACCGCCTTTGTTATTGTTAGTGGAAAATTTACTGCAGTCGCTGTATTCTTTGATTGAAATTCAGATTTATCAGAAGTATTTGAATTAACAGTGGTCCTTGGAACAGTAAGTGTTGATTCTTGTTCACCGTTGGTGAATTCATTCCGTGCAACTTTTTCGATTCTTGCATCGAGTGAAGGTGAGGTTACATAAAAAGCAAAAGTTGTTTGGGTCGGTATTGTAAAT
The DNA here is from genome assembly GCA_950005045.1 of Agrotis exclamationis. NCBI lineage: Eukaryota > Metazoa > Arthropoda > Insecta > Lepidoptera > Noctuidae > Agrotis > Agrotis exclamationis. Next base: position 23,627,666 of record OX465426.1, read on the forward strand.
ATTTTCTCACTTATACCATATTTGGTTGCATTGTTGTAATTATTCGTGTTTATAATCACTATCGCATTGTCAGTGTTAGTCACAGTAGTAAACTTGTCATTATTGGCTTTATCCTTATTTATTTTATTTACTGCTAAATGAACACCATTGAATGATGAAGTTTCATTACTGTTTTGCTGTGTCAATGTCTTGACATTTAGTTCTTCAAATAAATTATTATAATTAGAGTCTCCTGTTACATTTAACACTATATTTGAAATATCAATATCATTGCGTAAAGTCTCACTAGGCTTATGAATCGATTCATTTTCAGTTTTCAACAAATCATCATACATTTCGGTAAGAATCATTTCTGAAAGAATTGGTTCCTCATAAGAAGTATTGGCTTTCACATTCATACTAGAGTTCGTCTCTGTGAACTTGTTGTTTTGATATGTAGTTTCAGGGTTGATTTTAGATGAGTTTTCTTCTATTTCTTGAGACGATAGACTATTATTACAAAGCGCGTCAAAAAGCCGCCTTGCACTTAAAATGTTTTTGCTAGTAGTGTTAAATAATTCTTCCACTATTGTTTGTTCGGTAATTCCATTTTCTATTTTAACTGTAGTTAGAGTTTTATTATTTTTAAACGAATCTGTTTCGTTGTTAGTTATTTTTTTGTCTGAACTTGAGTATGTAGCTTCCACCTTCTGTATTCCTGTTATATTGTTAGCTTTTGACGTAGTAGAATCATAAGTTTCAATTACTGTATCATTCGTCATATTTACGTTATTTTTCTGTTTTACAAACCTATGAAGCTTGTGTACATTTGTATCATTTTTCTTACTTGTAAGATTCTTTAACAATTTCTTTTTCAACATCAGTAGTTGACGTTTGCTAATTTTTTTGCCCATCAGTAACTTTTTGAGCACTATTTCTAATTTTTGATCTATAAGTTTTAAAGTGGTGCTTATTTTATTTTTATGAAATCTTGATTCAAACTTGGTTAAATTTTTCTTGGTACTGAGTAATGTCTCTGTGCTAGTTGGTATGTGTTCCATACTTTCATTATTTTTCAAGGTATTATTGACTCCAGTCGTATTTAATCCCATATTTTCTGACTCTGGTAATGATAGCATAGCTTTTTTAATTACGTCTGTCGCGGTTATGTTGCTTTTTTCCGTATAATTCATACTTTCTTTAAGTTTTTCAAACTGTTCTTTGTAAATTGATGATAAATTGTAAATGTCAAACTGTTCAGTAAGGACACCAGGTATTATGCTTTTATGTTTAATGTGTGTGAAATTCTTTTGTAATGACGTTATGGTCGCATTATAACTAGTTGTATTCATATCGTGTTGTTGTTTATTTTCATCAATCGTCGTATTTTCTCCAAAAGATTTTCTTGTTTTCGAATGCTGTGGCAATTTCAACTTTTTATGCCTTTTCTTGTTTACCGGTAGATCCCATGATAGTTTTTTCAGTATTTTTGTAATTTGACTGGGGTCTTCAGTTTTAGCGATGTTAGAATTTTTAATAATGTTCACGTTTTCATTTTTTGTAAACGAGTTTGTACTATTATTTTTTATCACTGTTTCCTTTTCACCAAGCAGTGAAAACTTGACTCCATCTTGATTCGCTTCTACTCCTACTCGGATGTTTAGTTCAAATGCAACAGGTTTTTTAGATTTCATTTTATTTTTTTGAGTTTTTGAACGTTTGAGTTTTGGTTTTTCAGTAAATTTTTTATTACCTTCCGTGGACACTGATTTAATTTTTTGAAATGTGCTTTGTATCACATCAGAACATAATGGTTCATTTGCAGTCGTAGTAATTGAATCAGTGTTAGCATTTTCGTTATTTATGTTAATTATTGATTTGGTTATATCGGAAACGGGCGTAATATTGGTTTCATCGGAGTGAAATTGCATTTTAACTGACTCATTTGTTGTTGGTTTTATTGAATTGGATGAATTATCACTAGTAGTAGTAAACGGTTGACTCATAAAACCCGGTAGCTGAGTTATAGTCTGCGTCAGAACATCCTGTAGATCAGCTATATCTTCTGTTTTTGTCATTTCACTTGCACCACGTATTGGACCAGTTATCGCAGAGGACAGCCGTGAAGCATGTTGTGTCGTTTCCTTGTAAGGAATTTCTGATATTTGCAGCGTGCTCATGTCTGATATTGTGATTTGGTTGTTAATAGTAATATTTTGCATTACCTCCGTGGAACTTAAAGAGGCAGGCGTCGAAACTTCAAAATCGGAGATTGCTAATGGTGGGATTGATAACTTTGATCCTTCTACCCTTGCAACATATTTGTCATTCTTAATATTTACGGGTTCAGACTCTGTAGTTAAAGGCTCTTTTGTATTAACGTAATACGAAAATGTTTGAAAAAACGGTACTTTGGTTTCATTAAGGGTTTCGAGGACACTCGGCTTCTTAGTTGTTGTGATTATTGGTGTAGTTTTAAAAACTGTTATTGGTTTTTCTCGAATTATTTCTCGTAAATCATTTACTGTGTAGACGCTTTTAGTTGTGCCAGAAACTGAATTGTTTTCTGTACTAGATTCGTTTCCCACCGTTGAACTCGTGTCTTTACTTTCAAAATTAGATATTTCTATATTCGTTGGGGATGATGTTAAGTTATGTAATATAATATTGTCTGTTAACATATTTTCGTGTTCTGTAGTCCTGATTACTGGCACGCTAGCCATATCTTCTAGGTTAAAAGTAGAAAGTGTTATGGATTCCAATAAAGATTCTACAGCTCTTATGGATGCTGGCATTGTAAGCGATTCATCTGTCTGGTCCTGTTTTGTTATTCCCAAAGAAGTTACTTCCATATCGTCCGTGTTGTTTGATTCATTTGTAAAATGAGTTGTAGAATTAAGGTCTATAAAGGTGTCAGTGGTTTGCTGTTTTGTTATATTTTCCGAGGTCGTACTTGCTTCTGTGTGTGATGTGGATGTGACGTAGTGTTCCTCAAATAAATCTTCTGCTGTCATTGTGACATATTCACGAGTGAATTCTGGAACATCAGTTGGTGTCGTTTCTGTGGAGATTAGATATTGTGATAAAGAGTCCAGTTTGCCATCAACTAACTCTTCTTGTGGAAATGCTTTCATATTATTTTTTAATGATTCATCACTGATCCTGTTTATCTCAGAATCATTTGTTACTTCAAAAGTACCATTTAATGATACAGTCACTTCGGCTTCCATCTCTTTTTGGACAGTATCTTTCTCATTAAGCTTTGACGTTCGGGTGTGTTTTGTGAATTGTATTTTTGTCGTTGGGCTCACAATCTCTTGTATCTTATTGGCTATACCCCCGACTGCAAATATTGTTGCTTTATTTACAATAGATGTATTTTCAAAATGACGATCTGTGTTATTATTTCCAGGTTCAAGTGTAACTCTGCTTTCATTACTTTTCATCACAGGATATGCACTTATGTTTGCAAATTGGATTTCTGGCCTTAGATAATTTGTGATCCGATTATTACTATCATTAAAGTTAAAATCAGTGTTATCAAAAGCAGTTTCTGTATATACTGACTGGGAGATCAAATTTTCGAAATCCTCAGTATTTATAATGCTCTCTCTTGTATTTTTTTTATTGGGAGTACTTATTTTTTCTGAGGGTTTATTTGAAGTTGTAGGAAATGTTGTATATGCCTCACGTACGATCTTAGTATATGGATCAGTGCTACTTGCCGTTTCAAGCAAGTCAGTCGACAGATTATGTTGTTTATCAACTGCAATCATACTTTTTGGGCGGTTTGATGTGGATATAATTTCAGATTGTAGTATTGGATCAATATTTGGGACATTCTTAGTCGTAATCAATGCTGGATATTCAGAATATGAATTCTTATCAAAATCTGTTGTCATTGTAAGATTTTTTTCAAGTGTACTTGGTTCTGTAATTCTTATTTGATTGTCAGAAACATTTTCTAACCAAATAAAATAAGAGTCTTCTGCAACAATCGTAGTTTTTTCAGTATCCACGGGTAAGGCAGTTGTCATTACTATTAGCGTATTAGATTTTGTGCTGGCATTTGTGTAATAAAAAGTATCTTGAAGTGTGGTGTTAACGGTGTAAGGTTCCTTTTTAATAGAATTGGTTGTCATTTTGAGTTCTTCTTCCAATGTTCCTATTTTTGTACTTTTCATTGTTATTCCATTATCAGTTATATTTTGTAATGAAGCAAAAACTGTGCCTTCTGTAACGATTGGCTTATTTGTGAAGACTGAAGAGACCTCCTCTTCAAATTCAGGATTTATTAACGATTTAAGTATCATACTAGTTGTGATTTTCTGAAAATTTGCATTCTCTGTTGATTCTGAAATGTTATTTGTTCCCAGAGATTGTGAAGTATTAGTTTTTGTTTCTGTTTGCTCATTACGTTCTTCAATCATTGTATGAGAAGAACCAGAGTAGTAGACCTTGGTAACTGTATCAGTAGTATTTGTTTCTTGGATTTCATCATTAAACGATTGGCTTTGCGATTTTGTAAAATCAAATGTATAAAGTGCGGCTAATGATTCGTGTGTCACACTTGAAACAGTACTGTGCGACATAGTTCTCCCTGTGGTTCCTAAAGTGTTTGTTGTCAAAAGTGGTTCTGAAATAGAGGTTTTCATTTCAGTTACTGTTTTCAATGGTTCTGCTTCGGTTACTGTATCAGTAGAATGTTTATCTTCCATGTTATCAGAAACTGCTTGGCTGTCGGATTTTGAAAACTTAAATGAAGGAATTGTTGTTAAAAATCCGGGTGTCGTTTTTGTTGTGATATTCTGAAATGTTGGTTTTATTGTGGCTATTGAAACATTAATTGTTTCAAGAGATTCTGTAGTTATGGTACTTGTTTCTATTAGCTCATTAGGTGTCTCAGCTATTACATAAGAAGCGGGAGTACTCGTTGATTCTGCCATGGTTTCTCTTTCAATAGTGTTATCCTCCATATGACCAGGAAATAATTGTTCGAATGTTTCTATATATTCCATGGTTGAAAGTGTTGTTAAATGTTGCTGTGTCATATTTGGTGCGATTTTCTGAAATGTAGTTTTCGTTGTTGCTTCTGAAATATTTTTAATTTCGGGAAATTTTAAAGTACATGATTTTGTTTCTTGTTTTCTTACTACGTCATCCGATATTGACTCACCTAAAGTAAAATTTTGTCCAATTTCATTTCCATTTTTCGTCATTGATATCACATTTACTTTAATATTACTGATACTAGGTTTACTTTGCTCTGTTGCAGATGATATGTTTGAGGATTCACTTTCAGCAATACTTTTTGTGACATCTGTAGAATTAACAAGAATTAATATTTCAAGAATATTTTTAGCATCGTGTAACGTCTGTGTGTGTAATATAATAATAATAATATTCCACAACTTACACAACGCCATCGAGTCCCAAGCTAAGCAGAGCTTGTGTTATGGGTACTAGACAACTGATAAACATACTTATATATTTCTAAATACATAAATATTATAGATAAATTACACCCAGACACAGAACAAATGATCGTGCTCATCACACAAACATTTGTCCTGGGTGGGAATCGAACCCACGAAATGAGGTGATAGCGTCGTATTATTTGTAAGACTTACTAAATTCATACCTGTAGAATAATGTAATGGTGTTACATTATTTTTCTCCCTAGATGATATCGTTGTACTGCTGTTTTCACCAAATTTTATTTGGTGACCACGAAAGTGTGCTTTGCTTTGATGTATTCTTAAATCAGGTATCAACGTTATTTCAGTAGTAGGTAATGTAAAATTTTCTATATTATTAAGTGTTGGTGACGCTGTAATATTTGGTTGACTGGTTGTTGTTATGTTTAGCATATTTTTAACGGTGTACAAATCTGTGCTCAAATCATTATTCGTCGCAACAAAGTTGACCGTGGAAGGTGTGTTTATCAAATATTCAGAAGTGTGTTGAAGTTCTGTTTGAGTTTCATGTTTATCATGAAAAATTGGTAAGGTGACATCTACTCGTTCATTTATGTCTTTTTTGCTACTTCTTTGCTCATGTTTGAAACTCGTCGTAGTGTCTTCTACATTTTCTGATATGTAGTTTTCATTATTTTCAACCCTGTTATTTTCATTAAGTGGCATGGAGCTTTTCGATTCAATTTTAATTTTTTCGTCATGATCTTTCGTATTCAATGCGGTACCAATGTCGGTAGTAGTGATATATTCTTGTTGTTCTTTTTTTAACAATAAATACTTCACCTGATCGGAATCCGTAGTATCAATTTGCGTATAGGTTTTTGTAGTTTGTTTTGCCACAAAATCATTTAGTAACACAATAGCCTGAGTAACTTCACCAAGTTTGTTAGAATCTTGAGAATTACTAACTGACACGTGAATGCCATTTTCATTGTGACGAATGCGATCAGTGGTGGATCTTCTTTGCTTTGTTGTAGGTTCTATAATTATGTTTCCTTCTTTCATTTCACCTTCAACTATGACAGATGCATTATGATTCGTGGTGTCATTTAAATTATTTTCGTATTGATCAACAAGGTTTCTAATCTTTTTGATTGTATTTTTATAATTTTCATTGAACTTTGGTTGCGTCACAAAATTATTCATTAAATTTTTATTGCACTGCAGATATTTAGTACCATTTTCACAACATACGTTGATTAAATCCGTATGATTTTGTCCCATTTTTACTTCTATATATATCTTTACAGTATTTCGTTTACGAATAAATTTAAACACCTTCATGAGATTATTTCGATCACTTTCAGTTAAAAATATGTAGAGGGATTGTAAATTACATTCCGTAATAATATCTGCTTTAATAGATCCATCTTGATCTTTACGTCTTTGAGCAAACTCAGTGCCTATTAAATCTATATCTATCGGCGATTTTGTATGAATTGTGTTATTTAAATCTTTTTCATTGATGTTGCTTTTTATTAAAGACAGTTCATGTTTATCAGGATACAGAGTAAGTATGACTATGAGGATATTTTGTAAAGCACTTTTCGTTTGAGGCGTACCTTTACCGAATAGACTGTACTTTCTTAATCTATATTCATGGAGATCCTTTGTTAGTATGAGTGTGTTATATAATACTTGTTCTAGTCTTGACGGTATTGAGTGGTTCACAGCCGGAGACTTATCGTCACTATGGTCCCTTTTATCGAGTGTTTCATTTCTCTCATCTTTTCCACAATTTGTATGATTAAGAAACTCATCTTCTTCATCGACAATGAATTTATAAGTATGATTAGTCAAGTCTTGTCTTAAATTAAAGCATGTATTATTATAAATATTTTTATAGAGGTCGAATACTTTACCCTCCGTGCCACTATGCTCGTTGAGCTCTAAAGGATGTTGGTAAATTTTTAAGTTGTCTTCTTTTGCTCTTAAGGTTTCCCGCATGCAAATGCAGAGGCTTCGCAGTAGTTTGAGCGTTACTTGGAGTAAATGTTCATCATTGATTGCGTCGTCCACCAGTTCAAGGATCTTCTTCAACAGAGGGCTGTCACTGCTCGCTAGTGAGTTCTTGAGTTGTATCAATCCGTTAGTTTGAAGCACTTGAGTTACGAGACACAGAAGAATTATTATAGTTTTGGTTTTCATTTTAAGTAGGTAATTGTAAAGGCGTCATGTTGGAAGGGCTGAGCGCGACCGAGTAGTACGAACAATAGTGTTGACGTAACTATGTTTTGGGTTGTAGAGGAAATCTTTAAAAACTCCGATAAGCGCTTTGGCCAGTGTTTCGTTTTAGCTACTCTACTGCTCTATGAAATGTTGAAGATATTTGGGATTTTAATAAACGCAGTTACAGCAAATATCTATTGAAGCACCTGCAGACCAATTGTATTGTCCTTTGTTAATAAGTTACGTAGTGCTTTGTTATTTTGCACACAATGCCATTGTTATTGCTTAGGTATTGGTATTATATAACCTGGACTACTAAGCGATACATGATTAATCAATGATTGGACTTTCCATTTAAATGCGTAGGATCCCTATTATAAAAAGTGATGGTGATGAGATTTTCAACCACGAATTTCCCAGTAGCACAGCCTTAGTTTCCATTCATCATTTTGCCACTGTCTATGGCTTGCTCGCTCGTTTCCTTTTACACGGAAATTAAACATAGCTTGCGAAATGTGGTTGTACTACAGGAAACACCAGTGCCTAACCTTTCGATTACATGTGTAATATAATGTGCTATGCTATTCTCTGCTATCTTACCCAGTTGTCCATCTCCTTCTGCCTATCCGTGAGCGTCTCCTGGAGGCGCGGACCCAGCTCCTCCATGAAGCCTCTCACCAGGCCGCGTGAGTGCTCCAGCGCCTGCTGGCTCACTACCACGGAGGCGAACTCCAGGTACTGCTCCATCGTCGTCTCTAACTCCGGGACTGGCAGCTTCGGTAGTTGGACATTCTGGAAAGCGAACGTTTTTTATTGCTCTGTATTTTTCTTCAAGTTTTTGGTCAGTCTTAGACAGTAACTGTCTGTTATGGAGCGGTGCCAAAATATCGTTAATAACCGATATTTCTGTATGCACTATCCATTTCTTTAGGAATTCTACTGTATTTTTTTAGAACCTGCATTTCAAAGCAAGTTTTTTGACAAATATCGACTAGAGCGTTCGCTAGAAAGATCGCGAGAATGTTCATAGCTATGTTTGACTCTGTGCTTGGTTCTGTTCGTCGTTTTGTTAAAGAAAATAAAAAACAGGCAATGCTCGATGTTCAAGTCTATCAGCACCTATACGATTTTATCAATGGCCTGTAGTCCCAAATTGAATCATTTTAACATTTGCATCAATATACTGAAAGCCTTACCTGAAAGTCCTCGTCGTCTGACCCATACACCTGGGTGCTGAGCCAGCGCTTCGGCAGCGACAGCAAGGACTCGCCCCATGCTGCAACAATAATACATGCTCTTACAAATAACAGTATATCAGAACCACATTTATGAATATTGCTTCCTAAATCTTTTTTTTTTTTTTTTTAATAGCCTATTCTGTGTCCCACTGCTGGGCAAAGGCCTCCCCTTTCTCCTTCCAAACCTCTCTATTTTGGGCAATTTCTGGCCATGTCTGCCCCGCGAACATAATCAGGTCGTCACACCACCTCCGCCGCGGTCGACCTCGACGGCGATGTCCTCCCTCAGGCGTCCAGTGAGTGACGATATTTGCCCACTTCTCCGACCGCATACGCTCAACGTGAATCCTAAATCTTATCCACTGAAAATAATTGGCACTTCTTGAACGTAAATTTATAAAAGACATTCTCTTGAAACGCCCGCTTTTCGCCTTCGCTTCGGCCTGAACTCGCTAATCTCAGGAACCGTTGGTCCGAATTGAAAAAATATTTCTGTGTTGGATAGTAGGTATATTTATCGAGGAAGGCTATAGCTTATACAATATCACGCTGTGACCAAAAGGAGCCGAGTAGCATGGGTGACCCACGTGGAGCAACTAGAGTTGTCATATTCGTAAACCGCTTTGTGCGGTGTGCATGTGGAACAAAACCATAATACCACTTTTCTTTTATTACCATATTTAAGGAATCTTTCGTAAATAGTTGTTTTCTACGCAGTAAACATGTAATGTCAAAGAAATCGCAGTGAAAGGCAATTTAATACTCGTATAAATATGTATTAAAAAAAAACCCTCTTCCTCTACAACTGTCATTGGATGTTCAGCTAAATAAAATAGATATCTAAGTATTAGAAGTTACAAGAGCGGTGAGGTCTCAACACAGGTAAAAAGGTATTTTGTAAACTTCAGTCCGTAATTAGATTCTTCTCATGCCAAGGCCACGCTTATCGCTTTTCACGAGTTTCCGAGTTATCGATAGGGAACTAGTTCAAGACAAAAAGAAATCGTTATCAGCCGGATGTGTTGATTGTGCCCCACTCTTATCAGTATTGGAAGGATCTTCGGAAAAACTTCGTTGAAATGTTTAATGTTTGAGACGCTTTTTTTGTTGTCCAAGTGCTTGCCTTGCAATGCAAGATGCGACTTTTGGGAGAATCAAGACATATCGAAGAGACATATAGTTATAGTTTTTGACGCTCGCAGCGCAGTGTGTAGCGTTTCCATTTAACTTCATTTCATTTCGTTCCATATAATTTCATATCATATCATTTCATTGCCGTACATTGGCAATATATTATTGTCAAAAATGTTGGATGTTGAACTAATGTCAAGCTCGTGCCTAATGTGGCAACTAACGGTCCTGAAACTGTCAAAAAAGGTCACGCTATGTGCTCAGTCGGTGGTGTGGTGGACCAATTGGTGGACTAGCAAATCGATCGCACTTAGAAAATTACATATTGTCACAAATGTAGTCTTAACCCCCAAACTAGGCCTGGACCTGTATTTTGGGGGCAGCGTTCAGCCATGATGTGACAGAAATGTGAATGAATGGGCGCATCCGAAGAGTGAAATACGTGTCTTTAAATATTAACCGCATCCTTTTTAAATACTTAATCCTTATTGAATGAAGGGTTATTATTTATTTTTTTATGAAAAATAAGCCCAAAATATCTAGTTGGAAAAAATTTGCGGGTCTCTTGGGCCTCCAATATCACTAAACACACAGCATATAGATTGACTTATTCACATCAATCAAAACATGCTGTTCTCGGCTACGATTTCCAATAAGATACTGATTAATCAAAGCCCTCTAATTCGTTAACATCTTAATGTTCAACCATGATGGTTTAACAGCATCTTACAATGTTGTGTTATCCCCTTAACCACAACTAATGCGATTGTTGACTCCTCAACATCTGTACATACAAGACAAGGGGAGGTAATACAATTAGAGGGGTGCAGACTACCCTCACAAGTTTTATTTAAATTTACTAGTGGAGTTTATTAAAAATAACGTTGTTCATGGTTTTTAATAGGTAAGTTCAGACCTAATTTTTTTTCGCAGAACTCTGTAGTTATTAGATAGTTATAAATACACATTTTCTCCACTTTTTTTATAGTAAAGTCGTGACTTGCGAGTTTGTGAATCATGTATATCATTATAGACGTTGCCATAGAGCTGATTGGAAGACTGGATTGTTGGGGAAAAAGTTTTAATTATCTACGTTACAATTTAATATGCTCACTCAGTATATATAGGACGTCCCACAAGGTGGACGGACGATCTTTGAAGACCACATGGGATCACGCTGGATGGAAGCCGCTTCCAACCACTCGTATTGGAAGTCTATAGAGGAGGCCTGTGTTCAGCAGTGGTTATCGTCTTACGGCTGATATGATGATGACGATGATGATGCTCACTCAAATATGTACACGGCGCCTTGGTCGCAGTGTCCATTTCTCCCAAAGTTTTGTTTTTTTTGTTGTCCTGAATAAGTACTTCTTATTATTTCAGGCATAACCAAGGCACATAGAATCTTAAACGATAGACACATTGTCTACGTACCTATCTATTCCTTATAGAAACATAAATAAAACGAGCAGCACTTTGGCCGTTAGTGTTCATTTTCCTTGCAACGCCCCCCGTCACCCCCGGGGGTAGTTCGGCCATATTAAGAGTTAGTGGCAATATCCTCTGAGGGACGCAGCTGTTAGGCTTAACGGCCAAGTAGCTACGTGATCGGCAGGCGAGAGGATACCGCGTAGTTTAGATGGGTTAGATGTCCCTCTCGGAGTTAGTGAGGAACGAGGTAAGTGGTTTGATGGATTGGACGCAGAGCAGTGGTGGCCCAGTGGTATCCCCCTCGACTTACGAATTGTAGGTCGTGGGTTCGAACCCCGTCAGGCGCATTACTTTGTGTAATTTATTTCAACACCACTGCTCTCAAAACGGTGAAGGAAAACATCGTGAGGAAACCGGCATGTCCTAGAACCAAAAATTCGAAGACATGTGACAACAACCAATCCGCACTTGGCCCGCGTGGTAGATTACGGCTCACTCCCTCTCACAGAGAGGAGGCCTGTGTCTCAGCAGTGGGAACATTTATAGGCTTATAATGATGATGATGATGATGTCGTCGATTGGATTCGAAATTAAGGCAAAATATAACTTCTATGTTCATGTTCTCCAGATAGACTTTTAAACCTCTGTCCTCTGAGTTTGTTTCAGTGTTTCTTTTCATAATAGTCTTTTCTTTAAGCTGACCCAATGTTTGAACAATGTCACACATCTCATTTCAATAAATAGTGGTAGAATGGGTTTCCTACTGAATACAGGCATAGTGTTACTTTTCGTATTGCTTATTTCGTTCGTTTTTAGGGTTCCGTACACAATAGGTAAAAAGGCATCCTTTTTTACTATGACTCCGCTGTCCGTTTGTCTGTCAATTTGTCACCAAGCTGTATCTCATGAATCGTGACAGTCAGACAGTTGAAAATTTCATGTTGAAATTTTGCCGTTATAACAACAAATAGGTACTATAAACCAGGATAAAATAAGTATTTGAGGGGGCTCCCATACAATAGACTCGCATTTGGCCGGTTCTTTTACATTACCTATGTAGGAATGTTTTTTTTACAATAAAAAACCACTGAACGAAAAATCTTTAAGAAACCATTGTTCTTATAATCATTTAGCAAGTCCAATACGTAGGTAACAATAGTACAGTAAAAAACAGAGATCGAATCAGCAATCCCAAAGTAATGAGCCACATCAATTCATCACCGGTGATTAATCCAGCCATCGCTTTGTCACCGGGGGCGCGGGGCGGGGGCGTGCGGTACCGGGGTGTAAATGAATCACCCTGTTTCATTTTGTGCGGCGGCGATCCTTTTAATTAGGTGGTCACTCTTGCTGACTCAATTTATGCTATCGATAAATAACGCCGAAGTGCGAGAACAAAAATTGTCTGATAATGATAATAATATTCCACAACTATCACACAACGCTATCTAGTCCCAAGCTAAGCAGAGCTTGTGTTATGGGTACTAGTACTACTACTAGTAGACAACTGATAAACATACTTATATATTTCTAAATACATACATATTTTATTACTGGACGGACCAGACACAGAACAAATGATCGTGCTCATTATACAAACATTTGTCCTGGGTGGGAATCGAACCCACGACCTCCGGCATAGCAGTCAGGGTCACTAACCACTAGACCAATACAGGCCTGTAATAAAATTAAAGTACAGGCTAAGCAAACAAATATTATTAACCAAGCAATATAAATTCAAATGCCCGTTTATATTTTCCGGGACTTCGACAGTTCTTAACTTCTTATTTAGTGTGTTGTTTACATAATTATGCTTAGGTATAGACCCAGTGCTTTTGGTTGCACATTTTTCATTTCAACGAGTTAAATCTATTTCCGAGTGCTGAACCTCATCTTGAGCTTAAAAAGATAAAGCCTAACATGCATTTTACTTAGCAAACAATCAACCAAGACAAATTAAATTAATCACCGAATCAAACGTTTATTTAGTTAATCTCTGATTAGACAAACATAAAACCCAGCGACAACTTCCCCGTGCGATGCTTATTGAGACTGCGGCTTCAATAAATTATTCTGTCACGATGTGATGTCACAGGAGACGGATCGCTTCCTCGGGCCAACGAAGCGGTAAATTAGACAGACATGTCAATGTAGATGTAGTGGTAGCTGGGTTCTGGAGGTAATAAGGAAAACAAAATAATTCAGTAGCACGGCAGTGCGATTGATCGGGGTGACATTTTGGTTTACTAGTCCAACATTCGGCTATGAAACTGGAGGTCCCTGAGCACGAAACACGTAGTCGCCTCCTACTGCGTATCATGGCAGATTTACATTGAGTCAGTAACTGACGTCAGTGCTGGCGCCGAAAACTGACTCATGCTATTTAGACGAGGTCAGTATTTCAAGAAATCAATTTACATTATGGCAGTGCCAGGTCAGCACTGACACGTCAGTGGACTGACGTCAGTTACTGACTCAATGTAAATCTGCCATCACTTCAGACACTAGGTCAGTTGAGGTTGCTACCACTAAATAGTGAGGGGTTAATTTCAAAGTTTCTACTTTACTTTTGGATTATTTACTTTTTAATGGAACCGTATCTTCGTTGCCGGACTCAAGATGCCTAATGTAACGTATTTGACGACAAAGTTGGTGTAGTGGCTGACCAATTGATTGCTATTCTGTGTGTCGCGGGCTTGATTCACGCTATTATTCTGGCTGTTACTTTATGAGAATTGAAATATCTGCAAACACGCCCACAATACCGGAAAAATTAGCTTTAGAAAACGATTAAAAAAAGTTGGGGTATTCAAGTTAAGAGTGATTAGGTTACTTCAATGTAAGTGTGCTTCACCGTCCACCACATCGAGGCGATAATAGTGGTCAAACCCGAACCTATCGTTAAATAAAATAAAGTTTTGCCGTATATCGTCTTTTAATCCAGAACAAGCGTCTAGGGATCCATACATTACGTCTGTCCATCAATAATGGCGACGGGTACATTTCGGCAGTAAATTGGCCGCCACCGTCATTTGTGTCGCAACTCGGGTCGACCGTGGGATCAAACGACTAATGGTGGGCGAGTCACAAAAAGATCGGCCGAAATAAGTAGCTTTTTTTTTTTTCCTGGTAAAATCATCAAATGAGTCCTCCCAGCCCCGGGCAGGGCGGGAGGGACTGTCAGACTTGTACTGACTAAAATCCACGGTGTCCTTCGGTAGCCCTTTTGCATACCGGAGTCGCGGTATACGTATGTCCCGCGACCGAAATAAGTAGCTACGTTATTTTGTGACGATATTGTTAGCAGGAGAAAATCCTAGTGTATAGAAAAGAATGATAGCACGCTCTTTTTTTATTTGGCTTGAATTTACAGCTCATTATTCAATACTCATTATTTGGTAAAACACAATAAAATTCTTTAAGATATTTTGTCCCGTCATATCGCCACCTTGTACTTAAACTGGTAAGAGAAGCAATTGAAATTACCAAACACAAGAACTTTAACCGGGAGGAGAGATTTCAACTGTAAACAGAAGCCGAGCGCCACATGCAACTAACCTGAATGAGGTCAGTTTTCCGCTGAACGGATAAGTACAATAGCCTTGGCATTGTGTCTGGTGAGCTACACTACAACCGTATAGTAGCTCACCAGACAATGCTCTTCTGGTCGAAAGGACCCATCCTTTTCCTAAACGTGGAGCTTTACAACCTGCTTCCAAATTCAGGTGTACTATTAATGTTGAATAAACAGATAGAATTACCATCTCTTTCTTTAGAATTTACTTATCTACTCAAATGGAGCCAAAGGGTTACAAAAAAGCTTATCCACTTATCCCTTTGTGAAGGCCAAGGAGCTTCCACTTTTCTTTATTAACCGACTTCAAAAAAAGGAGGAGGTTCTCACTTCGGTCGGTTTTTTTTTTCCTACAAGTTTTTGT
This sequence comes from Agrotis exclamationis, assembly GCA_950005045.1. Taxonomy (NCBI): domain Eukaryota; kingdom Metazoa; phylum Arthropoda; class Insecta; order Lepidoptera; family Noctuidae; genus Agrotis; species Agrotis exclamationis. The sequence continues at coordinate 23,643,029 of OX465426.1, forward strand.
CCGAGCTCCCCATTTATGGTTGGAAAATATCTCAAAAGAACATTATTTTTTTAAATTAACTTTTTTCCTCGGAATTTCGTTTTCCATAATAAAATGCGAATGAAAATCTCTGAAGAAATTGTGTAAGTTTAAAAGGAGGAGAGGAGCTTCCCTCTCTACATTCGAATACAAAAACTCTCATAATGTTAATATAGATACTACCGGTCGCGGGACTATCTAAGCAGGTTACCGCGGCGCTGGAACGCATACGGTATGCGAAGGAATAGTGTATTTTTTAGTCGGTAAGAGTCTGACCACGCAGTAAGAGTCTGCTCCACGTAGGGCGGGAGAACTCATTTGAAGATTTATACAGATATGCACCCCAATTGAAAAAAAAAATAGATATGAAAACCAGCCTTACTTCAAAAACTTAAACATCTGTTGAACACTTGTCTAAAAAAGGTGTGACTGCAAAACGAACCTTATTTCAACGTCATAATCTGACATTTTTTTAGACAAGTGTTCAACAGATGTTTAAAAGTTTTTGTGGTACGACGACGACGGTTAGAATTTATCAAAGAATAACGATGTTGATGGTAATAATATGAAATTTCCTTACAATAACAAACATCCCCGTGCCAGTGGGTGTATCTCATAAACATTCCCTCGGCACATGCGTTGGTTCACAAGGGGCTATGATTAAAATTAATTACTTGGCGAACAAATACAAATTACATAATTTTTTTTTATAGATCGTAGGTATATTTATTAAAGTTATTGAATAAACAATAAACTGCTGAAATTATATATAAACCTGTGTCCGAGTTTCACCGTACTCGTACAAATATAATATACTTTTGTGAAATAGTGTGGGATCATTTCTATGCAACTATGACATTGTTTTTTCCCCACAAATCTTTTAAGAACAAACAATTTTCCAAGTTATTACACGCACCCTGTTTATTTGGTTGCCCTTAGCGTTCTACGGGCGCGGTATCCTGAGACAGTCGCGCGACCCTGGTGACCGTGGTACTATAACAAACACTTGGCATCTTTTCTATTCTATAACTACAATATATCTCCCTGTTACAAATATAGTGATGATCCTCCCCCCTCCCCCTTTCATCAGCCAGGTGTGCCTTCACACGGGGCTCAGCTTGTACCTCAATGTGTAAGAGAACTTGGGAAAATCAATAGAGCGCCCAATTCGTACGAGTTGGGAAGCGATGGCTACTATTGTAGTTTGTGGGTAGGAAGAAATGTTTAATGAAACAGCCCGCTCGTGCTGCCCGCTCGTACACACAGGTTGAACGTCATCGCAGCGTTGAATGAAAACCGTTAAATTAATGAACGGTTTACGTTGTAAGTTGGCATTAGTAATAAGTTAACTCGTTGGGGGATGCGAACGGCGAGTAATGGGCGACTCGCTGTCTGACCATGGACCACGCCTAGGACGACGGCGCGTTGTGTTCAACGCGTGCCTCAAAGAGTGTCAGCACAATGACGGGCCCCCCTTAGAGGGCCAAAGCCTGCCGAATTACCGTGACCCCGGAACGTAAAGGGCTATTGAGGGACACGGTGGATTTTAGTTAGTACAAGTCTGACAGTCCCTCCTGACCTGCCCTGGGTGCGAGGACACGTTTGATGATTTTAGGATTTTACCCTTAACTCGTTAACGAATTTAACTAGTTTATCAACCAGTTGCAAAACGTAAATGAACGTTAACGGGAAAACCGTCAACGACTCATCCACATCCAATATTCCAATGGATGGTCATCCATCTCTAGAAGATTGATCTAGAATAACCTAGATTGTTTATCTGTTACAGTAACATTTTGCACAGTATCGACATGGGTATCAAATTAAAGGGCTTGATGAGCACATTTGAAATATATATAACGAGGAATTCGTTATCAGTTGGTCGCGACATCGGAAATAACACTCACAATAATTACTTGCTAAAACACACTGAATAAAAAATAATGAAGAATACCCAAGATAATGGCTCGATTTAAAACTTAGGAACGCGGGAAGTTTAGCGTGGAGTAACGAACGTCTACTCAGACCGACGACCGAAAGTGATCATACACTCAACTGCCACCATTCTGTCAACGTCACTACCTGTCAGCGTCGAATAGGCTGATTAAACTTTCGAATCCATTCGATAGAATTCAACTCGACTATTCGCTCGGTGTCGCCATTACTCCACGCTAACCATCCCCAAGTTACTACTTGACGTTCCTAAACGTTATCTGTCAAATCAAACTACATAGTTCCTCTAATGAGAGATAGATGGCGTTGATCCAGATTGTTTGAAATGCATCTATGCTTCGACATATACTTTGACGATAAATCGTTTGAAACCGTAAAAATAATAAAAAACAAGGTCATTACCATGGATGGCTGTTGCCAGCGGTTTCATCCGCTACAACTCAAAAATCATCCCGTAGGAACATAAAATAGGGATAAAAACTATCCTATGTGTTAATCCAGGTTATAAACTATCTATGTACCGAATTTCAACCAAATCCATTCAGTAGTTTTTGCGTGAAAGAGGAACAAACATGCATCCTTCCAAGCAAACTTTCACGTTTATAATATTAGGAATTTGAATGTCTATAAGCAAATTAACTTTTCAAAATTGTCGATTCTACTTATATAACAGTTCTATCTTTTCATATCCATCTTGTGTTACGTATACGTACTACCATATTCACAAAGAGAAAGGCATACATCATCATTTACGATAGGTACATAATAACGTCCACGGCACCCCTGCCCTGGCTACTGGAATTTTTTTATCATATTAAAGCACTTCACCTCACAGGGTTGCCGCACGGTCGCTACTAATGCAGTTAGGTGCCCTTTTAAAAGCTTTTTTACTGTGACTTGTAAAGCTACTAAAGCTAGTGTGTTTTTTTGATAGCGATGTTTTACTGCTCTCATTATACGCTTTTGCATTTAGACGGAAAACTTTCGTCAATAGGTTACAGAGATCGCCGCCTCAAAATTTATATTTTTTTGCTTTTCTGTTTGATGTTTCGTCGGTTTAATTTTTTGTTAAAATGGTTTTATTTTCTCTCAAAAACGAAACCTTATTTTCTTCAACAGTCAATTTTATTATTTTCGTTGGGGCGGGGGGGGGGGGATTTCAATAGTTTGGGGTTCGTTGTCACCTGGAAATTTTAACAGGAGTTCGTGGAACCGAAAGTTTGAGAAACCCTGCTCTAGAGGATAAAGTAAATTGAATTTAGAACATCGTGTGCACTAAAGAGTTGTACCAGTAATGGCGGCCGGTGACCGCAACAGCTGATCGCTTGCTGTGGTGCCCAGTGTTCGCAGTAGGTGTGAAAGGCAGGGTACGCTCCTCGAGAGTAAAGCTGTACATGCGTTTTTTTTTTTGCAATTAGTCATTTCCTCACTGAGGTGGGATGAAAAGTTACGTGTTGCACTCGAGTGCAAAGATTTTTCACCTCGTGCTCTTTTGATTCCGTCGCTACCTCTCAGGATTCTAATTTTTGAATGATTCGTTGCTCTTGTGATTCAATTTTAGAATCCTTCGCTTGCTCGGTCATCAAAATTGACCACGCGGTTAAAAAGCAACTTTGCACTCTTGTATAACAAATAACTATGTATTATCAAATTCAAATCAATGTCGCACATCAAATAAATGTGATCACTACTACTTTTATATTCTAAGGGCCTTACTTATAAACATTGATTAGACGTTACTTATCTTAAATAGCTCTTAAGTCATTTGCCATCTCTATTCATTAAAATAGAAATGACAAGGACAGGTGATATTTAATCGGTAGCTAAGCAACACAAGTTTTTATAAGTAAGGGGGTAAAACTATATTTTTAAATAAAGAATCCAAAAATAATAAGAATTTCTAATATAATTTCGATTTTTCAAAGGATCGCATACTTTTTAGATGTGTGTAGGTATAATTCTTTATCATGAGTTGATTGTTTTAATTTAACCATTTTATCACATTAGGTCTATTGTAAGGAACTAATTATTTACTGAACCACATTAATTGTACATGACTGTTTGATGCCGAAAGAAATCTCGGTCACACACTCACCGTCACCACGATAACCCATGACCTGAAGAAGGTAGCTGGCGGTGGCTAGATGGTAAAAGCCGGAGATCTGTGGTACTCCTTGGGCGAGGCCTATGTCCAGCAGTCGAAATGATGATGAAGGCACGATAATGATGAGAAAGTACAGGCTCACCACGCAACAATTTCACCAAAATAGAAGATTGATAGCATTATAAAACTGGCTCGTGTTATACATAAAATTATAGTAGTCTAAGGTACCGATACCATCTGAATGATGGCGCTATAATAATATAGTAATAACCAGGAGTAGATGTTTGTAGGCACTTATATTATAATTGGAGCTCACTATAGGTAATCAAGAGAAAATCTGATTGTTATAAGCATTGGTCGGGCTGATATCGATTTATTCATGTAGTATGTAGTGGCAAGAGTTAGTTATTTTATTTTTATTCTCATCTTCACTTATGAAAACACGATGGTCGCGTTTTTCCACTGAACGCAAGCGGTCAAAAATATATAGGTAAGTAATACTACTTGCTGTTAGCGGTTTCACCCGCTACAACTCATAAATTATTCCACGGGTAGGTACATAAAATTGGGATAAGAACTATATTATGTGTTAATAAATTATCTGTGTACCAAATTTCATCCAAAGCCGTTCAGTAGTTTTTGCGTGAATGAGCAAACATCCATACATCCACCCAAACAAACTTTCACATTTATAATATTAGTAGGATGTTAAAAACTCCAAAAATGTTATACCTACATAAAAAAATTTTAACAAAAATATTAACCGTCGAAAAATCGATTTAAAAAGCAAAAAAGGGCGGCACCAAACAATTAAACTTGTACATTAATTAAGTAAAGAAAATAGGTATTGCAGCTAGATTAATCTACGTAGATTGGTTCAATTGGAATTATTTTCGAATCACACACAGGCAAGGCGCTAGCTATAGGTAGTGTTATTACCTTACTTAACGTCATTTTTCAATTATACTCGTTTGAATATTTAAATAATAAAAAAGTCCAATTCTCCTTGCGTTTTCCCGTTCCCGATTTCCGCTTCCCGCTCGTATCATGGCCCGGGGCGCACAGGGGCGTTGCCATGGTAACACAGGTGCGATCGATCGCAGGTGCGATTGCACGGCACACCTATGTTTCTGATGTCGCCGCAGCGAGGTATTCCCATCTGAGCAACTATTTCCAGAGCACCTATTTTAAGCGCAATTATTTATTGCCGATTGAGCACCTATCAAAATTTTGAAGAGTTGCTCAATCGGGAAAAGGGGCCTTACCACAAGCTCTTAACGCGATCCAGATTAGACTGTGGGAAAGAGATAGAGCTACACAAGTCGTTTAGCGCCATCTCGTTCCCTGAGCGAAAACTGGATCTCGTTATGAGCTCGTGGTAGGCCACCAGAAATGTAATTCAAATCCATTCCCATCAAAGCAACTACGGTAGTTTCTAGTTATGGGGTGTGTATAAAATAATAGACATAGGTTCATGGTGGTTTGTTCTTATATGTTACAGGGAAGTTTATCTGAAATACTGACCAGCAAAAGTAATAGAGTAGCATAGTTTCAATGTATGTTTTTAAACCATTCTGGGAAAATTATCTGAAATACTAAACACCTCATCACTACAAGCTATCAAACCGTAGTTGCTCTAATGGCAATATAATATTTGTATTATAATTTCATTCCCGATTTAGCAATTTGACAAAATTTAGATAGTTGCTCAATCGGGAATAAAAAGTTGTTCTTAACTTAGGTGCTCTGAAAATAATTTCTCAAACGGGACACGTAAGCCACGCAACCACGCAAGCCACGTAGGCCACGCAGCCTCGTTTCAGCCACAGTGCTGTGGTTGAGCTCAAAGGATTTGTGTGCAGATTAACGGAACGTAATTCGTTTGAAATTTTAGAACGTCTTCAAACAACTTTAGTCTTGGTTTACTTAGAAGTCTTAGATCATGTTTGTTGCCGACTGATCTGCAAAATCATCTGTATTTCCTTATTATTATTCTTTATAACACACATATAATATAATGCTAATAGAATGGCTCTGTTTATAATCACACATAATATTTTAATGTAAATGTATGATAATGAAATAACACTTCTCGTAAAGGTAAGTAATGTACAAAGGCGAGCTTAAGGCTGCGTTTCCACTGAGGCGGAGTGGAGCGGAGCGGAGTGCGATGCACCAATCACATTGCTTGAGTGGAGAAGAGTGAGATAGGAGATAGTGGATTTCAAGCCTTGTGATTGGTGAATCGCACTCCGCTCCGCCTCAGTGGAAACGCAGCCTAACCCAGAATTTTTTGGGTTTTCTTTCATCAAACCTTTATTAGAACGATAGACAGATTCCCTTTTATTTTAACAGTTATTTGAGATCATATTGAACATAAACTAACCTGGGGATAGGCTATTTTGCTCAAAAAATTGAGTTGGTCCGAAAATCAGATTATAAAAAAATATTTAACGCTTGTTAAACCTAAAACGACGAAGATACAACGCTTCTAAAAACACAAAATGTCACTCGCTTGGTATCATTTACAGACGCTAAGACGTCACAAGCCCCCATTCCCGAATTTCAAGGCGTTATATCATTGTCAATAGACATTGACTTTTTTTTTGCGTGGTAAAATCATCAAATGAGTCCTCCCACCCCGGGCAGGGCGGGAGGGACTGACAGACTTGTACTGACTAAAATCCACGGTGTCCTTCAATAGCCCTTTATATTCCGGGGTCACGGTAATGAGACAAGTCCCGCGACCCCGGCAGGCTTTGGCCCTCTAGAAATAGACATTGACTTAAAAAAAAAAATCAAACATTACGTGTCGAATATTTTAATACTCTGACTGCTGGACTACACAGCAGCGTTTCAATTTATTTATGCAGTAACTACCCAATTATGTCAATACTAAGTAATATATTTTTAATGTGCTACAGACCATCAATTGGCTCGCTTTGTAGTAAGTAGTGCCCTTTACATGATACATCATATACAGCAGAATAAGGAAAAGTGGGTTTGGTACTTATTTTTTGTGGTCATTTCATCAAATGAGTCCTCCTACCCAGGATGGGGCGGGAGGGACTGTCAAACTTGTACTGGCTAAAATTCACGGTGATCCTTCAATAGCCCTTTACGTTTCAGGGTCACGGTTACCTGATGAGACAGTCCCGCGACCCCGGCAGGCTTTGGCCCTCTAAGGCAGTTTGTTGACAGCTCTTTGAGGCTCCCGTGGAACACGACGTGCCGTCGACCCGGGCATGGTCCATGATCGGACGGCGAGTCACCAATTACTCACCGTCCGGATGCCTGGGTAAGTACTTAATGCTGACGGCACGGTGAGCGCAGTGGTTGAACGATTAACTGCTGGGTTGCTTGTCACGGGATGGATTCCCGCACAAAAAAATATATTTGTAAGATCTACAAGTAGTTGTTTCGGGTCTGAGTGTTTGTGTATGTCAGTTTTAGTGATTGGAAACGCACCCACGACATAGGAGAAGTTCCTAGAGTGGGGCAAAATTATTTTGAAAAAAAAATTTTGCTCGCATTTCAGTACAGTTAGTGCACTTTACTTGACACATCTTTGTGGGATTCGGAACGAAGGATATGTCATGTGTAAAAGGGAAAGAAGGAGAATGAGAGAGTGATAGAATGAGGGGCAGTCGCCATTACGACGTTGACATGTGCTAATGTGAAAAGATGAATTAAAATATTAATTTAATCGAATATATAAAAATCAATGCCACTTTACGTTGTAACTTTATAACTCAAGAACGGGCTCACCTATCCAAACCAAATGTTTAGGCTTTGTTATTTATGCGAAGTTTGCACAAATCGGCCGACTCGTTTTTCATTTATCACATTTTTTGTAACACGTAGCGAAGCACGGGGCGGGCCGCTGTTGTTTGTAAAGTGCATGAAGACTTTTAATTTTTTCACCCTCGAATCCTACATCTTATACAACAGAATTAGGAAAATACATTAAACTTTAATGTAACTGTATGAAAGATTAATGAACTATTACTACCTGCCAACCCCGGTTTACCCATGTTGGCTGTAGCTAAGAGGACCAGTGAGAGGGAGAATAGAGTGCTCTCTGACCTCTGCAATCCTCTGGGAGTTAACACGGAAAGTTACTGCTGCCATTCTGCTGGCCATCCATCTAATATAATTGTGTAGATGCCTCTTAAATCCCAAGGGAGGCTGCTTTTCGTTATAAAACACACACAATTTAGCTAGGTTACTTATAAAATGTTGATCTGAGTTTTACAATTTTAGATTTTTTTACTATCCGTAAAAGGGTCTTGGCGTTTAGTTTGGGAAACGACACGACGCGACGGCACGTCGACGGCACGGCGACGGCGCGGCGACGGCACGTCGACGGCACGTTTAGCTCAGTGGCTGAGCGATTGGACTGCTGCGCAGTGTGTCGCGGTTTCGATTCCCGCACGGAACAAAATAGTTGTTCCGGCTCTGGGTATTTGTGTATGTGAGTTTCAATGTTTATAAACGCACCCATGATACAGAAAGAAATTCCTAGTGTTGGGCAACGTTTGAAAAAAAGATATGTTGATTCAAACGTTTTCTTCGTATGATGCTAAAACCTAGTAATTTTCAGAGAGAGCAGTGGTGGCCCAGTGGTATTGGCCTCGCCTTACGAATAGTAGGTCGTGGGTTCGAACCCCGTCAGGCGCATTACTTTGTGTAATTTATTTCAACACCACTGCTCTCAAAACGGTGAAGGAAAACATCGTGAGGAAACCGGCATGTCCTAGAACCAAAAATTCGAAGACATGTGACATCTACCAATCCGCACTGGGCCCGCGTGGTAGATTACGGCCCACTCCCTCTCACAAGAGAGGAGGCCTGTGTCCCAGCAGTGGGAACATTTATAGGCTGATGATGATGAATTTTCATATAAAAACAAAAGTCGAAAGAAAAACAAAGAATATGTATGAATATAATCGCTGCTTTCTCATACAGGATCCAGGCTACTTTTTTACTACATAAGTACATTTAGAAGATTATGTACTATGACGCAATTCCGCATTTTATTTTATTTTTAATATTAATGACATCTATACCCTACTTATACTAATATTATAAACAGGTTAAGTTTGTTTTTAGGGTTCCGTAGCCAAATGGCAAAAACGGAACCCTTATAGATTCGTCATGTCTGTCTGTCTGTCTGTCTGTCTGTCTGTCCGTGTATGTCACAGCCACTTTTTGTCGAAAGTATAAGAGCTATCCTGTTGAAACTTGGTAAAAAGATGTATTATGTGAACCGCATTAGGATTTTCACACAAAAATCAAAACAAAACAAATTTTGGGGGTGCCCCCCATACTTAGAATTGAAACTCAAAAAAAAAAAAATTCACCAAACCCATACGTGTGGGGTATCTATGAATAGGTCTTTAAAAATGATATTGAGGTTACTAACATCATTTTTTTCTAAACTGAACAGTTTGCGCGAGAGACACTTCCAAAGTGGTAAAAAGTGTGTCCCCCCCCCCGTAACTTCTAAAATAAGAGAATGATAAAACTAAAAAAAATATATAATGTAGACCTCAACCAAAACTACCAACGAAAATTGGTTTGGATGAGATACAGTTAGCAGTTTTTGAGATATAGTACATTTTCAAAAACCGCAAATATAACTTTGCCATTCATACAAATAATATGAAAAACAAAGTTATTTTTATTGTTTGTGTCTATTACTAACTAATCTCAATATAATTATATCCCTAATCTATGCTTGCTACTACGGAACCCTTCATGGGCGAGTCCAACTCGCACTTGGCCGGTTTTAAAATATTCACCAGTATGTAGCAACATTGATTCTGAGTCACATACGCTATAAGAGGGTGGGGGGTCTTTGGGAGGACGCACGGGCGAAGATAGTAAAAATAGTTTCATGAAAACGCTGAAAAATCACTGTAAAGATTCAGCCCATCAAACTACCTCAATCTGTCACTTATAGATTTTCAACCTTATCACAATAGGGTAGTTTACTATGTGTCTGATTTTAACCTTTTTTTTTAATCAATCAATATTGACTACGATAAAACGCTTCGAAGTTCGGGAGTTCGGAAGTTGTGACGTCATAACGCCTGTAAAATTATACCAATAAAATTATATTTTTAGAAGCGTTGTATCTTCGTCAATTTTGTTTAGAAGTAAAAAAGAAAAAATACGGTTCAAATATATTTTTGATAATCTATTTTTTTAAGTAAAATAGCCTATTATGGATGGAAATTTCACAGATTGAGATATGTTGACCTGCTGGCGTCCGTCTGTACATAATATGGTTAGTAACGGCATAATATTTAATTACTTACGTGATATTTTGTAGTCTATATGTTCCACATTATGTAAAACAACACTTGTATTGAACATGTTGGGGAACAACTAACCCGGTAATGTTATAGGTTACTTTAGATCAAACATATAGAAAACGCTAATTACGTAACACTAATTTGGAGAAATCACTATTAAATAAATAAGAATAAATAAATATTCAAGTACTACACACCGCCGTTCCACTTTAATTAAAATAAAATCAACAATTAAATAAAATACGATTGACATATCATGCAGAATTAAAATACGATGAAATACAGATCAAGTACATTTAAAATGCAATTAAATTACGATTAAAATACAAATTTGGAATCATTACTAATTCCACAATTAATGAGTTTCTAAATTAACTATCTACTGCCCGCGATTTTGTTCGCACGTGGATGTGTAGGTACTAAAAAATCTAATTAAACCGTCAGTTAAGTTTATTTGATCCACATATTTTGTTACCTAACCTAAACCAAAATGGACGAAAATACGACGCTTTTCAAATTCACAATATTCGTCATGCCGTGGTGACATATTTAGTGCGTCCTGACTTCACAAGCCCCCACTCTCTGGATCCGTTTTATAATTGTGAATATTCTCTGATTTAACAAAATAAAAAAAAAAACGTGTGACACTCGGAGACTACTGCAGTAAACCTATTACATAGCATTTTTAAAAATACAAGAAAAAATTATCGCCGAACGCGAATATTTAACGAGAATATTATTTATTTATAATGTTTATGGTGCACTACTGTAATAAAGAAAAATAAATTATAATAAAGATATAAGTGGGTCTTTTATATATACAGGATTCCCAGTTCTCACTTTCAAACTGGATCAAAATTTTCAACAGGTTATGGGCCCAGCACGCTTCCACTGCGCCACTCTGCTTTGTTGTAGGAGATTTTTATAAGTAGGTTTCATTGTGAAAACCGCTCTTTGTAGCTGGCCGTTTAGAATCAATAAGAAAAAATAACTTGTCTTTATGACGGATGTTTTTGATCACGCGACCAACGGGGCAGTTAAAAGATAGTAATAGACATACCTACGATAAATATAAACATGAGTCGTGACGAAACATCTGAAATCTCCAATTTGCCAACAATTCTCAACGCTTTTTTATCTTGATTTTAAACTGGGTCAGGATCAGGAGTGACACGGACAAAGTCGACGATGGAGCGAGCTTACCCAGGAGAAGCCTGTTCACTCTAACTTTGAAGAGATTAGGGTTGTATGTGTTTGGAAATACAGACGCAGGCAGAGAGCTCCTTTGCTATGGGCATTTTAAAACGACGTTTTTACAACATAGGGATGATAATTTGTCCTAAGTTTAGTTTTGCGATGATAGAAGGGGCCTGGTGGTATCAGATCATGGAAGTTCTTGGGCGCACTCACTAGAGTACAATCTGTAGAAGACCGAATATGAATAATGGATTTTCAACTTTAAACTTTAAAGCATCAAGTTGAAAATCTATTAAAGACTTCAGATCGTTTTCGTTCATCGTTTGACTATTCTCTAGGCCTCTTTATCTAGCTGGGAACGACCCAAGCTACGTTTACACAATATCATGTCTTCTTCCATACCTTTCTATTACTCTTTATCTTAGCAGCAGGCGTAGCATGGCGCTGTAGAAAGGGGTTTTGTCGACGGAAGAATAGACAAAATGACAGAACGTAGAAATATTTTTTTCGTTTTAAGCATGGTAATGTAAAAAATATAGAAAATAAACGTTCTATTCTTCAATAGTGTACGAATGTCGTCATAGTTGTGCAAAAAAACAGTCGATTTGTTTAGAAATAACGATGAAATAACTTTGTCTTTTCTTCGTAGAATAGAGATAGAATCGCCATGCTACGCGTGCAGCTATATGAAGTAATTATCGACCCTATTAGACTGGTAAGTACTATTAGTACTAAAATGAATATTTATTTATTATTTATTTATTTATCAAAACTTATTCAATCATTACAGGGTTTACCCTAATGCGACAGATAAGACCTTAAACTAAACTTAGACTAACATAAACTATAAAAAATACGATATTTCTGGCTGATTACCAAACTCTTTTGTTGACTGTAAAAACAACCGCAGAAACGAGCACTAACGATGTTCGTTAACGAGCTCTATGTAGAGCAACTATACATTTTTTTTTTTTTTTTTTTTTCGTGGTAAAATCATCAAATGAGTCCTCCCACCCCGGGCAGGGCGGGAGGGACTGTCAGACTTGTACTGACTAAAATCCACGGTGTCCTTCAATAGCCCTTTGTGTTCCGGGGTCACGGTAATGAGATAAGTCCCGCGACCCCGGCAGGCTTTGGCCCTCTTGGGCGGGGCCCCGTCATCGTGCTGACGCTCTTTGAGGCGCGCGTGGAACACAACGCGCCGTCGACCCGGGAGAGCAACTATACATAGAGTGGCTCTATGTAGAGTTCTCGTAGAGTTTGTGGTAATATTCGTTCCCGTGCAGGTCTTGTGCGGTTTTAGGAAGGCTCTATGTAACTGGGGGAGTTCTCATAACTTTGTAATGACGGTTAAGTTTGTGTGTTTTTGACAAGTACTGTAGTATAACATTGTTAGAAACTGTTGTAACTTGCCTACTCATGATCACTTTGTCTGGTAAAGTTTAAAATACTGGAAATGATGCGGAGTGGATACGAAATTTATCATGGGACTTCAATTTAATATACAGGGTGGAACTTTGTAATGCTACCTGGAGGGAAAGTACTCTTAATACTGCAGATAGAAAATTTACTCAAAGGAAACATTCCTTAATTTTTGAATAGAAAGGAAACTGCATTCAAAAATTTTCGATACTTCTCTTCTCCCACACCCGGGAATCGAACCGGCTAAAATCTGAAAAAATTATACCCTGTACTTTTATTGCATCGATCGTTAGGGTCACTTATAAGGATAAAATCTCTCTAACAAACATGATAAATTAAATGAAAGGAAAACCAGGAAATCTTAAACTAATTTAATTATTTACAAAAATGGTGAACTAACTAGTTAATTAGTTGCTCGAAATGGGCTCCATTCTCTTGGAATCTTTGAATGCAGTTTGCTTTCTATTCAAAAATAAAGGAATGTTTCCTTTGAGTAAAATTTTCTGCAGTATTGAGAGTACTGTCCCTCCAGGTGGCATTATAAAATTCCACCTTGTACATATAATCGATGTGGTTAAAAAGGTAACTTTGGCAGACTGTGTGTGGGAGGCGGAGGAAAGGTTGTTCCGACGTAGGTTGGTAGAGGTCTATGTCCAGCAGACATTGCGATAGGCTGAGTTGTTATAGCGCAAAACTAATTCTTATTTTATGTTGTCGTATTGATGTTATTCGAAATTAAGTCGATTCGGAATTGGTCTGGGGAACAGTGTATAAGACGGGGACGTTAATAATCGCGAGGTATAATGGGGACACACACTCTTTAGGCGTACTTAACACAACACTAACGTAGAGCAAGCGCCACCAGGACGTCATTTGCGCTTGCAAATGACGTCTTGATGGCGCTTGCCGCTTGGCCAGACGGAAATAGCGTCCTGTTGGCGCTTGTGCTACGTTAGTTTTGTGTTAAGTTTGCCTTAGGTGTGTGATTTTTCATCATACCTCGCGTCCCCGTCTTATACACTGTTCCCCTACAACTTTGGTATTCAGAGGCAGAACCTCAGATCCATACATCACTTCTTGTAATAAGCAATAGACCCGCAGAACTTTCAAAAAAGGGCAACTGTACGACCTCATCTCACCGGGCCCCTTCTAGTATCGGACGACCTGGGTTCCAAGTCTATCATTTATTGCTAAAGTAGGTTAAATTAAAATGTAGAAAAAGATTCCTCCATGTCAACCCTTGTGGATTAAATTCGTGTCTGAACTAATTATTTCTGGGTATTCTCGAGCTAGCTACAAACGAAGAATCCCCATGAAGCGCCGAGTTAGTCTTAATTGTTATAATGAGCCTTTGTAGAACGCAGAACTACTAACACAGAGGCAAAAGATTTACATTTCATTAACAAAATAAAGATAAAAGGGTTTTACATTTTAGTGATTAGGCGGAGTACAAGGTTGGATTAACGAGATACATGTTTCTTGTGTTTCTCTTGTACTGTGTAACGGTCCAGTGGTTTAATTTCAGACATTTGAGTAGTATCTTATATCTTTTACATTTAGGAATTTATTCTGTTAAATTCGCATATTCATACGAGGAAGTTGCCGGTTAAAGGAGGATGTAGTAACAAAAATTTAAAAGAGTATGTTTAGATAATAATAATAATATTTAAAAATGCATTAAATATGATAGAAAATGAATAAAGGAAAATAATAATAATATTCCACAACTATCACACAACGCCATCTAGTCCCAAGCTAAGCAGAGCTTGTGTTATGGGTACTAGACAACTGATAAACATACTTATGTATTTCTAAATACATACATATTATAGATAAATTACACCCAGACACAGAACTAATGATCGTGCTCATCACACAAACATTTGTCGTGGGTGGGAATCGAACCCACGACCTCCGGCATAGCAGTCAGGGTCACTAACCACTAGACCAACAGGCCTGTCGGCGTGCGTGTATGACGAGATGGTTCGGTAATGTTGAGAGGATGAGTGAAATGCGACTAACAAGGCAGAGGTGAGTGGAAACGCTGGGAGGTGACACCCTATGAAGACTTACTCTACCTTATTGGTGAAGTACTTCAGAAAGGACAGGACAACAGATTACTGGCAATCGGCGTGCGTGTATGACCAGATGAATTAATGTGATTGAGGCGAAAGGAGCATGGAAGGATCGCAGCAGGTGTGACGCTCTGTGGTTTCTGTCTACCCCCAAGCAAAAAGGGCGTGAGTTAGCTAGTGAGTGGGCTAGACTAGAAACCCCACATCATCATCATCATCATCTTCCTGCCCTTATACCATTTTACTTGTGGTCGGCGCAACACGTTTTTTTCTTCCATTCTCCCCTATCAGACGTCACAGTATCATTTACTCCTTTTTCTTTCATATCATTCCTTAGACAATCCATCCATCTTTTCTTTGGCCTTCCTCTTCCTCTGGAAACCCCACATATTTGAGAAAATTTCTGCGTGGAACGACTTTGTTTCATCCACGCAGACAAAGTTGCTAGAGGAAACTAGTGTCAAATAACTAAAAAATAACAAGCGTTATCGCGTGCGCACCTAATGAGCTAGTTTTACGCTCGCTAACAAGTTAGGACTTCCAGTTACTAAGTTATGTCTCGCAGGGAACCCGCTCAGGTGCGCTATTACAAACTTTTCAATTAAACTTAGTTTCAACTTAACACAAAACCGTCGTAAAATGTTACAAAGTACTTACATTATATCTGAGACCAGCAACCTAGGAATCTTTTAGAAGGTAAACTTCAAGCTTGTATTTCCCAAAGGTTAAGCAGAAATGTTTAGGACCCCAGTTTTAAGTCTCTTTTAAAACTTTGCCCCCACACTAGGAATTTCTCCTGTATTGTAGGTGCATTTACAAACATATAAACTGACATACTCAAACGCCCAGACCTGGATTAAGTACTTGTAGATCATACAAATATTTGCTCCGTGCGGGAATCGAACTCGCGACACACAGCGTAGCAGTTCAATCGCTCAGTCACTGCGCATACCAAAAAATAAATAAATAAATCAATAGTGGTTTAGTTTTTGTAATAAGAGCTTACA
The DNA here is from genome assembly GCA_950005045.1 of Agrotis exclamationis. Taxonomy (NCBI): domain Eukaryota; kingdom Metazoa; phylum Arthropoda; class Insecta; order Lepidoptera; family Noctuidae; genus Agrotis; species Agrotis exclamationis. The sequence goes on from OX465426.1 coordinate 23,659,125, forward strand.
TTCTTTCTCTAAAATAGTGGTGGCCCAGTAGTAATAATTCTATTTAACTGTTTATTTTTTCAAAAAGAAAACTATTGTTCAAAGAGAATGTCTCATAATAATGTTTTCAATTCAAACGCACTTGCAATTCAGCTATATCACTAGAAAATAACTTTCAAATCAGAAAATAACACTTATATCCATATAACACTACTCATTTAAAACGATATTTGAACATGACTCAGATTCTATTTCTGTTAATTAACATGGGAAAGCTTAGTTTGCATTGAAGTGATGGAAATTAATCCGACTTCGCACTAATTTCAAGAGCATGCGCAGTGCATAAACATAACGATAACCGCTAAATAATCATAGTGAAAGGTCATCATTAGGAAGAGATTTTGCTCTAGTCTTGGGAGTTTGCGGTCATGGGCGAATTCATCATCATCATCATCAGCCTATAAATGTTCCCACTGCTGGGACACAGGCCTCCTCTCTGTGAGAGGGAGTGGGCCGTAATCTACCACGCGGGCCCAGTGCGGATTGGTATATGTCACATGTCTTCGAATTTTTGGTTCTAGGACATGTCGGTTTCCTCACGATGATTTCCTTCACCGTTTTGAGAGCAGTGGTTTTGAAATAAATTACACAAAGTAATGCGCCTGACGGGGTTCGAATCCACGACCTACAACTCGTAAGTCGAGGCCGATACCACTGGGCCACAACCGCTCTCGTGGGCATGGGCGAAATACTTTGCGTAATTTACTTCATCAGCACTGCTCTAAACGATGAAGGAAAATATTGCGCGGAAAACGGCACGTCCTAGAGCCAAAAGTTCGAAGACTTGTGACATCTCGTGACCAACCCGCACTGAGCCCGCGTGATGGGTTTCAGCCCACTCCCACCCGTGGGAATACCACTCCACCAGCTAACATTATAGGCTAATTAAGCTTATGTTGCCATTAAGCGGATAGAAATCTAAAAACCGGGCTGCTTCTGAAAACTTTCCAAGTTTCAAGGATATCCGGATCGACATTTATCTGTTTTGAATTTAAAACATCCCTGCCACATTATGAAAATTCAGAATCTCAGGTTGAACTTTTGCGTTCAAACCACTCTTGCAGGTCATCATCATCATCATCAGCCGGAAGACGTCCACTGCTGAACATAGGCCTCCCCCTTAGACCGCCACGCCGAACGATAATTCGCCACTTGCATCCATCGGTTGCCCGCGACCCTCACGATGTCGTAGGTCCACCTAGTGGGAGGCCTACCTACGCTGCGTCTTCCGGACCGTGGTCGCCACTCGAGAACTTTTCTTCCCCATCGGTTGTCAGTTCTACGAGCGATGTGGCCTGCCCATTGCCACTACAACTTGCAAATTTTACGAGCTATGTCGGTGACTCTGGTTCTTCGCCGGATATCCATGTTCCGGATTCTATCCCGCAAAGAAACTCCGAGCATAGCTCTTTCCATCGCTCGTTGAGTGACTCTTAGTCTCTCTAAAAGGCCAGCAGTCAGAGACCACGTTTCAGAGTCATATGTCATCACTGGCAACACACACTGGTTAAACACCCTTGTCTTGAGATACTATGGGACTCTTGCAGGTAACCTAAGAAATAGAGGCCTTCTAATATGTTTAAAACACAATCCTGGCAATTAATGTAAGTAACCTGATATTAAATTAATAAATTGATGAATTTTCTAGGCTTTGTTGAAGCAATCACGTTATCTTAAACCTTGAAAATGAAACAAAGTAATTCATTCTGTAACTTAGCAACCTACAAGCGCTTAGCAACCTTTTAGAAGGTAAAACATTATATAAAAATAATACAATTTACATAGGTTACACGTGGATTCTGAAAGGTCACGCTGAAAGGTCAGGGCCTCCTGAAGTGGAATGTTTATGTGTTACAGTAAAATTAAAGGTTTAAAAAATCCAGAAGCCGAAGCATGACATTTCAAGAGATTCGCTTCTTTAAATTTTCAAACAATAAACGCAGTTAATACTTCGAGTACGCTGTAAATAAAATACAGAAATCTTGTGATGAGGCCTCAGTTGTGCTTACAATTATGTTAAAAAACTGATGATAGTTTGAAATCGCTTATTTTCAAATTATTGACAAATGAACTGCTAAACTGCGTTCGCCTCGCATGAAAAAAAAAACTAGAACGAAAATATTTTTCTTACACACTGATTGTGTGTAAGAAAAGAAAACTATAGCGACTTCATGGTCACTAACTTATTATTTATAACACAACTTTTTAATTATAAAAACCGCCCTTGTAAATTTCTTCCCTGGTTTTAGTCAAAGTAGCTACGTCACGCAATCGTCTACGCCTCTACGACGCTACGAAGATTACTGACGTCGTAGCGTTATACGAAGTGCTACGAAAGAATACCCTCCTAATGACTTGAAAAAACACGCTAATGGCTGGTTTTTGTTTTGTTCCTTTTGTGAGTTAAAACGAAGTGGTTTTTTTTATTCAGCGTCTTAAATGTATTTGGTTTGTAAGGATTACTGAAATATAGTAAAATATAACCTAAGTTTTGTCATTTTACCTGGCTTACTGTCAACACGATGAAACTTGTATTAAGTATGCATTCATATTTTAATCTACTTTAGAAGTTGAAACACACCCTTAACACTTATTACATTAATAAGTTCAAAGTTGTAAACTTCTTAGCGAGTTGTAATACAGCACATTAATTTAATCTCATAAACACAACCACATATCGGTTAACAGTATTATCTACTTCAAACTCCAGGAAAATAATGTGTAAATATTTTCGATATTACTGGGGAAACTTTAAGGCAGCTTTATTACTATAGTAGGCAAATAACTCTCGATTTAAAAGTTCACATTTACAAGAATCGGTAACATAATTTTTTAACCCATACCGAAATACGTCACTGTATTTATATCATTGCCCGTGTCACTATATAAATAAGGATAAAAATCCCACATACCAATTACAAAAGGTTACAATTTAAACAGTCCCAAATAAATTAAAACAATATTCAGTGTATTGAGCCGCATACACTGACTCATTCACACGTTGAAATGTTCACAATGAACATGAACTTGAGTCTCTAATAGCTCACGTGCTATGGGGTGTTGGGGTGCTCCTTGTTAAATTTTCACGGGTGTTTTCATCCCCTTCCACCCCTTGCCTCAATTACCTACGTTTTTTGTCCAAATAAAATAACGAGGGAGTGATTTATTGATTGAATTGTGAATTGGAAAAGTGTTGTCGTGTTATGAGGGTACGTAATTAAAATAATAACAACAATTTGTTATACTACTGCCCAATAGATTACGTCTCCGAATTTTATGCTGATATAGATAAGAATCGTAACATATGAAGTTTTGTAATTAATGTCTACCCCCATAGGAATAGGACGAAATATTGTTTATGTATGTGTCGTAGGTTTTTGATAAAATTAGGTTTTTCACCGGATAACACCACCACAATTTTATCATTTTCCTAAACCAAATAAAAACCTAGGTTTTTGATTAAAAAACTAATTTTATCAAAAACCTGCGACATATGCATTTAGGTGCTTAATAATAAAAAACCCTTTTCGATATTTCTATAGCTTTGGTTTTAAACATACATTTTGTGATCACAATCTTAAGCAAGAAAGCCAAACAATCTTATCATTATTCCTGTGAATTGTTCGGTCCAATTTAAAAGATTGGAGGCAGGGATCCTCCTTTCTTGTCATATTTATTTAATTTGGTTGCTATTAAGTTTTTGTCAGTGGTAACATAACTGGGTCGCGAGACTGTCTAAACAGGATACCGCGGTTCTGCAACGCAAAGGGCATGTAAAATAACAGGGTGTTTTTTAGACAACAAGAGTCTGACAGTCCCTTTAGATCCAAACAAGGTGATTAGATTCATTTGATGATTAAAACACAACAAAAAAAATTAAGGGAACATAACTGTGAAAAAGCTGTAACCGATAGCCGCACGTCCCCACTTGAGAATCCCTTACTACTGACCATATTATTAAAACCTAGTACAAAAGATCGACTACAGCAAAAAAAAGATATGCGAATTTCATTAGGACACAACAAATAAAAAATTAGGTAACATAACTGTGAAAAGGCTGTAATCAATAGCAGCACGTCCCCACTTGAGAATCCCTTACTACAGACTGACTATATTATTAAAACCTAGTACAAAAGATCGCCTACCGCAAAAAACATCCAAATTAAATCCCCTCCGTCCTAGTCCATTCTGTTTGTTCAGAGAGGTCGTCCCTCAGCCTCGTTTGCTCTTCAGCTAACAAGCGGATCACTTGACAGTCATCGATCCTTCTTCACTTGTTTGTCCAAGTTTTTTGTACTAATTACTAGTGGTTTTATTTATTGGTACTGCCAGTGTTTTTGTGTTGTAGGGGAGGAAAATAAAACATGTCTGCATTGGGTATTATGGTGAAAGTGGGTATTATGTTACCAAGTCTCGACTGTCATTTGTTCATGATTAGGTGCGTCCACACAGAGCGCGCAGCCTCGCGAGACATTTGCTGCGCGAGGAAACTGACAAGCGAGGCTGCCCACTCTGTGTGGACGCGTCTATTGTTTTTCGACCGAGGCACGAAACAATATACGCGAGCAAAACAAAAGCCGACACTGGATGGCTCGGGCGCTCGGTCGCTCGACCGCGGCAGCGCTGTCACTTTCCTCGCCCGAGACACGTCCACACCAACCGAGCTGCTTTGCGCGGAAAATTCCTCGCGAGGCTGCGCGCTCTGTGGGGACGCACCTATTGACAGTCGTTACACAAAATTCAGTGGCTCGAAAGTCTACCAATTATGTAGTAGCATTAATAGTAGTTGTTAATTAGTAGTTGTGTATTCATGATTTATTACCTGCTTACAAGTTACAAGTTTGGTAGTTCAACCTTGTACATTTTGTTTTTGTTTTCAATTCAATCAACTTATATACGAACGTGACGTCATACTTGTATGTAATACATGCCCAATAGAAACGCGCCTTAACTGACTAAAATCCACCGTGTTCTTTCACTAGCCTTTTACGTTTTAGGGTCACGGTTTCCCGACCCTAACCGGCAATAATTTACCCCCTGAACTCAGATCTAAAAGCTCCGGTTTAGACTGAACATTTTATTCAATTCAACTGCATATACTTTGCCTTTGAAGTTTCATTACTCTAATACACTACACAATTAATTTCCAGCTCATTAATTCTAAAGAAACAGCATCTCTTTGAGTAATGTGTATCGAGATAACATAGAAACGTGTTTGTATTCTCTGCTCATCCCGCTCGCAATTATACGGAACACGTACCCCGGACTAATTTGACTAATTACTACCGATAACAACTTCACCGCACCCTGTATCACCCCTATTTCATCTACCAATCTAATTTCAACCTTAAAAACTAGCACTCTAAGCTTAAAAATCGTTTAGGAGAAACTTTTATGTTGGTTTAAATAAAACTGTTTCTGAAATGAACTTTAATACCACCGGATTAAAATTGTAAATCGAACGGAATACATTTGGCAAACTTTTCAGTAAAGGGAACGATTTTTGCTGTTGAAAATTAAAGTTTATGTGTTAGGATTAAGGTTTATTTTTGTCTGGTGTTAATCCAAAATCGATGGGACCGACTAATTGCTTGATTTGAATGTGGAATAATATTTGCAGTAACTATGGGTACTTGAAGGATGTTTTCAAAGTGATTAAGTAGAAGTTTGGTTAGGTGGGCTATAAAGTGTAGATAAAATCTCCTCAAGTTTGTCACTGAATGTAGATTAAACGGATATCGTTCGTATTCGCTGTTTATTTTTATGTACTGAGGCCTTATCATAAGTTTTCACTTAATGTGACGTAAAGTAAACTGGAACTTTGACAATTAATTTCAAGGAAAAAATTAGTGTCCTTCTTCGTACACCAGAGTCGCTGTTCCATTTTTCCATACAAGAAGCTGTAAATACTGGAAAGACGCTGTAAAGTAAAATAGTGAAAACTCGTGATATGGGCTCTGATAAAATAATTGAGTCGGCAATAAGTTTTAATTAAAAAAATGTGATGGAGCAGTGGTGGCCCAGTGATATCGGCCCCAACTTACGAGTTGTAGGTCGTGGGTTCGAATCCAGCCAGGCGCATTACTTTGTGTAATTGATTTCATCACCACTGCTCTCAAAACGGTGAAGGAAAACATCGTGAGGAAACCGGCATGTCCTAGAACCAAAAATTCGAAGACATGTGACATCCACCAACCCGCACTGGGCCCGCGTGGTGGATTATGGCCCACTCCTTCTTACAGAGTGGTGGCATGTGTTCCAGCAGTAGGAACATTTATAGGCTGATGATGATGATAAAAAAACGTGTTTTGAGATTTGGTGCTTCGAAGTCTACGCCGTAGCAGTAGCTACCGAGCTAAGGTCCTACGAATTTTCTGACTTTTTTTTTTTTTTTTTTCGTGGTAAAATCATCAAATGAGTCCTCCCACCCCGGGCAGGGCGGGAGGGACTGTCAGACTTGTACTTTGTACTGACTAAAATCCACGGTGTCCTTCAATAGCCCTTTATGTTCCGGGGTCACGGTAATGGTATAAGTCCCGCGACCCCGGCAGGCTTTGGCCCTCTAGAGGCCCCCTCTCTAGAGGGCCAAAGCCCGTCATTATGCTGACGCTCTTTGAGGCGCGCGTGGAACACAACGCGCCGTCGACCCGGGACGAATTTTCTGACTTAGCTAATGTTTGATATATATTTCTCAGTCCTTATTTTAGTCAATTTGATAAACTGCTTGAAATAGTCCAGAGAAAAATGATAGGGTTGATAAATGGTTGTTAAAATAAAAACAATTTTTATTTTTTGTCGTAACAATTTTATTCGATCACTGATTTTGATTTTGACCACTTTACATACAACTAGAATAGAATATGTACGGTTATAAGTTATTTTGTCATAATTATCTAATAATTTGATAATTTCGTAACCACTCACTAGTAAGATACATGATACCAATGAAATACACACTGAAAAATACGATACACTTTTTTTAAAATACGTATTTTTTAAATACACAGTTGTATCTTGAACTGTTGTAAGTTGTTCAAAAGACTTTGTCTTTTAATCTTTTAAAAATCGTGTCATATTTTTCAGTATATATGATTTTTTTAAACGAGCAACCAGATATATTACATAGCTATTCAAAAAGCCATAACATATACAATTTTAAACAACGAAAATTAATCACGAACTCGAAAGTAACAATTAGTTTTAAAACTTCGTATTTTACATTTTAAAGTGTTCAACTATATCTCTAATATCTAAATATAAACGACACTAGAATGTATGCATGAATATGTATAGTGATAGATACCTACGGCTACAGATCTATGTTGATAATTAAGATGATTCGTTAAAATCTAGTTTTTTAATTCTTAAGAATTAGTACGCTAAGCATTTATACTAAAAACACATAATAGTTATAATAAATAATTATACATTTTATATAAACAAAAGAAAAACAAGTTTCATCAACAATAAATACGATATTTATTAATATTTTTACTATATGAAATCCTAACTTAGATGATATTTTAATACTCGATATTAAGAGCGATTTTTATATTACCTCAATAGATATAATATACTAAAATTGCCAACAGTTAAACCTATTTTTTTTTGTATGGTATTAGATAAAATTCATAGCTAACAGACAAAACTCAACTTTATCTAAAAATCAATATTTAAATTAATTTCTTTAGCATTTCTTTTTTAATCATAATGCGCGTTTCGTCAACATTCTTAAATTATATATTTGAAATGATAATGATTCTATTACAAAAAAAAATACTATTTCTCTATTTAAAAGAAAAAATATAATCTGAGGTATTTAAGTATTATAATTATGCTCAAACCTACTTATTTACCCTAATACTTAGTTTAGATTTAAATATACTTAAAATTAATTACATAATATATTAATTACATATTTTAATTAGCTGTCTGATCAGCCGGATAATTTAATATGGGGTGTACATATTAATGAGTCACTTAGGGAACTACTTAATTACCTATATGAGTAGAGTATGCCAAAAGAATACGCCATTCTAAAAAAGTGTGACCTTTCGTATTGATATCTTATTTAATAATAAAAATGAGTTTCATTTTAATCATGATGTTTACTTGAAATAATTTCCTCAAAGTTATTGAATATATCAAAAAAAAAATAATAATGTGTTTAATTTCCGTTTATTTATGGCAATTATACTTTTTGAGTATTGTTTCAATTGATATAAAATGTACTTTTTGCAGTTTTGCTTTGTTTCTGTTTTTAATTTGAAATAATTATCGTTCGTTATGGCACCGTAAAAATAAAATATAAAGTGGCGTACCTTTTAATTCTAAAGATTTATACCTAATAATATTAAGTATTACAATAAATGTGATACTGATTTATTATATATATTTATGTATATTTGATAATACATTATACTATTTACTGTACTTATCACTCGTACTTGTGTGGGTGTCAAACTGCTATATGTACAGTTTATATTTAATTAGCAACTTTATAATTACCTAGTAACACTGACTACTCTACGACGATAAACAAAACTGCGTTTTTAAAAGTAAAATAAATAATGAGCACTGGCGGCCCAGTGGTATCGGCCCCAACTTACTCGTACAAACATTCTAAACATTCAAAGACATGTGACATCTACCAACCCGCACAGGGCCCGCTTGGTGGATTACGGCCCACTCCCTCTCACAGAGAGGGGGCCTGTGTCCCAGCATTGGGAATATTACAGGCTTATGATGATGAAAATAACTAAAGCAAGAGACTATTGTCTATTTTAAAATAACATTTTTTTAAAGGCAAACCAAATGTTTGGTTTGTTTCGTAGAAAGGCTGATGAAGAATGGTTTCATTGTGACTACACAATGAAATGAGATTTATGGAAATGTTTTTAGAACTAGATGGTTAAGCAAGACGAGTTCCTAAAAGTATTTTAAAGATAGTTGTAGATCTAACGGACGGGTACTGACCTAAACTGGAAGTGTGGCTGCAAACATTATTATAGTAAAAAGATTACCGTGTTTTTATTATATTATTTATTTATGTGATATAATAAATATATTTATAATTAATTTCTCATTTGAATGAATTTTTGATTGAATAATAATACTGTGAAGGTTCGTTGAATTGATATGTTTTTTTTTTCTTTTATTTTCGAATTACTCTTTCAAACCAAACTTTAATAGATTACATAAAAACAATATATTGCTCGCTATATCATCTACTGTGGACGTCCATTTTTAATTGTTCTAGTAGATATGCAGCATATTTATTATGATTCTTATATACTGATAAATATAAGAATTTATCCCTTTTATTCCTACACTTTTACACTTGGTTTGTTTTGAATGTCTAATGTTTGCAGCCACATTCCACGTGAAACATCGAGATTAGAATAAGATTGGATACACGACAACTATACCTACTATAATAATATTTTCAAGCCGAAGCCAAGAAAATTGTTATGCTAAAATTGTGCGTTTTCTTAGCAAAGATGGAAATTTCTGAGGAATATCGCTGAATATTTCGTATGATAATATTTGGAATAATTATATTTTTCTGTTATTTCAAACATACATTGTTTTATCCACATTGAAGATTTTTTTAGAAAGGACGAATTTCCCTTAATTTTTTTCTCAAAGAGTAATTCACGCAATCTATTTTTTATCTTTCATTGCGGCAAGAAAAGGCTAGCATTTTCTTCGAACTGAATTTTCATAATTTTTAATTCAAAATGTTAGTTGTTTAGTTTTAAAATGATATCAAGTGTTATAAATAAATGCTAGGCATTTGATAATAACATTTTGAAACGAATTACAATATTTTAATAAAAGTAAAGTAGTAATAGGAATACCAGCTATTTTAATGATATCCCTCAGTTTAAGATGATCAAAGAGATTTAGCACAAGATAATTATGTCTTGGGACTTAAGTTACTTAAATTAGAATAGAAGGAATATACACTACAGATATAGGTACCTAAGAGAAAAAGATTTTATTGGAAAGCGTTTGAGATATTTGGCAACAAATATAAAAATTAGGATTTTTTTAATGTCATAGAGAAAATGCACAGTTAAGATTCAAAATTGAAGGAAAAATGGAGCACCAGCTAGGTAAAACTAGACAATTTAAATAAACACTCGATTTAAAAATTACGCATTTCTGGTGCAGTTTCATAATTTTATAGAAACAAGCAAAAATTATAATTGAATATTTAGATATACATATAATACGTACAAATATTTTAAAATGATATTAAAGTAGGTATGTATCTAAATGATAAAGAAACACTAAATTGTATATTTACTTACAAAAAATATATATTCTATTTTTATTTTTTTGTAAGTAAATGAAGTTTCATACGTAAAATACGTGTACACAAGTATATATTTTTAGATATAATTTAAAAAATATATATTTGTAATGTTATTGTATAATAATATATTAAACATAAATTTAAAAATACAATAAATAAAAATACAATACTTATTCTAAAGTAGGTGCACGTGTAAATGGCGAAATATTATAATAATTGTACACGATATTAATAATGATCAATCTTAATATAAAAAAATATACGTATAAGTATAAAATGTTAAGATTGTATATCCTAAACCTAATGATATGTCTGCGATACTGGCGGTTATTGCTGATATACTATAATAGTAATAGTACACAATTATTAATAATTGCACACACGATACGTTCCACAAATACACAACTTAATTCATTGCTATTATAATTCGCTTGTTTGTTCTGGTCGCTGGTATCGAGTTTGAATAATTTTTGATGTTATTTAAACATGAAAATTGATACTGAATATTATATTCATCGTATAAAATAATAAATTAATAAAATATTTGATTTGGATAATTAAATTGATATAATTACATATAATTATTTTTAAGTGTTACTATGTTCTTTCTAATTTCTTTTAATAATAAATAAGTCGTAAATTATTTTAATAATATAGAGACAAGAGCGATCAGAACTCAGCCAGCGAGTTACATACTTAATTATACAATAAATATTACTTCTTTGTGCTCACAATCTACTAATTAATTGAATTTCGGGAGAATTTGACACGAAAATTGACTCTAAACTTACGAATACATGCTCGAGAGAGGTCCATCTCCACTCTGACACAAACTTGATATTAGCATAAATACAAATATTCAGAATTAATTAACGAACCTAGTACACGTGAAAATTATTTACGAATAAATTATTTTAACGTGTACTTTACAAGCCACATTTCGATCTAAAAAAATAGTTCCTCTCTCTATATCTAACAGTCGAAAGTATAAATAAACATGTTTTGTGCGAAATAATTAAGTTTTGTGCTCCTGAGAACCACTACGATCACTATTGTACTTTGCAGGCTAGGTACTAATTCACAAATAATAATTATTCAATGAAAGTACCACTTTTGAATAATTAGAAATTTTGAAATTATTCTGACTTTTTTCTTTGGGAACGGCAACTGATTAATCTTAGCGTTTTTACGACAGTAATAATTTTAACGAATATTATTCACAATAATCACTTTTAACTTTATACACTCTCAATTGACATGTCGGGCGCGTCACGTTTTCTTGTACAATTATTTTAGTTATCTTTTAATTTTGACTCTGTTGCTCAGTCGTCTGCGAAAAGTTACTCGTGCCGGTCGGTCGGGAGGAGCCAAACTGTGTTTTAGATCTTTTATTATTTCATTTTTAAACGTTCTGGCTTTCATTTATTTTGTTGTACTGGCCGTTCAGTTCATAAACATTTTTCTTATTGTAAAAAGCAATGTCCAAAAGATAGCATCGAAATTCTTGGCAGGTTTCGTTTTTTGCGTAATTTTTCAAATTCTTTAATTGAAACATCTTCAATAACTAACTTAGCTTCATAGCTCTGCGGCACATTTTATTTTTCAAATCAAGTTTTTATTCATTTCAATTACAAAACTGATAAAGATGACAATGCATCTGAATTTACGTTAAATTTTGATTCCCTTTATATCATTTTTGCTCTAAAATTAGCTTCCTTTTTCTCTCTCTTCTCTAAAATATGCTTCCCCGTTCCCTCCCCCCGATCTGTCGACAGCGCCGTGCTGTATGCTGATGGTACCTGCCTCACTAACGTCAACAACAGAAACACGTACTACCTACTCCTGTACCTGTACACTTACAACAAAATATATACCTCGTACATTATAATTATATCATATAATACTAATGTATAACTTAAGCTTACTTACTCTAAGTGAATCAAAAGATTCTGATATGTTTCGTTACCTTGGTTGCAACTTATCACGTTGACTACCCCCTACTTACGAGTAATTGATATAATAATTGATATAAATCGAATTAATTGATATAAAAGCGAGATACGATGATACTTACGCTAGTATTGCTGATTTAGCATACGAGAATTACATTTTATACTTTCTAAAAAATATATATATTTGAAGTAACATCGCATTGTGATATTATATTGAGTTTGTAGAGCTATACTTTAATCTACGATATGTTTATGATTATGTACAGTCATCGTAACATTTTATGTGAAAGTTACGATGGAGTCCACTTTAGTAATTTGTTAAAAGATTGCCATACATTATGATACAGCTATAAATCTTCACAATGTACTAAAACGCAGTAAGTGGCAAAAGTTACAAATGAATAAGTTAGGCCCTTACATTAAGTGCGTGTTATCGACTCGTGCGGAACTTTTCAAATATCTACTTTCCTTAAAAACTACCCTACCAACTACTTAGCGATATAATTTGCGGGAAAACTTTAAGTTAGAATTTGTATGCCATTGATATGGTTTATTTTTCCCGAACTTATTATACATTAAATTGAGATGTGGAAACACACCAAAAGCTGAGAGACTTTAACTCTTTGAAATAAGGTTACATATTCACTTACAAGATTTTCTTCAACTGCATCTGGTTAGGCTGGAGGCCGATCCCAACATAGTCGAGAAAAACGATGCAGATGATGACTCACCATCATGACTTTCATACACACGGTATAATTTTACCTCTCCGTCTTTGAAATGTCTCCATACCTTTTTTACACATATATAATTATATAATTCATATAATTCTCACGTCAGATATCTATATACTATTAGAAGGCATAACAGTTGTATTTATATCAGAACAATATCAACAAGAAAACAACGGGTGAAAGCAATGTCGCTTATAGCTGAGATACATTTGATTTTTGGAGCTTTTCATGGGAACGAGACGCTATTCTACGAAGTAGATAATGCTGTCTCTTTTTCTTAGTTTTGACTCTCAGTTGGTATAATTTTGAAGTTTGATGTTATCAAGTTGTTTTCAATAATTATGTTTCATCAACAACAACACATTTTGTTTTTAGAGACCTTTAATATTCATTGTTAATAACCTCTAAAAGTTGATACTTTTGTAAAATAATTATGATAACCATCATATTTGTATAATGATGGTTTGATTATTTCAAGCTTATTCATTACAAATGATCATTTATAACTGAGTCATTTATATCTTGTTTTCACAGTACAAGCGCCATTGCTGCTCCACCCGATAAATAGTCTACATGACAAGCACAGCTAGTTAATAGACATTTATCAGACAGTAAATAACTCGCCGATATATCACGGCTCAGTGATCGAAGTTCTAGTGCCCACCGCTGGGATACATCTGCTTGAGAAGTTACTTTTAAAGCTTCATTTATTACTTCCGAAGTTATATTAGTTAACCTTAAAGGAAACCACTTTCTTTATAGTTTTTTGGTTATCGAAATCCAAGTATACTAACGTACACCTCTGATCATTCGGATATACTAGGCAACATGTAACGTATTTCGTTGTTAAAATTTTTACGACTAATTGAATCATTTATCCAAAATTGCATTAAAGGTAACAACGCAAGCAAATGTAAAACAACAGTAGACGTCTACCCAAATAGGACATTTATAATTACACAACAAGTAAATTCAAAAATATCGACAACAACACTGATTCTGGAGTGAATTAGAAGCCTTGCCTGAAGGGGTTCTTGATAGTGGGCTGCGGCGCGGGGGCCGGGGCGGGGGTGGGGGCGGGCGCCGGGGCCGCCGCGCCCGCCCGGAACGGGTTGCTGGCCGTCGGCTGCGGCTGCGCAGGCAACTGCCGCGGCTGACTGTACTGCTCCTGGTACTCCTGCTGGTAACTCTGCTGCGGCTGCTGCTGCTGCTGCTCATATCCCTGACTATAGTTCTGATAACCTCCCTGGTACGACTGATCATAACTGTACGTACCCGGATTTGCGTCCACATTCGACTCCTCAGTACCCGCCACCTGTCCGGACACGTTGGTATATTCCAGGTGGTTCTTGAACTCCCCGTTTACAGGCCTCTGTTCCTGCAAGCTGTAGGTTTGGTACTCCTTGTCTGGTGGGTCAGCCATTAGGATGTTGGCCTCGTTCTCAAACGGCTTGAAGTCGTAGATATGCCTGAGGTACATGAGTACGGGCGCGTACAAGAGATTGCTGAAGGCGATGAACAGATTCAAGGCAGTAAACCCGATAGCTTCAACCACTTCTCCAGCGATGATGGGGCCGACAGCGTACGCGAAGGAGTATGATATGTCAGCGATCGCGTAGATGCTCCCGTATACTGATGAATATCGGACGTCCACTAAGTACCCCAGGGTTGGTAGCAGCGCTGTGTCGATGAGCGCTATTCCAAAGCAAATACCGCAGATAGGGATCATCAGCATTTGGTACGAATTCGCGAAAGGTATAATGAAACAGCACAGACCTTCCAGGGCGAGTCCTCCCGCCGCCATCAGCCATTGTTGTTGCGGATACTTCCTGGCCATCTTCACAGTTATGATCACTCCAAGAACGTGAGGGAAAAAGGCTGGCAACCAAATCATACCAATTTTCCAGTTGTCTTTGGTCAGATTGTCTTCCATCCAGAATGAGATGGTTGGTTCCAGGAATGCCAGTGCTACGTTGGACATCATCAGGGCACCCGCGCAGACTGCGATGTAAGGGTCCATCAGAAGCTTCCAGATTGGAGTACTGGGTGGCTTGGGTTCTCTTGCTTCTTTAATCTGCGTCTTTAGAGGCTTCATCACAAGCAGTAGCATGAACCCATCCATCAATGATATTAAAGCTAAGATCAAGAACGGGACTTCTTTTCCTGCAAACTGGTATAAAGCACCGCCGAATGGAGGAGCCACCAGACAACCAAAACTGATGAAGGCCAGGGCGATACCAAGAGCTTTAGATCTCTCATTTTCTTCAGTAAACCTGTCCGCTATCATCGCCAATCCTGATGTGTCAGCGAAAGCAGATCCCACGCCCTGCAGACTCCTCGCAAAGAATAGCATGCTGTAGCTCCGGCCACAGGCGAAGATCGATGTAGAGAGGAACATAATGATGAGTCCGATCATCATGGGCACGTCGTACCCGATGCGGTCGATTAAGGCACCAGAGAATGGGTTGATCATGAGTTGCACTATAGCCTTGGAGGCAAACAGTACGCCCGTCGCCGAGTCCTGGCCCTCGTGCGATGCTGGGATGATTTTGGTCGGTGTGATGGTCTTGTTGCCCACCATGTAGGGCGTCATGGTGACCACGTGGTCGTAGCCTGCCTCGCCCCAAGCGCCGATGTAGCGCAGGTAGTCGGGGATAATGGGCACGATCACCATGTACAGCATGTTGTCGAGCAGCAGTGCGATGGACACGATAACCAGGATGATCTTCCTCTGCGAGGTCGGCTCCTTGATCTTCTCCCACAGGATCTCGCGCACTTCCCGCACCTCGAGGTTCACCATCGGGATGACGGCGCTGTCGATCTTCTGCCATATCGACTGTGGTCCCTCCGCCATCTTGGATTATTTGTATAACGTTTATAAGAATCTATCTGTAGTGGGGTCCTGCGTTCATCTTCAGGGGAGGGCTAGGGTTGCCCTCGTGGTACTCGCGTGGCTCTCACACATTTACGCGTCGTCCGCCATCGGGACCTCGAGAGGGAGTTCGGAACCTGACAACAAACAGAAATGATCATTGTATTATCATTTCATGAGATAGGGGGTGCTGCAATGTTTCAAAAGGATTGTGAGTCGATCTTTGTTTCTGTTAGTTGTCGTTCCTCTGTCCCGAGCGGTCTTATAAACGAGAGCTTCGATTTCCAAAGACGATTCAGAGTCCTTTTGAACACAAACACATTACTGATGAATTAGTAACACGTTACACATTCGTATAAATAAAACAAAAGAGCGAAGGTTAATGAATGTTTATGAAACCGTTCAAACTAAATTACGTTAATTATTATTCACTGTTGACGTTGAACATGTAGCCATTTTAGCTAATTAAAATGAAATGGCATGTATCTCATTTATTATCCAAATATGTAATGAACAGATGTACATACAAAAGCATATCGCATTTAAACGTTGGTATAATAGAACGGAAATTGTAAATGTTCAACCTATCGCTGAACCCGACCGAATATTACTGAAAAGAGTAAATTAAGCAAAGACGTAATTATTAAATTGTAGATTCAAAACAGCAGTTCCAAAGTCCGAGTGACTGACGTGTCCCTCCGTCACTGCAAAGACAGTCATTGTAACAACTTGTTTAACCAAAATCCAATTTGCCAGGACCCTCTCGCTGCCGATATCATTATAGCAAAGGGAGCTTATGTCGGGTTTCGTTTTTTCGCACAAAATGGCGCACTCAATCAGAAATGTTTTCCTATTAGCTTTAACAGCATATTGGAAATATTTTATAAGAATTTTCCGTAATAGGTATAATCTTTATTTATAAAATTGTCGTCGATAAGTGGTCAATATTTATTCATGTAGTTTTTTCTAGTTCATTTTTTTTGTTATACTTTGGTAAAATTAGGGTTCATTAGAGTAATAGAATGATAACGATCATTATAATAACGCTATATTTCGTTCTGACTTAGCTGTATGTTATGAAAATAGTTCTAAATTTCGACTTTGAAATAGAGCCATTATCTAGAAAACCGCAAATAAAAAAATCGGTATTTTAAGATCGTTAACAAAAAGACCAGCACCTGGCAGGAACTCTGCAAGGGCACAGCTTTCAAGATTACCATTACAAGCCCCCAACAAATCCAATCCAGCGATGTTGTAGGAAGTAATCAAGTGAAGCCGTTCAATACTGCCTACCCTCCTTTGTATACAGCATCGTTAGAAACGCAAAGGGCGGAAAATCCCCCGCCTAAGACTGCGCACGAGAAGAGAATTTAAATGAGAAAAGGTAAAAATGCGGAAGGAAAAGAACACTGCACAGAGTGATTAGGTGGCATGGTTTTTGTTGCTGGTAAATCAATTGGAGCAGGCAATTCAAAAGGCTATTGACATAGCTGGGACTTACTAAGCTTAGCTCTATTTTGAGGCGGTTAATACAACTGTACTAAAAAATCATATTTAGATTTCGATAAAGTGTAGAGTGAACAAAAAAAGTGTTACGCTGAAACCTTGTAATGAGCACAAACCCAGGCAGGTGAGTTTTATACAAGTCGCAATAAATTTTAACGTTTTCCACATTACTAAAAAGCGTTTTTGACTTATTTAACATCTTATCCACTAGAAGAAATATCATTAAACAACGATTTGCTGAAACTCGGTGACTAAAGATACAAAAAATTAAGGTTGAGAAACTATAAAGTCGTGGTCATCAAAAAATCTCCAAAAGTCGTACCAGCTTCAATAAACAAAAGTTCACCTCATTCGTAAGTAATAAACACACAATTTCAATCAAATTCCATGAAAATACACTAACCTAGCCATTAAAGTTGTATTAAAAAATAATAAATAAAGCTTGGCTTTTTACAGGTAGCTACAATATTATAATGAAACACCAAAGAGCAGGCCAAGGCTGTGTGGATGCAGGTCACGGCAGCCATAATGTGATAAAAAGCACGGGGTTTTGTAAGTGTTTCGTGGGGTATAAGTTATGGAAGTAGAACGATAAGAGCTTGAACTATTGTGTAATAATTTGAGCTAAAGGTTAGACGAAGCTAGGTTAAACTTTGCCCCAAATAAGAAATGTCTCATCGCCAATCAGTACACCAAGGATTCAGGGTGTATTTACAAACATTTAAACTTATGAATGTTCACAAACGGTAAATATTGCGTTATGTTTTGTACGGAAATCGAACTCGCAGCACGTAATAAGCAGTACTTAGCGTTGAGACTAAAACTGAGATTAAACCTAGACCAAATATCGGCAATAAATAATAGTAAGATTGTAATACGATTGTGGTAACTATTCTTGTAGAGAATTATGCAATTATGATTCCGATTTTGTTTAGAATATACCTACATTTTTAAAGAACATCGCCCACTCTTTTAATTCCTCCCTTATCGTGGGTGCAAATTGATTTAAGTATATTTGTTTGCCATATTTTTTACACGATAAAACAAATCTCAGTTTTCCTTGAAACTCAATAACTTGCAAGCACTCCAGTGTAAGTAGTCAAGTAAACCATTAGAGGCAGGAAGCGTCGCGTGTCACCACTACCTCGACCCGTGGACCACGTATTATAGTAGTATAGTAATAAAGTATTACATTATAGAAACTTCTTGAAGACGGATTTGAGACGGTTCTAGTAATGATAGGGAAAACATCGAGGTTACTGTTGGAATACGCTGAGTGAGACATATTATTGTCTTCGACTTATACAGGGTGTAATTAGACACATCACAAAGCCGTTAACTACGCATGCTGTACATCTACTCGTAACTTAGTAGCTTTACGCTAAAATTATCGCTGGGAACCGACTTTTATTTTAGGTATAAAAAAAATAATAATTTTATTGCGCGCAATGTAAAGCAAACGGGTTTCGTGTCGTTATGTGCGTAGGCGGGCGGCTTGACGCACACAAGCGCGCCTATGCTGGAACGCGTTGTGAAAAGAACGTATCGACGTGCGTGCGTAATTTTTTTAGAAAAATCGAAAATTCAGGTAATGTTTGTTTGGAAAAAAGTTTTGTAATAATACTTAGAACTCGATTTCGTAAAAAAAAAAGTTTAAAAAAAATGCAACTTCGACCTTCAATATCTCAAGAATCCGTGGAGTCCCAGGTATGGTTTGAAGGAAAAAAATGATCCAAATAATGGGTAGAATACGTGGCTTTCGGCTTCGTTAAGTGTCTTCTTACACCCGGTATGTTATATGGTCGCCATTATACAATTCGAAATATTGAAACAACTCAGTCTATGGCAGTCCACTGCTGGACATAGGCCTCTCCTAGGCTGCGTTATATCACCCTGACCTCTGCCTTCCGCATCCAGTATTCCCAGCCACTTTCTTATAACCGACGATCCATCTAGCTGGGGGCGTCCCACACTACGCTTACCGATACGCGTGTTCCACTCCAGGACTCGTCTATTCCACCGGCCATCGGTACTTTGACAAACATGGCCAGCCCACTGCCACTTCAGTTTGCTTACTCTGCAAGCTATATGTATAAGTAGAAATATTGAATGTTTTCTCATAATTTTAGTATCTGTATGTGATAAACAATAGTCTTTTGAAGTGCTTTAGCATAGTATAAAGAGGGGAAGGCTATCTCCAGCCCAATCCGCGATATAATTGCCTACTGTCTCAGGGTTGTAACTTTTAGCTAAATTTTAATTCGGTGCCTATAAATTGGCAAGGGTCGGGAAGTTGTATTTATATCCATAAGAGGTTAGCTTTAATTATGTTACACGTTGTATGTTAGTCAGTTTTTTTTATTTTTTTAATCGGCATAATGTAGTATTTTTACACATAAAAGACCATTATTTAATTTTAATTAATACAAACATAAATAATGCAATAATATCTATTGAATCACACAATAAGTTCTCCTGCGATTATCACACATTTTTCATTCATTTAGCGGTGCCGAAAAGCCGTGACGCGCGTCTTCGCGTCTTTATACTATGGCTTTAGCTTGTTGAATACAATTACACAATGTAATCAAAGTCACGATTTCGACATAAAATAAAAATAAGAAATCAGGTATAGCTGGTTATGCAGACACGAATTGTCTCAAGTCAACTTATCAAGGTAATTAGAACTGAAAGATTTACCGACAAGAAATAAACACACTAAAGCCTTTGTCAAACTGACAGGCGAAACGAATGCGTTCCGAAGCGTTTTTGTTTGTAATGTATGGAATTGTTTGAAGTCACATAGACTATCGGACCGCTTTCGTTTTTCAATGTGACTGGATTCAAACAATTCCATATATTACGAATAAAAACACCTCGCTTCGCGTTCGCCATGCCTATCTGTTTGACTAAAGCTTTCGAGATATCTCTCAATGAAAGGGAAAACTGAACCAAAAAAAAAACTCCTCTCTGTCTATTTCCACCAATTCCACAATGATCTATAAACAGAAACGAACCGTCCATGTTTACGTTATCAATTAGCTCACGAGAGGCTCCTGTCATCCCCCCCCCCCCCCCACTCGACCCAAGTGCTCTTCAGAACGGACAAATGAACAAACAGACCGATATAAATAGTAGCGAAGTACCAGGCTCACATGTGAACAGGGAGGTAGAAAATATTTGCTTTGAGATACGTAATACTAAGAAATGTGTAGGTGTCTTATGGAAGCCTGGTCTAAATTAATTGATATGGAGTAAACAGAGCTAAGAATAAATGTGCTATTTTTGGTAATATAAGAAAGATATAATAAGAACCCGGACATTTGTACCCTTACAGTACACAACACTGAATAATGTTGTGTACTGTAAGGGTACAAATGTCCGGGTCGTTATTATTAGGTTTGCCTGGGAGGTAAAATCTAAACAGGTCATGTAGATAAACGGTCTAAAAAAAGTCACTCATTTTAACTGAAATTGTGTCGTTATTTTCAGCCTTGGCTGGTAGGCCAATACATGATATTTAGACGTACAGTCAAGAACATGATTCCAAAATGGTTGCCGAACGAAGTTTTCTAATCGGTAACGAATGTGCTTTACCCGAGTTAACCCTGACTACCGTAGCTCGTAGCAAAGCGCTACGGCGTAGCACAAGGCTACGATCAATAAAAATACGTTATTTTTACTTATCACCTTCAATCAAACTGTAC
Organism: Agrotis exclamationis; assembly: GCA_950005045.1. NCBI lineage: Eukaryota > Metazoa > Arthropoda > Insecta > Lepidoptera > Noctuidae > Agrotis > Agrotis exclamationis. The sequence continues at coordinate 23,680,256 of OX465426.1, forward strand.
GTGACCACGTTACACCTTAGAATCGTATAAAGTAAGAAATCACTTTCATAAGTATTACAGTGTAACTTGAAAAACTCCGTCACGTCCAAGTTACGTTAAGCTGAGGCAGTGAGGCTAAGTTATTGATCCGTGGCGTGCCTACCCGCACTTACATCAGCCACACGCGAGCCCGAACTTGACGCGTTTTGTACTTTAATGCGAAGTATTTTGTTGTTGTACTGTTTTATTGTTAAGTATTGGTTGTATAGGTCGTATCGTCCTTGATTGTTATAAAGTGGTTATTATACGGGTTTGGATTTTACAAAACATGTAGTTATAATGTCTAATACTTCATAAGAAGGAAACGAAGCTTAACTACGTAATAGGTGTATTTCAATGGTGATTTAGGGCCGATTTATATGTAGTTAGGTACCTACCGGGTGTAAGAAGACACTTAACGAAGCCGAAAGCCACGTATTCTACCCATTTTTTGGATCATTTTTTTCCTTTAGACCGTACCTGGGACTCCACGGGTTCTCGAGATATTGAAGGTCAAAGTTGCATTTTTTTTTTACTTTTTCTTACGAAATCGAATTCTACTCGTAAGTATTATTACAAAACTTTTTTTCCTAACAAACATTACCTGAATTTTCGATTTTTCTAAAAAAAATACGCACGCACGTCGATACGTTCTTATCACAGCGCGTTCCAGCATAGGCGCGCTTGTGTGCGTCAAGCCGCCGCCCGCCTACGCACACAACGACACGAAACCTGTTTGCTTTACATTGCGCGCAATAAAATTATTATTTTTTGATACCTAAAAATAAAAGTCGGTTCCCAGCGATAATTTTAGCGTAAAGCTCCTTAGTTAGATGTACAGTATGCGTAGTTAACGGCTTTGTGATGTGTCTTATTACACCCTGTATAATCTGGTGTAATAATTCAAGCAGGTAAAACACACATACATAAACTCACGCCGTTTTCCCATGAGGGTAGGTAGAACCTGCAGAGCGTCACCTGCTGCGATCCTTACACACTCCTTTCGCCTCATCCACATTCATACATCTGATCATACAAGCACGTATATTGCAAGTACTAGGCACCCGGCCTTTTCTGAAGCATTTCACTAATAAGTTCAGTATAGGTGCAGGTTACAATTACACTCGAGAGCAATGAATCCGGGTCACTTAAAGAATGTTAAAAATCTCGGAAACTAAAAATGATAGGTTAATGCAATAAATTGTATTTAATAGACAATGTAATACTCCTTAAATTAAAGTAAAAAAAATATGAGTCACCATACATTTTACTAACACAAAATTACATAAAGAAAAAAACTGCTGATCTCTCCTTAAAACAAAAATAGGAAACATGAAATTTTTGAACTTTATTACGATTTTCTTGAATTTTAATACTTCGTATTGCCTCCTCGTGCTTCCATTACTGCGTTTACGCGGTTTGGCATGCTGTACACCAAGTTCCTTATACGATTTTGGGGAATATTCTCCCATTCCTCTGTGAGAGCAATTTTGAGCTCACGAAGCGTGATTGGGGGAGGGTTTCGTTGTTTTACGCATCTGCCTAGCTCGTCCCAAGCATGCTCGATCGGGTTGATATCCGGGCTGCGCGCTGGCCACTCCATACGAGTAATGTTCATCTCTTGAAGGTAGTCATTCACAATCCTACCTGTATGAGGTCGGGCATTATCATGCATAAATATAGCATCCTCACCTAAATTGACCATAAATGGACCAACGTGATCATTGAGGATTTCTTCCACATATCTTACGCTAGTTAAAGAGCCGTTTTCTATGATCACCAGCCCTGTGCGACTTTCAGAAGAAATTCCGGCCCACACAAGTACAGACCCACCACCGTAGGCTACTTTTTCTTCGATGCATGCTTGCTTGAATCTTTCCCCTGGTCTTCGATACACTCTGTGTCTTCCATCGTGCTTGTAGAGCTGATTCGTCGGAGAACATAACTTTTGACCAATCTTCAATACTCCAATTTACGTGGCTCTGGGCATATCTTAGTCTTGAAATACGATGCCCACGCTCCAGTTTAGGGCCGTTTGCAGGTCTAAGGGGTTTTAAGTTAGATTCAGCAAGCCGACGTCTTACTGTCCATGCACTTGGGTTACTTCCTCCAAGGCGTCGAAACTGATTGGTGAGTTCAATTCCTGTGAGTAAGCGATTTCGAAGCATGGTGTTCACCAAGTATCGGTCTTCTCGTGCTGTGGTACACCTGGTTCTGCCCGTTCCTGGTCTGCGTAGGTTAGAACCAGTTTCTTCGTAACGTCGGAGAACTCTTTGTACTGTTGACAGCGACACACCGACAGTCCTGGCTGTATCGCGCTGACTCCGGCCGGTTTCCAGCATTGTAATTATTCTGGTGCATTCTTCAGGCGTAAGCGACATAATTTCAGCTTGAATAATGAATATAGAGCACCATCAACATGGTTTATGTACCCACATAAATGACAGATTACAAACAAAAGCAAAACCAAATGCTGTAATTTCGTAGTTCCATCTTCGAAAGTGGCCCTTTTTCAAATTTGATTTTTTATGATATAACTTTACAATAACTAAGAAGTTTTAATACCTTCATTTAAGGAGTATTACATTGTCTATTAAATACAATTTATTGCATTAACCTAGCATTTTTAGTTTCCGAGATTTTTAGGATTCTTTAAGTGACCCGGATTCATTGCTCTCGAGTATACAATATTACTTAAATATTCTCAAAAATTCATTACGATTAAATATATCATTGTAATAAGTCAAATATACTGTCAATAAAATCAAAAATGGTTTCAAAAGAACTCTTCGTCTGTGTTCACGTAGATTTTCTTTGTGTTGCCCCTCATAGACGTTACTTCAGTATCACTGAATGCGTTTACAATCATTTTTAGACACATACACAAACAACTAAAGCCAGAACAACTGTCTGTAGGCCATACAAATATTTGTTCCGCGCAGGAATCGAACCCGCGACACGACGTAGCAGAGCAGTGGAACGCTCAGCCAGTGCGATAACAGTGCCGTCAAAATGCTTGTAATAAGGTGGCAAATATGTATAAAATACTTATACAAATCTTCAGGTTTATAAACTTACGTACCTATTATGGAAATAATGAGTCATTAAAACATAATTTGATTTTTTATAAACACTTAAAAAATATTAAACGCTGAATCAAGATTACTAACGAACCAAAAACCCCTAAGTTGACATAATTCATGAATTTCACGATAACAATAGGGAACTAATAAACCAGCCCCATACCAACCCATTAGCTATGGTTATAGCCCCATAACCATGATTTCATTAACCATGGCGGAGCGGATATGGGGCTGTAACTTGTTATGGTGGAAAATGGGACGATGAACAGACAAGTTGCTGCGTCACCCACTTATTATATGTATATAAAATAGGGCGAGGAAAAAGTCGGGGTTTTGTATAGAAAAAACAATTAAAACCTTTTAACTTTTCTTCGTGTTATTTTAGATAGGTACATTGTTTTTTACTTGTTTAGTGAAATCATCCAGTGAGTCCTCCCAATCTGGGTGGAGTGGGTGGGAGGGACCGTCAGACTTCAACTGACTAAAATCTACGGTGTTCCTTCAATAGCCCTTTACGTTCCCGGCTCACTGTTTCTTGATAAGAACCTCATTTTAGATAGGTACACACGGCTACACATCAAGCTATGCAAAACCAGTATAAGCTGACCTTTAATTGTGTGAAAAGATCATACAAAGCGAGGCCAAGACAAACTGGTTTTGTATAGCTTGATGTGTAGCCCACCGTACATGGTGTGCGAAAGTTCATTTTTTTTTAAATCAACTTAATGATCTTTCGTGGCATACCTACTGGGCGCAAGTCTTAGAAGTAGTAACATCAATCAAAGAATATCAGCGCGTATCGCTGATCCCACTGCTGGGACACAGGGCTCTTCTCTGTGACAAGGAGTGGTTCGTCATACCATTTGTCACGTAAAAACCTATTATTTTCGGAATTTTTCTTTCACCTGCATGTAGATTTTTAGAAACTTTTATTTGGTTAGGTTCTCAAAAAGCGAGGTCTAAAATTACCAAGCTAAGCCAAAATGAACCGTATTTAAAAGATAATACGTAACTTCAATATAAAACCCAACGTCAAATTGAACAGTGTATAATAATAATATTCCACAATTATCACACAAAGCCATCTAGTCCCAAGCTAAGCAGAGCTTGTGTTATGGGTACTAGACAACTGATAAACATACTTATAATTATATTTCTAAATACATACATATTATAGATAAATTACACCCAGACACAGAACAAATGATCGTGCTCATCACACAAACATTTGTCCTGGGTGGTAATCGAACCCACGACCTCCGGCATAGCAGTCAGGGTCACTAACCACTAGACCAACAGGCCTGTCTAACGAAAACACAGCAGTAAGCATAAACTAGAAATAATAACAAGTCCGTAGTTCAAGGTTTTATACAAATCATTTCAACACGCGCGTAAAGTTCTGCGCAATGCAGAACTACCTTAAGGTATTTTATATAACATCTACCTGTATATACGATATAGCGTCTACCTGTATACAACAAAATGGCTGCCACGAGTAACGGGTGAGTGCTCATTAATCATAATATCACGCGCTTTACAGCCGCAAAGCTGAATTATTGATTAATGTAAAATAGCTAGTCTATTTCTGGATTATGTAGACTATTCTAGAGTGAGATATTGTGGTAGGAAAACTATATCCTATGTCTATTACATAAGACTTAGTAAGCGACGGCAGTAAAAACCAATCAAAATAAATCAATCTAACATTTGATGGCATGGTTGGCACAGTGACTCATGCTATTGACTGCTGTGTGTCGTGTGTTCGGTTCCCGCACGGGACAAGCGGTCTGTGTCACAGGTCTGGGTGTTTTTCTATGTAAGTTTAAATATTTGATAACGCACCCACGATAAAGGAGGAAATATTAGAGTGGGTCAACGTTTTGTAAATGAAAATGAAAGAAAAACATCTAGACCGTAGTGTGATATAATATGTTAAGTTACTTTGGTCACTAAGTGTTACCAAAGTATATATTATACAAGTTTTGAAAAAAATATTATTAAAAAAGAAAGTTCTGCGTTTACTGCATGATTCACGCAGATACTTCAGTTGAAAATATGCCAACACGACGAGTCCCAACAAAAGAAAACCATTCCACTTTAATAGACACACGAAAGAGGCACTCATTCTTCTCTTCACAAAGAATAATACAATTTATTTCGCGCAGCGTTTTTCAAATATTATCTCTGTTTAGTCTCACAAAAAACAGTGCCGTGACAGAAATACATAATGGCTGGGGCTCTGCTCACCCCCTAACTGGATTATATTGAAGGTAAACAGTCGCATTAAAATGAAATGAAATTGCAATTTCTATGGTAGACGGACTCCCCGTGGAGTGTACAGGCGCACGACATTGTTGCATGAGGCATGGCGTGAGGATAATAGTAATCATTGTTTGTTTTTCTGTTTTGAATAAACTACCCACCGTGTTCTATGTTTATTTCACACCCGTATAATTTAATAAGTAAGTTATGTAATTTGATTGTGTTTAACACGCAATGTGACGTGGCTTTCAATACGAAACTGTACACTTGATTAATCATAACACGTTTCTAGAAAAAAGCGTCACCGTATCAAGCCATTAAAACGATTACCATTGAAACAATAGTGCGACATTTCAACAAAATTCCTTATGAAAACAATTCTGTCGTTCTTTCTAGTTTCGTACTGTCAGCAACGCCCCGAGATTTCCGCCTTTTAAAAATAAGGGCGTATAAAGCTCTTACAAAAAACGATCTAAGAAAAGTCGACAACTTCGCTAGACAAACTTCATCTCAAAAACATTTCTTAAAAATCCTGTGAAAGACCATTTATTTTCCTTGACATAAAAGCCGTTAAGGATTTTCTTGTCGTTCTGTATTGTACAAAGGCTTGGACTAAGAGGCTACGAATATTTTATAAAAGAGAAAAGATTGTAGGCAACAAAAACTTGTCGTATTTTAGCGTGAATTGGATCTACAAATCTCAAAAATAGCTGTATAAAAATGAAGTCGCGTTTTTTGGCTACCGTATTAAATGTCAGCTCAGTCAAAAAACCTATCTCAATACACTTGTCCCGAACATTTGTAAAAGCAATTCAGCTATTTTTCTGCGTGTGACTTGGCCGTAGTGCCTCTGGCAATTGATAGGTACAGACGCCAGCACATCAAGCTACCACAACTACCATCTGTCAAATTTCTTTAATAGATTTTCAACCTTATCACAAAAGTGGAAGGTTAATGTTCGATTGGTAAAAATTTACAGATTCGGGTAGGTTAACCTGCTGGCGTCTGTACTTTGTTGCTGAATTGCTTTGGCTCTACAGATCCATTAAATCAAATCAGATTCGTGGTTCAGTTCGGAAAACCAGAAATAGGTAACTGTGTTTGTAATGTTTTGAGTTAAGGTTTTATTTGAGTTGATATTTTTACAAATTAAAAGTTGTGCTTAAAATTAAAAGACTCTTTTATGCTAATAAAAAACATCACAAATTAAAAAGAAAAACAAAGTCAATCGAAATTCAATCACTTCTCATTCCTTCCAATCATTTCAAAACTTCTCATAAAATAGTCATAAAACTATAATGTCGTTTAGGTGTGCAGGCGGCTCTTCAAAGGGCAGGTGAGTTAGGGCGAGTTAATTTCGCAGGGGAGGCGCCCTCTCCCGGGGGAGGGGGGGAGGCAGGGGAGAGTGACCTGTCCCGGTCTAGCCGAGGGGAGAGCCTTTGAATTTTTTATACGCTTTTTTGGTGAGCACTTTGCGAATGCCAGCCGCGCTATATTTCTGTTCGTATGAAATAAATATAGCGTTACGTTCGTGATGTATCTGGAAATTTCCGTTTGTTCTGAATTATTACATGGTTTAGTAATAATAGAGTAGGTGGGCTGAATATTGTATTGTTTTATTTAGACTGTCCAAAGGTACTACTGTCTAAGCACGAAACGCGTAGTTTCAGCCGACGTTTCGGGCGTTTCATATTCTTTATCACTCACGAACATATGATTAGTAAGTGACTCCCGATTTATTTTTAGAACTTATGAATTCAGAACTAAAAGTTTCGGCCCGGGGACGTACTTTCGTTTACAGATTAAAAGAGTGGTCTGGCTTGATTGATTCAGGATTTTAAAATATTTTTTATGAACAATTGAAAAGACACATGATTATTTTCTGAAATTTTCTGCTGTAATTTAACTGCGTTATCGTTTCATGACAATCATTTTAAAAAGGGCTTTTTTATCGTGGTAATATCACCCAATGGGTCCTCTCACCCAGGGTGGGACGGGAGGGACTGCCAGACTCATCATCATCAGCCTATAAATGTTCCCACTGCTGGGACACAGGCCTCCTCTCTGAGAGAGGGAGTGGGCCATAATCCACCACGCGGGCCCAGTGCGGGTTGGTGGATGTCACATGTCTTCGAATTTTTGGTTCTAGGACATGCTGGTTTCCTCACGATGTTTTCCTTCACCGTTTTGAGAGCAGTGGTGATGAAATAAATTACACAAAGTAATGCGCCTGGCTGGGTTCGAACCCACGACCTACAATTCGTAAGTCGGGGCCGGTACCACTGGGCCACCACTGCTCAACTCGTACTGACTAAAATCCACGATAGCCCTTTACGCTCCAGGGCCACGGTTACCTGATGAGACAGTTCCGCGACCTCGACAGGCTTTGGCCCTCTAAGGGGCTCCGTCAGATTGCTCTAAGGGGGCTCCGTCTGATTGCATTTACAAAGGGCTTGGTACCGCAAATGTCATCCCTGTCGAGACAGTGCGATGCACCGGTGTGACGTCACAGAGGTGAGACCTACCCTGTTTACCCCGCTGAGCACTTTGATGGGGCAACAGGGGATACTTTGGCAATACGTAGAACGTAGGTGAATTGTGAATGGCAAAGAATGAACTTTTTGACAGCATGTTTGACGCCGTGGCTGAGCCAACGACTACTGCTCAATGTGTCGCGGGTTCGATCCACTCACGGAAAAAATATTTGTATGATCTGCAAGTAGTTGTTCCGGGTCTGGGTGTTTGTGTATGTGAGTTTATATGTTTGTAAACCCACCCACGATACAGGAGAAAATCCCAGTGTGGGGCAACGTTTTTCCAAAATTGGAAAAACACTATCGACTAAACAGAAAAGGAAATATCCAACATAACCAACAAACATCAAATATAGTTTTGTTGTTACATTTTGTGAACCTTTTTTTTTATCGTGGTAAAATCATCAAATGAGTCCTCCCACCCAGGGCAGGGCGGGAGGGACTGTCAGACTTCAAAATCCACGGTGTCCTTCATTAGCCCTTTACGTTCCAGCGTCACGGTAATGGTATAAGTCCCGCGACCCCGGCAGGCTTTGGCCCTCTACAGGGGGCCCCGTCATCTTGCTGACGCTCTTTGAGGCGCGCGTGGAACACAACGCGCCGTCGACCCGGGCATACGGTGGCCGGAGATACATTTTGTGAACCTTAGAAAAACAACAATATAAATACTTACTATAGGTAAGTGGCTAAATGATTGGCTGTGGGTGTGCGAGTCGTGGGTTCGATTACCACACGGAACAAATATTTGTAAAATCGGGCCCATGTGTGCGTGGTTACGACACGGGTAAAATTACTAGCAAAGATTTGAAAAAAATCAGCACCTTTTGAGTTTACAATGCGTGAATATATTCAAATTATATTTAAAAAAAAATCATTGTTTTTCTGTCAAAAACAGTAGGTAATAACTATGACACAACCAGCGTATATCTTTATCTGTTGTTAACATATCCATAATTGTTTTATTCCTTTGTCACAGTATTGTAAGGACACAATTCGGTAGTTGTCAGAGGCAGTCTGGCTTCCAGCCGCGAGGTAACAAAAGCCGCCGCAGGTCCCGCCGGGCCTTTGATCCGAACCGGCGAAATTACCTTTGTATTTGTACAGGACTAGGTAAATATATTTCTAGTAAATTGTACTGGAACATTCTATGTTTCGTTTGCATAGTTCGAAGTTCGAAATTAGTTTTTCTCAGTTTTGAAACCACATGGGGTATAATAAAGTTGGGTTTTTTCTCCTTTTTACGGTGCGGTACCCAAAGGTTAAAACTTAACCCTGTTACTAAAACTCCGCTGTTCGTTCGTCTGTATCTCATGAACAGAATGATTGACAGTTGAAATTTTCACAGGTGATGTATTTGTGTTGCCGCTATAACAACAAATGCATAAAAAACAGGGTCACATAAATATTTTGGAGGGCTTCCATACAACAAACGCGTTTTTTGCCGTTTTCATATAATCCGGTACGTTACCTTGCAATTAAACAATACAAAGGTCTCTCAACTACAAATGTTTTAACATCTGCTCTTTTCATTTTCTATTCCAGTTTATGACATCCCAATCAAAGTTACAACTTATCATAACACACCCCATGCCGTGCGCCACCGTGAAATCAATTAAAAAATCCGTAACAACGCGTGTCCCCCAGGTTCGCCTGCACCCTGCAGCCAAAGGTCGAGGGTCCTCGAGTCGTGTCGTATCGCAGCCGACCCCGGCACTCCAAGGTACGGGGTACCAACCAGTCGGCTTTTGTTTCATGCGTTGTAAGTTTTTTTGTTGTCGTGGGGTTTGCAATAGATATTTACTGAGATTGTTTTGTCTTTTAAATTATGGATGGACTATTACCAAGCGGGTTCAAGTGAACTTGAGTGTCCACTTAAAAAAAACTACAATAGCTGCCACTTAGTGAACCCTAAAATCAGTCGGAAGTTTCAACTTTTTCTGTATTTTAAGAAAGAAGCTCCTTGAAAAAGAGCATTGAGGAACTAAATATTTCATTGAGGCTGTCGTTTAAAATCCACGTTCACAAAGTAAATTAGGTTGAAGCGAGAGACGAATCTATCCAAAACTTCTTAACTCGATCCAATACAAAAGAATCCATTATTTCCGCGAAATAATACCAACAACTTTCAACGTCACAAGTTAAAAAATATAAAACATCATTATATTTGCTGTTCAAATAATCCAAACTCAACCTTGTCTCTATAGCAGTAAGAGTTTAATAAAATTGTACCAACAGTATTAAATAACTTGGTATTTTTCTTAGCGTTTCATTTTGCGAGGAGAACGGGGCAAACTGGATTATATCGCGGGTCCCGGGGGAGGTGGGGGAGTGCGGCACAGTGGGAAAAGTTTACGTAAGTCAGCTGTAATCTTGTTTGGTCGAAGGGTTCTAGGCCTTATTTATTTAAGCTGGAGGCTTGCATTTGTGATGTTATCAGAAAGTTGTGCCCCTGGCGATAGATTGTGGCACTCTGCCAGAGACGTAGTTAGATTCGAATTTGCCTTGGAGTAGGGACGGAAAAAGTAGGGTATTGACAAGTAAAAATTTGTAAAATGAGAGTATCTAATTTATGACACTTATCATTCAGAATTGCATTAATGCCGCAGCTACTCTAGTTGTATTCTTTTTTATATTATACCAAACACTTTACGAAGGATAGTGTTTGCCATTTTAGGGTCTGGCATTGGTAGTTAAAGCAGGGCAGTGCCCCAGGATAACCACCCCTAGCTACGGCCCTGCACTTAGCTCTTAAAACTTTTAAACAGTGTAATTTATTTTCTTAACTACGTATTCCGATATTGAATCGAAGTTTCTGAAGTATGTATGTTTTTCTTTTTTATCAAAATTAGACAGGACAAAATATTAAACTTAGAGAATCGAAGTTTAACTAGCAAACCTACTCATCATTAAATCATAAACTTAACTTATACCACTAATTAATACGAGTAGTACTGTAAAATAGCGATGTTATCAACTTATCATTTTGTTGCAATAAAGTAGATTTCAAGACTCATTCGTCAACTCGCGCGCAATTAACTCGCTCGCTCGAGCGAGTTGGCACATTCCGATTTTAATTATTTTTGTTGTCGTCAACTCGCGACTAGAGCGCAAAATGGTACAGTCATCTATAAAAGTGTTATAATAAATTCAATATAGAAACCTACTTTATAAGTATAAGGCGTTGTACGATTTGAATTTGAAATAAAAGAAATGTAGTTTTTAACCGACTTCCAAAAGGAGGAGGTTCTCAATTCGGATGTTTATATACTTTATATTTTTTTTTAATGTTTGTTCGGGCATAACTCCGTCGTTTACTAACCGATTTGAAAAATTCTTTGTTTTTTTTTTGTTGGAAAGGAATATACTTCCCGAATAGTCCCATTAAAATTTTACCGAAATCGGACTAGCACTTTTTGAAAAATCAACAAAAACCTAAAAAGTTTTCCAAATTGTCTACACCGATTACTCCGAGGTTTCTGGTCCGATTTCGATGATTTTTTTTGTTTGATACAGTATATCTGCCATTTGGTTCCATAAAATTTTCATTTAATTTGGTGCAGTCATTGACTTATACAGTATGGACAGGCCCTGCCAAACAACGAAAATGGCACCAGTTTCAAAAAAGTTCATAATTGTTCAAAATGACCTCCAAAAAATGAAAATATCGAACGACCATAAAATCGAAAATTAAAAGACCCCGCCATCCTTTTCGTATATAAACATCCGAATTGAGAACCTCCTCCTTTTGGAAGTCGGTTAAAAAACTACATTTCTTTTATTTCAAATTCAAATCGTACAACGCCTTATACTTATAAAGTAGGTTTCTATATTGAATTTATTATAACACTTTTGTAGACGACTGTAAATTTTCGCTCAGTCGCGAGTTGACGACAACAAAAATAATTAAAATCGGAATGTGCCAACTCGCTCGATCGAGCGAGTTAATTGCGCGCGAGTTGACGAATGAGTCGATTTCAATCTATCCAATATAAAAGAAAAAAAACTGGTGATCAGAGAAATTGTGTTTGTTAAAATAGAGTAATTTAAAATTTATGTTTGAATGTATGTACTGCTAGTAAAAACATTCAAACATAAAATAATAATGCATGTAACTATCAGAAATTTTAATTCACTATTGTTAGTAACTTGTAAAATACGAATTAGGCTGAAACTCACGAAATCAACAAATATTATATTTTTGTCCCACTTAAAGTTACGAAACACGATTACCTAACTCAAAGCACTTGATCACTTGAGCCCCGAGGGCCTCCACTGAGCCCGACTCTCCCCACTTTGTGCTCAAAGAGCCCCGGCCTCCTCACACAGAATACCTAATAACTAGGCGTGTACATAATATATGCAGTACAGGTAAACTGAACAAAGACCACATAGAAAAGTTTACTATTGTACAAATACAATTTTGTGCAGATATGAATTTGGAATAATGGAATTATTTTCAAAAAGACAATTGCTAGAGATGTGATATTTTACCACAGTGAAGATATAATAGTAACCATGGCAATTCTTTATTTAACACCAAATCACCAAAATGTCAGTTTGGCTACTTTACTGTTGTGGCGACGATATGTTTGTATATCTACAGAATAACGTTATAGCGGTTTATACGAATTTCAAAGTATACTTTGATGTAAACCGCGGTCCGCATCCATTCACTTAGATGTCCGGTGAAAATGGTTATGGGTTGCCGGAATATCTTCAGATATTACCGTGGCTCTGGAAGCCAAAGGTCAATTGAAGAATAGGGTGAGTTTTAGTCAGTTCTTACGGATCCGACAGTCCTTTAAGTTCCAACCTGACCGAAACAGGAGAAATTCCTAGCGTGGGGCAATCCTCCTTCTGCGAAGCAGTCATGCTCGCGAAGGAGGAGGCGGGACGCGCGAGGAAGAGGACAGCGTCCCCCTCACCCACGCCGCAGTGTTAGACGCCCACGGCGACGGACGTCGCAAGGCGATCTCCGGACACCGCAGGCGCGGGCATGCCGGCGGCGAGTAATGAGCGACTCGCTGTCCGACCATGGACCATGCCCGGGTCAACGGCGCGTTGTGTTCCACGCGCGCCTCAAAGAGTGTCAGCATAGTGCCGGGGTCGCGGGACACACGTATACCGCGACCCCGGTACACAAAGGGCTACTGAAGGACACCGTGGATTTTAGTCAGTTCAAGTCTGACAGTCCCTCCCGCCCTGCCCGGGGTGGGAGAACTCATTTGATGATTTTACCACGATAAAAAAAAGTGTGGTGCAATGTTCTATAAAAAAAAAACTCTAATCATGCTCCGAAAAGGCAAAGAAGCTTTTAATTTTTTGCCCCGCTGATGCCCACCTATTGATTGAACTAAATAATGGATAATTCATCATCATCAGCCTTCAATGTTCCCACTGTTGGGACACAGGCCTCCTCTCTGTGAGAGGGAGTGGGCCATAATCCACCACGCGGGCCCAGTGCGGGTTGGTAGATGTCACATGTCTTCGAATTTGGTGGTTCTAGGACATGCCGATTTCCTCACGATGTTTTCCTTCACCGTCTTGAGAGCAGTGGTGATGAAATAAATTACACAAAGTAATGCGCCAGGCTGGGTTCGAACCCACGACCTACAACTCGTAAGTCGGGGTCGATACCACTGCGCCACCACTGCTCTGATGGATAATTAATTAAACACAACACTTCTATTCACAATTACCAACACAAACTTTCTAGATAAATGCTTCTCAGTCAGATAAAAATCTGGCATAACAAGGCGACTCAACACTTCCCACGCATAATTCGTGAATCAACAAAGGAAATTGTCACTCTTGTACCGAATGCTATCTCAAAGCACTTGATCGCTAAACCCCTCTTCACCCTGGCTACTACTTCACCCCTCTCGCCTCGTAGAGGAGGCTGGGTGCTCCACAACCTCCCTTGAACAGAAAACGTCGTTCCCTACTGCATAAGTTTGGAAACCGTTTGTAAATTCGAGAGTAGTTTGAAGAATTTGACTCGGTGAGTATGACTGCAATGACTCGGTTGGTAAAAGCGTCTGGTATTCTGAATCAGAAGGTCGCAGGTTGAAATCCTCCTCGCTTTGTATATAGGTCTTTGAAAAACAGTTACGTTTTTAAGAAATCTGAATTTGAATACAGTTTCGTAATGACTTTTAATTGCCAATCGATTAGTTACGACATACTGATACCGTACTATTAATTAATAAACATGGTAAATGTTTTATTTTATATCTCTATCTGTGTAGTTTTCAAGACAAAAGACCTCAATTTTCTCCTTTCTGTTAGTTTTCTCTTTAAAGTCTTTATAAGATTATTTTGTACTTTACCAACCTCTTAAAGTCATTATAAAACTTTCAAGTCAACACTATAAATAGTTAAGCTCAACATTGCTGAATACACAAGCAATTTTTCCTTGAATTTCTTCCATAGGATAATATAGCAGTAGTTTACGTTCTCAATAGTAGTAGAGTGTAGAAACGTATTTCAGTAAGTTTTATACCGACAGTCCTCGCTTCGGGAATATTTACGGTCTTTTCAAAGACTTCGTTTTATATTTTATTTTCCCCTGTGGTGGAAATAGCTTACAAGCGAATGTTTATAGGTTTCCAGTGATATATTTTTCTAGTTTCTTTTAAAAAGGCCCTGGGGAGGCATGAAATGGTTGCCTTTCTGGAAAAGTCTAGCTTTTGGGAATAAAACTTTAAATTACTTTTACATATCTACGTCTTTTGAAATACAATCGAGTATTTCTGTGTATAAGTAATTTGAAGCTGACCCTAACATAACTTTACGTATACAGTATTACACCATTATTCCACCAATCATAGGAAATGGCTCACCCTAACACAAAAATACTTACCTGTTGTGAAAAAAAAACTGCAGATAAATGATTAGAAGACCAAATTTTCAAAAACAATCCTATATTCAGAGACGACTTTTATGACTATAACTAAGTTAGCAATTTGTGATATGACAGTAGCTCATAGTAGATTAATCATCACGATAACAGAGTTTAAGTGAACCATAAACAAAGTTCATAAACCTAGGCCCACGACACCTAGACCGCTATAAAAGTCTAGATAAAAACCATCCCACCACATCATTCCCAGACACATATCTTAGTGCGGTCATTAATTTTGCACGGCTGTGTAATAAGACGCCGCAGTAATTGCTCGACACTATACGCGAACACTGTGGGGTGAGCCGGGCAAATGAAGCCATTGCTCTTAGGGCAAAACTGGGCAAAAATGCCACTACTGGTAATTCAGAGGAAACAAAACCTTACGTAGTCGGAATAATGGTGTAAGAGAACATGAAGATACCTGGCCGAAATGATTACCACTGTTAAATCAGAGAAAACAAAACTCTGTGTTGTTGGAATAAAGGTTACAATGAAAAGGGGACATTGCAAAATTAAAACTGCTGTTACATTACAGGGAATAAGACTCTGTGCCATTGTTTTAAGGGTGGTGTTAAGTGTAAATAGATAAATGGGATGCTGTGCTGGAGTAGAGTTTCGAGTGATGTGTAGTTTGGTGTAAATAATGACTGTGTTGTGGTGTAAGTTGATGCTGGTGGAAATTATTTCCCTGCGAGACAAAATGTATGGGTATCGGGTTTGTTTTCGCAAGACCGTGTTAACTTTTAGCTAGCTATTTTTTTGTAAAATGAGCTTTATTTGATGTTCAAAATATTTTTTGAATTCATTTCTCAATAATACAATATTAAATAGGTAGGTACTTACTGAAAATCTACAAACTTAAAGTCTTAATTTGTACCCTTTTAGTAGTAATAAGCCTGGAATTTCGTGAAAGTTCAACACCACATAAGTGAACTGAAGGTCTTATAAGGCCACTTTAGCAGACTCATAGCAATGATTGTCATTATAATAGATATGAATTGCAATAAAATTCGTAACATGAAATGGTAATATATATTATTATAGGCCTTTTTAGAGCCTCTGATGTGGGTGTAGTAGAGGCGTGATATTATTTTTAAAGAATGTATGTTCTTGAGTTCAAAGTTGTTGTTAATTTATTGCTAATGGCTACCAACTAAGCGCTATTTGCTATGTTAAATGTTGACAAATTGCAGTATGTCGTGACCGAGCTTTCGACCTTTACCAGCTTGTCCTATAATTTAGCAGCCAGTAGGTTATTAGGTTAGGGTCGGTCCGTTGGCAATTGTTTAGACTTTAACTACCCGTACCCTACGATGACCTTTACCACTTCTCTCATAAAATAAATGTCTAACATTTCACAAAGGCTAAAATGGATTACATATCCAGACCGTCGAATAAAACATAAAGCAAATATTTGCACGTTTTGCTTTAAATAAACGTCATATTTGTAGATCTACCGCAAAAACTACGATGATTTATGCCCAAAAAAACGGGATTTGTACTCGAACTCGTAAATCCGTAGAGATCCGGACCCTGCCCGGGTGCTCCCCGGGCATAACGCGGACCCCGCGGGCAATAAAGCCGTTACCAACCCGAGCCGAAATCATCCGAACGCGCTCGGCTATTTTCGTGAAACGTCCGCCATTTTAGTTCGCGATTTGAATTGAAATGTCAAGTGTGGGCGTGATTGAATCAGTTTAGATTTTATTAGAATCTTGTCGTTAGGGGCTCTCATATTTTGTTATTCCGAGTGCCTATTACCCTCCTAGTGCTTTTGTTGAGTTCAAGAAGCTTCTTTCATTATTTTCGTCTGTCCTATTTTATTTCGTTTCTCAAAATAATTTATTAGCCGGGAAAATTCCTACGGAAATGAGATTGTTCACGATTATTGCTAGCACTTAGGTTAAATTATTTTATATCAACCTCCTACAGTCCCTTTTATAACGTAAGCGTTAGCCATTTAAGATATGAAAATAAATTCTCGTTTTTAATACATTCTACGACCGTTATTTTTTGACAAAAAATATATTCTTGAGAGCTGACAGAGAGAAAAATGGGAGCAGGAAAAACCCAATATCAAACGTCCCCACTATAATCGCACTTGACACGTTTGAAAAAGTGTCATGCTCGCCAATTTTCTCGACTTTTTCTAAACGTTTAAAACTGGTGGTTTCCGTAATGTCCCCTCCTTACAAGGCGGTATTAGCAGCCCGGTTATCGGCGGCGATCGCCACAAATCATCCCGCCACCGACACATTACTGACGGCTAATTTAACAAGGGTTGGAGGGGATCTGGGATCCGTAAGGCCCCCTGGACATGTGCGACTTTTTGTCGGAGAATTTTGTAAAGCGAAGCCTGGCAATTTTAAAGATAATTGTATGTGTAATCAAGGGTGATATTACTAATGTTTTAGACATTTAATGAAAGTTATCTGCTCTATGAAAAATATTTTTATAGGTTAAATGAAATAAAAGAAAAAACAAAATTCAAAAAAGCGCATACTGTATACAGGGAACTAAAATGGCGTTGGGCAGGACACATGTTAAGAGAGAATAAAGAAAAGTGGACAAAAACAATAACTGAGTGGTACCCAAGGGGAAACAAAAGAAATAGAGGAAGACAGTTGAAGCGATGGGAAGATGATTTGAAAAAAGTGGCTGGCCCAGAATGGATGCGCATTGCAAGAGACAGGACAAAATGGAAAGCTTTAGAGGAGGCCTTTGTCGAAAGACAAGCTGTGAAAAAGTAACCGGATGCCGTTCAAAGTGTGACATAATCAAAACATATTGTATATTTTTAAATTGAACTGTAAAAAAAAATAGTTAAGTTAAGTTACAGCAAATAAAGGCTTATTTTATTTTATTTATTTTTATCTGCTCTATGGCACGCCGTAAAATTGAAGTGGCATGTGGGAAAAATAAGATATTGCCTTGCAGACAGCAAAGAGATAGGCATGCCGGTAGCAACTTTAAACTGTTTTCCTATATGCTGTATGCATGCTATGTGACTCCATGCTACATGCAGCCAAAGAGTTTAGTACGATTCAGACACATTTAAACTCTGCATTGTAAAACCGTTTAAAAGTTGCTTGCTGCATACCTAACTCTTTTCATGACTGTACAAAATTCTTCTATCATTGGGAACAGTTATTTCTTTTTTACCTTTGTAACACAGCAAGTCTACGACAAAATAGTCGCATGACAAAATCGCAAATATGTAGCGCCCCCTTTGTTATGACAAGCGATTGTAAGGGGAGGCAGCCATCTTCCAAATATTATTGTATCATAATAGTTCAACATTCAGCAAGACGGTTATGTCTCACGGTATATTTCTTATGATATTTATTATTTTTATTATAGTTATAGTCGCATTGCTTTCACAATATGCTGGTGTGAGATTGAGTAATGGTTAGGAGTATGTGATATTGGGTATGTTTATTTCATTTTAATACTGTTATATGCCACTGTTTCTGGTAGAAACTATTTGCTTGAAAATTTTTACTTTCTTTTGTATAAAGCTATTGTCAAACAGACAGGCGAAGCGAACGCGAAGCGAAGCGTTTTTATTTGTAATATATGGAATTGTTTGCAGCTTGTCACATAGACTACTAGGACCGCTTTCGCTTTTCTATATGACAGGATTCGGATCGCATTCGCTTCGCCTGTCTGTTTGACAATAGCTTAAGAGACATAAAAAAGTGCATTAGTGGCAAACAGTGCCGTAACTAGCCTTTCATGAGTGAGCTACTTTAACTGTGCCCTGCCCCTGCAGTCTCGACGTTCGATAGCGACAAAAATCCTTAGCTAAGTCGTATCGTTATCAAATTCCTTTAATAGATTTTCAACTTTATTTCCAAAGCATAAGGTTGAAAATCTATTAAAGAAATTTGACATTGATTGGACTTAACGACCGATTTTTGTCGTTATATTTGTCGAGACTGCAGGGCCTGGTCTGACCAATTGTGGTCCTGGTTTGACTATATCTACGCCTCTCCAGGATCTGCGCCTTGTGCCTGGGCACCGCTGGCACACCCTTATTTTCGGCGCTGTTGGTAAAATACTGTATTTTCAGACTCACTTTAATGATTCCAAACTTTGCCAGTTTCCAATCAGTTCCTTTGTAATAGGGCGTGCAAGACTCAAGACTGCTACTAAGAAATTAATTCTAATGGAAAACCTTTAGTGTCAAATGCTTAAAACACAGGGGCTGAGCAATTTGGTTCTCGTAAGGAACAAATATTTTACGATCTGTAAATTGATTTTCTGTGTTTGGGTGTTTGTGTACGTGAGTCTAAAATGTTTATAAACGCACCCTGGTACAAGAGGAATTCCTAGTGTAGGAAAACGTGTTATTAGTTTATTAATTAATGTGTAATTAATTAATAATGAAATAATAGTTATTTATGATACTAGTGCGGTAAGTTGGTTTTTACAAACGAGTAGACGAATGTACCATAGTCACGAGTTTGTAAATACCAATTTCTGCACGTGTGTCATACAATGTTTTTCAACACATTTGCGAGAAAACAGTACAATATGTAAGTAATTAAACAAACTTTATTTAACAGTGGGAAAGTCGCAACAATTTTTGAAGTTTCTAATATGAAAATGGCGCGAATTTGTAAACGGCGCCACAAGCACGTGGTGAAAATTAGAACTACATCTTTCGTCTCATTTACTCTTTAGTATTAAAGTGAGACAACGTTTTGAGCAAAAGCGCTTCCATGGAGGTACGATCAGTCAGGTTTTTTATTCTCAAAATGTGAAACTCTTTGGTGGAATTCTTATTTTTTTTATGGAAATTAAAAAAAAAAACCGTAAAGAAAAGCGTAAGTCTATCCAGCAGGCCCCAACGAGATTTATCAACAGATGATAGCTGTTCATAAAGACAGTATTTTGTACCTAAAGAAAATAAATAAGATATATTTTGTACCTCGACAGTTTTTGATTTAATGACGATTTGATGAAGTGTCTAGCTAGCGGGCCCCTTATGATTATTTTTTTTGTTATTATACTTTCAGATCTGCTAATAGCGCTCGGAGTTAGGAACTATTATGTACCTTACAAATCCAAACTTTTGACTTTCTGTGAGCTATACTTTAGAAGATATTCGTTATTGAGACAAACGTCCAGCCAGCGGGCCCCTTTTTAAATACTAGTATTTTATGTCATACAATAGCATTAGGAGCTTGATACTATTATATACCTCACAAATCCAAAATTTCGACTTTCTGTGAGCTATACTTTAGAAGATATTCGTTACTGAGATAAACGTCCAGCCAGCGGGCCCCTTTTTTAAATACTAGTATTTTATATCATACAATAGCATTAGGAGCTTGATACTATTATGTACCTTACAAATCCAAAATTTCGACTTTCTGTGAGCTATACATTAGAAGATATTCGTTACTGAGACAAACGTCCAGCCAGCGGCTATGCTGGGGGGGGGTAGAGTGTTAAGCGATCGCCTCCTTCTGCAAAGCAGTCATGTTAGCAAAGGACGAGGCGGGACGCTTGAGGGAGAGGCCAGCGTCCACCTCACAGCCCAGCCGCAGTGGTAGACGTCCACGGCGACGGACGTTGGCAGACGATCTCCGGCCACCGTAGGCGCGGGCATGCGGGCGGCGAGTAATGGGCAACTCGCTGTCCGACCATGGACCATGCCCGGGTCGATGGCGCGTTGTGTTCCACGCGTGCCTCAAAGAGTGTCAGCACGATGACGGGTCTCCCCTTAGAGGGCCAGAGCCTGCCGGGGTCGCGGGACTACCGAATACCGACCCCGAACTGACCCCGGAACGTAAAGGGCTATTGAAGGACACCGTGGATATTAGTTAGCACAAGTCTGACAGTCCCTTCCGCCCTGCCCTGGGTGGGAGGACTCATTTGATGATTTTACCAAGTTAAAAAAAAATACTATAAAATATATAGAGAATATCATTTATTTAAATGTTAGTGGTGCACTACTGTAATAAAGAAAAATAAATTGTAATGAAGAAATAAGTGGGTTTTTTAATATACAGGATTCCCAGGTCTCACTTCCAAACTGGGTCAATATTTTCAGCAGGTGCCCAGCACGCTTCCATTGCGTCTTATAAGAATTTTATAAGTAAGTAGTTTTAATTGTGTATTACCTCCTTTTGTAGCTGGTAAAAGACTAGAATTTAAAAACGGGCCCGCTGGCTGGACTTGTCTCAGTAACGAATATCTTCTAAAGTATAGCTCACAGAAAGTCGAAATTTTGGATTTGTAAGGTACATAATAGTATCAAGCTGCTAATGCTATTGTATGACATAAAATACTAGTATTTAAAAAGGGGCCCGCTGGCTGGATGTTTGTCGCAATAACGAATATCTTCTAAAGTATAGCTCACAGAAAGTCGAAATTTTGGATTTGTAAGGTACATAATAGTATCAAGCTCCTAATGCTATTGTATGACATAAAACACTAGTATTTAAAAAGGGGCCCGCTGGCTGGACGTTTGTCGCAATAACGAATATCTTCTAAAGTATAGCTCACAGAAAGTCGAAATTTTGGATTTGTGAGGTATATAATAGTATCAAGCTCCTAATGCTATTGTATGACATAAAATACTAGTATTTAAAAAGGGGCCCGCTGGCTGGACGTTTGTCTCAATAACGAATATCTTCTAAAGTATAGCTCACAGAAAGTCAAAAGTTTGGATTTGTAAGGTACATAATAGTTCCTAACTCCGAGCACTATTAGCAGATCTGAAAGTATAATAACAAAAAAAATAATCATAAGGGGCCCGCTAGCTAGACACTTCATCAAATCGTCATTAAATCAAAAACTGTCGAGGTACAAAATATATCTTATTTATTTTCTTTAGGTACAAAATACTGTCTTTATGAACAGCTATCATCTGTTGATAAATCTCGTTGGGGCCTGCTGGATAGACATACGCTAAAGAAAACGCACGGTGCTATACAACGGGGTATGCCGTAAAATAAGTACTTAGGTGGGAGTACCTATTTTACCGCACGTTCCGTTGTATGGTGCGTAATTTTTAACTTTCGAACAATGTATACAGGCTTCGTAAATGCATTTTTCGAGCAAATGTGTTGAAAATAGTTATTTATGATACTAGTGCGGTAAGTTGGTTTTTACAAACGAGTAGACGAATGTAAGCCCGAGATGAAATCGAGGGCTTACCATAGTCACGAGTTAGTAATAAAGTGCCGTTTAAGTGATCAATTAAAAGACCATAAAAACGGCAGTTCCCGCAAAAAATAGCAACCCGTCATTTATTCCCCGTTCCATTCTGTCGACTAAAACAAAACGTCTTTCATAGACACCTCTACACCCCGGATCCCGCGTCCCGGTGTGAAGCAGTGAACAATACCATCACAAACAAACTTAATCCCGGGTTTAATGATTGCGGTTCCCCTCTACGTATAAATATTGTCCGCCTCTCCCCAGCTTACATTTATTGCCGTTGTACCCGCAACATTGTTCGGATATGCGGATATTGCGGATACGACGGATATTCGGATATTGTTAGGGGAAGAAGGGTAGATAAGGGTCGTGTTAAATTGCAAGTGTGATTTTTTTCGGTTTCCGATTATGTGATAATTTTGTGTGGTTCATTAATTGTTAGGATAATTTGTTCTTGTACTTAATGTTCATTGTTACAGGGCGAATGGAGTTACGGGGTAGGTAGAAGTACCTAAGCATTTACAAAATAATTTATTACCGGATTCAAAATACTTATAAGGGTCCAACTTTACTTGTTTTGTGTTTAACATCATGGGGGTTACAAGATGTGAAACACACTATGTGAACTGCATGAATTGTGCCTTAGTTTTATTTTATTTTGTTTAATTATGAAGTCACAAAATGCTAGAGACTTAAACCAAATGTATATACCAGTAATCTATTTCATTCCAGATTTAAAAAATGCAGAGAAAATCAGTAAAAGCTTTCAATGTCGTTGATTGAGACACGTTCACTCGCGAGGGGAAGCTGGGGCACAGCGGACCACGTCGGAAACGAATCGTTACGGGGGAGATAAATACAATACGTGATGGCCTCGAACGAGGACTGAATACTGATATAAATTCGGAAACTGGTCCTTTTTCATTAGTTATTATGTATGTACCGTAAAATTATAATTAGGTATGGATTTTAGTCATGCGTTAGCGTTGTTTCTTTTATATTAGGGCCAATAATTTTTGACCACAACCAATCACTTTCTAGAAAACCTACAATAAAATTGGATGGAGGACAGAACTTTCATAAATTATTTCTGTCATGTAATTATCCAAATTTTATTTATGATGGTGTACTATGGTGATCAATCATTGTAATATTGTAAGTAGATCTAATTCTGTGTCAGGCAAGCATACAACATAAATTATACTTGAGTAATGAAATCATCGTTAAACAACACACTAATTTTTCTAGTTTCAATTCCCATTTCATTAGACTATAATAAAACTACTACAGTTGGAAGAAGAATTACAAACAAAACATTACAAACAAGCATTTTTAAACAAGAGATTAATAACTGTCATGTGATCAAACACTCCATATTTTCCACCATTTCCATATCAACAGTCACATCTCAAACACAATAAACCATCAGTATGTCCTCTCATCCATTATACCCATACACGGTCATACAGCAGCGCCACGCGCCGCCCCTCATGCTGTGACAGTGGTGACAAATGGATCCTCACGATAGCCGGCCACGTAAGTGGGGCATGTATGATATAATATGATGGGGCATGGAATGTAAATGATAAATGGTGAAGTGATTGTAAAAGGTGGCGATTAACATGGTATTTTTGAGTGACATCAACCAGTGGATACCGTTGCTCTAAGCTAGTTCAATGAAGATGACATAAGGTAGGGTTAAGATGACAATAGGAATGTGAAGTATAATCTAAACACAGATTTCATTTGCATGTCGTAAATCAGATTTCCTAAAAGGTAAATCCGGTATCCTGTCAATAAAAACTCAAATTGTATCAAACAGCGTTACTAAAGAAGCAAGATATTCTTAGAGCTCTATAAATAGAAACTGACAGCCTGTCGTCAAAATAAGAAGCCTATGATATTTTTGTATTTCCATTACTTCCATCGGATTATGCTCATCCAATATTCATAACAGAATAAAAATAAAAGAAAGAACAATTCTTACACTACAACAAAATTCCCCCGACGACGCTACAAATAAAATATTCTGCAAGATAACTCGTGAAATCGATATTTCCCATTACCCTAAGGCTGGCTGGCGTGTGTTCCAAGAATATAAATAATAAATACTGCTACTAAGTATCGATTCCGTCCTATCGAGAAAATTTATTTTCTCTGTAACACTTTGCCTAGTCTATTCTAGAAAGCTTTATTTCTAGCCTATTTTGCTGAAATGAAAATATGTACGTAGAATTGGATTGGTAAAAAAAGACAATCATTCTTCACCCAGTCAGTCAGCCAGTTACACGGGGTAAAAAAACGTAGAAGCGTATTTTTATCAGGAATAAATTATCGTTTTGTTTTAGGATTATTGAGCTAGCTCATCCATGAGTAAAGATTAATAGAATAATTTACTTTTTGAACTTTTGAATCTGATTTTACATATTCATCAATCAGTTTTTGTCCATATTTACTACCTTACAAAAAGGCAGAAACCTGTACCATTTTTACCCTACCCATCAATGCTATAAGGTAACATCTTTCCAAAATACAATCATGTCATGTTCGCCAGCTATATTAGCATAGTACACGAGTTCCGACTTTTCCCGCGATGCCCGCGGCGCTGGCGGCAGCGGCGTGCGGCGAGGTGGTATCAAATATTCATAACTAGGGAGTGGGCCGACGCGCCCCGCTCTCCCCTCAGTCGAGTGTGTGTTTACTTATTGTTAATTTTGTATTGAATGCAATTGTTTTGGCTATTGTAGGTACTATTGAAAAAAAGCATTTCTTCGAATAGATACTTATTTTTCATGGCGCATTGATTTAAAAATAATTGTATTGAAATCTGTGTAACCATTTTTAGGAAATCTATGCAAAGTTTGCAAGAATATTTGTGAGCAAATGATACGTGTAGCACGACTTAGTTTACGGAAACAGTGCCGTTTAGCCTTTATGCGCCCAGTGCGAGCTTCTTTAACTGTGGGGTGGTCTGGCCAATGGTGTTCCTGGTCTGGCCTGCGCCCCTCCAGGGTCTGCGCTTTGTACCTGGGTATCGTTGGCACACCCCTGTTTCCGACACTGTACCAAAAAAAACAATAAAGTAACCCAAAATGTGCCTACTTGTGTTGTAGTAGCAAATCTCAAAAAGAGTGAATAAGCAGAATATTTTTCACTATCTATTAGCTGAGAAATATTCTATCATCTTGTCATTCAATACTTGGGATAGCATAATGTAATTTACATCCACCTGTCTTTATTCCACGCTACCCTAATAAACAGTACCCACCACCAGCAGGTCTGCTCACCCCCTCATCCTAACAAACTCGCAACACATCTCCATACAAAGAGCTCTTTGACAGTGACTGTTAACATTCAAAAAAGAAAATCCAATTTCATTCCGCACGTTAAAGAAAACCATCAAGATTAAATGTCAAGTTACATTGCTGGCTAGCTTTGAAAACATGCAAGCGAATCACGGACTTACGCCGCAATATAAGCAACGCGACCTTAATCTTCAAATGTTTTTGTAAAGTAAAAGTGACTTGGTAGGAGTTGAGCCCGTTTTCGCATTTCGGTTTGCGGAATCGGCTTATGATATAGAAATATGGTTTGTGAAGGGAATTATGTCGGAATTGTATATTATTTGGTGTTGAATTGTGGTTAGGAGTGTTCCTAAGTTGATTGTTTTATTACAGCTTCAAATCTCGTACTGCTGAGTAACTTGTATATTTTCCGCATTTTATAAGAGCTAAAAATTTATTTTGTATAATAATTATTATGTAATTTATCAGTAGGTACTATTGCGTCAGTTTCAGTAATATGAATTCTTTGGAAAATTGTCATCATAGTAATTTCGACCATGGATCAAATCGAAGTCGAGATTAGGAAGAAATAAAGTGTTTTTTTTTTTTATTAATTTTTACTTCCCACCATTTTTTTAAATTTCAATTTAACTGCCGTAAAAATTATCCACACTTTTTTTAAATTTAAGAACTTCAATGTCTTCCCTTTTCCCAATAATTAAGAATAATTTCCCCATGAAATGTGAGCGGTTTTTTACGAGCAAATCTATTAGAAAAACGGTTATTACCCATAGCCTATTAAGTAGCACCCTCAATGTTGCCATTATTGGAATTAGTACAAAAATTATAGATCCGCGTTAGGTTGCACGTCTAATGAGGAGGGGTCCGACAGAGGGGAGGGTAATGGTCGATGCAGGGAATAACATTAAAGACGTCAAAATGTTTTATTTTACTTTGGTGAAACGGAAAATTTCTATTGGAAACTACACTTTGGAAGGTCAGTTAAAACATAATTATCCAACGTGTGTAAAAAATAAGTGATGTTTATGAGTGTGTAAAGAAGTTTGAAAAGAATAGTTATTTATGATACTAGTGCGGTAAGTTGGTTTTTACAAACGAGTAGACAAAATGTAAGCCCGAGACGAAGTCGAGGGCTTACCATAGTCACGAGTTTCACGAGAGTACCTATTTTACCGCACGTTCCGTTGTAGGGTGCGTAATTTTTAACTTTCGAACAATGTATACAGGCTTTGTAAATTCATTTTTCGAGCAAATGTGTTGAAAAATATTGTTTTCATAATGGAAGAGATTTTCAACGATTACAAAAAATGTATTAAAATATATTTTTTCAAAATGATATTAACATGTCTATCGAGTTTTCCTTGTTTTTAAGTTATTTCTAAAAGTGTAGTAGTGGTGATGGCTAATATAATGATATTAGTACGGGATTCTTATTACGGTGCTAATAGACTTGAACATCAAGCACTCGCCGTTTAACTGAGCAACGAAGCAAGCATCCAAGCAAAGACTCGAACATTGTTACGAAATTTTTTACGATATTTCTAGCGAAGGCTCTTTAAGTGATGGTCGATGGTCGTCAAAAATTTGTTTTCTTCATGAACTTGACAATTGGCTCGGCAAAGAACGCTCATTTGCTCGCTAAAACGCTCTCGTTAGTTTTTCTGTATTGTAACATTCGTGAGAATGCTCATTACACCTTTACGAATAAGGAGTTGCCGACCTAGGCGTTTATTTAAAGCAAGTTAATTTGAACACTCTTTGAATTCATCTCTCTACTAACAATAAATACAACGAAACCTAAGTATTCCTACTTATAGTCATACCTTTAATAATTCCCCAGCCTGCCCTCCCTAGCCCGGGACTCAAACCTGCGTCGCCACGGTACAGTAATTGACGCAATTAGAGCCGGAGGGGAAAACGGCAGCATTGGACAACGAGGGTCGGTTTTGTGGCGAAAGATACAAATATTAGGCAAGCGCGGTTGTACGGACAAATGGGTACTAGTTTTATATGTATATTGTTTTAGGTTTCTCGTAGAAAAGGTATGTGGAAGATTTTAATTGGGTTTCGTAGTAGATATCTTAATTAATATACATAGTTATTTTTAATTGGTGTTTTTGCTTGTCAACTTACCTAGATTTTGAAATATGTTGCTCAGTAGCAGTACATACAATTTTAAATTAGTATAATATGTTATTTTAAATGCTGTTTGTAACAATAATTTAAAGAAGCCCTACCGCGTCGCTTTGACCCTGTTCTTATATTTATTATATGTTTTTGATCACTTACCAATGTTTAAAAAAAATATAAATACAAAATATGCCTATTCAGTTGAATAAAGCAGTTTATAAAATAAAAGACAGCTTTTGAATGCGGGTGTCGGTAAAACTGACATTTCCATTTATTCCAATTTGACTTGATATTCACAGTCAAAGGGAAAAATAAATTTAAATAACGTCAGACCTAATATTAGCAACACAAAACCAGCCCAATTATTCCCTTCATCAAACAATTTTAATTAAAACATGAAACATTTACCTATCAAATCAAATACTTTACGAGCCACCCTCCGATCTATACCGAACAAAAGTAATTAGCCCGTTAACATAAATTTCGTAGGTTCAAAGATTAAGTCTTTGTATTAATTATTTAGACTCGTCCGCAATCAATCAGATGTGATTGGTGATTGTGATGTGATTGGAATTTGATTGGATTTTAATTACGTTTAATTAATGTTTACGGAGGCCCCCCTTAGAGGGCCAGGCCTGCCAGGGCTGCGGGATTGTCTCATCAGGTAACCGTGACTCTGGAACGTAAAGGGTTATTGTAGGACACCGTGGATTTTAGTCAGTACAAGTCTGACAGTCCGTCTCGCGTCCCGCCTTGGGTAGGAGAACTCATTTGAAGATTTTTTTTGGTTTATTGGCAGAATATTCTGGGATGTGGAGTTTGTAATCTTACACTATTTTGAATTGTTGGGGGTGGGTGGAATCCACCTTCTAGAGGTCCATCCCGGGCTACGGCACTGCAAGCTATCAGTAACCTGGGACAACGGCTGAACCATCTCACTGGCGGTAATAGGTCTTATCGTAATTTTCTTTGCTCTCACAGAAGTATAGTTTTGAAGCTTCGATCAATAATAGTACTAGATTCCCGATGAACGCTTTAAAAACGGCCCGAAAAATACCGCCACAAACTGTTTTGTGACGGTATTTCGAATCCTTATTGTTTAGAATTTAAGTATCATTTTAGAATGACTACTTTTGTACTGATGACATTTTATCTTCAAGAAACATTTTTTTAAATTGAACGTTAAACCTTTGTCGGATGAAAGAACTTAAATAAACACATTTTGCAACGGTAATTAAACTTTATTTTTGAGTGTTAAGGTTTATAATAAATTGAGGTTGTTCATACTATTGAACATTTTTCTAAGAAATGTAGATGTTTACGTCTGTGCAATTGTGGCCACTTTTGCAACTCTTTTTTGTTCGTGATCCTTAATCTAGAGCTATTATTGATCGAAGTTTTGAAGTCTTATAATATTTTCTTCTTCTATAAAGACGTGACATAAAGAAAATTTCAGTAAGCATTCGCAACTTCATAGGGACAAAAATGTACGACATCACGAATCATCAACTTTCAAAATCAAATAAGGAAACCCGTTAGCATTTTATTTGTATGCTACCACGGACAATTTTATTTTACGCATGTAAAAATAATAATCCTCAAACAATTGATTGCTCAAATTACCAATTTTAAATGTTTTTTTTTGTTCTATTAAATTCAAAATCTCTCGTTTCCAACAGCACGGTTGCTCCTTTATTTATATTACGTCACATCCTCCCCCAATTTACTTTATAACGTTGTCCCGCAAATATTTGCTTATCGTTAGCTTTACCAAACATTTGCTGTTCACATAATCTTTACAACGTTGTATTAAGGTTTATTTTGTATCGTTGTGTGTGTATGAGATTGTTGGTGGCGGTGGTCCCAGTGTTTGTTCGCGGAGGGTGCTCGCGATTCTGTGTCGTGTCTGAATATCATCGTAAATAATAATACCTTTGTCTTTTAGGGGCCTTGTGTGCTGAGTGCTTGTAAGGTATTGTTATTGGGGTTCCGTATCAGATTGATGAAAGGAAAAACGATTAAGCACGCGTTTGGTGTTGCAAGTGGTTCCAATAAGTTATTGGTGCGGTCATTTGAGTCGCGAGATTTAATGATAAACAGTTTATTGATATGTATATAAAGATACAATTTGGTCAATGTTAATTTTCCATTCAAGGAATTTTCTTTCTTAGCACCTAAAGTTTGGCGCAAAATTAATTGAACCTGCGAAACAAATCATCCACTCATACCATATCAAGTAATGTTTAGTGCACAGCTATAAGGGATCCTTCCACCAGAGATGTGCTGTGCAGCTATGCTGCCAGAATGTAAAAGCTGAGCTACGAAATTATGAGACCGTTTCCACTGATGCTACGCTATGTAGCGGTGCTAGTAAGATGTGCTATGTAGATCGCCACCGCAAAGTAGCTGCGCGAGGAAGATGCGCAGCTCGAGCTATCCGGTGTATCGATAGTAGGGAAGACGACCCATAGCAGGCATCCATAGCACGCATCCTTCCATATAAAACCGACTTTAAAGCTAAAATAAAAACTGACGATGGACCACTTGTCCGCTGGACACAAATGTGTCCTACAATCCTTGGCTTAATTAACCAGCGAATGGTCCCAAACGGACAGATAGTCCATCATCTGCTGAAGGTTGAAAGTTGAATACATCATACCTGTATCCCTGAGCTGCAGCGAGCCGACCTTGTTGGACAGGTAGCCCCTGATGGAGTTGGCGACCCTTGCGGGCGACGCGGCGGCAGCGCCTCCCCGCAGCGC
This sequence comes from Agrotis exclamationis, assembly GCA_950005045.1. NCBI lineage: Eukaryota > Metazoa > Arthropoda > Insecta > Lepidoptera > Noctuidae > Agrotis > Agrotis exclamationis. The sequence continues at coordinate 23,710,427 of OX465426.1, forward strand.
GCCCCCCAGCCGCCCTAACAACGCACTGCTTTCCGCCTCCACGGTCAACACTTCCCTCACCCCCCGCGCAACTACCTTGCACCCTTTAGGACCCCCCCTTGAGGACCCTAATCTTTTAGACACTAGTGTTGTAAAATAGCTTGTTCGTTAATATAGCGTGTTGTATAGAGTTTATAATTATAGTGTAAACGTTTAGTTTAAAATAATCAGTGCAGTATTTGATATGTATTTGTTGTGGGCTCGTTCACCATGGTGCGTCCGCGTGTGATTCTGTAACAATAACAATATTTGGGTTAAGACACGGCTGAAAACTTTTAGCAGTATTGTCTGGTAACGAACTATCCATAGTTAGAAAAATGTGAAAGTATAATTATTGTTTCCATGACATTGACATTGTTACTATTATCATTTTATCATAAAAGTAAGTTCTTCGTAAAAATCATTGTTTCATAAAGTGAGCAGTTGAGCAGACTGGTGATGAATGATCAGTTTCTCATTAAACAATCATCCTATCTCTCGACTATCAGCGCCTTCCTTAGTCCTATTATACTTACTCGATCGAAGAAATACGTTTTTTTCTTTCTTTCTTCCTTGTCATACTATCATTCCCTCTCATGTCTAAATTCCATCATGTTCTAAATATAAAATTGCTTTGTCTTTGTCCTAGCCATACTTTGGTTATTTTCCCGCTGTCCCCATTACATTTGTCCCCATCAACGGGGACAGTGCAATTAAAATAATAATAAAAATTGTTCCCGTTGCCCCATTGACCCCAAATCCCCCTGAAAAGGCTGCCTCCGTCTATCCGCTGAATATTAATGGAAAAGCAATGGGACAACAACTTTTGATTACCTTTTTTATTCAAGTTCCCCTTTCCCTAGTAATGGGGATTGGCCAATAGGGACAACGGGAAGACACTATACTTTGTACCACTAGTCCACAAAAACCTACCAATAGTATTAAACCGCAGTTTATAAATCTGGCAGTGTGCCAGCGTATCGCAAATCTTAAACACTACACTGTACCTAACCCCCCCTGAATGTGGGACACAGCATTGGCCCCGATACACTATGTAGGGCCCTGTGGCCTTCTCTGTAATATTAATGGCAGCATAAACCCTACCAGGCCACTTTCCGCGCCTGGAAGGGTTATATGCTTTCCATATTTGCAGCAGTAGTCATTTTTGAACCGATGAGACAAATTGGATTCTTAAAATTAATTCTGTAAATCTAGCTTTTGCGTGTGCTTTGCTTGCGTTTTAGAATAATTTGACAATTAATTCTTATCGTATTGTGGCACTATTTATTATCATAATTATGAATGTTATTGTTGATGAAAGGTACTCTATGTCTGTTAATGTACTCCTGACAAAAGTATATTATGCAAAATTTCAAGATAATCGGTTCAGTGGTTTGGGCGGCAAATGGTAACAAACGTACTCACATTTATAATATTAGATAGGATTAATAATTCAGCTGCCTTACAAAGTTTCATTACAAATAAAATTCGAAGTTTTTGAACGAATTAACACAAAATTATGTGTAAGTTTTTACTAAAATACAAAGTACTACGGTAAAAGAATCACACATTTCTCTCATCTAAAGTCGAGAGCCTCCGCACCGGATGTGTACCACCGGAAGCCGCCACTCGAGCTACTTCCGGCCGCCATCTTGCGACCGGAAACAGACGCGGTTTACGACTTCCGCTCTCTTTGTGAGACCAAAATGTAACTTTTGTGAATCACTTACTACTTGCTTTTTTTGCAAAATTACTTTTATTAGAGTCTGAAGTTACCGTGAAGGCTTTCACGGAGTATGAAAGAAGGCTGAACCCTAATTGCTTCATAATTACTACGCTCGTAATGAGGCAAATTATGAATTTAATCTCATTTGTATAATAAAGCAACCGTAAGATTTATGAATTTATAATGAAAACCTTTAAAACATTCTGTTTACTTTATGTTCAATAACCTCCTTTTTTTGAAGTCGGTAAAAACTCACGCTCTTTTCCCATGGGGTAGGCAGAAACTACAGAGTGCCACCTGCTAGGAATATCCTAACATACTTCTTTCTATTGGAAAAATAACTAAGATAAAAATGAACATAATATTACCACAGACAAAAAAAAATATGTGGCACTCGGAGACTGCTGCGGTGAAGCTATTGCATAACATTTTTTTTTTATTTTAAAAGAATAAAATCGCCTACCGCGTATATTTAACGAGAACATAATTTATTTAAAATGTTTGTGGTGCACTACTGTAATAAAGAACTTCTTTGTTGTAGGAGAATTTTATAAGTAGGTTTCATTGTGAAAACTCTTTTTGTAGCTGGCCGTTTAGAATCAGTAAGAAAAGGTAAATTGTTTTTATGAAGGATATTTTTATGATTGCCGAAGTCTCCCGAACTGAAACGATGTTAGACGATGCGTGGTGTCAGTTTTTTCGTTATATTTTTGGAAATTTTTGATTCGGTTGCCGCGCCGCGACGCGCTCAGAGCCCGCGATAAAATCTATGCAATAGCTTAAAAACAAGGTAAAATATTTAAATAAAAGATATTTCTTAACTAACTAAGGTTATGATGAACGATTCCTTCGATTAACTATTTTAATTTAATACTAGCTGTCGCTAGCGGCTTTACCCGCTACAACTAGAAAATTATTCCACAGGAACATTAAACTACCACATGTGTGAATCCAGTTTATAAACCATAATGTGGGTATCAAATTCCATTCAAATCTGTTCAATAGTTTTTGCGTGAAAGGGAAACAAACATACATACATATGCTTTCGCATTTATAATATTAGTATTAGGTAGGTTAGTAAGATTTAGATAATAAATGATATTTATTTTGCAAACACTTTTACACACCAAAACACTTTTTTAGGGTTCCGTAGCCAAATGGCAAAAACGGAACCCTTATAGATTCGTCATGTCTGTCTCTCTGTCCGTCAGTATGTTACAGCCACTTTTCTTCGAATGTATGAAAGCTATCCTGTTGAAACTTGGTAATTAGATGTATTATGTGAACCGCATTAGGATTTTTACACAAAAATAAAAACAAAACAAATTTGGGGGGTGCCCCCCATACTTATAATTGAAACTCAATTTTTTTTTTTTACACCAAACCCATACGTGTGGGGTATCTATGGATAGGTCTTTAAAAATACTATTCATTTTTTTCTAAACTGAACAGTTTGCACGAGAGACACTTCCAAAGTGGTAAAATGTGCCCCCCCCCTGTAACTTCTAAAATAAGAGAATGATAAAACTAAAAAAATATGTAATGTAGACCTCAACAAAAATTTCCAACGAAAATTGGTTTGGATGAGATACAGTTAGCAGTTTTTGAGATATAGTACATTTTCAAAAACCGCAAATATAACTTTGCCATTCATACAAACACTATGAAAAACAAAGTTATTTTTATTGTTTGTGTATATTAATTACTAATCTCAATATAATTATATCCCTAATCTATGCTTGCTACTGCGGAATCCTTCATGGGCGAGTCCAACTCGTACTTGGCCGGTTTTTCTATTAATGAAAGCGGCGCTCGTAGCCGTCGGCTACGGCGCGCTACGCTTTCGTAGCGGGTGGTGCTACGCGGCTACGAAATTTTATTTTAAATGTGTATTTTCGATTGAAATTTCAACAAAATTGGTTATAGTAAGGTTTGTTCTGTACGTTATATAAATGGATATTCTTCATTGTATATGTATTAGACATGTTTGGTAGAAGGTTGAAGTAGGTATATAAGCTTTTTTCAAAATCGTGGAAACTAGCAATATTTACTTAATCACGTAAATTATATTGAATTATTGGTGGTTTCCACATGTCCCAAAACAAGAACGATGTTTCCAAAATTAAGCAAAAGATTTAAAATATGTGGAAAACTAAATTATTATACCATTTAAATTGCTTGCGAATCAGATGGCAAATAAGCATAAAGTAGACCTTGATTTTAATATTGAATTGCTCAAAACCTATAATGTAAGAAACAAAATATTTCACCGACCACGTAAATATAAATTTTCATGAGGCTATATTTATTTTAAAATCATACACAATACATAACAGTACTTCAGAGGCAAACCCACACACACATGCATCACACACCCACACACACAACACGACACATTATGTACTTCATTACGTAACAATTATGTAACCCACACGATGACAAACCCTCTATTAAATCACCAGAATACACCAAATAATCACACTAGCACAATAAACCAATAACACATTGAATTAACGATTTCCGTTAAACAAAAAAATCAATATGGCCGCTTCGAGAAATAAATTCGAACAATTTTAAATTCCACACACGCACTACAAAAAATCTCTAGAAAAATTTAAATTCGCGCGAATTCATTTGAAATTTTGAAAACGGAACGAAAATCAATATGGCGGACAAGAAAAATAAAATTATATTGACCTTTGTTTGTGTTGGCGGGTACTTGCACACCTGGGAACACCTCGCCCAAACTGGCGAGACTCGACAGTGATCTGAAAAGGCTTTCGGGCCATGCGCGAAACGCTGCCCTCCTATTGGCCGGGGGAGAAAAGTGACGTCACACCGGCCTGACCAATAGCAGCCGCCTGAAAGTTTCACGTAGGTATAGACCGGTCGATGACTAAAAATAGGTTGAGTCGGTCGATGGGGCGAACCGGCGCTATCAAACATTCATCTGATTACGAGAGGCATTTCTTCATGTATAAATCGTGCTTTATGTAAATAAATGTGGGCGATTAGTTTTTCTGTTTTTGGCTTCAATGATAAACTCAGTATAATTTATTTATGTTAAAAGAAGGCTAAATTCTTTATACTATCTTTTTTCGTTAAGACGTCTGCTTGTCTAATATTCATTTGATAGTAGAAGCAAGTAATTATCCTGCAATTATATTTCTCACTGAAATCTTATATTCTATGCTTGATCTAGGTAATTGGGCGTTCATGAAAGACTTAATGAATAATAATAACACGGTAATCATTTATTTGTTCGTGTATTGTTACGTGGGTTAATGAAAGAAAATATTTTCAATAGGCTTTTGGCCGCTAAAATAACATAATAATATATATTAAAGGCCGGGCACGACCCGGTCGGTCCTGGTTTAGGAGTCTAAAATATAGTAAACCTTTGTATTTTACATGTGTTTAATTTTGTTGTTCAGAGTCATTATTTCAATTTATTAACTTGTTGAAAAAAAAAATAACATATTAATTAACACAATTACCGCATACTAGAAACTTCTATGACAACAAATTATACACAAAATTACAGATATACATTTTACAATATTTCGAAATATTATGAATGAATGAAATAAAAGTCAAAAGTCTTTTTTTAAGAACATACAGTACTTGCACATTGCTATCATTAATAAATAGAACATGTTAATGCGTAACATGTTATAATTAAATGTAGCACTAAGCAAAAATCAGTTTGCATCTTGAAAGAGGTGGGGACCTGGTGTATGACAGTTGTTACTCTACCTACAACAGGCACCAGCGATCCACAACCAGAATCTGTTCAATCTAACTAGTATTTTTGTATTCTTTTGTATCGTGTTTTTTTGGTTTGTGGTGAGAAGTAAATGTTATTTTATTTTATTAACATAGCTAGAATAATAATAAAATAGCTAGAGTACATGTAGATACTTTCTAATAACTCATCATACTATTATTCATCATATTTTCTCAATCGTTTTATAAAATAAAACTTTACCTTAAAGCTAACATTCATTAGAACTAAAAATAGACACTAAAGTTCCCATTATATTATATGTATACTTACCTAGAAAAAGGTAGAGAGAGTCTAGAACTAAAAAGCTTAAATATATTATCAGCCATATCTTTAAGATATTTTTATTTTCTCTTGAGATGAGATGCTCGTGAATTTTTGAGTAGAACCTACATCATTTGGTTATCCGCAATGAATTATGTAAATAACTTGAAGTAGGCGCTCGGAACTTTTATATTGCTCTCATATTTTTAGTTTGAATAATTTTGCCGAGTTTTTACGGGCCTTAAGTGTTGTTATAACAATACTTTGGAACAATATTGTTCCTTTATTCCGAAAATTGTATTTAGTCAAAATATAGAACGTGAGTACCGAAAAAAGAAATATAAGTGATCTAAACGGACATTAAGTGATATAATGAAGAGTTAAGTAGCAATATTTATTCGAAACAGAAATCTGGTAGATAGGTAAAGTAGGGGAACAGTGTATAAGACGGGGACATTAATAATCGGGAGGTATAATGGGGTCATACACTCTTTAGGCATACTTAACACAACACTAACGTAGAGCAATCGCCATCAGGACGTCATTTGCAAGCGGCCAGATGCAAATGGCGTCCTATTGGCGCTTGTGCTTTCTTTTTTGCGTGGTAAAATCATCAAATGAGTCCTCCCACCCTGGGCAGGGCGGGAGGGACTGTAAGACTTGTACTGACTAAAATCCACGGTGTCCTTCAATAGCCCTTAATGTTCCGGGGTCACGGTAATGAGATCAGAGAAGTCCCGCGACCCCGGCAGGCTTTGGCCCTCTAGAGGGGGGGCCCAACGCTCTTTGAGGCGCGCGTCGAACACAACGCGCCGTCGACCCGGGCATGGTCCATGGTCGGGCAGCGAGTTGCCCTTTACTCGCCGCCCGCATGCCCGCTGGCGCTTGTGCTACGTTAGTTTTGAGTTAAGTTTGCCTTAGGTGTGTAATTTCCCATCATACCTCGCGTCCCCGTCTTATACACTGTTACCCTAGTCGCAAGCCATACTGACCTAACCTAACCTGAGAAAACATGTAGATAGTAATTATGCCCCGTTGATGCCAAAAGCTCGCCCCTTGTTACAAAAATTAAACATTACTGATTAAATTAGGTTTTGGTTTTTAGCACTTTTTATTCATTTTGTATTTAATACGAGTAGGGGAAAAGTGTATAAGACGGGGACGATAATAACCGCGAGGTATAATGGGGACATACACTCTTTAGGCATACTTAACACAACACTAACGTAGAGCAAGCGCTATTAGGACGTCATTTGCAAGCGGCCATTAACAAATGGCGTTAGTATTGTGTTAAGTTTGCCTTAAGTGTGTGATTTCCCATCATACCTCGTGTCCCCGTCTTATACACTGTTCCCCTACACACATGGCTAGGTGTAGGCCTGGCTGCTTAATGCCATTAAGATGTTTGTCTACTTGGCTACTTTATAAATATTATGATGATCAACGAGGGGTTAAAAAAAAAATACTTCGAATAAAACTTGAACGTCCTGATGTAAGTACCTGCATTGTTTTTCACTTTAGTAGGTAATTTCTCCTGTGCGTTGACAAAAACAGAAAATCAAATGAACAAACCCACACCCGGAACAACGACTTGTAGATCATACAAATATCTGTTCTGTGCGGGGATTAAACCCGCGACAAGCTGAACAACATTCCATTACTCAACCAACAGTGTCGACAGTTGATACATATTGTTATAATGCAAAGTTTAAACCGAAAGGGATTATTAAAACACACGTTTCAATAAATAAATCACAGCAATTGATAAACATTCATTTTTGTTAATCCTAAACTATTAGACCAATACGTAGATGTGCCGACACATCAGCATAAATCTGCCACGTAGAGCAATATCGGATATTTGGTTACCGGTCAGATATGCCTCGAATTTATACGCCAATTATATTTTCGATTTGCCTGCAGCCTACAGCTGAAATCGTTGCCCGAATAACTCTGTTTCGATTTATTTTTCTCTATACAAATAAAAAAATACGTAGTTTTATTTATCGTATCTGGATATTTATTTCACTATCAGTCATATAACGTTTCAGAAAAATAATTTTCGATACATATTTCTAAATCGAAAAAAATAATAAACATACACACACAAAATACACTTTATAATATTAGTGTACATATCTCTTTTTTTATCTTCAAATCATTCCGATTAAAATATTTTCCTAATTAAATGGACATGTTCGGTCGCTCTTTTATTTTCGATCTGTATGACTTTGTCATGTCTAGGGTTGCCAGGTGTTAAAACCGAGAAGCCGGACAGACCAGTCAATTTAGCCGGACATTTAGGTGAAAAGACCGAACACCTTTAACTTTTTGTCCTATTATAACACGACCAATTATTAAAACTAAAGGAATAAGAATCGGTTCAACTAAACGATTCCTCTCGCCGTGAAAAGACGACGTGGAAGGACAGGAAACCAAATCTTGACTATCTAATATAAAAAAAAATATGAAACTAAAAAGCCTAACAAAAGCCGCACAAGCCGGACACGGTCTAATTTGGCCGGACACGCAACCAAAAAGCCTGACTGTGTCCGGCTTTATCCGGACGCCTGGCAACGCTAGTCATCTCTGACAAGCAGTTTTAAAGAGTATCATATCACTTTATATTGTGGAGATCAAATAGGCTGTCGCTCCATGTGAAATACAATTAGCTGCTTCCGTTTCCCCAAAAAGTTGGGAAAAAGGCTAGGCTATGATAATTCATATCTATAATAGAAAATTGAAAGCATCAACCGTTGATTGGTTCAGTTAGGCTGACCAGGAGATGAGCAGTTAACTAGTGATATTTGTATTAATGCTAAAGTTAAACAAAGCGTTTTTCCTGCGGGCATGCGGGCGGCGAGTAAAGGGTAACTCGCTGTCCGACCATTGACCATGCCCGGGTCGACGGCGCGTTGTGATCCACGCGCGCCTCAAAGAGCGTCAGCATAATGACGGGGCCCCCTCTCTAGAGGGCCAAAGAGCGCCGGGGTCGCGGGACTTATCTCATTACCGTGACCCCGGAACATAAAGTGCTATTGAAGGACACCGTGGATTTTAGTCAGTACAAGTCTGACAGTCCCTCCCGCCCTGCCCGGGGTGGGAGGACTCATTTGATGATTCTACCACGCTAAAAAAAAAAGCGTTTTTCTTGGCAAGTTTGCAAATACCAGTTTAAATAAGGCAGTTCACCCAATCTTACCATCAGAACTATATGGGACCTGTTCCTCTGTTGATGATCCTCGGAGGCGGTGCAGCATTTAGTGAGAGACTATAAATATGGCGGTCGATACGTTCACGCATGCGCGGGCAGTGCCACCGAACTCATTCATCATGCGTGCTACCTACTATGTACAGGTGTATCACAAACTATTTGTGCCTGTATTAATCAGATGGACATTGTGATATTTATTCTAGAGGATTAGCTGGGGATAGTAAATTACTTTTATGATTTTTTTTTATCGCGTGTGTAGCGTCGTAGATCCTGACCACTACCTTGGGACCATCTCTAAAAATTCTTTAGGTACTACCCTTCCGAAGAAAAGAAGAATATCCAAAACGGCCCAGACGTTCATCAAGAAATCGGGAATAATTTATTAAAAAAGATTCAGACGAATTGAGAACCTCCTTTTCTGGAAGTTGGCTAAAAAAGGCCAGTTTCCTAGCCGCTGAAATCTTTTTATAAAATTCTCTAAATGGAAGTATTTCTGAAGCATTTTTAATGGATGCTGCTTTAAAGTGGTGTTAATTAAGTTGGACAAAGGGAAGATGGCGCTGGACAAGAACTCTTGGAAAAACTTGGGGGAAGCCTTTAACCAGCAATGGAACAGCGCGGGTTACATAAAAAAGGCAATATAGATGGATCACGGGTCACCGTGACCCTGGAACGTAAAGAACTATTGAAGGAACGCGGTAGATTTTAGTCAGTACAAGTCTGACAGTCCCTTTCGCTCCAACCAGTGTGGTTTTACTCCCTTAAGAAAAAAGGGAAGGTAGATGTTTGATATATTTTGTAACACCATTTCGTAATTTATTATGAACGGAGAATTCATTAATTTTATAGAACCTTCTGCCCTTGACTTAGTTCGAATACAAACAACTGGAATAAACATTTTGAATCATCAATTATTCGTGCACCTTTTAGACTCGAAGTAACATTATTTATGAATGTAATTTTTCAACATTGTTTTAACTAAAGTGTTTAACACAGACAAGCATGACAGTGTTTTAAAAATGAGACTTAAATAACAGTTAGTTTTCTTATTCGTCATCATTTCTTTACCATAGCATAAGCATAATCACCTTATAGGGGAGGCCTATGTTCAGCAGTGGAAGTCTTACGGCTGATATGATGATGAATCACCTTATAAAATTCCCTCTGCTAGGACACACGCCTCCTCACTCCTCATGACGAGGAAGTCGGCTGTAATCCACTTCCCCTGAGAAGTGATGTCCTAAGCATTTGCTTAATTTGCTTATGGATTCCGGAACTGATCAAACACCACATTATTTAAGGTTCAGTGAAATCGTTACGGACATGAAACGGACCAGGGGGCTTACTTTCGAAACTAACTCTAAAATAAAATATGCGGACGGGTAATACCGCCACGATTGAAGTCCTTGTGACGTGGCGCTAGTGTCTTTGACGTTACATCAAATTGCATTAAAAAGTCTAGTACCACCAATTTTCCGCAGGTCATGAGGAGTGGTGGCGCTGACGCTAAGGAGGTATCTGTCAAATCGTAATATCAATTATTCTTAGTTCGGGCTCGTCAAAACGCCCGTAACTACGGCCGAAACCACGGGTTTCGTGCTTAGAGATTCACCCCCAGCTCCGTACATAAGATATTGATTGATTTTTTTTGTTACTTCACCCTCATAAAACTAATATTTTTTATAAATATGTTTGTACATTGTTTTTTACTGATGCTGCCAACATACCTGAATTGCGATTATGACGAACTACGTTTAGGACGAAATACGTTTATGACCAATAGCGTATCATGACGTGATGCGTAAGTGACCAATAGCGTATCATGACGTGATGCGTAAGTGACGAATGGCGCTTGTGACCAGTATCGTATAATCCATTTCAGATATCCTATCTGTCCAAAGCCGTTATCTGTCCACTTCCGCAATTTCGCACTCTCTGTGACAGGATCCATTTTCCCGCTTAATTGACAGCAGCACTCAAAACCCGCCCGCCATGTTGTTTCTTTATTTAGCGAACAAAATGGAGGTCGTTTAAGCGAGCGCTTTTCCCGCTGCTAAATGAGGAGTATTGTCGGTCGCAGACGATCTTTACATATTCATGGCAGCATACAGTTCTAGACTGGCTCGATGGAAATAGACTGAAATAAAAACATACGTACTAGCTAAATTGGTATCCCTACCAGTGGGTTTTGTGCTGCTTTAACAGAGTAACGGTCGTCCAGTTTTAAATTTAAACCATTTTGTTTAGCTTTATGGACGCTACAGAAGGCACTAAAGTTGTACCTACTCTAATTCTAGACCTATTTAATTTAGATTACCATCGCTAGCCTGTTTTGTGAGCGTAAAAAATCATCAAATGAGTCCTCCCGCCCTTGGTAGAGCGAAAAGGACTGTCAGACTTTTACTAACTAAAAACCACCCTGTTCCTTTAAATGCCATTAGCTTTCTAGGGCCGTGGTGAACATAGACCCAAACAGCGTAACGAACACTTTCACGATCATTCAAGCGGACGCTCTAGTCATTTCGATCGTCATCAATCGAATTCGTCATTCGATCGTCAAAAATATTTTTCTTCATGAAAATGTCAGACGTGACTTTCGGCTCGGTAAAAAGCTCGCTAGAACGTTCATTAGTATGCTCGTTACCGCTCTCGTTTGTTTTTGTTACATTCGCAAGAATGCTCATTACGGTGCATCCACACCGCCGGTAACATTTGTGGAGCAACAAAAGGCAACACGATAACATTCGGTAACTTTTGTGGCTCTTTGTTGCTATTTGTTGATTGTTACCTACTTATCCGTGCATCCACACCGCAGTAACATCCGACAACAAAAAGTTACTAAGTGTTGCCGTGTTACTGTAAGTCGAGTAACGTTGCTCGACAATCGGTAACATTGTTAGATAATGTTACCTCAACATTGCAATACCTAAATAAATAAAGCACATCACACCATCGCTAAGATACTATAATATTTTATCTTAAGATGTTATATTAATATATCTTAGGTTATCACAGATGACGAAGATACGATACTATAATATTTTATCTAACATCTTAAGATACACTTTATACATTACACTCGCGGCAGCACAATACCATTTCATAATTATTCTTGGTTGGAATATTACAGTCGTTTTGTTGGAAAACAAATACCGTGCCTACTCGATGTCGAAGTTATTCTTTGTTAATTTTTGTTGGCGTAACAAGGAGCCACAAAAGTTACCGAATGTTACCGTGTTGCATTTTGTTACTGCGGTGTGGATGCAGGGGGTAACATTGATACCGATTGTCGAGCAACGTTACTCGACTTACAGACTGACACGTCAACACTTAGTAACATTAAATAACATTTTGTTGGCGGATGTTACCGAGTAACATTTGGAAACGTTGAGCTACAAATGTTACCGGGTGTGGATGCACCGTTACAAGTGAATTCTCAACATTATTAGCACTTTAAGACAGAAACCGAAATACTTGCGTTACTTTTAAAGTGAACGCACACTTATCCGAGCCGAACGCGTCGACCGAATCGAAGTCAAGGAGGCCTCGCACAATTTTAAGAATCGACCGCTAGGTTTCATGAGATTTCATATACAGAATTCTAAAATTCGTTTCGGTCGACTCGTTCGACGCGTTCGGCTCGGATAAGTGTGCGTTCACCTTAAAAGTAAACGCGTTCACCTTTACACTGCGCGCACTCAGGCCACTGATATAGTACGCTAGCTACATAGTCTGTGTCTACAGAATATGAACAGCTCGCTGATTCCCGCGGGCGTCGTCCAAAGTTATTAACGGATTGCCCTCCGGGGACCAGTTGGTATTGATTTGGACGTTGTCACTGTCTAGGTACACACAACACCAACAACTTTGCGGCCTGGTGACTTGACTGAATGTAAATACCTGCTTATATGTATACTAGAGGATTTAGAAAGACAGGCTAACTAAAGTAACGCTCTGAGATACTGTGGCCCTCGAACGCAAAGAACAACCTTCCAAACAGTATGACAGTCCATCTGATGTTTTTATCACGCAAAAAAAAACAAATTAAATTATTGTCTATGAAATTAACTCTACTCTATTCAAATAAATTACGCCTGCCAATAAAGTAATAACACCATTATTTTACACGTGCCACCTGATCTGACCTCCGCAGCCCTATAACTAATACGAAGTGCCTTAGGTTAACTGGCTCCCAAGAACCCCATGATTATGAACCTTTGTTTCATAACACCCCCGGGGTGATGACTTTTCGGGGTTCAATATCTTATATTACAATAACACGAACTGTTTAATATACATCACCTACCTCTGGGAAAAAAGGAGATGGCATGATTGTTTGTTTGTATAGCTGTCTTTGTCCTCCGTAATATATTTACCCCTGTGTTTTGATGGGGCAGGCGAAACGAACTGATATATTTTAAATGGTACGCCGAGGACCCATTGTCGTATTGTGCTGGTACCATAAAAAGTATACGCCATTTGTAAACTTTCCCATGAAAGTTTTATAAATCAAAATGAGGTAATTTATTGTTTATGTATCTCATTATACTCTGTGGTGTCTTTGGAAGGTTTTGTATCGACTGCTAGACCATAGAGTAAATTAAAATTGGAATAATAATTATTCAATTACCAAAGAGTAAATTGTAATAATTTATCCTATATAGTGAAATACACAAACAACCAGGGTCGACCCGAATAGAACCCGCGACATGCAGCGCATCAGCCAAACACTTAGCTTAGAACTAACTATGCCATACCGTGTGGAATGTTGTAATCAAAAAACCGAATTTCTTTTTTTCCGATTTCTCCAAACAGATAAATATGAACATGTTTAAAAGCATATAACCTTCGTATAAATTACACAATGACGATGTTTGTAAAGTTCATTTTCATACTTTGACACATTTTTGAACACCTTCGAAAACTCATCTAGTAAACACACATCACAGATACACCACAGACTACATACAGTATTGTATCTCCCTCCTCTTCAAATCCAACCAAAGGCTGTCTTAAAAAAATCGCTTTATATGAGATCTACTAAATTACCCTATTAATAAGATCACCTATAAAATCTACTAAAGTATATTCTATTCTATTCTAGTATACCGATGGTACATTTTCACGCTCGGCAAACGAGATACTAACCATTACAAAAACGTATCAGTGACACACATACACTCACTGCAAGTAACAAGGTATAGGCAGATCAAAGGATCATGCATGTGCAAATGATCTAATGAATTTAGATGTAGACTTGCGCTGAGAAGAATCCGATGCAATGGAACTTGTACATTATACTTGTAGGTTTATAATGCATAGTCCAAAGATAATGCTTAAAAATAGAAGTTATTTTTTCTATCAAATTACCGTTAAAGTTCCAGTTTAGTTTACGTCACAAAAAGTGAAAACTCATGCTAGGGTTTCTGTTTTTTAGGGTTCCGTAGCCAAATGGCAAAAACTGGAACCCTTATAGATTCGTCATGTCTGTCTGTCTGTATGTCTGTCTGTCTGTCTGTCCGTCCGTATGTCACAGCCACTTTTTGTCGAAAGTATAAGAGCTATCCTGTTGAAACTTGGTAGGTAGATGTATTATATGAACCGCATTAGGATTTTCACACAAAAACAAAACAAATTTTGGGGGTGCCCCCCATACTTAGAATTGAAACTCAAAATTTTTTTTTTCACCAAACCCATACGTGTGGGGTATCTATGAATAGGTCTTTAAAAATGATATTGAGGTTACTAATATCATTTTTTTCTAAACTGATCAGTTTGCACGAGAGACACTTCCAAAGTGGTAAAATATGTGTAACTTCTAAAATAAGAGAATGATAAAACTAAAAAAAAATATTTAATGTAGACCTCAACAAAAACTACCAACGAAAATTGGTTTGGATGAGATACAGTTAGCAGTTTTTGAGATATAGTACATTTTCAAAAACCGCAAATATGACTTTGCCATTCATACAAACACTATGAAAAACAAAGTTATTTTTAGTGTTTGTGTATAATACTTACTAATCTCAATAATATAATTATATCCCTAATCTATGCTAGCTACTACGGAACCCTTCATGGGCGAGTCCAACTCGCACATGGCCGGTTTTTATTCTCTGTAAAAGTGTCTAAAATATCGTCAGCAATTCAGGTAAGTGGATGAAAAATTGTCAGTAATCACTCAGACAGTTTTTCCTTACAAGATAGGGACAGGTAAGAAATAAAAGTAGATCCCAAATATCTTTATACAGATGTACAGTCATAAGCGTTCATATGTAGGTAAACACTTTTTTTTTTTTTTTTAGCGTGGTAAAATCATCAAATGAGTCCTCCCACCCCGGGCAGGGCGGGAGGGACTGTCAGACTTGTACTGACTAAAATCTACGGTGTCCTTCAAAAGCCCTTTATGTTCCGGGGTCACGGTAATGAGATAAGTCCCGCGACCCCGGCAGGCTTTGGCCCTCTAGAGGGGGGCCCCGTCATTATGCTGACGCTCTTTGAGGCGCGCGTGGAACACAACGCGCCGTCGACCCGGGCATGGTCCATGGTCGGGCAGCGAGTTGCCCTTTACTCGCCGCCCGCATGCCCTGGCCTACGGTGGCCGTAGATCGTCTTTCGACGTCCGTCGCCGTGGGCGACCACCACCGCGGGTGGGGCGGAGGGAGGACATTGTCCTCTCCCTCACGCGGCCCGCCTCCTCCTTCGCGAGCATGGCTGCTTCGTAGGAATTATGATGACTTACAAAACTAAGAAATATCTACGTAAATATCAAAAGGAAAAACAAATTACGGGTTTTCAATAATAATATAATCACTTTTGACACATCTCAATTTCGTAAAGGCTTGCTCATAAAATTTGAGTCCACTCTTTAGTAAAACCGGGTAAATCTCCTTTTTTTGTATATAATGCTAAATGATATTAAAAACTTTCTCATTAGTGAAAGATCCATCTCTACGTAACTATCCCAGCGTAGCAACTGCCCGGGTCGACGGCGTGTTCCACGCGCGCCTCAAAGAACGACAGCAAGATGACGGGGCCGCCCTCTAGAGGGCCGAAGCCTGCCGGGGTCGCCGGACTTATTCCATTACCGTGACCCTGAAACGTAAAGGGCTAATGAAGGACACCGTGGATTTTAGACAGTACAAGTCTGACAGTCCCTCCCGCCCTTCCCTGGGTGGGAGGACTCATTTGATGATTTTATCACGCTAAAAAAAAGCGTAGCAACAGAGCACTAATTCATAAAACCCTTTTTACGAAAATACCCTAACAAACTACCTCAATATTTATTATAATAACACAACACGTAATCAGTACCCTGGGGGCCAATTCTCGGTTTTAGAGATGGTGTCGAACTCGACAAAAATATCTAATGACGTAATTTTTTCGACAAATTTTAAAAGTTGCTATTCTGGGGATGTCGAATGCGACATTTGTCGAAGGCTAACGTTAGAATTCATGTCGAGTGCTTCTGAGCAGTAGAGATGTCATGTCGATTGTAGAGATACGTCATTTCTGAGTGAATTCGTTGAGTTTTGGCTTGTACTCTGTGTTTTCTTTTCTTTAGTTTTTAAACAAAATACGGCTTGGCATCCCATACTTACCGGTAATTCGATTTAGGTATACTCTTTGTTTTGTGCATTGTGTTTTCTTGAAACGACGACCTTCGCGCAATTATCAGACTATGTAATTTGTGTACCTACGATTGGACTTGACACCACTGAAAGATGGACGAGTACTGGGGTATTTTTTCCCCTCCATGTTAAAATAAAAAATATGAAATGTAAAACAGCACAGCCCACTATTGATGTAAACCACGATGTAAACACAGAGTAAATGTAAACATAACAAAAGTTTTGAAGGAACCGCAAAAAGGCGCAAATTCTGACACTGACAGGCAGTCAACTGTCAAACTGATTATTTTTACACTAAACGTTTCGTTTTATACTTAAATAGTTAGGTTTAGTCAGCGTTATAAAACAAAATTATTCATTCACTCATAGCTACCTAAAACGGAACGTGCGATTCTTCATAATGGTAACATTATCTTCACTCGACTCGACATTTTCGTGACATTTATTTCTATTTTGGCTGAGAATACGGAATTCTGCTCAATTCGACATTTTTTGGTAGAGATAGAGATATTTTTGATAGACATAGAGATAGACTTACAATCTCGAACTCGAGATAAATGGCGAAAATCGAGAATTGGCCCCCTGGTCACGTATTTCTGACACAAAGTAATACAGCGTTTATCTAGCTAGAACAAAATAATTTCTGGAGGCATTCGCCCTAGACCGTGGAACACACTGTATTTTTTGTTATATTATTTTCTTCTAATATTATAAAGCTGAAGAGTTTGTTTATTCTTGCTCATCTCCAAAACTACTGGTGCGAATTGAAAAAATGATTTTGTGTTGGATAGTACGTTTATTGAGGAAGGCTGTATAGGCTTTATATCTAAAACATCACACTTTGACCAATTGGTCCTTTCAATGATTTTTTTTTGTCTTTAATGGAAAGATCATATATTTATTTCCTAACAAACTGTTTTTAGTTTTTTTTTTTATCTGCTCTAATTAAGAAGTTATATTAAATTCAAAATCATTAATTGAACTCCGTGCCGAAAACACGTCGACAGTGCCCGACGGAGTGGTGTGAAGTCATTATGACAATTTCTATACATCGATAGTACGTGTTCCAACTTTGAAATTGTTATTGTAGAAGCCAGTTGACACAGTGCTAAGAAGATTCTTTGTCATAGTGACGTCACAACCGAGGCGAGCTAATAGCGAGTAATTTTTTTCACTTTTAAATTGGTCATAATTAACAAAAAAGAATTAAGATTTTTCTCTTCTGTGAATGTTCTTATTTGTGGTGGACATACTAATTAAATTAAAAAAAAATATTCTAAATTCAAATACCTAATTGGAGAGACCAACGGGGTTTGAAACCACAGGGAATAGCTAGTTTCTTATAATTAAGTACAACTTATAAAAAAAATAAAACTTTACATTTTTCTTTAACTATCGTCTCCTGAGAAATTTCCAGTATTAAAATAACAATGAAGGAGGAAATAATTTCCTCAGAACAATACAACGAACAAACTCATTGGGGGTAGAAACAGCGACGTTTGACGAGAATAATGTACTAAAACTCTACTTTACTTAAATCCTTTTTTCTTAGACCAAAGATGTTGATTTTTTCCTGATGCTGATGTGTTTAATTTTCAACTATATTCAACAGTGAAATAAGGTTGAATTTTCAGTTAGCTTGCGTTAACTTAAACCCCTTCGTAATAACTCGTAGCAACGTCTTACACTTTTTCATTCTTATACAAAACTAAACTCTATTTTCATAGAGCAAGGTGGATTTCCCTTCACATTCATTTTGCCACAAGATAACAAATTTCTCCGGGCAGTTCCCAGGACTAAGCTGCAGTTTTTTGCTGATAGAATTTTGTATGAAGCTCTTATTGAACGCTTTTTTCACTTTGAAGGCTTAATGTTTTAGAAGCATTTGATTTATATTTCTCTCAGAGGGAAAAACGAGTAAAACCTCTTGAAATTTCATAGAATTCAGCTGAACGTCATTCAATAATAAATAATACATATTGTAATAAATGAGACAGTCCCGCGGCCCCGACAGATATTGGCCGTCAGATTGCAGAGCGGGGTTGACGTCAGATTGCAGAGCGGGGTTGACGTCAGATTGCAGAGCGGGTTTGACGTCAGATTGCAGAGCGTGGTTGACGTCAGATTGCAGAGCGGGGATGACGTCAGATTGCAGAGCGGGGTTGACGTCAGATTGCAGAGCTGGGTTTTAGTCAGATTGCAGATCGGGGATGACGTCAGATTGCAGAGCGGGGTTGACGTCAGATTGCAGATCGGGGATGACGTCAGATGTAGAACGGGGTTGACGTCAGATTGCCTAAAATCCACGGTGTTCCTTCTATCCTTCTGTAGCCCTTTACGTTCCAGGGTCACAGTTACATACGGCCCTTGCAGGCGTTTGGCCCTCTATGATAAGATGTGACTTGCGACAAGACATGCCCCAAGCGACATACACGATAAGAACATCATTTTTTCTGGGCCTTTTCCTGAAAGTGCCGACCAAAGAAAAAAATGATACCACAAACATACGATTGCTCTCGGCTAAACTATACAAGTTCGAAGATTCGTCATTTTCATACATTTGTTGATTTTTGAAAGTACCGAGAAACACAAAATAATGCTAAGTATTGAACCAGCAAGGAGGAGGCGCGCCGCGTTAGAGAGGAGAACAGTGTCCTCCCTCCGCCCCACCCGCAGTGGTGGACGCCCACGGCGACGGACGTCGCAAGACGATCTCCGGCCACCGTAGGCGCGGGCATGCGGGCGGCGAGTAAAGGGCAACTCGCTGCCTGACCATGGACCATGCCCGGGTCGACGGCGCGTTGTGTTCCACGCGCGCCTCAAAGAGCGTCAGCATAATGACGGGGCCCCCTCTCTAGAGGGCCAAAGCCTGCCGGGGTCGCGGGACTTATCTCATTACCGTGACCCCGGAACATAAAGGGCTATCGAAGGACACCGTGGATTTTAGTCAGTACAAGTCTGACAGTCCCTCCCGCCCTGCCCGGGGTGGGAGGACTCATTTGATGATTTTACCACGCAAAAAAAAAAAAAAAAGTATTGAACCAGCGACACATCACGCTTGTAATCACAAAAGGGTTAGGCAGAGGTGTAAGACATTATAATTCATTTTAATTAGTAAACATCTGCCCAAAAATGTATGAAGCATGAATGTTCTCCTTTGTTGTCTATACAAGTGACGTATCGCGTGACTTATTGTATCACGATGATAATATTATTATGACATCCTTTTTTAAGCTATTGCATAGCTTTTATCGCGGGCTCTGAGCGCGGCGCGGCGCGTCGACCGAATTCCCAAAACCTTAACGAAAAAGCCTAAGGAAAAAACCTAAGTAAAATACCTGACACCACGCATCGTCTAACGTCGTTTCAGTTCGGGAGACTTCGGCAATCATAAAGGTACGGACAGACGTGCTCATAAAGGTACGAACAGACGTGCTCATAAAGGTACGAACAGACGTGCTCATAAAGGTACGGACAGACGTGCTCATAAAGTTACGGACAGACGTGCTTATAAATAAATGTACGGACAGACGTGCTCATTACTAGCACGAAAGCATACTTTTATTGAGCAAGGGGCAATTTTATTGAGGGAGGAATGACATCTCGCATGTTAACCTAGATGTGGTTGTGAGCTGCTTAACCGGACATTCCTCTGGTTTCCCTTGAATCTAAGGTCTCCAGGCAGGGCCTTACAAAATAGATTAAAAACTAAGCGACTACACGCACCCGATTTTACAAGATTTTCAGTATTTTCTTTTAGTTGCTGTATTCACAGTCCTTGTGATAGCACGCTTTTCTCTTAAACGCTTGTTGCCAGACGGCAACCAACATAAACGCTTACCTTGGTAGGGAACAGTGTATAAGACGGGGACGCGAGGTATGATGGGAAATCACACACCTAAGGCAAACTTACACAATACTAACGTAGCACAAGCGCCAACACGACGCTATTTCCGTCTGGCCGCATGCAAATGACGTCCTGATGGTGCTTGCTCTACGTTATTGTTGTGTTAAGTATGCCTAAAGAGTGTATGTCCCTTTTTTGCCTCGCGATTATTAACGTCCCCGTCTTATACACTGTTCCCCTACCCAAGCGTTTATCTTATGCATGAGAGAGGTGTTATATCACCGTTGAGCCTAGGTACATGGTTGTATCTATATACATTATAAACACATATCCTATTGTTTATGTACGTACTAAATCCTGCTATCTACGTCGCTGCACCGGGCCTTAATCTCATAAGTCTCTGAAGCAACATACATGCATCATCTGTATTGTATCATGTATTATTAAGTACCTATTCTATTTTCTAGTTTAGTATCCTGGCTTGTCGTAAATAATATTATGATTTTAACCGAATCCAAAAAGGAGGTTCATATGTTTGAATGTGTTTGTCCGCGACTATATTTCGCGTTTGGCTGAGCTGATTTTGATGCGGTGTTAGAAAACTGTTCCTTACATTCTGGAGATTTGACTTATTTGGATAGCGCATTTTCAAAGACGCAGATTGTTCTGGGCCGATTTTTGTTAAGTATCTGAACTAGTAAAAAAGAGGAAAAAAATACTTTTAACGAAATCCATTCGTTAAAAAAATAATCATTTAAGAACTGAGCAGTAGCTTGGATTGAATGTGGGTGATTCGCAAAACAGTGACGGTGTGCACAAAACAGTGACGGTAGGCTCACCATGTCTCCTTCCATACCTCTCTTCTTAGATGTCACCTCCATCCTTCTTTTTCAACAGCAGAAGCAATAGTAATCTTCTATCTATCGTTTGCCTTCCTTTTTTCTCCTTTCCAACTTAGTGTGTGTGCCAATATTATAAACGTTTGTCTAACGCACTCTAGACAGTTTAAGCACAAGCACTAACTTTAAAATAGTGGAAATGTAATCTCTGCTCAAAAATTCTTCAAAATTTAATGTCAAAAATATTTAACGTTTTTGAAAAACAAATTGCATTGTATTTGAACAAAATTTTTCAATAATATCTGGTATGTTAGGGCAGACAGGCACCGTACATACCAAAATGTCAAGTAGCGTCAATCTCCGCTCGAGTTGAACTAGCAAGGAAGGGATGTCGCGGGATTATCGCAAGTCCCGGCCGCGGGATCCCGGGATTTAGAGCGCACAAATATTCCTAAGTTCCAAACGTTGACCTAAATTTTTATTAAGCCACATGCAAAACGGACGGTTACAAAGTTATGAAAAAATATTTGTTCAGGACTTGATTTAATTTAGAAAACCAATTTATTTGTCCAAAGTAGATAAATCATGAAATATTGGAAGCTTCGATATATAAAACGCTCACGTTTAGTTGCCGAATTCATCATTCTGAAATGTTTTGGCTTAATGCAAATGAAATTTGTTCATATTACTCACATTTGCCTTTTACATTTTATTTTACCCTTTTTTTCAAACATTAAAAAAAAAACATTTAAATCAATACAATATGTTTTGCGTCAAAAATCGATATCAAATACTTACCACTCTTTAGTCGGCCACCCCTATTTTACAAATAACATGAGTTTAATCATTACCATATTCTGCAAGTAAGTGGAAACATTTATTTCTTTTTCAATCAGTGATATTAATCAGCCCAGACCTAGCGAGGCAGTAAATGGAATCGGGGTTCTACAATCTAGGTCTCAGCTCTTGCCACCTAAATATAAACTAGATCCGATAGTTCGTCCATACAATTCGAGAGATATGAAATTAAAAACATCAAAAACTGAGCGTTGGTATAACTGTAATGCTGACTAGTAAGGCCCTTCGTACACAAGGCGACTCCAGTATCCGATACTCCAGTCGAATACCTAAGTCGCGCGACTCTAGTCGCGCATGATCCGTACACATGGCGATTTGAGTCGTAAGACTCAAATCGTCTATTCGGCCACCATTCTATATTCAACCTTAATAGTACATTGTACCAAAACACAAAATGTACCTACATTAATAATAATCTCACACATTAGAATGCTTTTTAGTTTAAATGTCGAGTGCATCCTATTTCAAATTTTGGAATTAAAACTTGGCGCGAACCCAATCAAATCGATGTCAAACGATAGCGCGATCTAACTCGACGACAACACCATCTATCGAGCATGGTGTCAAACTTTTTGCACTTAGTAAATTATTATGGTTTCGTTACCAACAACCACTGCTAATTTAAGTTGTTAATAATACAAAATGACGTCGTATTCAGCCCCCATAATGATCCATTCGATATTCGAAAACCATTTTTATATGATTTTTAGCCCTGTCCAGTACTGCCATCAAAAACGATCGTATTACATTTGGATTTTGTTTTGGTTAGTTCAGAAAATGCGTGCTTCTTATTCAACCTACTTAATGAGTGAGCAATGCGCCAGTTTAGGGGTCAACTACTTCGGGCACGCCGCATTCGCGGCGGTAAGACCCCTCTTTGAGGGGTGGCTGGAGAGGCGTCACGGCGTCCTCACCTTCCGCTTGACGCAGGTCCTCACCGGGCACGGATGTTACGGGAGGTTCCTGTGTCGTATGGGCAAGGAAGAAACGCCTGGGTGTCACCACTGCGAGGATCGCCCGGAGGACATGGTGGAGCATACGGTGCAGGACTGCCCCGCTTGGGTAGAGCACCGCCGTGTCCTCACGACGGCGATAGGCGGCGACCTGTCGCGCCCGGCACTGGTCGAGGCCATGCTGCGGGGCGAGACGGAATGGGAAGCGGTCGCCTACTTCTGCGAAGCAGTAATGCTAGCAAAGGAGGAGGTGGAACGCGTGAGGGAGAGGTTAGCGTCCACCTCACGACCCAGCCGCCGCGGGAGACGCCCACGGCAACGGACGTCGCAAGACGATCTCCGGCCACCATAGGCGCGGGCATGCGGGCGGCGAGTAATGGGTGACTCGCCGTCCGATCATGGTCCGATCATGGTCCATGCCCGGGTCGACGGCGCGTTTTGTTCCACGCGCGCCTCAAAGAGCTGTCAGCAATCTGACGGGGCCCCCCTAAGAGGGCCAAAGCCTGCCGGGGTTTCGGGACTTAAGTATCTCATTACCGTGTCCCCAGATCATAAAGGGCTATTGCAGGAACGCCGTGGATTTTAGTCAGTACAAGTCTGACAGTCCCTCCCGCCCCACCCTGGGCGGGAGGAAAAAAAAAGGGGTACTACCTATCTTATCAAATTACCCCAATCTGTCAAATTTCTTTAAGATTTTTTTTGACGGCACGGTTAGCGTTGTGGCTGAGTGATCGACTGCTGCGCAGCGTGTCGCGGGTTCGATTCCCGCACGTAACAAATATTTGTATGATCTGTAAGTAGTTGTTCCGGGTCTGGGTGTTTGTGTATGTGAGTTTATATGTTTGTAAACGCACCCACGACACAGGAGAAATTCCTAGTGTGGAGCAACGTTTTCTTAGTTATTACGTTACCTACCACATTAGTTCATATTATATTAATCATTACAAAACTGCCGCCCAAACTTTTTCCATACCTATCTAATATCTTTTTTAGAATATTCTTTTTAATTGTAATCATACAAACAAGGATATTTTTCTACCTCAGATACAAAGATAAGATAATAATAATTGTTCCGCCATTCTCCTCTTTTTTTTTCGTCGGTTAAAAATCGCGCAGACTTGGGTATCGGCGATCTTGTCAGATGAGTAGCGCGCGACTAGAATCAGCGACGCATCACCAAAATGTCGGCGACGCCAGCCTATGTACGAGCCTCTATGGAGTTAAATTGCGATAGTCGCCTGGAGACCAAAATCGTAAGGTATCGGAAACTTGTATCGCCTTGTGTACGAACCTTCATACACAACGCGACGCAAGTTTCCGATACTAGAATTTCGTCCACTACTCTTGACCTGCGGAAAATTTGAGGTACTACATTTTTATAATGCAATTTGATGTAACGACATAGACACTAGCGCCGCGTCAAAAGGTCATGATGGGTGGCGATATGTAAAATTTTTAAAATGTCTGACACATGACTGCAACATGACTGTGACGATCAAAGTATATTTTTTTGGGTTCCGTAGGTTTGAAAGAAAAAACGGAATCTTTATAAGATCACTCGTGTGACCGTCCGCCCTTCACATTTAATTGTAAACATTTATCTGTTTACACATGGCCGATTAAGTTGTAAACAGTTTAGAACAGTTAAATATGCCATTTCCAAACATATCAGTTCCTATTGCTTTGAGTGTTTTTTCTGTGTTATCCCTTATCTGAAAAAGATACAAATAATAGTCCTTTGCTTATAGATTACAAGAAAATTCCACAGTAGTGTATGATCTTAAAACAATATAAACATCGGAGGGGCATCAAGAAAAAAAATGTTAACTGCATGTGACATCAAAATTAAATGAAAACGCTTATTGTGACGATTGTAAATAATATTTTATTTGTATTAAGTATATTTTAAAATGTTATTCAAAAAAATAGAAAAAAAACATCTCTCCCAACTTGTTGATAAAACTGCATACCAAATTAAAAGATTTGTTACGAGGATTGTAAATATTTTTTTTATCATTTAAAAATTATTTCTTTAAAAATGATTCAAGAATAATTATACTACGGAACCCTTTATAGTGTGAACATAATTAATAATGGTAAATAAATTGTTCTGCCATCTTGAAAGTCGCGGAAACTCGAGTAGCGGCGATGTCAACAAATAGGTAGCGCGCGATTGGCGTCGCGCGTCGCGTGCATGTGTACGAACGTATATGGATTTCCATTGCGATAGTCGCCTGGATACTGAAGTCGTAAGGTATCGGATACTGGAGTCGCATTGTGGACGAAGGGCCTAATGGCTCTCGTACGGCAAACACACTGTTGATCAGATATACAGATTTCTAGTAACATGAAATTGCTGCACGATGATCAGAAAACAGTTTGTAGTTCTAGTGTACTAATGTATGTTTCTGTGAAAGCAATCATATAAAACCAGTATATTTATTTTTGGAGCTTTTGGCAACTGGTCTAAATCTACAGGGTGATTTGTAATTCGATGCGGTCCTTGAAATAGGTAATACTAGACCTTATTTGCAACAATTTTAACCCCGACAACATGGGGTCTAAACTGACTGGTTTTGGAGATATCGAACTTTAAAGGTATTTCAAAAAATTTCTACCTCTCCATCATTAAGTGCTTATTGTTAGAAAGTAACGATGGTCACCACTTAGAATTTATACTTTTCTGATAGAATATGAACGACTGAATCTAATAAATACAAGTTTGTTATAAAACTAAGCATATCTTGGGAAATTAAGTGTCATAAAGTTTCTGTTTTGAAGTTTTTTGAAAACTTCCCTTGTCTTTCAAAGCATATTTAAAAAAATAAATGTATGACACTTGGTTTACAAATTACAGGAAAAACTTTCTTGTCTCATTACCTTTCTAAAATGGTACCACAGTATCCACTTTTAGTTAGTGTCTGACCAGAAAATTAGGGTTGTTACTGACAAGGTAGTAAATCAAAGAAAATTGGTTGTAAAGTTTTTTCGACCCAACATTTTTTTTCTGTGGTTTTTGTCCAAACTGTTATCTGATATTAGCTTTTTGCGTCAATGCGCTAAATTCTGGTCGATGAAATCAGGCAAAATCGCGCTTTATCTGGAGTATTTTTACCTGTCCTACCAGTAGGGTACTTTTATGCACGCCAGTTTAGTTTTTTTATGAAACCAGAGTTTACAAACATTCCGTTATTGTACTTATGTTTCAAGTAGCTGTTTTAAATGGAAGGGAATTGATGGTTTGACTATCTGGTCCATAGGTAAAATACTCCAAATAAAAACCGACTTTGCCTGATATGATTATGTGATTACGGCCAGGATTAAGCGCATTGACTCAAAGAGCTTATATCAGATAGCAGTTTGGACAAAATTCACAGAAAAAAAATGTTGGGTCGAAAAAACATTGCAACCGATTTTCGTTGATTTACTACCTTGTCAGTAACAACCCTAATTTTCTGGTCAGACACTAACTAAAAGTGGATACTGTGGTACCATTTTAGAAAGGTAATGAGACAAGAAAGTTTTTTCTGTAATTTGTAAACCAAGTGTCATACATTTATTTTTTTAAATATGCTTTGAAAGACAAGGGAAGTTTTCAGAAAACTTCAAAACAGAAACTTTATGAAACTTTATTTCCCACGATATGATTAGTTTTATTACAAACTTGTATTCACTAGATTCAGTCGTTCATATTCTATCAGAAAAGTATAAATTCTAAGTGGTGACCATCATTACTTTCTAACAATAAGCACTTATGCCCGGTTTCTGGTGTCCTTTTGTCGACAGTTTATCAATTCAATAGCGCTGTTGGTTAGATAAACTACAAAAATGGGTTTCTGAACACCGCAAAATAAGATAAACTCCACATAAACTAAGTTCAAGTTGACTGACCAATCTTCGCCGTTTGTCGGTTCCATAACTATATTATGAGGTTGAATTTTTTTGTTCGAACCTTTTTTTACAAAGGGTGGTCAAACATCTGGGACCAATACCCAGTACTTATGATTCTCATTTTAAACAAAATTGAATCATAGTGTTATATAAATAAAGCTCACTTCTTTCTCTTTATTATTTTTTACTGTTATTGGCAGTTATTTGTCCACACAAAAAAGATGCAGATGATGATTAAAATAAAATGTAGTACTTCTTTGAACAATCACTTGTATTAGAAACAAAAAAAAAACACTAGTTATACCCACAGTTTAGTAGTATACCTAAGTTTTTAAACTGGCATGATCACTACACTATAATCAGAACTATTAACCATGTTTATTAGTTATTTTTATTATACCATAATTCATCATTGTTGATGATGGGTGAACTGTTTCAAATCAACTTGGCAAATAACCCGTTTTAATTTCTAAATAAAATACATTACTTTCAGTTTTCAGTTGTAAGGTACTTTCCTTTTTTTATTGAGTATGATGTGTCCAAATGCTGGGGAAAGGACTACCGTTACTCTTCTAAAAGTATTTTATACATAAAACTAGTTTTTACGACGAATTGTAGTAATAAAATTCATTTTATACTCTATTTATTGAACAGACCCATCTAGTGACAAATTTTGGAACTGGCTATTGGTTTCATAGTTATGTTATCGGTCCGTGTGACATCAGAAACGCAGCTACAGTTAAGCTAAGTTTAACTGACCAATAACTTTGTTGAAGCAATAGTTATTGAGAGGATAACTGGTGACACCAGAAACCGGGCATTAATGATGGAGAGGTAGAAATTTTTCGAAATACCTTTAAAGTTCGATATCTCAAAAACCAGTCAGTTTAGACCCCACATGTTGTCGGGGTTAAAATTGTTGCAAATAAGGTCTAGTATCACCCATTTCAAGGACCGCATAGAATTACAAATCACCCTGTATACATATAATAAATCTGTAGAAGGGTCAATTCTGTACATTGAAAATATTGAAAAAATTAATAGCGGGGTTGTTGCTGGATCGATACCAAACCCAAATATGGCACCACTAGATGGCGTTGTGCCTATGACGCGCATTTCTGAATCGCGGTGTTAAGATTCTCCGAGAGTTAACGACTACCGCGACTTTATTATTTTTCTGTATGACTGAACTAGCAGTGCACTTGCGGGCTACGTTCTAATTGGAATAGCTACACATGACTCGGCTACTAAGTGTTATCATAAAGTTAAACAGTAATTCAATTCTGTTATTTTTGGTTTAGAGGACCAAAAACCCTGCCTTCGTCCTCCCCGGGAAAAGGTGGTCGGGACTTGTCCTATTTTATATAAATAATTTGTACGTTGTGGACAATAAAGCGCATCACACACGGCTAAGATACGATAATATTTTATCTTAAGATGTTATATTAATATACCTTAGGCCATCACAGACGACGAAGATACGATACTGTAATATTTTATCTTAAGATGCTATCTTACGATATATTTTCTATCTTAAGATGTTATCTTACGATATTCGTCTCGATCGCACGGTCGCGTCCTTTGTTGAACGAATAAATACAGGGTGTTTTAACTATGGCTCATGCTTGCCTGCTAGATTTACTGGATAGCTCTACGGATGACGATTACGATTTTGAATTCGATTTGCACATGGTTCTGGTACACTCCAGAAGAAGATCAATTTGGGTCGAAACTCGCATTAAAAATAGGAAAGATCGTGAGGAATTCAAAATATTTGATGATCTTTCAGAAAAAAAGTTCCATGAGTATTTTAAAATGTCAAGAGAAGAGTTCGACGCACTTCACAGTTTAGTTCAAAGAGATATTGAGAAATAAAATACAAACATGCGACAATGTAAAATCAATTGTAGACAGTCCTAAGCCTGAAAAGTATGAAGGAAAGTTCATTGGTTTTTTAGGGTTCCGTAGCCAAATGGCAAAAACGGAACCTTTATAGATTCGTCATGTCTGTCTGTCTGTCCGTCCGTATGTCACAGCCACTTTTTGTTGAAAGTATAACAGCTATCCTGTTGAAACTTGGTAGGTAGATGTATTATGTGTACCGCATTAGGATTTTCACACAAAAATAAAAACAAAACTAATTTTGGGGGTGCCCCCCATACTTAGAATTGAAACTCAAAAAAAAATTTTTCACCTAACCCATACGTGTGGGGTATTTATGGATAGGTCTTTAAAAGTGATACTGAGGTTACTGATATCATTTTTTTCTAAACTGAACAGTTTGCCCGAGAGACACTTCCAAAGTGGTAAAATGTGTGTCCCCCCCCTGTAACTTCTAAAATAAGAGAATGATAAATCTAAAAAAAATGTATAATGTAGACCTCAACAAAAACTTCCAACTAAAATTGGTTTGGATGAGATACAGTTAGCAGTTTTTGAGATATAGTACATTTTTTAAAACCGCAAATATAACTTTGCCATTCATACAAACACTATGAAAAACAAAGTTATTTTTATTGTTGTGTATATTACTTACTAATCTCAATATAATTATATCCCTAATCTATGCTTGCTACTACGGAACCCTTCATGGGAGAGTCCAACTCGCACTTGGCCGGTTTTTTACTGCTCCATTTTATCGTAATGAATTCATAAACGCGATGTAATATTCTTAATTTCTTGTACCTATAGCATGCAACTACAGCAAACAGTCACTGCGCTTGCTTTATTCGCACCTACCTAGTGAACCTACTAAAATAGCATGCTATAAAATAGCAAGTAAAATATGATTTAGCAAATTATTGCCATATAGCAACTTTGAACACTACTATTTCGTACCAACGAAGTTAACAACACCCCGTATTTGCATCTGATGTTATCTTACGATATATTTTATATCTTAAGATGTTATCTTACGATATATTTTGTATCTTAAGATGTCATCTTACGATATATTTTATATTTTACGATATATTTTCTACCTTATGATGGTATCTTACGATATATTTTCTATCTTAAGATGTTATCTTACGATATATTTTACATCTTAAGATATCGCTCTCTATCTTACGATACGAAAATATGAAAGATATCTTATCTTCGTCGTGTGTGACGGTCCATTGAATAGTATGGCGAGCGATATGGTATCTTAAGATAAAATATTATCGTATCTTAGCCGTGTGTGATGCGCTTAAATCTTTGTCAAGAAACCGAACTTCTCTTCGTGCCGGCAACGGTGACTAACATCCCTTAAAAATCTTATTTTTCAGTTTTATTCATAGACGTTGTTCTGTAGAATCGCGAACACACGTTGCATTACCCGCAGTGGATTCAGCGCCGTAACCTGTAGCGCCGAAAGTCGGATTTGGCTTGAACCGTTTGCGGCACACGCGGGCCACGCCTCCCCGACTCCTTTATAAGGAGTCGCGTTCTGCGCCGCGCGATCCATATAAATTCTGAATTTTGATGCGAGCGGACGTGTCCAGCGTGGCGAGCGGCCGTCCATGGAATTAATATTGTATGCGTGTAATTTCAAACCGTGCTTTTCAGCGCGACCTTTTTGATTACTGTTCCGATCAGTTATTTGTAAATACAAGGTCGGAATTACTGTGAAAAAAATACTTACTACAGAACGCGAGCTCAACAGCAGTAGCTCAAGATCTCTTTAATTATTCTAGGCTTAGCCGTATTTGGGTCCAATAAATATTTATAAGATGTCATTGTCAGAGTTACTCAAAATGGAGAAATAAACCATCCACGCGAAGACCGACATCCGCGCGGACGGAGTCGCGGGCGGAAGCTAGTATTAAATAATGTTTGACGAATTTTTCAGTTTTGTTTTTAATTATGCGATATTGATCCGTATATTTTATGAAGATCGTATTAGCAACCATAACTTTTGATTAGGTGGTGTCAGAATGTGTACCTAATTAACACAAAGCAGTACCCTTAGCATGAGTTTTTACTCTTTTACTTTACAGCGTCTTTTCAGTATTTACAGCGTTTTTTGTATGAAAAAATGGAACAGCGCCTCTGGTGTGCGAAGAAGGAACTAATTTTTTCCTTGAAAATTGTCAATTTGTTTACGTCTCAAATACTGAAAAGTCGTGCTAAGGGTCAGTTCAGACCGAGACGCGAAGCGACG
Organism: Agrotis exclamationis; assembly: GCA_950005045.1. Classification (NCBI taxonomy): domain Eukaryota; kingdom Metazoa; phylum Arthropoda; class Insecta; order Lepidoptera; family Noctuidae; genus Agrotis; species Agrotis exclamationis. Next base: position 23,741,596 of record OX465426.1, read on the forward strand.
CGACGATGCGTGAAGAGGCCTGTCATTTCACGCTGCGTCGCGCTACGCCTCGCGGCGCCGCGATGCGCCTCGCTGCGCCGCGAGACGCATCGCAACGTCGCGAGGCGCATCCAGACGCCGCGCGGTGCAGCAGAACGTGTCTAGATTTTCCACGTGCTGCCGCCCCGCCCCGCGTCCTCCCGCAGTCCCATTTGCAAATGGCGGCCTCAGCTACATAGTCCAGGGGCTAGAGGTAGTTGAGTATGCAAAATCCGAGTGACGGCAACTATGACCGAATTCATAAACATAATATTATTATGCGCTTTATCTGTCCCGCAAAAAGCTGTGATCTGATTTTTCTATAAATTATTACGGAAGTAATCATTAAAATGATTTTAAATCAAGTACTCAATACATTCCATTTACGATTAAGAGAAGAGGGCGAAAAAAATGAACCAAAAAATTGACCGGCAAGTTCTACATTGTTATTCTTTGACCTTTTCTTAACTTAAATCGGTTGGCGAAATTCGTTACTCACAATTATGCATACTCAGTCACCTCTAGCTCCCGGTGCATCGTGGAGCGGCCGCGAGCGGCGTCAAGCGGCGCCGCGCCGCGCCGCGCTACGTCGTGAGGCCTTGAGAGGCGCAGCGCAGCACCGCTGCTTTGAGATGCGTCGCGCTGGGCCGCGAGGCGTCGCGCGGCGCATCGCGGCGCATCGCTGCGCATCTCAACGTATTCTAAATTCTCACAATGAAATGTGTATCTTTTGATGTAGAAAATAAAGTCGTATTTTGAATGGCTCTTAAAAGTGTGCGCGCATCGTCGCGTCGCTTCGCGTCTCGGTCTGAACTGACCCTAAGGGTACTGTTGTTTATCACATTGCCAATTTTCAGAATCTCTTTTCATTATTATCCTCTGTTTGAATGTCAAGAAGCATTGTATTACATTAGTATTACATTCAACTGTTAGAGATGTACGCGGTCACAAGGTATCAGCCGTGTTATAGTGCGGGGATTACACGGGATTATCGTGACGGGACGCCGGTATCCCGTGATTTAGGGGTACGCGCACAGCGATGCTACCCTATCTTGAAGCTTTCTCGTACATAGCTTTTGATATTTCGATTTTAATTTTTTTTTGTTGGTATCGTTTTTTTTTATCATTGCATAAAATCATCAAATGATTCCTCCCGCACAGGGCGGGATGGGAGGTACTGTCTGTCTCGTACTGACTTAAGTCCACGATGCTCCTTCAATAGCCCTTTACGTTCAGGGGTCGCGGTTACCTGGCGACCTGGAGGGCTAGCTGCACTAGCCGCGCTAGCTTGCGCCATTGCACGGGGCGCGAGGGGAACGTTGTTTAGTTGAACCAAACCTTGCTTAGTTTTAAAAGGTTGGTCGTGTTATACTAAGACGAAAAAATGCAAGGTGTCCGGTCTTTTCACCCTAATGTCCGTCTAAATTAACTGGTCTGTCCGGCTTTTCAGTTTTAAGACCTGGCAACCCTAGTTCCATCCAAACCAGCTTTGCGAGCTAACAACACCATAAATTACCTTCAAAATCGATTTACGAACAAAATTTCGCCAATATCTGGCAAACTGCCGTCCGCATTGATGATTCATCTCAGGTATCACAACGGCTCATTACACAGAAGGGATCAGCAGGCATCTCACGCGCCATCTTACCTATATCTTGTGATAAAATTTGTAAAGTTGGGAGCTGTTCCCGAAGTCTTTCTATACTAACTAACGTAACTGGAAAAAGAACATTCTAGAACTAGATGCATTTTGTAATTCGTGTTATTATTTATCTCTGCAAGATTAACACATTTGGCGTGGCTAAGCGATTGGTTGCTGCAGTTCGTGTCGATCTATTCCCATCCAAATGAGCTAATACCATTTGATATTAGTTTATTACCGAATTTGTTTCATATTCCCAACGAGTACCACATTTCAAAACCAATACCAAAACAAGTTTGAAGAAATTAGGTACAGTCAGGTTCAGAAAAATTAAAATGCTTTGAGTGATTTTGATTAAGGTGTAAAAACCGGCCAAGAGCGAGTCGGACTCGCCCATAAAGGGTTCCGTAGCAGCAAGTAATAACATACTATAAAAGTTCTTGTAGTTGGTTCCAACTTTGAAAGGTTTACGATTTATGACGTATTAAAAAAAAAAAAACTTGAGAAGTGTCAAGGCACGTCGAAAATCGCTATGAACCTGTTAAAAAGGTTCAAGCGATTTTCGACCCTCCACCCCACACTACCCCACTCCACTCCGCTCCACTCCGCTCCACTCCGCTCTACTCCGCTCCACTCCGCTCTACTCCGCTCCACTCCGCTCTACTCCACTCCGCTCCGCTCCACTCCCTTCCACTCCACTCCACTTCGCTCCACTCCACCCCACTCCGCTCCACTCCACTCTACTCCACTCCGCTCCACTCCACTCCACTCCACTCCACTCCACTCCACTCCACTCCACTGCACTGCACTCCACTCCACTGCACTCCACTCCACTCCACTCCACTCCACTACCTATTATAGCTGTAAAAATGAAGTTGACAAACTTACATTTGCAGTTGTTCTCCGATACATTTTGTTTAGGAAAATGTTATCCCAGTACGTTTTATAAGTTGGTCGTAAACTTGTAAAGCCCACTTAGTCATGATAATTTTCTTTTAAACTTCGTTATATATACTACTATTGTAAATTTTTTCACACCCCCAAACATAACCGTTTAGCTGGTAGAGGGGGGGGACACTCGAGTAGGGCAAAAATTAGCACTTTAAAGCTTAATATTTCACAAACGAATCTTTTTATCAAAAAATTGTTGATGGAAACTACCAATACTTTTAAAGGCCTATTTAATGATACCCCACACTAAGGGGTACGCGAGAAAAAAAAAAACATCCCCGCTTTACGTGTACAGGAGGTACCCTAAAAAAAATATTTTACGAGATTTTATTTTACCACTTTTTTGACGCAACAAATCCGTATATTTACACCAAATTACAGCTTTCTAGTGCTGGGCGTCTCTGAGCTAAGCTGCGGACAGACGGACGGACATGGCGAAACTATAAGACTACGGAACCCTAAAAATGACCTACTACAGTTTCAAAGAACACCGACGATATCTTAAAAGGCCCGCTATTCCATTTATGTCCAAACCTACCAAGGTAGCTCGACGGAGCCCCGCTTCGCGGGGCTCCTATTTCTGTTTGCAAGGTTTAAAGTAACCTAACTCTTCGAACCTAACCTTTCCGAGTCGGGGTGCCCCAAGTCCCGACCTCGCTTCGCTCGCTCTTGCATCGATAGTATATAATTTGTGTAGCTGAGTGTACAAAAAGTCACGTTTTGGTATTCGTTAGCAATAGATTTTTTTATTTAAAAAAATGTGGTACTCGTTGGGAATAGAAAATAAATTCGAAAATAAACTAATACCAAATGGTATTAGCTCTTGGTATTGGATGGGAATACACCTTCGTGTCGTAGGTTCGATTAATCGACCTTTCTGATGATCTCTATTGAGGTCAAGGTCAAGGTCAAAGACTCATTTGATGATATTACCACGCTAGAAAAAAATAAATGGTCAATTTCTTCAGAGATAAAATATTGAAATCAAAACATATACTTACGTCCTAGACGCTTGTTGCAAAGTCACTCGTAATATAAAGCTGATACAAAGCTAAATGTTTCGATCGTTCTGTCCTGTCTGGTGTCTGACCTACACAGCACAATAGTTAAAGTCAAATCACGGTCACACAGTTTGCAGACAATGTCAAAATATTGTAAAAGTCATACAATTTGTACTGTTTTAAAGATACAAAAGGATTTTATTGTATAACTAGCAAACCACCACTGATAGATGTCTTCAAATTGTAGCTCCAGGACATGCCGGTTTCCTCACGATATTTTACTTCACCGTTTTCAAAGTAGTGTTGATGAAATAAATGTTACACTAAGTAATGCGCCTTCGCAAGACGATCTCCGGCCACCGTAGGCGCGGGCATGCGGGCGGCGAGTAAAGGGCAACTCGCTGCCCGACCATGGACCATGCCCGGGTCGACGGCGCGTTGTGTTCCACGCGCGTCTCAAAGAGCGTCAGCATAATGACGGGGCCCCCTCTCTAGAGGGCCAAAGCCTGCCGGGGTCGCGGGACTTATCTCATTACCGTGACCCCGGAACATAAAGGGCTATCGAAGGACACCGTGGATTTTAGTCAGTACAAGTCTGACAGTCCCTCCCGCCCTGCCCGGGGTGGGAGGACTCATTTGATGATTTTACCACGATAAAAAAAAAAAAAGTAATGCGCCTTGCGTCTAAGTGGGCGTGTGGGTTTGAACCCAGACGGGTTCAAACCCACACGCCCACTTAGACGCGCGACTACTAAACAACTTCACCAATGTTTACTGCGTCCATACTTGTTCATTCATTATTTTAGTCACCTCCATAATAGCATTATCAGTTTCAGCTCAGTTCTGTAAGATTTCTTCAAAAGTTACTTCAATTTATGTCTCAGATTTCACAAATCCTCTGGCGCAGGTGCTTAGGGTGTTCCCACATTTATCGACGCGGAATCGGCTTAAGCCGGTCAAGAAAACCTTTATGTCAACGTAATAAGGCTGTTACTAAAGCCATTCGCATCGGATAGCGTCGTCCGAGCCGAGCCGATGTGAATGGCATTAGTAACACCCTTATTACGTTGACATAAAGCTTTTCTTGGCCGATTCCGCGTCGATAAATGTGGGAGCATCCTTACGGGACATAGGTAAATGCTTTGGGGGGTCCTGCGTCGCATAGCTCGGGAGCGGACTCCCATATGCCATTACTGTGTGGACTGCTCCGAGGACACGGCGCAACATACTTGTAGAAGAGTGCTCAACTTGGAATCAGCAGCGTAGTGAACTAGGGGGGTATTACAACGTCTTAAAACCAGGCTAATTTCGGCGAGTGAAAGTGACAGAGCTATACAAGTCATCTAGCGCCATCTTGTTCACTCACTGGAACAAACCTTGTTTTAAGAAGTTGTAATACGCCGCCTGGTCGCAATGCTCGGTACGGACGATCTTTCGCTTCCGGATATAGTTAGATCCATGGTCGGAAGTTAGAACGCGTGGAATGCCGTCGCATCGTTTTGCGAAAGGGTATCCGGGAATATTATCATCCCTAAAAAATGTTTCACAAATCCTAAAAACTAGAGTGAAATAAAAACTTGTTTTTCAGAAGAAATTGTCCTTTTTACATAGATTATGTGAGAGAGAAATTTGGTAATTGAGCAAAAAGCCGGGCTCTTGATAAAAAATGAAACGCGTAATCCTAGACTGAAAGATGAGTAATTCCGGGAAAAAATGTGTTGGCCGTCGGGAAATTCCGTCCTGCGTAGTTAACACGCCTGTAATTCCGAGTCAGGCAGAGATATAGGTACTCGGGTCGCGGGACTGTGTATGTAGATAACCGAGGAACGTAAAGAGCTATTAAAAGAATATTGTGCATTTTACGCAGTACGCGTCTGACAGTCCCTTTCGCTCCACACACTGGGCGGGAGAATGGGAATCTAATCTAAGTAATATACCTACATAATGCTCATTATAATATTGAATCCATAGCTCAATCAAAGCAAGATGAAACGAGATGTATAGACAATGCGATTGTATGTACTTTTTTTTTTATCGTGGTAAAATCATCAAATGAGTCCCCACCCCGGGCAGGGCGGGAGGGACTGTCAGACTTGTACTGACTAAAATCCACGGTGTCCTTCGATAGCCCTTTATGTTCCGGGGGTTCACGGTAATGAGATAAGTCCCGCGACCCCGGCAGGCTTTGGCCCTCTAGAGAGGGGGCCCCGTCATTATGCTGACGCTCTTTGAGGCGCGCGTGGAACACAACGCGCCGTCGACCCGGGCATGGTCCATGGTCGGGCAGCGAGTTGCCCTTTACTCGCCGCCCGCATGCCCGCGCCTACGGTGGCCGGAGATCGTCTTGCGACGTCCGTCGCCGTGGGCGTCCACCACTGCGGTTGGGGCGGAGGGAGGACACTGTCCTCTCTCTCACGCGGCCCGCCTCCTCCTTCGCGAGCATTACTGCTTCGCAGAAGGAGGCGACCGCTTCCCACTCCGTCTCGCCCCGCAGCATGGCCGCAACCAATGCCGGGCGCGAGAGGTCTCCGCCTATCGCCGCCGTGAGGACACGTCGGTGCTCTGCCCAAGCGGGGCAGTCTTGCACCGTATGCTCTACTGTGTCCTCCGGGCGATCTTCGCAGTGGTGACACCCAGGCGTTTCCTCCTTTCTCCTTAGACACAGGTACCTCCCGAAACTTCCGTGTCCGGTGAGAACCTGCGTCATGCGGTAGGTCAGGACGCCGTGACTCCTATCCAGCCACTCCTCAAAGAGGGGTCTTACCGCCGCGATTGCGGCGTGCCCGGCCGTCGGTTGCGACAATCGTCCCCTCCATACTGCCCTGAGATCGCGCCGGACCTCTTCCGCCTCGACCTGTCGGGGCAGCGGGAATTCTCCCGCGATTGTATGTACTAGTATGTAGTATTTGAAAGAATTAAAAAAATACTCTTACATACCGTTCTGTATTTTCTGTCTAAGAAAGTCATGAAAAAAATGCATGACTTTCTATGTATAAAATAAAAAACTTTTTCTAAAAAACTGTAACCGCCTTCAAAAACAACCACAATAAAGGGTAAAATAAAAAATTACAAAATAACTTTTCTTTCAGAAGTCCTTACTGTTAGGGAGTTGGTACCTTCCATCATCAGCTCAGCTTCATGAGATGATGATTATCTTACGCAAGTACTTAAATTACTTCATAAAATTTGCGAAAAACGACGTGCGGGCCTATAAAATTTGAGGGTTGCCCTCAATTTCCCTGGGATCCCACCATCAGATCCTGACCTGATGATCATGGGACCACTTGGAAAGTCTCTTCTTCTCTTCTTTTCTTCAACCTTTAGTCACCCAATGCTGAGTGTAGGTCTCTTCCAAATCTTTCCACTGCTGGCGGTTTTGTGTTATGGCTATCCAGTTCCTTCCGGCCACTTTAACAAGATCGTCTGTCCACCTAGTCGGTTGTCTCCCTACATTCCTCTTTCCCGTTCGTGGTCTCCACTCCAACACTTTCCTTCCCCATCTTCCATCCAGTATACGGCATATATGGCCCGCCCACTTCCACTTTCTTTTTGCTATCACCCATGCTATGTCTAAAAGTCTCGTTCTTCTACGAATTTCTGTGTTTCTCACCCGGTCGTAGAGAGAGATGCCCAACATGGCTCTTTCCATAGCTCTCTGAGTAACTTGCATGCGGTGGATTATATGCTTGGTGAGCGTCCAAGTTTCAGTCCCGTACGTCATGACTGGGAGGACACATTGCTCGAACATGCGACGCTTTAGGTTAATGGGGACCCGCTTCGACTTCAGTACGTCCGACAGCTTACCGAAAGCACCCCACCCTAACCGGATACGACGATTTATTTCGCGCTCTTGGGAGTTCACTAAACTCAAAGTCTGTCCCAAGTACACATACTCCTTGACTTTTCCTATTTGCTGACCATGCACTAGAATGTGATCAATGTCGTCGCCGTCATTGATCAAGTTAGTTAGTTGTGTTTGAAAGGGTATACTTGGAAAGTATACCCTTTCAAACAAAAGAAAAGTTATCCAAATCGGTCCAGGCGTCTTCGAGAAATCGGGGAACATTCATAAAAAAAAAAGATTCCGACGAATTGAGAACCTCCTCCTTTTTTTGAAATCGGTTAAATAAACTCCATTACATGAATCATAAAAGGCCTCTGTCACTGAGATTTTTAATTTAAAAGTGTCCATTACGAGGTTTTTATGGAAACCGTTGCTGATACCCCCCTTAACCCCCCCCCCCCCCCGTCTCTAGAAGTTGACATCATTAAACTCTGCTCTATTATGAGAGCTTTGTCGCTTCCGTCATTAGTGCGGGGAAAAAGACTGCAAAGTGATGTATGTGGTTCCGTATACAGTTTTTTTTTTTAATTTGTACAGCTTTCTTTTTATGCCAAACTCTATTCCCATTACTGTACCTATGCATAAAGCAAAGTAATAAAAATAATAATCAGTCTTAATGCTGTGTGCGATGACAGGGCCACCTAGTGACCATAATATTTGGATAAGATCTGAAAATTCTTGTTGATTATGTTGTTTTGTAAAACATGTTTGTTGTATCACTTTGAGTTTTACGAAACATGATGTGTAACTTTAGAACCTCACTGTCCAAAAAAATACTACCAAAAACACTTTTTTTTTATTGTTATTCAAAGATAGGTTCGCGTTTGACCACTATCTCGCCTGATAGTAAGTGAAGATGTGGTCGACGATGAAGCACGCTTGTCTAGAAGTAACCTGTTCACTCTTGACTTGAAGACCCCAAGGTTATAGCTGTCGGGAAATACAGATGTCGGCAGAGAATTCCACTCCTTAGCTGTGCGTACAATAAAGGTATTGGCAAAACGCTTTGTACGTACCGGAGGGATGTCCACTATATGCCGATGGCGCATTGCCGTACGTCTTGTAGTCCGATGATGGAGAGGGCCAGGCGGAATCAAGTAGTGCAGTTCCATCGCACAATCTCCGAAATGTAACCGATAAAAAACTCACAGGCTGGCAACACTCGCGAAGGAGGAGGCGAGCCGCGAGAGAGAGAGAGAGGACAGCGTCCTCCCTCCGCCCCAGCCGCAGTGGTAGACGCCCACGGCGTCGGACGTCGCGGGGCGATCTCCGGCCACCGTAGGCGCGGGCATGCGGGCGCCGAGTAATGGGCAACTCGCCACCCGCCCATGGACCATGCCCGGGTCGACGGCGCGTTGTGTTCCACGCGCGCCTCAAAGAGTGTCAGCATGATAACGGGGCCCCCCTCTAGAGGGCCAAAGCCTGCTGGGGTCGCGGGACTTAACTCATTACCGTGACCCCGGAACATAAAGGGCTATTGAAGGACACCATGGATTTTAGTCAGTACGAGTCTGACAGTCCCTCTCGCCCTGCCCTGGGTGGGAGGACTCATTTAATGATTTTACCACGCTAAAAAAAAAAGACTGGCAACACGGCGTCGATGTTCAAGGCTCTGGAGCTTTGAATCGACCAGAGCATCGTTACCGATTAGCCGATTCATGAAGATTAAAACGAGGTAAAAAGGACAGATAACCGCTGGGGTAGACGTGTCCTTGAATGGAGACCGCGACTCGGCAAGCGTAGTGTGGGACGGCCGCCGGCCAGGTGGAGCGACGACCTACGAAAGGCGGCCGGCAGAGACTGAATGGGGATAGCTCAAGACAGGGCTCAGTAGCGCACATTGGGAGAGGCCTATGTCCAGCAGTGGACGAATACAGGTTGATGATTGATTATGTATTATTTAAATTTATTACCATGTTAATTATTTGTTTTGAGTTTCCGATATTTGATGACTGATTGATTGATGGTTATGGAATCTAGGGATAATCAAAAACCAGACTGTTGTTTAATTTCACGACTCCTTTATTTTATTACACAGTTAGCTCAGACTCTTGGCAACAGTTGGTAGTGTTTACTGAACTCTAAATTCGAGTCCTAGTCTGAGTACGAGAAAATCCGTTCAAACAAAGTCATTAAATATTTTATAGTTAATTAAAAACAATAACAGAAACTCACAATAACCCTAAAGAGAAATTAAAAAGCAATATTAAACATACAAAGAATGAATGACCCTTGTTCACGGAACCCTAACAGTAGGATGATAGATACGTCCGCTTCCGCGCGGTGGTTCCGTAATGAAAAGCAATAACTTGAAATGCATCCTGCATTCATTGCTGCTGCTTGAGCGCTTTCAATGGCGCTGTGAGATATAAAGCGCTTTATAATATCAAGCGTTTTATTATGAACGATACGTACTGCAGCTGCTTTTGTAAAGGTTTTTTATTATGACTATAATAATACAGTGAACATACATTATTATTAAATGTACTAACACTCTGCAAAGCAAACATTGATTCTTCAGAATTGTCAAAAAAAAATAGAGAATCAATATTATGTTTTTACAACATTTTGATTGAATCATTAGCGTTTATACTAAAGTTTTTTTTTTAATTACTTTGCCCCACACTAGGAATTAATTCAGTATCGTGAGTGTATTTATACACATTTTAAACTCAATATACACAAACACCCAGACTCGGAACAACGACTTGAATCATACAAGTATTCTTTCCGTGTGGGAATCGAACCCGCGACATGCAGTTCAGCTGTCTCTGTTCTATATTTTCTTTATTCAAGCTGATTTTCGTCCGTGAACTCACCACGTAAACTCAGTTGAAAACCAGCGTCGGGCACTAGTTGTCCGGCATTTGCTGAACTGGGTCTATTTGGCGCAGCCGTGAGACACACAATATTTTAGTGTTAGTTGTTACTTTTTTCCCACGTTTTTTTTTTTAATAATTTCTTTATGTTGTGTGTACTTATGGCATGTGTCAATAAACGTTTTTTCTTTCTTTCTTTCTTTCTGTCAATTGCTCAGCCATTGCGTCAATCGTGCCAATTACATTACGGATTTTAACATGCAATGCTTTCACCGTCACTATGCTACTATGTCTCTCTGTAACGTCATGTTTAAAACCCAACCATGGTTTTTTGAAAAAAGAAATTTCATTCCATTGCTGGTCATGGGCCTCTCCCAGGTTGCGTCACATCACCATGTACTCCGCATTCTGCATCCAGTCTGACGAAGCGCGCCTTTATAAGATCATCGGTCCATCAAGCTCGGGGCGTCCCAACTAAAATAAAACAATGAATATTATACACAATTATTTTTTTCAGGTAATGAAAAAAAACAGCCTCTCGATACAAACTGTCCAATCAAGTTTATAATTTTCTATGGCGAGGCTGATTTTTTTTTTCATTTCCTGAAAAAAAAAATTGTGGAAGATTGTTCAGTTTCGTCTATGAGCAAGCCCTGAAAGTTTGCGGAGGGCTGACCCTTACACCCAGTATAGAAGGGTAATTGGGAGAATTTTGATGTTAATTAAACATCAAAACTACTGATAGTAGCTATCTCCAACTTCTGAATTAAACTTTAAGAATTGTAAAACTTCACGACAAAGTTTTAAGTTCAGAGTTTCCAACGGTTCATTATTTGGAAGACTGCAGAAATCTGTTTAAGCAGAGTTTGACTTGTTTCCTATTTAAATAATCAATTCAGAAACTATCAATGTGGTTAAGTGGTAAAGTTTCAACTTCATTAACTAACTAGCTTCCGCCCGCGACTCCGTCCGCGCGGATGTCGGTCTTCGCGTGGATGGTTTATTTCTCCATTTTGAGTAACTCTTACAATGACATCTTATAAATATCTATTGGACCCAAATACGGCTAAGCCTATAATAATTAAGGAGATCCCTCTATTGAGCTACTGCTGTTGAGCTCGCGTTCTGTAGTAAGTATTTTTTTCATAGTAATTCCGACCTTGTATTTTCAAATAACTGATCGGAACAGTAATCAAAAAGGTCGCGCTGAAAAGCACGGTTTAAAATGACACGCATACAATATTAATTCCACGGACGACCGTTCGCCACACTGGACACGTCTGCTCGCATCAAAATTCAGATGTTATATGCATCGCGCGGCGCGGAACGCGGCTCCTTATATAGGAGTCGGGGAGGCGTGGCCCGCGTGTGCCGCAAACGGTTCAAGCCAAATCCGACTTTCGGCGCTACAGGTTACGGCGCTGAATCCACTGCGGGTAATGCAACGTGTGTTCGCGGTTCTACAGAACAACGTCTATGAATAAAACTGAAAAATAAGATTTTTTTCTACGTATTTTTCCAGGATAAAAAGTATCCTATTTTATGCCCAGGATAATAAGGTATAATTATACCAAGTTTCATCGAAATCGAACCGTTAGTTTTCACGTGATGCCTGCACATACAGACAGACAAAAATTTTTTTAATCACATATTTGGGTTTGGTATCGATCCAGCAACACCCCCCGCTATTTATTTTTTCAATATTTTCAATGTACAGAATTGACCCTTCTACAGATTTATTATATGTATAGATTTTGATGAACCTCAACAATAGGTAGATCAAATTCGTAAATACCGTGATGTGGTTTAAGAACCTTATCACGAGTTTTCTAGTTTTTGTGATATAAAGTAAATCGGGTCTTTAACGTCAATTTCATGGAAAAAAATAATTCCCCGTTCGTACACTACGACGATGTTTTCCTTCACCGTTTTGCGAGCAATGGTAATTAAATAATTTACACAAAGTACTGTACTTCGTTTATGACGGGGCCCCCCTCTAGAGGGCCAAAGCCTGCCGGGGTCGCGGGACTTATCTCATTATCGTGACCCCGGAACATAAAGGGCTATTTAAGGACACCGTGGATTTTAGTCAGTACAAATTTGACAGTCCCTCCCGCCCTGCCCGGGGTGGGAGGACTCATTTGATGATTTTACCGTGACCCCGGAACATAAAGGGCTATTTAAGGACACCGTGGATTTTAGTCAGAACAAATCTGACAGTCCTTCCCGCGATTTTACCAAGCTAAAAGAAAAAAAAAGTACTGTACCCCAGGTAGGAATTTTCCGTCATTAAGACGTTACATCAAGGTCGGTCACTGACGTAACAGACGTCCTGGCATGACGTCTGTGGGCCCTCGTAGTGACGTTAAAATGTCACGGGCACACGACGTCATATTTGACGTCGTGTGGTCGTCTCCCACTTACGTCAGTGTGACTTATGATAAGACGTATGAACGACCAACTTCGAGGAGCATGCGACGTCCAGATGACGTCTTATAAGCTAAAATATCACCTGTTTACGACTTTAAAATAACCTATAAAAGACGGTAAATTTTCGTGCGTACCAGGGGTCTTAAGTGTCAGAGCGCATCACACACGGCTAAGATACTATAATATTTTATCTTAAGATACCATATCGCTCGCCATACTATTCAATGGACCGTCACACACGACGAAGATAATATACCTACTCGTATTTTTCATACTTTCGTATCGTAAGATGTAAAATATATCGTAAGATAAATCTTAAGATATAAAATATATCGTAAGATAACATCTTAAGATATAAAATATATCGTAAGATAACATCTTAAGATATAAAATATATCGTAAGATAACATCTTAAGATATAAAATATATCGTAAGATAACATCCGCTATAAAATATATCGTAAGATAACATCTTAAGATATAAAATATATCGTAAGATAACATCTTAAGATAAAATATTATAGTATCGTATCTTCGTCGTCTGTGATGGCTTAAGATATATTAATATAACATCTTAAGATAAAATATTATAGTATCTTAGCCGTGTGTGATGCGCTCAGAAATTGAAACAACAAAAATAATGTTTAGGTAGGGTTAGGGTTGGCACAATGTGTAGAGTAAACATCACACTACCATGTTCATGTAGGTAAATGATAAGTACCATTTTTTGACAGTTAACAATTTATTAGATTTTTCAAATGAGTGTGCTTATTATAGGTACATCTATGTTATATACAGGGTGTTTGGCAGAACGTTGAACATACGAAAATGGTGGATAGGTGGGGTCATCTGCTACTTACTCAGCCCTAATTTATTTGGCCCTGGCCCACTGGATATTTAAAAAAAATTTTTTTCTTTCTTCTTTAATTTTTAATTGTAATTTTTATTAAAAATTGGTAAAACAGGCATAATTTCAACAAAATATTGCCTGTTTTACCCATTTCTAATAACAAATACACTTTAAAGTTAAGAAAGTTGTGAAACAAGAAGAAAGAAAAAATATTTTTTTAAATATCCATTGGGCCAGGGCCAAATAAATTAGGGCTGAGTAAGTAGCAGATGACCCCACCTATCCACCATTTTCGTATGTTCAACGTTCTGCCAAACACCCTGTATATTATATACCTACCTATGTCACAGTCAAAACTGTTAATCAGTCAAAACTACTTTTGACTGGTGGAAACTAGTCAAAAATACTTTTGACTAGTCAAAGCTAATTTAACAATAACTAAGATTTCCATATACATATTAGGTTATGGTTTTTTTTGTGACCCTTCAAAAAAAAACATGTGATTCTAGGACTAGGTAATTACAACTGAGGCGTTCTAAGACAATATAATATTTTTAATGCAGAAAACGCATTTTAACTTAATACCTAAGAGTTTTGACTGACACCAGTCAAAAGTGGTTTTGGCTGAGAGTTTTGCCTGTAACATATACATTTCTAATACAATTCTATGTCGCCTCTGAATGGAGCAACGGAAAACATATACTTTTATTATTTGAGTCTTGAATTAAAACACATTTGGATATTATATCGCTTACAGCAATCATTTTGTAGTCTTCAGAAATGTTATTTACCTCAAAAACATTTAGTATCGAAGACTCAAAAGGATAATCATAATAACAAGAGTAAGTATTAAATTCTTTTCCATAAAGGTATACTTTTTTGTCATGACAACGTTCTAGCACATTGTGAACTTGGATTACTTTGTTTTTATTAGTGTAACAGTAACAATCTGCTACACGTCGTGAGTATACATAAATAGCAAAATCTTTACAGACAAGTTTCATAAAAGTATTATAATTATAGTCGTCGTTAGTTGGTACAGGCCCTGAACTATGTTCATAATAAAGCAAATTTGCTTTTTTACAATTATTACTGTATTCAGGAGCCGAATCAATTTCTTTTAAACGTCTGTATATTTGTTGTAAAGGCTTGTTAGATGACCTAACTAAGCCTTTGAGTGTCTTCAGATAATTCTCAAAAGGGAAAGCTGAAAAATTATCTAGAACCCCATGCAATTTTGCATCATCACTTAAATGACATAAAACATGAACATTGTAAATGAGAAAAGTTGATCCATACACCTTCTCTGAATGTTTGATAAACATTACTAAAATTTCACTTACAAAATCATAACCCAACTTTGTAGTATGTTTTTGAGAACATAATATATTTATACCACAATGAAGTAAAAGAAAATTTTTGTACAGTGGAGTACATAAAATATCTTTTAAGACTACGGGACCGAGGTATAACAAAAACATTCGAAACTCGGTTGCTTTCCAACGAGCCAAGTCGATTAAAGCACGAGGTCGACGATTAAATTCCATTGTCATATAGTTTTGACAACTAACAAGTCTATCAGATATGCTATTCACTAATCGACTTTGTAAACGAACTTTCAAATCACCACCTACCCAAGCATTCAACAGCTTTCTCATAACTCCTAAGCAAACAGCATGCATATAGTCAATTGGAAATACTGAAACTAAATCAATTTGAAGCCTTAATAAGGGAGATTCACCAATGTGATGATCTTCATCCGTTTGTTCACGAAATTGTAAATCAGTTCTGCGGGTAGCTGTGACACTTTTGTATACTACGCGCCCTTGAAC
The DNA here is from genome assembly GCA_950005045.1 of Agrotis exclamationis. Classification (NCBI taxonomy): domain Eukaryota; kingdom Metazoa; phylum Arthropoda; class Insecta; order Lepidoptera; family Noctuidae; genus Agrotis; species Agrotis exclamationis. The sequence continues at coordinate 23,756,982 of OX465426.1, forward strand.
ATATTCACCTACTTCAAAACATTTGTCGCAAGCAGAATACCCACCATGGGATTTGGTACATTTGACCATTGCCCTTGCAGGTGCATCACAAATAAAACTGTGTACTTCAATTGTATAATGTTTACTTTTGAAGAAAAATCCTGCTTGAAGTAATTGCGAAAGTTCATCAACAAAGTCTTTAAGATACATGTCTAAAGGCGAAGGTTTCATGTTTCCATAATACAGGGCAATAACAAAAGGCTTAGCATTGCAATAATTTTTAACTAGTCCTAAAATGGGCCACAATTGTGAATTTTTACTTTTAAAGAGAGGAAGACCATCCACATTAAATGACATTACAATTTTATTATTATGGTCTATAAACGATAGATCACAATGTGTTAATATATTTTCTAATTGATTTTGTAAACCGAGGTAAACTATTTCTCCTGAGTCTAAGTTTTTTATCTCTATTTGTATAGGAGTTTTAAACAATGTACGACTACTGCTTGGTAATTCAGGGCATATCGGTGCAAGGATTTTTAAAAGACTATCTGTTGCTGTTTGTGAAATACTATGACGAACACCCCATTGTCGTAGTCGGAAAGGTAAATCTTTGTTTTCTAAATTCTTTAGATCAGTGGAAGATGGACTTTCAGAACACTGCTGTACATCACTCTCTTCAAGTGGCACAAACAGCTGATCACTTTGTACATCATAACATTGTGTAATAGGTCTCTGCTCATTACTTAGATTAATTCTAATGTTTCTAGCTGATGTATCTGAACATAGATCTGGTTGCACAGCACTAGTTTGCTCCTGATGAACATTAGTGCAATTAGAAAATAAATTAACATTGTTGTTTGAACATATGTTATGATTGTTACAATAATAATTATGAGCAACTATTTCTAAATTATTATTACTATGATCGTTACTAGCGTCCGCAGTCGCCTGTATTTCCTTTACAATCTCAAGTTTTATGGCCCTTGTCCGTCTTTGCATCTGCCGGTGTCCTACATCTGCCTTATGTTTGTAAGGAATTTTTGTAATTTTTTCACTCATTGCCTCTTAGCCGCCTTCGTGCATGCAGTCTTCAATATCATTATTAAATCCTAGTCCTGGTAAACGATTTATTTATTTGTGATTAATTTTATAGATGCTGTCTGAAATTAAAATTATTTTGATATTAATTCAAATGCTAATTTAAATTTTACTGTCTAAATAATGATATCAATGAAAGTAGCAACTTAGTATCGCACTGAGCTTGCTTTTTTGCAATGAAATTACACACATTATAATATTGTTGTATTATTGTACAAGGTCAATATTACCACAAAGAAAACAATACCTTATTTCTCACTTATTATGCTGTGCCTCTTCAGCCGTTCCGGTGCATGTTTTAACCAAACTTTTATGCAATCTTCTATATCTTTATCATTTGATCCTGGTGATGACCATTTGATGCTCTCTGAAAATAAAATTATTTTTGTATCAATTTCAAAAGATTTAACTGCATAGTAATTAATGCATACAACAAAACACTTGTGAAGTTGCACAAAACCAACATTAGTTTAACGGAGACTATAAATTCATGCCATTACATTTTGTATCAAAAAGAAAGTGACAGCATCAATTTAAAGTCTCCTTTAAACTAATGGTGGTTTCTGCAACTCACCGTCAGACTCACAGACTTCACACAGACAGTAGACACGGTCAGTTTTTGTAATTAAATATTATAAACATACACACATTCCTAAATAATATCATTGTACTTATATTGTATGAAGTTAATAATAGTAACACAGACAATGATTTATTATTCTTATGGAGCAACTTTACCTATTATCACAGATTTGAGCTTCATATTGCAAAATGGTTTTTTTGTTGATCGCTTGCCGTAGAAGTTAAATTGTGAAGCAAGCCAGTCAATCATTACATGCTTCAACACTCTGTAGACTTTTGTTGCAACATCTCGTCTTCCTAGGGAGCCGAAGTATCGAATCTGAAAAAAATATTTAATTTTATTATGTATTCATCTTATAGTTAATATAATCAGTAGCCTATTGTATGTGTCCACTGTTGGAGCAAATGCCAAAATTTGGGATGGTAAGAAACTGGAATGGAACTCATGAAAATTTTTGTTGGTAAATCTGGCTTTAATACATATTAGGTATTATGTAAAAAAATGTTTTACTAGAAGTTTTGAACTGTCTTCATCTTGAAGAAAAGTTTCTATTTCTGATATGTCTTCAAAGGTTTCTAAAGGGAACTTGATAACAGTGGTGGTGCGGCATCTTGAGTGGGGTCTTTCTTTAGAAGCGAGATTATTTGCTCATTTTGCGCTTTAATGCTTGCTAGTACTCCAAGCACTTTTTCTTCAAAACCTTAAAGAGAGTAGAATAGACAAATTAATTTGGCAGTACTTGTGAAGCTATAGACAAACAGACAGACACACTATAGCCTCAAACTTATAACAACTCTTTTTAGTTGGCTAAACGGCTGAACATAATTATCTTGATGCCATGGATTTAGTTTATATCACAAGAAGGACAAAGGCTTCTTTTTAACTGAGGTACTAGACAAAGCCTCTGGTAGAAGCTAGTTAACTTTATCTATTACAGACAACTTTCTTGCATTGTACAGGATGGTTAGGCTGACAATTTATGTCACAGTTTTGATTCTGTTCTTAGCTATTCTGCTTGCTGATTGTCTGCCCATGCTGTAAATACTGGCTGTATTGGCCATTCAGCAAGCCGAAAAGCGACAGAATTTAAGCTGTGACATTCGTGTCAGCTTTTAGAATCTTCTTTTACCTGTGTTTTTGTTTGTATAACTTCCGAATGCACAGGATGGTGAAGCAAACAGTCTTTTAGGAGTATTTTGGATCACTGAATCCAATTCAAACTCATTTAGATTGAAAGCATCTTCATTTCTTATTTCATCAGCAAATCTGGGATATGATCTAGATGCCACAGCAGTATATGACTTATTTTTGCTTGAGACTGCACAGGATTTCAAATCAGGAACTCTCTTAGCTGTATTTTTGTTTATTTCACTTCTAAGTGATGGTGAAGCAGAATCTCTCCTAGGAGTATTTTGGGTTACTGAATCTGAGTCACTTAGATTTAAATCATCATTTTTTGTTTCATCAACTCTTTGGTGAAATATAGATGGTGAAACAGTAACTGGTTGTTCATTCTCAATACCTGTAATGTAACAAAATTTAATACTGGCAGCAGATATCGTGTGAGTAATTAAGCAGACAGTATAAAGATGGGTTGGGTCTAGTATTCGGTAGCAGGCGGAGGGGGGGGTGAGGCGGGTGAGGGGGAAGGAGGGGGAGTCCCCTACCCCCCAGTACCACTCCCATGTTAAGGTCATGCACCGTTCTTGAGAAAAACCAATTTTTGTAACCTAACCTTAAAACTTGTTGTAGTCACATAATAGGCGTATTCCAAAAACTTGTTATAGTTTAGCATAAGGAGGGAGGTGCCCCCTGTGTCCTGGCACCACTCTCCTGTAAAGGCAGCGCCCAGACCCCGCCATCTCTTCGAATCTAACCTGTCCGTGTCGGGGTGCTCCAAGTCCCGAGCTCTAACAAAGGCTTGCAATTGGTAAGGTATAAGTCCCCGATTGTAATGCTACCACATTTTTCACAAGATAATGTATTTTTCGAGAAATTAATGAAAACCAATTTTTCTAATCTCAAATCAGATAAAATCGAAAACGGAACTTAAAAACAGGCGATTGACAACCATATATACACCACGTATTGTCTATGGTGCAAAATCAGTTGAAAAAAAAATCAATGCAGTTTTACGACCTAGGATGCAAGAGCGAGCGATGCGAGCTTGGGACTTTGGGGCACCCCGACACGGATAGGTTAGGTTAGAAGGGGATGGCGGGGTCTGAAAGACCCCGCCATCCCCTTCGTGGTTATTTTTTTTTAAACCACCCAGAAGTAGGAGCCCCGCGAAGCGGGGCTCCGTCGAGCCACCTTGGTAGGTAGTAATCAGTTTTTTGACCTAGGATGCAAGAGCGAGCGAAGCGAGCTTGGGACTTTGGGGCACCCCGACACGGACAGGTTAGGTTAGAAGAGATGGCGGGGTCTGGGCGCTGCCTTTACAGGAGAGTGGTGCCAGGACACAGGGGACCTCCCTCTTTATGCTAAACCATACCAAGTTTTTGGAATACGCCTATTATGTGACTGCAACAAGTTTTAAGGTTAGGTTACAAAAATTGGTTTTTCTCAAGAACGGTGCATGACCTTAACATGGGAGTGGTACTGGGGGGTAGGGGACTCCCCCCCCTCCCCCTCACCCCCCGCTCACCCCTCTCCGCCTGCTACCGAATACTAGACTTTACCCATAAAGATTACAAATGTATACAGTTAGTAATACACTTACGTTTTGCAAAATGCTTTTTCAAGGGTGGTGGATTATCATCATCATCACTGGAAATGTAACGTTTCGTCCTTACAGCTCTGCGTTTAGGCCTTTCTGCTTCGGTCTCTGCATCAGTTTGTACATCTGATGTTACCTCTGATGATTTTAACTTTCTCTTAGCCTTTTCTATATCATCTAAAAACACAACACACCGGTCAGCGTTAAACTATTGTCATGCAGTTAATAAGCACAAATTAGTCTTCCTATAGGAACTTGATCAACACATAGATGCCGTTAGACTAGGTACTTTAATAAACCACCAAGTTGCCAACAAAAAATTTGTAACAAAAGCCCCACCATGCCCCATCAGGACAGACCAACCACGGATTGCATTGTAGGTAATGCAATTGGAGTAATAAACATGCAGAAGATGCAGACCATAACCAACACATAGTGTAGACACCAAAGATTTAAAACGAAGCTTCACCGCACACATAACAAACCACTTAACCACATATTGCATTGAAGGTAATGTAAGTAGAAATACTAAACATGTAGCAGACGCAAAATTGCGAGCCAAACTGAACATACCGTGGAGTGCAGGAATAATCAATAGCTCTCAGGCCCAAGACAACCACAGATCGAGTCACCTGCAAGCAGTACTTAACCTGAAAATCAGCGAACGAGGCTCTGGTGAACCATCTGCCAACACTACCTCGACCAGCGCGCCGCATTACGATCCAAATCCTCCCTTTTATTGGGAGACCTATCTTCAGCAGTAGACTTCTGTGGGTTTTTGATGATTATGAGATTATGGACCTCATAATTAAGTACCTACTTATGTTCATCTTTATCACTTACCAGTTTCCGCAAAGATGCGCTTTACACCATATAACTTCCAGTTATCATCAGGGGAATTGTCGTTACTTTGGGTAAGCAGCCGACTAAAGGCTTTTCCATCTTTAATCGGCGGCCAATGTACTTCGCGGCGCCGCGGCGTAAGCCAAGAGCTAAGTACAATGGATACACTGCCACCGTCAGATTCGTTGAATTGAATAACCGAAAACATACCTAGTATTGGATATCACTGCAAGTACTTATTGTATTTCAGTATGTAAGTAAGTAAACGTTCAGAGTCAAACAGCAGACACAGAAGACGGTTAATTTTGGCTCAAGACCGGAGAGTTGGCGCGAAATAATCACAGATTTTACATCACCAGTGTTGCCAGTATGATTTCCCAAAAAAGTACGGTTGGCTTTCTGAAAAGGTACGGTTTTTAACTTCAAGGTACGATTGGGTCGAAATACTTCTGCAAGAACTAGATCCGTTTTTTTCTTCTTTTGCTAGCATTTTGAAAAATGCTATAGTCTACTCATATTCTACATCGAAAACAAGCTGTTTGTCAAAAAATTATGAAAATAATGTTTTAGGAAGTAAGAAAATTCCATTTAAGTAATTTGTGTCTATATTGTAGTGCCAAATGTGACAGAAAGTTGAAGAAAGTATGAGTCTCATTATTTTCTATTAGTTTCTCGACAGACTGTAATCGTAAAATAATAATTTAACTTACCACGAGTTTATAAATAAATTACTTCCTAACACATGCTTGAAGCTCCAATAATGTGAGAAGTGTCATTCTGTCTGTAGATTTGCTTTGTTTCAGTCCAAAAGGACAAATTTAATTGGAAAGTTTTATAATAATATACATTATTACGTAGACGTACTATATTCCTAAATTACGTATACACAATTAAATCTAAATATTTACAAAAGATACAAAATTAAAACTAAAATATTTTTCAAAAAAAAAACTAAAGGATAGAGACACTTAGGCGTCAAAGAACTCCTCCGCATCGCTGCCATCCGGGAACGTGCCCAGAAGACTGGCAGCATTGTCACGTTGGATGGCAATGCTTATTCTTTGACCAAAGAAAGAACCAGCCCTCTGGTCACGCGAACTGTCGATCAGTCGGCGAGATATCTCCTTAAAAAGGATACGCGCACTCGGACCCCATGACCCGAGCGTTTCGACCCCAAACGGCTCAAAACTGTAGCAACCGTTAAGGCTACAGTATTTGCGACGTTTAAGGTTCTCAGCAGCCGCAGCAGCAGCGCCAGCCAGCCCGCCGTGCTTGCAACGTGGGATGGCGCAAGGGTATCGACACAAGTAGCATCCCACACCAAAGGCCTACCCACCTTCCAAGACACCAACGTCATCCCGTCAGGTCTTTTCCCATCGTCACGTACCAAGCCATTTGGTTCTAAAACCGCTGGTACGCCGGCAGAGGCAAAATGTCGTTGACGCTAGCGTGACGAGCTATGCGACCTGCGCTCCTGCTGCAGGACAGGCCATGATGCCCGAGGTTGTCGACAGTCTCACCGCAGAGGCAACGATGCGGAGCAACACAAGGTGCGCCTAAGCGAATGCCTGTAGCGAGCCGAAATGAAGCATCATCCAACATGGTACCAATGGTGGATGATGGGAGTGCTTGAAGCCATAATCCCGACTCCCACTCCCCCACAGCCAGCAGACGGGCGCGCTCCGCAGTATTAGTTGACGTATTTAATAGGTTATTCCGTAAAAACTTTTTCAAAAAAGTAACCGACTTCAAAAACAACAACATAACAACATTTAAATTTTGTATTTTACAAGAATTTGGGTTGAATATGTAATAAATAAACTAAAAAGTGTAAAATAAAAACTTTTTTTTAAAAAAAGTACCGACTTCAAAACAAATACAAAAAAGTTTAAAATAACTTTTCTTTCGGAAGTCGGTGGCTTTGTTTTGTTGTGTCATTGACTATTGCCACCGACTTCCGAAAGAAAAGTTATTTTAAACTTTTTTGTATTTGTTTTGAAGTCGGTACTTTTTTAAAAAAAAAGTTTTTTTGAAGTCGGTAATAATTCCAAAATAGGTTTTTTTTCCTTAGTTGTGAAAAATAAATCACTAGTGCAGAAAAGGTACGAAAAAGGTACGGTCTACACTGAGGTACGGTTGTGGTACGATTGTGTGATGAATAGTACGGAAAACCGTACTTTTTGGTACGGTCTGGCAACGCTGTACATCACACTCATCACAGATTCACAATCACCAAACGTTCAACTTACGTTACGTTTCACTGGTTTCACTACAACTTCGACTTCAAATTACGTTTCGTTTTAATTTAGCCATGAAAAATATGGCAAAAGCCAAATACAACTTGAATGAAACAAGTTTGTTATTTTTTACTGTTTACGAAGTTATTTTCAATCACATGTAGATTTTGATCAAGTAAGAAGATAGAAAAGTTAAGCTACATTAGGGTGAATGCTCCAACCAGCCCGCGAAATTCAAACTTACGTTTTTTTTTTGCAATTTGCAGGCTAGTGCTAGGTTATGTGTTGATTAAAATATTAATCGCGGCTGTAAGATAATGTATGTAGTTACAGATTTATAACCATCAAAATCATCATTACAAGCCTCCAAGTTCATAAAGGTGTAAAAATGACTTTTTCAAGGTGTCATTCCTGCACCTTTAATGAACTTGGAGGGTTGTTATTGATGATTTTGATGATTATAATTCTGTAAGAACACACGTCTTCAGAAACCTACTCATGTGGACCTACAACATGAGTAGGTTACGCGGTCATCACGTTACCATGGTATCTAAGTTAGTGACGTAAAATAGACGCCATCCAAACGTATAAAATATGAACAATTAGGACGTCTTATAATCTTTAAACGAAGACGTCTCTATCACGTTTTTTATTGGACCGCTACGTCTGTGAAGTTAAAAGTGACGTCTATTTAAGGGGCTTTCTGTAACGTTTCTAATACGTCGTAAAACTAACGTCATTTAGACGTGTCTTATTGGTCTGTAACGTATGTGACGTACAAATGACGTAAATATGAAAGTTCGCATTAAGGTCACTGACGTCTCCTTCCTACCTGGGACTTCGTCGAGGCTGGGTTCGAACCCACGACCTACAACTCGTAAGCCGGGGCAGTTGTCACCAGATACTAAATGAAAATTAATCCAGTTGATCCTACTCTGATTTTATAAAACATGCTGTAATGAGCGCACCGTGTCAGCGATGTAACACAATTACCGAGAAGCGCTTCAGCGCTGCCCAGCAGTAATTAGCGGCCGCTGCCCGGGGGGCAGGGAAATTAATTAACAATCACAACGTTATTAATTAGTGTCCATATTTTATGGACAATCCAGATTTTCATGTGAACTTTCAACTTTTTATTTCCCATAGGTAATTGATGGAGCGACAAGTACAGGCGAAGGAACAGGGTGTATTTGTAGTAATAGCTTGACAGTCCCTGGTCGTTCCACCCATGGCGAGAGGAGTGCTTTGATTTTTATCACCTAAAAGAACAAAGAAACGATTGACATTGATATTGAACTCGTTCTTATTACCTACAATACGAGGCCAGTGGTGGTAAACAACCTTGGTCACCAACTTTTGCATTCACATTATGATATCCTTATATTTTCATGAAGACCTGTCTCTGGAATATAGGTACAGTCGACTCTCGGTTAAAATATTACGAATTATCGAGTGTTTGAAATATCAAATGGTTCGAAATTGAGAGAAAATAAATAAAACATTGAATAAACAACATAAAGTGTTGATCAATTATTATGTGATATAAAATTTGAACTTGTCTCAAAATGCTTTCTGACTCATTCTCTCAGCAACTTTGAATTGTCAAGTGTTTGACGCCGATGAGTTCGAATTAACGCGTCATTTTGTTACGTAGCAATGATTTTTTCGTTCGAATTACCAATTGCATAAAATGTAATGATTTAGTTCGAAATATAAAGAGATTTTGTAGGGAACGCGTGATAACTTTGAATTATAAAGAGGTTCGAATTATCGCAGGTTTGAACTAACAAGAGTCGACTGTAATCATAGCTCAGTTTCAGTTGACTCAATCTAAAATAGCAGTTCTGACCCTGGATTTTGGACTACGGGCTTACTGTAAGTAGTTACAAAAGTCATGCACCGCACTTAGCTGATCTTTGACTTCTTGTTACTACCTTTCCCAGACCTGTTACAGTCCTTCGAGTTTCTACATGTCGCGAACTCGCGAAATTGTCTTAAATGTCACGAGACAGTCTTAAAAGGTTACGGTGTATGTGGTAAAATCACCAGATTAGTCCTTCCGTCTTGGATGGAGCGGGAGGGACTGCCAGAGTCGTACTGACTAAAGTCCACCGTATTCTTTCAATTGCCCCTTAGGTTCCAGGGTGTTAAAAAAGCCGAAGCCTGGACGACGAGCGACCCATTACTCACCAGCCGCATACTCGCGCCTATAGTAACCGGAAATCGCCACGCGCCGTCTGACGGTCTGGGCGTCTCATGCAGCGGCTGGGGTTACTGTGACCAGTCAGTTATTAGTTATTGAATTCAGACAGTCCCTTTTGCTACAAATAGGGCGGGAGAACTTATTGGATGATCTTCCAACAATTTTAAGGTGCGTTTACTAATACCAAGCATGAAAAATAACACATAAGTTGAAATAAAAACACTATGCGTAGTTAGATACGTATCAGCACAATGACCAAAGCACCCGCTTGAATGAGCCTTACAACCTCACCTGTGCCTGAAATAGCTATATAACATAGAAACACGCATGTGCTATAAACATGTGCTTCTTACTGTGTGTGCATGTTTATTCTTAGTAAGTACTTAAAATAGAGCTTTAATGAATGCTGTGGCTTTATTTTTTAAAGAGGTTTATAGAAAGAATACTAGTCATTTCCCCCTGGTTTTACCTTCACTGCTCGGCCTCCTATTAGTTGTAGCGTGATGTTAGGTATATAGCCTATAGACTTCCTAGATAAATAGACTATTTAACACTAATTTTTTGTTTCAGTTCCAACCAGTAGTTCCTGAGATTACCGCATTCAACTAAACAAACAAACTCTTCAGCATTATCACATTAGTATGACGTGTTTTCTTAGTTTGTACAGATGCCAGCACATCAACCTACCTCAATCTGTCAAATTTCTTTAATAGATTTTCAACCTTATGACAATCATCATCTCAGCCATAGGACGTCCACTGCTGAGCATAGGCCTCCCCTTTAGATCTCCACATATACCGGTTGGAAGCGACCTACATCCAGCGTCTTCCGGCGACCTTTATAAGGTCGTCTGTCCATCTCGTTGGTGGACGTCCTACGCTGCGCTTGCTAGTCCCCGGTTTCCACTCTAGCACTTTTCGACCCCATCGGCCATCTGCTCTGCGAGCAATATAGCCTGCCCATTGCCACTTCAGCTTGCTAATCCAGTGGCCTATATCGGTTACTTTAGTTCGTCTACGGATCTCCTCATTTCGGATTCGATCAATGCCATTAGTGACAATACACAATTTATGACAATAGTGAAAGGTTAATATTTGATTGGTAAAATTTTACAGATCGGGGTAGGTTGACCTGCTGGCGTTTATCCTTAAAAGCTTTCTTTTATGATTAGAGTGCGCTGTGGCTGTTTAAGAGGTTTATAAATTATATATGCTTTTGAAATTACTTACACATAAGAACTTAAGCAGTAAGTAGTAGGATTAAATTATACTTTGTTTTACATTCATATGAGAACATATTATGTTCTGAAAAGTTTTTCAATTTAAGAAACATGTGCGTGTGGTATTCAATTTCTTTTTTTTGGCTGAATGTTTCTTTCTTAAAGAAACAGACTACGGAATTCATCAAATTCAGGCAGCAATATTCTCGTTTTATTGATTAAAGCAATTCATGTCTCTTAAACGAAATATTAAGGATTCGCTTTCAAATTATCCTGGATATCATGCGCAAAATGTTATCTATTACTTCCTATAAAGTTGAAAAATTATGGTCATTTTATCATTTGACCTGAAAACGGGTCGACCCATCTCAGACCCCGTCGTTCAATCTTCCTTAACAAATCACAATCGACTTTCCCAACACAATCCGTACCCTTAAATCGAGCTCAAGCAAAAACCTTAAATCCAGGCCATTTCTTCACCAAAACTTTCTAACCTTGTTACATCATTTATCATTTGCTTTACATACCAGCCAGTTTCAGCGCCGTCCTCGTTCAGTATCGACCAGCCACGCCCACCGAACCCTCCCCCCTCTCGACCTCCCCCTACCGATGTCCCCTCCCCCTCTCCCCGCGCCTGGGGGGCCTCACCCCCGCGCCGGTTCCAATCGGATGATGAAGAGTAGTTGTGGTCGAGATTGATAATGTCGGGGCAATCAATCGGGCTTATCATTCGGCAATGATTGGACACAGGAATAGATTAATATCTGTTTCCGATGGTCTTGTTTATTTCTAAAACATTGGTTCTCCATTTTCAATACATTTGTCATAAAGTTAACGAGGAACAATAACAAACACATAATTTCGGTGTCTTTACTAAAACTATTCGTGGATTATCAATTCCATTTAGAAGTATTTATATTCGGGTTGTAGAAATCATCAATTCCCGGCCTTTGTGGAACGAAAGGTACTGTCAGACTCTTACTGACAAAAACCAACCCTTCATTCACATGACCTTTATGTTCCAGTGTCGCGGTCACTTTAAGAGACGGTTCTACGGCATTCCATTTATACCTGGGTTCCAATTCAAATCCAAATGACTTTTATTTCTGATACAGGCATCCGTCATTATAATCTATTAGTGATTTACTAATGGTACTACAGGTATATATTTATCAAATGTTTACAAAAAGAACGCAATAAATACCTTCACAAAATAAAATCTAGCAAGTGTTGTGAACGTCACACGATAGATGGCGTAACTTGTCACCTGTCGCGGTAGTGAATGGACACCGTTTCTTACACAGAATTGATACAAATAGCTAATCCCCTTTTTAGGGTTCCGTAGCCAAATGGCAAAAACGGAACCCTTATAGATTCGTCATGTCTGTCTGTCTGTCTGTCTGTCTGTCCGTGTATGTCACAGCCACTTTTTGTCGAAAGTATAAGAGCTATCCTGTTGAAACTTGGTAGAAAGATGTATTATGTGAACCGCATTAGGATTTTCACACAAAAATCAAAACAAAACAGATTTTGGGGGTGCCCCCCATACTTAGAATTGAAACTCAAAAAAAAATTTTTCACCAAACCCATACGTGTGGGGTATCTATGAATAGGTCTTTAAAAATGATATTGAGGTTACTAACATGATTTTTTTCTAAACTGAACAGTTTGCGCGAGAGACACTTCCAAAGTGGTAAAAAGTGTGTCCCCCCCCCCCCGTAACTTCTAAAATAAGAGAATGATAAAACTAAAAAAAATATATAATGTAGACCTCAACCAAAACTACCAACGAAAATTGGTTTGGATGAGATACAGTTAGCAGTTTTTGAGATATAGTACATTTTCAAAAACCGCAAATATAACTTTGCCATTCATACAAATACTATGAAAAACAAAGTTATTTTTATTGTTTGTGTATATTACTTACTAATCTCAATATAATTATATCTCTAATCTATGCTTGCTGCTACGGAACCCTTCATGGGCGAGTCCAACTCGCACTTGGCCGGTTTTCTACCTATGTTTTCTAGGACAGACTGGGTGTGCCAGGAAACTAAAAAAAATAGACAGGGGCAAAGCTTTTAATACCTGTGTTCACACGCATCACAAATCATGAAAAATTACGGACAAAAAATACATGATTCCGTAAGAAAAGTGAATGTTCATTTGACATGACATAAAGTGTTTTTTGCTGAATCGTTAATGACGGATCCCGTGTAAATGAGGCCTAAAAGTTCTGTCATGTTGATAAAGACAAATTACGGACACTCCGGACTCGGACACAAATTAATGAAGGATTTGTGAAACTGGTAGGTACGCAAATTGCATAATTATCCACTAAACACTGCACAGACACTTTACCAAGAGGAATCTATGACTATGTAAGTATCTGTTTACCCTAGTAAGTAGGCACCTTATATACTATTCATCTCATCGTTAATTTTTAAAATAGATAGACGTGCACAAAATCTAGACACTGTTAATGACTGTATTTCTAAGGTTCAAAATTGGTTTACTCTTAATAATTTAGCTCTCAATGAAAAGAAAACTAAATGTATAAGATTCACTTTGCCAAATGTTAGAAGTAGCGATTGCGACATTTTATGCGGAGAAAAATTGGAATTTATTAATCAGACAGTTTTCCTGGGAATCACGTTAGACGATAAATTACAATGGGGCCCCCATATAGAATCTCTAGCGGGGCGACTAAGCTCAGCCGCTTATGCTGTTAGAAAGATAAGACAGTTAACAGACGTCGAAACTGCGCGTTTAGTTTACTTCAGCTACTTTCACAGCATTATGTCTTATGGCATTCTACTGTGGGGGCGGGCAGCTGACATTGAGTCCATTTTTATTTTGCAAAAAAGAGCTGTCAGAGCAATTTACAATCTACGTCGTCGCGAATCTCTTAGGGAACTATTCAAAAAGATTAATATAATGACAGTGCCTTGTCAATTCATTTATGAAAATATAATGCATGTTAGGAAAAATCTTCATCTTTTTAATAAAATAAGCGATAGACATAATTTTAATACTAGAAATAAAGATAAAATTGATCAACCTTATTTTAGATTGGCTAAAGTACAAAAATCTTTTATGGGGTACTGTGTTAAATGTTACAATAAAATACCTAGGGAAATTTTAACACTAAATGAAAGAAAATTTAAAAGTTACATAAAAAATACACTTAGTAAACAAGCATATTATAAATTAGAAGATTATATCCAAGATAAAAATGTTTGGAAACATGCTGGTCCTGCTCCATAGTACAATGTAGGGCTTAAACAGAATCAAGCTGGTTGAAATTTGAATGCTCACACACTTCTTATATTGTATTTGTAAAAGAGCTGTAATTTCAATATTTTGTTAAAATGTGAACACCATGTACCTTTTTGCTATTTTTGTTTTATTTCTTATTATTTTAATTTTTTATAATATTTAGTGTACATTTTCAAGGTACATTGCTTTCACATTATTTATTTTAAATGATTGTAAAAAATATTGTAAAACATTTTTAAAAAGAGTAAGTATGGAGTTTCTTGCCCATTCTTCTTCATACAACCTACCTTTGCGAATGGGTGTAGATTCATTCCCATCCCATCCCATTTCCTTAATTTTAATTATGCGACGTTTAAAAGTGCCTCTTTGATGGCCTAATTGAAATAAATGATTTGACTTTGACTTTGACTCTCACCCCGCCCTGGGCGGGAGGACTCATTGGATGATTTTACCACGTAAAAAAATAAAAAAAGGGTCACGTTTTCCCGATTGACAGGCCCAGGTAGGCTTTGAGGCCCTCATGAGGCTTTCATGCCCTCTAAGGGGGCCCCGGCCTCAACCCAAACCTAACCCTTAAATTGCCCTTTTTTGTACCAGGGCAACGCAACCCTGACATTCCTGAAACGCGCGGTGCAGCTTGGCCGTGTTACTTCTAAATTCAGCTGTTAAAGATCATAATCCTTGCGTAATTGAGCTTTCTCTTTCGAGTAATGCGATCAATTTGATGTAATTGTACATGTTATGAAATTATTAAATTACTCATTTGACTTTACGTTATTTGAATTAAGATGCTACATCAAAACTTTGTTCATCATTTTCTAAATTGTTCATAATTATTTCTTATGAGTTTCAGTATGTTTTAATACATTTAAGGCATTCAAATGTTGTAATCTGCCATTACAGTGTTGTTTATTATTATAGGTTCATCTTCATAATTATTAATTTACAATCAAACTATACGTAATGTCGTAATTTCAAACATTCGTCCAGAATATTATTCTTCAACGTCTATTTTATTTTAATAAAGTTTACGTCGAATATCAATAAACGCCGTAAATATTTCAAATACGCTGTATTTAAAATACAGAAATCTTGTGATAACCCTACAAAAAGGCACTGCTAAAAAAAGTTGTTAACCATCTTAAAATCGATAATGATCATATGAAATCATATTGTTATACTATAAATTCTTCTTTATATGTCGCGCCCTGCGACTGCGATCCACTTCGATCAATATTGATCGAAGGCGATCCACGAACAATTGCGGAGCATACCGGCTGATCATATCATTCTGATCGATTAATTTGACTTTCCATAATTATAAAGTTGATTTATAGAGAACTATTTGTATACCCTTACTTCACTTGGTCTTTCAAAAATTTTTAAAGAAAATATTCTTGGGATTATATTTAATTTACATGGTGATGCTTGTTCATAATAGCGACCATTATAAAGTTGGCTACTATTTTTACTAGGTACCTGTTGCCGGGCATGCGGGCGGCGAGCAAAGTGCAACTCGCTGTCCGACCATTGGACCATGCCTGGGTCGACGGCGCGTTGTGTTCCACGCCTCAAAGAGCGTCGGCATGATGACGGGGCCCCCCTCTAGAGGGCCAAAGCCTGCACGGGTCGCGGGACTTATCTCATTACCGTGACTCCGGAACATAAAGGCCTATTGTAGGACACCGTGGATTTTAGTCAGTACAAGTCTGACAGTCCATCCCGCCCTGCCCTGGGTGGGAGGACTCATTTGATGATTTTACCTCGCAAAAAAAAGGGACCGGTGCTAGCGGCTTTGCTCACGTGAGATTCGAAAATTATCCGACGGGAACATAAATTGGGATAAGAACTATCCCATGTATTAGTCCAAGTTATAAACTATCTGTGCACCCAGACAATCGGTTTAATTTATTTTTATGTGAAGGAGTAACGAACATGTTGTCCATACATCCGTTCTCACAAACTTTCACATTTATAATAATGGTAACATTTATGGTAATGGTGATAAGGAACTCCAAATTGCCGCTATTTACTGATTAAACTAATGTCAAGAAAAGTTTCACAGTTTTCCCAATTATAAATTCAAAAGTTCAAATCTTTTAGTATCCTAGAAACACTTTTTCAATTTATTTGCATTGAAGTTCTTGATTGTTCCGGGGCCACATTGTGATATCTACATCAGATTGCGATCAGTCGTGAACTTTAAATGGGATTATTTTTAATGATTGGCAGCCTGTTTGATATCCATATTGTGTTAATTATTTGTGCACTGTAGTGTAACGCCAAGTTTCACTTAAAAAATTATGAGTTTAGAGACATTTGGTATTGTAAGAGTAAAGCTCAAGTAATGCCCCGAATAGATAAGATTCCCGCACTCTTCGGTCTTATCCCCATAAATTAGGTATAGAACGGCGCTACTCTTGTAGATTTTCTCCTCCTTTCCTCAAAACACCTCAAAAGTAACAAAACAACTTCAAACTAGCCATTAAAACTTCGTACTAAGTATGCTCAATTAGCACAAACCCTCAATGGGACTTAAAATTGTGCCGCCTTTTATACTAAACATTTCATTATACCGTAATTCATCCATAATTTAAAAATATCCACAACGTTTTATTATTTCTTGTATAAAACATTAATATGCTCTACAAAATTATATAAAAGAAAATGTGTACATATAAGTAGGTGCAATTGTAAAAACTTTTCTGTATGTTTAATTAATATTTCCTGTTGATTATCATTTTTATTCGTGAACAATAATTAGGTTTATCAGGCCGTAGTTTAATCTGCCCATTTGTATACAAAGCCGTGTGTTTCTGGTTTTAACGACGCTTTCATTGAATTCAACCAGCATGAGGAGTACGAGTAGGTACTTGGTGACTTAACTGACCAATTCAAGGTCAATTTGAAAAACAAAGACTACATGAAGTAGGAGGTTCCACCACAGCTTCTAAGTCAGAAGATACAAGCGATGCTAGGTAATGGCTTATGTCACAATTTTTGTTACTATTTGGAGCAATGCTCGGAGTCTCTCTGGCGGATAGAATTCGGAACGAAGAAATTCGCCAGAGAACCAAAGTAATCGACATTGCGCGTAGAATAAGCACGTTGAAGTGGAAGTGGGCCGGCCACGTCTGTAGACGGACCGATGGTAGATGGAGCAGACAGGTGCTAGAGTGGAGACCGCGAATAGGCAAACGTAGTGTAGGACGCCCTGCGGCAAGATGGGTCGATGATTTAAAGAATGTGGCTGGCAGCGGATGGATGCGGGCTGCCCAGGACCGGGATGGTTGGCGCTCTTTGGGGGAAGGCTTACGTTCAGCAGTGGACGGCAATAGGCTGATAATATATTTGAAGCAAATAAATAAAGTGAGCGGATTAACAGGAAATCAGTATTTTGAAATTGTTAAAATGCAAGATTGCAACAGTACAACAAACTAGTACTGTGGCCTAGTGGTATCAGTCCCGACTTACAAGTTGTACAAAAATTCAAAAATATGTAACATCTGCCAACCCGCACTGGGCCCGCGTGGTGGATTACATCGTACTCCTTCTCATAGAGAGGAGGCCTGCGTCCCAGCAGTGGGAATATTTTAGACTGTTGATGATGACAACACATACAAGTGTAGAGCGAGACACTAACCCTAATTGTAACATTGAAACCTCACGCGCATTTACTTACATAACTTTTCCCAAAAATTGACGCCTCGCAACCAACTCAACTATCACCGAACTTGGCTCACCACTACCATACACAATCATAATACCAGGATGCTTCAATAAATTACTTGGATAAACGTTGATCATTAAGTCGGTACACGCTCCAATCTACTTGTTCACTTATTATTGGTAATAAAAGCCTTTCTTTGCGATAAACATAAGAACTTACGAGCATGGTGACCTTAACTGCCAATGATAATATATTAAGGGCGAGCGCATACTGTAAGAAATTTCTGTCAGAAAAATTCTGACGCTCACCGCCCGCAAGGCACTCGCTGCATACATTTTGTATAAGATTTTATTATAACACAGTGCAAGAAAAATTCTGACGTAGGTATCGTCCGCTTCTAATGCTCACCGGATTACTCGGTGCATATGTTTTGTATTGTAAAAGTTGCCGGATCTCAAGAATAAGATCGTCAGTCAGATAATCAAAAAATATTCGAAATGTATTGTTTCTTTTGTTACGTAAACCATAATTGACGGTGATACGACGCTTTTAAGTTTGGCAACACATCACAATTTTTATTGAATCCTGACGTCACGAGCCCCCTCTTGAGTTTTGATCCTTTTAAATCTTGGTAAGATATTCATTAATTTTAAAGAAAAATACGTGTCCGATATTTTTCAAAACTTTAAATAAAGGAATAATTAGATTTGTTATTTATTGATACTGTCAAATAGCCAATAATATGCGAGGTGCATTCAGCGATCATCAGAATTTTTCTGACAGAAATTTCTTACATTATGCGTCCGCGCTTAAACGTATATCTTTGCATAAGGAGGTGGATATAAATAGTGTTGCCAATGTATGTGTCATTCAAAATGCTTTCCATATGTATGTAAATGAACTAGCCAATTTGGTTTGCCATTTCTGCTGGATGAGAGGGATTAACACTCATCAAGCGAATTGAACGAATTGTGACTGTGACACAATTATATTTAACTGGCAGTGTTTTTGTTCAAGAATTAATTGGGAGCCAGTTAAAGCTGAAAGCTGTACTCAGGTTCGTCGTAAACTACGAGTAACCCGTAGATTCTGTCTCCATAGCAGTTATTTGCAAAAAAAAAACTTGAATTTTTCAATAATGATACATTCTAATTATTATTCTTATGAATTACCTACTGTTTATGACACATTAGTTAAATACTGTACTATTATTCTTTAAATATGTAGTACCAACCAAACTAAACATAAAGTGTATTTACAAAAAGGACTAAAAGCTAAAATCAAAAGTTACAGTTTATTTTTTCTGTACAACTAAGAAACTATTCCTCCTCTATACCCCTGTTCCCGGAACAGCTGAAATAAACTCCAAGTTTTAACAGTCTCAATTACAATAGAACTGCTAGTTAATGCACAACCATTACCCTTACATAATGGTTCCCAGGCAGCTGGCCCACTGCCCACACTCACCAGCCAGACCCAAAGGTCAAACTTCATTAAAAATTACAGCTTTATCATGAAACTCTCTCATAGAGCCTGCATACGCTGAACAAGAGCATTCCGATGTTCCACTCGGCTCGCTGCCAACAGTTGTCAATAGGTTACAATTATGAAGCTTCTCTTATACAATGTTAATTAAAAGATTGATTTAAACATGTACTTAACAGTTTTTTACGTGGTAAAATCATCAAATGAGTCCTCTTACACAGAGCAGGGCGGGCGGGATTGACTGTCAGACTTGTACTGTCTAAAATCCATCCTCGGTTGCTGATCGTTAGTCCCGCGACCCCGTTAGGCTTTGGCCTTCTAAGGGGCCCGTCATTTTGCTGACAGCTCTTTGAGGAGCGCGTGGACCCGGGACTTGTAAGAGGAGGTAAAACACAAAACCGGCCAAGTGCGAGTTGGACTCGCCCATGAAGGGTTCCGTAGTAGCAAGCATAGATTAGGGATATAATTATATTGAGATTAGTAAGTAATATACACAAACAACAAAAATAACTTTGTTTTTCATAGTATTTGTATGAATGGCAAAGTTATATTTGCGGTTTTTTAAAATGTACTATATCTCAAAAACTGCTAACTGTATTTCATCCAAACCAATTTTCGTTGGAAGTTTTTGTTGAGGTCTACATTATATATTTTTTTTAGTTTTATCATTCTCTTATTTTAGAAGTTACGGGGGGGGGGACCAACTTTTTACCACTTTGGAAGTGTCTCTCGCGCAAACTGTTCAGTTTAGAAAAAAATGATATTAGTAACCTCAATATCATTTTTGAAGACCTATCCATAGATACCCCACACGTACGTGTTTGGTGAAAAAAAAATTTTTGAGTTTCAATTCCAAGTATGGGGGGCACCCCCAAAATTTGTTTTGTTTTTATTTTTGTGCGAAAATCCTAATGCGGTTCACATAATACATCTACTTACCAAGTTTCAACAGGATAGCTCATATACTTTGGACAAAAAGTGGCTGTGACATACACGGACAGACAGACAGACATGATGAATCTATAAGGGTTCCGTTTTTGCCATTTGGCTACGGAACCCTAAAAAGCAATGAAAGCGTAACAGGGTTTTTAGATTTTAGTCAGTACGAGTCTGATAGTCCCGCTCTGTACAGGACGGGAGGACTCATTTGATGATTTTTCACAAAAACATACAACTTTCATCAAATGGCCAAAATCAGAACGTTTCCCCTCATCGGATTTTCACTGTATCGTGGTTGCTTTTAACACACATGCAGAAACACCCAGACCCGGAACAAATACTTGTAGGTCTTACAAATATTTGTTACGTGTGGGGATCGAACCCGTGATATAATGAGCAGTAGTCGATCGTTCAGCCATTTCGCCCACTGTGCCGTCAAAATATAATTTCCCAAGATATTGCCCTCTACTGTAATTCAAACGGTAAAAGGTAACTACAGCACAAGCACAACATAGCATTTCATGTCTAATATTGTCACTAAACAGGTTTTTATTTATAATCGCAAACTTGACCTCAAAACCGCTGCTTCATAAAGTGCCGCCTACTTACTGCATAGTAAAATTGAAGCAAACAGGTTCTTTATTGTTTTAATCAGAGTTTAATCACCTCAAGATATGACACTAAGCACTTGTGTTTCACTGTGGGAAAACAGTTTAACTAATATGAAAGAAATGACATGCAACTTCATCAGCAGGTTTGTCGAAAGTTTTTAAGGCTGGACGGATGAATGTTTTATACTCTTTAACGCAAAACTAATGAAAAGATTTGGATGAAATTTGATACATACATAGTTTGACATGCATAGAATAGTTTTTATTTATATATACACCTAGGATAGTTTTTATTTATACATACACATAGGATAGTTTTTATTCCGATTCTAACTTCCCTTTTTTTAGCGCGGTAAAATCATCAAATGAGTCCTCCCACCCAGGGCAGGGCAGGAGGGACTGTCAGACTTGTACTGACTAAAATACACGGTGTCATTCATTAGCTCTTTACGTTCCGGGTTCATGATAGCTCGTTAGTCCCGCGATCCCGGCTTTTGGGATAATTTTCGAGTTTTAGCGGGAGATGCCGCTGGTTACAGCAAGTAAACCTTATAAATAAAGATCAATAAAACTATATTAAAAACTATTTCCCGGATTAGCAAGCTGAAGTGGCAATGGGCAGGCCATATTGCTCGCAGAGCAGATGGCCGATGGGGTCGAAAAGTACCAGAATGGAGACCACGGACTAGCAAGCGCAGCGTAGGACGTCCACCAACAAGGTGAACAGACGACCTTGTAAAGGTCGCCGGAAGACGCTGGATGCAGGTCGCTTCCAACCGGTATATGTGGAGATCTAAAGGGGAGGCCTATGTTCAGCAGTGGACGTCCTATAGCTGAGATGATGATGATGATTATTATTTACCCACAGTCAATTGTTTTCTCAAATCTTAGTTTACAAAACAAATATTAACTCAACAGTCCAAGCTTCACACATGGCTTGTAACTCCCGTACGAGTACAAAATGTCAAACACTCAACTTACCTAACTTGCGCAGTCGGGTCACGTTACGTCATTTACTAATATTTGTTTACAAGAAAGTGTGATTATGTGTGATTACAATGTAGACATTTTTAAATACTGTCTTATTTTGAAACGTGTGCTTCTGGCATTCAATGGATTTGCGCAGCTTTCTCCAAGTTATTTAGGTCCAGTCTTAGATTATAAGGGTCCAGTATTGTCCATCATTCAACTTTGCTATGTGGGGCAATCTCAACAAACAACAGTGTGTGTGTCTTTTGGTTGTGGCGTAATGTTATATAGCCTATAGCCTTCCTCGATAAATCCACGGACAATCCAACGTAAAATGAATTTTTCAATTCAACCCTACTCAGTTGAATTGAAAAATTCTCAATCTCAAGAACTTTTTGAGATTAGTGCGTTCGTTAATGAACTCAAGATCTTGAAACAATCCTGTCCTCTAAGCCTAAACAAATACAGCCGAAGTGAGTCTGCCTCCGAAGACGTCGAAGAGGTGGTGGAAATGGACATTGGCTTGGGGGAAGCAAGAATTATTCCATTAATGAACGTGTACTGCTGAATACGATGAGGATGGTAGTCATCTTCGATTGAACGACGATGCTCGATAAAGATTTTTTAGCATACAAAATAAAAACGAATCACGATCATTGGTTGAGCCTTTTTACATCGTGATAAATTCATCAAATGAGTCCTCCCAGGGTAGAGCTGAAGGGACTGTCAGACTCGTACTGATTAAAATCCACGGTGTTTCTTCAATAACCCTTTACGTTCCAGGGTCACGGCTACGTGTTTAGACCGTTTCCGACTAATTAATTGATGTTGATTTAATTGTAACCCACTTACAACAACAGTAAATTGAAATTCTATTATATTCTGATCATCAAATCTAATCCAAAAGTTCTTAATAATTATTATTTTTCAGATGTCAAACACGTAGGGGAACAGTGTATAAGACGGGGACGTTAATAATCGCGAGGTATAATGGGGACATACATTCTTTAGGCATACTTAACACAACACTAATAACGTAGAGCAAGCGCCATCAGGACGTCATTTGCAAGCGGCCAGACGTAAATGGCGTCCTGTTGGCGCTTGTGCTACGTTAGTTTTGTGTTAAGTTTGCCTTAGGTGTGTGATTTCCCATCATACCTCGTGTCCCCGTCTTATACACTGTTCCCTTAGCCTACTCTAAAACACCAGGAAGTCATGAAGCATTTAAAACGGTTTGAATAAAGAGTGCTTTATGTAACTACATTTATACAAATGCTTTTTGACTTACGGCCACGGAAAGAGATTCAGTGTGTTACTTTGATAAAGTCGCAAGATGAACAAGAGGTTCTCACGTAAAACCAATGGACTTAATTGTATAGTCATCAAAATCTATTAAATTTCATAACTCACCACAATGACAGGCACTAAAGTTATTATTCTATTAATACTGTAATACTTTACGCAAAAAAATCCAAAATCGGAAACAAAGTACAGTCGGCATTGAAAATTGGTTACAACTTTTAGAAATAATTAAAAGAATCTATTTACTGATTATTAATTAACTTCTTTATAAATCAATGTAATTCTTTTAATATTGTATTTCTTAGCTATTAGTCTTTTCCTCTTTCATGATCTTCAATGCAAAATAACATGCACGTTCGTATTGTATAGACAGAACCGCTGACACGCTTCTTTTATGCAATTCTAATGTACAACCAAGGAACAAATCTTTTTCAAAAAAATTTTTATATACAGGGTGGAATTTTGTAATGCCACCTGGAGGGAAAGTACTCTTAATACTGCAGATAGAAAATTTTGCTCAAAGGAAACATTCCTTTATTTTTGAATAGAAAGCAAACTGCATTCAAAGATTCCAAGAGAATGGAGCCCATTTCGAGCAACTAATTAGTTAGTTTACCATTTCTTGTAAATAATTAAATTAATTTAAATTTTCCTGGTTTTCCTTTCATTTCATTTATCATGTTTGTTAGAGAGATTTCATCCTTATAATTGACCCTAACGATCGATGCAATAAAAGTACAGGGTATAATTTTTTCAGATTTTAGCCGGTTCGATTCCCGGGTGTGGGAGAAGAGAATTTTCGAAAATCATTGCCACACTAGGATTTTCTCCTGTATCGTGGGTGCGTTTACAAACATAAAAACACACATACACAAACACCCAGACCCGGTAGTAGACCCAGTAGTTCCCGATTAATGTACCTACGTTTCAAAAACGTGAAAATTCGTGTTAAGGCTCCAGATATGAGAAAAGACGCACATACTTCAATGTCAACTTTATGTTCATTCTATTTTAAATTCACTTCAATGTGAAAAGTACGAGGAACATCAAAAATGCAAGTTTTCATTCTCAACTTGCAACGTTTGTACAATCACAACTGATGGACGACGTTGACTGTACATTATAGTAATTACTTGTACTTACATAACACTTGCAATTCTTCTCATTTCTCTTGACGGTCATATAATGCCATATAATCTGCCGCTATTAACATACTATGTTCATTAGTTTCCTTAATTAACACAGTGAGAGAAATAGAGTACAACTGATCGTTATCGGCGCTATTAGATGTTACAAATAGGCATTGTTTCAAGAGGGTTTTATGGAGGAATTGGGAAATTATTTACCAGAGAGTGAACAATATTGTAATTCTACATGGAAACAATATATTGTAATATTACATGATTGAGAGCAGTGGTGGCCCAGTGGTATCGGCCCCGACTTACGAGTTGTAAGGTCGTGGGTTCGAATCCAGGCAGGCGCATTACTTTGTGTAATTTATTTCATCACCACTGCTCTCAAAACGGTGAAGGAAAAAATCGTGAGGAAACCGGCATGTCCTAGAACCAAAAATTCGAAGACATGTGACATCCACCAACCCGCAGTGGGCCCGCGTGGTGGATTATGGCCCACTTCCTCTCTCAGAGAGGAGGCCTGTGTCCCAGCAGTGGGAACATTTTTAGGCTGATGATGATGATGATGATTACATGATTTAATATTTTTAGTAATGAGAGAAAAACGAATAATTATACCTAGTCGATAATAATAATACCTAACTCATTTTTCAGGGTTCGGTATCCAAAGGGTAAAACGGGACTCTATTATTAAGACTCCCCGTCGGTCTGTTTGTCCGTCTATCACCACCTGTATTTCATGAGCCGTGATAGTTAGACAATTGTTTTCACAGATGACTTATTTCTGTTGCCGATATGGCAACACATACTAAAAAACAATAAAATAAATACATAAATATTAAAGAAAAAGTTGCAATTAATATTTTAATTGCCTTTTTGCAGTTGAGTGCTTGGCTTTGTCAACCCTGTTATTTCTACTTGGTTGAATTTTTTCAGAGTAGAATATGGTAACTTAAAGATTAATTTTACTATACCTACATACATAGTAAGCTATAGTTTATTAGTTTGTCCCAGTTCCAGCAACAAAATGTGCTAACTCGAGCCGAAGTTCAAGTTGTGTTGGATCAGCGCCAACTGGCTGCAGAGACTGACGCAGACTGAAATATAATCAATATTCGTTTTATTTTAAAAACATATATTATCCAGCAATAGCAATTGAATGGCTCTCTAAGCTGTGGAAAATTTATATAAAAGTGGAGTTTATTTTGTACTTAGAGCAATTTCTTAAATGGGAGAATAAGAACATGCGATTTTGCTTAAAGAATAGTTTAAGCAAAACCTACACCTACCTACACTGTTATCGATCGTTCATAAAGAATTGAGTATTACTTGCTAAAATCATTAAAATATTGTTATTTTATTTTCAGATAGAGATAGATTTTGTACGAACGATACCTACATTTTGTACAATTACAGCGAGAACATGCATTATTTGTCAACGTAATGCAGAAGGAAAAAATCAACTCCATTCTTTTCTTGCTCATTTTTAGGGTTCCGTACGTCCGAATACAAAAACGGAACCCTTATAGGATCACTCGTGTGTCCGTCTGTCTGTCGCTTACAGTCAATTATCTCCGATTCTACTAAACCGATTGGGTTGAAATTTGGTACACATATCAATTCTTGTGACCCAAGCACAGAGGTGTGACGTGAATAGATGAAATCTGTATGTGGGAGGTAATTTTTGGGGGGGAAGGGGAAAATGAAAAAAAAAAAGTTTTGAAAACTGCTTCGTGTGACATATCAAATGAAATGTCTTGTTGAGACAATCTTAAATATATTTTTTTTGTAATTTTAAAATAAATAGTTTCCAAGTTATTCAAGAAAATAGACGAAATTTGACCATTCCCCCTCCCCTCATAGCTCCGAAACTACTGAACCTAAAATTTTGAAAAAAATACAGTAATTACTTTTCTACTTATAGATTATAGGTAAACCTATAAGAAGTCCATATCTGTATATGGAAGGTAATTTTTGGGGGGGAAGGGGAAAATTAAAAAAAAATATTTGAAATCTGCATCGTGTGATATACCAAATGAAAGGTCTCGTTAAGACAATCTTAAATATATTTTTATTGTAATTTTAAAATAAATAGTTTCCAAGTTATTCAAGAAAATAGACGAAATTTGACCATTCCCCCCCCCTTATCTCCGAAAATACTGAACCTAAAAATTTGAAAAAAATACAGAAATTAGTTTTCTACTTATAGATTATAGGATAACCTATAAGAAGTCCATATCTGTATATGGGAGGTAATTTTTGGGGGGGGAAGGTAAAAATTTAAAAAAAAATATTTGAAAAGTGCATCGTGTGACATATCAAATGAAAGGTATTGTTGAGACAAACTTAAAAGTATTTTTTTTGTAATTTTAAAATAAATGGTTTCCAAGTTATTCAAAAAAATTAGACGAAGCTTGACCATTCCCCCCCCCTTATCTCCGAAACTACTGAACCTAAAATTTTGAAAAAAATACAGGAATTAGTTTTCTACTTATAGATTATAGGATAACCTATAAGAAGTCCATATCTGTATATGGGAGGTAATTTTTGGGGGGGGAAGGGGAAAATTTAAAAAAAAATATTTGAAAAGTGCATCGTGTGACATATCAAATGAAAGGTATTGTTGAGACAAACTTAAAAGTATTTTTTTTGTAATTTTAAAATAAATGGTTTCCAAGTTATTCAAAAAAATTAGACGAAGCTTGACCATTCCCCCCCCCCTTATCTCCGAAACTACTGAACCTAAAATTTTGAAAAAAATACAGGAATTAGTTTTCTACTTATAGATTATAGGATAACCTATAAGAAGTCCATATCTGTATATGGGAGGTAATTTTTGGGGGGGGAAGGGGAAAATTTAAAAAAAAATATTTGAAAAGTGCATCGTGTGACATATCAAATGAAAGGTATTGTTGAGACAATCTTAAAAGTATTTTTTTTGTAATTTTAAAATAAATGGTTTCCAAGTTATTCAAAAAAAATAGACGAAGCTTGACCATTCCCCCCCCCTTATCTCCGAAACTACTGAACCTAAAATTTTGAAAAAAATACAGGAATTAGTTTTCTACTTACAGATTATAGGATAACCTATAAGAAGTCCATATTTGTATATGGGAGGTAATTTTTGGGGGGGAAGGGGAAAATTAAAAAAAAATATTGATAACTGCATCGTGTGACATATCAAATGAAAGGTCTTGTTGAGACAATCTTAAATATATATTTTTTGTAATTTTAAAATAAATAGTTTTCAAGTTATTCAAGAAAATAGACGAAATTTGACCATGCCCCCCTCTTATCTCCGAAGCTACTGAACCTATTTTTTTTTTTTAAATCATAAATTAGTTTTCTAATTATAGATTATAGGAAAACCTATAAGAAGTCCATGATATTAAAATAACATGGTAAATCACTCAATATTGTGCGTACCAATTTGGGTCAGATTTAAAAAAAAACGTGATAGGGAACATCGTACGGAACCCTCTTCACGCGAGTCCAACTCGCACTTGGCCGGTTTTTTAATTCTATTGCTACCTCGGCCAGGCCATCTGTTCAAAAAGTTTTGCAACTTACAGTCTCCAAAAAAAAGTAAAATCCATAAATGTCAAAATAAAACAAAATGAAGCAACTTGTTCATCCGCCATTCAGACACGAGCCTCCAATTAATAACGTCTTTATCTCTGTATCAACGTGCGCCACGTTCCGCAGCCGCGCGATGAATGGTGATTACCTCCGAACGGCCGGCGCACGCGCTGCTCACTTACATCACCAGCCAATGGGGACAGGGCGCTAGAATAACACGCATTATGACATTATTTTCTTTGAGTTTATGGAATTTCTAATTGGATATAATTAATGGAGAATTTATTGGTACGCAATTAATTGTTGTTGCAAGTGTTGTTGAGTATGAACTCTTGGGTTTATTCCCGGGCAGATTAAATGTTTACCTAAGAGTTGTGTGGGGTCAATGTTGACAGTAATTAGTTATCTATTTATAGTTAGCTATTGTCAAACAGACAGGCGAAGCCAACGCGAAGCGAATGCGATCCGAATCCTGACATAGGTAAGCCCCCTAATAAAGCATTAATTAGAATTAGAAGATCACCCAGCAACTATAACAGTATAAACTCCTAAACTAGTACAACATAAAAAAAAACTCCGGTTTAAGAGACCAATACTTGCTTTCAGTCATATAATCTATACTAATATTATAAAGCTGAAGAGTTTGTTTGTTTGTTTGAACGCGCTAATCTCAGGAACTACTGGTTCGAATTGAAAAATTCTTTTTGTGTTGAATAGACCATTTATCGAGGAAGGCTATAGGCTATATAACATCACGCTATCACCAATAGGAGAGGAGCAGTAAAGAGAAATGTTTCAAAATCGGGAAAATGGATTCCATTTCGAGAGCTTCCGTTGCGTGCGCTGCGTAAACGGTTAAAGATACGCAAAAATAATGTATGTACTACGGAATTATTCCTGATAAAAAGTTCTAAAATAAAGTCCGCGAGAGCATACATTTATCTTTTAAGGTTAAGTCATTATAACCTTTTTTATGGAAATCAAATTTGATTTTAAAGTAATGCATTACTTGCGAGGGTATTTTCATTAACACAATATTGGGATAGGATGGGATAGGATGGGATAGGATGGGATAGGATGGGATAGGATGGGATAGGATGGGATAGGATGGGATAGGATGGGATAGGATGGGATAGGATGGGATAGGATGGGATAGGATGGGATAGGATGGGATAGGATGGGATAGGATGGGATAGGATGGGATAGGATGGGATAGGATGGGATAGGATGGGATAGGATGGGATAGGATGGGATAGGATGGGATAGGATGGGATAGGATGGGATAGGATGGGATAGGATGGGATAGGATGGGATAGGATGGGATAGGATGGGATAGGATGGGATAGGATGGGATAGGATGGGATAGGATGGGATAGGATGGGATAGGATGGGATAGGATGGGATAGGATGGGATAGGATGGGATAGGATGGGATAGGATGGGATAGGATGGGATAGGATGGGATAGGATGGGATAGGATGGGATAGGATGGGATAGGATGGGATAGGATGGGATAGGATGGGATAGGATGGGATAGGATGGGATAGGATGGGATAGGATGGGATAGGATGGGATAGGATGGGATAGGATGGGATAGGATGGGATACGATGGGACACGATGGGATACGATGGGTCACGCATAGCTACGACCTGTTTCCTTGAAAGAATGACTTTCGCCCATGTCTGCTTACGTCCTGGGGCTACCAGCGCCGGTAAAGGCAGGAACGGGCAGGCTCCGGAGTCCGCCTATACTACTCAGGTCCCAGAGGCGTTTAAACGTAGATTTTTCTCTTGCACGAGCATGCGGGCGGCGAGCATGCCTGGGTTGACGGCGCGTTGTGTTCAACACGCGCCTAAATGTGTCATCACAATGACGGGCCCCCCCTTAGAAGGCCAAAGCCTGCCGGGGTCGCGGAACTATCGAATTACCTTGACCCCGGAACGTAAAGGCCTATTATAGGATTTATAGGACACCGAGGATTTCAATCAGTACAAGTCTGACAGTCCCTCTTACCCTGCCCTGGGTAGGAGGACTCATTTGATGATTTACGTACGCATATTTATGTATGCTCCAGAATGATGGTTTACAGCTAATGTTGTTAATAAAGAAGCACTACATTGTTGAGTTCCGACCTCCACGCGAACGAAGTCGCGGGCACAGCTAGTGAAGAATAATTATTAATTCAATTAATAAAATTTTTAATTGAGATTCTTTCAATTACAATAGGTATAAATCTATGATTTCTCTCATCTCCACAAATTTCTGAACATTGTCCATAAAAAATACCTGGACGATTATAAAAAAGTTATAAAGAAAAGCGAAAGCGTTCCGATCGTCTATGTGACAGGCTTCAAACAATTCCATACATTACAAACAAAAACGCTTCACTTCGCGTTCGCTTCGCCTGTCTGTTTGACAATAGCTTAATAGTAAGTGATACCAATTTTTTTTCTTTGTAATTTACACAGGCCATCTACGGTTTTTCACAATAGCAGCTCGGACTTTTTTTAAACATACTTTAATACTACTCCGTAGGTTTCGTGATCGTATGAGTGACTGGGCAAACGATGTGTTCTTTAGTGGCCCAGAGTTTGAATGTTCGCGATAACTCACCCCTGTGAGGCATAATGCATATTAAGCCGTTGGTCCTGCGCCAGGTCTCTCTCCGGAATTATTGTCCAATCAGAATACGAGAGTAAAGGAACAATGAGTGTACGTGTGCCTGCGCACACACGCACTGCCCTATTAATCTCCCGCGCAGATGACTAATCTCACAAAGGCAAATGAAAGAGCTGTCCATTGCATAGTACATAACTGATCGAACATCATAACAGTTGTCGACTTGACCGGAAGAATTTCACATAAAATCTTCGTCTGAATGGTTTGACATTGTTACTTCTTACGAATGTGTTTATTGAATTGCATTTTGTTTATTTCCTAAGCCACTTAAACCCAAATCGCGTAGAAGGGCTAACACACTGGCGCAACTGTGATTTGTAGGCGAGCCATAGATGAGTCCATTGTGTGGACTGAATACACCATGGAATGGAGATAATTGCGGTGTGTGACCGTCAGCTGGTTTAGTTAAAAGCGATAACTTTATTTAAAAAAACCTTGCCCCACACTAGGAATTTATATGAATCGTGGGTTCGTTTACAAACATTAAACTCACATACACAAACGCCCAGACCCGTAACAACTATTTGCAGATCTTACAAATATTTGCTCCGTGCGGGAATCGAACCTGCGACACTCAGCGTAGCAGTCCAATTAGCTCAGTCACTGCTCCAATCGTGCTGTCTAACTAATACTTCAGTAGGAGACATTCAAAGAATTATTCCAAAGAGCTTTCACCTTGTATGAAAGAAGTTTCCAATGGCATCGATCATACCCTTTTTTTTAATAACATCACATCATCGTGAGGGTCGCGGGCAACCGATGAATGCAAGTGGCGAATTGTCGTTCGGCGTGGCGGCCTAAAAGGGAGGGCTATGTTCAGCAGTGGACGTCTTCCGGCTGATGATGATGATGATAACATCATTGACAAATCGTGCCTTATGGAATTTCTTAATAACGAGAATTTACCATTTCATGTCTTAATAGCGTTAATATCCTATAAGTATCTCATTATTTTTAAAACCTAGCACTTAAACTTTTACCGAAGCTCCTAATTAACGGCTTCGCCGCATACAATGCTGCTTACCTTGTAAAAATAATGAAACCTCTTATATTTACGATTATTTACCGGATGAAAAGTAACCACGTATCGAACATAACATTAAATTAAACTAGTAATTTTTAACCTTTAGAAAAATAAAGGGCGCTTTAGAGTTTCGAACCGGAAGTTAAACCAACGGAACCCATTCACATGTTTCCGAAGTCCGTCTGTCAGAAGGCTGTAGCTACTGATAGTACATAATAGGTACCTACGCAGTTTTCACAGAATGTGGAAACCGCTTAGTCAAGGGGAAAAAATCTAAAATCACATTATTTACAAAAGTAACACCGAAAGACCTAAATGTTGACGTACAGATTATCGAATGCCCTATACATATAATATTTATATGCATTACTCTTGCCTAAACAAGTAGCAGAAAATAGTGCGCAGGGAGCTAAGGAAGCCGTTGTTTTTTTTTTTTTGTGAATGAGTAACTAAATTCATCTTCACAAACTTTCGCATTCATGATAATTATTAGTAAGATTACATATGGGTATGTGGGTCTGTCTTCGTCTCTATAGTACGGATTCCTCACCCATCTTTCCATCTTTCTCCGCTGTGTCAACAATTATTCCAAACAAAGCGACGACATAACGACCGCTGTGACGTCACAACATGGCCGCCGTAACTTATAAATAGACACCCGTGACAGCTGACCCTTATCATTTCATAATGTATGATGTTCTGTCATGTGTTACATAGGTGAGAGAAAAGAAGGTATACCTATGGAAAATGTGTGGCTTGTGTGAATTGAGCTGACCCTTGTATGACCTTGTGGGAATCATATATCATAGGTGACAGATATACCCATATAAGTGCCTTGTACTCTTGTAATCCCCAATGATTTCGCCTGAGGTTGCTAATGGACTTTTGGTCCTAAGAATATGTAATACACATTTCAATATTCATGTTTAAGTCCTATGCAATGTAGATTTGATCCACGGTGTTCCTTCAATAGTCCTTACGTTCCTGGGCACGGTTACCTGTTTAGACAATCCCGGCAGTCGGTGGGCCCTCTATGGGGAACCCGTCAAATCGCTGACAGCTCTTTGGGGCGCGCGTGGAACCCGACGCGCCGTCGATCCGGGCTTGGTCCGTGATCGGAGGGCGAATCAGCCATTACTCGCCGACCGCGTGCCAAAAGTACCTTGGTCAAATTGAAATAATGCTTTGAGCTTGATTCCACTGTCGCAATATCTTAGTGAGAACCTTGAGTTATAAGGCAACATTACCTTTATTTGTATGTTTTCCTTAATCTTTCCCAAACCACGATCATTGAACGGAACACGTGCCATAATAAGAGTCGCATGAGACGACTTTTTTCAAGGTTGTTCCATGGTTGGGTAATCCAGGTAGTTAGGTACTTACCTGAGTTTCCTTCGTCCTGGTTTCCATTTATGACAGTCGTAACAAGCATTCAGTAGCCCAAGAATTCAAGGTATTATCGTTTGAACCACTATTTTTAGGTCACCTATTAAGTTTAGATTAACTATATTATTGTATCCCCATTTGGGCACGGGAATTTACGGAAATCATATTTCTGAGTACTAACTGTGTTGTGGACGTCTTACCACCAGTTGCTCCATGTACGTAAAATCTGGTATTCAGCTATTTCAGTTTAGTAAAGAAGAGAAATGGCTTAAGTAAATCAAGCCTTTTCTTTGTTGGAATTGTCTTCCAGTCTAACGGGAGGACTCATTTGATGATTTTACCACCCCAAAACAAAACGGTCACAAATCTAAGTAGATGTAGAGTCAAAAGACTATCAGCCTTTTACCGACTGAAAATACACCATATTCCGTTCAGTAGCTCTTTGCGTTCCAGAGTCACGGTTACCTTTCCAAGAGGTCCCGTGACCCAAGAAAATGTGACCATTGAAGTAATAATTTTGACTGCAAACAACACTAGGTACATAATACCTACTGCGTGTCTTTGTTATTTCCTTTACATGTACTTCCTATCAACGTTATCATAATATCATGACTGTATTTCTCTGTAACCTACGTACTACAGTAGTTACCTGCGGATTCAGGAATTTCTCTGTAAATACGCAGAATATCCTGATACAAGGCCTAAATCACATTGCCGGATCAGAAAATCGAACCTCAGAACCTCATGCTTAATATTTGCACTTGGCAACCACTAGACACTTTCTCAGTCATCTATGACCATTGACCATAGATTCTCGCATGTGTTATGTGTCATGTAAACATTAGTGACGTCACCATTGCGTGGTAACTGCGAGTATGCATCTGTTTAGCCTACTGAACGACGCATATTGGGGCTACCGCTGTTTAAATATGCATAACTTTGTGTTTGTTATGCGTAAAAATGATTAATATTTTATGCAAATTCAAAATATGATACATATTTTTTAAATATTTGATTTCTTTTTTTTAATTCTAGAATTCTTTTACTTAACATATTATCCAAGAACATTATGACATTTAATTACTTTTCTGAGATAGTGTGACGATTTGATCACGTTATTGGGGCAAACATAGTCAGATATTGACCAAAACAGAAAGGTTTTGAAGGAAAAAGGGAAGGTCTTGTCCAGCAGTGGGACACAAATAGGCTATAAAAATAATAATTGAAAGACTCAATTGAACCCATGTTTTCCCAATAGATTAAGGTAGTAGTGTCAACTCAACATTTCTCCAGTTATGTTTTTGCCCCATATAACAGGGAGCAACTTTGTTACCACTAAACCAATAAATGATAACAAGAGACAAAAGACAACGCAATGTCAAATAAAACCACTTTCCTTTTGTCTAGGTATGAAATAATCTCAAAACATAACATGGCCTCCAGCTACAACTGCCAAATATAGCAGCAGTACTTCACAGGCGGTGCTCAGCCATCAATCCATCATGTGGAAGCGATGCCCCGCCTTGGGGTCAGGAGGGTCAAGCTAACAAATGTTAAACAATGACCAACTACCTTCACATTGATTTCTCTATTTTGCAAGACAGCTCATAATACTGACAACTTACTTGTTTAAATAATAATTCCTGTGTAAGTCCCTTTTTTTCTGAGTGGGAAAATCCTCCCGGATCCTCCGACTGGGCGAGTGGAAACTCGCCCAGTCGGAGGATCCGGGAGGATTATGTCGAATTCAAACCGACTAAAAACCCACTATTCCTTCAAATACCATTGGTCGGGGGCCCTGGATATCTACGAATACATTCGCTCGCACCCCCAACTGGTATCGGCCCGCTGTTCACGACGGTTCTATCTCCATGTGCGATGTCCATCGCACGTTCTCTTTGAAGACGTTAAGTAACAAATTAAAACAGCGCGCCTCCTGTTAGAGTCTGGCTATAGAGCCCGATGTTCGTCACCCGCAGGCCCCTCTTTATGGTGGCCGGAGCTCATTTAGCGCCCTTCGTCGCCCGGCTGATCTTCGGGTACGGGAAGAGTGAGAAGCATGCTCTCTTCCCGCTCAGCCGCCTCCTCGGCGTGCATCACTTCCTCGGCCAAATGAGGTTTCCCTATTTAATAACTAGCACTCCGCTCGCGACTTCGGCGCTTGTTTCTAACTTCAAACTCAGTGAATTTAAATGCCCTGTCACCCTCCTTATTGGATGCATTTAGAAAATCTAAAAATGTATCCAACTAACATTATTCATCATCATCATCATCAGCCTTTAAATGTTCCCACTGCTGGGACACAGGCCTCCTCTCTGTGAGAGGGAGCAGGCCGTAATCTACCACGCGGGCCCAGTGCGGATTGGTAGATGTCACATGTCTTCGAATTTTTGGTTCTAGAACATGCCGGTTTCCTCACGATGTTTTCCTTCACCGTTTTGAGAGCAGTGGTGTTGAAATAAATTACACAAAGTAATGTGCCTGACGGGGTTCGAACTCACGACCTACACTCGTAAGTCGAGGCCGATAACACTGGGCCACCACTGCTCACTAACATTATTACTCTTAAAAAAATCTTTCACATTGAAGAAACCCGCTAATATCCGCATAATCTGTACCATTGTGACTTCATTTAACTGTAGGTTTTTATAATTAATTAGACCTGGTCCAATAACTTGACCCAATTCAATAACTGGACCCAATTCAATAACTGGATCCAATTCAATAACTGGACCTAATTTAATAACTGGACCCATTTCAATAACTAGACCCAATTCGATAACTGGACCCATTTCATTTACTGGACTCAATTCAATAACTGGACCCAATTCAATAACTGGACCCAATTCGCTTGTGTGCTTATAAACAAATAATAATCTATCTTCTATAATATAAAAATCAATTGCTGTTCGTTAGTATCGCTAAAATTCGAGAATGGCTGAACCGATTTGGCTAATTTTGGTTTTGAATTATTTTTGGAAGTCCAGGGAAGGTTGGGGTGCTAAGACAGGAAACCTCCACGTGCGTCCGTGGACTGGAGTTCCCTCTCGGATACGTCCGGGGGGAAGACCAGTTTTTCGGGCCGGTGCACCCTGGGATGCGGGCAAAAACTCTTCCTTAGGCACTGTGTGCCTAAGGGGTCTCTTTGCCCGTATGCAAATACCCTGTCGGGTGGACGCTCCAACGCGTGTCCCTCTGAATAGCAGAGGGCACAGCGGCGGAGCGGGCTTGCGGACGGTGAGTAATGGGTAAGCTCGCCGTCCGACCAGGTACCAAGCCCGGGTCGGTGGCGCGTCGTGTTTCGCGCTTCGCCGACGGGGCCCCTTATGGGGCCAAATGCCTGCCGGGGTCGCGGATTTTTTCTTAATCCAGGATACCGTGGCCCCGGAACGTAAAGGGAATCCGAAGGAACACGGGTGGATTTTAGTCAGTAAGAGTCTGACAGTCCCTTCCGCCCCACCCAGGGCGGGAGGAATCATTTGATGATTTTGCCACCCTAAAAAAAAAAAAAAAAGTCCAGGGAAGGTTTAAAAGGTAAAAAATATATATTCTGAGTCGTTTGTGTATGTGAGGTTAAATGTTCCTAGAGAGGGACAAAGTTCAGTTTCGCTTCGATGTATCAGTCAGTCAGCCAGTCAGTTTCTTCTTTTATAAATAAAGTTGCAAAAGGATCTAAGTATCAAGATACTTACTAGGCAATGCCTGACAATACGCAGGGTCTCATTGCAAAACCTACACGACCTATTTGCCTAATTTAGGAGCTAAACGTTTATTACCGTGGCCAGTACTTGGCCCCATTTTACGGAACCATAATCCCTGCTTCACCATAACTGCTCTCCATATAATGACATCATACGTTGCGCTATGGTCATCAAGTCATCACGCACACGTCAAAATTGACCTTTACTCATAGCTTGGATCCTATTACTTGAATTTCGTAACAATAGCCTGCAGTTGTTACTGACATTATTAA
Organism: Agrotis exclamationis; assembly: GCA_950005045.1. Lineage (NCBI taxonomy): Eukaryota > Metazoa > Arthropoda > Insecta > Lepidoptera > Noctuidae > Agrotis > Agrotis exclamationis. Next base: position 23,793,898 of record OX465426.1, read on the forward strand.
AGTTAGCATTTGGAGTTCTAATTGGGAATGGCGTTAAATTTGGTTCATGAATATAACACAACGTACGTGGATACTATCAATGACAAAAAGGGCGCCTTACTACCTCTTTACATGTAGGTGTGCTATCAGTTGAACAAAGCGGAATAAACTACGCGAATATAAAGAAAAAAAAAAACATAATCCATATTTGTAAATAGATTGGTGATCTAAAGACTTTTTTTTTTTAGGTGGTAAAATCATCAAATGAGTCCTCCCCCGGGCAGGGCGGGAGGGACTGTCAGACTTGTACTGACTAAAATCCACGGTGTCCTTCGATAGCCCTTTATGTTCCGGGGTCACGGTAATGAGATAAGTCCCGCGACCCCGGCAGGCTTTGGCCCTCTAGAGAGGGGGCCCCGTCATTATGCTGACGCTCTTTGAGGCGCGCGTGGAACACAACGCGCCGTCGATCCGGGCATGGTCCATGGTCGGGCAGCGAGTTGCCCTTTACTCGCCGCCCGCGTGCCCGCGCCTACGGTGGCCGGAGATCGTCTTGCGACGTCCGTCGCCGTGGGCGTCCACCACTGCGGGTGGGGCGGAGTGAGGTCACTGTCCTCTCTCTCACGCGGCCCGCCTCCTCCTTCGCGAGCATTACTGCTTCGCAGAAGGAGGCGACCGCTTCCCACTCCGTCTCGCCCCGCAACATGGCCGCAACCAATGCCGGGCGCGAGAGGTCTCCGCCTATCGCCGCCGTGAGGACACGTCGGTGCTCTGCCCAAGCGGGGCAGTCTTGCACCGTATGCTCTACTGTGTCCTCCGGGCGATCTTCGCAGTGGTGACACCCAAGGATCTAAGGACTTAGGAAAAATGTAATTTAATAACGACTTCCTTTTTCCATCAGATTCTCCCACTCGTCCACAACCTTTATGGCCTTTGTCACTCAGGAACAATGCAGCCGTCTACAGGTGAAACAATTTTTTGAAATGGGCACAGTAATTTTTGAGATTACTCATACCAAACATGCAAAAATACAAATATTTCCTCGATAATATAAGTACAGATGATGCAGATGCTACAAGGACAGTAATTATGGAAAGAAACGCCTTAAAGGCGATTACCACTTGTCTCCCTTGGGCAACATCACCCAAAAAGATTTGCAATTCTTTTAAGAGGCTATCGAAGGAAATCTTATCCCATGTTCGGCCATACTGTTGCAGTACAAAATGATTGCCAAGTCTGTCACGTTGCAGCGCTTGACTACTGCCATACATTTGTTTGCATTTCCCTTCTAATGTAAGTATTCTGCTTGGAGTTTGTCGTTGACACTCGCATGTTATTTCTTATTTTGTTTTATCGTTTCCCCCACTCTGAATTAGGTTGGTACTCCAATTTCGTGGGTGCTTTTACAAACATAGACACTTACATACACAAACACCCAGACCCGGAACAACTACTTGTAGATCATACAAATATTTGTTCCGATGCGGGAATCGAATCCACGACATGCTACGCAGCGGTCGATCGTTCAACCACTGCACCAATCGTGCCGAATAATGAAGATATAAACTTTAAAATCAAGATAGTGAAACAAACTATTTGTACTAGCTCGCCTTGCGTAGAGATAATGATAGCAATCTGATGCAGTCGTGACGTGTGGCTCATCTGAGATTTATGAGCTGTGAATGTTACGTGTTACTCATTAACAGAGGTTCTTTTTATTAATTGTAGATCGTGGGTTACTTACCTGCCGTAAGATAAGAAGTGTCTTTCCCGGTCGAGCTAAAACCTCTACTTATTAAAACCGTCCTGCTATTTTGTTTTTTATAGGGACAAACCCACCACACTATTCCCAAACTACTGCAACTCCTGAAAGCCAGAATCAACAGTGGCAACCACCAGAAAAGCGCCGAGACGATGAAGCTCGACGTGTTCCGGAGAATGAATTTACCTGTCTTGGATCCTGCAACGAAATTAATCAGAAAAAATAGTGGAGGAGTAGGAAAAATATGTTTCCACTTCCCTCCATGCAAGCAGGAGACAGAACAAAACAAGGCCAATAGGCACAAAGGGACATTAAATCTGGGAGAAGCCCAGTTTTTTAAATATAATATGCATTCGTAATGCATGCGTGCACCATGATTTTGAAACTAGGTACTTTATTCTACAAACTAGTTATTCCCCGTGGTTCCATCCCAGTTGCTCGGCTCCTATTGGTCTTGATGTGATCGTTAATGCAAAGTTTTCTAAGGATTCCTCGATAAATGGATAATCTAACACAAACATATTTTTTCAATTCGACCCAGTTGCTCATTAGATTAGAGCGTTCAACCAAAAAATCTATTCAGCTTTATAAAAAACTTGAGAGGTGTCAAGGGACACCCGGTGGAAGTTACTGTATACACTCAACAAAAATAATCGTCGCAACACCACACTGTTCAATGCGAAATAGAAAGACGAAACGAAAATATCTGGCTTGCTTTCTATAAGAGAGAGAGAGAGACAGACAGAGAAACATGCGCACGCCGCACGGCTTACAATAGCTTACTATAGCAAAAAGTGTCGTTACAACTTTTCGTCTTAATTTTTTCCGTCTAGCCCCCTTTTGTAACGCGCGATAAGGAACTTCGTACCCGTAATAATAATATTATGTAAGTAGTAATAGACAATAAAGATTTGTTGATAGACAAGTTTAAATACTCAGGATCTGCTTTGTGACAAAAATAGACATACTCGCAACAAAAAAGTAAGTGTTATATTTTAAAAAGATTGCACTATCAAGAATTGCCTCACTCATAAATAGTCACGCTATTTATTAAACATTGCCTCCCCATGCAACATGTCTTGCAATACGGCACATATATCCCCAATGTTGCAGTAATTAGTAAACTTCATTATGTAACGATAGAACGACCATTATGTCCGCTAGTTACTACTTTTTTACTACTATTAGGTTCTAAGAAGGCCAAGAGGTCAATAGCTCAATATTTTAGAATGGAATAATTGTTCTAACAATAATTTTGAGTTTGTTACAGTTGCTGTTATGTTTGCAAATCTACGAGTGGATAGATTTCAAATAAGCTGACCTGTAGTTTTATTGTAAAATGTGTTTATTTAATAATTACTTCCATTCTACTTAATATCGAATTCTCTGATTGACAACGAAAGTCATCAAGTTTCTTGGATAAAAGTGCCTTATAAAGAACACTTTTAAAATCATCAAATGAGCCCAGACCCATTACTGTCAGACTCGTACTAACTAAAATTCACGGTGTTCATTCAACAGCCCTTTACGTTTCAGGGTCACGGTTACCTGATAAGGCTGTCCAGAGACCCCGGGATTTTTGTCCATGATTCCCGATATCCACCCCCATTTGTCCATCAGTGGTGGACAGCGAAAGCGAAGGCGCGACCATTTCTCGTATCTATTTTATTTGGTTAGTCTAAAGGAGGCTTGCTAGTTCTATGGCATAAAGTTTGAGCACCATAACCAAGCGGCCAGTAACAGCAATAAAGCCTTCATCACCTGCTATGCTATTCTCAATAAGAAATCTCATCGCTGGATCTACGATGTGCTCTTCGACGTGACAGCTTTGAGATCGTCCAATCGCGAAGCGCGAGCGCTCATCATTCGCGCCGCGCGATTTTAAGCTATTGTCAAACAGACAGGCGAAGCGAAGCGTTTTTGTTTGTAATGTATGGAATTGTTTGAAGCCTGTCACATAGACTATCGGATCGCTTTCGCTTTTCTATGTGACAGGTTTCGGATCGCATTCGCTTCGCCTGTCTGTTTGGTTTATTCCACTTTGTTCACCTGGGTGATATCACCTGGATGAACAAAGTGGACAACGTTGGTGTCCTCAATTCACCTCGGAAAAATATCACCTGACCCAAAGAAGTTTTCAATATCTTTAGTGTCAGTAGCTTCGCGGGCATGCGGGCGGCGAGTAAAGGGCAACTCGCCGCCCGACCATGGACCATGCCCGGGTCGACGGCGCGTTGTGTTCCACGCGCGCCTCAAAGAGCGTCAGCACGATGACGGGGCCCCGCCCAAGAGGGCCAAAGCCTGCCGGGGTCGCGGGACTTATCTCATTACCGTGACCCCGGAACATAAAAGGCTATTGAAGGACACCGTGGATTTTAGTCAGTACAAGTCTGACAGTCCCTCCCGCCCTGCCCGGGGTGGACTCATTTGATGATTTTACCAAGCTAAAAAAAAAAAAAAAAAAGTGTCAGTAGCTTAAATTTAGCAGAGCACTGCGGCCGCGCGGTCACAAGGATGTGTTAATGGAGATTAGCACTGCTGGTTACTCGGCTATCACCACGTCTGTCAATCAACGTGGCGCTACCGATATGATCTAAAGTAGGGGTGTCCAAAAGGTCGATCGCGACTATTAGTCCAGTCGATCGTGGCAAGGCAAAAAACCAACTATTGCAGCATCATCTTGTATCATTTTTAGGGTTCCGTACGTCCGAATACAAAAACGGAACGCTTATAGGACCACTCGTGTGTTCGTCTGTCTGTCGCTTACAGTCAATTATCTCCGAATCTACCTACTAGACCGATTGAGTTGAAACTTGGTACACATATCAATTCCTGTGACCCAACCACATAGGTGTGACGTGAATAGATGAAATCTGTATGTGGGAGGTAATTTTTTGTGGGGAAGGGGAAACTTAAAAAAAAAATTGAAAACTGCATCGTGTGACATATCAAATGAAAGGTGTTGTTGAGAAGATCTTAAATGTATTTTTTTGTAATTTTAAAATAAATAGTTTCCAAGTTATTCAAAAAAATAGACTAAAATTGACCATCCCCCCCCCTTATCTCCGAAACTACTGAACCTAAAATTTTGAAAAAAATACAGAAATTAGTTTTCTACTTATAGATTATAGGAAAACCTATAAGAAGTCCATGATATTAAAATAACATGGTAAATCACTCAATATTGTGCGTATCAATTTCGGTCAGATTTAAAAACACGTGATAGGTAACATCGTACGGAACCCTCTTCACGCGAGTCCAACTCGCACTTGGCCGGTTTTTTCAATAATTAATTCGCTGTTCCGTCACGTATTTATCCTCTATTCGCATAAAAAGGAAACAATCTCACATAATTATGATATGAAAAGAAACTCCTAAAACTGGTCAATAAAATATAATTATACTACATGATTGTGTACTAAATAAATTATGCTGTTTCATTTAAGCTTTCAAGAAGTATGTAAAATTGGTAGATCGCACAGGGTTTTGTTAGTAAACAGTAGACCTTATGTCTAATCAAGTTGGCCACCCCTGATCTGCACGCTCTTCACCAAACTGATAAGAATCTTAATGAACCAATAAATTAATGTCCGAACTACTAAAGTAACTTCCGAATTCTTAATCGTTCTATTCGTTCGTTCGTAAACGGCAGTATATCACGATAATAAAAAAAAAAACCGGTTTGCATACTTACTTTCAAACGAATTTGATTGAATTAATCTTAATTTGTTATTTTACATTTAACATGTTGTTTTTGGTATAAATATGATAATTTCTTAATAAATTAATGTGACAACACGATTGGCGTAGTGGCTGAGCAGCCGACTGCTGTGCAAACTGTCGCGGGTTCGATTCCCGCACGGAACAAATATTTGTATGATCTACAAGTAGTTGTTCCGAGTCTGGGTGTTTGTGTATGTGAGTTTATATGTTTGTATACGAACACACGATATAGAAGAAATTCCTAGTGTGACGGCAACTTTTTTTTTTAAGAAAATAAAAGAAAGAAAATCTATAACTATCGGGGCCGCGGTAGACCTCGAAAGAGATGGCGGGACGAACTGGATATCTTCCTTGAGAATTGGAAAGAGGTGGCTCAAAGTCGTGAAAGTTGGAAAGAATGGAGGGAGGCCTTTGCCCAGCAGTGGGACAGTTCAGGCTAATAAAAAAAATATTAAGCTGAAGAGTTTGGTTGAACGCGCTAGCTAACCTCAGGAACGTTATATACGTACAGGGTACTGAAAAAATCTTTATGTGTTGGATAGTCCATTTATCGAGGAAGGCTATAGGCTAAATAACATCACGCTACGACCGATAGGACCCCAGCAGAGGTAAAATCGCGGAGAACAGCTAGAATTATGTCATAAAGATACTTATTATGTAGTACTAGGTGTGTATTGGATAACTGGATACTGTTTGCGGAATTGATTAAAACCTCACGAAAAGTAAAAGTTCAAAAATAAAGAGATTTGGTAAAACAAATAACGATTACTATCAGAAGAGGTCACGAGGTAATTTCGCACCTCAATGCAATACTTTGTCGCAGGCAACATTTGATCGTCACTATGTAGCCACTGTCAAAGTGAATGTATCTTTGTTACGGAAACAGTAATCACACAATATTAATAATCACCTTCACGATATTGGTAGATGGTTATATATTTGATTATGTAAATAAGTGAACTCGGATAACTTTGACATCAAAACTCATCGTCTTTGACATTAAAGATAATCGCTGAAAGATGCACTAGAGCATTTTTCAGCGATTATTTTTATGATCGGTCAGACAATATTTTTAAGCTATTGCATAGCTTTTATCGCAGGCTCTGAGCGCGGCGGGCGCGAAAAACCTAACGAAAAAACCTGACCACATTTGACAGCACGTCGTTTCAGTTCGGGAGACTTCGGCAATCATAAAGGTACGGACAGACGTGCTCATAAAGGTACGAAGAGGGATTTACTTTTTCTTACTGATTCTAAACGGCCAGCTACAAAAGGAGTTTTCACAATGAAACTTACTTATAAAATTCTTCTACAACAAAGAAGTTCTTTATTACAGTAGTGCACCACAAACATTTTAAATAAATTATATTCTCGTTAAATATACGCGGTAAGCGATTTTTTTCTTTAAAAAAAATGTTATGCAATAGCTTCACCGCGGCAGTCTCCGAGTGTCACATGTATTTTTTTTTTACTAATACAAACGTTGCCCCACACTAGGATTTCACCTGTATCGTGAGTGCGTTTACAAACATAAAAACTCACATACACAAACACCCAGACCCGAAACAACTACTTGTAGATCAAACAAATATAAATTCTGTGCGGGGATCGAACCCACGACACGATGCGCCAACCGTGTGATGTATTTCAAATCTCTTCTAAGAGTGGTCCAGTATCAATAACAACTCCCTTAAGAATACAAATGAAGTGAGTCGAGACACAGTATAAAGACATCTACATTCTGCACAATAAATGATGAAAGTTTAATTTATAAACCAAATTAAAATGAGTCTTTATTTTATTTTATTGGCAATATTTGCTGCTATTTTATAACGTAGTAAATAAATACTTTTTTTTATCGTGGTAAAGTCATCAAATGAGTCCGCCCACCCCGGGCAGGGCGGGAGGGACTGTCAGACTTGTACTGACTAAAATCCACAGTGTCCTTCAATAGCCCTTTATGTTCCGGGGTCACGGTAATGAGATAAGTCCCGCGACCCCGGCAGGCTTTGGCCCTCTAGAGGGGGGCCCCGTCATTATGCTGACGCTCTTTGAGGCGCGCGTGGAACACAACGCGCCGTCGACCCGGGCATGGTCCATGGTCGGGCAGCGAGTTGCCCTTTACTCGCCGCCCGCATGCCCGCGAGTAAATAAATAGGTACTTAGTGTAAAGTACAAAATATAAGTTCAATATACAACACAAAGTCTTGCCTATTATTATATCTGTCTCAATCTTTTTTATACATTAATTTATGTAAACCAATAATAATAGTCAAAAAAAAAACGCCAGTTCTCACGACGGTAGCTCTATATTTAGAGTACTTTTACTCTCTCCATCGAAAACAGAGCCAGTATTATGTCACGGCTGACATTCACAAAACTTGTAAGTAAATAAGTTTTAACATAAGTTACAGTTAAGCACACTCGGCTCTCATCTGACCAGTACTTGTACTTACCGCACGCAAACACTTCAGTTTTTACGTAGAATGTGATTCAGGGTCAGGTTCAATATTCACTTTAAAATAGAAAGATTAGGATAGATACGCGACTAACGAGCGACTCGGTGTCCGACAATGGACCATGCCCGACGTTCGGTCGACGGCGCGTTGTGTTCCACGTGCACCTCAAGGAGTGTCAGCAAGATGACGGGGCCCCCCTCTAGAGGGCCAAAGCCTGCCGGGGTCGCGGGACTTATCTCATTACCGTGACCCTGGAACATAAAGGGCTATTGAAGGACACCGTGGATTTTAGTCAGTACAAGTCTGACAGTCCCTCCCGCCCTGCTCGGGGTGGGAGGACTCATTTGATGACTTTACCACGCTAAAAAAAAACTATTTTATTTATTCACCATTTCACTGGACACAATGCCTCAGTATTTGCCTCAGTATTACAAAAAAAGCTTACATTTATTTAGAAAAACTTTAAGCACTTTTTAATTTATTTTTGTCTAGCTTTTGTCGTGTCTTTACTGGACAGAAGCCACACCCCACTCCTACTTCTCTTATGGCGTCATCATCGTCATCATCTCATCTTCAGCCTATAAATATTCCCCCTGCTGGGACACAGGCCTCCTCTCTGTGAGAGGGAGTGGGCCATAATCCACCACGCGGGCCCAGTGCGGGGTGATGGCGTGCTTTATATTAATTCTTTCTTGTTTGTCTAGCGAGTTGGTGATACAGACTGCCTCGGACATCATGGTCTTTTTTTGCAGGAGTGCAAGTCGGATGACCCGCCACGCCAGCATTAATGACACCCAGTGAATTGGCACGCTACATGTTGAAAACACTTGACTCGCCCGGTATTACCTACAAGCTTCTTAAACACACATCATCATCATCATCAGCCTTCAATGTTCCCACTGTTGGGACACAGACCTCCTCTCCGTGAGAGGGAGTGGGCCATAATCCACCACGCTGGCCCAGTGCGGGTTGGTAGATGTCACATGTCTTCGAATTTTTGGTTCTAGGACATGCCGGTTTCCTCACCGTTTTGAGAGCAGTGGTGATGAAATAAATTACACAGTGTAATGCGCCAAGCTGGGTTCGAACCCACGACCTACAACTCGTAAGTCGGGGCCGATACCACTGGGCCACCACTGCTCTTTACTTTTTACAAGGTCTAATTCTAGTTAACTACCCTTTAAACTTATATATTTCGGGAACAGGATAAAGTACCTACTTCTATTTTCTGTATATAAATATCTAAATTTTAAAAGCTTCGCTAAATATGTTTATCTAGATTAAAAAATCTTTAATGTCTACTCACATTGTTTTTGAATACCTAACGATATCCTATTAGATCCCGAAAAAGGTTCCTACAAAGAACAAAAACTGTGTAAGTAGGTAAGTAGAGACAAAAGGGGTTGATTCAATTATCCTTTTTTACCCCTGAACATCTACAACGACGTCTCATACTTACTAAAGGATTCAGAATACGTTATCCGAGAAATATTTTACAGTAACCTGATAATAAGAGCCAAGAGGTCAAAGACCTAGGTACTTACTTCACAAAAGGAGCAGTCAACGCGCAGGCCATATCTCTTCATAGGTAAGGTTCATAATCTGACGGCGAGTCACCCTTTACTACCCGTCCGCATGAGACGTCCGTTGCCGTGCGCATCTCCCGCCGCGGTTGGGTCGTGAGGTGGAGGCTGTCCTTTTCCTCACGCGTCCCATCTCCTCTTTCGCTAGCAAAACTGCTTCGCAGAAGGAGGTGTCTACTTAAGATATGGACCTCAAATTACCTAGAACATTCCCAAAGACTAATTCAAATCAATAATCCGCATATTCCATTCGCTGTTTGATTCTCAAAGTGCAGCTCATTACAATCGCTTACTACGCGAAGTTCCGGTCATTTACGATCTCTACCGGTTGAAAGTATCTCACCGCTTAGAAAGGATATTAACATTATCTACTCTTATGTAATTTCGGTTTGAGCTAGACTACAACATGTCATGTCATGTAAAGTAGAATTCACTGAAAGTTGTTCAGTAGGTTTACGATATACGTATCGAGAGCAAAATAGGAAGGTTTTTCTAGATTCATTTTAATTGATATTATGCAATATTGATAACGATAAAAAATTATTAAATCCTAACCCTTTCTAATCTTGACTCTAATCTACATACTACATATATAAAAATAAGTCGGGTTTTCCTTCCTGACGCTATAACTCCAGAACGCAGGAACCGATTTCCACGGTTTTGCATTTGTTGGAAAGGTCTCAGGCTCCGTGAGGTTTATAGCAAAGAAAATTCAGGAAAAAAAAAATCTTCTTTTAATCACCAAACGAAATGTTACTTATAAGAATCTGGTGGCGAAACGGAGTTCGCCGGGTTTGCTAGTACCTAAGTATTTTATAAATGCAATACGTTTTTTTCATTTGTTTTTCACAACCAAACCACTGAACCAATCATCCTGATGTAAGCAACTTGCATACCGAAAAAAAAGGGCTATTCCCGAGAAAAACAACAATAACTACTATAACGTTCGAATTTGATAATGGATGGTGCCACATTTACGACATTTACTATCCGCATTGATTGCCAAATTGTAAATTAACGCAAGCGAAAGCTAAAGCAACAGCTAATATTCTAAATTGTAAAATTAAATAAATTAATTTTTACATAAATTAATATTTTATAATTGATTTACATAGACGATTTATATTAGATGACATTAATTAATCTATGTAAAACAAAGCAATATTAGGTATTATTATTTTTAAAAACAAAACTCAACGCCTCTGTAATCCCTGAATAGTAAGACAGAGTTTCACTCAATTGTATACACACAATTTACCAATTTATCAATGACTACCAAAATAAGTGTTACACCACAGTGTAGCAACACACGCGACAAACAGCGCTTCATTTACGAAAACAAACAAAAAACAATTTATAAAAACATAATTCGCTACCATAATCAATCAATGTGTTGGGTCACAGTGCACAGTGCGCACACTGACGCAAAACCCAAACAAAATTCACACTCCACATCACCTCCAGTGTGCGGAAAATCAATTACCCGTGAAATGCTTACGTCACGCGACACGTGCCTGATGCAAGATTCATTACCGTTAAATATTTACATGGTAAACTATGGAAAATGTGTTTTTGTGTTTCTTGGGCTAAGTCACTAAATTGCTGGGTCAAATCTGATTAGGGTTGCGTATCCACGTAATAGTTAGCGAAACGTGTTTTTAAGTAACTAAAAGTGAAATTATTATGAAAACGAAAAGAGGTAATCTTATCGTTAAACTTCTACTTTATAACCTGTATTTTCCATATCAGCGACGTAAGCCGTTCGTGTCCTCCCAAAAATGCACAAACAGTATTTATTTAAAATACAAATGCAGTTTATGACAAAATCATTGATTTATTATATCAAGAGTTACGATTACTTTTGTTTTTGATACTATCTTTGTATCACATCTAAAACATGAAACAATTAGGTAATATCTTTTGATTCCTAAATGTTATCACATCAACAATCAGTTCTATGTTTAGACAATAACAATCGTGACTGTCTGTAAATTAACCTTAAAATAAATGTTGAAACAATGTAAAACAACAAAGAATAAATCGATTCAATATAATAATTGTACTGCGAAATCTTGACATTGTTCAGACACGCAAATATTTCTATTATTGGTGGCACGCATCTTTTTGGGCCTAGTTTGTTGCCTAAACTTTTTATTTACGACTTCTTTTGTAGTCATTAGTTACTGCTTGGACACCAGCTATTATATAGACATGTGTGGTCTATTGACTGCGAAGAATAAAAAGTGAAAACTTGTAATTGGCCATATTGTTGTTACTGTCTATACTACTGTCTGTCTAGCTGTAAGTTTTCCAAAAATAATAAAATAAAATACTTAGAAATCACGACACTATTATAGCTGTTTTGAATCCGAGGTTTAACCACAGAAGGCTCGTCAGGAAATGGGTGGTTGTACCGATGTTTTCGTGATTTTTTCTAATAAAATGACATTTTCATATCTTCCGCCTATCAAATTCTATCGCATTCTCCTTCTCCTCCTAATTAAATAATACAATTAAACCGCCTCATAAATATAAAAAAACACATAAAATTGATTTCACAAATAAACACACACGACGTGGTCTAACTACAACTTCACATTTAACCACTGTGCATGTAATAGACCTAAACCCGCAATTTGTAACAGATATCGTGCAATGGATCGTATCATTAGATTCTCACATTATATTTGTTACTGGGTATGCTTCAAACATCCTTTCATTATACGTCATTTAATACAGTGTTTCAATTAAAGAGCACTTTATTTTACGTGGTAAAATCATCAAATGAATACTGCCACCCAGGACAGGACGGGACTGTCAGTCTTGTACTGACTAAAATCCACGGCTTCCTTCAATAGCCCTTTACGTTTCGGGGACACGGTTACCTGCCCCCCTAGCCAAGTCACAACAAGTCGCAAACGATAATCGTAAACGATTGGTACTCCCCAATAGATTTTCAACTTTATAGCCAAGAGGCTAAAGTTGAAAATCTATTTAAGATTTCTGGGCAGGAATGATCGAAAACGATAAGCAATCTTCACCAGATCTTCAACGTTATACCCAAGCACATAAAGTTGAAAATCTATTAAAGCCTACTCAGCGTTTGCGTTAATCGTTTGTAACATGGCTACAGGGCCTGATACTCCCTCGACCCCGGCAGGCTTTGGCCCTCTAAGGGTCCGCGTCATATTGCTTACGACTCTTTGAGGAGCGCGTGGAACCCGACGCGCCGGGACACCCTTTGAGTACGGAACAAAACTAAATAAAAAGGTGATAAAGGTGAAACACAGCTAGAAGGCCTGTAGACTGTATCCAAGCAATAGTGAACTTTGTAGTCTGATTCCCTATGACTCGTGCATTTTTAAAATCGCATTTTCAATCATCATCAGACTATAAATGTTCCCACTGCTGGGACACATGCCTCCTCCGAGGCCGTTACCACTGGGCCACCACTGCTCATGCATGCATGCATGCATCTGCATTTTCAATATGGATGTCGAAATAGGAACATCGAGATTTGTACATGAGTCATAAATCAAATTCCCCGGCGTCATGATACGATGAGAAACCTCCAGTTTACAGCTTCACTGACATCATTATAACAATAAGTTTCGTTATAAAGGATCGCTATCATATGTTATGAGGTCAATTAACGCTCGAACTTATTGTTATCATTATTTCTTGATAATAATAACTTCGAACAAAAAGATATAAAAGATTGTCCGCCAGAATTCAAACCATATTGTTTTACTTAATTGCTGTAATCAATTTTGAAATGTCGATATTTATGGGCTCACTGTCCTAAAATGCATAATGAGATAACCTGGGAATTAAACTCTGGACTTTCAGCAATCACTCTCGACCTCGAGCTAAAGAGAAATATAGTGAAGGCTTTGGCGCAGCTTTTTAAAAACACCGGTAGGAAACCTATGGAATTCTGCGCTACGTCCATCACTGAATATCGATTGTTCGATCAACCAATTTCAATCAAAGATATTTAAATACATAAGTATTCTTTTTAGGGTTCCGTAGCCAAATGGCAAAAACGGAACCCTTATAGATTCGTCATGTCTGTCTGTCTGTCTGTCCGTGTATGTCACAGCCACTTTTTGTCGAAAGTACAAGAGCTATCCTGTTGAAACTTGGTAGAAAGATGTATTATGTGAACCGCATTAGGATTTTCACACAAAAAGCAAAACAAAACAAATTTTGGGGGTGCCTCCCATACTTAGAATTGAAAGTCAAAAAATATTTTTTCACCAAACCCATACGTGTGGGGTATCTATGAATAGGTCTTTAAAAATGATATTGAGGTTACAAACATAATTTTTTTCTAAACTGAACAGTTTGCGCGAGAGACCCTTTCAAAGTGGTAAAAAGTGTGCCCCCCCCCCCCGTAACTTCTAAAATAAGAGAATGATAAAACTAAAAAAAATATATAATGTAGACCTCAACCAAAACTACCAACGAAAATTGATGAGATACAGTTAGCAGTTTTTGAGATATAGTACATTTTCAAAAACCGCAAATATAACTTTGCCATTCATACAAATACTATGAAAAACAAAGTTATTTTTATTGTTTGTGTATATTACTTACTAATCTCAATATAATTATATCTCTAATCTATGCTTGCTGCTACGGAACCCTTCATGGGCGAGTCCAACTCGCACTTGGCCGGTTTTTTAGCTGGCAATATCATCAAATGACTGACTGTGACAATGATTCAGGCAAAATTGTATTCTACTCACAAGATTTGAAGATACTTTAGATTTAACAGTACGCTTGTGAACCCTGAAGGATAAGCAGAGTTGAACATAATTCATCTACGTATCTTAAGTCTATTACAAAAATGGTCTATAGTCACTATTACTTATTTTTTATATCTAGGCAATGGTTATGAAATCTTTAAAAACAAACAATAGGCCTTAGCTTTAATAGCAAGTTCATGGTATTTCCTAGAACATAAAGCACCACAACACGACGACAATAAAACCATAGCGAGGCTGTTGACACCTACATGACGTCGTCACGACTGCTGATAACATCTCAGATTAGAAGCCTCTGCCAAGGTTCATCTCACCGTTTTTGGCACAACTGACATGTTTGTGACACTGCAATCCTTCCTGCGAGTGTCCTTCGTTGTATAAGTCGTGATATTTTCTTTAAAAATGATGTCATTGCATTAGAAAATGAACTTGAACTTAGACCTCCACGACTTTTCTATTCTTAGGTATTACGTTTGCAGAATTTGTTGTTGGTAAAGCAGTTATCGTGCACTTGAAACCATACAAATTTATACCCTGAATGAAGGGGTGTACGATGCGAAATCGAAATTTCGAATGCCAAGTAATCGATGATCAGTCAGTTGACCGTTAGTTGGACCGGAAGACGCAGCGTAGGTAGGCCTCCCACTAGGTGGACCGACGACATCGTGAGGGTCGCGGGCAACCGATGGATGCAAGTGGCGAATTGTCTTTCGGCGTTGCGGTCTAAGGGGGAGGCCTATGTTCAGCAGTGGACGTCTTCCGGCTGATGATGATGATGATGAGTTAGTTGATCGACCGGACTTGTTCCTATGACATTATGACTTGATCAACATCAGTAGAAACCCAGTCCTAATGACTGGGTTTCTACTACTTATGTTCTTGTCGTCCTAATTATGTTCTTGGAGAATCATGTTTAAAAAAAGATTAACCCGCTTGGCTGTTTTTATATTTTCAAGCATGACACAGGGTTAATAAAAAAAATTGCAGATTACAGATGACAGTTGACTGATGTTATTCACAGATGGGGCTGCATGCTATCGCTCATCAGCATGGACAGCATGGATCTAAATGACAATCATCACGAGCATGGATTTTTTGTAAATGCATTTGACAATAATAGACAAACAGGTATAAGATCAAGTCTAGATCTTCACTAATCGCCTTTTAAGCTGAACTATTGTGTATCCAAAAACAAACTACTTTACAGATCTACGTAATAGTTCCAAAGAAGCGTTTTTCTTGGCACTTTGCCTAAAGAAATAAAGAACTAAAAAGACGCTGTAATTGCACGTCAAAATGTCTCACAGCACGTGCGCCTGGGCATCTGTTAACACGACATCTCTAGTGTCAAACATGAATACAAATTGCCTTATTGGACTAGAACTTGAGACCAATGATTTATCTCGCTGCGTGTCTGATAACTACCGGATCTGCTTGAATTTCACCAAAAAATGCGCTGATGTAAGTCAAGTTGACATCCTGCCAAAATGCGGGATCAAATAGTGAATGTAAAATAGAATTATTGAAATCGGACCAAGATAGGAAAAGTGCTTGGTCATACATAAAAAAATATACATGTCGAATTGAGATAGAGAGTTGGTTTTATAAGGGGAAGTTTGAAAGTGACGCCTGTTACAGAAAAAATGAAAGGGAATCGTCTGTCTTGGTATGGACATGTGATGAGGAGAGATGAGACTCATGTGACTAAGAGATGGATGGAGAGGAAGAGGAAGGCCAAAGAAAAGATGGATAGATTGTCTAAGGAATGATATGAATGAAAAAGGAGTCAATGATACTGTGACGTCTGATAGGAGAGAATGGAAGAAAAAAACGTGTTGCGCCGACCACAAGTAAAATGGGATAAGGGCAGGAAGATGATGATGATGATGATGTCGGTTAGAAATCTATTTCTGTGTCCGCAAGTAAATGATCAGTCAGCGGACCGGGTGCGGACAACAGACAGTTTCATAGAAAAAAGAAATTGAATAAAATTTTTCCTTAAATCTGATCTATAAGATAAGATAAGATAAGATAATTTGTTTATTTGTCCAAAACATGAGTATACACACACATAGCATGCAGGATGTTACATCTGACATTCTCTATAGTAAACAACATCAACTTATGCACATATTTTTAAATTCTTTGTCCCCCATTATTCGGGCAATTATAACTAATTTCCCCTGTATCTTGGATGCGTTTACGAATAGTTCAACGTACACAAACCTTTAGGCCATTAAAATATTAGTTCCCTTCGTTAATCGAACTCGCATCACGCAGCGCAGGAGTCAATGGCTCACTCACTGCACCAATCGTACCGCCAAACTATAGCTATCTTAAACCATCCAAAATTACCTCTTTCACTTCGTTCACTTTAATATATCGTACCTAAATCATCCACGCACAGTTGCACACTGGTTGCAAGTACCTACTACGCACATGACCTTTCAGAAAGGTCATCGTAAAAATATCCAATAAACAAAGGTAATTTAAAAAAGTCCCAAACAGCTCCTGATTCATACGGCTCATTATTATTCATTATCTCCACTCCCCAACATTTATAATGAGGTCATTATGACGTCTCCTTCAACTTGTTTTCAGGTGTTTTATCGCGAGGCTTGGGTTTATCAGAAAAATCTTGGAAATTGTATAGATGTACTTGGAAACTGGGTCAACATTTATTGGTAAACTTGGGGACGGAGGAAGCAGAAGTGTTTTTTTATCTATGATTTATTCACATGCTAAAATAGGAACTAGATTTCTAAGAACATGCCATACTATTTCTACTTTAACAAATGTGAAAGCATTTTTTTTATTACTGTGGTAAAATCATCAAATATGTCCTGCCGTCTGGCGCAGGACGGGAGTGCCGTATTCCTTCAATAGCCCTTTACGTTTTAGGGTCACGGGGTATCCTGATACGACAGTCCCGCGACACACACGGCTATTTGCGGCACGCGTGGAGCACGACCGTCGACCGTCGACCTGGGCATGGTCCATGATTGCACGGCGAGTCATCCATTACTCGCCGTCAAATCCTGCCGTGCGAGGATGGATGTTACTTACTGTTTCACACTTAAACTCCAGAAATGATTTGTTGAAAACACAGTTTTTAAACTGGAATTTATAACCTGCGAATTTTTTCAGGTTCATCTCAGCAGCCGTACGATCCCGTGGCGACGTGCGGGCGATGCTTCAGGCTAAATAGAACGTTTTCTTTACCAAAAAGGAATTAGTTCTCACCTCTCGCGATCAAAAATAAAGGTTTCATCACGGGTCTGTAAATAGACGAAAGTTTTTAAATAAAGTCTTCTGAGACAAAACATTAAGTTTTTTTTTGGTAATTTTACAAAATGATTTGTATTTACTTTATTTTTCAACGATTTTTAAACGATTATTTATGTATCCGCTCTGTAGTGAGAAGAATGGTAACCATACCATTGTAAAAACAATAAGATTGCTAGGGACATTGGTATTACCCAATTTCATCATCATCAGCCGGAAGACGTCCACTGCTGAACATAGGCCTCCCCCTTAGACCGCCACGCCGAACGACAATTCGCCACTTGCATCCATCGGTTGCCCGCGACCCTAACGATGTCGTCGGTCCACCTAGTGGTCGCCTGCCTACGCTGCGTCTTCCGGTCCGTGGTCTCCATGAGAGAACTTTTCTTCCCCATCGGTTGTCAGTTCTACGAGCGATGTGGCCTGCTCATTGCCACTTCAACTTGCAAATTTTATGAGCTACGAGTATGTCGGTGACTCTGGTTCTTTGCCGAATATCCATGTTCCGGATTTTATCCCGCAAAGAAACTCCGAGCATAGCTCCCCAATTTAATTACTATAAATTACCCACAATATGTTCTTTTTGTAGTTATTATTATCAGTATCTACTTCGCTAGGAAGGATTCAGGAAATCCCAAGGAACGTGAAATTAATAAGTGTGTAATTTTACGTGATTTTTACAAACAAATATACATTTTTTTATTTATGATAGAGGTTGGTTTTATTCGTAATTAGACTAGCGAGAATAAAACCAGGAAAATAATTAAATGACCACAACAAACAAGATAGTCATCTGCACGATTCGAAATATTAGAATTACTGAAGAAGTTGAACATTTTGATTTGAAACTAGTGCCTATTTTATTGTTTTAATTCTACTTTGTAAGACAACATTATTATCGTCAAACAAACCCATGGGTTGAGGTCTTTTAAAATCAAAACCTTGTGGAATTTTAAACATACTCGTATACAGGGTGAATTTTTCAACTGGGCGTGGATGGCTATATCCAAAACTATGAGGAATATCAAAAAACGTTGAAAGGAGTCTCGAGGCCGATTTTGACGAAAACTAAAACTGCATCATTGGATTTTAGAAAAATCAATAATCCTGGCCAGGAATTGAACCCGCTGATTTTGGAAAAAAAATTACAATGGTTAGCTTATGTATCGAATACAGTCATTGCCTTGAAAATTTATATATTTTTTTTTAATTATACATTTTTCTTAAGTTTGCCGTATATGATTACTTCGTAGAATCTGATCCTTACTAGCAACACTATCGAATGGTGTAATAATACAGGGTGTGATTTTTTTTCCAAAATCAGCGGGTCCGATTCTTGGCCAGGATTATTGATTTTTCTAAAATCCAATGATGCAGTTTTAGTTTTCGACAAAATCGGCCTCGAGACTCGTTTCAGCGTTTTTCGATATTCGTCATAGTTTCGGATTATAGCCATCCACGCCCAGTTGAAAAATTCATCCTGTATATTCCATTGTTGACAACAATGTTTAAGGGTAAACGGATTCAGGGCACCCGGTAGTCGAGTTATGGATGACTCACCGTTCGATCATGGACCACGCGGTTTTCCACGCGCTCCTCAAAGAAGTGTCAGCAATTTGAAAGAGCCTCCATAGAGGGCCAAATGCCTACCGGGGTCGCAGATCTGTCTAATCAGCCCCATTAACCAAGTCACAACAAATCGCAAACGATAATCGGAAACGCTCGTACTCCCCAATAGATTTTCAACTTTATAGCCTAGAGCCTAAAGTTGAAAATCTATTTAAGATATCTGAGCGTTAGCGATAGGAAAGATCGAAAACGATAAGCAATCTTCACTAGATCTTCAACGTCATACCTAAGCACATAAAGTTGAAAATCTATTAAAGCCTACTCAGCGCTGGCTACAGGGCCAGGTATCCGTGACCCTGGAACGTAAATGCGAGATGACATTAATACAATGTGTTATTCTCAATGTAACTGGAAAATTCATCATAATTATGTAGCCCACTGCTCTTTTCATCATAAAACAGAACAAACTATGTTTAATCCCTCCGGGCACTTTTTCCAATTACTTACAACTCAGTTTTTTTCAGTTCTCCAATTAATGCAATGTTCAATAAAAACGGGAATCTTGGCGTCATAAAGAATAAAATAGCACTATTAGTAAATAGGTGCGTCCCCACAGAGCGCGCAGCCTCGCGAGGACGTGTCTCGGGCGAGGCAAGTGACAGCGCTGCCGCGGTCGAGCGACCGAGCGCCCGAGCCATCCAGTGTCGGCTTTTGTTTTGTTCGTGCCTCGGTCGAAAAACAATAGACGCGTCCACAGAGTGAGCAGCCTCGCTTGTCAGTTTCCTCGCGCAGCAAATGCCTCGCGAGGCTGCGCGCTCTGTGTGGACGCACCTATTGAAAAACGCTTACTTATACATTTTCCTTCCTTTGGTTGAAATTGTTAATTGAAAAAGAGAGATTGATGACTCAATTAAAATTGCTACGCTTTGCTACGAGTCTGGAGTGGCGTAGCACCGCCCGGCGTAGCGGCGTAGCACTGGGTTACAGGGCTACGAGTCCCGGTTCAATTTAACTTACGAAGCAGAAGTTTAGATTTTTAAAGCTGAGAACATATTATCGGACGCGTCCGTCAGCCGCGGCTGAGGGACGCGGCTTAGCAGTGTGCACGGTAGTTCGGACGACCCTCTTCGGATGCACAAACATTCAGCCGGCCAGATTCTGTTCGGACGTCCGAACACTCAAGGTCACGTCCGCGTCTTACGACCGACAGTTTGCACAGTGTAGTATTAAATGTACTGGCTAGATAATGAGTAAGCCGCGTCTTTCAGCCGCGGCTGACGGACGCGTCCGATAATTTGTTCGCAGCTTATGACAGTGAGGTAATATAAAGAAGAATGCTCAATGTAATTTAGAATTTAATCTTCCGAGCTTATTCGAAGATTAAATAAATGTTATGATGTTATTCTATCATTGATTGCATTGGTACTCACTCAAGCAAATACGAATAAACTTGGATACTTTTGTGCGTGAACACGAGCAGTGGACTAGTTTGTGCGCGCACATTCCCAGACTTAGTTCTGTGAAATTCATCATCATCAGCCGGAAGACGACCACTGCTGAACATAGGCCTCCCCCTTAGACCGCCACGCCGAACGACAATTCGCCACTTGCATCCATCGGTTGCCCGCGACCCTCACGATGTCGTCGGTCCACCTAGTGGGAGGCCTGCCCACGCTGCGTCTTCCGGTCCGTGATATTGTTCGTGCACAAATGTGCTGCACACTATGCGCGAACAAAAGTTACGCACAGCGTTACCGGTAGACACAGAGGCTAAACGCGATACCAGTTCAGTACGTGCACTACTGAAGTGCGCGAACAAAAGTGCTGCACACTATTTTGTTGGAATCGTACCATTATGTAGGTACTGGTGGTCCCAAGAAATGTTTACATTGTAGACAGCCGAGGGTTACCTCACAATAACATGTCGTTGCTATAAACGAGCTGGACAAAGCACGGAATGGGCCAGCTTACCTGCACCGTGTCAACTTTGTAAGGGATTATGTGAAGTTTCCACATAATTGCTGGAAAAGCACTACCGGGCGTTGCGTTTGCTCTGTGTACTAGAAATAGAATTACCTTGCACTCTTTGCTCTTTTTAGCTTTATATTGTTAAGTGCAAGTAAATTGATTTTTCTTCTTCCATCTTTAAGTTCAACCTTTATTAATTAATTTAATTGTTCGCCGGTAACATGCCTTGCGCGCGGCGAGTAATGGGCAACTCGCTGTCCAACCGTGGACCATGCCCGTGTCGACGGCGCGTTGTGTTCCACGCGCGCCTCAAGGAGTGTCAGCATGATGACGGGGGCCTCTAGAGGGTCAAAGCCTGTCGTGACCCCAGAACATAAAGAGCTATTGAAGGACACCATGGATTTTAGTCAGTACGAGTCTGACAGTCCCTCCCGCCCTGCTCTGGGTGGACTCATTTGATGATTTTACAACGAAAAAAAAAGTAACATGCCTTACTTCCGCCAAGAAAGTTTACTTATGCTAGTTTATTTTCATATAAGGACACAATTAACCTTGTGTCTAAGGTCAGTAACGCAATGACAACGCCCTTTCTACTGTGTTAACTTAATATCTTTTGTGAAAGGACTACGTTAGAGAAACATGAAAAAAATAACGTTACCAATATTCTAAGCTGGGAATCTCGGATCGCCATCAGGATATTTGAAGCTTAGGGCGCGGGGAGACATAGTTAATAAGAAAATTGATAGAAATGAAAGGAAAACAAAAACATGCTGAGTGTAGCTATTTATTTCATTTATTTGCAAGCGGCCAGATGCAAATGGCGTCCTGTTGGCGCTTGTGCTACGTTAGTTTTGTGTAAAGTTTTCCCTAAGTGTGTGATTTCCCATCATACCCGTGTCCCCGTCTTATACACTGTTCCCCTACTATTCCAGGAAAAAGTTCGAAATTTTTGTCGTTTACTCTTAGAAAATAATAATAGCTTAAAATGTCACTTAAGGGATATCTTCCGTGATCTATATATATAAAAATCAATGCCACTTTTCGTTGTAATGTTATAACTCAAGAACGGGCTCACCTATCCAAACCAAATGTTTAGGCTTAGTTCGAACTATTTAGTAGATTATTTATGTGAAGTTTGCACAAAATCGGTCGAGTGGTTCTTCATTTATCACATTTTTTGCACACGTAGCGAAGCACGGGGCGGGCCTCTAGTTAAATATACAGGGTGATTTGTTATTCGATGCGGTCCTTGAAATGGGTGATACTAGACCTTATTTGCAACAATTTTAACCCCGACAACATGGGGTCTAAACTGACTGGTTTTGTACATATCGAACTTTAAAGGTTTTTCGAAAAATTTCTACCTCTCCATCATTAAGTGCTTATTGTTAGAAAGTAATGATGGTCACCACTTAGAATTTATACTTTTCTGATAGAATATGAACGACTGAATCTAGTGAATACAAGTTTGTTATAAAACTAATCATATCTTGAGAAATTAAGTGTCATAAAGTTTCTGTTTTGAAGTTTTCTGAAAACTTCCCTTGTCTTTCAGAGCATATTTAAAAAAATAAATATATGACACTTGGTTTACAAATTACAGGAAAAACTTTCTTGTCTCATTACGTTTCTAAAATGGTGCCACAGTACTAACTTTTAGTTAGTGTCTGACCAGAAAATTAGGGTTGTTACTGACAAGGTAGTAAATCAACGAAAATCGGTTGCAATGTTTTTTCGACCCAACATTTTTTTTCTGTGGTTTATGTCCAAACTTTTATCTGATATTAGCTTTTTGAGTCAATTTGTAAACCAACTGTCATACATTTATTTTTTTAAATATGCTCTGAAAGACAAGGGAAGTTTTCAGAAAACTTCAAAACAGAAACTTTATGACACTTAATTTCCCAAGATATGATTAATTTTATAACAAACTTGTATTCACTAGATTCAGTCGTTCATATTCTATCAGAAAAGCATAAATTCTAAGTGGTGACTATCGTTACTTTCTAACATTATGCACGTAATCATGGAGAGGTAGAAATTTTT
This sequence comes from Agrotis exclamationis, assembly GCA_950005045.1. Taxonomy (NCBI): domain Eukaryota; kingdom Metazoa; phylum Arthropoda; class Insecta; order Lepidoptera; family Noctuidae; genus Agrotis; species Agrotis exclamationis. The sequence goes on from OX465426.1 coordinate 23,817,041, forward strand.
CGAAAAACCTTTAAAGTTCGATATCTCTAAAACCAGTCAGTTTAGACCCCATGTTGTCGGGGTTAAAATTGTTGCAAATAAGGTCTAGTATCACCCATTTCAAGGACCGCATCGAATAACAAATCACCCTGTATGTTTGAGTTCCCGATATTTCGACGCTGTTGCAAGCGCCATGATCGCGGGGTACGGAAGATATCCCGTAAGTGACATTTAAGTTTAGAAGCAAACCATGATAGATTAAAAAAGTGTTTAATAATAACAGCCTTTATTCGACAATCTTATTTGGTTACATTACATGCTAAGTTTTATTATTGGACACCAGAGGCCTTATCATGAGTTTTCAGTTATTATAACGTAAAGTAAACTGGAACTTTGACATTTAATTTCAAGGAAAAGTTCCTTCTTGTGTATGGAAAAATGGAACAGCGCCTCTGGTGTCATCATAATCATCATCATCAGCCTATAAATGTTCCCACTGCTGGGACACAGGCCTCCTCTCTCTGTGAGAGGGAGTGGGCCGTAATCTACCACGCGCGCCCAGTGCGGATTGGTAAATGTCACATGTCTTCGAATTTTGGGTTCTAGGACATGCCGGTTTCCTCACGATGTTTTCCTTCACCGTTTTGAGAGCAGTGGTGTTGAAATAAATTACACAGAGTAATGCGCCTGACGGGGTTCGAACCCCACGACCTACAACTCGTAAGTCGAGGCCGATACCACTGGGCCACCACTGCTGCATCTGGTGTACGAAGAAGGAACTAATTTTTTTCCTTGAAATAAATGTCAAAGTTCCAGTTTTCTTTACGTCACAATAACTGAAAACTCAGATAAGGCCTCAGTTTCACGACGATACTGTTATTTCACATCATAGGTCGTCTCTTAAATTTGCCTCAGTGTGCGATTATGTGTCTTCCTTCTCCAAGTAATACGTGCTATACTTTTGATGCCGTCCTCCCATCTACGACACTGCCTCACACCCTTATATACAGGGTGGAATTTTGTAATGCCACCTGGAGGGAAAGTACTCTTAATACTGCAGATAGGAAATTTTACTCAAAGGAAACATTCCTTTATTTTTGAATAGAAAGCAAACTGCATTCAAAGATTTTCGAAAATTCTCTTCTCCCACACCCGGGAATCGAACCGGCTAAAATCTGAAAAAATTATACCCTGTACTTTTATTACATCGATCGTTAGGGTCAATTATAAGGATGAAATCTCTCTAACAAACATGATAAATTAAATGAAAGGAAAACCATGAAATCTTAAATAATTTTAATTATTTACAAAAAATTACTCATTGAATTTATAACTTCAGATTTCCTGGTTTTCCTGGTTTGTATAATTAAGGGAAAACACAAGAAAATAAAAGAGTTCTATTCCTCATGTTGTGGACCGACCAACCTTTTTATAATATTTTGCTATTGGCAGCATGTATTTTATATTTTAAATACTTTTGATTATTAGATTCCTTTTGGCAGATTGTTATTATAAAAAACCTATGAAAACGTGTGAAAGCAAATGATAAAGTATTATCTCAAAAGTCTCTTTTATTTAGTAATTTTACATCTAGTGGCTTCCATCCTCCACATTTTTGGTTTCCGATAACCCGTTTACTGATCAGCTCATACCACATCAAATTTTCCCACGGCAACAACGAACTTGTAGTGAACGAACTGCGCCAACGTTACTTCATAGTCAGTTTGAGACCATCAGTGAGAAGTGTGGCAAAACAATGTCAATTTTGTCGGAATATGAATGCGAAACCACTCATACCACCAATTGGAGACTTACCTGAAGCCAGGATGGCTCATCATACTAGACCATTTACCTTCGTTGGTGTTGATTATTTTGGCCCTTTGACTGTCACAGCAGGACGTCGGTCAATGAAGAATTGGATTGCTCTTTTCACCTGCCTGACTGTGAGAGCTATTCATATAGAGATCGTCGAAACATTATCATCCGATTCCGCCTTGATGGCCCTACGTCGATTCATAGCCCGACGCGGTTGCCCTACTCGCATCTACTCTGACAATGGAACGGCATTTGTAGGCGCTTCGAAAATATTACCTGACCTCTACGACTTTTCGGTAAATAAAGGCATAGAATGGAAATTTATTCCTCCTTCAGCTCCATTCATGGGCGGCTGCTGGGAGCGCCTGGTAGGCAGCGTTAAAAGAGCCTTAAAAGTAACGCTGAAAGACAGATCACCAAGAGTAGAAGTCTTACATACGCTACTGATAGAGGTGGAAGGCATTATTAATTCTCGACCGCTAACTCATGTCCCAGTTGATGAAAGAAGTGAACAAGCGCTTACACCCTTCAACTTTCTAATCGGAACATCCGCTAACGATCTGTGTCTACGGGAATTCTGTGACGCCGACCTCTCACGACGTGTAGATTGGCGGAAAGCCCAACGTCTTTTCTGGCAACGCTGGACAAAAGAATACTTGCCGCTTCTATTGCCGCGTAGAACGGTTCCACCCCACCAACCATTGAAGACAGGAGACGTGGTTTTAATTGCTGACGGTAATCTACCCCGAAACTGCTGGCCTATGGGACGCGTTACCGAGATGTTCCCGGGTAGGGACAATATCGTTCGCGTAGTAAACGTAGCAACTAAAGGGGGTGTGTTGCGTCGGCCAGTCCGCAAGTTGGTCCGATTAAATTGATATTTGGTGTTTCACACCGCTCGGGGCCATGTTGTGGACCGACCAACCTTTTTATAATATTTTGCTATTGGCAGCATGTATTTTATATTTTAAATACTTTTGATTATTAGATTCTTTTTGGCAGATTGTTATTATAAAAAACCTATGAAAACGTGTGAAAGCAAATGATAAAGTATTATCTCAAAAGTCTCTTTTATTTAGTAATTTTACATCTAGTGGCTTCCATCCTCCACACCTAACAAGATTCACTTCAGTTTTCCCCAGAAAATCTGAGATCTTTAACATTTGAAAAACAACTAAGATCTTAAAGTTAGTACATTATCCCGCTGACCTTTCACTTCCCTTGAAGCGATGGAACCCATCATCGAAGGCATCATTAGACCAATTATTAGAGCATATTTAGTGGCATTACATATCCTCGCAGCGGCGCGGCGGCAGGGGGAAGGGGGCGGCGTATAAAGCGAAGATGCGCGGACGCAGCCGGCAACACAGCATCGTCGCGTGCGCACGTCACGTGGACGACCCGCTCCGATCTTCCCCGACTGTACACGAAGTTTGTGACTCTTTGAACGTTTGCGTTTTCTGTGCTTTTCGGATTCTGTGAACTTTTGGTAAGTTTGTGGTGTGTGATATATTATTTCTTATAGGGTCCATTCTATTTGTAGAGATTTGGTAGAGCTTTAATTCAGGAAAATTCATAAAAAACTTGAAACGGTGACAATAAATAATTCAAACTGCAAATAATTAAAACTATTCAATAAACCATTTAAATTGCAAGCAACGTTTATAGCTTTTATCTTATAACAATAAAATATTATAATAGTTTAATGTATTTTAAGAAATAATAATTTCATAGGCAGGGTTACAAAACTTTTCAATGAACAAAAATACACATGAAAAAGTTACATTAAAAATCGTGACAATATTTCTCATTAATTCTTTGTGAAGACAAAGCTTAAGAAACATCTTTATAAACAATTATACCGAACTATTATAAGTTGTGACATAAACACAACCCTCCTGCGCCTGCGCAGCTGTCAACTCACCGCAAATTACTTCTAAATAATTTATTTTGCTATCTTATCATTATGGAAATAAATTCTAACCTCTACATTGTTGTACTAACAACTTTTCTTAGGATACTGTGTTGTTAAAAAATTGCTTATTCTTTTTCTTAAAAGTTTACTCAATGCATAGTGGAGAATATAGTTATAAACTACATTATTTTTAGTATTTGCGAAACCTGAATATAGTTTGTTCAGAATTAGTTACGGATTCGATTCCAATAATTTTTACACCATGTTATATATTTTATTTCAAAATATTTTATTTAAATTTTATTACCAGTTAATTACTATACAATCACCATACGGTTAGGTACCTATTGCCAAACTATTATCACGAGTGTATAACACAGGAGATGCGGTTTACGCTATTTTCACAAAAATACTAAACAGGTGAATCGGGCTTCGCATAAACAAAAAATAACGTTGTATAGTAAAAGCGATATATGTAATAGAAGTATTATATAGCTCCCACAACGTGACGTTAACAAGAACATTCTCTTAAATAAAAATATTACGTTATTAGCAACTAAGTAACAAAATAACAGCAAAAAATCAAATAATGTGCCTAATCTATCCGTGAGAAAACAAACTGAGGAGTAATATAATTAATAAAAACAAAATTAACGTACCGGAAGAAAATGATAATTGAAAACAACGAAAAGAGCTTTTACACAGGAATAAAAGAGACGGAAATTAATTAAAACGAGATAATAGTAGCAGTGGTGGCCCAGTGGTATCGGCCTCGACTTACGAGTTGTCGGTCGTGGGTTTGAATCCGGCCAGGCGAATTACTTTGTGTAATTTATTTCAACACCACTGCTCTCAAAACGGTGAAGGAAAACATCGTGAGGAAACCGGCATGTCCTAGAACCAAAAATTCGAAGACATGTGACATCTACCAATCCGCACTGGGCCCGCGTGGTAGATTACGGCCTGCTCCCTCTCACAGAGAGGAGGCCTGTGTCCCAGCAGTGGGAACATTTAAAGGCTGATGATGATGTTGACGATGAATAGTATGATGATAGTTTTAAAAACAATACCTTTAATAACCTACTTACTGCAGAATCAGGGTGCTAAGATATATTCTAACAATGAGACAAGAATCATTAGTTGGCTCAGTCATTGATTGACTCAGAGATTTACAAAAGCTTCGAAAAAAAAATATGTCAATCCATTTCAAAGCACCTAGTTCTGGAAATACATAGTCCTTTACAACTGATTGCCACTTCTCTGGGTTTGAGAGGTCAACAAAAGCTGTTCTTCGACTCCATAAACGTACGCAAAACTTTAAATAAATTAAATTAGTACAACATTATATAAAATCCCGTTTAATATCAAATTAACGAAACATTTTTACACAAAATAAGAAATTAAAATACAAGCGCTGTTACGGGTCAGAGCCCATTCGTCCCCTAAGATTCGCACCCTGTGCCCACTCGTCCCCTGGAACTTTTCAGGGGCCCATTCGTCCCCTGAAGAATATTTATTTTTATTCATTTTCCAATATAAGTACATGTATATGTGTATACTGCAGCTTGGTAGTCCTGGTACAGTCGCGCAGAAAAGGGTAAAATAAAAAATTAATGTTAGCAAAACAGAATTAATGTTTGAACGTTCATTATTTGTGTACATTAAAAGGGTGACAACGACTCCACATTGAGCTAAAACGAAACACTTAGAATACAAGAACATAATAACATCCATTAATATGATAAAATAATAATTGCGGATAAAAAAAAATTGCTATACATATTTAGGAGTAAATAATTTAGTTTTGACTTTTTAGTCAAAATATGACTGTAGTATTCCACCATCAATAATAATACTAATCATATTCCAGGATTCAAATGAGAGAATTCGATCCAATTATGTCAAAAATATTATTATTATAATAATAACAGTATTGTTTATTTCGTGAGGCGAACTTCATTTAATAAAAACTTAAAAAATAAAATTTACCGCCTTCAAAAACAACCACAAAAAAGGGTAAAATAACCTACAAAATAACTTTTCTTTCGGAAGTCGGTGGCTTTGTTTTTTTTATTTCGTTGTCTTTTATGCCACCGACTTCCGAAAGAAAAGTTATTTTGTAGGTTATTTTACCCTTTTTAGTGGTTGTTTTTGAAGGCGGTAATTTTTTTTTTTAGTTTTTTTATTTTACTCTTTTTAGTTTAAATATTCAACCCAAATTCTTGTCAAATACATCATTTTCTTACATGTGCACTAGAATTTGGCAATCCTTAGCACCGGCATTAACATCGCTCGTGTACACAATAAGCTAATAACATTCCCTATCAAAAACTACTGAACCGATATTGATGAAACTTGCAGTGTTCCCTAAAGTAAACTATTCCTCGTACAACAAAAAAAGAATTTTGAAATCGATCCACAATTGGCGGAGTAATCGTGTAACAAACACTCAAAAAAAGTAAAGATCATCACATCATCCTTCAATAAAAATGCACACAAAATAAAAAGTACTAAACCAAAGTGGATGAAATTTTTATGGGGCCAATGGGAAAGTATACTGCATCGAATGAAAAAAGAATTACACTAATCGGACTAGAAACCTCGGAGTAATCGGTGTACATACATACAAAAAAACCGACCGAATTGAGAACCTCCTCCTTTTTTTGAAGTCTGTTAAAAAGACCAAAGACACATTGAACGAACGGTCTCGTATTCGCAGTCACTTTCAAGAACCAATATGTCACCGAGGCAGCCATAACATACAAACAAAACACCTTATCTATTATTTGTAACCCGTTTTTTAAACAAGCCATTCCTAGAGAGACAATTTTACATCGTAAGCCTATCTGCAGGATATATTATTATCATGACGGATTATCATTCATCATAGCTCTTTTTTCAATGATCTGTTATGATTTATTAAATGAATTCCGTTAATAAACTGTTCACAAGTGTACTATGTTAACCGTTTCTTATGTAAAATATAACTAATTTTATCTCAGGGGACCAGTAGGCACCTGAATAGGTGCCGAATCTTTAACTTATATTGTATATATATTAGAGGGGACGAATGGGTACCTTACAAATAATATTTTTTATTAAAATATTAATTGGTCCCCTACCAGGAGACCAATGGGCACCTATATAGGGGCCGAATACACAACTTTTATGCTGGGAGACGAATTTTAGGGGACGAATGGGCTCTGACCCGCTGTTACGATATTTAATTAAAAACAGTTTGCCTACTTAATTCCGAGGACAGACAAAAGGGAATAAAATTAAATAACATTTTCATTTTCTCTTTTAATTAAATAGTTGTAAAGTAATTAGAAAGCGGCTATTTTCTGACGTTTAAAGTGTAACAGGAGTATAATAAGCCTAGCTTAGCCAGGCTAAGTAAGTGCGGCTGTGGGTACTTAGGTCCAGCACATATGAGAGAGCTAATTAACTATTACTTAGTTTAATTATAAAAGCATAGCTAAGTGCTCATTCACACAGAGGTCTGTTTTGACAGAACCGCTTTATCGTATACGTATTTATTTATTAAGGTTTTCCAACAGATTCTGTGTACCTACAGTAAAGCTAAGGTATATAATTATAATAAGACTAGGAATTACACAGTTGCCAATTATAGGTTAACCAGCCTTCACAAAAATAAGTGATAACTTCACAAAAATAAACAAAGAGAAAAAAATGAATTATTTAGAAATTAGCAACTAAAACTCCTAAAATTGGGGAGTTATCGATATTTTAGCTGAAAAGATGACTAAAATGTTACGAAAACTAAGAACTTAACTGAATATAAAACAATAATTTAACTACAAACTTAAAATACTAAAAGACATAACATTATTAATGAGATCAAAAGTGAGATCAGAACTTATCATAACAATACGTATGTTATTGTATAGAGAGTTCGCATACATGACAGTTACGGATTCAGTTAAAATACTAATCTGGTAAAATTAATTTACAGTAGTCCGTTATACTTTTTTTCGTTCGTAGTCGTTGCAGCGTACAGACGTGCTCGTTAGCAATATTTAATTAATAGTTTTATAATTGTGACCTACTTGCGTAATACATGTCAGCAATATTGTTTACTGTGTTGTTTAGTGAATGATGGACACGAAATAGTGAACTTTTAAATAAACAAAATGGATAACAGCCCCTCTAGTCCCAAAGGACCAGTGCACTCCACCGCCTCGCCTTCCCAGTCGTCGTCGCAAAACCGAGCCCCCAGGTCAGACACAGCCGAGTTTATCGTATCTACACCTGAAATTCAAAGATGGATGGCTACAATCGAGCAGCACCTTAATGAAGTTTGCTCTATTGCCACGGATGGAAAATTAAACTCGGAGCAGAAAATGAAGATTTCAAATCTATGCCGTAAAATAGGTTCTGGTACATCGCAGATGGCAGTCCTGTATCAGTCTCTGAAACAAAAAACCATTTACGCAGAACAGGAAATAAATATTCTTCATGAACAGAGGAGCCTGGCAGATCATATTTCGGACCTCAAGCAGTCAATGTCGCAGAGCACTAAATCTACGGGAACGACTTCTTTTGCCGATATGGTAAAAAGAGGAAATAATGACTTTGTTCGACCAAATCATTTGAGCACCATTGCCATTTATCCCAATGATGCACTTAAAACAAGCGACGAAACGAAAGAACTTGTGCAAAAAATCATTCGACCCGAGCAAATGAAGCTGCAGGTACGTGGTGTGAGAAAAATAAAAAATGGAGGCGTAATCATCAGTACCGAGACAAAACAAGACGCCGATAAACTGAAGAACGCAGTTCAGCTCTCTACATCTGAACTTACCGCTGACGAACCCAACAAGCGCAAACCCCGGATCGTGGTTGTAGGTGTGCCGAGTTCAATGGCTGAAAATGAGGTTTTCAGCTGCATTTTCGAACAAAATTTAGTAGACTCGTTACCAGAACTGACACTGGAATCCTTCTTGGCCGCGACAAAATTAAGCCACAAATCTGGTAAAAGAGACACTGCGACTTGCAATTATGTAATTGAAGTTTCAGCCAAAATACGAAAAGCGCTCATGCTTCAGTCACGAGTCTTCATTAATTGGTCGTCCTGTCCTGTCAGGGACTTTACATTAGTAACGAGGTGCTACAAATGCCAACAGTATGGCCATGTAGCCAAATCATGCAGAGAGGTGAATTCTACGTGCGGTCACTGCGGGGAAGCAGGTCATATGATGTCCGAATGCACGAAGAAATCTGACGCACCCAAATGCGCGACTTGTTCACGTTTTAAAAAACCCAGTGACCACAAAACGGGAGACGCTGAATGCCCAGCTAGGAAAATAGCAGAGCACAGATACATAAATTCAATCGATTACGAAAGCACCTAGTATGTCATACTAAGGCCAGTCATCCGTATGATATTGTTGCTAACTCATCAATACTTATACGAGACCACTGTGTACTGCGTTTGTCCTACTTACCATAATTTTTGTCGCTGCACGGGCAATTTATTTACTCGACCACTAAAATGTGACATGACGATAATTTTTGTCTCTTTGAACAATTCTGCTGACAAATTATTTTTGTATAATAGTGAAGTTACTTATTAATTATATAGAATGTTATATATGACGTGTATGGCCCTTATTTTGTTTTTGTCTCGGTTATGATAGGATTTAAGTAGGTTAGTACCTAGTCTAATATAAAATTTCATGATTGTTTCACTATTTTAAGTTATGTTAAATATTGTTAACGAATCTGTAGTCCAACTAGTTATTATAAATATTAGCTCTAGTGCGCCTGTGATACAGGTATTAATTTAACCTAGTACAGGCATCAAACTTTTTAGACTAAAATTATATTATATAAGTACCTTTTGTTGTATTGTACCATTTTTGGAATGCTGAATAAAATTTATTTATTTATTTATTTATTTTATTTATACAGCCTATACAGGATCGGTTTATTGAATACGTTCTTAGTCGGCGATGTCGTATGTCATTGTATGAGCGAGTTTACGCACAAGACAGTTTAACTAATCCAGTAAAAATACTTATTCGAGTCCAGAGCATGACTTTTCCCGTTTTTGTGATATAAACTGGAACTTTGACGTTAATTTGAAGGAAAAAATTTGTTCGTCATTCGTATACTAGAGACGCTTTTTCATTTTTCCTTACAAGAAACGCTGTAAATACTTCAAGTAAGCTGTAACTAAAATATAGAAATACTATGCTAAGGGTCTCCGGTTAAATTAACAGGAGTCTGTTTTTCGTATACATTTTAATTCAGCAACAACGTATGTGGGTTACATGAGCGAGTTCAAAGGACAGTATTACGGATCCATAAAAATGGTACTGTACATTAGTGTACATGCAGTCTGAAATATCCCTAGTAGCGAAATACGGATGTTCTGTGTGTACGAGCCCTAATAGTTAATGTTTTAACTATGTATGTTAATTTGTTATGTTTTTGTTACAGAAGAGAGCCGCCGACCCCCAAGATGGTCCACTTTAAGCTGGCGGTAAGTGTTACTTGATAAACTTTAAACATTATCAGCCTTACTACAAAAAGGAACTTAAACATCAGTTGAACACTTGTCTAAAAAAAGTGTGACTGCAAAACGTCATAATCTGACATTGTTTTAGACAAATGTTCAACAGACGTTTAAAAGTTTTTGTGGTACGACGGTATATTTTTTCTACAGTTATAAATTGAGCTAGTTAGCTCATTGATATCGTAAGTCTGATCATTGGAAAAAACTACGGTATCCATTCTACATGCGAAATGTTAATTAGGCTTTTTAGAAAGACCGTACCAATAAAAAGCATCAACGAATTTTATTCTTAGAAAGGTCTGTGAGATAGAATCTGATATTCTTGGCAGATTCCATCAGTCCAAGTCGGAACTACGAGAGAAGTTAAAATTGGAACTTACATGTAAACTTCCACCGTAGCGGCAGCGATTTATTTGTAACTTCGGACTGTGAGATATGGCATCTCACAGTCTAAAGTTACAAATAAATCGCTTAGTACGTACAGAACTGTCGTTAGAAGTTACCTTCAGTTAAGTTTCGAAGAGATTCGATGGAACTGCGACATAGCGCTGTTATTTTTTAAGTCAAAATTCATATTAATTTCACATACACAATACACAACGCATAATAAGAATTGCCATAACATTCGTAAAATGGAATATTTGATTCCATTGGAATGGAGTGGATTTGGTTATAGAATAATTGTCTAGCAATGCATATTATGTTTCTGCTAAAGTAGCCTTTTTTACCGTAAATGTGGCACTGTTTTGGTAGAAGAAAAAATATTACATTACGACAAGTGAGCAGTGGTGGCCCAGTGGTATCGGCTTCGACTTCCGAGTTGTAGGTCGTGGGTTCGAACCCGGTCAGGCGCATTACTTTGTGTAATTTATTTCAACACCACTGCTCTCAAAACGGTGAAGGAAAACATCGTGAGAAAACCGGCATGTCCTAGAACCAAAAATTCGAAGACATGTGACATCTACCAATACGCACTGGGGCCGCGTGGTAGATTATGGCCCACTCGCTCTCACAGAGAGGAGGCCTGTGTCCCAACAGTGGGAACATTTATAGGCTGATGATGATGATGATGATGATATTACGACAAAACTGACCTCTGCTTTATTGAACTCATTAAATAGTTTTCTGGCTCACTATAATCTAAACTACTTTTTAGGGTTCCGTACGTCCGAATACAAAAACGGAACCCTTATAGGATCACTCGTGTGTCCGTCTGTCTGTCGCTTACAGTCAATTATCTCCGAATCTACTAGACCGATTGGGTTGAAATTTGGTACACATATCAATTCCTGTGACCCAAGCACAGAGGTGTGACGTGAATAGATGAAATCTGTATGTGGGAGGTAATTTTTGGGGGGGAAGGGGAAAATGAAAAAAAAAGTTTTGAAAACTGCATCGTGTGACATATCAAATGAAATGTCGTGTTGAGACAATCATAAATGTATTTTTTTGTAATTTTAAAATAAATAGTTTCCAAGTTATTCAAGAAAATAGACGAAATTTGACCATTCCCCGTCCCCTCTTATCTCCGAAACTACTGAACCTAAAATTTTGAAAAAAATACAGTAATTAGTTTTCTACTTATAGATTATAGGAAAACCTATAGGAAGTCCATATCTGTATATGGGAGGTAATTTTTGGGGGGGAAGGGGAAAATTAAAAAAATATATTTGAAATCTGCATCTTGTGACATACCAAATGAAAGGTCTTATTGAGACAATTTTAAATATATTTCTGTTGTAATTTTAAAATAAATAGTTTCCAAGTTATTCAAGAAAATAGACGAAATTTGACCATTCCCCCCCCCCTTATCTCCGAAACTATTGAACCTAAAATTTTGAAAAAAATACTGGAATTAGTTTTCTACTTATAGATTATAGGATAACCTATAAGAAGTCCATATCTGTATATGGGAGGTAATTTTTTGGGGGGGAAGGGGAAAATTAAAAAAAAAAATATTTGAAAACTGCATCGTGTGACATATCAAATGAAAGGTATTGTTGAGACAAACTTAAAAGTATTTTTTTTGTAATTTTAAAATAACTGGTTTCCAAGTTATTAAAAAAAAATAGACGAAGCTTGACCATTCCCCCCCCCCCTTATCTCCGAAACTACGGAACCTAAAATTTTGAAAAAAATACAGGAAATAGTGTTCTACTTATAGATTATAGGATAACCTATAAGAAGTCCATATCTGTATATGGGAGGTAATTTTTGGGGGGGGAAGGGGAAAATTAAAAAAAAAATAGTTGAAAAGTGCATCGTGTGACATATCAAATGAAAGGTATTGTTGAGACAAACTTAAAAGTATTTTTTTTGTAATTTTAAAATAAATGGTTTCCAAGTTATTCAAAAAAAATAGACGAAGCTTGACCATTCCCCCCCCTTATCTCCGAAACTACTGAACCTAAAATTTTGAAAAAAATACAGGAATTAGTTTTCTACTTATAGATTATAGGATAACCTATAAGAAGTCCATATCTGTATATGGGAGGTAATTTTTGGGGGGGAAGGGGAAAATTAAAAAAAAAAATTGAAAACTGCATCGTGTGACATATCAAATGAAAGGTCTTGTTGAGCCAATCTTAAATATATTTTTTTTGTAATTTTAAAATAAATAGTTTCCAAGTTATTCAAGAAAATAGACGAAATTTGACCATTCCCCCCCTATCTCCGAAACTACTGAACCTAATTTTTTTTTAAACACAGAATTTAGTTTTCTACTTATAGATTATAGGAAAACCTATAAGAAGTCCATGATATTAAAATAACATGGTAAATCACTCAATATTGTGCGTACCAATTTGGGTCAGATTTAAAAAAAAACGTGATAGGTAACATCGTACGGAACCCTCTTCACGCGAGTCCAACTCGCACTTGGCCGGTTTTTTAGGGTTCCGTACGTCCGAATACAAAAACGGAACCCTTATAGGATCACTCGTGTGTCCGTCTGTCTGTCGCTTACAGTCAATTATCTCCGAATCTACTAGACCGATTGGGTTGAAATTTGGTACACATATCAATTCCTGTGACCCAAGCACAGAGGTGTGACGTGAATAGATGAAATCTGTATGTGGGAGGTAATTTTTGGGGGGGAAGGGGAAAATGAAAAAAAAAGTTTTGAAAACTGCATCGTGTGACATATCAAATGAAATGTCTTGTTGAGACAATCATAAATGTATTTTTTTGTAATTTTAAAATAAATAGTTTCCAAGTTATTCAAGAAAATAGACGAAATTTGACCATTCCCCGTCCCCTCTTATCTCCGAAACTACTGAACCTAAAATTTTGAAAAAAATACAGTAATTAGTTTTCTACTTATAGATTATAGGAAAACCTATAGGAAGTCCATATCTGTATATGGGAGGTAATTTTTGGGGGGGAAGGGGAAAATTAAAAAAATATATTTGAAATCTGCATCTTGTGACATACCAAATGAAAGGTCTTATTGAGACAATTTTAAATATATTTCTGTTGTAATTTTAAAATAAATAGTTTCCAAGTTATTCAAGAAAATAGACGAAATTTGACCATTCCCCCCCCCCTTATCTCCGAAACTATTGAACCTAAAATTTTGAAAAAAATACTGGAATTAGTTTTCTACTTATAGATTATAGGATAACCTATAAGAAGTCCATATCTGTATATGGGAGGTAATTTTTTGGGGGGGAAGGGGAAAATTAAAAAAAAAAATATTTGAAAACTGCATCGTGTGACATATCAAATGAAAGGTATTGTTGAGACAAACTTAAAAGTATTTTTTTTGTAATTTTAAAATAACTGGTTTCCAAGTTATTAAAAAAAAATAGACGAAGCTTGACCATTCCCCCCCCCTTATCTCCGAAACTACGGAACCTAAAATTTTGAAAAAAATACAGGAAATAGTGTTCTACTTATAGATTATAGGATAACCTATAAGAAGTCCATATCTGTATATGGGAGGTAATTTTTGGGGGGGGAAGGGGAAAATTAAAAAAAAAATAGTTGAAAAGTGCATCGTGTGACATATCAAATGAAAGGTATTGTTGAGACAAACTTAAAAGTATTTTTTTTGTAATTTTAAAATAAATGGTTTCCAAGTTATTCAAAAAAAATAGACGAAGCTTGACCATTCCCCCCACCTTATCTCCGAAACTACTGAACCTAAAATTTTGAAAAAAATACAGGAATTAGTTTTCTACTTATAGATTATAGGATAACCTATAAGAAGTCCATATCTGTATATGGGAGGTAATTTTTGGGGGGGAAGGGGAAAATTAAAAAAAAAATTGAAAACTGCATCGTGTGACATATCAAATGAAAGGTCTTGTTGAGCCAATCTTAAATATATTTTTTTTGTAATTTTAAAATAAATAGTTTCCAAGTTATTCAAGAAAATAGACGAAATTTGACCATTCCCCCCTATCTCCGAAACTACTGAACCTAATTTTTTTTTAAACACAGAATTTAGTTTTCTACTTATAGATTATAGGAAAACCTATAAGAAGTCCATGATATTAAAATAACATGGTAAATCACTCAATATTGTGCGTACCAATTTGGGTCAGATTAAAAAAAAACGTGATAGGTAACATCGTACGGAACCCTCTTCACGCGAGTCCAACTCGCACTTGGCCGGTTTTTTTTCTATTATCCATTGACAGCAAGTAGCTTGGACGGTATTTTATTTTGAAACTGCTACCCGAGGGACACTGGGCCGGCTGCTATTATTCCATAAGTGTAACAAAAATATCGACGTGGAAACAAAATCACATCTAAACGAGGTCATTACTAGACATAATATAGGAACTTTTTATTGAACGCAGCGACAGTCAATCACCTGTATGTTGTAACGTGGGCTATCAACAATGGTGAGCATGCGGGCGCCGGTGACTCAGAACTTTCAGTTTTTAATACAGTGTTTATAACACGGAAATATAAATTCTACATCAGCAGCATTTTAGGGATCATCCACTGTTTTATATAGGCCTCCCCTTTTTTTGGCATTCCTTTTTTTGTGGTAAAATCATCAAATCAGTCCTCCCACCGCAGGACGGGAGGGACTGTAAGACTTGTACTAACCAAAATCCACGGTGTCCTTCAACAGCCCTTTGCGTTCTGGGCCACGGTTACCTGATAGTCCCGCGACCCCGGCAGGCTTTCTGGCATGATTCTCGATTCTGTGCCTCCCTCATCCATATGTTCCCAAAAAATAGATAGATAGATAGAATACACTTTATTATGCACACCATACCAATTATTGGTACAGAGTATATCTTATACATAGGGTGACACAATGGGCGGTCTTATCGCTAAAAGCAATCTTTTCAAGACAACCTTTGGATGGATTTGAATAGCAGGAAGAAACAATACTGTAGGTAGTCTGAGGTGTATATTTAAATCATCATCATCAGCCTATAATATTCCCACTGCTGGGACCTGGGACACATGCCCACTCTCTGTGAGACGAAGTGGACATAACCCACCAAAAAAATATTAATTTTAATTAATTGGTTCAATCTTAAAAATCAATTCAGACTACATTATCGATGCAGCAACTCCACGTCATATCTCTAATGTCTAATCTATTATGTAGTTTATCGGAAGTAAAAAGGAAGCAAGCAACAATATGACAGCTGATTGAGATGTATAAAGTAACTGGGTCTGAACGTATACTATGATCATGATAGATAATGATGGTGATAAAAACAAAACAACAAAACTTTACTCTCTGTTATCTATTGTATATCTACAATCTAAATACGAAAAAAAAGCTGAAGAAAATTATTGTTCATCTGAAGGCACTAATCTCAGAAAATACCAGTTTTATTTTGCGAAATTATTTTGTATTTGATAGCCTAATTAATGAGGGTATTTAAAAACATACTTTGGCTCTTAAGAGCCGAGTAGCAGATGAAATTGCGGGGCACAGCAGAATAGCTTAAAAATCGTTACTAATTGGCAATTTTTCTTCATATCCATTTTTTGAAGAAAAGAATACACGAGATATAAAATGTATGAGAGATAAAGATGAGTATATTTGCTAGAATGTTGTCTCATTCATATACATAAGGGCGACATCCCACTGCGGCGCGGGCATGTGTTGCATCACAATCATTTGCGCACACCGCACCGCAGCGCGCTCTGGTGTAGGGTTGCTGCGATAGGAAAAACTTTTTTTTTTTGTTTTTATTTTTTTTGACACTAAACACAAGAACTTATACTCGAAGATTGTCTTTCAAAAAAAATAAAGGCGTTAATAATCATTTAAATAAGTTTCTCTATAAGTGATGTTATATTATTTTTGTTTGTGTGTTTTTGTTCTTTGAAATGTAAATGTCTATAAACCGAAATGGGTCATTACCTGCAAAGTATAAGTAAAACTGGTGCAGTTAAATAGTGAAAGTGACTTCGATCACAGTTAAATATTTGTCAGGAAGTATCTGATTTAGTTTGCAGTTAATAAAATCTGTCCATTCGGATTTGATAGAACTTTAACTATACCTAAAAATCGTTTCAAAGACCCGGCTGAAGCCCAATTTCTATTAATTCATATATCTGTTGAAATTAAGGAAAAATCTAAACTTGTAAGCCAGCCCTGCTGTGACCGCAGTGCATTGCATCACAGCACTTACCGGCACAAGTCACTGTAACACCCACAAGTCATTCATCTCGCGCGCACAACCCTAGCTCGGCAATACAAGCATTTTTCTCCAACGCAGCGTTTTGAAAGCGCACAATAGCACTTTTATTTCCTATTCACGCTGAATTTAGCTTCTAGTGTTTTTATAATGATCCTAATTTATAGTCGCGAAGTATTTTGTGACGACCGAAACATAATTGTGCGTGTTAGAATTTTTGTACGGAATAAATCATCGTCTGTCTAGCTTTTTCCCCAATAATATACGAGTATGCTGGGGTCGGCTTCTAATCCGACCGGGTGCAGCTGAATATCAGAATTCTATGTGGAACGATTACTTATCTGACCTCCACAACCCAGTAACTGGGTAATTCTGTACACCTTGGTAAGACTGGTTTCATAATAGTTGGGACATAAATATACAGGGTGGAATTTTGTAATGCCACCTGGAGGGAAAGTACTCTTAATACTGCAGATAGAAAATTTTCTACTCCCACACCCAGGAATCGTAAATAATTGTAAATAATTAAATTAATTTAAGATTTCCTGGTTTTCCTTTCATTTAATTTATCATGTTTGTTAGAGAGATTTCATCCTTATAATTATTGACCCTAACGATCGATGTAATAAAAGTAGGTACAGGGTATAATTTTTTCAGATTTTAGCCGGTTCGATTCCCGGGTGTGGGAGAAGAGAATTTTCGAAAATCTTTGAATGCAGTTTGCTTTCTATTCAAAAATAAAGGAATGTTTCCTTTGAGTAAAATTTTCTATCAGCAGTATTAAGAGTACTTTCCCTCCAGGTGGCATTACAAAATTCCACCCTGTAACTAAAAAACTAGTGTAACTTTTTAATTTATTTAATAATAGATTCTCGTTTGATCACTATATCGTCTGATGGTAAGTGAAGATGTGGTCGACGATGAAGCACGCTTGTCTAGAAGTAACCTGTTCACTCTTGACTTGAAGACTTTTCTTTTAACTTTTCTGAGATTTGCTCACACTCAATTTTTTTTAAACGTTTCCCCACACTAGTATTTTTTCCTGTGTCGTGGGTGCGTTTACAAACATAGAAAAGCTTTTTATTTAACTCTGCTTTTTTTAATCTTTAAGCATGAAAATAACTAAACTTTGAACAAGTTATTTCATGTAAATGATATAATCTGAGTACCTAGTTTTGTCTTTAAACACATTCAAAATTATTTGCATAGCACACAAAACAAATAACTATGCAGGCCATTAACACAAAAACCAGAACACTTGACGTAAAAAGCATATAAATATGCAAATGTGATGGGGATGGTCTACAAATGGTTAATGTTTGGCGCATATTCAAACGTTCGTGCGTTTCCGCCGAGCGACGCGTGCGCATAGAAAGTGTCAATAAGGTCAAGGTCGAATATCTTCCGCGCGTTATGTCATATGGAGAAACTTAGGGCTGGCAAGCAAAGATTAGGAGTTTTGAGTAATTAAAAATCATTTATGACTTAAAAAATAGTTACGTCTACGATACGTTTTTTTTATGCTAAGGAGTGAGAGAACTTATAAAAAGGATTAACTATTTTTTGTTGGTCTCTTGATGTTTACTGTTATCCTCATTTTATTTTTATGCTTATCTGTAACTACCCATATAATAGTCTCTTTTGTATGATAACTTATATCAGAGGGATACCTTATACCTTTTCATATAAGTTATCTTATACATTTCTTATTTTATTTTATTTATTTGGAAAAAAAAACATGCTGCAGAAAACCATGTTTGAACCCATACCTAAATTCACCGACGTTCATTCGTTCATATACATGTCAAAGTCAAATCATTAAATTTGTTCTAATTAGGCCATCAAAGAGGCACTTTTAAACGTCGATTATTAAAATTAAAGGAAATGAAAGGAAACGGGATGGGATGGGATTGATTCTACATCCATTCGCAAGGGTAGGTTGTATGGAGAAGAATGGGTAAGAAACTCCATAGGTACTTACTCTGTACATATTATCATACATGTCATCATACACATATTCATTGGTGCATATATCAGACCCAGTCTTAAAGAACTTTGGTCAACCCTATCCCATGTTATGCGCACACGCATGGTGATAACATTAGCAGGCTTTTGTTGGTCCGCCATAACCTTTAGTCACATGAAGTACTGAGTTCTAACTATTATTATATAACGTGTTTTGTGTGTAAGTATCAAACACCATGTATTGCCAAACTGCTGTTATGTCAATTGCTGTTAGAGGTATTTTGTTTGGTTGTGACCTATAACCTAACTGTGACATGAAGGTACAATTATATAAGTATTAAAATTATTACCTAAAGGATTTTCCATGAGAATATCATGAGACATCATTATGTCCTTCTCTAAATGAGATATTTTAGTTTTACAACTTAAGAACCAAATACCTAATATCTTTGGTAAAGGATCTAACTGAAATGTAGAACAGAGCTAGCAAGTGTACCAATTAACTTTGAAAACAAATACATGGTTAAATTTTTGTCGTTTTAATCCCCTTCAGGGGTCATTTTACTCATCATAACGAACACCTTTTAGTATGGGATGAAACCTGAAATCGCGAATAAAAAATCAGCTGCTCAGTACATTTATTTTCGCCTAACTCGTTACAATGTACTGAGCAGCTGATTTTTTATTCGCGATTTCAGGTTTCATCCCATACTAAAAGTTGTTCGTTATGATGAGTACAATGACCCCTGAAAAGGATTAAAACGACTAAAATTTAACCATGTACTCGTATAATCTCATGGAAGTTTCATTTGGTATTTTATCTTCAAATAGCTAGTCCTCCATGAAACACCTTTCACCATACCATCATTACGGTAATACTCGTATTCATTTTTAACTAATTTTTCTTACATAAAAATAGAAACTAAACAAAAGACATAAGCAATAGATAATAATCAAATTATTTCTGTAAGGGCTGATTTTTCAATAGTCAGATAACTCTTATCTGAGGTATAAAAATAGCGGTTTGACATATTTTCTATAGATAAACTGTCAAACCGCCATTTTTATTCCTCAGATAAAAGTTATCTGACTATTGAAAAATCAGCCCTAAGTCTTCAACCTGCCCTATTGAATAAGACAAGACAAAACCATTACACAACAGCTCTATATAATACTCAAAGTTAAACCTCTCATAACAGTCGTTACCATAATAACGCGTTACTAAAAGACGCTATTATCTTATTAAGATACCGCTAATTGACGCTTACCGGCCGCGCTACACACCGACAAACTTGACATGGCAATATAAACATACCATATATGCCACAAATTTCATTGGTCTGGTGATTGCAAGTGTGACTGTTGAATAGAGGTCCTAGGTTCGATACACACTCACACTTGCTTTTGTGTTTGAGATTAGGAGTTTCAGTAGAAGCCACAAAAACTGGTTTTGGAATAGTTGATGTTTATAGGCTTGCCCTAATACATGGGAATTGTACATAATTTGCACATAAATACATTTCTACCTAATGTAGGTATGCATATCTACCTTTTGACATACTTTTCTGCCTATGCAAATATATACAACGTCTTACCTGAAATTCACAAAATATCATGACATTCATGCATGCACAAATCGCATTCGTACTCCCAGACTGTAAATATTTTGTAACAATAGCATTGTTGCAATTTTTCAGGTTTTCCCAAGGTCTTTGGAGAAAGTTTGTTGACTCTACTTGCCAAATCTCCGAACATAAAAATCTTTCCTACATGCTGTTCATTTTGCTTTTTGTCCCGCTTTCTTATAAAAAAAATGTGTAGCATTTTCATACATCTATCATCTTTTTATTGCGGTTTAAAAATGACCAAATTAATCCTTCCGCCCAAGTAACTGACAAATACGCTGTTCCTTTACACTCACTTTTGCGTTTCACGGCCGCGGAATCTCGCTTAGACACTCCAGCAAGTCCTCACAAACCCTAAGAATGTCCCACATTAGACACAATACTACCGTTTGTAACTTATGCACGGTGTGTAGTGCGGCCAGGCGATCAGTCAACTCGTGCGCAGACATAATTACCGTGTGAACAGCGAGATTTATCGCTTAGACGACGAGCAGGCGATCGTCTGTCAATGGGCAGTAGGAGATCGTATCAGCGAAGCTTTAGATCGCCTGTATTTACTTATGTTTTGGTTATATGCTTTGCAGAACGCTGTACAAATTATGCTTACAATTTTGATTTTTTTTTAAATTAAGTCAAATATAAAGAAATACTTAATTATGTTCCCAAAGTAAATTAAAATAAACACAAATGCTTTTAACTAACGTGGGTTGGTTTCATCCGGCCCGCTGGCACTTGCCCCGTCAACGGGCTATATGGGAAAATTTGCAACATCGAGCTCGCTAGTGTCACCATCGACATGAAGCAGGGTGCATTGGCACAGGATTTTGACGGAGTAGCCAATGGACCGGATAAAACCAACCCATAATTGTCAACCTCTGCAATCATCTTTAGAAGAAAGAAACATTTCACAAAATAACTCGTATATTATCTTAGCCTTGATTATTTCCGATTGCAATGCATAGTCGTCCTTACACAAAGAAATGTAGCAACAAAATGACAAACAAACAATACAAGTAACATTACATCCTGTATCAAGAAACACTTCCAATCAACACTGGTGCAAGCTGTCATTCTGTGCCATTTGTGTCACATATGATCCCAATTTTGCGACTCCGTGACCCACATTATATTAACAAACAAATAATTTAATAATAACAATGTAACAATGTGTTGTAGGCTCTGTTACCAAACCGGTAGAGTTCAAAGTTATTATCAAAATTACATGTAATTTACTATAAGTTCCGCTAACATGCTGAATGGTATTTCAGGCGTGTATTTTGTTTGGTTTTGTTGATAACAATAAGGCTGTATATAAGCTTTCTTATGAAACTTGTGCGTAACTGATGAAATTTAATGTAGGTGTACTTTGGTGTTAGGTAGAGATACTTACCTTCATATTTTTATCGGATATTAATAAAAGTGCATAAAATTAATAAAATTATCTGTTTCTCATTCTGTTACGTACATTGTTTACAATGTTATGAGCATCAGTCATTATTTCAAATATTCATTTTTAGGGTTCCGTAGTCAAATGGCAAAAACGGAACCCTTATAGATTCGTCATGTCTGTCTGTCTGTCTGTCCGTGTATGTCACAGCCACTTTTTGTCGAAAGTATAAGAGCTATCCTGTTGAAACTTTTTTTTTTTTTGCGTGATAAAATCATCAAATGAGTCCTCCCACCCCGGGCAGGGCGGGAGGGACTGTCAGACTTGTACTGACTAAAATCCACGGTGTCCTTCAATAGCCCTTTATGTTCCGGGGTCACGGTAATGAGATAAGTCCCGCGACCCCGGCAGGCTTTGGCCCTCTAGAGAGGGGGCCCCGTCATTATGCTGACGCTCTTTGAGGCGCGCGTGGAACACAACGCGCCGTCGACCCGGGCATGGTCCATGGTCGGGCAGCGAGTTGCCCTTTACTCGCCGCCCGCATGCCCGCGCCTACAGTGGCCGGAGATCGTCTTGCGACGTCCGTCGCCGTGGGCGTCCACCACTGCGGGTGGGGCGGAGGGAGGACACTGTCCTCTCTCTCACGCGGCCCGCCTCCTCCTTCGCGAGCATGACTGCTTCGCAGAAGGAGGCGACCGCTTCCCACTCCGTGTCGCCCCGCAGCATGGCCGCGACCAATGCCGGGCGCGAGAGGTCTCCGCCTATCGCCGCCGTGAGGACACGTCGGTGCTCTGCCCAAGCGGGGCAGTCTTGCACCGTATGCTCTACTGTGTCCTCCGGGCGATCTTCGCAGTGGTGACACCCAGGCGTTTCCTCCTTTCTCCTTAGCCACAGGTACCTCCCGAAACTTCCGTGTCCGGTGAGGACCTGCGTCATGCGGTAGGTTAGGACGCCGTGACTCCTATCCAGCCACTCCTCAAAGAGGGGTCTTACCGCCGCGATTGCGGCGTGCCCGGACCTCGGTAGCGACAGTCGTCCCCTCCATACTGCCCTGAGATCGCGCCGGAGCTCTTCCCGATCCTGTTGAAACTTGGTAGAAAGATGTATTATGTGAACCGCATTAGGATTTTCACACAAAAATCAAAACAAAACAAATTTTGGGGGTGCCCCCCATACTTAGAATTGAAACTCAAAAAAAATTTTTTCACCAAACCCATACGTGTGGGGTATCTATGAATAGGTCTTTAAAAATGATATTGAGGTTACTAACATCATTTTTTTCTAAACTGAACAGTTTGCGCGAGAGACACTTCCAAAGTGGTAAAAAGTGTGTCCCCCCCCCCCCCCCCCCCCGTAACTTCTAAAATAAGAGAACGATAAAACTAAAAAAAATATATATAATGTAGACCTCAACCAAAACTACCAACGAAAATTGGTTTGGATGAGATACAGTTAGCAGTTTTTGAGATATAGTACATTTTCAAAAACCGCAAATATAACTTTGCCATTCATACAAATACTATGATAAACAAAGTTGTTTTTATTGTTTGTGTATATTACTTACTAATCTCAATATAATTATATCTCTAATCTATGCTTGCTGCTACGGAACCCTTCATGGGCGAGTCTAACTCGCACTTGGCCGGTTTTTTTGTATTTAACAGACGATATTATTTAGGAGAAACTGAACTTGCTTTTACTGAAAAAATGGTTCTCGAATATTTTAGCCAATGCTGAATAACCACGTCCTCTAAAATGACATAAGTACAAAATAATCTACCGTGCAAACCTCCTCTTCTACGATTGATTCGGCATTGACGACTCTTCGCTTATTATTCTACAATCACAGATCACCATACCAAAGTGGTGATTACACCTTAATCCCCAGCTCCCTATATTCAAGTGAACGGCTTCATAATGTCCTAAATTATACCAGATTCCACAATAGAAATAACTGATAGGATCAAAATGAGGCACGTAATATGGCGAAACTGTAGCAAACTTCGTGAGAACTCGTGCGTCTCCGTGAGTGTTCGTGAACGTTCGTGCAACTTCGTAAACATTCGACTTTCATGAGATGAGCTTGGCTTAGCTTATCTGATGGTCGGAAGTAAATGTTTGATTGTTATTTGATGTTATGTCATACTTTTTGACCGATTTCCTTGTGCTTGGGATAAATGGAATAATTCTGTGATGAGATTTGAATGATTGGCAATTTGGTATTTATAAGTGCTGAGTCAGTCGCTCATTATTTTATAGCCTGAAACTAAAACATTGATGTTTTATAATTTTTTCTTTTTACGTAATGCCCAAAAAGCATTTTGGTGGATAAGAGTCTGGTAGTATTTTCCTGGAACAACACAAAAAAAAATATCTGAAGATTGGAATTTAAGATAGTGAGCATGTTAAATTGGGTTCAGAAATCTTTCAAAGACATTAAATTCTCATAAAGAAATAAATGACTTTATTTATTTTTCATCAGCCAAACATGAATCTTCTTCTACCCCACTTATTCACAGTACTTGTCCACACATTTCATATTAATTTCGCAGAAATATTTCTGGGTCATACCTTCACAAGTCAAAGTAATTCAGCTGAATCTCTGCTAACCTCCGCTTCAATAACGATACTCCGCATTATAAACCGAGCTCCAAACTCCATCAAGATTTCTCGCAGCCATTCATTGTGTATAAATAAAACAGCCTCCATTGAGACGATTACGCCGCCCGGTTTCACTCGCTTTCCTACAATGATTACCTATAGCGAGTAAGCCATACTTATTGACTTTTTGTTCTTTCAGCGGTGTATTAAATGATTGATTAATTATAAGTCGATAATTATACGTGTTCCCTTTCTTTGTGTTGCTATTCCATCTTGCTGTCTTGCTTAAGGTAATCATGCTTATTTACACTACCACTAAACAACACCTAAATGAATGCCTAAAACACAACGTATTTTTTTACTTCCAAAACTTGGCTCTACGTACGTACTCTCTGTGTTCGAGGGACTGTCTTATCTTCTTATCAGGCAACCGTGACCCTGGAAAGTAAAGGGCTTTTGAATGATCACCGTGGATTTTAGTCAGTACGAGTCTGACAGTTCCTTGCACTCCAACCAGGGTGGAAAGACTCGTCGAATGAATTTAACGCGTAAAAAAAAACGTACTCTCTATGTGCAATTGAATAGTGCAATAATATTTTTGGCCAAAAGTTAGGAAATATTCCAACTCTTTGTGCTCTTGCAGTAACTAACCTAACACATTCAAAAAATGTTTAAGTAAATATTTATACGGCCTCAAAAACTTTTTGAGTATGTTTATTTCAAAATGGTTACAATACTCTTATATAATAATATTCATGAGTGATTTTTTATCATATTCTTTCTAACAAAGCATTTCACGTAATCTATTTAACATATTCAAACGTACAAACATATTTCAGTTCATGTCAGGGTCAATTTAATAATACAAATGTCTCAAAATTTACAAATACAGTATATTTTCCTCTTACTAGTCATCCAAAGGATTTTAGAAAGTCAGTAATATAGGATGTAATAGCCCTTTTTAATGTGATAACATCATCAAATGAGTCCTCCCTGTGTGGTGCGAAAAGGACTGTCAGACCCGTACTGACTTGAATCCACGTTGTTCCTTCAATAGCCTTTTACGTTGCAGGGTCACTGTTACCTGTTTAGACAATCCCGCGACCCAGGTAAACAAAAATAAGAGGGGCTAAATTCTATCAGCGTTGTCGCTTTGATGATGCTGAATATACACTGTAGTAGTCGTTAAAGAATAAGAATCAATGTTATTTATTCTTGTACATATGAGTAATATATCATAACTAATATTAAAAAGAGGAAAACTTTGTTTTTTTGTAATGAATAGGCTCAAAAACGAATGGTCCGATTTCAAAAATTCTTTCATCAGTTGAAAGCTGCTTTGGTCCTGAGTGACATAGGCAATAAGGGGGAGGGGGGGGGGGGAGCGAAGCCGCTGGGAAAAGAAAGTGTACTATAAAATCGTCAACAAAACTGACCCGTGAAAACACAACGTAACTAGAAGGAAGGAAGCTATTGACCTATTACATACCTACCACAAAAGACAGAACTCATAACAAACGTAAAGTAATAACCACATCTTTACGTTCAAACACCTATGACATGTATCTATGAAACAGGTCGTTTCACAAAAACAGCGGATCACAGCTCCTTACATAATAATACATAATGTAATATCATACTATCGCTAACAACACGATACATTGTCGTCTCAATACCTGACAGCATTAGATAACACCTTTGTAAGCCAGAGATGAACGCAGCGGTTAAATTTTCAATGGATAACTTTTACTTTCGCTATGGGAAAAGTTTGCGATGATTATTATGACGGAATTGTTTCGATGTACGGTCAACAAATGAGGTATGTTAGCAGGCAGCAAGTTTTAAACTATTTGGCTGTATGCCACATACCTAAGGCTAATGAGTTTGGTATACCATTGGATAACTGTTTAAAACTTGCTATCTGTATACATATCTCTTTTGTTGAGTGTACACACGGCTACACATGAAATTATAGATAAGTACTAAACCAGTAAAAGCAGACCTTTCATTGTGGCGAAAAATCATACAAACAGTGCCCAGACAAACAAATATATATATAGCTTGATCTGTAGCCGTATGTACATAAGAATGGCCTCCGTTTTTCCATAAAAGCGATAAATTAAAGTGAGGAAGCAAAAAAAAAACTGTCAACAACGATGCCGTTTTGTCGAACATACACGATCTAACGAAATAACTGAAGCAACTTGACTGCTTCGCGGCGTGTCGCGGGTTCGATACCCGCACGGAACAGATATTTATATGACCTAGAAATGTTGTTTCGGGTCTACGTATTTGTGAGAAAAAAAAACAGTAGTTGGTAGTACTTTTTTAGAGAAGAAATCAACATGTTTTGTTTGTAAGTTATCGTTATCTTTAAAGATCTGTTACAACTAGCCTACCATACCTTTTATGCTCAGAATACAGTCTCAGTAGAGCCAATCGCTTATTTACAAGGACTCACAACCACCAAATTAACATTACTTGAGCAGTCAAATAATTTCAAATTAAATTACATTTGACTGTAATTCGACCCACATTCAAATATTCAAGCGAACGTGAGTTATGCTAATGAAAAGTAATTAATTCGATGTTAATGACTTTAATTATTTGACATAAATAAATAAGCCATCGCTGTTTAGCTAGATTTTAAATATTTTTTGGATAATCGTTGCATCGGTTTAATGTTTGCAGTAAATTATTTTAAATACAACAAAAAAATAGTAGTTGAATAAATTAGTACCTATTCCTAATTGTAATTGACTTTGAATATACTTGAAATTTATTAGTAACTTGTTCAAATACTTTATGCCCTACAAATCTAAATATAGAACAAGTGGTCTGGTTACATCTTTGACATTCTTTATGCAACAAACACAATCGAGATTTAAATAAAAGCAACGTGACATATCAACAAAAATGGCGCGAACAAGCATTACGATACATTAAGCTGAGCATAAAAGAATAAAAAATGATCATATTAATGCAAAAGTTATCACATAATAAATGTCTTTACAATATCCAGTTTCGTCGCCAACTTAAATTATTATTTATAACACATAATAACTATAAAATAACTAATTCGCCATTCCAACGTGACAGAAGACCGCCATTACGTTTGACAGCTGATTTAAATGAATTACGTTCAAAAATGTAGAATGAAATAATAAGTCTCATTTACGTTAAAATGTCGCATTCTTAATTAATTGAATGGAATTGGATAACGTTGGTATACAATCACCACTAACTAAGTATTTATTTATGTAATGAATACTTACCTGCGATAACCTCTCGTAATTTTATCGATTTCAAAAAGCTTTCGCTAAAGGTCATGTGGCTTTTTATTTTATTACACTCTTCATTTTTAAAGTATTAATGTGGATTTCACTTTTAACATATAACAATGGTGACAAAGAAAGTAATTGTAGCAAAACATGGTTGAGAAAAATAAAGAACTTAATAGTAATTGTTGATACTGCAAATGGATCGCTGCTCTCATGATGCTCTAGTAATAACATTGTGTAACAAGTGTTAGGTCGCCGTTTAGCAGCCCTTCACCCATAAATAATACAGTCACCATTTGCGTGAGAAACTCATCGAAAACGTTCTAATTCAATTCCAGAAGCAAATGCTCCAC
This sequence comes from Agrotis exclamationis, assembly GCA_950005045.1. Classification (NCBI taxonomy): domain Eukaryota; kingdom Metazoa; phylum Arthropoda; class Insecta; order Lepidoptera; family Noctuidae; genus Agrotis; species Agrotis exclamationis. Next base: position 23,845,123 of record OX465426.1, read on the forward strand.
ATCTTCGATAAATCATCTTTTTATCAACAAGTAAAATGTGGAAATATTCAATGGCAGTTCATCCTGCATTGTTACGAAGATGCACGAAAACACGAACAAGCCATTAGTTAGGCCAGACATGCAACTTATCTACAACAACTCATTATTATAATTACGTAACCTCCGCGGTGAAAATGGGCGGGAAAAACGTTGCCGCCAGGTTGCATTCGAAAGTGTCATGGCGTTCACTGCGTCTTCCTCGAGGTCAGAAAAACAACTAATAATGTAAACAATGAAGCGTGTGATCTAATAATGTGCCTTTTAAGTTTAACAGATTACTTTTTTGGCTATTCACGTGCGGAAGTTTGTATTAGTATTTAATTTGGCGTAGTTACTTCACGCTCAGTTATTAAGTGACTTTCAAGTGTCAGGAAATTATAATAATGGGAGTTAATCTTTTCAAAGTTCACACTGTAATAATAATTGGAGGCCTCTTCCGAAGGCGGAACTCCGGAAATTGTTCCGTTGTTACGAAGATCTTCGGCGATATCATAATCGACAGTTTCTATCTAATGTCAGAAATTTTGCGTCAGAAGCTTATGTAACACATAATACTTACTATTCTGTAAATGTAGTACCATTAATACCCGGCATCACGTTTTTCCTCACGTATGTTTGAATCCGTATGGGTTTTTTTTACTTCAATCAATCATTAGAATATGTTCAATGGGGGAAGTAGGTTACTATGATTCTAGGCAAACTAACATTGCATCGTCGTTTGTTGAACAGTAACTATAGAACCCTGCTGTTCAGTATCTGTACTTAAAGACTCGGTGCAACAATCTCCAAGATCGTTACACTCAAGTAGTTAGAATTCTATTTAGATTTTCACACCAATAAAGATCTCATTCATTTAGTAGGCACTCGTTTTATATCGCAAAGAAACAATTGTGGATTAACAATCCCATCACACAATAATCATAAAGGGATCTTTCTAAAAAATTGCCTAAGATCCTGTCTGTAGCAAGCAGAGACGAGCAATGGCGGGCGACGGTCCAGTTAGAGCATTCGCACCGTTTTGTAGAGAACAATATGCGCGTTGCACATTCGTATTGTCGCGTGCCGTGGTTCCCGCGCAAAGTTCCCGTGAGACATGTGACGTAGACGTCATCTTGCTTTAGGGTTGCCAAACGTTTATCGATTATGTGTGTTGAAGTTAGTTTCCACACATGTGTTTATTAGAGAGCTGTTATACAGCTATTATATCTCTTGTAACTTTGAGAGTTTGCCTATAAACTAATACGTGCACATAAGGTACATTTTCAATTATACCTTTTCAAAACTTTTTCACTTATCTTTGAATATTCCAAGAAGGTGGAAAGCTCTTTATGGGCGCCGGTCCATAGACAAACTTTCAATCTTCTCTACAATGTTTTTTAGACTCCCACTTATGCATTCCAATTCCAAGCTATCGGGCTTTACAAGACTTAATTTTTGTCTTTGTCGCGCCAGCCCTACCAAAGAATTTACCAATCTCAAAGATTGACGTGATTCCAATAAACGTCAGTAGGTTCGATATCTTATAGTGACGTGTGTCATCGTAAGTGGAGCTCATTTCCGCGACTTTGTGTCTGCTAGGAAGTTGGCGACAGAATAATTCTCAGACGGTATCTAAAGCAGATTGGGTACTGCGAGTGACGGACTAAAAGGTCGGCTCGGCTTAAAGAGAAATTAGTTTTTTATCCATGCTTTTAAGATGTTCAACAGATTTCTTGGAAAGATCCAATTTTTATAGATTATCTGTAGATTTGAAGGAAACCACTTTGTTTTTCTTATAAGCTTCAAGAAACTTCTTCTAATAAAACCTTTCATCTAAAAATGCGTCCACGTTTTTGACGGCTTAAAAAATATATTTTAAATTACAATACTTTCACATTATTACACTTCTAACAATAAAAAGTTAATTCGTCTCTTTGTCATCAATCATCACGTGAACGTCATCATATATTATATCACATAATTATGTTCATTGTATTATTACATCACACTAACATCTTTCACTAAATCTAGATGTTCTGATTGCTAACATTATGTGAGGTGAGCGCACTAAGTGACGTCCACGATTTTGATGCACTAAGTGATTAACTAAAGTAGGTACTAAAACAATAGCGTTCTCTTGTTGTATGGTAGACTACTTTACAGAGTAAGTAGTGCGGGCTTTAAAGACAGCGGAGGAACGAGCTGAGCGATATTAGTGAGAAATGTCGAACAAAAGAGTTAAACGCGTAAAATTACGCTGGTAAAAAGATCTTAAGTGTTGAATTTTTTTTTATATTCAAAATAATATGCTACGAATATATGAAAGTTTAGGCTAATTATATTAAATAACAGTAATACAACTAGAAATTCATTTAATAAACCACATAATACAATGAAATTATCCATTAACTCTATCTAATGATTTCTTTCCCCGCTCCATCCCTGGCCACACTCGCGTATCTAACGCTACAAATTAGAATGTTTCGCTAACATGACACGCCTGTCACGTCAATATACGTCGACGTCTATACACGTCACGTCGTATCTTGCTGACGTCCTATATACGTCACGTCGCGTCGGTTCGCGTCGACAAATGATGCGTCTCTGAAACATGGCAAGTAGCAATAATAAATAATTAGTGAAACGGTTAGGCCGTTTCACTAATTATTATTGCTACTTGCCATGTTTCCGCAAAGTAACGCCTGGTCGGGGCGAGACGGAGTGGGAAGCGGTCGCCTCCTTCTGCGAAGCAGTCATGCTCGCGAAGGAGGAGGCGGGCCGCGTGAGAGAGAGGACAGTGTCCTCCCTCCGCCCCACCCGCAGTGGTGGACGCCCACGGCGACGGACGTCGCAAGACGATCTCCGGCCACCGTAGGCGCGGGCATGCGGGCGGCGAGTAAAGGGCAACTCGCTGCCCGACCATGGACCATGCCCGGGTCGACGGCGCGTTGTGTTCCACGCGCGCCTCAAAGAGCGTCAGCATAATGACGGGGCCCCCTCTGTAGAGGGCCAAAGCCTGCCGGGGTCGCGGGACTTATCTCATTACCGTGACCCCGGAACATAAAGGGCTATTGAAGGACACCGTGGATTTTAGTCAGTACAAGTCTGACAGTCCCTCCCGCCCTGCCCGGGGTGGGAGGACTCATTTGATGATTTTACCACTATAAAAAAAAAAAAAAAAAAAAAAAGTAACGCCTGGTTCTATAACTTATTATAATAACTACCTATTAACTTGAACCATGGCTCATGAATTAATTGAAAACAATTAGGGGGTTACTTTAACAGAATCATTATATTAATTGCGATACAATTATCCTATATACAATTTATATTCTATAGCTTACAACATAATAGACTATTCCATTTTAAGAATGTGATTGCAATTTTTACTATTTCAGAAACCGAATTCTGGTTTCCAAATCACACCTACCTCTAACAAAAGTATATTAATTCTGCCCTCATTGCCCACGACACCGCAAAAAGCCACGTTTAGCATAAACCACAATCATGATATAATCAGTTGGACGCGTGAAAGTGCATTCATTAATGCAGGTTAACGTCTTAATTACCAACGTTACGATGAATTTGTTATCTTTCGACACTTCATATCTTAATTGTGTAGATTTGAACCAATATGTTTACATCTTGTTGCTACTTTATTGTTGAACTAGGGGGACCGCCCCAGATTTGCTCGGGTTCAGGTTTCAAAGTCGGGCAGTGGTGACCCAGAGGCATACACTCCGACTTACGATTTGTCAGTCGTGGGTTCGATCCCAGCCAGGCGCATTGCTTTGTCCGATTTATTTGATCACCACTGCTCTCATAACAGTGAACGAAAACATCGTAAGCAAACCAGGAGGCTCTAGAACCAAAAATTCGAAGACATGTGACATCTACCAACCCGCAGTGGGCCCGCGTGGTTTATGGCTCACTCCCTTCCATAGAGAGGAGGCCTGTGTTCTAGAAATGGGAACATTAAAGGCTGTTGATGATGTAGCTTTCAATCAACAGGTTGTCTTCCAATCCTGGTGATAACAAAATCTTTACAACCCAATCGAAAAACCTTGATGGTCGGAAATGATGAGAGTACCTTCTTCAATAAACATTTCCATTGCTAATCCTATAAACACTCCATGTACATACAAATCACCATGTTTGCACCACACGACCCTGACACAATTACCTATTGCCTCCGTTGAACAGTTAGCCAAGCAAATGACTACGCATACGAAGTGGAGAATGCCTAAATTATTTAAAAGAAATATTAATTACTATTGTTAAGACTGGAGCCTATTCGTCTGGTTGTCTTGAAATGCGATTATAACTTGGAGCGTACCGTCTGTGCGTTTTCGATGGAGACAGAGTTGGGTTGTCTGATTATCACCATGCTTATAATCATGAAATAATTGGTGATGGCAATGGGTGATAATAGGGTCATCATCATCAGCCGTAAGACGTCTACTGCTGAACATAGGCCTCCCCCTTTTATAGGATAAGATATTAGGGTCCCAAGTATTAAATCGCAAGTTGAAATCAGGAAGAGTTCTAAATAGCAATGGGCAAAAAAAAAATGAATTGCACATGATATTATAAAGCTAATCTCAGGAACTACTGAAAGATATAATAGTGTCGAATAAACCATTTATCGATGAAGGGCTATAGGCTATATGACATCACGCTTTGACCAATAGAAGCCGACGATACCGCGGGGAACCACTAGTGTAAAATAAAGTTGCATCTTCATTTCAACTTCTAAAGATTACAAAACCCATCACGGCCACGTTGGTCACCCATCAGACGACCTACCTCACTACTGGCGCCTTAACCTCATTGCATCATAAATGACATGCTTAGCAAAAAGTACATGTCATCAACTTTCTCCGAGGTCAATAGTCATCAGAGATGAGCGCGACGTGGCGTTATGTCACAGAGACATTATGATGGCTGTACCACTGGTATGTGAGGATATGTGACTGGTAATCTCTTCCGGACTTGAAAATTTGATTGCAAACTACTTTAGTTTATCAAAGATTTTTTTCGGAAAGAAAAATTCGAACCACGGACAGGATTCGAACCTGCGACCTTCGGATTCAGTACATCCGACTCTCATTTCCAACCGAGCCACCTGTCCGTGAATCAGAATCCTGTCCGTGGTTCTAATTTTTCTTTCCGAAGAAAATCTTTGAAAATTCGCTACGCATGCGTTAATGCGGTTAATATTTATAAAATACTAGCTGACCCGGCAAACGTTGTTTTGCCGTATAAATAATTTAAAAAAAATTTAGGGGTGGACTACCCCTAACATTTAGGGGGATGAAAAATAGATGTTGGCCGATTCTCATAGATACCGGATAAGCACAAAAAATTTCATCAAAATCGGTCAAGCCGTTTCGGAGGAGTATGGCAACGAAAACTGTGACACGAGAATTTTATATATTAGATTACCTACTTTAGTTTATGTTTTTAGTCACTCCAGAATAAAAGCACGTAGTGATTATTATTATTATTATCCTTTTATCCCCAACTAGCTGATCCGCGTGGTTTACTCCGCTCTTAGTCGTAGTGTGATGTTATATAGCCTAAACCTTTCGATAAATGGAGTATCCAACACAAAAATATTTTTTCAACTCAAACCACAAGTTTCTGAGATCACGTTCAAACCAATAAACAAACTCTTCGGCTTCAAAACATTGCAGTTTTCCCTAGTCTCAGCCCAAAATAGAAGGTAACCGTTGTTACCCGTAGTGCGTTCCAAGAAGAGTTGTTATTTACTACCTTACCTGGAATGTTTACGGCAGCACGTGGTCAGGAAATATGAATACAAAGTTGCGTCACGCAATTATTAACCGACTTCCAAAAGGAGGAAGTTCTCAATTCGGATGTTTGTTTTTTTTTTTTTTATGTTTGTTCGGGCATAACTCCGTCGTTTACCAACCGATTTGAGAAATTCTTTTTTTGTTGGAAAGATTATACTTCCCGAATGGTCCCATTAAAATTTTATCGAAATCGGACTAGCACTTTTTGAAAAATCAACAAAAATCGACAAAAACCTAAAAAGTTTTCAACATTGTCTACACCGATTACTCCGAGGTTTCTGGTCCGATTTCGATGATTCTTTTTTTGTTCGATACAGTATATCTGCCATTAGGTTCCATAAAATTTTCATTTAGTTTGGTGCAGTAGTTTTCATTTATAGCTCATTGTGTAAGAGTACTATCGCGAGCTTTTCCGCCTGCCCAGTTAAAATTTTTTTCGCATAAATCATGCGGAGGCGCCGAGCCACGCCCCCTTAAAGTTTGGGCCTATTAGGAAAGCGGAAAAAAAAAAATTCTCGTTTGGCGTGCGTCGTCAGTGCGCTCGGCCGATCGGTATTTCATTCATTATTTCTATACAAAGGAAACCGCCAACGGGGCGGGGCTAGAGAGCGTGTCTATGTTGTAAGTGCAAGCAAAAATGAGCTTAGTGGTGGTCAGGCGGCAGTGCTCGCGATAGTACATACATTGACGATGTTATTACCGGTGCTACGAATTACAATATTTTAGTGTACATGTAAGAAAATTATGTATTTGACAATAATTTTGGTTGAATATTGAAACTAAAAAGGATAAAATAAAAATCTTTTTCAAAAAAAAATGTAACCGACTTCCCACAAAAAAGTTCAAAATAACCTACAAAAAACTTTTCTTTCGAAAGTCGGTGACAAAAAGTCAATGAAATAAAAAAGAAAGTCACCGACTTTCGAAAGAAAAGTTTTTTTGTAGGTTATTTTGAACTTTTTTGTGGGAAGTCGGTTACATTTTTTTTTGAAAAAGATTTTTATGGTCGCTATGCTGTCGTGGAGCCAACGTTTATTCAGTAGAATCACAAATGAAAAAAGAAAAAAAAATAGGAAAATAAATTATACCTACCTAAGTAATTACTTTGCTATCTTGTTATTATCTGCTACTTGGCTTATCGGAATCACTATCATTACTTATACATACTGTAGCGATCAATACCAGTGCAGAGATAATTTATGAATTCACGACGAGATGCATTGTACAATTAGGCCCTTCGTATCCATTGACGCGTGCCTGTATATGAACTTATATGGACTTGTGTTGCTATAGTCGCCTGGATACTAAAGTATGGATAGATCGTAGACTTGCGCCGCGGCGGTACGAAGGGGCTAACCTAACCCTACAAAATGCTGTCTATGAAGTACTTTTTGTATACAAGGAATAAAAAAATGGAAAACTTCTTTCAAAACAACAGCCATAAGGTACATAGAAAGTGACGTGTTTATGGAAAAGTGTTGCCCTTACTATTACTTCATCGTGATCCTTATCAGGATTGCAAACACACTAAGTACGTAGGTACTATGTAAATAAATTGAAAGTAGAAACACCCAAACACCGGAGATATCATCAGTGTCCGTGAAAGTACACAAACTCAGCGTGTTTACGACGCACGCGCACCGACTGTGTCATTCCTTACTAGATAATCTATACGCCGAGGATTTCGACCAAACGTGCGTGAGGAGGCAGCCAAATGACCGGTTGAAGAGTTATTTTGTCTCAAATGTTCACTTTTATAGTCAAATCTTGGTTAAAATGTAAAATTCGTAAACCCAGCACATGTTTAAATGATCGAAACGGTTGTGGAATTTAAAATAACATTGGCAAGATATAAAAAGAATCAACGGTAGTACTTTGGCAGAATGATCTACACTAAAGTACTTGCCCAATAACTGAGTCATTAGAACTAAATCCATTTCACAAAGCTCCCACTTTTGTAAAACCACATAAATTAATTCTAACGAGACACCAAAACCAATTAAAGGCCCAAGGTTCAAGTGTTTTGCAAGAAAACCGCGCCATTTATATCAATTGCCAGTCATTTGTCGCAGATTCGCAGGAGGTAGGTACATCACTAGCTGGTGTGGCAAGAGGGGCAGCGGTGGGAAAGTGTGGCAATACCAGCACAAGGGAACATTGTCTTGCGGCACACGTCCATGCATCTGATGGCTCTCCTTGGACCACATGTGGCATTTGACCAGCTCGTTTATCTTTATAATTGTTGGTTACTCAATGTAGCAACAATCAGTTTGTGGGTACCGTAGTATAATGAGCTTGGATGGAGTAGGGTCTTTGAAGGTCAAGTATGATCATGTAACTCCCAGTTTAGTTAAACCCCTCTACTTCTTTTCGATCTAGCGTTTAGTAGAACTACTAAATAAAAGAGATCTTCCATAAATACCAGTTCTCCTTCGAGTTTTCATCCGTTCTATGATGACACAATGCAAATTAGTGTAATCAATCTTTATCGACCAGTATCTCATGTTCCTCTAATGTTGTTCCAGGTGCTGCCAGCGCTGCTGGTGCTCGCGGCAGCCGCTGCCACGCCCAGGAAGACCTACAAGCGTGAAGGTAAGCCACCAACCACCCTCTGGACTAACAACCACACATGGAGCCTCTGTCATGAATGAGACCAACTAGTAATCTACTTGTATAATTTAATGATCAGTCAGCTGAACCCTGAATATTTGTAAGTCTACCGTGAGAAGTTATGGCTTAGAGAAACCCCTGATTACTTTCAATATGTTTTTTTCTACAGTTCTTGTTTTTTCTGTAACTAATATTAAATACGCAAATGATATATATTTTTTTTAATTTAACAAGTTATTAAGTACTTGGCAGTACTCGTATGTGTATTCTGTTATTTCTTCGTTTTACTACAATGACTTTCAACAGGATTGTCATAGCTTACATCAATACAATATTAATTTTCGTCTCATCTATCCGTTTGGACGTTAATAGAACGATACTTCGTCTAGGTCTTCACTTCTTCACAACATCATCACAGAGGCTCTACGAACGACTACAACTTACAAATATGAAATAAAAGCACCCATTCCGTTATTTGCAGCGCCCCTGAGCTCCTCGTACCTCCCACCTTCTCACGGAGGAGGTGGTGGTGGCTTCGGAGGTGGTGGTGGCCACGGCGGCGGCGGTGGTGGCGGATACGGAGGTGGTGGCGGCCACGGCGGCGGCGGCGGTGGTGGACACGGAGGCGGCGGTGGTGGACATGGCGGCCATGGAGGCGGCGGTGGTGGACATGGCGGCCATGGAGGCGGCGGCCACAGAGGCGGTGGCGGTGGCGGCGGATACGGAGGTGGTGGCGGCCACGGCGGCGGCGGCGGGGGTGGTGGACATGGAGGCGGCCACGGCGGCGGTGGCGGCCGCCCATCTTCGTCCTACGGTGCCCCAAGCCCCTCAAGCAGCTACGGCCCACCTAAACAAAGCTACGGTCCTCCCAAACCCAGCTATGGTCCACCAAAACCAAGCTATGGACCACCCAAACCCAGCTACGGACCTCCCTCTAAGCCATCCAGCTCTTATGGACCTCCTCCATCCAAGCCTTCCAGTTCCTACGGCGCCCCTTCTAAGCCATCCAGCAGTTATGGCGCCCCGGCGAGACCACCTTCGACTAGCTACGGTGTGCCAACTGGACCTTCTACGACATATGGTGCTCCTAAACCCTCTAAGCCATCGAGTTCTTACGGCGCTCCTCCTTCCAGCTCCTATGGTGCTCCATCTCCTCCATCCAGCTCGTACGGTGCTCCCCCGTCCAGCTCGTACGGTGCCCCCTCTCCACCGTCCAGCTCCTACGGCGCTCCAGCCTCACCACCGTCCAGCTCTTACGGCGCTCCAGCCTCACCACCTTCCAGTTCTTACGGTGCGCCTGCCTCTCCTCCGTCCTCGTCTTATGGCGCCCCTGCTTCTCCCCCATCCTCATCCTACGGTGCCCCCGCATCTCCTCCATCCTCTTCGTACGGAGCTCCCTCAGCAGGAGGTAGCAGCGGTGGTTTCAGCAGCAGCGGATTTGGCGGCAGTAGCTTTGGAAGCAGCGGTTTCGGAGGCGGCAGTGGTTTCGGAGGTGGCAGCGGATTCGGCTCAAGTGGTCCTTCATCAAGCTACGGTGCCCCAGCCAGCCCTCCGTCTAGTTCGTATGGAGCGCCTTCTAGTTCGTACGGCGCACCTGCCGCGCCTTCCAGTAGCTATGGTGCTCCCAGCAGCGGTGGCGGCGGACATGGCGGCGGCGGACACTCATCCGGCGGCGGCGGTGGTGGATACTCCGGGGGTGGATCTGGTGGATACTCTTCGGGAGGTTCCGGCGGTTACTCTTCAGGCGGTGGTCACTCTAGCGGCGGCGGCGGCGGCGGACATGGCGGTGGCTCAGGAGGCTACTCCTCCGGTGGAGGCGGTGGCTACTCGTCTGGCGGAGGCGGTGGAGGACACTCATCTGGAGGAGGCGGCGGATACCCCTCGGGTGGTGGTGGCGGATACTCTTCGGGAGGTGGCGGCGGAGGATACTCGTCTGGAGGCTCGTCAGGATTCGGTGGCGGCCACGGGTCGGGCGGCGGCGTGCCGGCCACCATCAGCCAGAGCTACGACTCCAACGGTGGCTATGTGTATTAGACCCTGCATGCTCCTAGCATCCTAGTACTAATATATAATAGTCAATTATTAAGTTATCACAGTATCTTCAGTATTGACGTCGAGTGTCACAACTTATGTATGTATTGTTGTAGGTTTCTAGTGAACACTATGTATGTATTAGACTTTTTTACAAAATGGCGAATTACATGGAATGCTTCGGGACTGTTTTATAAAGGATAAAAATATTAAAGGGCATTAAAATATAAAGCTGATGAGGAAAAGAGACAAGATCCAGGATGATCACAAAGTTGTATAATGTTACCAAGCTGGAAGCGTTCCATCTATTCGTAATAAAATGTGATCTGCAATCGGAGAATAAAGAATTGTGAGTAATATAAGATGAGATGTGTCTTTAAAGTCGTGGTCGTCGCCAGCTGCTTACCAAGTAAGCGACGCTTAAAAGTATTAACTATAATTTAATTTTAATTTACGAACTAATGAAATTGTACAAAAATTTAGTTTAAGGTCTGAGTAATTATACTTTTTTGTATAAATTAAACTTTTTGTAAATAATAAAATAGTTGTTTTATGTTATCCTTACCCTGTAAAGTAACAAATGCGAGGTATTCCACATTGTTCAGAAGCCGTATGGTTAAGGTGCCATTAGCTTAGGTGCCATTACAGCGGGTGCCCAATGTGGAATACCTCACAAATGCCTTCTTTCAAAAATATAAATAAATTAAATCTTTGAATGGGAACTCTATAGTTAATACATCTTCAGTACTCCTACAAATTGGACTGAACCACAGTTTACTACAGTTGGGTCACTTCCCAAAAACAATCAAACAAATGTAAAATCTATGCTCGAGAGAATAAAGTACATTTTTACTAGCATCGGCATCGCCCACGTACTTTTATATTAGCCTAAACTTCCCATGCGCAAGCAAAAATGTACTGAATGGTTACACGCGAGAGTTTATTTTTGTTTATCTGACGCTAACGACATTACAATGTGATTACATTGTTGCTATCCGTGAATCTCAATAGGGTTGCGACTTACGAGTTTAGGAGGCACAATAAGGTAGGTAGGTGTATTTTATGCATTTGTTAAATACAAACGTTTTACTTAAAATAAAACGTAAATTAAATTACTTACCTAAATTTGAAGCCTAATAAATACATGAGAGAGAGGCCATCGTTCTGTCCCTTTTTCGCAACCGTTCTCCCTCCTTATCGCGTACTATCGCCTTCTCTGTCTCTCCTCCCACCACCACCAGCAGTCGCAAACGTCGGTTTGCTTTTGGATTTGCCTCATTGAAGTCGTTGTAGAACCAGGCAGAATTTAAGTTATTAGGCTTCAAATTTAGGTAAGTAATTTAATTTACGTTTTATTTTAAGTAAAACGTTTGTATTAAATAACTTGACCGTAAATTTGAAGCCTAATAAATACATGAGAGACGTGTTTGTTATCGCCTGGTGGTGGTGGAGACGTCAATGTGATTATTAGATTGATTAGATCACACAACAATGAAAAGGAATGGTCCTTTAGCTAAATGATTATGCCATCATTGCACAGGCGGATTAAAGCAATATACATAGTTATAATTGTAACTACTGGTAGATATGCTGTTCCAGAGGAGCAAAAATAATAAAAATGAGAATAACAAAATAAAGGAGTTTTATTTTAAGAAGACAAAATAACAAACTATGTATTCATTATTTAATCACACTGCATTAAACAAATTAGAAACTAAGTTTGGAGCTTCTGTTTGCTTTACTTCTTTACAGTAAAAGCGCCTGAAAGTATTTTCTGATCTCCAATTGCCTCTGGAGAGAATGTCATCAACTGAACAATTCTCATACCAGCTTTTTGATGCCACAGCAGATCTACAACTTCCAGGTGGGGCTTCAACTCCAGCATCCTTTAACATTTTTCTAATCCAGTTAGCTATTACACAACGTGATGCAGCTCGTGCTTTACCATATACGGTAACAAATAAGTTATCACATTTCGCTTGCTTTCTTCTGTTCTCTCCAACGGCAATCAACTTTAAAATCCAGTGTACTGCATCTAGGCATTTATTGTCTTTATTTATCAATAACTTCCAACCTGATTGACGATAATTTGCGGAATCAGTTTTTGAGCCAAACACTGGCCAAAAGATAATATAATCATTAGTGATTTCACAATTATTAGGATTTATGCTCAAGAGGGTCAGGTCATGGATCCTACGACCAGAGCACAATAATAAGAGGCAGGCTGTGTGTTTCGATACCTCATAAACTTTATCTATATCAGGGTTCTGTTGACATAGTAAAGACACAACTTGGTTAACATCCCAGATCGGGGTCTTTGAAGGTTTTGGATTGTCTAGTGCTATAGATTTTAATATTCGCTTGACCAAAGGATGCTCACTTAGCCGATCTGATGACTCTGGATTACATAAAGTTGAAACTACAGCTTTATGGACAAGTATAGTATTGTAGGAGAGCCCATCATTTTGGTAAAGGTCTGATAAAAATCTAGCAACAGCCGAACCAGTTGGCTCGTTTACAGAAATATGATTAACCTTAGCCCATTTTATCCAGCGAGCCCAGGCTGGGTTATATGTTTTTATAGTAGACGATCGCCAGCTTTTCATGAGAAGATGCTTTTGCTGGGTTGTCCAGTCAGTCAGTTTTTCATTCCACCCCCACATTTCCAAACTTCCAGCGTCATTTCGTTGGCTTTGTGAGGAGGTTTGTTGGTTGAGGTGTCTACCAACACTTCGCACAGATTCCTGATCGTCCAGGGGCGATCTATTGCCCGATTCTTCAGGTCCGGTCTCCAAAAGACTTGGTCCCATTTCGGGGCCACTATCAGAAATATTCCTTGACATTTGTTTAGATGGATCAGTACCTTGGGTATTAAGAATGGTGGTGGAAAAATCCATGCCAATGGGTAGTTCCAAATCTGGCTGAAGGCATCTTGAAACTCGGCTTGCTGATCCCGGTGATCCAGGGTGCAGTACTTGGGGACTACATGAGCTCGCTGTGACGCGAACAAGTCTATCACTGGAGTTCCCCATTGGGTAAATATTAGGCGCGTTACTTGAGGGAGTAAGTGCCACTCTGGTAGTCTCTGCAGTCGGGACAGACTGTCCGCTTCTACGTTGTATAAGCCCGGAATGTGGTAAATAGTAAATTGAATCTGGTAAGTATCCACGATTTGCAAAATTTGGTAAGTCAGGTCTATGAGGGCTAGAGATTTTGTACCGCCTTCGTTCCTCAGATACGATACCGCGGTCCTGTTGTCGCATTGAACGTGTAGACTGGCTTTGTACAGGCTGTGACCACAATGAAGAATAGTTTTTAGGATTGCGAGCATCTCTTTTTGATTGCAATGAAGGAGTTTTTCTTCTGCTTTCCAAGTGCCGGACACATATGTATTGTTTATGTAAGCACCCCAGGCGGTGTCTGATGCATCGGTGACAATGTAGTGTGTTGGATTTGAGAGATGGATAGGAGATGAGGTCTCGAGATAGTTTAGCCACCATTGTAAATCTTTTTGAGCTGTCGCGGGCAGTGAATTCTTTTTGGTAGGTTTCAGGTGTAACATGCTGATACATAGCCTTTGAAGTTGACGAAAATTTATCCTTCCCCGAGGTACAACAAAGCTTGCGAAGTTCATCATTCCTATGATACTTTGTAATTCTTTTAGGCATGCTTTTTGTTTGTCGATCAAGTGAGTGATCATGGTTTTCATTTTCAGGCACTTTTTTGTTGGAAGTGACTTCAGGTTGTTCCACGGATCCCATAATATGCCCAGATACTCTATCGATTGGCTTGGTTGTAGGATAGACTTTTCGTAATTTATCATCCATCCTAAATATTTCAGGATATCCATTGTGGTTTTGACGTGACTCACGAGTATATTGTAATCCTGATTGACTAGGAGATAGTCGTCTAAATAAATTACAACGCGTATACCGCGGTCCCGAAGAGTCTGCGCAATCCAATTGCTCAGGGAGGCAAATGTTTTTGGTGCTGAACTCAGTCCGAAGGGGAGGCAGTTCATTTGAAGCAATTGGCCTTGGTAAACTAACCGTAAAAATCTCCTGTGAGCCTCTGCGACTGGCAGATGGAAGTATGCTTGCGATAAGTCTACTTTCACCATCCAATCGTTTGGTTGAAGGAAGTCTGGAATTCTGAAAATATTGATCAGCCGGAAGGTGGAGGCATCGACGTATCGGTTCAGAGCTTTGAGATTGAAAATCGGTCTGAAATCTCTGTCTACTTTGGGCACCAGAAACATTGGCGAAATGAAACTTTGAGTCAGTGGCATGACTGTAAGCACTTCTTCTGATATCATTTTGTGAATAATCTTGTCCATTTCTGGGGAATGAGGCGTTGATTGGATTGAATTTTGCAGATTGGGCATATGAAGTGGAGGCTTTCGTACAAACGGAATTCGGTAGCCTGATATTATTTTTAATATGTAACTCGGGGCGCCCATTTGTTTCCACCGGTCGTGAAAATGCCTCAGCCGACCAGCGCGAAACGAACTCGTTGAGTCAAAATTTGCGTGAATTTCCTCTCCTATCCCGGTGGGATGAGGGTGAGGCCTTGTGTCTGGTATTTGAATCATCATGAGATCTGCGGTAATTTGATTGCTTACCGCCCCTGCCCCGAAAGGGCTTGCCACTGTTATAGAAAGGTGTATTATTTGTTCTTGAAGAGGAATGCCCCATATGCTTATAGGTCACCTTTCTCTGACTCGGAAGTGATAACTTTCGCTGAGTCATGGATGTGCTTGGATCGGTCTGCGGTGCAGTAGCGCGATCCTTGTCACGAGGCCAGAATACTTTATTAACGCCTCCCGCTTTTTCTAACGTAGACGTAAGTTGCTCAGCTCCGAAAAGATTATGACAAGATGGTGGAATTTTTCTCATAATGCTCTTGTGCAGGGGATCCTTGACATTAGCTAAGATAGTTTCCCTTCGCTGCTGGATGCATTCAGCGCGGTGCCCGCAAATCATTTGTAAAGTATCGCTAGTAATTCTTGCATACTCACCATTTACAAAAATATCCGTTATTTTTTCACTAATCGCGTCAGCATTAAGATTATTTGTTTGCCTAGTCCAGCTTAAAAATGAGCGAAGCTCCGTTTGCAGCTGTTCCTTTTGCTTAATAAGTGCGAAAGATAACGACCCAAAAGCTTTTTCCATATTAATTAAAGAGCGCGAGGCGTCATAACGTTTCAACTCATCATTCGCATCGAGTTCAGTGAAACCGGGGGTATGTCTATAATTTTTTTGTACTTCGGAATACCTCACATTTGTCCAATCAGGATCGTCTAATCGTTGAATATTTTTTAATATTTCTAAATATGCACTAGGTGTTTTTAAGACATCAGGATCTTTCGTTTTCGTTCCTATTGACAATGAAATTTCCGGGCCTAACTCGGAATTACCCAGTTCATCCGATACCTCATCGCAATAAAGCTGGCGGCTCACATTATCATCTAAACAAGCTTCACGATCATGTTCATATAATGACCCGCGATCAAGTTCATTAGTACCACACACAAATTTTTTCTTAATATCGGCTACCTCCTGTAATAACTTTTCTAATTTACGGTCTCTTTGACTACGTTTGTTTCGTTTACGCGAACGACGAGAACGCTTATGGTTTGGCGAACTATCAGAGCTACTAGAACTTGAACTGGAACTTGATGACGTTGATGAGCTACTTAATTCGCGAACACGGCGTTTTCTTTTTCGAGAATGCGCGGTACTATCTTTACTTATATCTTGAGTGCTCATATTTTGGTTCGGTAAGATATTTTGATCACTCATAATACAATAATTCGCACGCTGAAATACAATTAAAATAACTTTACGCACAAAAAGTTACAAAAAGGAGGGTATATAAATAATTCGATAACACTAAAAACGAACGGTAACACCGTTAAAATAGAAATACTGATTATTTAGATCTTGAATTCAAAGATTCAAAAATTATTTACCTTAGTGTTGAAACTGTAAAATGTAGTGATAATATGTCTTGAAACTTTAGCACTTTATGATAGATTTAGGTTTTTACCTTACTTTATTCGGTGTTATCAGGACAGGAACAACGACGTCAATGAGGCAAATCCAAAAGCAAACCGACGTTTGCGACTGCTGGTGGTGGTGGGAGGAGAGACAGAGAAGGCGATAGTACGCGATAAGGAGGGAGAACGGTTGCGAAAAAGGGACAGAACGATGGCCTCTCTCTCATGTATTTATTAGGCTTCAAATTTACGGTCAAGTTATTTAATTACACTATTAACATAAATGTTCTTCAGGGATTTTTTTTTATCATCAGCCTATATCTTTTTGGTTTCGTTACTACATTCTACATACATTATCGATTGGTAGCACAGAATGTTAATACATAGTACCAACGGCACCTTACATTAGAACATATTATTGTAATATTTTTAAACATTTCATCTTACATAAACAAAAAAGAATATTATTTATAAATATTTGAAATGTTAGGCTTTGTTGTTTATAGGCTTTATTAAATGTATTGGTTTACAATTACTAAGTTATTATTCTGCAACAAACACTACATAAAAATCAGTATTTATTTTGCTTTACGACACACATATTCTAAAACAACAAACAAATGAATTTTAATGAATGATGATGACGCAACAAGAAATGTCAGGCACAGAATACAAAAAGAAAGTCAAAGATTACAAACAAACGTTACTTTTTTTATTAAAGAGAGGCGAAGGAATCCAAACATACAGCCATCTCGCGAGTTTTTGAATAATTAACCCTTTAACCGGCAGCACTCTTATAATATGGGTACATTCAATTAATTGTAAATACTTTTATGGTTTATAGCAAAAACTAAAATCGAATGTCGCGTTTCAAGGGTGAAGTATCGATTCACTGAATCCATTCAGTACTATTATAGATTTAAAAAATCGATATTTTGGCTCCAACAATCGATTCTTCGATTAATCGATCTCAGATCTCCATCCCTACGTCACAGGTTCTACGTTGCGAGTCTTTGTAAATGGTAAAAAAGTCGCGCAACCAATTACGATCGCTGACCTTGAATGCGTAGCTGCTATTTTCTGAGTTTGAACGTGGTCCATATTTTCACCTTTCGACGTGACGCGGTAGTTTATGAAACGTGAGGCTCTTATCACTATTGTCGTTTAAGCAACCAAAAGCTATGCAGTATTTGCTTTTCCTTATATTTTATAACTAAAAAATATATAAAGTTATTTCACACAGTACCTAATTAATAATACTACTTTTTATTTTGGTTATTTTCTCTTTCACATACGTAAACGTAACAAAAATATTAAAATACGGAACGCGAGACGGGCGGCCCCGGCCATACGGCACCGTGAACGGTGTGCGCGTGCCTGCGTGCCGTTTCATACCTACACCGCATAGAGACCCCTCTGTAGTACTCTGTGACTGAACTAATTTCTTTATAATCACTGGAAGTTTCATTACAACTTGTTCCAATCCAATTTAGCGGAGATAATTAATCATAGGCATTACTATCTAGAATCTAATTATAATAATAATAATAATAAATTTGTTTATTCCTCTCAAAAGGTACAATTTGTCACAATTTATCATACAGCATAAATATTTCACCTTTGTGAGAGCTGGAGTCTATACTGGGTACAGGACCTGTGTGACAGATCTCCAGGCTCACACTCAATAACAGTATTATTAGTATTAAAAGCAGTTTTGAGCAATTAAAATAAGACAAGTCTTCCAAATACTGAGATTAAACAAATTTCAATGTAAAAACAAAGATATAACATAAATATTTTACGAAACAATAGAAAATGAAAAAGATAAGGTGATGTGTTAAGAGTCTTTGGAAGGTGTTGTGTGTGTGGAAAATGTCGAGTGTCACGTGATTGCAACATAAAGTCTCACACCCAGCATCCGGACAGGGCACTGGGCGGGAGAACCTCCGTGTTAGGGTGTGTGCGCGCTTGGGCGTGTGTGTAATATGCTGTAACTGTTTGTGTAAACAATTATGTCCGATAGACGAATTTATCTCAGAATATTTAAGATTTCTTCAGTCTCTGCATAATCCAATTTAAGAAGCCAGTCTGTAATCGTTTTTTTACATTTTGATTTCGCCATGTGGTATAGATTCAATATTTTATTGGCCTTATTGTAGACGTGACTGCCAAGAAAAAGGAAACTACGTTGGGCCGAACGGGATTTCGTAGAGATGGAGGGACAGACTGTATCTTTGCGACGCTGGGAGCTAAATCTGGAAGGATCATAAGGAGTTCTAGAATGTGTCAACAGAACAAGATTTAATATAAATAGTTTACGGACAGAGAGAACAGTACATTTATTATAAAGGTCGGTAGTAGGAAAGCGGAAGGGCAACCTCCAACCAACCTTCAGGACTGCCCTTTGGGCTCGTTCCAATTTCAACAAATGAGTCTTACATGTTCCGCCCCATGCAGGTATACAATATTGTAACAGCGATTGGCATAGGGCAAAATATACAAGTCTCAGTACCTTACTGTCGGCCACGTGTCGGAGGGATTTAAAAATATAAATTAATCTACGAATTCGTACGGTGAGTGTGTCAATTTGTGCACGAAATGATAAACAGTCATCTATCTGTATGCCAAGATATTTAATTAAATTACTGCGAGCGAGGCAGGGACAATTACAAGCAGTCCGTGGAGGCAGAGCACAGGAGTGGGCTATCAAAGAATAGCGAGAGATGGGTGGTTTCCCTGCAGCAGATAAAGAAAAGGTCAGGTACCTTGTTTTGTCAACATTTAAGGTTAGAAGGTTATAAGCTAACCAGTTTGTGACCAGGTCGAGTCCGAGTTGTGACAGATGGAACACATGCTCCCAGGAGTCACCGTGAAATAGTAAGGCAGTATCGTCCGCATAGGTGAATATGGATGCATTGGGCAGCGTTAGTCGACAAAGGTCATTTATGTAAATAAGAAAAAGGGTCGGGCCCAAAATACTGCCCTGGGGGACTCCATACGAAATGGGGAGCTCGTCACTCGACCAATCTCCGATCTTAAGGCGTTGGCGTCTACTTGTGAGGTAACTTTCTAGGAGTGCGAGTTGTGTGCCTCTAATACCGATCCTTTCCAGTTTGGCAATAAGATTGGGGAGAGAGATCGTATCAAAGGCCTTTGCTAAGTCCAGGAATATTCCAATTACTTTTTGTTTCTTGTCCAAATTTGACATAATGTTGGTAGTTAAATCTAGTACAGCATCGCTTGTCGAGATTCCAGAACGAAAACCATATTGAGAAGAATGAAGCAGATGATTATGCTCCAAGTACTTAACGAGTCTGTTATTTATGAGCCTTTCAAGCAATTTGGAGAGTGTGGGTAAAATTGAAATAGGTCTGTAATTGTTTGATCGATCTCTATCCCCGCCCTTATGCACAGGATGCACTACAGCCAACTTAAACGCATTCGGGAAGATGCCGGATGTGAAGGCTAAATTACATATATGAGTTAGATGTGGGGTGAGTATACTTTTGAATTTTTTAAGAAAAGTACCCGATATACCATCGGAACCAACTGCACAATCGCATCTTAGTTTCTCAATAAGAGTACCAAGTTCAAATTCGTCTGTATTTAGCAGGACAAACGTGTTATGATGAGACGGGAGATAATCAGTTTGTGGGGGAGTATTAGAAAAAGTAATTTTCTCTGCTAATGTACGTCCAATGTTGGCAAAGTAGGAATTTACTTCATTCACAGAGCGCTTTGGGTTGGAGGGTGACAAAAGATCATTAGCATGAGATTTTATTTTTGATGTATGAGTGATGGTTTTAATAGCTTCCCAGAGTTTTTTATTGTTATTTTTAGAGTTAGTTATAAGGGTTTTATCGTAATTAATTTTAGTAGTTTTAAGTATTT
This sequence comes from Agrotis exclamationis, assembly GCA_950005045.1. Lineage (NCBI taxonomy): Eukaryota > Metazoa > Arthropoda > Insecta > Lepidoptera > Noctuidae > Agrotis > Agrotis exclamationis. The sequence continues at coordinate 23,865,487 of OX465426.1, forward strand.
TGGAACAGTAATTCCTATATCTTTTAAATGTAGTTTGTAGAATTTCATTGTCAGGGTCTTTTTTTAATTTTATATGTAAATTGTCCCGATTCCGTAGACATCTGAGGAGCCCTGGAGTCATCCAAGGCTTACTCAAACTTTTACGGTTGGGCACATCTTTCGTAACGGAATTCCGGTCTATGACTAGGTTAAGAGTGTTTATGAAAAAATCCGTAGCTTCATCAACATTTGGAGTATTGTAGATGGGGCTGAAGTCAGTCTGTCGTATGTCTGATTCAATTTTGTTAAAATCAAGAATCCGAGCCCTTCTAGCTCTTTGCCGAGAACCATTGTCAGGTTTTTTATTTTTAAGAAACAGCAAAATAGTATCATGATCAGTGATAGAAGTGTTAGCAACGAAACAGAAGGCAGGTCTTCTCGCTTTTAAAATAAGATGGTCAAGACAGGAGTTACTTTGATGCGTGGAGAGAGTGTGTGCTGGAAGCATACCGTGATAGGCAAGCAAAGTCAAATACTCAGAGGCACGTGAGTCGTTGCTAGTGTCGGAGATATTAATGTTAATGTCACCTGTCAAGACAATGTTACTATAAGAACTTACAGATTTTAGTACTTCGTCCAAGGATTCTAAGAACCTCGAGACGTTATGAACAGCTGGCGGGCGATAGACAGCAATCACAACAGTATCATTGCTGAGTCTTAACAATAAACAATTGGCATCTTGGACAAGGGGCTCTGATACAGAAACTTGAAGATGGGAACGATAAAAAACCACAACACCCTCATTCTGAGTCCTATGTTCGTTGGTGGTGACGCGTGTATAATCATGAATTGTTGGTAGGGAAGGAGAATTATAAAGCCAGCATTCCGTTAGGACAACAAAATCCCAGGATGTACTACTTCTTTCCATGAGTGTTGTCAGTCCGTCATAATTCTTGTTTATGCTACGTATGTTTTGGCATAATAGCGACATGGAATCCGTGTGCAAACGACCAAAGTCCTTACAATCGTCAATCTTACAGTATGCAGACTCAGCTACTGAAATACAGTCCAGGTCAGCTACAATATCATTTAAGTGATCGAAGATTATGAGAAATATGTAACATTAAAATAAAAGGATACGGAACAAAAATATTGCGTGTAATAATTATACAATACGTATAATAAATAGTCAAGACTCGATCAGAAGAAAAACTACATTTAAAATTATTTATGCGATATTTTTTAACATTTCTATTACGAGTATTTGAACATGAAGAAAGAAAAGTATGGCAATATGTGACGTCTATCGGAGCGTGCAGGGTGTTAGAAGGGAGTACAGTTGTACGAGTATATGGTTCGGAGTATTTTTGTGCAGAGTGTAATAACATAGACAAATTAATAATAAAAAGAAAACAATAATAGCTAAACAAAACTGTGGTAGGACTCAGTCACAAAGCGGCGCCTACAAGTTTCTGTAGGTCGTTTTCACAGTTAACGTAAAACGGAATTGAACCTGCAGACTTCTTTATGTAAATTTTCCCGTGACTGGGCCAGCAGCCCTCACATTTGCCTTCCTTCTGAAGTTTGCGGGCCAAGTAATAAAGGTGTTTGCCGTAGGATGTTAAGGACTCTGCAATAAAGATCGGTTTCGACGGGCCAGGCAACTCAATACTAGCCGTGCACAGTTTATTGTGTCCAGATTGCTTATTATGTATTCTGGTGGCCTTCAAGACGTTTTCCTTTTTGGTAGATGACTTAAATTCCACAATTACAGTACCCACAGCGTCCGAGTTTTTTTTGGCCTTCAATCTGTATATGTTGTTGAGTTCAGATGGCATTATTTCCTCACCAATCACAGACCCAATCTTGCAAAGGTTTTTTAATAAGGTTTCCTTATTTTCCGAGACGGTGGTAGGCAAGTTATTTATTTCAAGCATAGCAGAGCGAGAGCAACGTTCCAGGTAATCAATTTTTAGTTCTAGCGAAGAGATAGTATTCTTAAGGATGGAGTTTTCTCTTTCAGTTGCATCCAGTCGGTTCAATAGTTCGTCGTACTTTCCACTGATAAACTCCGTTGATGATTGGATCTTTGAGTTTTGCTCCGCTAATTCATCCATGGTTGACTTAAGGCAATCGAATTTTCGGCTCTGTTTGGCCTCAAAATCAGCAAAAAGTTTAGAGATTTCGGATAAAAGTAGCTTATTGTCCGAGTCACTCTCCTCAACACGCAAACCGTCGCCGAGGCGTCGTTTTGTTCTCCGGTTTGTTTTAGCGAAAATATCGCGAATCTTTTCTTTATTTATTGATGATTGAGAGCTGAGCTCTGGGTCGGATAAAGTTGTGTGGAGATTTGAACATGAAGGCGACTTTTTCGCGGACGCAGGCGACTGTTGATCAGAAGCAAACGGTGGCGGCGAACGCTGAGAGCGAGGCATCGTGAATGGCAGGTAGCAGCCGGCGCGTAAATAACACAGGAGTACTCACGGTAATTAAGTGAATGAAGTTTCGCACGGAGCGATGCGTGACGTAGTCCTTTATTGACAAACTGCGCCAGCGACGATAACGGGTTTCTTGAAAGAAGCGAGACGGCAATTATGGTCACGGCGCCGCTTCCGCGGAGGAGAAGGCAGTGCGTGCGGGACGAGGTCACGCTGCTAGTTCGACGTCGTAATAGCGGCGCGCGACGGGCTCGTTGAATTAAAAATTAGATTAAATACAAAGGATTATAAGCACTCAGTCCAATTATCCACGGGTCAGAGTTACATATATAATAATTGAATAATTTGTTGGGAGCACAAAAACACGTCCACACTCGAACACGGTATCGGGCGAGAGGATTTACGAATACGGATTTACGATTTAAGAATTACATTCCGACAACAGCATTGATCGTGACTGTATTAATAGGTATACTTATGGACAGATTTTTGTTGATCAGCCACATAATTATATACAGTAGCAAAAAAAGTAATTATAAAGTGTACATAGCTTGGCGCAGTGGTTGTGTGATCGACTACTTCACAGTGTGTCGCGGGTTCGATCCCCGCATGTGACAAATATTTGTATGTTCTGCAAGTAGTTGTTCCCGGTCGGGGTTTTTGTGTAGGGGAACAGTTTATAAGACGGGGACGGTATAATGGGGACATACACTCTTTAGGCATACTTAACACAACACTAACGTAGAGCAAGCGCTATCAGGACGTCATTTGCAAGCGGCCAGACGCAAATGGCGGACACCATTGCCATGTTGGCGCTTGTGCTACGTTAGTTTTGTGTTAAGTTTGCCTTAGGTGTGTGATTTCCCATCATACCTCGTGTCCCCGTCTTATACACTGTTCCCCTATGTGTATCTGAGTTTCTTAGTTTGTTATCGCACCCACGATACAGGAGAAATTCCTAGTAAGGGGCAATGCTTTTTGAAAAAAATAAATAAAAAAACTTAAGGAGAATCTCATCACTCAGCTATCACCACTCCAGTCACCACTACACCGCACCGTGGCGCTACCGATATGATTTACACGCTCCTCATCAAGGTGATAAGAATCTTAATGAACCAATAAATTAATGAAAATAAATAAAAAATGTTTTAAAAAAATAAAATAAAAAACAAAATATGTACAGTACCTACTGTACAGTCAGCAAAAGAGTTATGTAAGCAGTTGAGTACATTCATGCTATATGCACAGGGCCCGGCCGCGTGGTGGATTATGGCCCACTCCCTCTCACAGAGAGGAGGCCTGTGTCCCAGCAGTGGGAACATTATAGGCTGATGATGATAATGATGCATCTCTCAAAACGGTGAAGGAAAACATCTTGAGGAAAACGGCATGTCCTAGAACAAAATAGATGTGATATCTACCAATCCGTACTGGGCTCGCGTTTTGGATTATAGCATAGTCCCTCTCACAGAGGGGCCTGTGTCCCCACAGTGGGAACATTTATAGGCTGATGACAATGATGATGATTTTCCAACTGAAATAGGCAGTCTGCCTCGTTGCTCTGGTAGTTACAAGTGCTGCTGCTGGTTGTGCTGTCGTGGATTTGAGCCCCAGGTTAAGCAGTGTTTTTGGATTTTTATTCTTTAAAGTACTATTCCGAAACCAGGATTTGTGGCAAGTTAAAGGTAATGGCAGTGTTGACCCAGTGGTATCGGCCTCGACTTACGAATAGTAGGTCGTGGGTTCGAACCCCGCCAGGCGCATTACTTTGTGTAATTTATTTCAACACCACTGCTCTCAAAACGGTGAAGGAAAACATCGTGAGGAAACCGGCATGTCCTAGAACCATAAATTCGAAGACATGTGACATCTACCAATCCGCACTGGGCCCGCATGGTAGATTACGGCCCACTCCCTCTCACAAGAGAGGAGGCCTGTGTCCCAGCAGTGGGAACATTTATAGGCTGATAATGATGATGAAAGGTAATGGGCTATCATGTTTTACATGGGACGTAAACATACCTGGCTAAAAGTAGAAGGTTGGTATCTGCTTCTGCTTTATGCTGAACTCTGCCTCATACATCGTGAAATATTGCGACTCTTGATAATCTGCACATATATTATTAAAATGAGGGAATCTAAGCTGAATTCTATCGAAGGAAAACATATTTTTAAAAATCTGAACGTGTCACTGAGGTCAAAGTTAAAGCGAACATTATATTTTTTGAATTCCTAAAAATGTTTTTTTTTTTTTTTGTTTTAATTCTTTAGTTAAATAATATGTTTCCGTCAACAAAATTCAGCACAGATTCCCTAATTTCAATATGTGCAGAAGACTCACACTGTATAATATATAATATTCCACAACTATCACACAATGCCATCTAGTCCCAAGCTAAGCAGAGCTTGTGTTATGGGTCCTAGACAACTGATAAACATACTTATATATTTCTAAATACATACATATTATAGATAAATTACACCCAGACACAGAACAAATGATCGTGCTCATCACACAAACATTTGTCGTGGGTGGGAATCGAACCCACGACCTCCGGCATAGCAGTCAGGGTCACTAACCACTAGACCAACAGATCTGAGAAAAGGTATAGTGATGATGATAATATAGTCAGGATATAAGTACTCAAATAAAACACAATGAACATGCTATATGTTTTATTTTGATGTCGCCGGAGCGACCGCGGAATTCACAACGTTACACATTTTTTTACACATTTTTCTTTTTCAAAATATTCAACAAGAACTAGGAATAAGTCAATAGTAGGTATATCTACTAGCTAACAGTGGGGAGCCGCTTCCTGACCAATATCTCATAAAACTATCGTAAATAACGAACGATATATATTTGTATTAATTACAGTATATAAATATATATGTCTTAAAAATATAATTATATAACTTGATAAAGGTTGCCACATAACAGCTATATATATATGTTTTTAATTGTATAATATTAATTTTATAAAGATTTATAATAAAATATCTGAAATACATAATAATAACACATAATATACTGATATGTATCTTCCTTGTCTTGTTTATTTTACAAGCTATCTAACAAATGCATCAAGATTTGATATAATAATATATGCTTATTTATATAATTATGTGTATAATTATAATAATTCAGATAAATCAGGAAGCGGCGCCGAAGAACAACAACGATACCTATAATCTACTCTTACAAATATTGATATGTACCATTTCACACTAAACACTATGATATTTATATACGTAAGTCACATAGAGATGATATGTATCGAGTTCGTAGTCTTAGCAAAGGTTAGGCAGGTGGATATATCACATCGTATTTATACATCCGCAACATATATAGAAAATATTTCAAATTACAAACGATTCTCATATAAAATTTATTATCAAAAACAATTCGAAAGCTGTGGAAGGTATCAAATATGGCAACTGTTTACCGACATTTATATAATTTCTGAATAAATATTCATTTATATTATAGTTTATGCTACATAAAGTTGTAAACACACTCGTTTTCGATCCAAAAGGATAAAAGTTGCCAAAATTGACAGTAACATCTAATTGCAAGATACATGTTGATATATTAATATGAAACATTACTTCGAAAAGCTTCAAACATGGACATTAACACGCTTATATAGGAGAGATCGACCGTCGAGGTCCAGGGAGGGGAAACACGACAATATTGTGAACACCAATACACTTATAAGTTCAAAAATACCGATTATTATCTATCAGCGATCATCTGTCGCTTCAGAAAGCTCTTTATTATATTAATACCATTTTACAAATTGATTATATAGACAGAGAAAATGAAATATATTTCAGTAACGACCATATTTTGTACCGCTTCATTAGTAACTCAGCTGATTTTAGGCCAGTTCTTTTGTTATTTAACACAATATCTCATTGATTTATGATTTTTTCTCCCATATTCATATATTTTCAGTATAACGAACGTATACAATATAATATATTTATGTGGGTTCACATGAAAAGCGTACAATGCCCGCTATAAACAATATCAAACATATCTTTACAACATAAATATTTGTGACTAGAAAACAAAGCTTCAACAAAACAAATCTGCCGCTACGTTTTACTCATTATACTAGATAAACATTTGTTTTTAATTTGTATATTTATATACTTTTATATAGGTATTCCTTGTGCGGACTTTTTACAAATTATCTGAATTAAGTAAACTATGGACGAGCCATATATTATGATACAGCGGTTTTCAGGTAGTGGGTGATGCTTTACAAGCGATATGTATTACATTATATACCTCACACTCGTTGACACCACTTGGTCACAGTACTACTCACGCATACAGTGTTACTATAAAGCACATCGACTCGAGTGCTCTTCTCTCTACATTAATTGACTCAAATAAGGAATCGTCATCAATATAAATTATATATATCATTTATATAAATTCTCTAACAACGAATATAATTCACATTTTGATATGTATGAGTTGCAACACTTCGTTATATTATTTTTATATATTTTCACTACAAAATAATATAGCTTAATTCATTTTTACATCAACTATTAAACATACATCTATTGCTTTAATGCATTTATTACTACACGATAATATTTACTTTAAATCAGTTTTCGCTCACATCGTCATCAGTTAGAATTAAAAGAACTCATTCGTTTCTACGGCGTACTATGTTATATATTATATGCGACATGTACAAAATGGTTTGTTTATATAGGAAGATATTGATGATATGTTTCGTTTCGATCGTCTTGAGCATAACATACTAGTCGTTATTCGAAAAATACTGAAGTTCACTGTTCCATACTTCGATGTAACGATCTTACCGAATTTAAATGAAAAATAAGAAATAGTAAAATTTTCGGAAAATATAATCCCGCGACGGGCCCCTTGATCCAGCCAGCGCCTGAGAGTTCCAATAAGTGAACTAATAAAGGTACTTATCGTCTCAGAAAGCCGTTTGTTTGCCGAAGGGCTGGACTGGGGGGGGCGCGCTGCTGCTGCCGAACAGTGGGGTGGGTCCGTCGTTGGGATCGTCTAGATCATCATCATCCGGCTCGAGCGCCGGGTTGATCCGGCCGCACTTCTCGTCGGGCCCCACGAGCGTGTCGGCGGCGCCGTACAGCCGGCCCGGCACTCCTCCCAGGACGGACATCTGCTCGCCGGCCTCCGACGGCTCGTCCACACGTCGGATGTCCTCGGGGATGTTCACAACACAGTTGAAGTAGTCAGACTCGGGGCTCAGGTAGCCTCCGTTGAACAGGAACCTGGTGGAAGATGAAACACATGACATTCTGTTCTAGTAACATGTAAAGGTCGTAGATATTATTTCTAATGAAGGTTACATACAGTCAGTTAGAACGTTACATAGGAAGTATATGTAATGTTCCGTCGGAGATTGCTTCCTAATTTGAAAGTTATTTCTAGCTATCATAATCGAAAAAGCACCCGTTTACTTGTGTGTTAAAATTTTCTCAATGGCGTTTCAGTGCTATCTTCACCTAATTACTCAAATATAAACATGTAGTAGTCGTATATACATGTTGCAAGGCACGCATTTACGACTATTACTTTTGACAAAAGGCTTTAAAAAAATAATACGGATATTACGCTGAATGGACTATACCTTATCAAGACAAATAGATATTCTCATCTAAAAATTAGATAAAATAAAGACACCACAGGGAACCTGCTATCATTTGCTAAACGTGTGTAAACTAATTAGTTATAACTTTATTAAAACTTAATTAAGAGGAAGCCATTAATTTCTTAGTCGGATTATAAAAACGTTATTTAAAGTCCTCTAAATCATGGTTTTACTAATCATTAGACTCGTATATTAACTTTAGTTTCGTAATAATTCTATTGCCATATTGCAAGCATTTCCTATCGTCTCCTTATAAATTATGTTCAATCCCGGTCATTAAAGATCATAAACCAGTATAAATGAACTAGCTAAATAATAATTGTGCAAAAGGGGAAATACATAATTATTACTATGTTTTTTTTTAAATAAAAAAACGTTGCCCCACACTAGGAATTTCTCCTGTATCGTGGGTGCGTTTACAAACATATAAACTCACATGCACAAACGCCCGGAACAACTAATTGTAGAACATACAAATATTTGCTCCGTGCGGTAATCGAACCCGTGTCGCGCAGTGCAGCAGCCCAATCGCTCAACCACTGTACCAACCGTGCCGTCATGTTAATATCAGTATAACCGCTGCCCAGCCACATTGTGCCTTTCCTAACTACATTTTAAGTATTTTTTTAAGAAAGAATATTTCAAAAAAAGAAAAGGATTTGTTGAATCTTTCCAATCTTCATTAGATAATAAGGAATTCAATTGAGGGATATTTTAATGACAAATTAATAATTTATTGCAATTATAAACACTGGCATTGAATCATTTGTTGACTTTTAATTATCTTGACAAACTTTATAAATTATTTTGACATTTATATTTTTTTTTTATTTGACATCCCAATAGAGGAACTATTGGGATGTCAAATAAAAAATAAACCTAAATGGTATATATAAATGGTATATACAACTATATATGTAAAAATGAAAACCTAAATGGTATATAACCATATATACCATTTAGGTCCGACAGAATAATAAGACTGCCAAATAATGTAATTTTAATGTCTTAATTCAATTTTAATTTGCATGTCTTAAATGAATATTTTGTACGCCTCCCGGCATAACATAGCGCTCTGTCCAACAAACATTATATCTGTCAATGATTACCTATGTTAACAAATAAATGCTATTCTATTCTATTCAAAGATTTATCTAGAAGGAAACAGTTTCGAGTCTGCCGCAGTCGAAACGAACTCTACAGGTTTGAAATAATAGTTCAGACTGGTTCGGCTTCCATCTAAATAGATGCACCTGATAATGTACATGCGTCACTGCCCATCTGACCACACCTCCCCATGACTGGCTTTTTTTATTGTGGTAAAACCATCAAATGAGTCCTCCCACCCAGGGCGGGACGGGAGTAACTGTAAGGCTTATACTGACTAAAATCCACGGTCATCATCATCAGCCTATAAATGTTCCCATTGCTGGGACACAGGCCTCCTCTCTGTGAGAGGGAGTGGGCCGTAATCTACCACGCGGGCCCAGTGCGGATTGGTAGATGTCACATGTCTTCGAATTTTTGGTCCTAGGACATGCCGGTTTCCTCACGATGTTTTCCTTCACCGTTTTGTGAGCAGTGGTGATGAAATAAATTACACAAAGTAATGCGCCTGACGGGGTTCGAACCCACGACCTACTACTCGTAAGTCGAGGCCGATATTATACCACTGAGCCACCACTGCTCGTCCAAATCCACGGTGATTCTTCAATAGCCGTTTTCGTTCCAAGTCACGGTTACGCAACCCAGCAGGCTTTGGATTATTTTTGTTAAGTTTTAGCTGGCAATGCATTAATATTACATCATCTTCAAAGTACCGTGTTTCAGATAAGTAAACAATGCACTAATGTTCCTCTCACACAAGTCGTGATACACAATCACTTTCAACTCATTACGGTTGTTGTGAGGCTGTTCGTCTGTTCGTCACGACGAACACTCGATGTATTTGTCGATGATTTACTGATAGCCACCTGGTAATAGCCCCTATCTATATTTAATAGCTTGTTTTTGTTTTCTTTACTATAAAACCTTAAGGTTCGGTTCGCGCGCGAGAACGCGACACGAGACAGCGACAGGAGACCGTGACACTACTTAACATTAGGCAATGTATAGGTGCCGGTTGGCGCGCGAGACCGCGACAGGAGACAGCGACAGGAGACCGCGACACTTGTCATTACCTAATGTTAAGAAGTGTCGCTGTCTCGTGTCGCGGTCTCGCGCGCACACCTTTGCAATTTTTTTTTGTAAGTTGGAGTGTGCATAGCACACACATAAAGCCTAATTCCCAAAATGGCAACCGAGGAGCAGAAGGACAAGTTGTCAAAATGGCGAATTCTCTAAAAGGCTGGTTCTCAAAATGGCCAATTCTCAAAACACCTGCTTCTCAAAATAGCAAATTCCCAAAATGGAAAAGATCAAAATGAAAAATTTTCTACAATTGAGAGTAAATTTCTTGTAAAAATAAGTATTGTTTTACATATTATTATCATGAAACAACTTAGTTAAATCGAAGATTTTCCATTAGAAAATGTTCCATTTTGATCATTTGCCTACTAAAAAATAAGACGACGCCTAATATAGAGTACATTAAAGAGTAGTTTGCTGTGGTCATTCTATTCAACATGAAAAGTTATATTACAGCACTTTGACACCAATGTATTCAGCATCTTTGACCAATGAGTTAACAATTCAACTAGTACCAATAAACCCACAAACCTTAATAGTTAACAAACAGTGTATAATAATGTTCAAGTATCACAACTTTAGAACTCTAAACACAACACACCTGAACACTTCCTCCATCCCAAGTTATAATCATTGCAAAACATAGTATTCTGTAGTGTTTTAGTACAAGCTTATGACACCAATTATATAAGTTCTTTCATTGTCATAATTGTAAACGGTAAGATACTAATGTTGTCAGTAGATTAGAATAGCTGTATTTTATCTAGATACTTACTTTATATTTGAATAATGTTACATCATGGATATTACAACAATAGACATGATGACTTTTTCAAACACAATAAAGCTTTTATTTCAATTTGACCATTGCATTACAGGTACTTTTGGAAATGAAGCAACTTGGAAGCAACAGTCTCCGCAAGGCATCATCATTTGTAAAAGTAAATACTAAGTATAGACTTTTCATTTTAAAATACCACTCGTATAATTTACCATTTTGCTTAACTCATAATGAACTTACTTAATCTCCGAAACAAATATTAGCTGAGTTGTTACTTGTCAGTTGTTAAATTGTTGTTTTTTTTTTATTTCGCAGAAGGCTTACAGACTAATAAAGAAAATGTTATAAAGAGTGTATTATCAAATAGCTAATTACAAGCCTCCACACGTAGAAAAATATGTATGTCTATGTTTAAAAAAAATAGTTATTTTTAAACACAGTAACGCATGCGACGCGCATCGTTAAGATGATTTTTGAGGAAAGATAAATTCAGCATCTGAGTGTGAGTTAGTGTCTAAGCACACTATGCCGAAGTTACGCGACCGAAGTTCGGCCGCTGATTTTACGTTCCGACGTATTTGGCTGATATGACACACCATAAGTGCCGAACTTACGCGGCGGAAATTCGGCGCGGGCGGCTCCCTAATCGGCTCGGTAATCGAACCGAACTTCGGTCGCGTATAATGTGTGGTCACAGAATAAGTTGCCGCTGAACTTACGCCCGACAGAAGTTAGGCTGCACGCTATGACGCGACGTAATTTTGGTATAGTGTGTCGTCAGTAATTCAAATAGCATTGCAGGCGTAATTGTGCTGAACTTCGGTCGCGTAACTTCGGCATAGTGTGTTTAGACACTTACGGTAACCTTATTGGTAAGGCGTCTGGAGTACTAATCCAGGTCGCGGGTTCACATCCCACTAGCAGCTGATGTTTTCTTTCCTCAAAAATCATCTTTATGTGTAAAATGTTTGTCAAACTAAACAGTGTAGGTTGCACATATTAGTACTACAGACATTTTCCCAATGTGTTTGTGCCACAGATAATATCATTTATACCTACTCTGTGGTTTGTGCAAATGCACGACAGCAATAAAGCAGTACCCTTAGCACGAGTTTTCAGTATTTGAGACGTAAAGTAAACTGGAACTTTGTCAATTTCAAATTGACAATTTTCAAGGAAAAAATTAGTTCCTTCTTCGAACACCAGAGGCGCTGTTCCATTTTTTCATATAAGAAACGCTGTAAATACTGAAAAGACGCTGTAAAGTAAAAGAGTGAAAACTCGTGCTAAGGGTACTGATGAGAATCGTAGTCTCAAACTTTCTGCCAGTCCGATCTCTCTACTATGTTAAAATAACACTAATACTATTAGTCACTTAGTTATTAAATTGAATAAATACCCACTTAGCTTAATTACTAGAACTGTTTCTCAATTAAAATGGAATCCAATAGCTCCAACACAAATAGAACATTGATAAACAGAGCTCATTTTAGCAACCCTCTTAGTACCGGAATACTTAATTCAAAAGGCCTGACCCCGCGGCCTTTATGTGGCCCCTACACACGATGGGCCATCCATATGTAGGGAAGGTCGTAATATGCGACGACGAGGCCCTCGGATAAGAGATACTTCCGGGGGCTCTACTGTGGTTTATATTGCTACGAGAACGGGCACACATTTAGATAAAATTGTAGTTGAAACTATTAAATTCTTCTAAAATGTCGATTCGGTACAAACGTGACTATTACACACGTACTTACGTTGGAACAGTCAGACTGAATAATATTTGACAGTGAAATTAATTCTTGTCTATAGTTACATCTTTTTGATACTGACTGTACCTAATTTGTATTTTCAGACACAATTCTCATAAGCATATTATAATATTTCAAAATCAATTTGCAAATACGTGAGTAGGGCTTAAAATACTTCTCTGAAACAACTGTGTAAATGAACCCTGGACAACCTTGTACTTGCCTACCCCAAATTAAACAACTGTCTAAATAATTAATACCCCTGAAGAGGTCTGAGCCAACTTTGAGGAATATTTGATGATCCTCGTCAAACATTGTAGCCTACGGTTCAATTATCTTCAACAAAAGGCTTAAAATGTATTACCAAATATACATGTTTGATGAACCTGTCGATGTTGTTCAGAACTTTGTGATAAACGTAGGATAACATCGTAAATAGAAAGAAAGAAAGAAAAGAGATTTATTTAAAACACACAGGACAGAACAAACAAAATTATATGAATAAAAACAAAATAAAATTACATAAAACAAAAAAAAAACAAAAGGTAAAACCACACAAAACATAAAAAAAAACAATTTAGTCCTGTGTGAGGCCAAAAGGCTCCTACCTCAGCATGTGCTGCGACATTTAATTGTCACAGCGCTGGTTTTCTGGTAGGGCCCAACAAATAGACCGACAGTTTGATTATTTCATGTTATTTATATTCCGTATATCGATATACAAATTGTCTGGTCTATTTCTAACTATTGTATATCGAACTCAGCTGAATTTTCGATAGGGAATATTATTTTCTTCTCCTGTGTAGACGATACGAGAATAGCTCGGTATTCCATAGATTTGTCTATCAGTTATCATATTACGTGGTGTCGGCAACTTCCCCATCGAGTTGGAGCACTCACAGTGAATTGAATCAACCAATTTGAGTGAACGATCGCTTTTAGGATGTTACGTCTTATTCAAGTTAGATATTTGCCAAATATTACTGAATCGAGTGCTTTTTGCTGATTATATTTTCTTTATTTGGTTGAATATTTTATATCGCTTTATTTATGCTACACCTGTCTATTGGTTTCGATTCATTTTAATGTAAGCACATAGATTATATTTTATTTCTTAGAATAATAAAAAGAACGTTGTAACTAAGCTGCGTATTAGAATGGCAACACCAACTGTTATATTTTTGTAAAAGGGTAGTTAAAAGCAGAACTTATAAATTATATTCAGTAAGTGTGTAGTAATTAATATGTAGTAATTCTAGAGTGAGGCAATGTTTTTTTTAAATAGTCCATCGTTAACTCAGTTGTTGTTCACCCTGTTAGACCGCAGCAAATAACTCTGTAATCCTCTGAAATAACAGCACACATCATCATCATATCAGCCGCAGGACGTCCACTGCTGAATATAGGCCGGGACCATTAGATTTCCAACAGGACCGGTTAGAAGCGACTTGCACCAAGCGCGATCCTGTACCGTGATCTTCATTAGATTGTCTGTCCGCCCTGTAGGTAGGACGTTTCATGTTGTACTTGCCGGTGGGTGGTCTCCATTCACGAACCCTATGGCCCCCATCGGCCATCAGTTCTGCGTGCTATGTGGCCTGCCCACTGCCATTTCAACTTGCTAATGCGCTGGGCTATGTCGGCAAGCATAGCCCTCTGCATAGCTCATTGGACTATCTTAAGCTTACTAATGAGGTTTCTTAAGGTCTCTTAAGACCACGTTTTGGCGCCATACGCCATCACTGGTAACACACATCGGGTGAAAACTTTCGACTTGAGGCACTGAGGAATTCTGGACGAAAATGTTACGGAATTATATGAGAGTCAGGAATACTTACACGGACAACCACGAGACGAACGCCAGCGTGAACAGCGACATGCTCATGGCCATGGTTCTGAAGGGGAACAGCTGGACCTCGGTGACGGGATCCCAGCCAGGGTAGTGGATGAGAGGCGGCAGGCCCAGCAGCTTCTCGCCCCCCGACAGCCGCACCAGGGCAGCTACGATGTAGGCAGCTAGGGAGCCGTACGTGTTGCAGTGCTTCTTGAAGTGCACCACCATCAGCAGTTGTGGGAACAGGATCACGTACACCAGGTCCGAGCACATTGACCTGGAACAGTGGAGAATGTTAATATGATGCATATTTGCACCCGGTCTATCGCCACCACTACGTGAGTCAATAATACCCTGCGTAATCCCATTTCTCATTCCAATATTTATTAGGCAAATAATATAATATAAAAGTCCTTGCTCGCTCACACTATATATGAGCTCATATATGGTGTGAAGAGTTCTTATTCGACCTGTTTATTACCAAATCCTTCTCTGTACGCAGTCAGTTGAATCCGAGCTTCTTCAAAGGGCTATAATCTTTTATTTAAGTTACTTAAACTTATTTTTATAATTTACGTGCTCGTTAGATCGTAATTTCTCTACTACTTTTTTTCCTATTTTCATCCGTGGAAACCTGTTCTTAGCTCTGTTGCAACACAGAGCTGTTACCACTGTTATCCATTTGTTAAAGCTGTTGGTTCTCCTTAAATAAATAATCTGAACCTGGAGACCTGCCCTCGACGTAATGCATGGGGGTTAAAATAAAAAGGCAGCTACTTTATGTAAGTGCTCCAACTGGGAGCACGGAGGCTATCAATTTCGATTTTGGGTCGCGTGTCCCGACTGATGACGTTATTGTACAGTGATAAAAAAAAATGCTATCTAGTTAAAGCACGGGACCCAAAGCCTCTATTGTAGTCTCCATGTTTCATCCAGGTGGAAAAACTAGGTAGAGAACGGGTCCGCACCCCACAAATTGCGATTAAGTTTGATATAGACAAACTGTTCTTTTGAATGAATAGGATAAAAAGAGCAGTTTATGAATTACGTAAAGGGATCATCATCATATTTGTAATGCACATGAAACGGCACCATAAACAAAAACGAAATCATCTGAGAACACATCATTGAAGGGACATTAATAACGGCGACACTTTAATATGCTCTGATGTGACTGAGTCATTCCTTATGTTTGCTAAACGCAACACCTAATCACTACGAGTATACAGCCTAATAAATCCATGGCGGTGGGTCCATTGCGCCATCCTCCTTTCGCAGCACATCGTCCTGAGTGTTACTATTAGAGCGTCGGCCGCGAGTGGCCCTGGGTGCATCACGAGCGAGGATTGCGCATCACAGCTTATGATCCCATCGCCTGACGAATTGATAGCTGCACAGCCGCCGCATATAAATTAACGCTAATAGTGTTCCAATATAAATCGTGCGGTTGTATCAATTGATGCAAAGTTACGACATGTTTAATTTGGTGAGAAAATTGAACGAGTCCTTTGAATGAGTTCATTAAAAATGGATTGCTCGAATGCTAACACAAATTCAAAATAGAATTTGTTATAAATATGTAAATTATGCCTATAAATATTTATGTTTGTTGACTAATCACAATAATTTCTTTGAACTTGTATGATTTAAAAGTAGTTGTATTGACTTCATGTGATTGGTTTGCTGTTTGGTTGGTTGGCGAGACTTTGACAGTTATTGTCGACCAATCATAAGCAAGTAAAATGGCGGGAGTCGGCGGGCACTTGAGAGATATGCCCGCCGTGCTCAAGGCATTAGAGATTCGACATCGGTGCTAGTCACTTGTATTGTACTACAAAAATCAAAGTATTAATTGTACTGCTGTAACTTTATTAATAAAACTGATTTTCAAAAGTTAACAAAGAGTGTTCTTTATATTCGGAGTTCTTACTTCTGAGTGTTGAACTAGTACGGTTCACATCTCAGAAGTGGGATTAGCAACTTATTGCCCACAAAAGGATCGGAGATACGCTTAAAATATTTGGCGTACAAAAAAAAAACGTAAGTGTTCTTTGTTCATTTTATTTTTGTTATTGGGCGGCCTACCCTCATTAATCATATTATTGCAATTTATAATGTCAGAGTAAATAAAGTAGGCCACAGGTTTATTCCTGTATTTTTTTTTCTCCTTTTCTCTCTTTCTTCACAATTGGCCGACTACCGACTCATTGTCGATAGTCTCATTTTAATGACTTCAGGAACTGAACTGTATTTACCGTAACGGATACATTCCGGAGGTTTATATGGTTAGTCATGCATGTTTATCTTGCCAGGGTACTCCCTGGAGATGAACATGTTTGATATTAATTTCTGTGTGTAATTTAAGGAACTGAACTGTATTTACCGTAACGGATACATTCCGGAGGTTTATATGGTTAGTCATGCATGTTTATCTTGCCAGGGTACTCCCTGGAGATCGACATGTTTGATGGTCTATAATAAAGTACTTTCAGGTCAATAAAAATCTTATTTACAAGTATAGTATAGCAAGGTTTATTAAGTTGGGTGTCTTTCTTTTCTTTTATGTTGAGGCCGCAAGAACATGGATGAACGAAGGTGTGGTTCTCTAAGAGAATGTACTGGACCTAGGCGGACCTCCCGAGAGACGCTGACACCGCCACTAAGATGTCGTGATGCAACCCGAAGCCGCAGCCGGGGTCGAGAGCATACGCGTTCACCTAAAGAAAAGCGTGGCAGCCAAAACCATCAGTCGCGGTCGAGGCGGTCGAGAAGAAAACGATCGCGGTCGACTATTAGTCGGTCTCCTTCCCGGCCACACTATTCAAGAAGGAAGAGTCATCGTGCTGGGCGCTCCATGACACGATCGCACGCTCCAGGGCAGCACGAGACGTGTCACGCGGAATTCAGGCAGTCACCAAGGAGCAGAGTTTCTCGCCTTCGTACACCTGCACCGTCCCGTGAAGAAACACATCGCGAGCGTGAGTCAAATAATAACCTGTTTATTGAAAACTTTATTAATGCGCTTAAGAGTGTGAATAATACAAGCGATCGCGATAAGTTTCCTGTTTTAAACAATGTAATTCCTGATTTTGACCCGTTATGTAAGGAACAAACGGTTGA
The DNA here is from genome assembly GCA_950005045.1 of Agrotis exclamationis. NCBI lineage: Eukaryota > Metazoa > Arthropoda > Insecta > Lepidoptera > Noctuidae > Agrotis > Agrotis exclamationis. The sequence continues at coordinate 23,883,249 of OX465426.1, forward strand.
TACGTGGCTTCATAAGGTTGACGAATGTGCACAGATTTATGGTTGGAACGATAAACAAGTAGTCCACTATGCCCTACCGAAATTAGCAGGGGTAGCTAAAACCTGGTATCAGGGTCTACCCTCACTACTATTTTCTTGGCCAGAGTGGAAGTTAAAGCTAAAGGAATCATTTCCTACTAGGGATAATTATGCAGATTTGCTAACGGAAATGCTAAATAAAAAGGTACGCTATGGGGAGTCATTGGAGATATATTACTATGCTAAAATGAATCTTATAAATCGTTGCGAAATATCAGGAAAACGCGCAGTTGACTGTCTCATAGCAGGTATAGAAGATCGTGGTGTTAGGTTGGGAGCACAAGGAGCAGAATTTATGGAACCGGAAATGCTACTAAAATTTTTGAAAACCGTGAAAGTAGGTCAAGACAGGTCCACAAACGAACAGCAGAAGGTTAAGGATAGAGATAGGCGGTCACAAAATAACACAGTTGCCAGTAATAAAGTAGGTCCCAGTTCCCAGAAGTCAACCGGATCCAGCATGGTCTGCTACAATTGTAAAGAAACCGGTCACCCGTTCTTTCGTTGCACAAAACCAAAGATTCAATGCTCTAAATGTAACTGGTTAGGACATAAGGACACTGAGTGCCCTGGGACAAAGCAAAGTACCAATGATAAACCAAAAGCAATATTGAAAGTAGAAAACACAGGCGATTCAAGTGCCAAGTATAAAATGCCTATTAAAATAAATGGATTGTTTTCAGAATGCCTCGTTGATTTGGGGAGCGAGGGTACTTTGGTTCGTCTCAGTGAAGCTCAGCGTTTAGGATTAGACTGGAAGGTAGGAGAAGTGCCACTCCTAAGGGGAATAGGTAACGTGCCATATAAACCCCTTGGCAAAGCTAACGTCGCGATCGAAGTACAGGCTGTATTAGAAAATCACGTGGAGATATTAGTAGTAGATGATTACTTAATAAATTGCCCTGTACTACTGGGTCATACTTTCACCGAAAGGCCTTCGGTCAAAATAGTAAAGACTGAATCTGATGTCATTTTTCAACGGATTAGTGAGGAGTCCGTTTTGATTTGTCCGCTTTTATGCACGGAAGAGACGCACATAGGTCGCGGCGAATTAAAGGCGATCCCAGTTAGCTCGCGTAATTCTTTCTCAGGAAAAATTTACGTGAATGGAACCGTGCGCAATAATGAGGGTCATGAACATTACTTGTTGCCTGGCGAGTATCAATTAACACAAGGTGCGGGTAGGATTCTTATTCAGAATATTAGTGATAACCATCTGGTTTTAGAGAAAGGTAGTCTTATAACTAGGAGCCACACTTTAACTGAAAGCCTACAAATCAAAAAACTAGATTTTAGTGATCGGCCACCCATAGATGAATCACCAATCAGCTGTGGAGAAAATTTAACGAAAGATCAAAAAGAGTCATTAAAGGTCTTATTGGATAAATATAAATATTGCTTTTCCAGTAGTTTAAAAGATCTCGGGTTTACCACGGAAACTGAAATGGTGATTCAACTGGATGATCCCGATCCTGTCGTTTACCGCCCATACCGGTTGTCCTTTACTGAACGCCAACTAGTCCAAGATATGATCAAGGAAATGTTAGAAAGCGGCATTATAAGGGAGTCTAACAGTCCTTACGCCAGCCCTATAGTGCTAGTTAACAAAAAGTCTGGGGAAAAGAGGTTATGTGTGGACTACCGTGCCTTAAATAATAAAACAAAGAAAGAGCACTACCCTCTCCCTCGTATCGAGGATCAGTTAGACTTATTGTCAGGCAGTTCAGTATTTGTTACCCTTGACTTAGCATCTGGGTACTATCAAATCCCAATAGCTGAAGGTTCTCGAGAGAAGACTGCTTTTGTAACCCCTCAGGGTCAATACGAGTACAACAGGATGCCCTTTGGGTTAGTAAACGCACCATCGGTCTTCCAGCGTACAATGAACAAAATCATACATAATTCGCCTGCTTCATCGTATGCATTGGTCTATATGGATGATATCCTGATTCCAGCCAAGTCATTCGATGAGGGGATGGTGCGCTTGGAGGAGGTGTTGCGGTTGCTGGCAAAAAGTGGTCTAACGCTCAAAATGAGTAAATGTAACTTCTTTTATGACAAAATAGACTACCTGGGGTACGAAGTCAGCTCAGAGGGTGTTAGACCAGGATCCCTCAAAACTGACGCCATATCCAAATTCCCTACGCCAACAAATGTTCACGAAGTTAGGAGATTTTTAGGCCTTGCTAGTTTCTTCAGGAGGTTTGTCGCCGGATTTGCCTTAATAGCACGTCCGCTGACTAGTCTATTGAAGAAGGATTCTTCTTGGAATTGGGGTACTGAAGAACTAGAATCGTTTGAGAAATTAAAACAGATTTTAGTACAAAGACCGGTCCTGGGGCTTTATGACCCTAGCGCACTAACCCAACTCCACACCGACGCTAGCAAGTACGGGGTAGCCGGCATTTTAATGCAACAGGACAAGTCTGGTGTGTTCAAACCTATTGCTTATTATAGCAGGCAAACTAGTCCGGATGAGCAAAAATTACACTCCTTCGAGTTAGAGACCCTCGCTATTATTGCCTCATTGAATAGGTTCAGGCATTACCTACTTGGTATTAGATTCATCATAGTTACAGATTGCAACGCCTTGCGTACCACTTTGAGTAAACGCGACTTGGTCCCACGAATTGCTCGCTGGTGGCTGCAGTTCTTAGAATACGATTGCTCAATAGAATACCGCCCTGGTGATAAAATGGCACACGTAGATGCCCTTAGCAGGGGTGCTATAGACGGTAGCCCAGACGTTAATCACGTGTTAGATGTACTTTCAGTAGGTACTGATAATTGGCTTGCAACGGTACAACAGACTGACGAAGACATTAGAAATATCGCGAATATTTTAAGCGATTCCAAATGTAAAGATGCCGTTGATATATTCAAAAATTACAAGCTTGTAAATGGGAGAGTATATCGCATAATTGACGAAAACACTATCCGCTGGGTTGTTCCAAGTGGCACCAGATGGCAACTACTGAAAGCCAATCACGATGATGTGGGACACTTTGGGTTTGACAAAACTTTAGCGCGCTTACAAGCAACTTATTGGTTTCCAAAGATGAGACGGTTTGTAAAAAAGTACGTCTCAGCTTGCCTTCAGTGCGCACATCACAAGCTGCCAGGTGGTGCCAGGCCCGGTGAACTACACCCCATCCCTAAAGCTATCATACCATTCCATACCATACACGCGGATCATCTCGGTCCTTTTATCCGCACCAAGCGTGGCAATACATTCATCCTTGTTATCATAGACGCGTTTACTAAATTTATTGATATCACCGCTGTGCGAAATACCAAATCAGCCACAAGCATTAGGGTATTCAGAGAGCATTTTAGTTACTTCGGCGTGCCAACCCGTTTGATTACGGATCAAGGAACAAGTTTCACTAGTAGGCAGTTCAAAACGTTTATTCAATCATGTGGTATAAAGCACGTGCTCAATGCCGTCGCAACACCCCGAGCAAATGGCCAAGTGGAACGATACAACCGAACCATTTTGGCAGCGCTCGGGGCAATGAACCACGACAAACCAAATGGTTCATGGGATGAACATTTACCAGACATACAGTTGGGTATCAATACTACTGTACACGCTACTACCAAAAAGACTCCAGCAGAGCTACTTTTTGGGCGAAATTTAACTAACCCATCTGAAGGTTTGTTAAATGACGTAATAAACGAAGTTACGTCTGAAGTCGGGGAGAGTCTAGATGATGTTAGGGCTACGGCCGGTGAGCTTATTAGGACACAACAGGACAAGGACAAGAAACGGTATGATAGGTACAGGAAAATGGGAGTGCGTTTCAAAGAAGGTGATTTGGTTAGAGTTATAAGAGCCGCGACAGGAATAGAGGGGCAGTCTAAGAAGCTCGAACCTAAATGTAAAGGCCCTTACAGAATTAAAAAGGTGCTTCCCAACGATAGGTTCGTGGTCGAGGACACACCCCTCACTAAGACTAGTAAGAGGTATGAGGCTGTGGTAGCCATCGATAAAATATTCCCATGGATCTGTTTTAACGAACCCGTATCAACCGATTGTGAATCCGAGTGTAATGATTGTGAATCTGAATGTGAAGAGGTATAAATAGATCTATGTATATATAGTAAATTCATTCAGATTAACAAATATCAATATTGTACATAGAATTAAAATAAGCAGGCAATTAAGGACACTAAACCAAATCTGTCGCCATCAATTACGTTGTGTTTTACTAATATATTAAAGAACTAAGAAATTGATTTCATAGTAAAATTTGATGCCCAAAATTGGTTTTATGCTTGATGATTAATGTCATGTATCATCTAAAAGATTGATAGTACTAATTGCTGAAATATTTACTTGTCAACGTCATGGACCAGTAAATACCGATTCATTGGTTAGAGTCACGTACTAATGAGTTGGTGAGGGGTATCAGGTAACGGATGCCTCTCATTTTAGCGATTGGTGCATCAGCATGTCTATCTATCTGGTCAGGTCATAGACCAATAAATAGTTATACTGCTGATATAAAATATGAAGTTAGGAGTGTCAGGTAACCGACACCCTTAAAGATAATAAAGTAATAATCAGTTTGTTAATCAAGGTCATGGATTAATAAACTAGGAGTAATTCTATGTTAAAGTTAGTGTTTTTGAGTATCAAGATTAAAAAAAAATGTAATGTACTACTATAATGAATTATAAGTTAATCCGATGACAAAGTATGTATTTTGAGTTACGAGATATCGGGTAACCGATATCCTCAAAGGTTGTAAATAATAAAATTGTATTAAGGTCATGTAAATTTATTGCAAAGTAATTGAATTTAAGATTCATAATTAGATGCTAAAATATGCTACTATGATGACTTATAGTCAGAATGATGACTGATTAATGAGAGGTTATGTTCAATAAGTTAAGTTTATATGATGAAATATAATTTTTTTGTAATGCATAACAACGAGGGACTCGTTGGAAGCCGGATGGCCGAGCTGTTATAAATATGTAAATTATGCCTATAAATATTTATGTTTGTTGACTAATCACAATAATTTCTTTGAACTTGTATGATTTAAAAGTAGTTGTATTGACTTCATGTGATTGGTTTGCTGTTTGGTTGGTTGGCGAGACTTTGACAGTTATTGTCGACCAATCATAAGCAAGTAAAATGGCGGGAGTCGGCGGGCACTTGAGAGATATGCCCGCCGTGCTCAAGGCATTAGAGATTCGACATCGGTGCTAGTCACTTGTATTGTACTACAAAAATCAAAGTATTAATTGTACTGCTGTAACTTTATTAATAAAACTGATTTTCAAAAGTTAACAAAGAGTGTTCTTTATATTCGGAGTTCTTACTTCTGAGTGTTGAACTAGTACGGTTCACAAATTATAACGAAAACATTGTTAAGTCTACGCCAAGAAAACTTTTGATACAACATTTAAAATGCATCTCGGTTTCACGATGAAGCTATTTTAAAAATAAACATGTTCACTCCCCGCCCGAGGCAGAATAAAATTAGTTGGGGGGTTAAATTTTCAATTCACCCCCACACACCCCTTTCACCCCGTTTCCACAGACTATACGGCATCCAATTTCGATGCAGGTGTGAGCAGACGAATCCAATCGACCGTGTGCCGCGTGAACCCTCCGGAAATACCTGTAGGGGGTAAAAGGGGGCGAATAGGGTTGTAATGCTGGTAGGATTTTATTCTTAGTCTTTATTTGAGTTTGATAAAGTATTTGCCGGAGTGGCGAGCGTGCGACTTTTCGAAATGTTTTTGCTAAAAGCAAATACGAGTAACTTTGACGCATAATTTGTGTTTTCGTACAATTTATTAAATCAATTTAGAAATAAAAATAAATATTACCTACACGTTTATAGAAAACGGAAAGGTTTTATTGACATGTTGACAATTTGTGGACCTATGATCCGCGGCACGACTCCAGTCTTTTTAACACGGTGCTAGTGTCTATATCATTACTAAAATGCATTAAATAAATGTAATACCTTGAATTTTCTGCAGGTTATGAGTGGTAACGCGGACTCTAACACACTTAAAAGGAACTTAATTATAAAAGCAAATATCAAGGCTGGTTTCTTTAAACACCTCAGACTATCTGGTGCCAACCCTGTACACATGTAGGAGTAAAAGAAGGAGGGTGTGTCGGTAGTGAGGATTAAGTTTCAATTAACAACTCGTCCCACTGTGAGAGGTAATTAATCTCTTTGCATAGCAGAGCCAGGCGGATGAGATGCAGCTTCAGAAACTTCGTCTGTAGTACATTTTCATGCCAATAAGGCTTTCATTGGCTTAAATGAAAATATAAATTATACTAATATTATAAAACTGAATAGTTTGTTTCGTTGAAAGCGATAACTTCAGGAACTATTTTTGTTGGATAATCCATTTATCGAGGAAGGTTAAAGGCTATAGGAGCAGCGGGTGAAACCGCGGAGGAAAAGTAATTTAGTATGGGAAAACAAACAGTACCGAAAAGTGTTAACCAAAAATGTCTAGTTAATAATAATAATAATATTCACATATAATAATATTATAATATTCCACAACTATCACACAACGCCATCTAGTCCCAAGCTTGTGTTATGGGTACTAGACAACTGATAAACATACTTATATGTATATTTTTAAATACATAAATTTAAATATTATAGATAAATTACACCCACACACAGAACAAATGATCATGCTCATCACACAAACATTTGTCCTAGGTGGGAATCGAAACCACGACCTCCGGCATAGCAGTCAGGGTCACTAACCACTAGACCAACAGGCCTGTCAAGTACTAGTTTTTATCGTTGAAACTTCCGTGCCGTATTTTGCAGTCGTCGAGATTTAACCAAGCCATGTATGTAATAAATTGGTTTTACGCCAGGTTTACTGGGTCTGGGGATCGAATTTATTGAATCTGGGTCACTTGTCGCCCAAAATATAGACACTTCAAAATGCCAGATAACTTCATTTTCGCCGCCTGCAGCTGTGTTGCATATCATAGGAAAGCTAAAACGGTACGGTAAGTCAAGAGTGAACAGGTTACTTCTGGGCAAGAGTGCTTCAGTGTCACATCACCGCTCACCATCAAGTGATATGGTCGACAATCGCGAGCATATCACTACCTAAAAAAAACAGAAATCCCGAAATACAAGAGGGAGCTTTATAATGCTTATGACCGGTCTAAGGAGCGACTGAAACTATGGCGAGACAGTGTGTCGCTACCAAATCCATTTGTGCCGCCTACTGAAGATCTCCCTCCTGGAAATGAGCTGCCTTGGCTGACCTGGAAATCCATAAACAGACTCCGTACCCAGGTAGGCCGAAGCAAGAAAAATCTGCTCAGGTGGAAGTTCATTGATGACTCTGACCTGAAGTGTAAATGTGGTGCTGCTCCACAAACGATGAGGCACTTAATATCGTGCCCTGCGTGCCCTGCCAACTGTTCGTTACAGGAGCTGATGGACGTCTCGGAGAGCGCTAAACTCGTGGCCCAATTTTGGGCTGAGTCGATATAGATTGTCATCGGCACGATAAGAAGAAGATAATGCTTGTAGCTATGTGGCCTGTCAATATCTGACAAACGCAATTCGCGCAGAAATGGCCAGACCTAAGGTAGTTTACTACATACATAAATTGGAAATCTGTCCAGTCCGTCAGATTTTTGTTCTTTTTTTTAGATCAATGAACATTGACAAAGATAAAACTCTTCGAAATTAGGGAGTGGAGGCTTGTGACGTCATAACGCCTGTAAAATTATACTAATCGAGCGAAGTTTTGTGATTTTAGAAGCGTTGTATCTTCCTCACATAACAAAAGAAAAAATGCGGACAAATATTTTTTGATAATCTATTTTTCGGACAAAAAATTTTTTTGCGTAAAATAGCCTATTGGCCAGACCAGCAGGCTATTGACTACCTAACTTGATAGTCACTGACCAGCGGTTGTCCACTGAACTTGGATGGCTTGATACCTGTTATGTGGCTAAGTTGAGGAGTGGAGTGCCTCAAGAGTGTTAGAATAGTTAATTTTAGGGAACATTTACATTTATCAGTTTCATTGCAAATGCAAAAGCCAATACGAAATTTACCTTTTGACAGCTATTTGATGATCACTACACAGACACCGTAGTTATAGAAGCTCGCACAGGGCGCATAAAATGCTAGTTATTATATTGGTCCGGTCGCTTTTGTTCCTTCCGTTTTGTCCGTAATAATGTCGGATTTTGAAGGACCCTTGCGTCAGCTCTGCCCCATAATATCAGCATTATAAAAACATAGCCTTATTACAATAAGTGTCGATCATCATATATTTTCGGTATCGGCCATTAGATGGTCGTCGCGATGTATGTATGTCAATGGAATGATGAACATAATCGCTCTGTGCAACATCGTCGTCCGACTTATAGGAGTTTAAGTGTAGTAGTGTCTGTTTGTGTGAAAATGGACTGATTTTTAGCTCCCCGAAAAAAATTGTTAAAAACTTCTCAAAATAAGTCTTCGACCTCTTAGCCGGCTTCTTTTTCCTATCAACTGAGGTACTTACGGGCACTTTCAGAAATTAGGGAGCAAGGCCGGTCGTGTTCTATTTTGGCGCCTCAGAGGATTTATTATGGCGTTGTGCGGTATTTTCCTTATGTATCCTACTTGCTATATTTAACAATATAAAAAAAAATATAGTGATAAATGGTTGACGAAAATTATAAGGTACCATCTAAAACCGGGCTAACATGCTAGTCATTGAATATAATATGATGCTCAGTACTCATATGATTGCGACCGCGGCGACGGGCACGGGCAGCGATTATTGATTGCAACAGATACCAAACTAATGAGAAATAAATGTTTATGTGTCATTTGACTTACACCGTGAGCTGTGGGGACGCAGACATTGACACGAGAGTACCTCGAGTACCTACCTAATACTGTATTGTAAAGTAATCACATGCAACTGAACATACTTGTAGCGACATCTATTCCGCAACATAGTAATTACACTGACGCTCTATACCTTTTAATATGTAGATCTGTATTTTTTACATAGTACAGTCACGAGCAATAAAATGTATACACTTGACGAAATTCAAACGCGTTTTCTCGTGAAATACTAGTTTCTTCTTTGAAATAAGTCCTATTTCGTAATACAATGGCTTCCAAAATAGAAGGTTTATCTAAATGCAAAAGGTTAAACAATATGGTAGGAGAACACCTCAGTTCTGCCAAGTGTCTACATTTATAATTTAGACACTTTTAGTCGGCGTGAATTTGAGTTCAGTTCATTACAATAAGATCGTTCATTCAGTGAAATGTACTGTACAAGATACCCTCTGCTGAACAACACAACGCACAAGTGTTGGGTTTGAACATGACAGGGAAAAATTGTTCCCGCTAAAGAGAACACTTTTGAATTTTCCCATCGCACGTGCTCTTTGAAAAACAAAGGTAAAACCAATATTTGTCGCGCAGATCAAGTGGCCCACACTTATAGGTGAGAACCACAATGGCCACGAGTGGCAGATCATCGAGTGAGATAAAAATGTTATTACAAGACGGAAATAACACGATAGTAATTCAAAATTGTTCGTTTTTACAGGTATAATATAGATAGGGGAGAACTCAAACAAAAATATAGTCACGGAAGATATCCCGTAAGTGACATTTTAAATTTAGAGACAAACCGTGAAAGTTTAAAACAGTGTTTAGAGTTTATGAAACGATTGAGAAATTCCTGTTTGAAATATTATGTCTTTTAAAAGATTGTTTGTCATGATTTGCACCATCATCTGTCTGCCTTTTCCCAACTATATTAGGGCCAGCTTCCAGTCAAGCCGGATGTAGCTGAATATCAGTGTTTTAAATGGAGCGACTGCCTATCGGATCTCCACAACCCAGTAACTAGGTAATACGATACCCCATGCTAAGACTGGTTGTCAGACTTTAGAAATTATGACTAACAGTAACGACTGTCAAAGATCTACAAATCGCAGTCGGGACCAACGACTTTACGTGCTTTCTGAGGCTCGAAAAAACTCGCTATGACAGATGATCACCCATCCACAGACCAACCTCCGCAAGCGCTGCTTAACCCCGAAAATGGGCCTGTGCAGCTGTAATTATTTAGCCACGAGCTCCTCCTCTCTGGCTCATGATTGACCTAGGTTATTTATCGAGGTTGTAATTGACTCGTTGAAAGCGCAGCTTCGAAACTTTATTCGCACATTTAATGCACCCATCGTGCGACCGTTGCTCTGTGTACAGTGTGCTTATGTTCATCCACGTAATAAAAATAGAAAAAGTGGTAATTATCTGCAGAACTCCAAATTTTTTTGTTGTGATACCTTAAGTGACTCTTGTGTTATCATATTTTGTCAAAAACAGTACAAAATCTAATTTTAATATCAGTGTTTATCAAGAAACAGTTTAAAACCCAAACGTTTTTTAGTGCTCAAGGTGACCCCAGTGATTTTGAGAACAAAGGACCTCATTAGTAACGTACAAATTGCAAGTCATTGGTACTCAAACCATTTAGTTAGTGGTCTTAAACTTCAACACGTATAATTAAGTCACCGTGGTCGAGTGGTGTCGCAAGTCCTTTTTGTATAACTGCGGCGAGTTGGCTACTCAAAGTGACATCGGTTCGAATCCAGCGAAACGCAATTCTTTTTCTATTTTCAAATAAAGTAATATTTGAATAATAATTGCGTGTTGTACATAGAAACAGCTTGCTGATATCGATATCATGGTTCCTTCACCAGATAAGAAAAAGTTCCATTCCGATAACGACCTAACATCGAGTGGGGGAATAAGCAGCGAACAATGTGACGAATCAATCTTGTCAGGACGCAAACGCAAACAACCAGATAATGATTGGACACAGGCTATTAAGGAACTCGCCATGGAGTTCAAGAATACTCTGAATGATTGGCGACGGGACATGGACACGAGTTTAGACAAGGTATCAGAAAACGTTATATCGATGAAAAATGAACTTGCTTCATTAACTCAAGTGACGTCAGAGATTAGAAGTGATATCAACTCTCTTCGATCAGAGCAACTAGTTTTGCGACAGCGAATCTCAGAGTTAGACGTAAAGTATAATAGTGCGACAGAACGCATCGATACTCTTCAAAACTCGGTCCAATATAATACTGATGAGCACACCGATCTCAGCAAGAAAATCGGCAGCCTTGAAAAACATGTTAAAGAGACCGTTGATTTGAAACCCGTAGTTGCTGAGCTTGTGGCGAAGATTGACAATCTGGAACAGAATGCTCGTAACTGTAACATAGAGATTTGCAATATCCCAGAGAAGCGCAACGAGAATTTATTATCCTTGGTGAAAACTATTGCATCGGCAATAAAATGCAACATTACTCAAAACGACATAATATCCGTTCACCGTGTCCCACATGCACACCAACAAGGTAACAGGCCCAAGAACATAATTGTGAAATTGGCCTCACGTATATTGCGTGACAATGTTCTTAGTGCCCATCGACTCTGTAAGGGACTTGTTACCGAACAACTTGGTATCTCAGGAGCATCGCTACCAATATTCATGCATGAGCATCTTACTCTGAAGAATAAACATTTATTTCGTGAGTGTAGAGATGCTGCCAAAAAACACAATTATAAGTACCTGTGGGTTAAGAACGGAACCATTCTTGCTCGTGAAAAGGAAGGAACCAGGGCCTTTGCTATTCGTACACCAAATGACATCTCTAAAATCAAGCCTGGTTATGCGGCGCCAATTGAAAATCAAGAAGAATAACTCACTTTATGTTATTGGATCCATAGAACTTTTAAGGTTTGCATGCGACTTTGTTGTAGCTTTATTATTTACTGTCGTGAAATACTATTTAGCCTGTGTGAATATTAGCTGTGTGAAAAATTACAATAGTATGCGTACGATTGCTATGACTTTTTTCCCAGGCGGCCATGCAAGAGTACTGTACGTATATGCGAATGTAATTGTATTTGAAAATTGTACATACTGCTTGATATATTGCTTGTTATACTCTTTTATAACTTGTTTGTATTTTGTAGCTCTGTTATTAAATAGTGTATCATCTAGGGTGTTAGGTGCGCTAATAGCGGATAATGCTTATAAGACTGTTTTTCGTAGAATTTTATGCAACAATGACTGATAATCTCATGATATATTACCAAAATTGCAGAGGAATCCGTACCAAATTACATATTCTATACATGAATATATTAGCTAACTGCTATGACGTCATAGTTCTGACTGAGACTTGGTTAACGCCCGAAATACTAAACAACGAGTTTATTGATGAACGGTATGAAGTTTATCGATGTGACCGTGATCGCATGGGTACTAATAAGAAGGATGGAGGTGGTGTTCTCGTGGCGATCCTAAAGGGACTGCGTTCGGTTAGTGTTATTCCACATTCATCTATGCATACAAGCATCGAGCAGATTCTTGTACAGTTACCGAGCTCGGCTAGAGGAAAGTTCCAGATGATTGCGGCGGTTTATATACCACCTAAAACACCTGAATCTGTTTATCTTGAATATTTTGACTCATTACAAATGCTCCTTAACGACACCGTTATAGAATATTTTTACTTACTAGGAGACTATAATTTGCCGGATGTTGACTGGATTGCTTGCACAGACTGTGTTTCATTTTCTGCGCAGATTTGTAGAGGTAACTCGCCCATATGTAGCCACTTGAGCATGTTTATGTCCTTTTTAAATGCTTACCAATTTAATACTATAAAAAACGCGAACGGGAAAATATTAGACCTAGTCATAAGTAATGACGACTGCTCAATTTCTAAACCTACAAATTACTTATTACAACTTGACAACCATCATCCCCCTTTCTGTGTTCTCATTTCGTTACGTTTACCCCACAATACAATGACACGAAAAATGATAAAAAAATATAATTACTACAGGGCAAATTATGACGAAATTAATAAAGATCTGCAAAAAATTAATTGGAAAGACGTCTTATCCAACCAGTCGGTCGACCAATCTGTCAACACGTTTTACAATATTATCTTTGGTATTATTAAAAAACATGTACCACTAACTTCCTGCAAATCCTCTAAATTTCCCGTCTGGTTCTCAAAACCTCTTATACACATTTATAAAAATAAAGCCAAGGCCTGGACTAAATGGAAAATGTATCATAACATTTCGGACTATGAGCAGTTTGCAATTTATCGGTCTAGGTTTCAAGATGAGTGCAAGAAGTGTTACAATAAATATATAACCTCTGTTGAAGATGCTATTCGGAGTAATGTCAAGCACTTTTGGACGTATGTTTCTAATAGAAAAAAATCTGCAACTGGCATTCCGTCCACAATGAATTACAACAACCGGTTAGCTTCGGACCCAGAAAATGTTTGTAATCTTTTTTCAGATTTTTTTAAATCCGTCTATGAACCATCCACTTCAACTAATATTCCACCTTTGTATAACGACTGTTCCGAAAGTTGCACTTTGCTTAGTGACATTCAGTTTACTGCTGATGAGGTACTTAGTGCGCTCAAAGCACTGGATCCTTCAAAAGGACCAGGATCGGATGGTCTACCAGTAATTTTTATAAAACATACAGCCGCTAACCTACATATACCCCTACACATTATATTTAATCTTTCCCTCTCTCAAGGATGCTTTCCTGAAGCATGGAAACTTGCTAATATAACTCCTGTTTATAAGTCAGGACCTAAGAATGATGTGCAGAACTACCGCCCTATATCTATACTACCAGCCTTGTCAAAGGTTTTCGAAAGATTGGTTCATGACAAAATATACCCTTTATTGCACAATATTATAATCCCACAACAGCATGGATTTGTCAAACGAAGGTCAACTACAACCAACCTGGTAACTTTTGTCGACTACTGTTTCAACAACATGGACACTCGTGTTCAAATTGACACTATCTACACTGATTTCCGCAAAGCCTTTGACAAGGTTGACCATCAGCTGCTCATGAGTAAAATTGCATTTAATGGTATACGTGACGACCTTCTACGATGGTTCACTTCTTACGTGTCTAATAGGACTCAAAGGGTTGTTATAAATGGGTTCACTTCCAGCACTCTGAGTGTTACCTCTGGAGTGCCTCAAGGCTCCATTCTGGGACCTCTTTTATTCATCATATTTATTAATGATATTCACAATTGTTTTCATAATTCAAAATTATTATTATATGCCGACGATCTCAAAATTTTCAGACCTATTAGGAATTTGCAAGATTGTATACTGTTACAGGAAGACCTTAACAGATTCTCAGCCTACTGTTATCATAATAAACTACAGCTTAGCATATCTAAATGTTGCTGCATAAGTTTTACTAAAAACAAAAAAAGGTTCATACATCCGTATTCCTTAAATAATGTAACTTTAACGAGAGAAACTTTAGTGCGTGATCTTGGAGTTGTACTAGACGACAAACTACACCTTGACACTCATATTGAAAAAATAGTTAATAATGCTTTCCGTATGTATGGGTTTGTTATGAGGTCAGCCACTGAATTTGTCCGCCCATCTACATATTTATACCTCTACAAATCGTTGATCAGGTCCCAGTTAGAATATGCTGTTGCGGTATGGAATCCCTTCTATATGAAATACTCAGATGCGATCGAAAAAGTCCAGAGCAAGTATTTGAAAGCCATGCATTTCCGTTGTTATCGTACTCGTGCCTCTTATAGTGATCTTTTAAATAAGTATAAGCTACATAAACTTAAAGCAAGACGTATTATTTTGGAGACAATATATTTGTATGATTTATGTAATAATACTTATGATTGTATTGATATCACAAATAAAATTAGTTACATAGTTCCTAGAACAACAATGGGTCGTGGGGTGCGCGCACGACCAATATTTGCAGTATCTTCCAGTCGTACGAATGCAGGTTCGCGAGCACCCTTACGTCGTATAACTGCTCAATATAATCAATTGTTTCAGAATATTGATATCTTCGCCGTACAGTCTGGAAAATTTAAGAGCCTTCTTCATAAAACCATTTCCAGTTTTAATCAATGATTTTTGTTTCCTATACTGCTACTTGTTTTGTTTTTGTGTGAATGCCTGTCTTTTAATTTCGATTCTAATTGGATTTTAATTTTATTTTAATTAGATTTCTTGATTTTAATTTTATTTTAATTAGATTTCTTGATTTTAATTGGATTTCTTGATTTTAATTTTATATTTTATTTTGGTTCTAATGATTGTGATTTTAATTTAATCTTAATTTTAATTTTGATCCCAATTTTTTTTTTCTTATTTTGAATTTGGATTTGTATCTAACTTTGATTTGATTATAATTCTATTTATATTTGTTTTTAATGTGAACTTAAATCTCAATCTTCATCCTGATTTGATTTTGATGTGATTATTCTTAATTTTATTTTAATTCCAATTTAGAGTTTTAATCTGTTTTAAATTTCGATTTCTGTTTCGATTTGTAACTTTTATTTGTCATCAGAGCACACTTGCGTTGCTATATAATTTATTATTTTTATATAATGTGGAAAATGTCGTTGGTTATACTTTTACCCAAATGCTAACTGTAACCTATTTTATCATAATATTGTAATGTTTAACCGTTTGTTTTCCCAAATAAATAAAATAAAAAAAATAAATAAATGCAGGCGCCCGCGCCGTCGGTATTACGAGTTTACGTTACAAACATAAGTACCTTAACTATACCTATTACCTAGTCATAAAGAATAAAAAAGCTATGCAGAACGTAAAATGTCATAACGAACTAAGTTAAAATATCGTCCTACAAAACATAATGTGGATGCCTGTATTATAGGCGCGTTACATTTTCGCATAAGCATTGTCAGATGTGCTACACGTTGCTCTTAACGCATTATATTTAATTAAACCTGTTTGATGAAATCATGCTTTTTCGTTATCAAATAAATGATGTCACATAATAACCACTTTCAAATATCAAAACTGGTCAAGTGCTGAGCCCACTTCAGCTTATCAAAACAATAAATGGCCTATTGTGGGTCATTTAATTTTAAAACTCAACCCATTTTCTCTTTCATTGCCGTCCATTCCACTGAGTTTACGCGCTATATGACTTCCAGTTATAATATGTATAGGTACATAGACATAGAACTCACCACAGTCCGTATATTATTTTTAACGTGGTAAAATCGCCGCCTTTTATCGCCTCCGTAAGGGCGCGGCGGTGCTCTGCCCAAGCGAGGCAGACCTGCACCGTATGCTCCACCGTGTCCTCCGGGCGATCCGAGCAGTGGTGACACCCAGACGTTACTTACCGCCCAATCCGACACAGGAACCTCCCGAAACACTTATCTCTCACGTTGTGGCTGATTTCGTCTCACACACAACACACAACACGCAGTACACAGTATCAGCTGACTATATACTCACCACAGTCCGTATATGGAGGGGATGGTGAGCGCCATGAGCGTGGCCAGCGCGCCAACGATGAGGATGGACACGCGCATCACCCAGATGATCTCCATCTCCGACGCGTTCTGTCTGAAGATCAGCTTGTACACGTTCCTGGGGAGAAGGTGGCGCGGTCAGTCATGGTATTGACGGATCACCCAGCATCACTGGGAGACACTGTGAAAATATGTCCTTTCCCCGGTCTTCAACTTAATGTAACCATGAAGTGGAAACATATTTTCCTGCTCCTCAACTATTCTTTTCTGATTAATTTCGTTGCAGGATCCAAGACTGGTAAATTCATTCTCCGGGACACGTCGAGCTTCATTGTCTCGGCGCTTTTCTGGTGGTTGCCACTGTTGATTCTGGCTTTCAGAAGTTGCAGTGGTTTGGAAATAGTGTGGTGGGTAACTCCCAAAAAAAAAGCGCGAATGTGACAGGTTTTTCTACGTCTCTTTTATTTTATTAGAAGTATCGGGAAGACATCTCGTCATGAGTCTGTAGGCTACACAACAGACGAATACGTTGCAGGGAATTTTAGAAAGTCAAGACATTATGGAAACTGACTCATCAGGAGACAACAATTTCAAATTCACCTGGCAAACATGGAGCTGGCGCTGAGCACGCTGGAGTCAGCAGATGACATAACGGCAGCAGACACGGCACCGAGACCGAAGAACGACACAAAGTCGGGTGTGAGGTACTGCAGCACCAGCGGCAGGATCATGGACGTCTGGTCTGACGTCAGCTCGCCTTCCGGAGTCAGGTCACCGCGGTAGTTGGTCTCGTTCCATGCTAGAGGAAGGGAACAGATTGTATTACTATGAAATACGGAATAGGCAGCAGTTACCTGGAGATTGACATAAGCTAAGAGGCTTATTGCTAATGGGTCCGGAAGAAAATGATGCAATTTAGTACAAGAAAAAGTGATTGGATGTCAGACGTTCAGAATGATGGAAGAGAAAACCATCGCCTCGACATCAATAAACCTGGCAGCTAGGTGATACAAGATAATAAAAAGCAGATACTTTGTGTCTGTTTCATAATGCACTTACCGGTGCTCTTGGCAATGGCTCCGATGAGTACAGGCGGGATGGCCATGATGATGCAGCCGAATGCCGCCACGTATGACAGGATCTGCGCACGACCCGCCGTCTTACTGCTCAGCACACGTTGGAAGTATACCTGGTGTGCAACATACATTGGTTAAAGTTACCTGGTGTAGTGAGAATATAAAATGGTGGAGTCAACTGGTATAGAGAGTAGACTGTCCATAAATCGAAGCTTAAAGACTATTCTTGTTTTACTTAGCTGACGGGAGTAGTTCAATGACCCACGTATGCGAGTAACGATTTATATGTCGCAGCTATCTAATTAATTCTGCCAGCCAGTTGGGTGCCTAGACTAGATCATCTTACAACGTGGTATATTGAAAGTCAGTTCATTGAATATGACTGGCCAAGACTCAGCTAACTGATTCCTTTCATAAAATTGACTTGCAGGGTTAACCAACGGCCTTCTATTTCTACTTAAATGACTACACGTCAAATGATTTGAATAGTTGTCTTTCAACTATTGAAAGGCCTAGGCATTCAATTAACTGGCTAATTAAACCAGAGAGCTGCCAAGTACCTAAACATCACGCGAAAACATGAACCTACTGAATTCCAGGCGATGGAGATTTTGACGTGAGTCAATAATATCTCTCATTTTTCTTTACCCCCGCTATTTACCTGGTCATAATGGTCTCACCTGCCAAGGGATGCCCCCAAAGACGAGCAGTAGACCGTAGTCGATGTAGAACCAGTAGTATTCGGAGTCGATGTGGCCGATCCAGTCTACCTCCATGGAGCTGAGCGGCTTCACGTGCTCATTGGCCCACGCGAACGGAATGCACATCCACAGACCTGGACGAGAGGAGACTATCAGGTCGTGGAATACCAATGAGAAATGAGGAAGTGACGCAGAATCGGCGTGAATAGATCAAGAAGGTCGTCGAAGAGTATCTATTCTTATTGGATTGATTGTTTGTGAGGAGTAATACAGATATAATACGAGTACTATCATGAGAGCTAAAAACATCATCGGATTATTCGCTCTATGAGGTTCAATCTGATCCTTTTCGATAAGTAAAACCAAAATATAATTTGAAAACCCGATTAATTTTCAAAAGCCCTTAAAGTTATATCTTTGTAGTCCTGCAATCATTAAAAAGTTAGATCAGTGAGTTAACTAATTAGGGACGTCACAATTTGCTTTTGCCATACAAAATCTATGTCAGATTCGTGTTTTTACAGCTGTAAAAAAGTATGTCAATTAATTGGTTCAAATATGACCTTGTGTCATGGATGTCTGCATAAGTGCTTCTAATTTGATTATGTGATTAACTGTTAATCATATAATTAAATTAAGAGCTAATGTAGTAGATACCTACTGTTAATAATTAACAGTACCTACTACATAATGTAAGGCTTCAAATAAGCAATTAGTGATATTGTCTACTAACGGTGACAAACAATGTCATTACCACGGAGTAGGGTCGTTTCGCCGGTTTCGCGACCACCTTCAGTAGGCGACCATTTGACGGACTAAGTTTCTTTGAATCAAGAAAATAGTATTTGTAGAGGTAACGTACATAAAAAATAAATCTAACGTGCTTTATAAATAATTATGAAATAAGAATTTGCAAAGTTTGAAACAAATGGGTTAACCCAAAGCCGAAAAAATATTGTTCAATGCGCGTCTTGATTCCGTGGTAAGTGGACGTACCGCAAGTTGAATAAAAACTAACACGGCGCGCGGCGTTCAATGGTAAGTTTTAATACTTATTTCATGTTTTACACACCAGTTACATGTTAAATTGTTCAATCGATAAGTATGGGTTATAATTTAGTTGTATTTTGCTTTTTTTAAACTTATTATTATGATAAAATCAAGTGGTCGGTAACCGAAATGCTTATTTATCAAAAACGTTAGATAGCGACCACATGGTCGCAAACCGACGAGATCAGGCATTATTTTGTTTTGATTAATATGATCCTAATGCTGCATACAGGACTGTTACAATTTTGAATGTAGTATCTTAAAAGCTTTTCTTTGTAGTTCTTTAGTAAGCGACCACCAGTTTCTTTGTAAGAAGTTTGTTTAATTTACCTACAAAATTGGGCGCTAAACGTGGTCGTAAACCAAAGTAAGCGAAATAAAGACTTTAGTTTCCGGCCACCATAATTTAGTATGAGAGAAATAACGGCCGCTAACAGAAATAAGTATGAAAGTTCGAGTATGCGACCACGTCTGATTTTTTGAATTTCGTTGGTTATTGAAATGTCCGTTGTAGATACCTAAACTGTCGAAAACTAAATAAGTACTATTTTTCAGTTTAAAACAAAATTTAAAACAATTAGCAAACTACTTATATATTTTTTTAAAATTTTTTTAGATGGAGCTCCCAAATAATTTGGAGTCAACAAAAAAAAAGAAAAAGACTGTCCAGTACACAGCAGAAGCACTGAAAAAAGCTCTCGAGCATGAAATTGTATAAAATCTACAATAGCATTTTATTAAACATAATCAATGTTTTGGCAATAGCATTTATTAACAGTTTTTGTTTAGATAACGAATCGAAAAATCACAGCGAAAATGCTATTGTAGATTTTATACAGTTTAATTATAATATTATAAGTAAATTTATTTACTTTCTATGAATATTTAAAAGGAAAAAAAACTAGATTCAGATATTGTTGCAGTTTCCGAAGATTAATCATCATAATTATGAATAAGAAAAGCGGAATATGGTTCCTAAAATATATTTTATTTTTTAATATTGATTGATGTTGATTATACTACTACATATTAAGGATATTGTTTGACCAATGATTGTTGATTCTATTACAACTATGACTAAGTCTCTACAAAATGTAAGATTGTTATTTTTTTAATTATAAGAAATCATTACACCAAATGATTAACATTTTTGTTTTTATTAAAATATGAAAATTAAAATATTTTTAAAGCGATTATAATTGTTTTAATGGCATATTTTTCATATTATAACAGCGGTCGCAAACCGGCTCACTGGTGGTCATAAACTGATAAAAATGGTCGTAAACCGACGTTTTCGCTATATTTTCACTTTTTCAGCATTTTATAAATATTTTTGTATGAATGGATCTTATTTTTTGTTTTTGTATCCAAACTACATTATATTTGGGACAAATTCACATTAACATATACTATTTTGCGTGTAAACAACATTTTTTTTTCCTCATCTTAAGTGGGCAACCCAGCTAACTGGTCGCTAACCGGCGCAATCACCCTACATCAGTATACACGCTAACAAAAGCATTGCAGAGGAAACAGACAGCTGTGACAGAACCACTACATCAAGTGGCTGATATAAAACACAATAGATTAATTACTTTCTAGCTTCAAGTAAATCAATAAAAAAGCTTATTTTTATTTCTTCCACTGTCTGAAATACTGACACAAACGAACTCAGTTTTATCATATTATTTTCAAACGGCACTCCGCGGTTTTAGCTGTAACAATTTTCCTAAAAGCTAAAGGCTTACCTATGAAGATACAGAACAGCTGTATGACGTCGGTATATGCGACGGAGTACAATCCACCGAACAGCGTGTAGAACACCGCCACACACGCGGAGAATATCACCGAAGTCTTCTGGTCCATGTCGATGATCACCGCCAACGTCGCACCTGCGGAGAAGTGGCGACGTTAATACGATAGTACCTACATATGGCCCCTAACGTCGCCCCTAGATGTTAATACAATTGTGGATAATTATCACTAGCAACGTTGAACTTAGGACACGTCGAACTTTCATATTGGTGAAAATCACCATTTATAAACGTCAAAATGGTGATGTTTCTAGTATGATGGTGAATATTACTGCTAAAGTTGCACCAACAACAGAGAGGTATTGTCATGATGAACGTAACCTTTCTAGGGTTACTGTAACCTATTAAGGGTCCCCCCACATTTATCGACGTGGAATAGCCTTAAGCCGATTCCGCGTCGATAAATGTGGGGGGACCCTAATGCAATTATAAATATCACCACTGACGTCGTAACTATGATGATAAATGATAACATTGGTAACACTAATGCTACAAAATGTTGATTTTGATATGGTGCTGTAAATTTATAACCGCCCGTGAATGTCGCTAAAGTAATAACAAACATAGTACGCAAGTACTAATCAACAAATCATTTCTTTGTTTAATTGGTAAAACAAATAACATGTCGACTTATTTCCCTAGAGACCACACGAAAGTAGCACACTATTTAAATAAATGTTATGTGCCTATTCTGACATAAAACATACCTATACCTATTTATTTACCTTTAACCACAACGGAATAGAAATGGAATCCTCTTTCCTTGAATTGAACGCAAATCGGTGGTGCCAAGTAGGTAGTGGCATTTGACATTTCAAATACAAGGGTTACGAAGAGCTGACGTCAATCGAAATAGAACACGATAGAAGACACTGTGACGTCAGAAACTCAATGCTAACGATTTCAGTACTAAATACCTAGGTTATAGGAAAAATATATAACATCAAGTCTTTTTTTTTCATATATTTTTGATTTGATTTCAATTCCATCTGGTTATAGTCGAACCCAATTAAAAGCCTCTGAACCCATGCGTCAGTTGCAAAGAAAAATAAATTAAGTGAAAATAACAAGCTCATTATTTCAATGTGTTTATCAGTACCTGAAACTTTCACGTTAATGTTGAACTTAATTCCCCGACTTCATTAAAAACCGCTGTGTCCGAAATTAGTCTAATTATTATGTCGTCGGCACGCCGCCGTTAGGAACATTATTCAAATTGTTTACGAGCCGTTCTTTTACGGACAATTAGCTGCTAAATAATTATAGAATTTTAGTCTTAAAAGTTGGGCATAACTTACATAACTAGGTAAATACAGTACTCTGATAAATACATATATGAGAATTTCTTAGGCACTAATTCCCAAATCATAAAGTTTGACCAATTAAGATTTCAAGACTCTAATAAGCATTACACTGCTGGAGAAGTAATTTGGTATTATTTATTTTATTAGTACCTATTTGGTATAATTATATTTGCTTTTCTATATTTCCAACTCTGGTTGCCTCACACACACACTAGGAATTTCTTCCTGTATCGTGGGTGCGTTTACAAACATATAAACTCACATACACAAACACCCAGACCCGAAACAACTACTTGTAGATCATACAAATATTTGTTACGTGCGGGGATCGAACCCGCGACACGCTGCGCAGCAGTCAATGGCTCAGCCACTGCGCCAAACGACAAACAGCCCACTTTCACAAACACGATAGGCAGCTTCAGTTATAATATAAACCTGTTACTTAATCATCTTTTTGATAATTAGGTACTTGGTGCCTAAGTAGTATAATATTTCCGTGTAGATATTTAGTAAAATAAGAAAATAGTCAAACAAAGAGAGATTCTTCTAAGAAGAATCTCTCTTTGTTTAGAGTTATTTCTTATTTTCCTTCCAAACTTCCGCAGTTCCGAAGCGACAGGTAAGCCGAAGAGCTCCTGTATGTGACCGGGGACGAGGCCAGCAACCGAGGTCATCCACTGAGCTATTTAGGCTATCCCCCAGCCATCTCTTAAGCTAGTGATGCACGATCCGTTTTGATACTTTATCGATGCAAGATAATATACATATTTTAATTCTCTGTTATTCAGTGCCGTAAATAGGGGTGTGCCAACGCATGCCCAGGCATAGGGCGCAGATCCTAAAGGGACGCAGAAATGGCCATATCAGAACCACAATTTGTCAGACCAGGACGCAGTTAAAGAAGCACGCATTGCGCGCATAAAAGGATAGTTAGCCCACTGTCGATATTTTAAACGGGTTAAAACGATTTCGATAAATACAATGCTTGCATCGATAGAAAAATAAATGCCAGAATCAAAAATGGACAGTTTTATTGTGATTCAGTCCATTTCAAGAATACAAAAGGGGACACAGTATCCAAGATTGTTGATGAAGATTAACAACCCCAATACAATTTTATGCATATGCGAGTATCGCTGATATTACACTATTTGTACAGAAGAAGCCACCCTAGAATCGAATCGATCCGGAGTATCGATACTAATGCAGGCATCGTACATGCCTTCCCTGTGCCATCCCTGGAGAGAGATCGATCCAGCCGCTACCATACTGCCGTGACTGTGCTGCCAAGAGTCAAGCCGTAAGCTGACTTGGCACAATACAGGTACCGTATGTAAAAGGTACGTATTGAATTCATAATCAGCTCGTAAGACCTTGACCGATTTTACGTTTTATGTAGGTCGAAGGGTCGGATTTTCATTGAGGGTTCAATTCGAAATCCATTAGTGGGTTAAAAACGAACTGGAATGGTCTCATTTAATAGATAATAAGTATTTCAAATGAAGATCTTATTAAATAGAAATACAGCAGAAGATTCCAGCCCCAAGATCTATAAACAAAATCAGTTTTCTACTACCATTAAACTATTTATTATGAAATATTGAACTAAATAATCTAGAGGATCTAACTGCGACAAAATCGTAGTCTTAAAAGAAGAAAGTTAAATGAGAAAACTTTATAAAAGTAACGAGAAAGACAAACTATTAGCAGTCCTTAAATGTAACTTAGTACTTTTCCCTTAACCTCAACTTAAATAAACTGTGGTTACTCTCTAACGAAGTAGATGATCCGCGAACAATTAGCAGTTAAGTAAATAAGAGTTAAGTGGAGTTCTGGTGTGGGAGCGGTGTAAGTCAATTAGAGAGGATCAAAGTCTACGATCCGATTACTGAGCGCTGAGCGAGCTACCTGACTACCTTCCATTAACTTTCATTGTTCGCGAATCTTTTCACTTCAAACACGATCCAATTAAATAATTTCTGTTTTCAATTTAAATGGCTAAAACTTCGCGGAGAATAAATGTAATCACGAGTTCATTCTGTGTAGATAAACATTAAATAAAAAACAAAGAAATAAATTATTCTGCTAGCGGCCCGTAACGACCGCATTTCTATCTACCCGGTGAATTTTCCGAACACTTCTTACATTACAAAAACCTTGGGCTGACAACAACGAATACAATGTTGCTGCGCAGCAGAGCTATGTTATGAGCTTAATTATGAGCTTTCTGACGGTTCTCTATTGTGTTACCTAACTTTTTTATCCATAATATAATGTGCCACGATATTTTTTTTGTCCTAATCATCATTTGTCCGAATGATTACTTACCCGAACTTATTTCACATAATATCACATGCCATAACATTGAAATTCCTAAATATAAAGTAAGTGTCCTAAATTCGTTTGTCATAAATATAACAATCAATAATATACAAAATACATAAAACCAATTTCCATAAAGTTAAAGTCCTAAATTAAAATTTTCATAAATAACCACAAAAACTTTAGGGTTGTCGTCATCATCCCTTCGAACCTGACCTGACCGTGTCGGGGTGCCCACAAGTCCCGAGCTCGCTTCGCTCGCTCTTGGATCGCAAGTTCTTCTTTTTTTTTAAATTTAAATAATAGGCATACTTTTGTTTATCTTTACACAGAGCATAAACATTTGGTCAAGAATATGAGGTCGACTTCTGTCGAAGCAACCTAAACAATTTAATGAAATATCAATTTTACCAAACCTTATTGAACATTGGGAATAATACACTATTGACTATGTAATACAATACTTAGGACGTATGACTTTATTTCATACAAAATTAGGAGATTCAATTATTATGATACTCGATATTATGTCTGAACAGCGTTAGAAGTGAAAATAATTATGTAAAACAATATTTAGAATTTTTGATCATTAT
The DNA here is from genome assembly GCA_950005045.1 of Agrotis exclamationis. NCBI lineage: Eukaryota > Metazoa > Arthropoda > Insecta > Lepidoptera > Noctuidae > Agrotis > Agrotis exclamationis. The sequence continues at coordinate 23,908,595 of OX465426.1, forward strand.
GGTTACTGAATTTTATAGCAAACGTGTTATGGATAATGATTTTCGGACAAACAGTTTTAGGAGACGAAAAGGTATACCCTTTCTGACAAATATATTTCTTGCAAAATAATTCTGAAAAACTGAAATGTAGCCATTAAAATAATTTCTTAAAAGAAAACAAAAAGGCACAATAACATATAATGACAGGCTGGTTTGCAGTTCTATCATAATTGAACACACATTGTGGGAAATCGCTTTCATGAACAACCTACATATCTATGAATGACGTATATTTTCATTGTTAGCGGTAACACACACAGTGGGCGCGGGAAACTGAACAGCTGCGCATTGATTTGTTTTCTAAGTAATCATATTGATTCTTTTCATAGATTTTGTTTACGATACGGGCTTTTGTCATTTTGATTTCTTTTTAAGTTTCACCTAAAAACCATAATTATTAAGAATAATAATAATAATAATAAATTCTTTATTGCCATATAAAATTTCACAATAAATTGAGACCCTGGCTCCAGAGCTAGGTTATAGTACCTGTGTTTCAGGAGCCAGTGACTTCTTCCATTTGTGTTACAGTTTTATTACATTAGCAAGCGTGATACAATTATATTTAAGAAATTACAATTATTTAATTTTGATTTATCAACATTTTAAAGAATAATGAAAACAATTTAAGTTATTATTTAATTTATCAATATTAGATTTAAAATATTGTTGTCTATAAACTAAACTAACATAAGCCGAGAACAAGGTATTACAGTTAAAATAATTAATATTTACAAGAAATAAATTAATAAAAATCAGGATTAAAAATTAATGAAATTAAATTAAAAATGGGGTTTACTACTGGTGGAGTGTGTATGTGTATGTGTGCGTGTTTTGTGTGTGTGTGTGTGTGAATACCAATAATTTGTGTTCTTATATTTTTTTACTAATTTTTTATTTTTTTAATTTGATTGCAGTAAGTTTTCAGTTTGATTGTAGTCCTGTGTCAGTAACCATACTTTAACCTTCTTTTTTGTTTCACGTGTCGTAAGGGGATTTATGTTCAGGGTTTTGTTCAACTTATTGTACAGAAAAACGGCAAGATATACCCGCTGCCTCCTGGCCGATGCTGTGTGACAGCGCAGGGGTAAGCAAACATTCGATATGGTGCGTTTCTTATTATTTTGTTTATTATAGGGTGTATTGCTGTGCTGCTTGTTAACAATTTGGAGAATATAATTTTGTCTAACCGTTAGTATTTCACACTTCTCGTATAGGTCTTTGGTAGGAAATCTAAAGGGCCGGAAAGTCATGACCTTAAGTAGAGATCTTTGGGCTCTTTCCAGGTGAATCATAAAGGTCTTGCATCCACCACCCCATACAGTAACGCAATATCCCAAAACTGACTGCACAAGCGCATAGTACACAGTGCGAAGTAGTTCGAAGTCGGCCACGTGCCTAAGTTTTTTAAAAGCCCAAATAAGTTTCCTAACACGTGTTGCAGTGAGTTCTATGTGCTGCCGCCAGCCAAGACTCTCGTCTACAATCACACCAAGGTATTTCATATGGTTAGCCCTAGTAATAGCTGTGCATGAACATGTCTCTGTAGAATCGAAATTACATTCATGTAGTCTAATACTTAAATTTTGAGGTTTGATTTTAGCAAAAGAGAATTGGAGAAATGTTGATTTGGAAAGGTTTAAAGTTAGTCGGTTAGATCTTAGCCAATGGCTCACCTTGTGCAGTCCCAGTTCAGCACTTCGCCGTACTTCGTCCCAAGTCCCTCCATGAAATACTAATGCCGTGTCGTCAGCGTAGGTAAAGATCTTACAATTGTTAAATGACTGCTGGCATAGGTCATTTATGTAAATCAAGAAGAGACTTGGGCCAAGAATACTGCCTTGAGGGACGCCATATTTTACCCAGGCATCAGAGCTAACATATTCTTTTATTTTCACTCTTTGCGTTCGGTCACAAAGAAAATCCTTGAAGATTTTTAAAAGAGCTACTATTACAAACCAAACATATCATGGCAAGATTGCGCTACGTGTCGCAGATTAAATTCCAGCAAAAAAATGTTAAAATGATCACGACACATTAGCAATTTCTAGTGTACGGAAAGGTATAATAAAAATAAAATAGTTACATTTTCATCTGATACATGGAGTAATTTTCCGGAAAACAGGACACAACACATATCTCTTGTTACCCAAAATTGAGTCACCCTGTTCACGAAAATAAACCTTTTTTTCAATTTTTTATTTATAAATAGGTTCGCGTTTGACCACTATCTCTCCTGATGGTAAGCGAAGATGTGGTCGACGATGAAGCACGCTTGCCTAGAAGTAACCTGTTCACTCTTGACTTGAAGACCCCAAGGTTATAACTGTCGGGAAATACAGATGCAGGGAATTCCACTCTTTAGCTGTGCGTACAATAAAGGTTTGGGCAAAACGCTTTGTACGCACCGGAGGGATGTCCACCTAAGATGATTATGCACGGTCACTCTCCTGAAAGATCCTTTAGCTTTTATCTCTGGCTTGTAAAGCTCTGAGGCAAAATATAGAGTAGAATGAACACGAATTGGAAATACCTGGCGCCCCGCTTTGATAAAAATTAGTTGTTACTGTTTTAAGAATTCCTTATAATACTCCTTTTCGAAGAACTACACTTAGGTAATGACTGAATGGACTGTTTGTATTTTTACCCGACGGCGCCGGCGGCGGGTGTTGTGTTTAGTTAAGCACAGGTTATAAGTATGTCTGTCCCTTTGTGGCACTAATTCATCATATGCGTCGGCCGATTACGACAATGTTAATGATTCTGATATCAAGTTAAGATTTTTAATAACAGCAGTGTTATTCAATCCATCGTCTACTTGCATTTTTTCGACTATGTTGGGATCGGATCAGCTTCGATCGATTTGTGTGGCTGACACATTTAGCCACGAGCATACTACATTTCAAAAGGTTGATTCTATACATTTGTATTACGTATTATATGTTTCCAGTCAGTATAAATTGTTCAATTTATTAGTTTTACATCACTCTGTCTACTTTTTAGGGTTCCGTAGCCAAATGGCAAAAACGGAACCCTTATAGATTCGTCATGTCTGTCTGTCTGTCTGTCTGTCTGTCTGTCTGTCTGTCTGTCTGTCTGTCCGTGTATGTCACAGCCACTTTTTGTCCAAAGTATATGAGCTATCCTGTTGAAACTTGGTAAGTAGATGTATTATGTGAACCGCATTAGGATTTTCACACAAAAATAAAACAAAACAAATTTTGGGGGTGCCCCCCATACTTGGAATTGAAACTCAAAATTTTTTTTTTCACCAAACACATACGTGTGGGGTATCTATGGATAGGTCTTCAAAAATGATATTGAGGTTACTAGTGTCACTTTTTTCTAAACTGAACAGTTTGCGCGAGAGACACTTCCAAAGTGGTAAAAAGTTGGTCCCCCCCCCCGTAACTTCTAAAATAAGAGAATGATAAAACTAAAAAAAATATATAATGTAGACCTCAACAAAAACTTCCAACGAAAATTGGTTTGGATGAGATACAGTTAGCAGTTTTTGAGATATAGTACATTTTAAAAAACCGCAAATATAACTTTGCCATTCATACAAACACTATGAAAAACAAAGTTATTTTTGTTGTTTGTGTATATTACTTACTAATCTCAATATAATTATATCCCTAATCTATGCTTGCTACTACGGAACCCTTCATGGGCGAGTCCAACTCGCACTTGGCCGGTTTCTTGTCTATCTCTCTCCTATCCCAGGTTTGCTAGAATAAAGTTCTTAATGGAATAAGGTAAGGAGTATATTTTATGTGTGTACACGAATAATAAAAGGGACAATGACCCCGTTTCCTCTCCGAGTAGTTGGTTCACTGTTAATTCGCAACTTGCACCAGCGAACAGTTTGCACCCATCAGCCGGGCACCCCCGACAAACACACTGCCTCGGGCTTGTTGTCTTTACGAGGTAACATTGTGTCTCAGTTGGTATCAGTTATCAAAGACGAGACTTGCTTCAGGACATCATTTGTTACAGTAGCTAAGGCACTATGTTTTACAATGGCGAATTGTATTTTGAAGTACCAAGATGGAGCTACCTGACTTAACAGCATAGTTAAGCTTATACATATAGGTACTTTACCTAAAAGCTTACAAAAGTAAGCTTTAAAACTATCTACTTTGGCTAAAAGCTTAGGTGTTTATACGTCAATAAAACTTTCAGTAATTTTCCAAGACTTTAAACGTACATTATGCCTTGTAACATTTTGACCTATATACTAATTCCAGTAAGTATTTGAAGTAAGCATCCATTGCTTCATTTGTTTGTAATATTCCTCTGCTTAACAAGACAAAAACGCAATTAATGTTGTTTAATTGACAAATTGATCGGTGAAGGAAAACATCGTGAGGAAACCTGAACTTTATCATTAAAGTCCCAGAGCCATGTCAGAGGCCTGTGGGAATCCCTTAAGGCGACTTAATTATCTCTTACACCAGGAAGAAAGTAAGTAGTCTTTATTTGAAAGGTTTTTTTTGTATATTTTGTATATATTTGAGATTTTATTTGAAAGGGCAGCTACGTCCCGCGGTGGTGGAAGCTCACGGCGACGGACGTCGCAAGACGATCTCCGGCCACCGTAGCGCGTAGGCGCGGGCATGCTGGCGGCGAGTAAAGGGCAACTCGCTGCCCGACCATGGACCATGCCCGGATCGACGGCGCGTTGTGTTCCACGCGCGCCTCAAAGAGCGTCAGCATAATGACGGGGCCCCCTCTCTAGAGGGCCAAAGCCTGCCGGGGTCACGGGACTTATCTCATTACCGTGACCCCGGAACATAAAGGGCTATTGAAGGACACCGTAGATTTTAGTCAGTACAAGTCTGACAGTCCCTCCCGCCCTGCCCAGGGTGGGAGGACTCATTTGATGATTTTACCACGCTAAAAAAAAGAAAAGGGCAGCTACGTCATCACACAAGACTAAATAAATATAATAGCATTGTGAGCATGTTAAGATGGTGCTGATAAACTTGAGCATTCACTTATAATGAACATTCTTGAGTATGTTACGTTACAGAAAAACAATCAAGAACGTTTTAGCGAGCATTCTAACGAGCGTTCTGGCGAGCTTTTTGCCGATCCGACTGTCAAGTCTGACATCAATATGAAGAAAAATTTTGACGACTGTCGACAAGAGCATCGCTATGAACATTTTTACGACCTTTCTAGCGAACGACTAGAATGATCGTAAGAAAAATTCGTAGCGCTGTTTAACTCTGGCTAAATTCGTCGTTTCATCATCATCATCATCATATCAGCCGTAAGACGTCCACTGCTGAACATAGGCCTCCCCTTTAGACTTCCAATAGGACCGGTTGTAAGCGGCCTGCATCCAGCGTGATTCAGTGGCCTTCATTGGCCTTTATAAGATCGTCTGCCCACTTTGCGGCCTTGTGGGTGGACGTCCTACGCTGCGCTTGCCGGTGCGTGGTCTCCATTAACCACAAAATTAAAAACGGCGAATGCTCAATGTTCTGTTACAAGTGAATACGTTACGTACTGTTATAAGACTATTAGCACCTTTACGCAGTTACCACGCTAATATCTCACGGAATCATTAACTAACACAAATGAGAGTCACGACAGAGCGGTTTTATTTCAGGTTACCAATAATATTTTGAACCGAGACACCTCGGTTTTTCTCACATCAAAAGTGGTAGAACAAAGAACACCCGCTCGGAACACTGATAGGCTTACCTCCTTTGTTCCCGACAATGGCCGCCATCATTTACTGCGATAAATAAATAAAGGGAACCGCCCGAAACTGTCGCGGTCTTACGTTTATATCTTTGTTCCTTCCTTTCGGTTCAAGTTGTAACAATCAATGAGAAATATTGCTTCTATTTACGATTGGGACTACGATTCTTGCTGAGTTTTTTTTTAACATTATCTTCTAGTAATCCAGTGAATTGAATGGAAAATTATGTTCTAATAGGATGAAATAATTATTAAGGTTATAATGTTACCTATTCTTAACTGATACACCAATTATGGGAATTAAGTAGACTCAGTGGTCACTAAATAAGAAAAGGTGGAACTGGTCCCTGGTCCCCGTTCCGAAGTGAGACGAATTGGTCCCTACGTAATAAGTCAAGTTATTAAGTAATAAAAATACACAGAGGAAAGATCATAGTTATACGATGCGATGGTATATCGTTTTTACCATACATAGGTACATTACTCACGCTTTATTCCCCAAAAAATAACTTACGAAAACTAACTCTACAATACCTATAATTACTGACACCTTTGTAGAAGAAAAGAAGAATGGCCAAAAAGTAACAGAGTTGGTCTACCTACAGAACACTATCCCCCTTATTAATAAACGTGGACTAAAGTTACGCCAAGGTTAATCCTTAAAAAATGTATGGTTTATCCAAAGATTATCCTGATAGTAACTTTAGTCCACGTTTATTAATAAGGGGGGTTAGGGTTTAAATAGTTAGTAAGTAGTAGATCAAATTAGGGATAGCGTTTATGCCATAAATAACAAAGATTATAACCACGAGCTGTTTTATAACAACGTGAGCAAATCATCGCACTTACTATTACACTATTTCCATAAAGATGCTAGAGTGATGTCGTAATAGGCAACAAACGAGTCCCTCGTAAACCCGCCGTATCCATAATGGATGACCGGAGGGAGACGTCCCTACCCACAGCTACGCGAGTGAGACAGTCGGCGCCGGGGACGGTTAACTAGCGAGGACATGTGAATAGATGCTGAAAAGTTATTGTCTCTTGTCCGACAAGACAAAAATGCAAAACACTATGACTAGTTATAAATCTCTTGAAGATTTTCATTAATAATTTTCATCACTTTTGGCCGTGTCCAAATACTGTCGTGGCTAACACTAGTACGGTAAACGATTGATCTAAATAATGGCTGTATCAAACCATTATTTAGATTAATCAATCTTGATCAATAATATCGGTCATCTCAATAGTTGTATTGTATTTCAATAGTTGCGGTATCTAATATTTTACAGAATTCTTTAAAATAATCGAAATATAAACAAACATGTTTCTAGATATTCAGTTGCTAAGCATGCCGTCAAAACTCTTGTGCGCCATTCCAATTTCGTTTGACACCGGGGAACCCCTCAATTATAATAGATAACGTTGGATTTTTCATCTTCAAAATATTATTCTCAATTTAGATACCGTCTGTCACTGTTACTATCACACACGGCGGCGGCAGGGCACGCGTCACTACACATTGCTGTGACACTATAAATATTAGTGCGAGTGTTGCCACACAACACGTTATTTTCTAGGCTGTCAGCACCGGTGGAATATCGAAGAGGTGGTTTATTAATATTTCTAGTATTATGTACCTATCAAACAAGGCGATTCAATATGTTGAAATATTAATTATTTATAATATAATAATTAGATATTCTGACGTAGTTGAAGGTCGTGAATTACCTTGTAAATTAATCTCTCACTGGTTATTATTTACTTATCCATCCCTTCCTCCCTTGGTTTCTCTCCCCCCTCCCTCCCTGCTCCTCTAATGTCTCTTGAACGCCTGATCGGAATATTTGACCGTCCTGAGTCGAGCTTATAGATTTGAGCCTATGTACTGGAGTGGCTTTACATTATGTACTGTAGATAAGGTGTCGTTATTATTGTTAGGTGTCACTCTTGTCATGTAATGTCAGGCCTGTTGGTCTAGTGGTTAGTGACCCTGACTGCTATGCCGGAGGTCGTGGGTTCGATTCCCACCCAGGACAAATGTTTGTGTGATGAGCACGATCATTTGTTCTGTGTCTGGGTGTAATTTATCTATAATATGTATGTATTTAGAAATATATAAGTATGTTTATCAGTTGTCTAGTACCCATAACACAAGCTCTGCTTAGCTTGGGACTAGATGGCGTTGTGTGATAGTTGTGGAATATTATTATTATTATTAATGTCTAGGTATTGGGTATATTGTTTACAGAGGCCCTAGCATGACTTTCCACGTTTTTTGACTTAATTTAAACTGGAATTTTGACGTTAACTTGATGGAAAAAATTAATTCATCGTTCGTACACTAGAGGCACTTTTTTAATTCCCAAACAATAAACACCGTAAATACTTCGGGTACGCTTTAAGTAAAATACGGAAATCTTGTGCTAAGGCCTCATTTCAGACGATAGAGATGAATATGAGCAAGAATTAGTTACATGTATACATTTATCAAGGTATGTTTAAGTTATGTAAGTACTACTTTTACCAGCGGCTTGGCCAGCCTAAAGTTATCCGTAGTATTTACTTACGGTTAAGATTTTCATAGATTCACCTAAAAATGCCCTTACTCCTTTATTGTTCTAATTTTAACAAAGAAAAATTTACATTCTTATTCAAATATTTTCGGCATGAAATTCCGAAGGCTCAAGAAATGAACCCTAGTTCGTAGCGAGCATTTAGACACAAAAGCGCCGCGAACTTCGAACACGCAATGCCCTCATTTATGCACGAACAAAAATAGACACAGACAGAGTTCTAGCAGAAAACGGATTAAATTATTGTTTCTAAATGCAGGAAAATAAAAGTGTTCACTTAAAAGGCTGTGTTCAAACGCGGGCAATTACCAATGAGTCTCTCACTAAAACCATGTCAGAGGCCTGTGGTGTGAGAACATACCTATATTACAAGTTCTGGCTCTGAGTATTTCGAATGTAAATGCGCCCACGATGCAGGAGAAATCTCTAATAAATTGTAACTTTTTTCTATTCAAGTTAGTACTTTAACCAAAAACATAATTTAAGTTAAACCTATCCATTTGAAAATTCACTACTTAGTTACTAGCAAATACATATCTTGTAAAACTCGTGAACATAAAGCAATAGTAAATACTCACTGTGTGATGTGTATGTGTTTACTTAGCCACCGATGTGAAACACATTAAGTTAATAGTTGGAGCTATAAGTAATTACTGTGACTCAACCACTTTCCCCTTAAATATTTACATAGTAGCTGTTGTCGGTGACTTCGACCGTAGAGTTCGTAAATAGTCCCAGCGAATTATACTACGGGGATGAAAATTATCCCATTTAATAATCCAGATTTTAGGTACAGAAGTACAGTTTATGAAAACCCGTTTAGCCGTTCTGTACCCTTAGCACGAGTTTTCACTCTTTTACTTTACAGCGTCGTTTCAGTATTTACAGCGTTTTTTGTATGAAAAAATGGAACAGCGCCTCTGGTGTGCGAAGAAGGAACTAATTATTTCCTTGAAAATTGTCAATTTGAAGTTGTCAAAGTTCCAGTTTACTTTACGTCTCAAATACTGAAAACTCGTGCTCAGGGTACTGAAGTGATGGAATAACATACATCCATCCATCCAATAACGGAAGTAAGGATATCGGGAAAGTATAATAATTATATTTGCCTTTCTTTTTCATATATGTATATATATGCCTATTATAATACCAGGTGCGTAGGTATGTCGTGCATTTTCATTAAGGTTATAGGTCAGTCATAATATGGTTTTTATTTTTTACTTTTATTTATTTATTTAAACTTCATGTACATAAAGTGGTACATAGGCGGACTTAATGCCACAAGGCACGTAAAGGGCTAATATAGGACTTTTCTTCGTACATATCTGGACTACAGATCTTACAACTTGGAATATAGTTATTAGGTGCGTCCCCACAGAAGGCGCAGCCTCGCGAGGCATTATCCGCGCGAAGCAGCTCGGTTGGTGTGGACGTGTCTCGGGCGAGGCAAGTGACAGCGCTGCCGCGGTCGTGCGACAGAGCGCCCGAGCCATCCAGTGTCGGCTTTTGTTTTGCTCGCGTATATTGTTTCGTGCCTCGGTCGAAAAACAATAGATTCGTCCACACAAAGTGAGCAGCGTCGCTTGTCAGTTTCCTCATGCAGCAAATGCCTCGCGAGGCTGCGCGCTCTATGTGGACGCACCTAACGACTAAATGATGTAAATTATCACAAAAATCTGGTAGGAAGGTTATACGTAGCGAGCATTTTAAACTAATGATAACAAAAAAAAAGCAAAAAAAAAACATAAGTCATTTATTGTTGCATTCTTAATTAGAACAGTCCTTTGTTTTGCTAGTCACGGTGAACAAAGCTTCGAGTAATTAAATGAATTTGTACTTATGTAAATTAATGTGGTTTTGATAACATATTATGAAAGTTCGTGGCCGTACTTTAAAGGCTGTATTTACCTACAGCCTTTAAAGTACGGCCACGTACTTTAACAATATGCTGCAAGCGCCATGCTTCTCTCAGAAAACACAGTGATCCCTGATTGGAACAAATATTAATTGTATGATCTATAAGAAGTTATTCCGGGTCTGGCGGTTTATGTAGAAATACCTAGTGAGGCAACGCTTTAAAAAAAACTCATATAAAAGTTAGATGGGACCCATAGGCAACCAGTGTCACACAGCCGTCATTACGATAATGGAACAGATTCGCAGCAAGCACTTACACACACACGAAACTCAACGAGCTCTCGTAAAACTCACAGCGCCTAGTTAGCATGAAGTAGTTGCCGAAAACACACACGAATCACAAGTTCACGTCCTATTTATTATTTAGCTTCATAATAACAACATTGACATAATTATACAACGTGTTACAATATTAGACAACCTGATGTATGCATAGAAAAAATATATATTTAATCATTATCCTAAATGTTAAGAAGGAGTGGGTACAGGTGAAAAACAGTGTATGCAATCATAAACATGGCGCCCAATGTGGGACCAAGTGAGTCCCACGTCGGGCGCCATTTTTAACTACCAAAGACAAACTGCTGACTTGTCCGTTTTGAGACTCTGTTCTATTATCCCAAGTTACTAACAGTAGGTCGGTTAGTACTTGGTTACAGATTAAAATCACTTTATAACGTTAACTTCTACAACAAATAAACTTGAACTGACAAGTTAAGTAATTGTTTAGGTAAAGGCTATTTATATCCAGAACCTTGTGAAATTTAATCAAGGTGATTACTATTCTGATCCTAGAAGTTGAATTTTCTATCGTTCATCTCTTTGGCCACAGTTCTAGAGACTGGTAATCAAAGAGATGCGCTCGTACAGTTCAAAGTGAAGGATTTATCAGAATAGTAGGAAATGTAGATGTCAAAGGTGAGCCAGGCACACCCAGCTGTGGGCGGGAACAACCTGTCTATTGGGTACACCCACACAAGCTTTGTTCCATTTTCATTTCTTGAACACAAAACAACGCGACATTTCTATTTAAAATGGGCCGCAGAAAATATTGTATGGTTTGTAGACATCAATCAAACTGAGTTAAAGTTGTTGGGTCTATTTTTAGCTTCTTTATATTTTGTCAGTTGAAATAAATTTATTATTTTGACAAAAATGGAGTTAACCGGGCGTAAAAGATGATAAGAACTTTCATTAAAATAAATAGAAAAGGTTGATACGTAAGTAACACTTTTAAGTGTGGTGGTTAGTCATCGATCACACTGTTTAATTTGAACAGTTTTGGTAATACGAGTAGCTTACTTACTTTCGTATGGACCCGTATATACGTTGATCCCGAGTCACGACCCGTTCCTCTCACATAAGGATCGCTATAAGATGGTTACACAGAAGTGTGACTCACCTAGCGCCGCGAGGATGCCGGCTGCCCAGAAGACCTCCCCGCAGAGCGCGGGCAGGAACAGCAGGCCACCCATGCGGCTGCCGAAGGAGTCCTGCAGCGGGTCCAGCATCGTCACGTAGCCCTGCTTGCGCATCGGGTTCGCGAAGAATATGCCGCCTGCGCACCAAAAAACACATTTCAGACTTCTGCTGCTGAAAAGCTCATTCACTTGTAATGAGCATTCTTGCAAATGCAAATAACAGAAAAACAAATAAGAGTGGTTTTATCGAACTATTTGCCAAGCCGACTGTCAAGTTTATCATCATGAAGGATTTTTTTGACAACCTTCGACTAGAGCGTTCGCTAAAACGATCGTGAAAATGTTCGTAGCGATATTTGTTTCTATGTTTGGAGCTGTTCGTAGTTCACTTACACAAAATTACAAAAAAAACGGTGAATGCGTCTATCAGCACGTTAACAAATAAATACGTGATCGAGACAGTCGATGGTAGATGGTTATTTTTATTTCTTTTACCTACAAAAGTTACCAAAATCAATTTGCAAATTGATAAAAACAATATCTTTCACAGATTTTGCCTTGGGTTAGGCTCAGTACGATGAGATGAAAACTTCCACTCTCAGACTTATACTTATACTTTTTGGAAATCTGAAAGATTCTTAACATTATTTTGGCCTAGTGTTGTCTCATCACGCCCAACGTCTCTAACCCAACCATCAAGTTTTCGTTTAGAGTTTACCTACTAAAAAACCCTCTGGGCTTCCCTTCCAGCACTTAAACAATCACCAAAGGCGGCGGTTCGCGCCGGAGACCACGACAGGAGACAGCGACAGGAGACCGCGACAGGAGATCTCGACCGTATCTGTCTCCTGTCGTTGTCTCGCTCGCGAACTGCCGCTCATACATTGCCTAATGTTAAGTAATGTCGCGGTCTCCTGTCACGATCTCTTGTCGCGGTCTCCGGTCGCGGTCTCCTGTCACACAGTTCTTGAAAGACAATTGTTGGAAATCGTACCGAAGACGAGTGACAGTGCATATCCGAAGGGCGCCTGGCACCACACCAGCCCCGACGTGTAGATGGCCTCCGCCGTGCCGTTGATGTAGCCGCCGCCCACCCACGTGGCTGGAACAAACACTCACGTCACATAATGGAATACTAAATTATAATGTCCAGTAACAACTTGACTGTCTCGATGGACTAGTGGTCACAACTGTGACTGCAGAAGTATGCAGACGTCCCTCTCCAGTTTGGTATAACCGGACTGTATAATAGACTCAAGCGTAATTTATATTATCTCTTGAACTTGTATCTTTTACGTCTTGATTTGTTGCTGCCATCTTTTCACTTTATTAGTTGAATTTGCTCGAAAGCACTGATAATTATTTTGTTATTACTTTTCAGCTTTTCATCCTATATACAGCTTGGCCATAACATCTTGAAACGGAAGTAATCTTTTTATTTGCTGACAACGTTTTAAAATATTTGATATTTGATGTAAACAAAGACGCAGGTTTGTTAGATTTATTATTGTGCCATAAAACTAACGTAATAAGTGAAAATAAGTAAAATAAAATCATTCAAAGTGCTCGTAGCGAGAGCACAGTGGCGACTTCCGGTTTTCTACTGTTTTTTGCCAAGCTGTAACTGAATAATTCAATATTTAACCTTGGAGATTTTAATGCACTGTTTAAATTGTCTTCTACTTTACCGGCTATCTGACGAAATAAGCCAAAAGATAATACCGTGTTCACAGGAAAAATCTGCGCCATACAGAATTGACCTAATTTTAAACATAGACTTGTAAAGCACTGTATTATGAAGGTTGTCGGGCATTAAGTGAAGCGTATAACTTGGACAAGTTAGCTCATGTATTATACAAGTCACGGCTGAATGAGCTCCCACTTTGTGGTCTTCATATAACTTGTTGATTAAGCTTTTAATATTTACATTTATATGGACTCTATTCGATAATTATAAGTAATCCTTAGGAGAGAATACATATAAATTTGTACTGTCTACCTGGGCAATGCTCAAAATCAAATATTGAATTTAAATGTTAAGGTAAGGTTTTGTAAAGAATGGCATTCGAGATATTTAAAACAAAAATAATCAGCGTGCTTGTATGAACAGATGTATAAATGTGGATGAGGTGAAAGAATTATAATAATATCTAAGTTCGAGTAGGTACCGATCTGTAGATTCTGCCTACCCCCATGGGAAAAGGGCGAGAGTTTTTATATGTATGTAATAATCACGTTTTAAATAGAATTGTGTTGATAAAATTAACTGGTTACTAAAATAGATGAGATGTACTTACAACCAACGGGAAACACACAACACTTGATCCAATACTCAAAGATAGCAGTTAAATAGAAAAACCTAGTTATAGTGTATACCACATTATGTTAATGGTGGCTAAGTTCAATTTAGAACAACATAATTATTTGTAATGAAAATCCCATATGCAAACGAAAGCAAACTATGAGGAAATGATTCAAGGTATTTAATCGCTTAATAAGCGGATGGATGGTAGGTATCTATATTGCAAGTGTTTGTAGATACTTATGTACAAGTGTGGCCAATACCAAGTATAAAACCGGCCAAGTGCGAGTTCCACTCGCCCATGAAGGGTTCCGTAGTAGCAAGCATAGATTAGGATAACATTATATTGAGATTAGTAAGTAATATACACAAACAATAAAAATAACTTTGTTTTTCATAGTGTTTGTATGAATGGCAAAGTTATATTTGCAGTTTTTGAAAATGTACTATATCTCAAAAACTGCTAACTGTATCTCATCCAAACCAATTTTCGTTGGAAGTTTTTGTTGAGGTCTACATTATATATTTTTTTTAGTTTTATCATTCTCTTATTTTAGAAGTTACAGGGGGGGGACACAAATTTTACCACTTTGGAAGTGTCTCTCGTGCGAACTGTTCAGTTTAGAAAAAAAATATAATAGTAACCTCAATATCATTTTTAAAGACCTATCCATAGATACCCCACACGTATGGGTTCGGTGAAAAAAAAATTTTGAGTTTCAATTCTAAGTACGAATCTATAAGGATTCCGTTTTTGCCATTTGGCTACGGAACCCTAATAAATAGGTGACAAGAATACCGGTCACAATATCACACTTTTTTTTTCACATTTTGACGAGTTATGCGAACATAAAGTACGGAACAGCTAATCAGGGTTATTATGACCTCTTAAGAGATTGTTGGTGTTTTTCAAATAACCCTGTATAGAAAGTTTATTTGACTTTTATAATTAGTTAATTTAAAAAGACACCACAAAAATATCAATAAACCAAGACCAAGACATAAGCAGATCAACCTACCACAATCTCTCAAATTTTCCCGATCGGACATGAACCTTCTACTATTGATGATAAAGATGAAAATCTATTGAAGAAATTTGACAGATTGGGCAACCTATCCCAATCTGTCAAATTTCTTCAATAGATTTTCATGTTCTGGCATCTGTACCTGAGCTGAATTTCATCGTATATATGATTAAAAGGAGACCTGACAAGATTCTTACATTTTGAGGGAGTGTCATCCTGAATTTCGACAGTTAATTTAATTATTTCAACCGTCGTCAATTTCGAAAACGTTTGAAAAATGTGTAATTATTTATTATACAATCGACAAAGTTGAATCTTGATCCATTTTGACAAGGAATCGTTTGAATCCGTCAAAATAACAAAGATTTCAAGGTCGTTACCATGGATATGTACCTATGTTCACCCGAATGTGAACCTAATTGTATTTGAATATCTGTAAGAAAATAAGCTTTCGGTGGGTCATTATTCAAATTTGTCGATTGTGTTGTGCTTACTATAATATTTGCATAATTTTCTTTGGCCGGCTACTTTAATTTTGTCTTTTTTGTCAGATTTCCTTTGTCGTAAGATTGTGTATTGTACTTAGAAATACATGTGGGACACAGATATGATCATGAGTGTCCTCAAGTGGCACTTGTGTGTAATTCCCTATTCCTATTCTTGTAAACAACACGCCGATGCTGGGTTAACATCGTTGATGTGTCATCGTGGGAAAACAAATTACATAAATGTATATTTTATCTGCTATGGATTTTACCGAAATAAATTGTTTTTTTGTTTTGATGCTGCCATCAACAGCGGCCATTTTAAATCAAGTTGAAATAATCAAAAGTTCGGTAGGTTCCCGAATAAATAATTGAGTTTAGAAGTTAAATATTTCTGCGACCATCGATATCTCGCCCAAAGTTGTCAAATTTTTCAATTTGTGGGCGTAACCCCGATAACTCAAATTGTAAGATTGTCTAATGAGCACCAATGTACTAAATAGGGAGATCGCAGGTTCAAATTCTTCTCCACAGAAAACCTTTATACTTTATATTTGAAATAGCTTGATCTGGTATAATAGCACTGACAGACGCTAGCCATCGTTCTGAATGCCAAAACCAAGGCTGCCATTGAATATTCAAATCTTCTGACCTAACTAAGCAATCTCTATATTCAATAGCCTATAAGATTTTTTATCTGGATTTGCTATGTCTATCTCTTACCAGTCATGGTGAATATCCCGACGAACAGGCCGATGGAGCGGCCGGCGAGCATGACCTCCTCCTCGGAGTCATTTCCGGCGGGTTTCTTGCGCGCTGCCCAGATGCCCACGCCCAGGATGAGCACGTAGAAGAGCACGATGGACACCACGCCCGCTATGTTGATCATCTTCACTGATGCCTTGCTGCGTCAAACAGAATTGTTACTTCAGATCTATCGATATGAGCAGTCGATGTGACATGAAATCTCATTTTTACTAATATTATTTTAAATGCGAAAGTTAGTGAGGATGGATGGATGAATGGACACATGGATGGATGGATGTTTGGTACTTTTTCACACAATAACTACTGAACAGATTTGGATGAAAAGTACCCAGATAGTTTATGACTGCTAAGTGATTTTTAATAACATACATGAACAAACTCTCTTTTCCGATGGGGGTAGGCAGAAACCACAGAGCTTGGCCTGCTACGATCTTTAAATACTCCTTTCGCATCATTCACAGTCTTACATTGGGCCATACAAGCACGCCTATGATTTACTAGCTGTACCTGTGGTATCACCCCGCTTCTCTGCTCCTTTGATTTACTAGCTGTACCTGTGGTATCACCCCGCTTCTCTGCTCCTTTGATTTACTAGCTGTACCTGTGGTATCACCCCGCTTCTCTGCTCCTATGATTTACTAGCTGTACCTGTGGTATCACCCCGCTTCTCTGCTCCTATGATTTACTAGCTGTACCTGTGGTATCACCCCGCTTCTCTGCTCCTATGATTTACTAGCTGTACCTGTGGTATCACCCCGCTGCTCTGCTCCTATGATTTACTAGCTGTACCTGTGGTATCACCCCGCTTCTCTGCTACTATCGGTCTTAGCGTGATGTTACACGGCATTCCTCGATAAATATACTCCCAAATCCAACACAAAAATATTGTTTAATTTGAATCAGTAGTTCCTGAGATAAACGAACAAACTTGAATAGTTTGTTCGTTAGTCTCAGGATATTTTTTTTATATCGTGGTAAAATCATCAAATGAGTCCTCCCACTCTGGGCAGGGCGGGAGGGACTGTCAGACTTGTACTGACTAAAATCCACGTTGTCCTTCAAAAGCCCTTTATGTTCCGGGGTCACGGTAATGAGATAAGTCCCGTGAGCCAGGCAGGCTTTGGCCCTCTAGAGGGGGGCCCCGTCATCGTGTTGACGCTCTTTGAGGCGCGCGCGTCCATGGTCGGACAGCGAGTTGCCCTTTACTCGCTGCCCGTATGCCCACGAATCTCAGGATATTAGTATAGATTTGGTTGTTAAACAATAATGGACTTTGTAGCTTTGGCAGTAGTTAAATAATGATGATCACAGCTACAGCATGATCATCTCTAAAAACACGTGATACTTGTTACCATAAGTAACAAGAGAAACTCAATAAATCATCCTGATATGAAATTATATAAAATTTCATGCAAATCCGTTCAGTATTTTCTCCGCGTAAGAGTAACAAACATCCGTACATCCATCCTCACAAACTTTTACGTTTATAATATTAGGTAAGATAGGACAGGGTGTATAGATTGCCACTCATACACGTACTTATCACACGACAATGATTTATTTGAAGTCATCACTAGAGATATTCTAACGCTGATGTCATTCCGAGATATTCCAGATTTATGAACTCAAACTATTTTTTCAAAGCCTATTCTGCCCCACTCCTGGGCAGATGCCCCATCCACTCCTTCTTTCTTCCATTCCTAACTAAACCTATGAAGTTCTTCTCGATATTTGACTCGTGGTCTACCACGACCCCGGTTCACTGTCACATGACACCAGTTTTGAGTCATTTTGGCCCATGCTTCTTCAGCATGTTGTAGACATCCTGCCCAGACCCATTGAAGTAGCTTACCGCTTGATGGAGTCACTCAAGGGATTTCTAAACAAATGACAGTTTATGAGCAACGAATTCTTGATGACACACACCATCAGAGTCTACCTAATCACACTTTTTGTTGACAAAGATAACATCCAACAGTTAATATTATATTATCTGCCTAGAATTTTCCTGTGTTGGGTTGGGGTCGCCTTCATGTCGAACTAGATTCAGCTGAGAATTAGTATTTTACATGGAGCGACTGACTCCACTCCACAATTCAGTAACTGTATAATACGATACCCCATTGTAAACTGCTTGTTAGACTTCCGAGTTTTGAGCAACAATAACGATTGTCAATGATCTACAAATGGTAGCCAGGACTAACGCGTTACGTGCTTTCCGAGACACGGAGGAAACTCGCTATGATAATAGTCACCCATCCGCAGATCAACCTTGACAAACATGGCTTGTCCTTGAGGACCGACCTGTGTGTCTGTTATTCACGAGCTACTCCAATATTCAACAATTCATCACAGTCATGTACGGTTTCATAATCGTATCGAGGCTGCATAATTATAGCTGAACGGGTCGATCAAATTTTACCGAGCTTATCAAGCTGACCGGAGTATCGGTGGCCTCCCACAGCATACAGTGTCTTCCGTGTCTCGGCAAGCACGTTAAGCCGTTGGTCCCAGCTGGCGTTTGTTGATCTTTGACAGTCGTTACATGTAATCAGTGGGCAAAAAGTCTGGCAATTAATTAGTCGAACCAAGAGGTAACGTATTACCGTATAGTAGCTGGGCTTTGGTTTTCAGACGGGCGTTCGCTGTATTAAAACTACAGGCCACAGCCAATTAAACTGATAGTTGACCTAAAAGAGTTGAGAAAAGTACCAATCAGCCACATTCATCCAATTTCATCAGACATACAGTCTTTCACTTATCTATATCATTGTTATCATCATTGATCGAAGCATGATTAGTGGCTATCATAATAATATGTAACAGTGAAACCAAACAGTTTAAAAATAACCTCGTGCAATCAATACTGCTCCACTTCGTTCGTGAAATGAATATTTTACCTTTCTTACTGGCTTGGTAATCGTATAACTACAGGCCAAAGTTGCAGTGATGAGTTTGATGTGAACGTGGAGCACTACCCATGCATTTAACCACTGTATTTAATAAAGAAAAAAGCTCTAGACAGAAAGGTATACTCTGCTACATAATCACTATCTCAGTCTAAATGCAAATAAAGACACAAGAACTTCCATGGATCTGGCTAAACTGAAAAATAACTGGCACTAGCAACTTATTTAGGTAAGATCTCAGAGTACTATTTTTGCACATTATAGCAGAACAACGAATACAATGTTTAAATAACCGTATCTTTCACTATGAAGTAACAGTATACTCGTATGTATGTACTCAATAAAGGTATTTAAGAACCCTCAATACTTACTTTCCGTTCAATAAAACGCGACTTGTCTCCTCCGCGCTCCGGCACTGCACGTCACTGGGCTGCCATGTGTCCACCAGCACAGTTCAACTACACAACACTCACTGGTCCGAGGTGTTACTGCTCCACGGCGGGCAGCTGTCGCCCCATCGGAGGGAGGTTTTCTGCGAAGGGCTATTCCTGGTCCTGAAACTTAGCCCGCACATGGGTGGTTGACGGACATGAATGCACGTGGGGGGGCCTTATGTAACGTGTGGCCGCATCGTCAGCTCTGTTCGCGTGCTCCGGAGCTGACAGGAGCGGAGGAGCTGAGCCGAGCCGCGCCAGCGATCGATCGCTCTGACGTCACCGCGCCCGCCGCCGCGCATGCGCCGAGCCAGCGCCGACCTTTCAGCCTCACAACTCTACACATACATTTCTCTGTAACCTCCTACGCCTTTCCTTCGACCGCTGTATGTACTCGGCAATGTATATACGGTCGGGAAAGCGTCGCCTCTATGTAAAATGGGGGTGTAACGTAACGGACCGGTACCAATACCGACGTAGTCTCATTGACAAATTGATTAACTTTCATTACTGTGTTCTAAGGAACCTTCAGGTATTATTATCTTGAAGTGTTTGGAGGACCCCGCCGATTAATGAAGATGGAGCCTGCTTTATAACTTTTAACATGACAAGTTAATTACACAATTAATAAAATTATGCAATCAAACAAAATAATCTAAAGTCTTTGAAAAATAATTATCTGAAATCAACTGTCTCGATAGCTTCAATGATTAATTTTATAACCAGTATTGAAAGCTCGTAGCTCGGCTCGTAGACCCTTCGTAGCGCTCGTAGCGCTCGTAGCAGTTAGAAGCTACGATATCAATTTGCGTTGTGTAGTTCGCCTGTCCCTATTAACAATGTCGGATCTGCAAAACAGTAATTTTACAGGAGAGCGCGTCAAAGTTTAAATTGCTTATATTTTTTTAATGATTCAAATTAGGTTTACAAAAAAAATACTAAAAATTGTAATATATTTAAGAGATTATATACATAATAGTAAAATGTTATATTTCCTTTTGGAAATATGAGAAAAGTCAGACATGACTTTTTTATCGGTATTTGGTACACTGTATTTAGTCGGTTCTGTCACATACTACTAACTTATCTGGAAAAACTTATCTATGAATTGTCGCAAATTCCACATACATCATTCTTCATAGGAAGTCCTAATCAAGATTTTGTCGCAACTGTTTAAAATGTAAGTGAAATATAATATAATATTATTATTTTAAATTAATTATTTCGAAAGTAAATATAAATGAAACTAGTCTCAAAAGAAGAAACATAACAGAATACCTCAATTTTACGAACAATTTAATTAAAATCATTGAAATAAATAATTGAATCTAGCTTCATCAATGGCACTTATTGTAATGAAACCTATAAAGGTTAAATAGTCATAATAGTCACACATTATACATTTTTAATAAACTAAAATAACTCTTCACTCCTGTCCCACTCCCAAGGATGTGAAACAAGAGTGTTCTGTTCCTGTTTTTCAAGAAGTAAGACTCTACTAAAAACCTATTGTCCCATTTAACTCTTGAGCCACTTGTATAAGCTTATTTCAATTATCATCATAATCGTCTCGTAAGAAGACTTGACAAGATTCAACCTCCGAAACTGGCCGGGCTTCGCGGAGTATTTAGCACAATATACCACATCCACACAGTGAGGCAGGTTATACAAAACTCTGAAAAGCATAAGCCCTTGTGCTTAGCATTTGTGGATAATGACAAGGCCTTTGACTCCATTGAAACCTGGGTGGTTCTACAATCACTGCAGCTATGCCAAATAAACTGGCGATTCATCTGAGAATTCAAATGTAATACATGTACGTCGCTGCGACTGTGAATGTCCAAGTACAAAACCAGCACTTTAAACATAAATACCGGAACGCCGAGGGTGAGGCAGGGGCATGTCATATTCCCGAAACTGTTCACATTGGTGAACAGATGGCATTGGCCATGACGTTAATTATTATGTTTAACATGCTCGCTTGGAAAGAAAATAAAACCAGCGTGACAAAAGCTTTACAACGCATAAGGATCTAGGGACCAATCGCTATTAATGTCTAGAATGTTCATGAATAAGTCTATCTTGGACAAACAGTTTGGTTGAGTAGGAATAACTTCAAGAGAGAAGTCGACAGAAGTATTTAGTCGGGTTGGGCATCATTCGGTCTCCGTTAAGTCTTATCGTGTGTCCAATTATGATTTACGACACCGAATCGTGGACACTCCTATTGAGGCTATCAATTTAGTCCCACAGCAACCTATGGAACAAACTATACTCGGAATAACTCTGATAGATAAAATCGTAGAGTGAGTGAGGTGATCCGTCAAAGCACCAAAGTTGCTGACATAGCTGGCAGTAGGCTGGTCACATCTGTCTCTGGACAAATAGTAATTTGGTTATACGTATATTTGATTGGACATCGCGACTAGGCAAACGTAGTGTAGGACGCTTGCTAACCAGGTGGAACGACGACTTGCCGTACTTTTGCGTACATTGGAGTTCAGCAGAGGACAAAAGTGCAGGCTTATGATGAACTTTCCAGTCCTTCTAAGTTTAATATTTGGAATTCTTGATCACAACTAATATTATCATCTATTTGCGTAACAAATACATAGTATAATATTAATGCTGCTGCTGCATTATAATGAATGAATGCTGCTGAATTAATTTATTATAACATGGTATCAGGGATTCACCAGGAACTGATATAGGCTAGAAGCAACATAATATATAATATATATAAGTATTATTGTTTTCTGTTGGTTCTTAGAGTAAACATATTAAAATGACTAGAATCATACCATTTAAGCAAAAAAAAAACCCAAAAAATATTTTGTAATATTAATATAGGCACACGGTATCTATTTCGAAACCTAAAATGTTTTTGTCCGTCGGTTGGTTTTGCAATATTACCATATCCTACGCAAAGTTCTAATACTTTTACCACTAACATAGTAGGAAGTACCACATACGACAATTTAAAATTATATTGAAACCAACAAGAAAGTCTGATGTGGTACTACCAACATATTTTACATTACAACGGGCAGCTAAAAATGTAGATAGTACCACAAACAACAAAATGCATATGTTATCAAACTACTATCAAAGTTGGATGTGGTACATGTTACAACTTTAATTGTATGATCCAAAAGATTTACCAAACTAATTAATAAAAGCTGGTGAAACAAAAAAAAAACAATCTAGAATAAGAAGTACTAAAATAGCACACCTTATTCTCACGCCCCTACAACATGGTTGTTAGTGACACAACCGACAGCGTTTTCTCCTCCTGCACCCCGTTAAAAACGTCGTAAGACAACATCGATCATTGTTATCGGGCAGTCATGCCACATACGACAATGTTAACTTGGCTATCTCAAAAACTATGAGGAAATTTAAAATTTTTGTTAATGCTACTGAAAGACAATACTTTTGTTAGGTCAAAAATGGAATAAAACGAAAAAGGCGGAAGTGGTACATCTGACCTTGTTAATAGGGACAGGCGAGTTGATTTCCATAAAGTTTAGGATTTTTATAAATATAGGTAACTAGCAATCTGCATCGGCTTATTTATAAGGTACCAACAGGAATACAATATATTAAGTTAAAAATAATTATTATGCTAGTATATCTGCCTAAAAGGTATATATACGCTACATTTACCGTTATAAGTAAAAACAATTACATTAAATTATATTATATTCTTCGATAGTGACTATCGACAGTGGTAGTGCCATGCAAAGTAGAGCATACATGGATTGGGTTCCCGCGGCACATACCAGTGTGGCTCCTAGCTGGCTTCCTTTTTCCTACATGTGTATATTAACAACACGCTGTTATTAATTGTGTTTGTAGCATTCAGACAAACATAGAGATATATTCGGCAGTGGAACTTTTTAAAATATGAAATGACTAGCTGTTGCCTGCGTCTGCGCCTGTCTGCTATAACAAAAAATTACTAAAAACTATAAAATTATCCCACGGGAACATAAAATCAGATTAAAAACTATACTATGTGTTAATCCAGGTTATTAACTATCTGTGTACCAAATTTCATCCAAATCCGTTGAGAGGTTTTTGCGTGAGGGTGCCTTTCCATACATTTATTTGTGAAAGCTTGTGAAAACTTTTGTATTAGTCTGTAAGCTCTCCGAACATTAAATAAATAAATTAAAATCTCTGGTGGAAAAGCTGCCTGAAAGAGTAACAAACTTCCTTCCAAACAAACTTTCACGTTTATAATATTAGTAGGATAAGTAGGAATTCTTCCAAAAACCAAAATAGGTTGTAGTACAAATGCGTTAGCCTCCTTGTCTAGCTAAAAACTAGTTCAAAATTCAAAACTGAAAAGTAAATCAGGCCGCCATGACAGTGAGTATGACGGATGCATCACTTCTAGACTCTTTGATCACGACTCCTGTCAACAGTAAATTTTTTGTGTGCATTTATGAATCATTAAAGTAATTGGCAAAAGATAATATCAATTCATCAAAATTAAATTGTCATGAGTGAAACAACGATTTCTATCAGTAAAGTGTAACTGGGTCCTCACTAGGACACCCATCAAGATGCATGACACGGTCAGTAACTGTGTAGTGTTTGTACTTACATCTTCTTACTAATCTAATAAAAATGTGAAAGTCCATGAGAAAGATTTATGGATGTTTTCTACTCTTTCACGCAAAAACCACTGAAAGCATTTGCATGAAATTTATTACGCGGATAGTTTATAAGCTGGATTCACACATACGATAGTTTCTTTACGACTTCATGTTATCATAGGATCATTATTATTTTCCCTTGGGAGTTATAGCGGATGAAATCGCTAGCAACAAGTCGAGCACGCCTGTTATATGTACCTACATACTACGTCTGAATGTATAGTGAAAGGCACAACCTCACAAAATATACATTATCATGAAAAATAGTACAAATGTGGACTCGAAAGTATTAACCTCTACTGGTCAACCATGTGTTGTGTAAACATTCCAATACGTATTCCAGTGTAAGTTAGCATTAGTGATTTACTTGAATTTGGATAAGTTATTACACTATAGCAGTATTACGATAACAACTGGAAAAAATCATGACGCACCGGCCGCAAGTCATCATCATCATCATCATCAGCCGGAAAACGTCCACTGCTGAACATAGGCCTCCCCCTTAGACCGCCACGACGAACGACAATTCGCCACTTGCATCCATCGGTTGCCCGCGACCCTCACGATGTCGTCGGTCCACCTAGTGGGAGGCCTACCTACGCTGCGTCTTCCGGTCCGTGGTCGCCACTCGAGAACTTTTCTTCCCCATCGGTTGTCAGTTCTACGAGCGATGTGGCCTGCCCATTGCCACTTCAACTTGCAAATTTTATGAGCTATGTCGGTGACTTTGGTTCTTCGCCGAATATCCATGTTCCGGATTTTATCCCGCAAAGAAGCCGCAAGTAACATTGAACAATCACGAATTATCTCTTATCTTCTAATCTTTATACTAGTTAAGATGCGTAAGATGTGGATGGTAGATAATGGTATGTATCGTGGTGTGCACAGATAGTCCGGCTAGCAGACGTATGGAAGACCTGCAACAAGATCCGC
The DNA here is from genome assembly GCA_950005045.1 of Agrotis exclamationis. Classification (NCBI taxonomy): domain Eukaryota; kingdom Metazoa; phylum Arthropoda; class Insecta; order Lepidoptera; family Noctuidae; genus Agrotis; species Agrotis exclamationis. The sequence goes on from OX465426.1 coordinate 23,933,783, forward strand.
GCGGCCGCCTTCCGCGTGGGTCTCAACCTCTGGGACTGGTACCGGCCGCTCGACCCTGAGGGCAACTCCCTCATATCAGGTAACTGTTCACTGACTCACTGTATTAGCGCGGCACAGGAGCGGTATCGGCCCGGATTCTTTTTATGAAACAACGTTCAGACACACGTTCACTTATAAGCACCGTAGCGGCAACGCCCCGCCTATTGATGCTGAACCAAGATAACTTACACGTGCGCCATGAGATTTAGAGCTAACCATAAGAGTTTATCCAGTTCTAAGTGTAAAGATATTGGCTTGTCTCAGTGAGTGAGCATGTCGTAGGTTTTTGATAAAATTAGATTTTTGATCAAACACCGGATGATGTTAAAATAACAACACGATTTTATCATTTTCCTTAACAAATCTAGTTATTTGATCAAATCCCTAAACTGGTTCAATGAAATGACAAAAATTTCAAAAAATGACAGAAAATATCGACGGAGCATCGCTTCGCGGTGCTCCTACTTTTGGGAGGTTTAAAGAAAAATAACCACGAAGAGGATGGCCTAACCTAACCTGTCCGAGTCGGGGTGCCCCGTGTGTACTAAACGGGGACTGACAAATAAAAATGTCGTAGAAACGATTAGGGACACCTCAACTCGGACAGGTTAGGTTAGAAGGGGATGGCGGGGTCTGGAAGACGTAAGTGTATTTCGAGAATAGCACTGCAGAACTTTATCGTGTTGTGACATTGTGAACGTGTGTTGTTTTCAGAGTCGAAGTTCGTGTCGATCTTGGCGGGACCCCTGCGGTCGGTGGTGGGGCTGTCGGACTCTGAGATCTCGCAGCTGGCAGACTACTTCCGCGCGCAAGATGGCCGCGTGCTGTACCACCAGCTCTGCCAGATCATACATGGCGAAGGTACGTGCTTCTTTCTTTCTTTCAACGCACATCGCTGCGCACTGACTGTACTGTAAGCTCATGCACATGCTCAGGCACACTACTGGTCCCCATATATTCTAGATAGTTTTATATGAGGAATTACATTCCAAACTCGGCAGCAAAACAGTATTACCCCGCCTGCCGCATTGCTCGGAATAAGAACTGCTGCAATGCTGCGGTTGAACTGCTGTGTGCAGTCGAGATCGAAAACATGCCTTTATGTAAACGTATAATTAATACACATTAACATCGATGTTGTTAATCAGTTAGTCTTAATATTCAGTTTAGAAAATTAAACTTACCAGTTTATTAACACATTCGAGAACTTTAGGGGAAGTCAGCTCAAAGCGGCCACCTTAACTTTGAGTTAAAAAAGCCATTAAATGATTAGATTTTTGAAAAGAATTTAAACCAGCTAGTAGAGAATTCGGTCGGGTCTAGTTCGGCAATGTATCGCAGTACTTTGTCTTTTCAGAATCAGAGTTTATCAAGGCCAACTTAGACCAATCGGATCAGATAGTACGATCAACCGCACGTCACTAGTAACACTTACACCACACACTTACTAGTGCGAACTGACAGCACAAACACAAGCCTAATGTCAACTTGTTAGCAAGGGCAAGCGATTGACTGTACCTACCGCGGCACCAGACTTCATGCATGTTTCATTTTTGTTTCCTTGTTTTGCAAAATATACGGTCAAGCATAATATTTTGTTTGATTTTGTTGGTTCTTTGTTCTACCTGAACTTTTCAACTTTACTTTAAACTTTAACAGTGCGCACGGAAAATCATGAAATGAAGACTTCGCAAATGAAAAGGTTTTTCCATAATCAGAGATTCTTATGGTCATGGAATGCCTAGAAACTATAGGTACGACAGAACTTCAAAACATTGAGGATTCATTGGAAGTCGGTTGGTTTTATTTAGCAGCAGTAACCGGGTCATGCAATCAATACGAGATGTCGTCCCACCCCGACCTGACGGCTATACCCGCCCCTACGGTCTACACAAATACAATCATTTACAAATAACTCGCACCTCAGTAGTGTCTTAAGATTAATAGATAATGCTTTATAATCTATCACATCATACCCAACCTTTACGGTAACTTGACTGCACAACATTTTTAAACAACCTTGAGAAAATATACATCTCAACGCTGTTGTTTCGGTGGGACATAAAATCCGTATTACCTACACGGGTATACCCTAATTCCAGCACTAAATAATGCACGCGGGTACACTCGCACTTGATTGGCCTCTAACAGGGTAACTTGGTCAAATGTCATCCAGTTAAAAGCTGCCACTGCTTTCAAAATGATTGAGGACGGAACGGATGAGCAGAACATGTCAAATGAGACATGGAGACGATTGTGGATATTAAATATAATAACTAGCTTCTCAAGCTTGGCCCATTTCGTGGAAGTCTAGAATTATTCAGTGGAAATAGGCTGTGGTGATGAATCCTATCCTATGTCTTAACTCAAATTTTATTAAGCCGTATTAGCGTCAGCTGTTTGTACCGGCGTTGTACTATATTTTCTATTTACTATACCTACTAAAAAAACTAGGTATGTTACGTAAATAACTTTTCAAGCCAACAACCTATAGGATTCGTAGAAAAAGTATGAACATAATAATTTTCCATAGCTGGAATACACTAGGATTGCAACAGATGGCATTATCTTATTCCTCCCTAGTAAATGAATTCATATAAACCAAATCGTTGGTCCTTTAGACACGGGCGGGCGTGACAAGACCTCAGCAGACTGTATCTTGGAGGCCTGCCCGCCGCCCCCGGAGCCCGAGTGCCACAAGCTGGACCAGTGGCAGCTGCGGCGCCTGTGCTGCCTGCTCGCCACCATCGCCGCGAGGGACCTGCCGCTCAAGCCTTACTTCCAGGACTACGAGCTTGTATGTTCTACTAACATTCGCATTACAGAGCACTCCTATACTTAATAAAGTTCAGTACATATTTTTATCAACCTGTTGCCGTCCACTACTAAACGTAAGCCTTTCCCAAAGAGCACCAATCCTCTCGGTCCTGGGCAGTCCATATCCATCCACTGCCAGCCGCATTCTTCAAAACATCGACCCATCTTGCCGAAGGGCGTTCTACACTACGTTGGTCTCTATTCTGCACATGTCTGCTACATCTACCTTCTGTCCGTCTACAGACATGGATAAAATTAAGTAAATCCATCTAGGTAAAACTCATCATAACGTTTTATAAACCCGCCAGGTGGCTAAGAACGACGGGCGCATAACGTTCGCTCACTTCGCGCGGATTCTCAACTACATCGGCGTGATCGTGACGGCCGAGGACTTCAACCTTCTCGTGCGCAAGTTCATCAAGGACTCCTATACCATCGACTACGTGGACTTCCTCAAGGCGGTCGACGACGTCAAGAAGCACGGCATAGCGGGACTCGGACCGGTAATGTGGACTCAGCTCACTTCTGTTTTGAACACAAAAGAAAGAGGCTCTTCATTATACACTCCATACAATTTATAATGTAGAATATAGGGTATGTAAATAGGGTGACACAATGGGCGGTCGTAATCGCTAATAGCAGTCAACCCTTGGATGTTTAAAGAGTTAGAAGAAAAGTAACAGCGCAGGTGCGTGGAGTAGGTACGATGGTATGTGTGTATAACCGATTGTTTGGTTTATGACGCAGGAGTACCTCAATCCGAGTGCTGTCATCGACACGACGCTGCCGAAGATCGTGCGGCCGGAGGTAGACGCTGGTCTGTCCACCGATCCCCTGGGCTTCGGGGAGACTTTCCACCCAGCGCTGAAACAACCCAAGCCTTCGAGGCAGCTCATCGAGCTCATGCTCAGGGTGCAGGAGTTCGTCATGCAGAGACGCCTCAGGGTCTCAGAGTTTCTCAGGGTTTGTGATATTTGTACTTACAATATGTATTAGTTTAGAAGCACGACTGCTAAGCAATATGTCTTCATTTCAATACCAGGGTCGGGCAATGTGTTTTAGATTAAAAATATGTAGTAGATATATTATATACGTAAACGTCTACTTTACTCTTTTTTTATTGTGTAGTAAAATCATAAAAATCCATCCTGTTCCTGCCCTTTTCGTTCCATGGCCATGGTGGGTGTTCATTAAGACGGTCCCTCAACCCCAACAGGCAACGTCTACCATGTTGGTACAAAAGGCATGATATAACGTTACTAGCACTCCGCCCGCGACTTCGTCTGCGCGTCTCTAACTTCAAACTCAGTGAATTGAATGCCCGGTCACCCTTCATAAAGAATACTTTTGGAAAATCTAAAAATTGTCTAGTAGTTTAGGAGCCTATTCAAAACAAACAAACAATCAAATCTTTCCTTTTTTTGAAATATTAGTGTAGACAAACTAATATTCCGATGTTTATCCCGCTAGGGGTTGATTATTGAAATATGAATAAATACGCATCCTTTATTCGATTGAGAGATAATTGGATTTTGGAAGCAAGCAGTAAAATACTTCCCTTAAAACTTAATCATCCCTTTTTACCAATTTAGGCGGTGATTTTCCTATACAAACTTTAACATCGTCTAGATTACCAATGGAGGGTAGTTTTAAAAAACTAATAATGCCCATCTTTTTTATTTACTTATACTCATATTCGTACCAAGTTTCAAGTTCATAAACCCAAGGAATAAGATTTTTCATACAAACGTTTTCACCCCTTTTCACCCCCTTAGAGGAGGATTTTTTTCGCAAAATCCGTTCTTATGGTCACCTACATAATAAATGGCAACTACCGATCAAAATTCAGGTTACACGTTTAGCGGTTAAAGAATCTCCCTTTTAAACTTGAATACCCCTTTTCACTAACTTGGGGGGTGATTTTCGAAAAATCCAAAAACACGTGTTTAATTATTTTTGATCTAGTATATAAATACTAATTTTCACATTAATCAACTCACGCGTTATGATTTTCCCATACAAACTTTAACAACACCTAGATTACCAATGGAGGGTAGTTTAAAAAAAATAATAGCGCCAATCTTTTTTATTCATTATTGTTCTTATTCGTGGCAAGTTTCAAATTTATAAACCCACGGAATAAGATTTTCCATATTAACGTTTTCACCCCTTTTCACCCCCTTAGAGGAGGATTTTCCCAAAATCCCGTCTTATTGCTTTCCTACACGGTAGACTGCAACTGCTGTCCAAAATTCAAGTTACTGCGTTTAGCGGTTTTGGCTGTAGTCGAGTCTTAATAAAAAACCCTGTTCTTTTATATATATAGATGTATGAGTTGGTTTGGTTGAAGTTTAACTACTTAATGGCAATAACCCGGCAGGACTACGACCCGCTGAACTCGGGACGCATCGCACCGCAGCAGTTCCGGCGCGCGCTGGACGCGCTGGGTCTGGGCACCGTGCTGTCGCCGCAGGAGGTGCTGTGCGTGGTGCGCCACTACCTCGACCCCAACGACAGCGAGCGCGTCTGCTGGCGCACCTTCGAGGACGACTGCGACCAGGGTCTGTCACGAATCTTACTGCAAATCTTGGCAAACACAACAAATGTGCTTAGCTGGAAAGTTTCTCATTCAGAAAGTAATCTCGTGTTCCTCAGTGTAAAATCATCCGAACTTCCCTTCTCACTTGATTTTTTTCTTCTATACACCGTGTTCTTCACGTTATCCATAAACTTTAGCAAATACTTCTATGGCTTTTACAAATCAAATCCAACAAAGGAAGTAGTACTTAAAAAGGCTTCGTTACAAAGATATTTGTAATTTCATTTAATGAAATTTAATTGAGCTATGCAGTGAGAAAGTATCTTAATTTGAAATCTATCAAATACTATTTGCATTTCATTTGTTTCAGCCCGCCAAATGTTATGAATGACGTTGCCAATTCGGATAAAGAGGCATGCATATCGGGTTATTTACGTCTAGGTATTTAGTTTGTATGAAAATTAACAAAAAATAAAAAATAAGAATTTATTAATGTGTCCATAATGAAAAATGCTTACTTCCGTGGTTTGAACATCTGGTCGAAGTTTATGTATATCGTCCGGAACACGGTGTATTATGTCTGAATCTTCACCCGGGTCGACGGCGCGATATGTTCCACGCGCGCTTCAAAGAGTATCAGCATAATGTCGGAGCCCCCTTTAGAGGGCCAAAGCGTAAATACGGTAATTTACGAATTACCGTGACCTCGGAACGTAAAGGGCGATTGAAGGACACCGTGAATTTTAGTCAGTACGAGTCTGACAGTCCCTCCCGCTCTGCCCAGGGTGGGAGGACTCATTTGATGATTTTACCATGCTAAATAATGTCTGAATCCTAACTCAAAATATGCTGGCTGTTACTATAGTTGCTGCTGTTGATCAGAGCATATAAAGGCTAGATCAGATCCGATGCGGGAGGCAAGGATAGGACGGGGCGCTGTACTGCAATTTGGGAAAGGCCTATATCCGCAGTTTGCTGCGACAGGCTAAGATAGTTGGAGGTATTCCACATAGGGCACTTACGAAAAAGTTTGACAGGAGCCTTCTGTGGAATAGATAAGGTGCCAGTAGCTGAGGTGCCATTGTCAGCGGGTGCCCTATGTGGAATACCTCGATAGTTGAGATGTGGTGTTTCAGTGTTCACAATCAAGGAGCTGGAGAAGCACCCTCACGCGCAGGCAGGGTCAGCACGCGAGGCGGTGCTGGCGCTGCCGGCGCCGGGTGCGGCTGCCGAGCGCGGCGAGAACGAGGCCGAGCTGGACGAGGCGCAGGCCGCGCTGCTGCGCGTGCGCGCCGCCTGCACCGAGCGCTCCATCGACCTGCGACCTGCCTTCTCCGACCACGACGAGTAAGTGCATGTACACTCACTACTCCACTACCCTAAGCTTTTTGTCACTTGAACACGTTGTTCCAACTTGAAACCGTGTAGTGCTGCTAGTTAAGAAAAGCGGCAATCGCCTACTTTAAACGAGATTTTTACCATTTGAGTTTCCGATATTTCGACATTGTTACAAAGCACCGTTTTATTTTATTTTTGGTCTTTTGATAAATCAAAAGCGCCTGTAACTGGCTTACTTATGATTTTGATTTTCGCCATAATCACGGATTAAACAAACTTTACTTACTCGTCCCATGTCAAATTACTCTGAGTCTCAAAATTATGTTGGACAAGTTGTAGCATAATCATGCAGTCAATAATAATTGTAACTGCTAGTACAGGCCACTGGTATGTTTGAGAAAAACAACCGTGTTTACCAGCACAATAACGAATTATAGAATATTCAAGGTATTCATATTACCGTATTTATGATATACTAGCTTCCGCCCGCGACTCCGTCCGCGCAGATGTCGGTCTTCGCGTGGATGGTTTATTTCTCCATTTTGAGTAACTCTGACAATGACATCTTATAAATATCTATTGGACCCAAATACGGCTAAGCCTATAATAATTAAGGAGATCTATTGAGCTACTGCTGTTGCTCGCGTTCTGTAGTAAGTATTTTTTTCATAGTAATTCCGACCTTGTATTTACAAATAACTGATCGGAAAAGTAATCAAAAAGGTCGCGCTGAAAAGCACGGGTTTTTGGTCCTCTAAACCAAAAATAACAGAATTGAATTACTGTTTAACTTTATAATAAAACATAGGCACAACGCCATCTAGTGGTGAGTGGTGGAACCTTTTTAGAAATCAATGGAGGCAGGCGTGGCGTAATGTTCTACTTGCTTGATAATAGGTGTCGCCAGTGGTTCCAAAATAGGGTTTGTTATAGATTTTTTTTTTCTACGTATTTTTCCAGGATAAAAAGTATCCTATTTTATGCCCAGGATAATAAGGTATAATTATACCAAGTTTCATCGAAATCGAACAGTTAGTTTTCACGTGATGCCTGCACATACAGACAGACAGACAGACAGACAGACAGACAGACAAAAATTTTTTTAATCACATATTTGGGTTTGGTATCGATCCAGCAACACCCCCCGCTATTTATTTTTTCAATATTTTCAATGTACAGAATTGACCCTTCTACAGATTTATTATATGTATAGATGAAGTTAGTGTATTCCCCGCAGACACAACAACGGGCACGTGTCGCGCTCGGCGGTGCGGCGCGTGCTGGCGCGGCTAGGCGTGCTGCCGAGCGCGGCGCAGGTGCGCGCGCTGGAGGCTCGCTACCTGGACGACTGCGGCTTCAGCTACGTGCGCCTGCTCGACGAGGTACGCCATGAGGCTCGCGGCTTCGCTAGCCTTCATCTTCAGACAATGGTGTACGAATACGAATAGCGTCGCATCGCTTCATGGGGAAGCTCCCCAATACTACTGGCCCTGCTCTTATTCTATTGCTTGGTCATAATGTTGTTTGGTTGTCAGCTGGAGGAGCGGCCGGTGGAGAGTGCCGTGGTGGCGGGCCCGTCGGCCGCGCCGCGCCGCGTCCTCGCACCCGGCGAGGACCCGCTGCAGACAGACATCGTGCAGATACTAGCCAAGATCAAGGGCAAGGTGACCGCCTTAACTTTTCTTTCATGACTTAACGAACAGCACTATTTGGTCTAAATCAAACTCTACTGCCGAGCAAGAAGTCCTGCTCGGTTCAGTTCCCGTGTCAGATTTTATTGGGTTCGACCCGCACAAATGTCTCAATAGCAGCCCGAAGTCTATATTTATACCTCCTACTATTAATAAAATAAAACATAGCCCTCCCAAGTTGTTGACTCGGTGGAAAGCTGAATCTCTTCCAAGTTAAGCGTACAGGTTCATTCTTGGTAAGCTCACTCCATCGTAGGCTTTGTCTTTCGTATCTGACCTAGACTAGATTCTAATGCAAAGTGCCAACCCATCTCTAGAACTATCGTAATGCTATAAAGTGCACAATTGATGCGCAGACACAACTGCACTCTTTTCCTATTCTCTCATCACCATCTTCATCTTATGTTGTGTTGCGTATGATCAGATGGTGCGCGAAGGCGTGCGGCCTCGCGAGTTCCTGAAGCAGTTTGACCCTCGCAACGAGTTGGTGATCCCCCGCGCTGACTTCTACCGCGGCCTGGCCACCGCCGGCCTCGCGCTCACGCCCGTCGAGATGGACACGGTCATGGAAGTGTGAGTTCACCTCTAGATAAATCCCCAGAAGGACATAATTATTGCTCGCAGAACAGATGACCGGGCAAGCCTGATTATACACTAAGTAGTCTAACCAGGCTTGCCACAAGGTAGACCCAGTGACGTGCGTGATGAATCTGCTCCATGGAAGGACCACCAGGACTATACTGTATTTGCTATTAATGTAGTGGTCGCTTAATTATACTATTAAGTTTGAGGTCTAGGTTTTGATTTGAAGGTTGAGCAAAATTGATTTAGATTTGCTCATTAAAATATTCTCAGCGTAACTTGGTTTTGATTTTATTCTCACTGGGGGCAGAAGCGTCTCTCTGAATGTCATGGTAATCAAGCATAGCTGTCCAAGCTTAGGGTAACTACCTAGATTGACTACCTGGTACTATAGGTGTTACACGTGTCATGTGCGTGTTAATGCGCAGGTTCTGCGCGCCGTCGCGGCGGCGCTACGTGGAGTACGAGCGGTTCTGCAGCACGGTGGGCGAGGCGCTGACGCAGCCGGGGCTGGAGCGCGCGCCGCTGCTGTCGCCGGTGCCGCACGTGCCCACCATCGACTCGCCGCTCAACTTCCTCAACTTCGAGGAGCGCAACATCGTGTCCGGCGCGCTCAAGAAGCTCTCCAAGTTCCCTGACCAGCTCTCTAATATCATGGAGGTGTTTACGGTAAGAGGATGCTTTTGAATTGCAGAACTACTTTATCAATTACTATTTAATCTTGGTCGTCGGTCGACATCAACACGGACTCTTAAATTTGTTTCCTAGGCCGGACACAGTGTTACTGGGTTTTCCTCAATACTAATTTCTCATTAGCAGCCTTGAATCCGGGCTTATTCTTCTTAATCTTGTTGATGGCAATATTTTCACCACCTTATCACATGGGGGGTCCATGTCTGATCCTTGGAGACTACCTTATTATATTGTTGTATAATTTGCATAGCGTAAGGTCAATCGATGGGTTCGTTAAGTTGCACTAGTATTCGTGTCATGAATCTATAGTTTCCCACTTCTAAGTGTCCTGTGGTACAGCCATATCTTCACTTGTTACTGTGTTGCAGGACATGGACAAGGAGAACTGCGGCACTATCCCGCGGGTGTCGGTGGAGCGCGCTCTGTGCCAGCGCAACCTGCTGGCGCTGGTGTCTGCGCGCGAGAGGGACCTCATCTACAAGTGCTTCGGCTACCAGCGCGGCTGCGGCGAGGAGGTACGCACACACAGTCACACAGGAGTGGTGGGAGTCAGCACCAGCTCGAGGCTGCATGTCTGAATGAACACTTCCTTTTCTCACTTTGCTGAGCTAAAGTTGTGAAATATTCAGTGAAAGTCTCAAAGAGATGTTGACATCCATGCAACATGTCACGTCCACCGAACGGGGTCACTTCATCACAATGTGTCCAGCTTTATTGCCGTCCGTTCGAAAATAAAAATACTTACTTGGATTTTACGCCAATATCCGACTTTTTGTCAGGAGGAGAGGAGGAAATTTTGCTTTAGGCCACATAACTTCAAGTTTTTTTTAAATATAATAATTCCAATTACAGTAGATACAATTTGTACCTACCTTACTAATGTACTGTTGTTCCTGCGCAGGTGAACTACCGCGCACTTGTCAACGCGTTGTCGATACTGTATGCGACGGCAAGCGCGCAGCCCTGCTGATCTCTGGAGCCCTGAGCACTACTGAGCAGGTCAAACTCACCCGTGACTCATTCAATTCACTGTTATGTCATGTGCAAATAATTTTGTCCCGTGCTTGTCATTACCAAAATCGTGTTGAAATTATAATAATAAAGAATACGAATTTTATTGAAACAACATTTTATTCTGATTAAAAATAATTTTAGGTAAAATTACAAATCTAAATTGGGCATGAGTGAGAAACAAAAATAAGAACCTGACCGTGAAATCTTCAATTTAAATATCTTCTTTGGATATAATTTTTAATTACTATCCTCTATATCACCAGACACCTACGTTGTAGGAACGTCAGTTTCAGTAACGTCAGTTACAGGAATTTCTGTTGCAGTAACATCAGTTACAGGACTTGCAGTAACATCAGTTACAGGAACGTCAGTTGCAGGAGCGTCAGTTACAGGAAAGTCAGTTGCAGGAGCGTCAGTTACAGGAAAGTCAGTTGCCGGAGCGTCAGTTACAGGAAAGTCAGTTGCAGGAGCGTCAGTTACGGGAAAGTCAGTTGCAGGAGCGTCAGTTACAGGAAAGTCAGTTGCAGGAGCGTCAGTTACAGGAAAGTCAGTTGCAGAAGCGTCAGTTACAGGAAAGTCAGTAGCAGGAGCGTCAGTTACAGGAAAGTCAGTTGCAGGAGCGTCAGTTACAGGAAAGTCAGTTGCAGGAGCGTCAGTTACAGGAAAGTCAGTTGCAGGAGCGTCAGTTACAGGAAAGTCAGTTGCAGGACCGTCAGTTACAGTAACGTCAATTACAGTAACGTCAGTTACAGGAAAATCAGTTCCACCAGTTACAATGTAGTCTATTGTAGTACCCTCTTCTGGTGTGACAGGTCGCGGGGGTCGCGAGGGGTGCGGGGGGCGCGGCGTACATTCCACGTTGTCTGGCCAGTCGCACACCTGTAGCTGCGGGTTGAAGTGCAGTCCGGCGGGGCACTTACGACAGGCAGGGCGCGCGCCCGGGCTGCGGCAGTAGAAGAACAGGCTGCAGTCATAACTGTGCGGCGCGAGGGTTTCGGTGTCGTTCAGTTGCGCGCAAGCCCGCCAGCCTTCCGCGCGGTTGGCGCAGCCCCGCGGGTTTCGGTGCCGACGACCTTCCTGTCGCAGCCTGGAAACATAATTACGTCTAAAGTTAAAGTTGTCACTGATGTCTATGTCACATAACTAGTCACCGGTAAGTATTGTTGGCAGCTGAAGTATAGAGATGAAAGGTCTAAACTGCTAGTATGAATAGGAATGAATTATACTTTGAATATGGGTGCCCGACAGGCATGGCTGCCGAGGGAGGCCTAGAAAACGCTGGCGTGACGACTTGGACGCATTTTTTAAGATATTGGCCGGAGAAAGCCGCATAAAAAGAAGAGTTGAAGGTTATGGGGGAGACCTTTGCCCAGCAGTGGGACAATGTGTTAATTTAAAAAAATTAAATGCTTTTCATTTGCATAGGCACTGCATCCTCGGAAACTACACACATCAAAAGTGTCTAGGGATCAACATATATTTTTGCAATAACTTTTCTCCTGATTGATATTAATTAAAATTTTCTTTGAGGATTCATCAAATAAAGTGTTTTCGTTTGTCACAGTAACGATAAACCAAGTCACCTTTGCATTAATAAAGAAATTTGCCATTTTCCTAATAAAGGGATTTTTGACATTTGAACCACTAACACAAAAGTTAGAAAAAAAGACTGAAATAACAGTTTTCTTTAAAATTTTATTGGGTAACTTAAACAATTATTAATCCGTGTTTCTACCGCGAACACTAACAACACAAGAACATCGGTTTGGCATACTCAAAATGAGTTCATCCAAATCACGCTGTGGAATGGCCGCCCATGTTCGTTGCAACAACAAAAAAAGGTCTTCTTGCGACTGGATACCCTCCATATTCGGCAGAGCTCTTCTCTGTAGCATATCCCATGCATGCTCAATCGGATTCAAGTCTGGCGACTGAGCAGGCCAGGGCAGGACATTGATGTTAGCTGCGGCGAGAGTCTGTCTTACAACTCTTGCGGTGTGCGGTCGTGCATTATCATGCATTAACTGAAATAAGGGACCGATTTGCACTTGTAGAGGAACGATGACGTCTGATACAATCGTCTCAGCATAAATTTGAGCGTTGAGGTTGCCTTTGATCCAAATCAACTCAGTTCTTCCGCCGATCCAAATACCCGCCCATACCATGATGGTTCCACCACTATAAGGATGGACTTCCTGGCAGGATTTTAATCGCTGTTGGCGTCCAGGGGTTCTCCAGTGTCGTATACGTCTTGTATCCGGTCTCATACCGAAACGAGACTCATCAGAAAAGCACACGAAACGCCATTGTTCTTCTGCCCAATTTCTGTGTTCAAGAGCCCATTGATATCGAATCCTACGATTATGCATTGCTATAGGTGGTACCCGTAGCGGTCTTCGGGAATGAAGGTTCACTTCATGCAAGCGGTTTCTGACTGTTTGGTCGCTAATTAAGTTCCCTGAAGAGTGATGAAGCCTCACGGCTAACATCATGGCGGTTATTGTTGGAGCTCTTCGAGTTAAGATTTGAATGTATCGGTCTTGTCTCCGTGTGGTGCAGCGATACCGTCCTCCATGTCGCTCAGCCACGGTACCAGTGCTTCGGTAACGTGTCCAAAGTCGACTGATAACACTCTGACTTGTATTCAGAGCTAAAGCCACAGTACGTTGCCGGGAACCAGCTTCTATCATTCCCACGGCTCTGAGCATTTCTTCCCTGCTTAAATGACGTCGCCGCTCCATAATAACGTTGGTTTTAATCAGTAGTAGGGAAACAGTAGCACTAATAATGTCTTCAATGCGTTGTATGTTTTTATAGGGAAAATATTGACAGCTGATTTTCATCTTTTACTCGAATTTGATTCACAGTTCCTGATTCAAATTATGAAATGCACCAAAAAGGATCCATATAAATTTATAAAATCATAAATTTATTACAAAGCCACATCACAATCTCAAGAAATCCGCATAAAAATGCTTGATCCCTAGACACTTGATGTGTGTACATGCTAATTCTTCATACATTTCCAGCTACTCACAGTTAGACATTGACCTTCCATGTTCTATTTAACCCCGAGAGTTGTGTATATGGATTCCTACGGTAGAATTGTGGAAAATCAAATCGTTACGTTAATTTAGTTTAGCCTCAGTTTAGCACTAAATATTATACTCTCTATACCAACAACTACATTTGCTACAACGAAAACGTACCACCTCAACGAATTTGATGGGTCTACACCTTCTAGCCACTTTCGAACATAGCAGCAAATAGTTAAATTTTAATAAATTCCGACGGTGTCCCGTTAGTTATTCGCTAGGATTTATTTTAAAACAAATGAGTTCTAGTGTACCTGTGCATTCAGTAGGTATAGTGAAATGAGGTCGACATACGTGAACTTTACAGCATAGCATTTACTGGCACTTATAGCACTAGAAAAAGAAAATGAAAAGAAAATCTTAACTAATCAATTAGAAGACCACCCCTGCGGTTTATACCGAGCTGAACCGGCCTACGAACGTATGGGTTAATGATTTTTTATAACAGAATTTACAACCTAATGCACAGGTGCCTATACTGACTATAAGTTCTCGGCCATTGCTGCAGCGAACAGCGTAACTGTTCTCTGATCACCAAGCAGAAGCATCAGTCTCTTCAGTTTTCTCTCGAAAATTCAAAACTATATGATAATAACTTACCAGGATGGAAGACTGAAAGGCTCAGCTAGGCAGCTAATCAGCAGACAACTCACAACCAACAGTTTGAACATGTTGACGATGTAAACAGCACTGTGCACGTGTCGGGTTACGTTGTCTACTTATTGTAGCCTGGAGTGGCGCTGACTCAGCCGCGCACTTGATCAGATAACAAGCGCGGATACTGCACCGTTATCAACTTTTGGAGGGCTGTTCAGAAGCCATCACGTTGCGTTGGGACACTTGGCAACGGCGTCATAATGATATGGACAACGTTGTCATATGGGTAAGTCCAATAAGAGTTTAAGTACTGTTACGTCGATCGAATTGCGAGACCTATCTATAAGCTTCTCGAAAGTTCCACAAGGTTCTCGACAATTCTACCGAAGGTTTGTCTGAAAGTTTCTAGAAAATTCTACCCTGTTCTAGATGTTTCGAGATGGTTCTGGAATGTTCCAGAAGGTATGGGACTATGTCGAAGTCTATGGATGTTTCCAGAACATTCGACCACTTTCTAGAAACATCTAGTGGGTCCGGCGGTAGTATAAAAAGGGGCGCCGATCGCCGACCTGGGTCAGTCTGGTTTTGACTACGATCGAGGCAACTCGAAGTGAACTGGAAGCGATCTCCAAGTGATTTTTACGTGTGATTAAGTGAGTTTATAAGTGTTTAATTGTTGAGTACTGTTAAGTGTTGTTTTAATTACTGATCCGTGTGTGAATAAAGTTTATTTGGTTTTAATTGGTGTTAATTAATTTATCCCAATACCCAGCTCGTAACATTTGGTGTCAGAAGTGGGATATAATGCCAATTTTACCAAAAGACGACACGGACGGTATTCGTACCAGAAGTCAACGTCAACAAGACATGGACCAGAGGCGGTTTGGAGGTTCCCCGATACAGACGCCGGGTGGTGCTCAGCCTACGATAGAACCAGTGGCTGGTCCGTCTGCAGTCTCTTCAGCATCAGCGGTTCCAGACCTGTCTGCGCTTATGGCGCTGCTGCAGGAGCAGGCCCGCCGGCAGGAGGAGCAGGTCCGCCTGCTGCAAGAGCAGCTACAGAAGGATAAGGAGGAGCAGGTCCGCCTGCTGCAAGAGCAGCTACAGAAGGATAAGGAGGAGCAAGCCCGCCGCCAGGAGGAGCAGGCCCGCCGCCAGGAAGAACAGGCCCGCCGCCAAGAAGAACAGGCCCGTCTGTTGCAAAAGCAGCTTCAGCAAGATAAAGAGGAGCAGGCCCGCCGCCAAGAAGAGCAAATGTTCCTGATAAAGGACCTGCACTCGACGTTTGGCAAGGAGCTCAAAGTGGTGAAAGACCAAGTCAATCAGCACGAGAATCGCATCTCTGAAGCTGAGATCCAAATTGCCGGGGTGAAGAAAGCTTTGGGCGAACTTAAGACTGGAGATGGGGTTGTGTGTCCAGTGGTTACTGCACCCTCGGCACGAGGGTTTAAGGTGCCGCCATTCGACGGAACATCTTCATGGTCTGCGTACAGGATGCAGTTTGAGGCCGTTATGAAGGCGAATGGGTGGACGAAAGAGCAAGCGATGACCGCGCTTACCTTAGGCCTACGAGACCAGGCCCTGACCGTACTTGAGGCTCTTGGGAAGGATGTGACGTATGAGCAGCTGCTGGAAGCGTTGGAGTCTAGGTACGGCGACGCGCACCTGGAGCACGTATTTCGCGCTAAGCTAAAGGATCGTGTTCAACGTAGTGCCGAGACTCTACAACAGTGGGCCCTGGAAATTGAAAAGATGGTCCGAAAGGCATATCAGTCTGCTCCTGCTCTGATCAATGGCAACCTCGTACAGGCATTCGTCGACGGAATACGTGACTTGGAAGTCAGAGCCGCTGTAAGACTTGGGCATCACGAAACATTAAAGGACGCCTTGGCTCATGCGTTGGAAGTAGAAGCAGTGAGGCAAGATCATCGCACGCATCGCGTCAGAGAAGTAGTGGAATCACCTGTACGCGACCGGCCACAAGGGTACAGTCCCAGGTGCTATACTTGTGGGGAAAAAGGTCATCTTCGGTCCAGCTGTCCCAAGCGAAATACACCTAGAGAAGATCAATCCCGGCAGGTAAGAGGGACCGATAAGACTGCCCAGCAACAGCAGGGAAACGAGTAAATGCCAGGACTGAGGGGCGGGTGCTGGCTGGTATGGAAAGAGCCCCGAGGATCTCGATCTCACAGGCCCATGACGGAAACAGCCTGATCATCAAAGGCGAAGTCAACGGAAAACCATGCAAATTGACACTCGATACAGGAGCTTCTCACACGGTCGTCAATTCAAACCTAGCAAGTCGGTTCCTTGGAGACTTCTTCAATAACCACGACCGCATACAATTACTGACAGCTACCGGTCAGCACATAACCGTCCGAGGCAAGAAGGAGGTGAAGTTAAAACTAGGTCACAAAGTGTATTGGCATAATGTCATCGTGGCTGACATAGTAGACGATTGCATCTTGGGCTTAGACTTTATGCGGAAATATCGTTGTGAGATCGATGTTGATCGAGGAGTATTGAAATGTGGTACAGAAGAGATCTTAATGGAATGTGCACCGTCAGAAAAAGTGCTTCGTTTGAAATTTGACGTGTCAACACTTTTGAAAAACTGTGATCTTACTGGAGTAGAAATGGATAAGGCTAGGAAAATGTTACTCCAGTATGCTGACATGTTCTCTACAGATGATGCTGACATAGGGAGAACAGGGCTGGTTCAGCACAAAATTAATACTGGCAATGAGTTACCAATCCGACAACGACCAAGAAGGGTGCCGGTTGCACGCGAAAAGGAAGTGAAAGAAATGATTGAGCGCATGGTGAAGAACAGTTTTATAGAGCCTTCATCTAGCCCGTGGTGTTCTCCTGTGGTCCTGGTGAAGAAAAAGGACGGCAACACGCGGTTTTGTGTGGACTACCGACGATTAAACGACGTCACGAAAAAAGACAGTTACCCACTGCCAAGGATCGATGACACATTGGATACACTGACAGGAATGAGGTGGTTCACAACGTTAGACCTGAAAAGCGGCTACTGGCAAGTGGAAATAGACCCTAAAGACAAGGAGAAAACTGCATTTTCAACAGGAAAGGGGCTATGGCAATTTAAAGTCATGCCATTCGGATTGTGCAATGCTCCTGCGACATTTGAAAGGTTGATGGAGCAAGTACTTGCCGGATTGATCGGAGACGCATGTCTTGTCTATTTGGACGACGTCATCGTCGTGGGCCGAACATTTGAAGATCACCTTCAAAACCTAATAAGAGTGCTGTCGAAAATCCGGACGGCAAATCTTAAGTTAAGTCCGGAAAAGTGTTCATTTTTCAGGAGACAAGTGAACTTTTTAGGACACATAGTTTCGGAGGAAGGTGTTCAGACAGACCCGGATAAAATCGTCGCCGTCAAGGAATGGCCAGTTCCGAAAGACAAGACGGAGGTCAGAGCATTTTTAGGTCTATGCTCCTACTATCGACGGTTTGTCAAGAATTTTGCTGATATTGCAAAACCCCTGCACAAACTTACTGAGGAGAAGCGACAATTCTGTTGGGACGAGAACTGTGACATCGCATTCCAGGAATTAAAGAACCGTCTGTGCAATTCACCTATTCTTGACTATCCTGACACTGAAAATGACTTCATAGTTGACACAGACGCAAGTAATACTGGAATTGGTGGCGTGTTGTCTCAACGGAAAGGAAATCAAGAAGTTGTTATAGCTTACTACAGCAAATCTCTATCGAAACCGGAAAGAAATTACTGCGTTACGAGAAGGGAATTACTTGCCGTAGTAAAGACTTTGCAGCACTTCAGTAAGTATCTGCTGGGACGAAAATTCCTATTGCGAACGGACCATGCTGCATTAAAGTGGCTATTGCAATTCAAGAATCCAGAGGGACAGGTGGCGAGGTGGATTGAGCTACTACAAGAGTTCGATTTCGTAACTGAACATCGCAGTGGGAGGGCACATGGTAACGCAGATGCACTGTCTAGAAGACCTTGTCCTGAAGACTGTAAACACTGTAATAGGCAAGAGGCCAAGGAAGTTGTGTCTGTACGAATGCTGAAAACGGATCTCAGTAACGAATGGAAGGAAACACTACAGCATGCTCAGCGAAATGACGCAGACATCAAACCAATTTTCGATTGGATTAAAGCTGGTGTTCCTAAACCCAAGTGGAGTGATGTAGCTGCAATGAGTTCCATCACTAAGAGTTATTGGGCGCAATGGAACAGCTTGGTTGTCCAGGAAGGAGTCTTGTGCCGTAAATGGGAAAACGCTCGAGGAGACAACTGTCATTTACAAATGGTTGTTCCTAGAGCCAAAGTCCCGGATGTATTACGACTCTACCACGACGGATGTTCAGGTGGACATATGGGTGTAAAAAGGACTCTACTGAAAATACGTGAGCGATTTTACTGGATCCATTGTCGGGAGGACGTGGAGGACTGGTGCCGGAAGTGTACCAGTTGTGCGGCTGTGAAAGGACCCCAGACACGCAGCAGAGGTGCTTTACAGATATACAACGTTGGAGCCCCGTGGGAACGGATAGCACTGGACGTGGCAGGACCATTTCCAGAAAGTGAAAACGGGAACAAGTACTTCATGGTTGTCATGGATTACTTCACAAAGTGGCCTGAAGTCTTCGCCATTCCTAACCAGGAAGCTACAACAGTCGCAGATAAATTGGTTCAGGAGGTCTTCTGTCGTTTTGGAGTACCCTTGGAAATACACAGCGACCAAGGAAGGAATTTTGAATCACAAGTATTCCAGGAGACTTGTCGACTGATGGGTACTCACAAGACCAGAACCACTTCCTACCATCCACAATCTGATGGAATGGTGGAGCGTTTCAACCAAACGTTGGAGAGATATCTGGCAAAGGTTGTGGAAAGCAGACAAAGAGATTGGGATAAGCACATACAGCCATTTCTTCTGTCATACCGTAGTGCAGTCCACGAAAGTACAGCTGTGACACCAGCATTCGCGAACTTTGGAAGGGAATTACGGTTGCCTGCTGATCTTATCACCGGAACCCCTCCTGATGCTCCACGCAGTGTAACCGACTATGCAAATGACTTGCGTAACAAATTGAATGATGTTTATGAGCATATCAGACAATCCGGCCAACAAATGTCTGAGAAGATGAAGACCCGATACGACCGGAAGACAAACAATAGAGGATTCGACGAGGGGTCACTTGTGTGGTTGCATAACCCAGTGCGCAGCAAAGGGAAGTCCCCTAAATTACAAGCAAAATGGGATGGACCATACCGAGTCGTGACCAAGATTAACGACGTCACCTACCGGATTCAAAAGGGTCCACGTGGCGCGCCCAAAATTGTCCATGTTGACCGTTTAGCGCGATATGACGGGACTAACGATGCTCGGGACGAGCATGTCTAAGGAGGGGGCAGTGTTACGTCGATCGAATTGCGAGACCTATCTATAAGCTTCTCGAAAGTTCCACAAGGTTCTCGACAATTCTACCGAAGGTTTGTCTGAAAGTTTCTAGAAAATTCTACCCTGTTCTAGATGTTTCGAGATGGTTCTGGAATGTTCCAGAAGGTATGGGACTATGTCGAAGTCTATGGATGTTTCCAGAACATTCGACCACTTTCTAGAAACATCTAGTGGGTCCGGCGGTAGTATAAAAAGGGGCGCCGATCGCCGACCTGGGTCAGTCTGGTTTTGACTACGATCGAGGCAACTCGAAGTGAACTGGAAGCGATCTCCAAGTGATTTTTACGTGTGATTAAGTGAGTTTATAAGTGTTTAATTGTTGAGTACTGTTAAGTGTTGTTTTAATTACTGATCCGTGTGTGAATAAAGTTTATTTGGTTTTAATTGGTGTTAATTAATTTATCCCAATACCCAGCTCGTAACAGTACGTACTCGTACATACGTGCGAAGAAGAAAGAAAGAAAGAAAAAATGTTTATTAAGAAGGGCAATCCAATGATGTAACAAAGGTTCTGTTGTAATTTTGGCGATTGAAAAAGAGTGTCCATGGAGTTTCTTGCCCATTCTTCTCCATAGAGATCGACGCATTGGAATGGGCACCTAGAGTACTCTCACAATTTTCATGTCTTTTGACTGGGACTGTAGCACCGTAACTATTTTTCTTTCATCTATTTTGTTTGTTTTTTTTCTTTTGAAAATTCAAAAGTCGGTGGCTTTGTTTTGTTGTGTCATGTGACTATTGCCACCGACTTCCGAAAGAAAAGTTAATTTAAACTTTTTTGTATTTGTTTTGAAGTCGGTACTTTTTAAAAAAAAGTTTTTATTTGAAAAAAACATCTATAAGTAGGTGCTAATTTTCTACAACAATCTCAGAAACTACTGGATCGAATTGTTTTTTTTTTTGTGCTTTATATTAGGTTGGGGAAAAAGTCTTTTCGCATTATAGTATGTATGAACTTGTAATAAAATCTCTTTGGCTATACTATTTGTATCTGGCTGGTTTTGGTATCATTGAAAGTTTAAATTTTAAAGAACATAATTCCAAATTCAAATTAGAAAAATGTGTGATTTTCATTTGTTTTTCGTACCATCAAGATGAGTGAATTTAATGAAGAAATTCGATACATTTTAAAATTTTACTACAAAAAAGGTAAAAATGCAACGCAAGCCGCGAAAAAAATTTGCGATGTTTATGGACCTAGTGTAGTGTCTGTGAGAGTAGCACAAATTAGGTTTAAGGTGATTCCTCAGTAGTAGCCCGCGAAATTCAAATTTTCATGTGTTTTTTGCAATTTGCTTATCAGTGACAAGTAGTAGCTTGATCAAAATATGATCCGCGACAATAACAAGTATAACTTTACATATAAGAATGATCATAACATTCGTTACATTCACTTTCACAAAGATTTGGACAAAATGAGTTAGTTTTCGGATTTTTTACCAACTTTGTACAAATCTTTTTGAAAGCGAATGCAGCGAATGTTTTGATCATTCTTATATGTAAAGTTATACTTGTTATTGTCGCGGATCATATTTTGATCAAGCTACTACTTGTCACTGATAAGCAAATTGCAAAAAACACATGAAAATTTGAATTTCGCGGGCTACTACTGAGGAATCACCTTAAGCGTTTTCAATCCGGAAATTTTGATGTCAAAGATGCACGTCGCTCTGGTCCTTAGACTATGGAAAAAAGAATGGACTCGGCATAAACAATCTATACAAACAGTAGTTATAGGAATGTGATGTATTTCGACGGCATAGTTACTGACATATCGGCATCTCTTTTTAACTTACGATGGTAATCATATATAGAAAAGGACAACAGTAGTTTTATCATTACCAAAATTAGCAACATTATTTTGGTGACGTCACAAAATATCTCGCTGTGGCCGGTCGCCATGTTTTGTCACGGCTTTTTAATCTGTGGTCCTAATAAATAGAGTTTCGGTTTGACATTTTCAATTTATCGATAATAATTATATCGACAGGTGAAAATTATTTAAACTCGATTTCTTTTTGTGATTTTAGATTGCCAACAGTGGTCTCCACGGTGTCTTTGGCCGCAATTTCGGTTGCATACTACGCCCACAGGAAAAAGCCAGCAACGCACACAGTTTTTATTCGTGATCGCGGCGGCGGCAATTGGGAATAAATGAGATAAACATACCATAGTAAAATTAGTTTTATTATGAACTTAAGTACCTACATGTCATTGTACAAGTAAAAATAAAGATGATGAGAGGATGATAATTTAATTGCGATAGAAACTATTTATTATCCACGTGCCCTGCCATATAAAATGACACTCTGAGCGAGTGCGTTTTTATTATAGCCCGCATTACCACGTAAATAAAACTGAAGAAAGCTAATAGAAACTCATTTTCAAAAAACACCGTGC
This sequence comes from Agrotis exclamationis, assembly GCA_950005045.1. NCBI lineage: Eukaryota > Metazoa > Arthropoda > Insecta > Lepidoptera > Noctuidae > Agrotis > Agrotis exclamationis. The sequence goes on from OX465426.1 coordinate 23,956,053, forward strand.
AATTCAACTTTTTTTTATTTAATTCTATCGATAATAAAATGCGCGCAGCTCTACGATAAGCCGCCATCTTTGTGCCAGACACATTAGTAGGTATGCACGTTTTTTTCGTAGGTATTTCATGTCTACTCTTTTCCATAGTCTAAGCTCTGGTCGCCCTATTACGGATAAAATGGATGCCATTTTTGAAAAAGTGGAGCAAGATCGGCATACCAGTAGTTACGACGTAGCTGAAGAACTGGAAATTGACCACAAAACAGTTTTGGCGCATTTGAAAAAAACTGGGTACACAAAAAAGCTCGACATTTGGGTACCTCACGAGCTCACTGAAAGAAACCTAATGAACCGTGTACTCATTTGTGATTCTTTATTACGACGTAATGAAACCGAACCATTTTTGAAGAAGCTGATAACTGGTGATGAAAAGTGGATCACGTATGACAAGAACGTGCGAAAAAGGTCGTGGTCAAAGGCCGGTCAGGCTTCACAGACTGTGGCGAAACCCGGGTTAACTCGCAACAAGGTGATGCTGTGTGTGTGGTGGGATTGGAAGGGCATTATTCATTATGAGCTGTTACCACCAGGCAGGACCATCGATTCTGAACTCTACTGCGAACAACTGATGAGATTAAAGCAAGAACTTGAAAGAAAGCGGCCGGAATTAATCAACAGAAGGGGTGTGGTTTTTCATCATGATAACGCTAGACCTCACACATCTTTAGCCACCCAACAAAAATTAAGAGAGTTTGGCTGGGAGGTGTTAATGCATCCGCCGTATAGTCCTGACCTTGCACCTTCAGATTTCCACCTGTTTCGGTCTCTTCAGAATTCTTTAGGCAGTGTCAGGTTAACATCACGAGAGGACTGCCAAAACCACTTGTCGCGGTATTTTGACCAGAAGTCCCAAAATTTCTATAGCAATGGGATCATGTCCCTACCTACAAGATGGCAAAAAGTTATCGAACAAAATGGTACCTACATAGTTTAGTTAAATGTAAATAAACTTTATTAAAAAATGTTTTGAATTTTCTTAAAAAATGCGAAGAAACTTTTTCCCCAACCTATTAGACCATTTATCTGGAATGGAGGGTGAATTTTCCAACTAGGCGTGGATGAACAAAATCCAACACTATGACCAAAATGGAAAAAACCCCCTCCCCCCTCCCCCAAAGCTCAAGGGCTAGGGGCGGGGATTTTTGATATGTTCACCTCCTAACTATATGGTCCAAACAAAGTTGCGTAGTCAAAAATTGTGTTCCAAGACTTTCCCTCTATACCTTATTTTGAGCATTCGTTGACTGGGCTAATAAAAACAATACGAATTACGTTTAGATACAGTTTTTTTTCATTTTTAAACGAAAGATAAAGTTAAAATTGAGGTATTGTAGCCATGCAACGCCGACATTTGACGAGGGCGGAGATGTTACGAGCTGTGGGAATGCTGGAAGCTGGATCTGTTCAGCGTAATGTTGCTGAGGCCATAGGGACCCATCAAAGTGTAATTTCAAGATTGTGGACACGCTATCGTGCCACAGGTGAAGTAGCGGAGAGGCACCGGGGGCCAAGTCGCATCACTACCCCCAGACAAGACCGATTTTTGCAAATTACTGCGCGAGCACAACCAAATGCAACGGCGACTCAATTGGTCCAAAGGCTCCGAGTGGAACACCAAGTGCTTGTGAGTGACCAAACTGTAAGAAGGCGACTGCATGAAAGCAATCTGCGCTCTCGTAGACCACTCCGGGTCCCACCTTTACGGAGAGGCAATCGTGGACGACGATTAGAATGGGTTCGGAACCACGTGGACTGGTGCCGTGAGCAATGGTCCAATGTGCTGTTTACGGATGAATCCAGGTTCGGCTTCCATCCAGATTCACGAAGGACGCGTGTTTGGCGAGTTCCTGGACGATGGAGCCTTCCCAGAACCCTCGGAAGTTCACCCATACCAAGGAGGAACAATTATTATGGTTTGGGCAGGAATTCGTCTTGGAGGACGGACGGATCTCGTTTGGGTGCGGGGCAATATGACGGCAGAACGATACGTCCAACAGGTGCTGGGGCCCGTATTCTTGCCCCACAGAACACAAATGGGGCAAGATTTCCCGCTCATGCACGACAATGCCGGGGCACACACGGCGAGAACGGTAGCAGCTTGGTTACATACACATAATGTTAGGGCCTTAGACTGGCCTGCTCAATCGCCAGATCTAAATCCCATTGAGCATGCGTGGGATATGCTGCAAAGAAGAGCTCTGAAGGAAGTTCCTGAAAATCTGGCTACAGAAGATCAACTTTTTGCGCACCTTGTTCTGAGCATGCCGAATCGTTGCCGATGTGTTATGAACATCATGGGCGCGCTTTCTCAGACTACTAACTTCAAGTTTATAAACAAAAATTTAATGATTTTTCTATTTTTTTCAGTTTTTACTCACAAATTAAAAGTTCATTCATATACGGTTTCCGTCTATGCTTCATTTTTTTTCCATAAAATCCTGAAATTTTAATCTATACCTAAACCATTATTAAAAAATGGTAGAATATTAAATAACGTATCTTTTAAATATATACATGTCATATAAATAATTAACACATGTAACGGCGCGGTGGGGTCGTCGGCGGGCACAGCAAATGAGACTCACTTAGTTCAATTAAACGTATAATAAGTTTACGACACAAACATTACAGTGCATAGTTCTTACGCTAGATACACAGAATCTAGGGCTCGCGTACATTAGAGTTCGCTCGGCAAGTGAGCGTGCGCACTCGGTGGTTGCGTTGGGCCGACTGCCTGCGCGAGCGAGGCGCCGCGCCGTGCAAAATGGCGTGGGCGAGGCGCTAACCTTGTAGCAGCGACATCACCAGTTTTTCGTTACGGCGCTACACACTCCCCCTCTAGTTCGAATATGGCGCCCTCGCATTCGGGCTAGCAATCATATCTACGGGGTCGACCACGTCTGCGTTTTTCCCTAACCGGGACCTCAACGTCACCGATGAACGGTGTCAGATCGGCGACATGGTAGCGTCCAACGTGCTCACCCCTGACGGTTCCCTCTAACACATAGGTTGTGGGACTTACAACTTCTCGTATACGATACGGACCATCCCTACGAGGTATAAACTTAGGAGTCTGTCCTTGGCCGGCATCATTTGTCCCCTGTGTCTTCAACAATACAAGATCACCTACCTTGTAATCGGGGGGTGGGCGTCTACCTTCATCTGCATACTTCTTCTGCACGGTCTGAGCGCGTTCGTTGACATCTCTAGCGTCGAGCAATACCGTCGACAACTTACGCAGGTAAGGGGTAATGTTCGGCACGAAATTATCGCTATCCACGATGGTTTTCATGTCTGCCACGACATCTGAAGGTGCGCGTAGCTCTCTCCCGAAGGTAAGAAAAGCTGGTGAAAATCCAGTACTCGCTGTGACAGCGGAGTTCATGGCAAACCTTATGGCTGCAAGATGAGCGTCCCATGACGTATGATCTCTCCCTACCAAGATAGCCAACTGAGGCTTCAAGTCCCGATTTTTCCGTTCTACGGGGTTAGCTTCAGGATGATAAAGTGGTGTCAAGGACTGTTTAATGCCCATCACATGACACGCCTGCTGCATCACCTCAGCAACGAATTGCACTCCGTTGTCGCTAATCATCCTGCGCGGGACTCCGAACCTCAGGAACACTTCGGCAATCAAAACTTCAGCGCACTCCACGCTGGTGGCGCTCTCTAGCGCGAATAGCTCAACCCAATGGGAGCAAGTATCCTCCAGTATTAAGATCCACCGGTTCCCTTTCGACGTCTTCGGGAGTGGACCGAATAGATCGACAGCCACCACTTCGAATCGTCGGGTAGGAGCCGGGGTTTGCAGAAGTCCAGCTGGCTTCCGGTTGTCAATTTTGTATCGCTGGCAAGCTGTGCAGCGTTTAATGTATTCTGTGATGAAACTTCTCATACCTGACCAGAAGTATCGAGCTCTGATGCGTTGTAGGGTTCGTTCCACTCCGAAGTGACCTGCTGTAGGAGCGTCGTGAAAATCTGCCAGCACGGTCTCCCTTTCGTGCTTTGGCACGACGAGACAGGCGGAATCCGCGTCCTCAGATTCAGGTGCACACCTGTACAACACACCATCCGATATCAGGTATCCTCTCTCTGACCAACCCCTCCCCCTAAAGGGATCGTCAGGTGCCTCCAATTCCTCGATAATCTTCTTCAGCTCGGGGTCTTTGAGCTGGTTAGAGCGCACGTCATCGGGTTTCCTGTGTGGTATATCTACTGACACTAAGCATACCTCGCAACCGCCTGGGTTCTCATCGCAACAGGGCGGGCGGCTTAGAGCGTCAGCAATCACGTTCGCTTTTCCAGGAGTGTACTCGATCTGGAGGTCGTAAGCCTGGAGAGTAAGTGCCCATCTGGCGAGACGGCCTGTAGGCGACTTGAGGCTCATCAACCATCGTAGTGGCTGATGGTCGGACTTGACTACTACCTTGGATCCTTCGATGTACCCCCTGAACTTCGTAACAGCCCACACGACAGCAAGGGCCTCCCGTTCAGTGGTTGTATAGTTGCGCTCAGCTGCCTCTAGTAGCCGGCTGGCGTACTCTATCGGTCTTTCATCGGGGCCCTCCCCCTGCATCAAAACTGCGCCGAGACAGTAGCCACTGCTATCTGTGCGGAGGGAGAAGGGCTTACCTTCGTCAGCTTGGCGTAAGATGGGAGCAGTGACCAAGAGCTCTTTAATACGCTCGAAAGCAGCTTGCTGTTCCTCATGCCATCTCCAGGTGCCGTTCTTCTTTAGAAGGTCAGTTAAAGGCTTAGCAATTGCAGCGTAGTTCGGTACGAAGCGCCGGAACCAACTGGAAGTAGCTAAAAAACCCTTAAGCTGCCTTACGGTCTTCGGGGAGGGCATGTCAGCAATGGCTGAAGTCTTACCTGGGTCAACTTGCAGGCCGCCAGGGACGATTATGTGACCAAGGAACTTGACTGAATCTCGGGCGAAACAGCTCTTCTTACGGTTGATACGCAAGTTAAACTTTTCAAGTCTGTCAAAAACTGCTCCGAGATCCTCGATATGACCTTCGAAAGTTTCCGAGAGGATGATGAGATCGTCCAGGTACCCTAAAATGGTGACAGGTCTGCATCCTTGAGGGTCTGAATGTGCACTGGAACTGTCAATCATCTTCTCTGGAACAGGCACATTTAAGTTTGACTTGAAACGATCTATCAGTCGTTGAAATGTGGCACCTGAGTTCCGTAGGCCCATCGGCATCCTCTTAAACCTGTAGGTGCCGGACGGAGTCACAAAAGCGGTTTTGTCGCGATCTTCTTCTGCGACACAAACCTGGAAGTAGCCGGAGTGGAGATCAAGCGTAGTCATGTAGCTGGTCGTCTTCGCCGCATGAAGCACGTCTTCTATGCGCGGGAGCGGGTACCGATCCGGTTCTGTCACCGCGTTCAGCTTCCGGTAGTCCACACACAGGCGGACTCCGCCATCCTTCTTCGCTACTAAGACTACGTTGGCAGCCCAAGGCGATTCACACTCCTCTATAACATCAGCGCGTAGCAGCTTCTCAAGTTCACCATCCAACAACTGTTTCTTACCTTGCGACATTCTATAGGGAGGTGAAGCGGTCGGTTCCTGCTTCTCGTCAACCCGAATGTGATGAGTGGCATACGTTGTTGGGGGTCCTTCGGTGGCGAAGCGCTCAGCTCTGCTTAATATGAGCTGGTTAAGCTGTGTTCTTTGGGCTGGTGTCAGTTTCGTACCTTCTTCCTCTCTCAGCTCTAGGCCGGTGGTATCGACTTGCATCAACCCTGCGCCACTGGTAGATGTCAGGCTGTATGTTTTTACGAACTCAAACATCTGCCCAGGGGCATCGCTAAAGAACCAACGGTTACGTTGAAGGTCCATCAATATACCTGCTTTAGCGATGAAATCTTGTCCTAGAAGCGTCCTATTGCTCGCTTCTGGTATCACTAGGAAAGAAGTGGGGATAACACGATTCTGAATCGTAACGTTTGTATCACATGATAATAATTCACGTACCTGCTGCGTTCCGTCGGCGAGACTTAGACTTCTCCGCGTTTGTGTGAAGGTGGCGCCACTGTCGAGGAGGATTTTATATAATCCGGGACTAGCGAGGCTCTCAGTAGCACCTGTATCTAACACTGCCACACCTACTACAGACACGACTTCTATTTTTACTGTGGGATGCGAAAACTCGAAATTTTGGGTTATGGCACTTTGGAAACTCACCTTGTCGGCGGATGTACCTTTACACTTCGGACACTTAGACCTTATTACCCCTTGTTGACCGCAGCCGTAACAAGACACTGGCGCGTTATCTTCCTTTCGGGCGTTGTCTTCCTTCCGGTCATCCGATTTCGTTTTGTTCCTACAGTCCTCTACAGAGTGGCCGAACTTTTTACAAAAAACGCAGCGTGGCCTAACCCGTTTCGTTGCGTTCGAATCGCTATTATTATTATTATTCGAACTAGAGTTGGGCGGTGTGTCGTGCGATTCGGTATTCTGAACCACAGACTTCGCGGGGTGGCTAGACTTATTGTCGCGGGGTGAATTAAATGATTTAGGTTCACTTACTCGCACTTCGCCCAGCGTCTCCTCCACGTACCTTGCGCGCTCGAGCAGGCAGTCGACACTACTAACGGAATCACGTGACACTCTTTTCCTTATTTTACGACTTAACAGTCCATAAACAATGTCTATCTCCATTATTTCTGGTACTTTGTACGGTAATCGAGATAAGCTCGCGCGCACTCGCGAAATATATGAGTCGGCACTATCACTGTCACTTTGTTCACGCGCGAAGATTTCTCGAAGTATCCGATGAGCGGGGCGCGGGGCGCCGTACATGAATCGGAGTCGGCGGATCGCGTCGTCCCAGGTCTCGACGGATGATTTTATGCCTTGCCACCATACTGCGGCCTCTCCTGTCAGCAGCATAGGCAGCCCTCGAAGTGCGTGTTCGTCCGACACGTTCGCGCACTCTTTATATACGAGCACGTTCTCGATGAAAGCTTCAGTGGCGTCTACGCCACGTGCGGCGCCGTCGAAACGGGCCGTGCACCGGGTGAAGTTGCCATGCATGCTGGCTGCTGGCGCTCCCGTGTGTGCTGCGACGTGATGACTCGTCGATCCCGATGCTTCATCCGATACTGGCGAGCTCGGTGTCGGTGTCATGACGCTTCTCATCGCGTTCGACAGAATTCGCGTGAGTTGCTCGTCGGTCATTGAAATCATGTGGACGCCTGGCGTCGGCGTGGATGTCTCCGCGTTGCTCATAACTGTGGGGTTTGCCACCGCGTGGCCGTCTTCGTCGCTGCTGGAATCTTCAGGGTTTTCTTTGGTCGCGCGCTGGCGGGTCGTCGGCGGCATATTCTCGTCGATAACGCTCGGCGGCAACCAAGTTCACCTGATGGTATCACGCACAGTAGCTGGTAGACGGTTGCGTGGTTTCTTTCGCGCTCGCGTTGTGCGAGCACGTGCCACGAGTTGGGCGCAATTTGTAACGGCGCGGTGGGGTCGTCGGCGGGCACAGCAAATGAGACTCACTTAGTTCAATTAAACGTATAATAAGTTTACGACACAAACATTACAGTGCATAGTTCTTACGCTAGATACACAGAATCTAGGGCTCGCGTACATTAGAGTTCGCTCGGCAAGTGAGCGTGCGCACTCGGTGGTTGCGTTGGGCCGACTGCCTGCGCGAGCGAGGCGCCGCGCCGTGCAAAATGGCGTGGGCGAGGCGCTAACCTTGTAGCAGCGACATCACCAGTTTTTCGTTACGGCGCTACACACATCATTGATAGTAATTCGCTTTTTTAAAAATATCCCTAGACCGTGTTGATGTGTGTATCTTTGGAGTAACAGCTTAAGATCGCTCTTCAACCTGCCGTTTAACCATTTCCGTAGTGGAGGTGGTTAACGGCAAAGTGAGTTTCTATAGTAGGTAACGACTGTCATAGATCTGCAAATGACAGCCGTAATCAACGGCTTTTAAGTGCTTTCTCAGGCACGGAGAAAACTCAGATTGTCACCCATCCATAAACCAACCTCGGCAAGCGCGGCTTGACATGGAAGATCGACCTGTGCGGCTGTCATTATTTAAAACCGAGCTTCTCATTCTCCTCCTCTGCACCAAAATTTAATATGTTTCGAAAAAAACATTATTTGGTTATTTCTTAAACTGACATAATAGATCACACATAATTATCTCAGAACGCAGAACGGACTAATATTTCAGACTTGGTGCCACAGTATTTTTTGTTCAGCTTAAAAATACCTATCCAACGACGTGTTACATGTTGCTATTGGAGGGTGGGCCCAAAAATTGCATCATCTTTAAAAATTTGCCCAACAATTACCTACAGAAGCCACAAAACTAATTATCTAAAGATTCAAATGACCATTTTTTTCGACAACATCTGGCCCGGGTAACGGACAATACATGCAACACTGCTAAGTGAGTACCCAGCTCAATACTTACACGCTTGTAAATAAGATTTTGCCTGTATAACCCGTGTCATTGAAGAAAGGAATCGAAAATGGCGGTGTTTATCATGTTCTCTCGCTCGCACACTACTGCCGTCGTCTATAGTCACTCCCGCGCGTAGCGTAAGCAGAAAAAAAATATTCTTGATGTCTTGACGCGCTCAGTGATCCTTTTTACGAATATTTGCTATAGGTAGTTTTCTGTTATTTTTCCGTTGTTACCTGTTTGTTAAGTTTGAGAAAATTATAGTGACCCAGTTTTGTATTTATTATTTTTAATTTGAACAAAAATTTTACTTGTTTTTTATGCTGACTACTATCTGTCAACGCAAGTACAAGCCGCCATTTTAGATTCCTTTCTTCAATGCACCGGCTTATAATAGTGAAAATAAAAAAAATACAGTTGAATCGAGAACCTCCTTTTTTGGGTTTGACGCATTTGGTGCACTTCTCAACTTGAACACCATGCTCAAATGGTGAACTTAGCAACTGGTGCACTTCTCATATGGTAGACTTCGCAACTGGTGCACTTCTCAATTGGTGCACTTCGCAAAAGGAGCACTTTTTAAGATGAGTGGAGATTTGGAAAAATTGTCTAAAAATTAAAGAATCTTTGGTTTTGTTGGGTAATTTTCTTAAAAATACAATCAACAAAAAATAATTTAATTTTTTTTTTTTTAATTTTTTTTTTTTTAATAAAAATTATATTATGTAGAGTTTAAAATTATTTTTTGTTGATTGTATTTTTAAGAAAATTACCCAACAAAACCAAAGATTCTTTAATTTTTAGACAATTTTTCCCAATCTCCACTCATCTTAAAAAGTGCTCCTTTTGCGAAGTGCACCAACTGAAAAGTGCACCAATTGCGAAGTGTACCATAATATGAGAAGTGCACCAGTTGCTAAGTTCACCATTTGAGCATGGTGTACAAGTTGAGAAGTGCACCAAATGCGTCAAACCCCTTTTTTTTAGGTCGGTTAAAAAAGGTTTCGACAGCATTGTCACAACGCTGCATCCTGAGAATACTGCACTGCTGATCTTCGCGGGCTCTCCTCGTAGTTCCACATACGCAGTACCTATATCGAAGTAGCTTGATAATGGACACTATCTACAATAATCTCTCCATCATTTCTGAATCCTTTCAGTGAATTTGCCACCGACAAATTTGACAAAGCAAGTGTCTATATAGCAGAATTTCAAGAACAGACGTAACTCACAAATACTTGCGGATGATTTACTTGTTCCTTGTTCAGTGATAGGATAATACATCAATAAGACTAATCTCAGGTAAGTGGTATGTATGACACCCATTTGAGGGTAATTATTTCATTACATGTATTCGGTACTTATAAAAAAAACATTAACTTAAAAGATGTTAACTACACACGATGTAGTGCTGCTCACGGGAGAGAGTGGGCACAGCAGATGAAACGCTCAGTGACAAACACAGACAAAAAGTCAATATTTTATTTACACATTTGTTTTATTGACATACACAACTCGGTATATCTCCAGTTTGTTCATGACCGATTACTTAGTCTAAAAATTTTAATTTCATCCCTAATCAATGGAAGAAACATCTAATTTGTATAAAATACATGATTCTGATTGCTCGATCCTTTACCAAATTAAAGTACAAAACTACATTTATCTGCAATGAGATCCAGATCAATAACTGACGGTGACAGATGAGGGCGACTCTACTAACATTCACACGACACACACGCGCGCGTCACCGCGCCCCGTCCACACGCAACACATCTCAAGACGACTCGCCGGCGTACAGGGACATTGTTACAAATTTATAAGCTCTGTAATTATATTTACTCATTATTTCTAGTGTTCAGTACGTAAGGTAAAATTTCGAGACAAATGTCATAATCGAATCTAATTTATCTGCAATAATACTCAGTGAATCTATAATCCATACTATATTATAATAAATTTACGCTAGAGCCGTCGAACGCGGCTATATCGCAACTGACAGTATTTTACCCTTAAAAAATCTTCTTAAAATGTTATCAATTACTTCCTTAAATTAATTATGTGGAATGAAATGACGTGCCCCCAGCGCGGCGAGGCGAGAGGCGCAGGGGACACTCATGACCGGTGACTTAACCTGCGGACAATAAGCTACGTTTTACAAAAGCTGGCATCTCATTTAAAACTACCACATTGGGCACAATACAATTTACAATTAAATAAAAACCTCACAAACTATTGAGAGATCGCCAAGATAGTATTTATCAGACGTGTCATCAAGAGGCAACAAATGCATTCTTCTATATCAGTGTTTACAAAGTGTGAATCGCGAAGAGTACAGGGAACGCGACATGCAATAACAAGCTTTAAATTTAAATGATAAAATGAATGAAATAGAAATGGAATTATAGAATTAAAATAATAATAAAATGAAAACAGCAGTAATGGCGGAGGGTAAGGAAACACTTCTGTATGATCAGCTCGAGCATAAGGTCCAAGAATGCTCACCTCACTATTGGACTGAGATGACTATCGGCAGGTACAGTTAATAGGGCTGGTGCCTCTGGTTGGCGCGGCCGCCGCCTCCGCCGCCGCCTCGCTGCTTGCCACCTTGGTACCCGGCTGTAACGTCACCTGTTTGTAACGCTAAACTCTATTTATTTGGTTCTAGATTATTTGTCAAGCTGTTGGGTAGGGAAAAATGTTATTATATTATCACTTTTAGAATATTTAATTAAACCATGCAATGACACTGACGCGAGTGTTTTTTTGGGAGAAATTTTAATAAATTAGTCAATACATAGGTAGATACAAAAATGTCAGTTTGGGTGCAAGACATGAGAGGCGCCTCGGTCGCACGACACCTACACGGGTCCAGTCTCCTTAGCAGGAAAGTGACATTATTAAGATTGAATAACATTAAGATGCACTTTGGATAGCCAACCAATTATTATTTACCAAGGGCCTGTTTCAGTGTCAAAAGGTAGGCACGATTCATCAGATATCTAACAAGATAAAAGAAGCTTATCAATACATTTATCTACAGGTGATGTGAAACAAGCCATAAACATTTGCAAGTTAATTTTGTCAGTGGTTATGGTTAATTTTGTACATCCGACGGTTCGTAAGCTTTGTGGCAGGTTAAGTGTCATGCGAACCGCCAGCGCAGTCCCCGGGGCGGCGCCCCCGGCCTCACACACACTACTCTACAGCGCGCGCGCGCGGCCAGCCCGGCATCAGCCGACCTGCCACGCGCGCGAGCTCTTCATGCCTCCTCCACGCTATTGCCACTGACAGGTGACCGACTCAGAGTACTGTTTTAAAAACTAACAGTGTTTGATAATCAACAGTGGAAGATTATGAATGTCATTCATTCGAATGGGAGCGGAGCGAGGCGTCGGCAAGGCCAGCTTGACGTAAGGTTTACCTTTAAGCCTCTTTTGCACTACATTAGTACCCATAAATATATTTGGATGAATAAGCACACAACAATATTGACATCTGATTGATACCAATAAAATTGTGCAAAAGCGACCTACGGCTCCCACATTGCTCAGTGCACATTATTGGACCTAGGTCGACAAGAGCATGGAGGCAGCGCAAGGAGTGGCGGAGTGCAGTACCTTTGCCGCGCGGAGCCGCGCGCGCGCCGTACCCGCCCTCGTACCCTCCGTACCCGCCGTAGTCTGCCCGCAACACACAAACATTAGTCCGCCTCCACCGCTCCGCCCGCCGCTCTGCTCGTGGCCGGAACGGTGGACGTCGCGGAGACTGGTTCGACGTATTCTAATTATTCTACAGGTCGATCGACCGGATGCCCGCCGCAGCGGGGACAGCCGGCCGACTTCGTCCCGTCGGAAGGGTAGCTCGTAAATCGTCTCGTGCTACATTTGTGGGCCGGGGCGGGAAACACGTCATTTTGTGTTGCTGGGCACTAATACGACGCATTCTACGCGGGCTAAGTGTTCTAAGAGACAGTACCTGTCAATGAATTAATCTAACAGATGAAGACCTACGAATGGGCACTCTCTCTCGTAAAGGAAACTGAGCAAAAAAAATAAAATAATAATAACGAGTACTTTATGTTGAATACATTAACGAGACGATTTAAGATCTACCTGGGATTGCCCGCAACACACGAGACCTTGACTCGGTGTGGTGCGAGCGCGTTGTGAGGAGACGCGTGCACAACCACACACCGAAACATTTAGACTTCAACTTGTTTATTTTCAGAAGGAATTTAGATCTCTCAGGTTTTACTTGTAATGAATTGTTATTTATTTTTCCAGTAAAATCTTGACAAGTGTAGTATCATAGTAGGTAATAAGAGTTGTATGTAGTAATGCAAAATAATGACACATGCAATTAGTAAAAACTATTTTGAAATTGTGAAAGTATGAAGCGTGTGGTGAGTCAGAAAGGGCAGGGGAGTGGACTAGGGTTACATATGGAAACACATTGAGAATTTTTGTAACAGTGCTTTATTCAAAAGCTTCATCATATCTTTATCACTTTCACAATGTCTCTCCATATTTACCCCATTTCCCAGATGTAGCATGTGGCGAGAGCGTCGAAAGGTAAAATTATTACCAAACAAAAAGTAAAGAAACTCGAGCAACATTGCTACATATGTCAAAAGTGGTATTACAAACGAACGCTTATAAACATAAGGCAGGTAACATACATATGTACAGAATATAGTTTATACCCGTTGAAACAATGATAAAGAGCGATAGCCGAATGGGCAACTGCACTACGATCTACACACGAGACCATGAAGCGGCTCCTCGTGGAAATAAACAAAATATGCAACTTAATATGATTTTAGCAAAGTTATATGAGATGATTAATCCTAGTTTTTCAAAATTTTGACAGAGCTGCGATTATATTCAGATTATACACTGTCGCCTCGACAACATTCACTACACATTATCTCGATAGAACATTAAATATATAGAAAAATAAATATTTTCCTACACACTAAATTAAATACCTAAGCTTCGCGTGATGTCGATCTCCTCGTAAAATAAACGTTCACTATAATGTAAATAGGCATATCTCGAGGACGGAGTCGCGCCTCGCTCGCAACGCTAACCTAGCGCCTTACTCTACTACGTTCACATCGTATCCTAGGATCAGGTAACATCAGTCGAGGTAATGTGTCGGTGAGCGGGCTAGCGGGGGCTCGCCACTATACTAGTACTGCTTGCCGCGTTTACCGTAATTGGGATATCCGGAGTAATCGTAACCGCCGTAGCCCCCGTAGCCGTCGTATCCGTAGCCGCCGTAGCCGTATCCGTCGTAGCCGCCGCCATAGCCCCCCTGTCCGTAGCCATAGCCCCCGTAGCCCCCGTTGCCCCAGGCGCCCTGGCCGCCGTACCCGCCGCGCCCGCGCCCGCCCCGCAGCCCGCGCCCTCCGCGGCCCCCGCGCCCGCCCATGCCTCCGGGGCCGTCCGGCTTGGGTGTCGCGCGCTTCACGTCGACCTGTATACACAACAATTATTTTATGTCACTGTTCCAATATCATGACTTCATACTTCATTATTCACCTGGTGAAGCTTTAAAGTGTATACTGACCTCCTTGCCAGCGATTGTCTGCTTGGGTGTCTTCAGCAGCTCATTGACCACCTGCTCGGACTCGAATGTTATGAAGCAGAATCCCTTCCTCTGGTTCTTAGTTTTGTCGAAAGGCATCTCAACTTCAATAATCTGCAAGAGAAATTGTATTTTAGCATACAGAGGTTGACAGTATTTCAATAAATTAATTATTATTGATTTAGTATATCAGTGGCCCGGATTCCTCTTCAGTACAGTCTAGAAGAAATTATCTCACCAAATCCGGATTTGTCATCATTTGACTTCAAATTATTTATGTTAATGAAAGCAAATCAAACTTACTGTTCCAAAATTACTGAAGAAGTTTTTGATTTCATCATCTGATATTTCACTGCTGAGCCCACCAACAAATATCTTTCCATGTCTAGCCTTGGCCTTCTTAGGATCCACTTTCTTGTTGTTGATTGTATGCTCTCCGGCCGCCATCACTTTGTCTATGGAATCTGGTGCCTTGAAGACAATGAAGGCAAATCCTCGTGATCGCCCAGTGTTTGGATCAGTCTTGACATTGATGCTTTCAATCTCACCGTAAGCACTGAAGTGGTCACGTAATTCCTCTGTAAATAGAAAAAGAAATAAACTTTAAGATGTATATATTTAAAGATGGAATAAAAGTGAAAAATATAAAAATTCTCAGAAATGTGGGTATAAGCTTTCTTCAATGTTTAGTCAGAAGCAGAACTGAATTGAGTCATCATGATAAAAGACCTTGATTGGACTGTTTTTGAAACCACACGCCAACTTATGACATGCTAACTATATTAATAAATACCACCACATAGGTAAGACTACAGGAAAAATAACAAAATACACTTACTGTCTGTGGTCTCCCAGCTCAAGCCCCCAACAAAAAGTTTTCTGTGGACATTGTAAAGTAAAAGATTAAAACATGAAGAAATAGACAATTTAGACTTGTGTCTCGATTTAGAAACTGACTTAAAAATTACAATTTATTGATTAACACTATGCAGTACTTGTTTACAGTACTTTACAGCTACTACTTTTTCAAAACAAACTCCAAGCACTGCAGCAAATCAAATTGACAACCTGTAAGTTACAAAAGTAAAGTCTGGAAATTTACATTACAATCAGGACAACGAAATATGAAACAAGATGTTACAGTCATATCGCAAGATTTGAAATTGGCAAAGGTGATGCAGGCCCAAAGTTAAGTGGCCGATACTAGTCAGTTTGGTCAGGTTTACTTTAGTGTGAGCCCAGCGGATATATACCATGACGTCCTTCGGCGGCAGCTGCGGCGGCGGCGCAGGCTCACACCTGCAGAGAGACACAGCGTTAGTAGCGCCCCAAACTGACCAACGCGCCGCGCCGCGAGGGCGACGACCCCTCACTGACGCACTCAGCGCTACCGATTTAAAATCTTGCAACTACCTACGTACGCTTTACCGCTAGCTTTGGAACCGCACAACACCGGCATTCACGAACCACAAATATGCTAACAAAGAACCAAACCAAAAATCGATAACTGAACCGAGCCGGTGTCGGGTGCAAAAGAGACGCGCAATTAAGACGCCATTTTACTTCATGCGGCTCGGAGATAATCTAAATTTTTATAATATGCCTGGAAATGTTCTGAAATAAAAACTACAACATCTGGGTCTTAACTTAAATCGTAGAGAATGCACTGTAAAGATGAAAATGTGAAATTTTGAAAAGATCATAACGATTGAAATAGATTAAGCGTTACGCCGCTAAGGATAATGGCAGAACGCCGCCATTGTGGCGGGCGTCGATAGACACTGCAAATTACCAAAATGCGTCTCCATGAGAGTCTGAATGATTAAAATAAGATTATACTAAGAATAAAGAAGTTACTAAACGCCTCCAAAGTATAAAACCAAACCAACTTTACCTGTCATCGTCGCGTCCAGGGGCTTCGGCACTATTATGTTCTTGTGTATCTCCGCCACCATTTTCTGCATTTCCATTTAGTTGATTATCAGTAACGTCTTGTGCAAAGTTGTCGTTATTGGCCATGACTAATGTTTAGGCTAAAATTAATAATAAACTTAAACCTAAGGTCCTCACGCGACCTTTAACTCCGAATGCTAAATGCAGAAGAAAGAAAGGAAATGCGTGATGAGTCGGCGCGAAACAGTTGTTATGTTGGCTAACTGCAAACAGACGCGGTTTTTTTTGCAAACAATTTATCCCTTCCACAGTGAACGACCAATCAGAAGACAGTAGTGGAAAGAGGTCAATGGCGTTCATCCCGTTAGTGATAAAGACAACAATATGACTTGCGTGAGATGGACAGGGACAAAACATTTTACAATTCATGAACTGATCGATACCCACTGCCAACATTCAGACAGAATACTTGGCGCGTTTTTTTTTTATTAGATATTCTAACATATGGCAACGCACAAATATTGAACAGCTTAAAAAATCGTTTTATTTAAGTGATTTTCTAACTTTTTATTTTAGCATTATTTATTGGTAACAGAAATGAAAACATTATTTTTTATACATAGGAAGAAAACAATAAATAATGTTTTCTTCCTATGTATCAACAGTGCGACATAGGGGCGTTGCTACCGCCATATTAGCAATGACATGGAGGATAATTATCATACCAGACCGAGTCAGGTGCGAGCTGAGTCCCGAAAAGGAGACGGACAAACCACGGATTCAAAATTTCTCGAACATTTTATGGCCATGCTACACTGTGAGACTGACGGGGCCCCCTCTCTAGAGGGCCAAAGCCTGCCGGGGTCGCGGGACTTATACCATTACCGTGACCCCGGAACATAAAGGGCTATTGAAGGACACCGTGGATTTTAGTCAGTACAAGTCTGACAGTCCCTCCCGCCCTGCCCGGGGTGGGAGGACTCATTTGATGATTTTACCACGAAAAAAAAAAAAAAAAAAAATTGCTACACTGTGAGGCCTGCGGGGCTATTGCGTATCTCGGTGTCTATGTGGTGATAATCAAATAGCTGTCAAAAGGTAAATTTCGTATTGCCTTTTGCATTTGCAATGAAACTGATGAATGTGAATTCGGATTATTGACGAATTTATGTGTTAACGTCACACATTCATCAGTCGGAATTATGAAAATGGGAATAATGATCAATCGGAGTTTTTGTACTTATTAGGAATTTTGAACTATTCGGAATTACGAAATTCGGAATTTTGAAATTCGTATTTATGAATTTCGGAATAAAGTTTTTCGTATTATCATCGTAGTGTATCCTATATACGAAACACCCGAGTCAAAAATCTATCTATTTCGAGTAAAATATTTACTCTGCTCCCGTTTTGTACCAATGTGTACCAACCTACCAACAAAGCCCAGACGATGTTTTGGCTAGGTATCGAACATGATGGAAAATAAAGAGAAACATGTGCAATAAAAGTGTACAGGATATGTATCATAATAAAGTACTCTGTGATATGTATGGAAAAATTACTAACGCCAAACCTTAATCTGCTACTTTATTTTTCGAAGACCACTGTAAGCCCCCATTCGCACGAACTCTTTGTTGAAAAAGCGCTGAGTTGGAACAAAACGATAAATTGAACTTAAATGGCACTGCTTAGCAGTTAAAATAAAATACAGCTCGAAAAAAAACAACCACGTTTTAAAAGAGCTGACGTGTGAACAGATTTGCTGCGGACTCTGCCTGCTGGAGGCCCTGACTGCTGGAGGCCTCTACCTACTACAACCTGCCTGCTGCAAACATTGCCTGCTGGAGGCCCCTTGCTGGAGGTCATTACCAAGGCCTAACCTTCTGTGCGTGACTGTAAACTGTGTAGTGCTGTGTTTTTATCTTTCCTGTATTTTTTATTCTAAAATACAGATAGTGGGAATGCATTTGGTCGACTTCGGCGCTTTTTTAGCGCCCCGCCGCGAAATTAGCATATTGGTTTATAATTTTGAGAACCTATGTCATAGGCTCTTTAGACAAAAATACTAGACAGGTGCAACGGGTTTCGCATAAACAAAGCAATAATGTTGTATAATTTAACAATAAGTAAGCCTGATGGAAAGGGTGGAAGTAATTTTATAAACAACTAGCACTCCGTCCGCAACTTCATCCGAGCGAATTTCGAAGTTTGCCTATGTGAATTCTACTCTCGGTCACTCTCTTTTTGGAAATTATAAATCAAAGTGCCGCGTTTTAAAAGCGCTGACGTGTGAACAGTTATGGGAATGCATTAATTGTTCTATTTCGGCGCTTTTTAAAGCCAGAAAAAAGGGTTCGTGCGAATAGGGCTATAGTAAAATTATTTAAAGATGAAAATAGAAACTAAAAAAATACGTGATTGTATTGTATGAATTTACGATATAATAATTTTCATTATGATCTCGTTCTACACAGCTGAAAACAAAATAAAGGATAATAAATTATGTGAAAATAAAGTTTTTTTGCGGGCGGCAACACTTCTCCAAAATTGACACCCGAACGGTGAGGTAGGCTCTTTTTCTGTTTTCAGTTCTTATTTATCGTAAAAATTACGCCAATTTCTTGATAATTTGTTGCCGATTACGCCACTTTAATGCCTAAATTTTACTGAGGTAAGTGCTATTGAATGATTATTGAATTAAAAACTACGGAATCTCTGTATTTTGATTGTCGGCAGACGTATTCCTTTTTAAAGGTTAATGCCCAATATTTTTGTGTTTTACTAATTAAATGCATGATATCGTATTATCTGTGCACGCAATATATTATTTTCATATTTTCTTCGCAAAGTAAAAACATTTGGTTACTAGAACATATCTAGGGTAACAAAAGAAGCTGATAGCTAAGGTCGGAGTCGCCATGCGTGCTTTGACAAGACGATTTCAATATTAATCTTGCCCATGTCTCTAGTGATGATTATATTGAGTTATTGTTTACATATCGTGTAATGCACGTACGTACGACACTCGCGATACTATCTGTCACTAGTTTACTACAGATGCAATTTTACGCTGTTCAGATTGAATGTGTGCTGTTCAGGTTGCAGCTTTTAGTAATCATCGCAAGATTATAGTGAGACTCACTGATCATGATCAGTATTACACTTTAATATTCTGTTTACAAATTGGTTGAATAGAAATTGTATGGACATTGTATCAATTGTTGTCAGTGTGTGGCAATAATGATAATTATGAAGGTAATCCTATCAACTTTTAGATTTAACGTAAGTAAATGTTGTTTTGCAGATATAATTATTTTCAATTAGTGTATTCTTGTGACTATTATTTTCATATTGGTAGGTAAATACACTAAAAGTGTGTTACCTATTGTGTGTTTAGGATTATTTCCAGTTGTCACAATCTAATTCACAGCTGGTTATGTTTCTAGCACCTACTTGTTAGCTTTGCTGGAACAATAGAATAGATAGGTTTAATTAATAAAACTTTGAGTTACAGTTAAACCTATAATCAATTTACAACATTATTTTTAGTAAAGGTTTGGAAAACCTGAATATAGTTTGGTCAGAATCAGTAACTCAATTTATTCCAATAATATTCACACCGTGTTATATTTTGTTCCAAAAATATTTTAATTAAATTTTATCACCAGTTAATTACAATACAATCAATGTATAGCTAGGTACCTATTGCCAAACTATTATAAATGAGTGTACGACCCAGGAGGTGCGGTTTGAGCGGGTGTAAGGTGCCTCGCCGGGAAATCTTTTTTGCACAGACATGGTTTTTCATGATTCTGGTTTATATTTTTGTAAATACATGCTTTACACTAAAATACTAGACAGGTGCATCGAATTTCGCATTTTTTTTTGGTGCATCTGGGTTTCGCATAAACAAAAATTAATGTTGTTTAATTTAACACTAAGTAAACCGGATAGAAAGGGTAGAAATAATTTTAAAATTAAATTAACTAGGAGTCCATCTGCAAATTCATCCATGCAAACTTCGAACTTTGCCTCATGTGAATTTCTACTCCCGGTCACTCTATGGGATGCTTTTGGAAAATCTAAATCATTATCCAAAAACAATTCTATCAACCCCGAAAACAGTGGCGGTTCCTTCATACAAGCCCAAAAGCCCGGCATGCCTTATTAAAAATGCTCGACAGAGAATCATAATCAAACCCGAACTATTTAAAAGTTCGCGCGCTTAATTGTTATCAAAATAACACAAACTATCCACGCCACACACTTTAAGCGGGCTCCACATTCGCGCCGCGAACACCTGTCAAATTCGCGCAAGTAAATTTGCCGCGAAGTCGTCGCGAACAACATGTCCTTCCACATTCGCAATCATTCACAGTTTAGTTCGCGCGCTCGTCGAGAATGGACGTCGATTTAGGCACTGCTATCGCTGTGACGCTATGCGCTTTGGCTCTTACAGTAATTACGTGTATACAAAAGATAAAAAAAATGGAGAAGACGAAGATGGTGATGACTTTTTTTATAAGTCCTTATAGCTGGACATAAGACTTTCTTTTTTTTTAATTCAGTCATTTCTATATTCATAAGTTCCTGTATTCGCATCCATGCATCATATACCTTCGTTTTTTCTTTTTTATGTTTGGGATCCCATAAAATGGGTTCAGCTTCAGCATGGAAGCACTCGATCAATAAGAGTTCCAGTTCGTTCGTCCAATTGACGCTCATTTTGGCGCAAACGTAAACAAATCCAAATGAGCGCGACCTCACGGCACGGAGTCTCGCTCGCGCGATACTGAATTTACGCGCGAGTGTGGATGCGCTTGCGTTCACGGGAAGTTCGCGCTTCGCAAACCCTTTGAAGCGGGCGCAAATACCGACACTGAACGGGGAACAAGGCGCGAACAGGTGCGAAGCCCGCGAAGGGGCGCGAAAGCCATCCACATTCACGGTTCGCGGCGTTCGCGGGTGTTCGCGGCGCGAATGTGGAGCCCGCTTTACATCGCAATTGTTCGCGCGCAGTTTCGTATTTGCAACATCTATATATAGCTATCTCGCTTACACGTACCGGCTTTTACCGGGCTTTCAAATACTATCTCTGTCCCTTTCGCGCCTAAAGCGTTGTGCCGTATAACGAGTTAGAACCTTGTGCGTCTACAAATCGATCAGTATGGAAGATTTAAGCCGTGCATGCGTATGAAGTTGCACGCGTATGCGTGACCTTTGCACTGTTACTCTGCGTAAGTCTAAGTAGCTCACTTCAGTTTCATTTGCTTGAGTGGGGAGAGCTTTGTTGTTAAAGTTTTTTGTGTGTTTTGTTAGATTTTCTCAGTGATACAATTGTTTTGGTGACTTACCTGCAACAATGGAGGTAATTGTACCTTGTGAGGATTTAAAATGCGTTCAAGTTTTGATTGGCGAAGATAAGGTAAAATCTTTAAACTTTGCTCAGAAAAAAAAAACAGTTTATTTCTTCCCGACGCCGACGCCTAATCTGTGTATTTCTCAGACTAGTAAATCGCATAAAAGAATATTTCATAAGTGTATAAATCATGCAATAGAATTCAAGAGGTTAGTTTATTTATTTCAGCCCTTCAGGCTTTGTGTAATTTTTTTAGTAATAGTACAAAACGATATACAAAACGAGCTGCTTTTTATGATACTCATTGCAGCAAAAAATTCGTTGGACATACATGTCGCGAGTCGTAAACACGGTTTTTGAACAAAAAAGTAAACTTATTGAGTTGTTTTCTGATCTGTGCGACAACCCACAGAACTGGGACGGGGATACGATTTTAGCTATTGAAAAACAGTTGTTGGTAGAATTAAAACGATCACCAACATTTTACTCTGATGTAATTACCTAAATCATTTCTTAAGAAAGATAGACGATTCCAATTAGAATATAAATAATTTATTTAAATTCCTTATTACATTCTATCTAGCTATTTTTTAACTTTCGTTTTGTAACTTTCTGTTTTGTTTTTTTTTTGTCTGTAACCTGTTAGTCCTGTTACAAAACAAGCAACTAGGTACTTACCATAACTTTGAATTCACTTTTAATTTATTGTACCTAACCAGTAGTATACGAGAAAATTGCGATGATACATACGTAGGTACCTACATACTCAGTCGAAAACTGAACTTTCTTTTTTTGAAATCGGTTTAAATTTTATTGGGCTTGCCTTATTTTGAAACCCTAGGCCCGCCACTGCCCGAAAACAACTCCATAAGGGTCGAATTTCGCAAAATCCCATCTTAATGAGCACCTTACGTCCTAAAAAGAAACCCCATGCAAAATTTATAACTTCTAGCACTTGTTGACCTAGACTCTCTTGAGCCAAAACCGCTAAACGCAGAAGTCTACATTTTGGACAGTAATTGCAGTTTACTATGTAGGTGGGTTGTAAGAAGGGATTTTGCGAAAGCCCCCCTCTAAGGGTGTGGAAAGGGGTGGCAACTTTTGTATGAAAAATCTTATGCCTTGGGTTTATAAATTTGAAACTTACCTCGAATATGAACATAAGTAAATAAAAAAGAGAAAGGCATCATTAATTTTTTTAAACTACCCTCCATTGGTGATCTAGACGATATTGAAATTTGTATGGGAAAATCATAACGCGAGGGCAGATCAATTCGAAAACCAGTATTTACATACTAGATAAAAAATAATCCAACACATGTTTTTGGATTTTTCGAAAATCGCCCCTCAAGTTGGTGAAAAGGGGTCATTCAAGTTTAAGGGTAGGACTTTAAGGCGTCTGGGCTAAGGATTGGTCTGGCAGCTTACAAAAGGTCTTGAAATAGTACCATGAGTATAAAAAATATATATATATATATATAATATATCATGTAAAATGTAG
The DNA here is from genome assembly GCA_950005045.1 of Agrotis exclamationis. Taxonomy (NCBI): domain Eukaryota; kingdom Metazoa; phylum Arthropoda; class Insecta; order Lepidoptera; family Noctuidae; genus Agrotis; species Agrotis exclamationis. The sequence goes on from OX465426.1 coordinate 23,978,887, forward strand.
GCTTGCTAAAATGACGTAGTTGAGAAAGGTTTTTATCCACCTTTAGGTTGCGCTACCTGTGGACGGGCCCCGCTTTCGAGCTAGTGCGTACGCAGAAAACGCTAGAAATCCTCAAAATTTCAGCTTTGCTAAAATGACGTAGGTCTGGGGGCACTGGGATCTTGGTCTATATGAACACTTGTGTCATAATTATTTAATGTTTGTGTTTTGTTTATTTGAAAGATATTCTAATAACTTTAATTACTAAAATATAGCCTTATAAAAAAAAAATCAATTAATGGAGTATTTTTCAGTTTTGGGAGTGCTTGTTTAACAAAGCTTTATTTTTTGTTGACTGACAGGGCAGCGTATAGCAGAGGGCTGTTTTGGCGCACTGTGAACAACAGCGATGGTAATGGAGGCGTCCCCGTCCCCGCAGAGCGTCGGCCGCGAGTTCGTGCGGCAGTACTACACGCTGCTAAACAAGGCGCCCGCCCACCTGCACAGGTAACTTGATTATTATAATTTAAGCCTTTTATTCTAAATTGTGATTACAATATTTGTGACAAAAAATCAGGTTGTTGGTTTAAAAACAGGTTATAAGATGTCCCGCAATTCAGTGTGTCTCTTGACATAGACCTCCTCCAGATCTCTTCACTGTTTCCTTTCTTTCGCAACCCTAGTCCACTATGGTCCCAAGGTTAGATAGATGTTATCCTTCCATTGTGTCTTTTGTTGTCCCCGTTCTCTCTTCCCATCTCTTGGATACCATACGGTGCATCCACATCGCCGGTAACATTTGTAGCTCAACGTTTCCAAATGTTACTCGGTAACATCAGCCAACAAAATGTTATTTAATGTTACTAAGTGTTGACGTGTTACTGTAAGTCGAGTAACGTTGCTCAACATTCGGTAACAATGTTACCCCCATTATCTAACAATGTTACCGATTGTCGAGCAACGTTACTCGATTTACAGTAGCACGGCAACACTTACAGCTTGGCAAAAAACAGTAGAAAACCGGAAGTCGCCACTGTCCTCTCGCTACCAACACTTTGAATGATTTTATTTTATTTATTTTCACTTATTACGTTAGTTTTATGGCACAATAATAAATCTTACAAACCTGCGTCTTTGTTTACATCAAATATTTTAAAACGTTGTCAGCAAATAAAAATATTAGTTCCGTTTCAAGACGTTCTGGCCAAGCTGTAGTAACTTTTTGTTGTCGGATGTTACTGCGGTGTGGATGCACGGATAAGTAACAATCAACAAATAGTAACAAGGAGCCACAAAAGTTACCGAATGTTGCCGTGTTGCCTTTTGTTGCTCCACAAATGTTACCGGCGGCGGCGGTGTGGATGCACCGATACGCCTGCTTTTACCTTAATTACAACAATCAAATGTAGCGGCTAATGAACATCATGTAGGTGCTAATCATTTCAATCTTTTAGTGTTATTAACTCGTCTTCGTTCAATTTGTTCCCCATAAGCGGCAGAACAACCTCGTATTATTTTACGGTTTACAAAATAAATAAATCTTGTATCGTCATTGTTTGAAACCGGGTGGGCCTACGGAAAGGCGGGATCTAGGGGGCGCAGGTGGGACACCTGCCCCTGGCCAAAAAAAAACATACCGCCTAGCATCTATCTAGTACACATTGTCATTATTCATTAGATTTTAAAACACACAGTTGTTTTTCGAACAAGTCGTACAATAAATAGTAGTGTAAATTGTTCAGAAGGCGTAATAATTAATGTATGTGAGAGACCAAGTGTGAGTAGCTAATGGTTGAAGAACATAGTGTATGTGACTTCTGGTCAAAAGAAAAAATGCCACCCATTATACGCAACGGGCGTGTAAAATAAATGAGTGATTTTTAGTCAGTAAGAGTGAAAGTTTTTAACCGACTTCAAAAAAAGGAGGAGGTTCTCAATTCGTCGGAATCTTTTTTTTTTTTATGTATGTTCCCCGATTTCTCGAAGACGCCTGGACCGATTTGGAAAATTTTTCTTTTGTTTGAAAGGGTATACTTTCCAATTGGTCCCATGATCATCAGGTCAGGATATGATGATGGAATCCCAGGGAAATCGAGGGCAACCTTCAAATTTTATAGGCACATAGTACCATTTTCATATATTTTCTAAAGCTGTTCAAGTATTTGCATCTGATAATCATCATCTCAGGTGGATGAGCTGATGATGGAAGGTACAACTCCTCAACGGCTTGGAGTAGGCATCGACTGATTTAGTTTGTGTTCGCATATCTCTGGAACTACAAGTCCGATTTAAGTAATTCTTTTTTTGTTGTACTAAGTATTGTTCAACTTACGGAATACTGCAAGTTTCATCAAAATCGGTTCAGTAGTTCTTGAGATAGGGAATTTTATTAGCTTATTGTTTTTTCCAAAGTTCTCTTACAATCCATTTGAAAGGCTGGTATGGGGGGGGGGGGGGGCGCTACGATCAAGTTTTTGACCTGGTTCGATATTTCGATCCCAATCTTTCGATCCCAATCAATATATACAATCGTAATCTTAATTGCGTGGGTTAAGTTTCCCTTATTGTCAATTTGGCTTTAGTTGAAGCTACAGGAAAGGTACCTTGGCTTGTATACCTTTGATGCGAATGCCAATAAACTCTAAACCAAACAATATTACCTTAACAATCATCAATATTCTTGTAATTTAATAATTAAATAAAAGCTGGTAAGAAGTGGTTGCTTCTCTGTAGAAGATGCATGTATGCGGGTAGTGCTGCATTTGTATTTAATTCACAAGCATTTGATATGCTTTAGTGCTCATTCACTGTAATGGGATACCCTTAGAGGGCCAAAGCCAGCCGGTGTCGCGGGACTAACAAATACCGTGAACCCGAAACGTAAAGGGCTATTGAAGGATACCGTGGATTTTAGTCAGTATAAGTCTGACAGTCCCTCCGGCTATGCCCTGGGTGGGTGGAATCATTTGATGATTTTACCAAGAAAAAAAAAACTCCAGCCCAGTATTATACTAGCTTGTCGATAGAAGCCCAGAGCATTGTAAGAGCTGTACATGGGCTGTACAATAGCATAGACAGCTGTCAATATGCTAATAACGAGCTCTGTTAATTCTCTAAGATAGCTAAAAGATGGTTTATGGCTTAGTAACGACTATTTATAAATCTACAGTCAACTATTTCTATACAAAAAACATATTTCTTTTTAATTTTATAGGTTTTTTTCGCATTTCTTGGGAAGCTAATTATTTTGTTGTGGTTTTTCCACGGTGTGTCGTTGACCCCATGTCTGCTTGAGCCTGTAATGTCAGCCATAATCATTACTTGTGACATTCCATCGGCAGCTTGCCATGTTACCCTGGTAGTTCAGCTCAACATAACAATAGGCTGACTCACAATTTGATCGCGCTCTTTGATCATTCCTTACTCACACCGAGTCCGTGATGTAAGCGATTGTAACATAGACTATGATTGCATCGCCACGGAACATGTTCCCTGAATCCAAACTATCGCACGCTTTCTATGTATTTCCATTACTTTTTTCTTTTTTATTTGAATCTGTCGTTGAGACTGGGGATGTCACTTGTTTTCAGCCTCGTGTGCTGTTACTCCTACTCCATTCATTGCTAGTGCTAGAGATGGGTAGCTATAGCCATAACTAGCCAAATACCGGCTATGAGCAAAATAGCCACGGCTATGATATCCGTCAACACGATAGCTAGCTATCGGCTACTGGTTGGCTAGATAACTGACAGGTTATGATATAGCCGCGTAGCCGCTCGTAACCGCGTAGCCGCTCGTAGCCGCGTAGCCGCCACGGAGTATAGCTAACTGCTACGTTTTATAGCCGTCCCGGTATTCGGTAGCCGGGTAGCTAGAGTAGCCAAAATAGCCGATAGCTGTGTGCGCGCTCACTGCGCTACGCGTGTACGATCTTCATTGATATCGTCGGTCTTTTTCTCACAATATTCACAAAATAGATTAGACAAAGAAAGAGCATTATACTTAGTAATTTCGTTCGTTTAATGAACGAACTTATGAAATACGATGATTAGAAAGCTGGTTAGTTACCGTCAGGTTTAAAATAAATAAAAATTATAAATAAAATTATAAATAAATACAGTAGTATTTTGGTTATTGTGACCTCAGAGAGGAAATCATTTCTTTTTGATTAAGGATCGAATTCAGATCGGGCAGTTGATGTTGCGTTATTTAAGTCCTACCTAGCTACACCGGCGCCGCTTCGTTGCGCCGCTAGTTACTAAAGGCTATTGTTCAATAGCCAAGTAGCCAAATAGCTGGCTAGCTAGCTGGCTATTACACCACAAATAGCCGGTTAGCTAAGCTATTGAAATTTCGGCTAGTTACCCATCTCTAGCTAGTGCTAGCTTGTTTGTGTGTCGTGCAGGTCTTTTCTGGCAAATTAACTTGCACAGTTTTAAAAAGTCATAAATTTTTATTAATGTCGTCATGATTGAAATAGGTACATTGATAATTTACTTAAAGTTGTAGATAGAAATAAGTCGGCTACATCCACTCTAGCTGGGGCCATTTAAATGTAATCTACAGCAGGAATTTCAATAAAAAAAAGAAACTTATGTTTTACTGAGTAGTGGGATTGGAAGATTCGCCGCGGTAGGTCTGTGAGAACCCCGTTAGCTCGGTTGGAAATGAGCGTCGGATGTAGTGAATCCGAAGGTCGCGGGTTCGAATCCTGCACGCGGTTTGAATTTTTGCTTTCCAAAGAAAATGTTGGTGAGCAGTGATTGCATTGTGCTCACAGCTGCAGCGGCACAAGTCAGTGTGTTCACTTGTCCTACTTGAAGGTTGAAGTGACGAGGCGCGAGGTGACTCACAGAGCACGTGACTCGTTATCGCGCGGATTATGTCACTTTCTTTGTTTGTTGTTATTTGCGGCGCGGGTGACGTACCACTTACATAGTTGTATGTCACAGATATCTTTCTTTTAAATTGAATAACATGGGGAAATCCGCATGCATACGAAATACGGAAAAACTTTCTTAGAAACCTTTAGGTCTTTTTTGATTTTAACAATTTTGTCATAATTATTTTTTGGTCAAGTGTGAGTTGTCCCCAAAAATGAGTGAATGCGTGATATTTTTATTGTGTGGGTAGAAAAAAATCGGGACGACGGACGTTGGTCAAAAGCAAAATATTTTTTCATACAAATTGTATTGTTTGGAAAGTGAACCTATGTATAAGAGACATTGAGTGCAGTACCTGGCGGCCCGTCACTCTTGGTAATGTTAAAAAAAAAATTGTGATTGAATTAATTCACACATGCGACTGTTGCAGATTCTACAACAACTACTCGTCGTTCGTCCACGGAGGCCTGGACGCGCCCAACCGCGAGACCCTGCCCGTGGTCGGCCAGAAGCAGATCCACAACCGTATACAACAACTCAACTTCCGCGACTGCCATGCTAAGATCAGTCAGGTAATGTATTGACACTCACAACTCTTATTATCATTTACTCCTATTTCATCTTTTACCTTTTTTCCATAGTCTTACAAATATCCTCCTTCATACATCCACATTTTCCAAGTTACGTATAACTACCCTATAATAAGGAGCGACCCTGTTATAACCAACAAATAGGAACTGACTTCGAGCGAAATTTCTGGAATAGCCTTTAAACAGCTCACTAAACCAAAGAAAGCTTGCGGCGCCAGAGTGTAGATCTGTAGTTGGAGATGTTGATTGCAGGTGGACGCGCAGGCCACGCTGGGCAACGGTGTGGTGGTGCAGGTGACAGGTGAGCTCAGCAACGGCGGCGCGCCCATGAGGCGGTTCACGCAGACCTTCGTGCTGGCCGCGCAGTCGCCCAAGAAGTACTACGTGCACAACGATATCTTCCGCTACCAGGTACCCAACAATCACTAATGTTTAATGAAACACTCTCCAAAATTAATAGGTAGTGCTAACTAAGGGAGCTTACCTATGACAAGATTCGTACGATTTACTATTTCTACTAACTAAAAATGGAAATCGTCTTTGCTTGCTTGCATTCGTCGATACAATGATGCAATTCGATTGACTTGACGTCGTCGTGGCGAGCGTGTTTCGTTTTTTATCTACCCGTAGACAGCCGCATGTCGTAGTGGTAAGGATGATTTTCACTTGTAGTTGAAATCGGTCGAATTGCGTCGTATCGCATCATGGGGAAACTCCCTAACTGAGGTCTATCCTGCCCTCACACAGGCAGTATGTCGGGTGTCAGTGCCACGATGTAGTTAATTATCTCTATTTGTAGATATCAGGCGAGCATTCTCGAACGTATATGAACTTCACAACGTTAGTCATGAACTGATTTCATACATTATTGCCAATAGAGTGGCATTTGGCGAAAATGTAATATAGTATCGATACGTGTCGCAGGACATCGTGTTTTCCGACGAGGAGGGAGAAGGCTCGGGGCGCTCGGAGGGAGAGGAGGAGGAGGCGGCGGTGGGAGGCGCGGGCGGCGCCGGGTACTTCCCCGCGCCGCCACCCGCGCCCGCGTTCGCGGCCGCCGCCTTCCCCGCGCCGCCCGCGCCCCCGCACCTCAACGGCCACCCGCCGCTGGCCCCGCTCCCGCGCCCGCCCGCCCATGAGCCCGCGCCGCCCGCTGACGACGCAGCGCGACAGCTCGTCACTGCTATGCAAGGTACTACATCACATTCGTGTGAAGGATGATCATTTTATGTCGTAGCTATATCGTGAAATTGATCACTTCATGAGCAGCAACTATAAGCATTGTGCCATTTTTTTAAACACAATTAATGTACTATGGTGGATGGTAGGCCCCGAGTATCAAATGTATGTCATAATATGTATTATATAAAACTTAAGTGTATTACTTTGCTTAATAACAATGCTACCGGTTTTGTCTGGTCTTCTATCAAAACATAAGGGTGCGGTAAATCACAGGACAAGTGCCATTGCAAACTTGTTACAATTACCGGCACGGTTCTTGAGCGCTCGGCGATCCCCACTCTTAGTGGGGATCGCTTTGCACATCGTACACTTATCGACAAATGAAACGCACAATAAAACAAATAAAACGCACAAAACAACGAATCCCGAGTGGCGGCTATGACGCGATGCGCTACGGCACGCTACGCGGACCAATCACTACACTTTCCCCGCCCCCTTCCTCACTTCATCTACCAAAGGGACCTAATAACTTACTTCTGCGCAGGTGAAGGTTAGCGCTCAAGATCCATGCCGGTATCTGTGCTATACCTGCTTAAATTTTATTGGTCACGGGTCAGGTCACTATGTAGTCAAATCCATATTAATATCAGAAATGATAATTTCTAAATTAATTGTGAGAGTGAACTTTGACAATTTATACAAAGATTTGCTTGTAATGTGTGGTGGCATTGCAGGTCACACCTTAGGCGAGGCGTCTCCCGAGCCGCCGGTGGTGGCGGCCCCGCCCCCGCCGCCCGCGCCCGCGCCTGCGCCCGCTCCCGCTCCCGCGCCCGCGTCCCCCGAGGCCCCGCCCGCGCCCGAGCAGGAGCCGGCCCCAGAGCCCGAGCGCGAGCCCACTCCGCCGCCTCACCCGCGTTAGTACACTACGTATTATTTTTTTGTCTGCACCAATTTGCTTACGTATTACTTGAATGACCGGCTGGTTTAAAGATCGACTGTTGACTTCGCTTCGCCACGACCGACATGAGTTGCAACGCTATATTTAGAATAAAATAACACAGGCCTGCAATGGTTTTCCTCTTTGAAATCTGAGTAACTTTTTCTATAGTTTCAAATGTGCTGATTACGAGAAAAATAATAAAAAAATTCCATTACGTCAGGATTTTTTTATATTAAATATTTAAGATTTTGCTGAAAAATGACGGAGCGCATACATTTTAAAATTTATAAAACGTCATTAAATTACTTCAGCTTAATTTTTATTGCATTAAATTAGTGTATGGGGACATAGAAATTAATCGAAATCAGTAATTTGTCAATTACTACATTATGAGTATAAGTAATTCGCATTAACCATGCCGAAAACGGTTCATTTTGGCTTAATTTAGTAATAAGCTTACACAGGCCTGCAATGGTTTTCTCTTTGAAATCTGAGTAACGTTTTCTATAGTTTCAAATGTGCTGATTGCGAGAAAAATATTTAAAAAAATCCATTACGTCAGGATTTTTTTATATTGAATATTTAAGATTTTGCTGCGAAACGTCGGAGCGCCTACAGTTTTAAAATTTATAAAAGGTCATTAAATTACTTCAGCTTAATTTTGATTGCATTAAATTAGTGTAAGGGGACATAGAAATTAATCAAAATCAGTAATTTGTCAATTAGTACACAATGAGTATAAGTAATTCGCATTAACCATGTCTAAATCGGTTAATTTTGCCTTAATTTAGTAATAAGCTTATTAATACATAATAATTAGGTATTATAATAACCTAATAGTTATGAATATTTAGAAAAGGGTGTAATAAAGATAAACCAAAGGGTTTTTATATAAGTTCCCGCACTGATTTAGAAAATTAGCAGTTGAAGTGCGCATCTTGCAACATAAACTTTAAAGTTGATTAAATTCTCCGAATTGTTTTTGTTATATTTGCGCCAAAGATTTCACCAAGATTTTAAAAGAGTTTGAAGTCTGGTAAGTATCTAGGAAGATGGAATACTAGCATGATGGCGGACTATTGTTGGTTATTGAAGCGCGACGAACCAAACCAGAAATTTAAGCGGAAATGGCACAACCGAAGCTTCCAGAAAAAACGGACCAGGTTCCACAAATAAAATTTATATGTTATTTAGACTAGTATTATGTTGTTATTATATATTAGTAGTTTTTTAAGTTATAAGTAATGTACTTTTTTAAATATATATTTTTTTATGTGACAGGTTGTGTTTTTCTCCTATTTTCTATCTGTACCTTTTTTGAAAAATCTGGAGGTGATGGAGAAAATCTAAGTACATATTCGTAATTAACGCACCAAAATACCCTAAAATCAGCTATCAAATTCCTGAGAGGAAGTTATGACCCTCATTTTGCAGGCCTGTGTTATTAATAGATTTAAAAAATCTAAAAACCCATGTTTTTAAATGTCCTAAAAAGAAGAAAATAACCCTACGGGGCTGAGAGAGGGGCCACTCAAAACGTGGGGGCGTATATTATATAAGGGATTATTTATGGGATATATTTACATGACGTGAGATCGTAGGTGTAACTTGCAAAGATACGCCCCCACGTTTTGAGTGGCCCCTCTCTCAGCCCCGTAGGGTTATTTTCTTCTTTTTAGGACATTTAAAAACGTGGGTTTTTAGATTTTTTAAATCTATTAATTATTTGTATCATTGATCATCGGCTTTGAAGCTACCCTGAAAATTTCAGCCTGCTAGCTTATCGGGAAGTGCCTCAAAATTGAGTTGCAAAAGTCCAACCGGAACGACAAACAAACAAATAAACAAACAAACAAACAAGAAAAGTGAGTGTATAAAAACGTGGGAAAATCTTAAACTGCATTGTATTTTTTATAATTTCTGATTTCTGTATCAATCTCAAGTTGTGTGCGCCACATTCAGCAGCACATACACCAAGTTTATTGTCCTTTTCTTGTCGTTTGACTATTCTGTTAGGCACATTCCGAAGAAAATAATTTGGATGATTTACATTAGTTAGACTAAGACAACTCATTTTCTTTTTGTTTAAATTATGAGTAAAATTATTTGTACAATTATAAATGTGACATTCACAAGTAATACAGTTTCTAAAAAGTTGAAATTAGTCATAAATAAAGGTAAAAAAAAAGGTTTACTCTCATAAATCTACATAAAATTTTAATATGTGCGTTATCAAAACATAACTAACATACACGGTGTGTTACAGCGGTGGCTCCCGAGCCCAAGACGTACGCCAACCTGCTGAAGTCGGGCTCCGGGGCCGTGGCCGCGCGCACGTCCCCGCCCGCGTCCGCCCCCGCCCCCGCCCCCGCCCCCGCGCCCGCGCCCGCGCCGCACGAGCCGCGCCCGCGGGCTGCACGCACGTCGGCCGCGCCGCACGCGCCGCATGCCATGCACGCACCACACGCCATGCCGCCGCCAGGTACAACATTATATAATATAAAAATCAATTTCTATTCGTAAGTCTCGCTAAAATTCGAGAACGTCTATACCGATTTGGATAATTTTGGTTTAAAATAATTTTGGGAAGTCTAGGGACATTAAAAATATATTAGGAATATAGTAAAAGCAACAATTTCGATTTCGCTTAGTAACTATTCTTAGTATTTACACAGAATACTTAATAATAGTACTACAGAAATTTCACTTTCCAAAAACAATCAAACAAATGTAAAATCTATGTGCGATAGAATAGAGTACATTTTAACTGGCAGCCGCATCGCCCAGGTACTTTTATAATAGCCTAAACTTCCCGTGCGCAAGCAAAACTGTACTGAATTGCCACGCGCGAGAGTTATTTTTGGTTTACCTGACGCTAACGTCACATCAAGGTCAATTTGCTTGCCGCGCTCAATAGGGTTGAGACTTGCGAGTTTAGGAGGCACAGTTAGGTAGGTAGGTGTATTTTATGCATTTGTTAAATTACATTTTTTTACCATAAATGCAGGGACACGATATCGCAACCATAAGTAGCGATATCGATATAGTATCGGTATCGAAACAAAAGTATCAAATTGGTAATAGCATCGAAACGAAAGTATCGATATGAGTAAGTATCGAATGAATTTGGAGTTTCCCTACTACTTTTTTTTTAGCTTTGTAATGGTAGTCATCAAATGAGTCCTCCCACCCAGGGCAGGACGGGAGGGACTGTCAGACTTGTACTGACTCAAATCCACGGTGTCCTTCAATAGCCCTTTACGTCCCAGGGTCATGGTAATTTGATAAGTCCCTGGACCCCGTCAGGCTTTAGCCCTCTACAGGGGAGCCCCGTCATCATGCTGACGCTCTTTGAGGCGCGCGTGGAACATAACGCGCCGTCGACCCGGGCATGGTCATAACTATGCATCCCTTTCTTACGCCTTCACAATGCACAGAGACAAAAACAGTCTGTTGCTATTTTAGTTAAGGTTTCTATTGTTTTAGTTATTATTCTGAGGTTCAGAATAGCTATCTAAGTACGTTAAGCTGATGCGTTAAATTGGTATTTATGAGTTAGTTGTTATTTTATTTTTTATGGAATCGATACTTGATGCTAAGTACTGATATTAGTACTAGTATCGAAAGAAAGTATCGAATATCTGAATACTAGTATCGAATCAAAAAGTAGCGATATGAGTAAAGTATCGGATTTGATATCGTGTCCCTACATAAATGTTCCTCAAGGAATTTTCGTTATCAATTACTACATACTACATTATCGATAGGTTTCTATCGATAGGATTTTTTCAATTCCAAGCGCTGAGTAAACAGATGGTCTTACTTTTTTATACTTCATTATTTATTACATTATTGCTACTTTATGCATATTTCGGCGATATTTGCTTTTCTTCATATTTTATTATCTTTATTTTTACTTGTACGTAATCACACGGAACAAAAATAAATGAGATACGGAGCGCATGCGAAACGGGCGATGCGACGCGCGACAGCGACTGTTACGGCCACGACATCGTGGCCCCCGCATCTACTTGTATTTTCATACCTACATTGCGGAGTGCGCCAGGCCTGGTATTTATTTGTCGTTCAGAAATCAATTATTATATATGTAAAAGTGTGGCATATCAGCATACAGTTTATTGATTCTAAGGCTGTACGAAGTTTGCTGGGTCAGATGGTACATACAACATAAATAAGTAATCATTATGTATTTTGAGAAGTACTTAACACAAAGTAAGAAACAAATAGTATAAGTACTGTTAATAAATAATGCACTTCAGGTCAATGTTCCAAAGAAATTTAGCTAAGTAGCAGCTCGTCCCGGCTTCCCACGATTAAATTCATTTGTTACAAATAATGTGATAAATGAATAACTGCTCGACCGATTTTGTGCAAACTTCACACACACCATCTACTAAATAGTCCGAACAAAGCCTAAACATTTGGTTTGGATAGGTGAGCTCGTTTTTGAGTTATAAAATGACAACGAAAAGTGGCATTGATTTTAATATAAATTGATAACGTTTAATTGTACTGGTTCCACAGCGGAGGGCGGCGGTGGCGGCGGCGGCGGCGGCGCGCGGCGCTACTCGGACGCCCAGCAGCTGTTCCTGGGCAACCTGCCGCACGCCGCCACGGAGGAGGCCCTGCGCGCGCTGTTCGCCCGCTTCGGGCCCGTGGCAGAGCTGCGCGTGCACTCCAAGCCGGCCGCGCCCGGGGCACCGCGCCACCCCAACTACGGCTTCATCACGTACGAGAGCTCGCAGGCCGCGCACGACTGTCTCAACGCTGCGGTCAGTCTCACCTACACTGACAGATATCTTGTCCCGAATCTTGCTCTTTGCGTCTTACACTTTTTTTTTGTAAAATCTTAGTTTCCACTTAATTCAGTTTTCGTAGTATTTTTATAAAAAATAACTATTACGAAAAAAATGTAAAATGTGCTAAAAATTAGAAAAGAATAGCAAATAATCGTAAGACTCCTACAGCCGTACAATGAAAGAACAGCAATTGCATTTATGTAGATGGGCACTAAGAAAGGATTTTGCGATAATCCACCTCAATGGAGGTGCAAACTCTTGCATGTAATATCTTATTTCTTAGATTTACAAATTTAAAACTTGCCATGAACATGAATACATGTAAGTACATAAAAAAATTACGTCCCTTTATTGATGATCTAGACGATGGAAAATCATAACACGCAATTCAATTAATTAGAAAATCAGTCCAAAAAAAATCACCTCACAAATTGACGAAAAGGGGAAATTAAGTTTTATAGGATGAATTTTACCGCCTGCTTTGCTGCTGCCCTGCTTCGATATACTCAAAACTTGATAAAAATAATTTTTCAATCAAATATACGACGTGTATTTATCTATTTTTCAAAATTCATTTAATTTTACCGTGTGTTACAATTTTTCAAAAATATTCAATCGAGGAAAGGGTTGAGCGCAAACGAAGTCGCGGATTGAGTGCTAGTTTGAAAAAAAAATAATATCGTCAGAGTGCAGTAGTATAAAGTTAGTGGTATCTCTGTTACAGCCGCTGTACTTCCCGACGGACGGCTCGGAGCCCGTGAAGCTGAACGTAGAGGAGAAGAAGACACGCGGCCGCGAGCCTCCGCGCCGCCGTCCGCTGTCCTCGCACCGCGCGGCCTTCGCCCCGCGCCAGCCCTACCGCCGCTAGGGCCACACCCGCCTGCGCGGCCGAGCGCGAGCCCGACAGATACTTGGTTTAAGTAGCTAGATAGTAAATTAATAATTTGGCCCCGAGCGTGGCGCTCTTACGTGCTTAACACGTATTTTTGTACATTTTATTTGGTCCGCGTCCGCTCGCCGTCGCTGTGGGCGGGCCCGGCCGCCCGCGCTCCGCTCGCGGTCGGGCCGGGCTCGGTCGCTGCACTCGCGCTCCGCTGGTGACGACGCCGATCTATTACATTCTGCGGTCTCACAGCCTACGTAGCTTGTCCGTGGGATCTCTGCTTCGTTGTGACGAAATTTGCTAATCCTCGCACAGATAGCGTCGAGCGAGCAGGAGGCGGGCGGCCGACGTCCGGCCGGTCGCCCGCCGACCGTGTCGTTCGTCTTCACCTATGTAAGATACGCTAGCCTTCTTTGATATGTTTCATTTTTAATTCGATATTGAAATGTGAATTTAAGTAAGTGACCGCGGCACCGGGCGCGGGCGGCGCTTTTTGTCAATATGCTTATTCGATTATAATGTTGCCCTCCCGCTGCGCCCTTGCGTGCCGTACGTGTGTGTGCAGCGGTGCTGTAGTGTAGTGTCGTAGCACAACAGTCGTAGGTATTTATTGTTCATAAATGCGCCGCCCGCGGCACTGCACAGTGCTCAGTGCGCAGGGCGAGGTGTGCGCGGTGTCGCTCTCTCGGCACAGTTCGTTTAATATTGTAGTGAGTAGGCGCGTCCCGGCACGTCAGCCGGACGACACACGAAACGATGAAATAGAAAAAAAAACATATGAGTGTAAATAGTTGTTAGGTTTTATGTTAGGCGGGACCGCGCTGGCGCCCGCCGCGTCGCCGACGACACGGAATAATAAATTCTAGACTAGCTCCAAAAATCTTTCCAGAACTATAAATAACGTATTTTGTATTTAAAAATAAAATGTATGTTATTGTGTCGATTCGCTAAAACGATGTTGATGCAGATGTTCTTATGCATTTACTTAGGTCTGTATTGAAATAATTATGTGACGGATGCCGGACGCAGCGGCGTGGCGGCGCCGGCCTGGTCGTCCGCAGCACGCTGCTGTGAACCGGCATCGATAACGATTTGAAACTGTATTATATTCTAATATTATTAATATTAGTTAAAAAGAAAACTAAAAAAAAATTGCAGTGAATGTATTTTTCTTTAGTTTTTCATCGATTTTTTTAACTGTACTACTAATACGTCGTAAGTACATTGTTTTTGTATTGAGTTGTGAAGTATGTGCGGTTGCCACGTGCTGTGCAAAATTTCGTGTACTTATTTATTGTAAATAATATTGGAGTCTCGTTACGCTGTAGAAGGACAGACATGGTGTAGTACCCGCGCCGCCTGCGGTCCGCCCGCTGCCGCTCGTGACTGGCGCCTGTGCCCGACGTCACTCAGTCGCTGGAGCTGCACTCAAATGAACTTGACATGTGTATGACATGGTGGTTCTTGTGAAGCAGGCAGTGCCGCCCTGTGGACATACCATGAGTTGTCATTACGAAGACTCGATCATCGATATCGACCGCGTTTGGCGCTCCAAGGTTGTATGAACTACCAACCAATGAGAGCGCCAAACGAGATCGATGCGTAGGATCGAGACTTTGAATGACAGCTCATGGTAGAGGCTCTGTTGTCTCGAACTGTGTTGATCAAGCGAAGCAGCCCTGCACCGGCACAGCAGTACAGTGTCCACTGCAACTGTTGCTAGTCTGACACTAAATCTTTATAAAATATTTACCATTCTTCTGGTTTTTTCTAACATGAAATATTTACAATGGACTGTTAAAATACTCATGGCACGTATACGGTGTCAACTTTGATGACGATAGTCTTCCTTTTACTTTAAAAGTTAAATTGGTAGTCGCTGTCGCCAAGCGGCCGGACCTCAGACAGTCGTGCCGGGTCCCGGCGCTCGTAGTACAGATAATCTTCGTATATACCAGTAGTATTCATATATTATTGTTCGTTGACCGTACTAACCCGCCAATGATATTGCGATATGTTGTCGCAGTCATGCCGCGTTCGCACATAGTTAATTTACCTCTGTCATGAACCTTTTATTACTGAAAATAAAGGTGACTACTACAAGTCAGGGGTAAAATAACAATGTAAGACAGGACAGAAGGCATCCTGCGAGCGCGTGCAGCGGCGTGCGAGCCGCCAGTAGTACGCCGATGTCGGTCCGCGAGTGGGCAGGCCCGCTCCTCTTACACTACACACGGTTACTTGTAAACGTAACTCTGACAACTACCATCATGTTCAGCGTTTGCAAGTAAAATATTACCAATCCTGTAAGCAAATTTCAGACCCCAAACCCTGTTTAGTAGTAAAAGGTGTTGTTTTGATAGATCAGTAGATTGTCCATTATCGTCACTAATATTACCATGACAGACGTACAGGGGCGTTACAGAGCGCTAGAGCAGACGCGCCGCACACCATATCTCAACAGGGTCAAAAATTTGTTGGCAATACTGTACAGACGTGCTAACTCGTATAGATCTACACTAAATGCGGTCGATGTTCCCCGAATGACCACCGAAATATGTAATAAATATGTAGCTTGCATTACGTTTTCTCCCTCACGTGGATATTTCAGGGATTCTCAATTTTAGGTGCCACCGAACGTCCGCACATTACTACACGGCGCAGCGTGTCCCTGGTAGTTGGGAATCTCGAAATATGCAAGTGAGCACATACCGTATATCTACAGTTCTTTCACAGTTATATTAAAATTATAGTGTTTTTTTTATATTATTTAATATTTGTTACAATGGTGTTACTGCCAGATGACGAGCTTGTCAATATCACAGGGATCTGTATTATCTTTATGATTAGGTTGCTGTTGGGATGGTGCTATCAGAGGTAACATAGTGTGAAGGAACTGTCCCTGCGCACGCGCAGGTGATTGAGTATGCGGCGTGTCTACCAGCCTCATTAACATCTGTGACATTTTGATATTCTTTATGGGGTCTTAAGTTTGTGTGCCAGTGTTGTTCAGTAAACTACCTAATGTATGTTGCGCGCGAACGGTGGCGCGCGCACACGCGGCGTGCGCGTCTCGTGCCCGTCACGTGCGCGTCTCGTGTCCATAATGTGCCCGTTACGTGCGCGTCTCGTGTCCGTAACGTGCGCGTCTCGTGCCCATAACGTGACCGTCACGTGCTGGTCTCGTGCCCGCCACGTGCGCGTCTCGTGCCCGTCAAGTGCGCGTGCCGCCACGCGCTGCCCTCTCTAATAGAGATGTACTTTTTATAACAAGCCGAGACTTTTATTTAAAATCCTTTGATTCCAAATCCTTCCTTCCCTAGAACAAGTAAGTATGGTCGAATTATAGATACAGGCTGCAGATTATTTTGTTGCAAGAAGAGAGTTTGGGTAGTTAAATAACCATTTTCCTTACTAACGCTTACCTACCTCGGGCGAGTTCTTTTTGGTTATAGTTTCCAGCATTATCTATTTTCGATTGAATTCACAAATTATACCTAAAATAGACAGCTTTGTATTGATGTGATCTATCCATTTATGAATGTATCATGCGTGGCCGCTATTTTGAATAAAAATAGAAATGGCGGATGGCACCTGGTACACTGCCCATGTAAAAATGTTCAAACCTCTTTGTACGTTGTACCTGCCTACTTACTTCTTTAATTATTTTTTGGCTCGTAAAAATAAACTTACAAGTAAGAAATTTTGCATGATCTGAAGGTGCTAAATAGGTATTAAACATTTATTCTTAGGAGATCTAAAATGAACCACCCAATTACCTGTTACACTAAAAAAACTCAATCGTCAATTTGGAGGGACCAACTTATATAATTGATATCTTTAAAACGATTTATGTTTCGGGCAGCCAAAATCAATAATATTAAGGTAGAATTAAGGTATTATAACATTAAGTAGATAAAACATTCCAGGGAGTAGTCAATCAGTTTGGTCCCTCCATCTTGACATCAAGATGGAGGGACCAAGCATTTTGATAAAATATTATGTGTGTGTTGAGGTAGCTAAAATTAGAGCAAAGGTAGCAAATAGTAGATAATTGGTAGATTTTTTTCATATATGTATGACAGAGATTGGAAACTTGGTCCCTTCATTTTGACGCTCACCGGATTAAGACTACTTGATGCCCTAACCAATTGAAGCCTTTGGTGCGCTATTCACAGGTTTCTTTTCGAGATTAAACACATCATTATGGGTCCTCCCGCCCTACTGTCAGACTTGTACTGACTAAAATCCACGGTGATCCTTCAATAGCCCTTTACGTTCCAGGATTACGGTTACTTGATGAGATAGTACCGCGACCCCGGAAGTCTTTGGCCCTTTAAAGAGGGGCACAGTTTGATGACAGCTGTTTGAGGTGCGCGTGGAACACGACGCGCCGTCGCATCGACCCGGGAACTGTCCATGATCGACGGCGAGTCACCCATTACTCGCCAACCGCATGTCCGCGTCTACGGTGGCCGGAAATCGCCTCGCGACGTCCGTTGCCGTGAGCGTCTCCTACCTATCCACGGTAGTGTCTGCCTATAATTTTTGTTAACGTGTTCATTGGTGATAAGGAAAGTATTATGTAGGGAAGTACTTCGTTAAATAGGTAAAACAGAGTCCAGGGAAATGCAAGAGCGAGCGAAGCGAGCTCGATTTTTTTCTGCAGCTTCTATGTTATATTAAGGTAACCGCAACGATGGAATAGCGAGCTTCAGTGGTGACGTGAGAGTGAGACGTGATGCCCATGGGGGGGGGGGGGGGGCACCAGAACAAGCACAAAAATCCGTCGTTGGTTTTTTTTGTGCTTCTTCTGGTGCCCCCCAGACGTGATGCCCTAAGCAATTGCTTAATTTGATTAAGCGTTAATCCGTCACTGAAAATAGGTAACCAACAACATTTTTCTAATTAGGTGCCAATTTTAACAGCGAAAAAATCGTGTTATCAAAAAATTATGATAGGTACATGATTAGGGCTAAACCAGTGTCAGGGACACAGAATTTCCCACCACGACTTTGATGGCTGAAAGCTAAAATTCTGGTGCATGTTTGAGGAATCATGAAATCAGCCGTTTAGTTTTTTCATTCAAGTTGAAGATTGAAATCATAATTCATCGAACGTTAGTTTTACACTTTAAACTGGATATTTTCGTACGCCAGCATAACAACTACCTGAATCTGTTATGCCGATCGAACGTGAACCTTCTCGTTTTGTGATAAATTTGAAAATCTATGACAGATTGTGGTAGCTTGATGTGCTGGCGTCTGTACAACTCAAGAAGATAGACCAGTTTTCAAAAAAAAATCTCGAATCTTGTACCCACTAGTGATGTCGCGAATGTCTGATTTTAAACATTTCGCGAATGCGCCCACTAGTGATGTCGCGAATGTCTGATTTTAAACATTTCGCGAATGCGGATGCGAATATTCAATTTCAATATTCGCCTTTCAAATAAAACGCACGCAAAATGATAGATAGGTTTGACATTTCATGTCAGACATAATAATATTATTTAAACCGAACATTGTCCAAGTCGATATAGATATCGATATAGAACTTCATTCATTCAACACATAAAAATTCAACAAGTTTAGACTGGAGCTGGATTTTCGTATACACTTCACCGGAACAGGCATGGACCAAGAACATAGAAAAATAATTTTAAATATTTTTTGTTTTCTAAAAAAAGAAATTGATGCAACGTCACGCCTGTTATTCCTGAAGGGTTAGGAAGAGGTGTACCTAATTATAAACCCAAATTCCGCCAGTAATGTTTCTACATACCAATGTTTCAGGACAGATGGACCAACAGGGCAATCAAAATAAATTTATCTTGTTTTTTTATTTACTAATTTTATTAAACCTAAATAATTCTCAGGAAAAAAAACAAAGAATAAACGAATGTTTTTTTTAAAAGGCTTTGTTTTTTTTTATTTTTTTTTTGCCACCGACTTCCGAAAGAAATAGTACCTATATATGCAACTAGTGAATAAAGAGCGGATTTAAAGCGAGGGCCATATATGAATCACGAGCCGGCGAAGGGTTTTAATGACTGAATCACGACCGTAGGGAGTGATTCATGATGATTGAATCAAGAGCGAAGCAAGTGATTCAAGTGTTCAAATCCTGAGCGAAGCGAGTGATTCATGGCCCTCGATATAAATCCGTTTTATTCAAGAGTTGCATACGATACTTTATACCATGACCACGAGAAAAAGAAAGATTTAAGCTATAAATAATTTAAAATATATTAAAGTACAACAAAAAGGCGTATTAAGACTGCTCCACATTATTAAAGAAATTAATAATGTGGAGCAGTCTTAATATATGGGGGTGCGTTTAAAAACATCTGAATTCACAAACTCCCAGATCCGAAAAACTTAAATGTAGATCATAATTATGAATATTTGTTCCGTGTGGGAATCGAACTCGCAACGCAGCAGTCCAATCGCTCAGTCACTGCGCCAACAAATTAAAATTAAAATCAGAACAATGTTTTAAATTAAAAGTAATATTTTCCTAACAACACGGGGGTCGACCGCATCAATGTGTTCTAAATTCAAACACCAAAACAGTGAGTAAAAGAGCTTTTTACTCACTGTTTTCAGTGAGTCACGAGCGAAGCAAGTGATTCAAGTATTTAAATACTGAGCGACGCGAGTGATTCATATATGGCCCTCGCTTTAAATCCGCTCTTTATTCACTAGTTGCATAATATACTTTATACCATGACCACGAGAAAAAGAAAGATTTAAGCTATAAATAATTTAAAAGATATTAAAGAACAACAAAAGATTTTTTTTTTATTAAGACTGCTCCACATTATTAATTTCTCATGTACCGTGGGTATGTTTAAAAACATCTAAATTCACATACACACCCAGACTCTAAAAACATAAATGTAGATCATATGAATATTTGTTCCGTGCGGGAATCGAACCCGCGACCCACAACGCAGCAGTCCAATCGCTCAGTCACTGCGCGGCAATCAAAACAACATTAACATTAAAATTGGAACAGAGTGATTTTTTTTCTAATAACACGGGGGTCGACTGCATCAATGTGTTCTAAATTCAAACACCAAAACAGTGAGTAAAAGAGCTTTTTACTCACTGTTTTCAGTGAGTAAAAGTAGGTAACTTTTTAAAGTGGGAATGGTATAAAGTTATTTTTCACTTCAGTAGCTCAAACATGTAGGTTTTACTGCCTGAAATCAGTGAGCAAAATGCGATTTTGCTCACTGAATGAGACAAAGTAACTTTTTAATTTTTGTTTTCAGAAAGCCGCGAATATCTTATTCAGCCTTGGGTTAATCATACAATTCGAAACATTTACACTCCATCTCTTTCCCGCTATTAGAAAGAGAGAGGGACAAAGACCAGACCTCTCGAAATTCCGATTTTGAATTCGTCCTCAAAGACAAACGCTCGGTTTGTACTAAAGAAATTTTGTAAAAAGATAATTATGTCTTAGTGTAATTTATTGAATTTTTAACTTATATGTATACGTAGTATTTAAACGAAAATAAGTATTTAGGGTGACATGGTAAACAGTGAACCACTAAAAGTTTAAGCATTTATAAAACCAATGTACGTGAATTTAATTAAGAGCTATTGACATTAGACGAAAGGAAATTTATTAAACTTGTGTTTGGCATATCAATTTCAGTTCCAATTGTTATAGTTTATTGGTAATATTGTTTTTTTTAAAAGATGGCGATTGGTTCACTGTGTACCAGTATAAGTACACTGTGAACCGGGGGGTGCGTCGACAGTGGACCAATGAGTACACAGTGAACCATCACATTAATTACATCCCTTTATCGCATTATTTTAAAATATTTATTGTTAGAAATGGCGTTAAATGAAACTGTATTAATGTAAAATTAAATAATTTGTATTCGTCAGCAACGATCACAGTTAACCATCAGTCTAAAAAAGAACTAGTAGGTACTATTTTAACTTAAAAATCTAATTAGGAACATTGTTATTATTCTACATAACAATTAACAGTCAATGTATTACTAAATAATTTGTATTCGACAGCAACAATCACAGTTAACAATCAGTCCAAAAAAGAACTAGTACTAATTTAACTTAAAAATCTAATTAGGAACATTATTATTATTCTACATAACAATTAACAGTCTTTTAATAACATTTTACGAAATAGTTTACGCTTCTTAGAACAGTTTGCATCATGACCGCCAATTTTTCGGTTTTCTGTTTTAGTTCGACCCATTCTGAAACAAAAAGATCACTTGATTATTTGTTTTTTACAATCACAGTTGAAAAGTATAAGCACAAATTGTATCGGACATAATTAACAAAGTGATTGGTACACAGTGAATCACTGTTCACTGTGTACCTTACGATTTTGAGCCACTGTGTACAAACACCACTTTTTAACCTATAAGGTGACATAACTATTAAATAAACCAAATTCAAGGGATACTTATACATCAAAATTATTAAGGAATACTTGCTTTACACACGAAAATAATGCAATCTAATGTAACTAAATAAACAACGATTCTAGAAAGAAAATAAATAAAAACACGTGTACTTACTTTTTTTGGCGCCAAGGACAAAATCATGCACTGTGCGACCGTTACGGGCGGGAGCGCGATGTCGACTGGGGAGTGCGAGAGGTGGTAAAAGACAAGTTGTTTCACGTTTGCAGCACGGTTTGGCAACGTCGCGTTTTTGGGATATGAGTGCTGGTGCACTGTGTACTACTGGGCCACTGTTTACCACTTGACCCTACTGCAAATAAAACTGATATTATTTAACCTGTAAATATTTATTTCTAGTTTCAATAAAATGTTACGTAAATATTTTGAAAAATAAAATATCATGGGTTTGGGTGCTATAATTTCCGAACACGCCTCAATTTATTTAAATAAAAGAGCGGGAATAAAATTTCGTGGCTGGCGTAAAGAGTTGAATAAGTTAATAGTTATTTCAATCTATTCCTGTTTATTATTTTATCTCCTAAAGTGTTCTCGCTGCTGAAGTGAAAAGTTATGTGTGTTACACGAAAGCAAAGTTTTTTGCATCTCGTGCTTTTGAATCCCTCGCCACACTCAGGATTCAAAATCAGCACTCGCAGCAAAAAACGACTTTGCTCTCTTGTTGCACAAATAACTATTGTAGGTTATTTTACCCTTTTTTGTGGTTGTTTTTGAAGGCGGTTAAATTTTTTCCGGTAAAAGTTTTTTTATTTTACTCTTTTTAGATATTATTCAACCCACATTTTTCTTACATGTGCACTAGAATTTTGTAATCCGTAGCACACCGGTATTAACATCGCTCATGTATACAATAAGCTAATAAAATTCCCTATCACAAAAACCACTTAACCGATTTTGATGAATCTTACAATATTCCCTAAGTTGAACGATCACTAGTACAACAAAAAAAAAATTACTTAAATCGGATTTGTAGTTCCGGAGATATGTGTAATCAATCGATGCCTACTCCTTACTATAACCAGCGGACAACTGAGACGCTTCTAACGACAACTCATTTGTCATGTAGTGATAAGTAGCTTAGAAGTTATGAGGGAACAGACAAACATACATACATACATACCGGTCAGAATCATAACCCTCCTTTTGGCTTTGCCGTAGTCGGGTAAAAAAAGAATCACACTAATCGGACTAGAAACCTCGGAGTAATCGGTGTACATACATAAAAAAAAATACCGACCGAATTGAGAACCTCCTTTTTTTGAAGTCTGTTAAAAACTTTTACTTACAATTACAATTTATTTGCTAATAAAACATTTCACTTAGAGGTTGATCATATTTTTTTTCAATATGAATAGACATTTCAAGCTCTTTTTTTGTCATATAATTATGCATAATTATGTAGTTTAAAATAATTAGATTTTTTTAATATAACTAGGTGGTAGGACTCATTTGATGATTTTATCACGATAAAAGAAGGAATTTTGTCATTTTTGTAGCGATTCTGATATTATTTTAATAAAATTGGACTAACAGAACTATTTCAATTTAGTTGTTTACTTCAAGACTATTCCGTTACATACAGTTTCCATATTCAAATCATAGTAGTAAATTAAAAAATAGTTCTTCCGAAATATTCGAATTCGCAAATATTCGCAACATCACTAGTACCCGCCTTTGTTTACCAGTTTACCCCGACAATGGGTCGACTGTCTTAGCAGAATACCTGGCCATGGCGGGGTGAACTTTTAGTCAATTAAGTATAGTCTGGCACGACTTCACCCAGGGCTCATTGAACGATTTTACTAACCAAAAAAGCAAAGCATCAACTTGCACCCTGCCGCCGACGACCCATGCAACTAGCAGTACTCCAGGCGCACAGTGCAGCATATGGATGCTCCTCCTCCCTCTATGGAAATTACGAACAATAGATGATCCCCCGACAAGAGACGGTAAGAAACAAGATCTTCAAGTACCGCATCCGCTTCCTCGAAAATTGCATTTTCACTCCTGATAATCCCGCCGCGAATGAAACTTTCCCCACTTGTAACGAAATCAATTCTACATGAGCCCCATTAGGCACTTTGACCCGGAACAAATAATTGCATATCATACAAATATTTGTTCCAAGCGGGGATCGAACCTGCGCCACGTTGCACAGCAGTCGATCGCTCAGCCACGGCGCCAAATAAAACTTGGAAAAAATTGCCGTCCTCGGTAAACTATCCTAATAAATTATATTAGGACAGTACCGAGAACTATTAGTAGACAGGCCGTGTTGGGATAGTAGCTAGTCGCATCGGAAACCGTCATCCTCTGCATGAGTATCAAATACAACATACATTCACGCTTAGAAGAAGCCAATATCAGAACTGTGTCGGTTGATACCTCGGATACGTATCAATCTGGCAAAGAATTATCGACCGACACGTACCTAAAAAAAGAAAAAGACAAGGTGTCGTGTGGCTTATAATAAACTCCAGCGTCTTTTGGGCCTTTTTTTTACGTGTGGAAATCCTCATGGACTTCCTCCACCTGTGGAAGACGGAGGGCCATGTCAGACTCGACTAACTAAAACCACACGGTGTCCTCCTCTGCCTGCGGGTCCACTTGCACAATCTATTTTTTTATGATACCTAATACGTTTAAATTGAACAATTCACGCGGGAATGTAAAAAATATCCAAAATGGATAAATGAATAATACGGAAGGTTGTGCCATAGTGACCGCATTGTTTGGAGTTGGTCTTCTGCCGTCGTCGGCGGCCGGGACGCGCCGGCGCAGCCACGCCGCGCCAGTCGGCTGCTCGCTCTCACCCCGCGGAGGACGCTTGCTGACATACAGACATACACGGTGAGTTCAACACGCTTATTACTTAATTGACTTAATATTATGTATTATTCATAAAATGGTGTTATACTCGATTCGAAACATTTTAATAATGTTAATTGGTTCCTACGCGATTTTCAGGAGTAGGTAGGTCGAACTAAATTAAAACAGAATCACTTGAAAATATATAAAGTTCTTGCGTCTTCGTAATTTTATATTCAATTGTAAAAGCTTACATTGCATTATTATATTGTACATCCGGTGAAGTTTGAACGATTGTTTAATGTTTTTGAAATATTTTTTCGCTGAGTTCCTGGTCCAGACAGTGTTTGACTCCAGACACGATTATTTCTGGAGCTAAGTTTTTGCGAACCACAAACTGGTTTTAGCGTATTCAAAAGTGCTACGGAGGCACAATAGCACTTTGTTTTATATTCTAGACATCCACGGCATCACGTGAGGAACCGTCGGGATAACTTTATTACTTTTTATTAAATGCATAGGTACTTTTATTCAATCTCGTGTATTTAGGTGCACTTTTACTCGCTTTTCTCCAAATTACTTTACTCCCTTAATCAAAAAAAACTTTTTCAAAAAAATGTAACCGCCTTCAAAAACAACCTTTATTTTTTTTCATTTCATTGTCTTTTTTTGCCACCGACTTCTGAAAGAAAAGTTATTTTGTAGGTGTTAATTTACCCTTTTTTGTGGTTGCTTTTGAAGGCGGTTAAAAAAGTAGTACTTAACTCAAAAAAAAATATTTAACGATTTTGTAGGTTTTATAAAATTAATTAGTTACTCCACATGGAGAATACATTCAGTCCAACAGTCGAGTCTTTAAGAAAATTTTAGAGACTGAATGCGTTATCCCACAAAATTTCAATATGCGTTACTTTTCTGGATACCATAAATGGGCAAAAGTATTTTGGTAATTTGTTGAATTAAATCGATCGAGTAGAGGTACTTGTGAAGCAATTCCATGGATGCTTTTAAAATTGGCAACTCGTAAATAAGATATTTAGTTCAAAATAAATAGCTGTATTTGCGATGTTGAACCGTGAAATGTATAAGTAGTTTACATAATTATAGTAGGAACAACAAACAGTCTTTAACTAGTTTCCTTCAAAATATTTCTGCTAAACTACTGGTTGAAACAACTTAAACCAGTAACATTTAGAAATTCAACCGCATGTTGACATAACAATAACATGTTGCGGACGTATTTCGTGAGTGTGTATCAAATCAATATTAATTGATATTCATCATCATTGTAGCCACAGGAAGGAATGCATTTCTTATAATACATACAGGTTGTTGTCGAACAACTATTTGCCGTGTCAGGTTTCTTTCTATTAGACTTTTAAGGTTTCTTCGGGGCGGAATCGAACCTGTGACTCTAGGTAGCCTACCATCACACGTACATAGCCTCCCCCCCGCTCTGCCACCTACATCCCGCCCAAAACGACTTCGACCCTTGTAGGAGCGTCGGATGTCCGTCCGACTCAAAAGGTTGCAGGTTCAAATCCTGCACGCGGTCCATTTTTTTCTTCCTAAGTCTTTGAAACCAGAGAAACACCCAGACCCGGAACAAGTGTTTGTAGATCATTCAAAAATGTTTTTCGTGCGGGGATCGAAACCGCGACACGCAGCGGTGCGCGGCGGCCGCATAGCAATCCTATCGAACGACTGCGACGCCGCGTCACCCGGCGTCGCCGTCGTTCGATAGGATTGCTATATTGCTATATCAGCCAACCATGTCTTCGTGTCTTGAATATATATTTAGCCGTTCCTATTAAGTTTGGATTAGTCGTCGTAGCATATTATCCACGGATGCCTAAATAATGATCGACTCAATAGTTACTCGTAGTTTCATACATTCCCCACACCGCCACCATCAAAAACGTGTTTCAGGCGACACAGTTAACTTGTTTTTAATATTTCTGAGGTGCATTGGCTGATCAACTGACTGCTGCGCTGCTTGTCATGGGTTCGATTCCCGCACGGAACTTATGTTTGCAAGACCAGTATTTTTCAAGGTTCGGGTTGTGTATCTATCTGAGGTTAAATGTTTGTAAACGCACGTTGGCAACGATTTATTAAAAGTAAAAAAAAAAGACATTTGAACTCACATACAGAAACATTCGAACCCGGAATCACTATCGTAGCCCGTAGGGCCCATGCAAATATTCGAACCCGCGATGCAAATCACGGGAGCCTACTGCATAGTCACTGCTCCAAGCGTACCAAACGTTGCCGGGGTCGCGGGCTCGTCTTATCAGGTACCTACCTAACCACCCGTGGCCCCGAAACGTAAAGGGCTTGGAAGGACACCGTGGATTTTAGTCAGTACAAGTCTGACAGTAAGGGGTGGGAGCACTCATTTGATGATTTTACCGTATTTTTATGTATAAAAAACGGGAAACTGCATTGTTGGAATTGAAAGAGTCGAAGAGAAAATACAGTTTAATCAATAAAACTTGATTAAAGTATGTTTTCATTGAAGTCGCTGATTAAAATATTAAATATTAAAATGCGTACTTAAGTCGTGCCACAAAAAGCGTTGTTTTTAATTATGTTATCTGTCGAGGGTCACGCTATCGGCTATCAGCGGACACTGCTGCCGAGCTTCCGTCCCAGCTTCGCGAACCAAGCATCGCGCCATCGCGCTCTGGCCCACTTTACAGTTTTATTATTTGCAACAAAGGAATATAGCCAAACTGAATTAACATGATGAGGTCATTCAGATAAGAGTAAGCTTAAGAGTTATCAGTATGTAGGTGAAAACCGTATAGAGATATCAATCTGATGTTTAGTTAGATAGGTACGTAACGAACCCGGATTGACTTCACTTTAATTATCTTGCAGAGCTAGGGGCTAGGGGAAACATTTTTGAAATTCACCGAGTCTATAACCAAACTAATTAGGAGTTAAGTTCATGATCAGTTATTATAGGCAGGATTTGTATTTAACTGTTTTGTGTAATTGCGGTGTGATAAAATCTTGTATTAGGTATAAACAATATACAATTTTATCTGTCAGTTGGCTAGGTAGGTAAGGCGCAGTCCATCGTTTTAGTCTATGAGAGGGAACTATTGAAATCTGCACATAATTTATGTCATATTTCTAGGCATGGCCTCCTAGTCCTAGCCACGATATTTCTGCTTACTAAGATCTACTGGCTACTATAAAACCATTAAGTTGTACGTACAGGTTTATCTTCTTGCTATGTGCTGCCTGCTCACAACAAAGTTTTGTAGCAACATGACGTGTGGGTATCAGTAATAATTGTTCATACACGCAGTCATTATCATAAATTCCATGTCAGTAGGTAACGTGTGTATGTTTAGAGGAGTCTGGTACTGTTAATTCAGTTTTAGTGGTTTCCACGTAGTCGTAAACGGCAGCCATGTCCCGTCCGCGTCCGCCGCGCGCTCCCTCCTCGCGACACACTTCCACGCAAGGTTGGAGGCTATCGCTGCTGATAATGTGGGTTCAAAAATTATGATGACATCCCAATCTTAATTAAAAACGGTTATTAAGACACACGAATTGGGTCTTTATAGATTAAATGTTTTATTTATATTTAATATCCAACGACCAATGACCTAATTTTATCTGTTTTTTATAAAATTATTTTGGTAAACTGAGTGCAAGAAAAACTTCATGATTAATTGGTCTCGTGTAAATGCAGTTTTCCTGCATAGAGCCATATTGTCACAGCAGCTTTCAAATTCAGAACCGACAACTTACTGATCATTGTCTGATATAAGTACGTGAATAATAGATAAAATGAAATATTTTAAATATTACAGTAACACGCATGCTAAAAAGAATCCCAGTAGGTAGCAATTATGTCTGCGCGGGCGCTGCCTGCTAGGCTGCTACACTCATCAATATCAGTATGACTTTTTAAGCACACCATCGCCATTCATCCGCTTCCGGTGGCAGCATCCATCCATGTCTATGGTAATAGACACGTGCTCTATTTGATGTTTTACAGCTTCTAAACGGGCGGCCCTTTCATTGAATGGCACACATGTTACATGCAGGCTAAGCGAAACTTTACAGGGACTTATTTATTTCACTCTCATTTCGTCTTGATCGAACTTTTATTAATTTATTATAATGTTCCCACTGCTGGGCCAACTTCAGGGCTCCTCTGTGAAAAGGATTGGGTCGTAATTCACCAGGCCGTCCCAGTGCGGGTTGGTAGATGTCACATGATTTCAAATTTTTGGTTCTAGGATTTCTCACGATGTTCTTTCACCGCTAAATAGAATCACGCTACAACAGTAATCTGTTTATTTGTTGATCTGTAAACAATCCATTCATTCATTGATATCCATGAATGCATTGTTTTTGAATGACGCAAAAATATGATAATCTTACAAAACTTTTGGTTTGCAGTATCAGACAAAGAAAAACAAAGTAAAATCATACCATATTTTAAAAGAGTAACATAACAAATTAGAGTTTCTTGCCGGTTCTACAGTTTACTCCATGAAATCGACCAACCCGAACCGAGCACCTGTTGTTGACGTTTTATAAGTGCCCTTGACAACGCCTGGATGATAGGCCTTTGATTTTGATTTTTGAGACATCCCAGTATTTTAGATTTTTGAGAGTTGTAGGATATAAGAAAGAAGGTAGTACAAACATTAACGTTTGTTGCTGGTTAGTCGAGCGGTTGTCAGCGCGGCAATGTGTGACGCGTGCCGCGAATTTAGGTCAATGGAAACAAATAGGCGCTGAGATTCAGCTGACCCGTTGTACCAGATCCAGAATGGCCTCCGCAGTCGCCATGCGATGCAATTGAATACGACTCACTACCAATTACTATGTTATAAGTATTTTGCATTGATTGTTTGGTCATATCACTAACTATGCTGAAATAAATGTAAAGATTATTTCGTAACTATCCTCTGATAATAATGAGCATGATGGGCTTCAATCGGAATTAATTCTAAATTAATACCCGTAGGAGCCACCCGTAGGAACTCTGGCATCCGCGTTACTTATAATTTTTTGGTGCTGTTTTAGGCTCTAAGACTTAAATACAAAAAGCCCGCAAAGTTCCTTAGTCATGCATAAACACTGTAGATTGGTAAAGAAATAGGTACGTAAATGCGCATAGTGTCAAGTTACGATGTGCATGCAAGCAGGCCGCAACTGAATTGAGGCAATCGGGCTGCAGGGTCACAGTAGCCCGCTAGTCAGCCAGGGTCCCGGGCCACGCGTGACGTCATACCATCCATCATGGAGGCGGCTGCTGCAATTGTGCACCTAATCAATTTGTAACCGACACTGATATTGAAGGCGTCGGCTGATGGTTAGCGTCATCTATTCAGGGCTGCTTGTTTCTTGTTGTGCTTCTTCAAGTCATGGAAATGTCAGGGTCCATCACAAGCAAGTGTGGTTCTCTTATTGCTGTGCGTATGACCAAAGTTCTAGAGACATCGCTCACCGCGCGGCGTATCTTTATTTTTTTCGGTCATGTTCATGAAACTTAGGGAGTATTCTGCTACCTTCCCATTTAGGGAAAGGTGTGTGATTCTGTTCTGTTGCATTGGCAATGATGCAGTGTGATCTATCTAGATCTAGCCATCTCGGCAAGTTCGTCCGTGCTCGGTGCTCGACAGCTCGGACGGATGTAAAGGCGGCCGCGCAGATTGGTGGAACCCCGATCTACTTCATATCACCCCCATCTTGTATTATTAGACCGGGCTTTTACTATCGGTACTAAAATAGGACTTCAAGGACCGCGTCATATAGTTCATTGATTTAGAAAAAACTTCAGGTTTCTTCTATGATGGGAAATTGGGAATACAATGACTGGTGTCGTTGTAGTAGTGGTGATGTTAATTGACGATTTGTTTTATCGACCGAATCATCCCCTTCCCTGATAAGAATATTTGCGAAGTATGCGCTGAATCTCTTTCTGTTTCTAAGTATTCTAACTTTTGTTTTAACCATCGGCCAGTGTACTAAAATACTCATTCTCTTTTCAAATCGACAAACGTGTCGAACGCATCATTGGTCGAACGTAGTTTTCGCCGATACTTACTTACAGACGAGTCCTAGTTTTGTGCACACGACGCATAGATCAACTTCTTCTAGCGTTATTATAGGTTACATAACTGTGCCTACAGTAGGCATATGTATATGAATGCATAAAGAAAGAATAGGTACCCACAAGTAAAACAATAATTACGAGTACATGTTATTATGAAATAGCATACCGAAGTATTTCTTCGACTTATTATGAAATAGGGTTGTCCGGCACAGGTAGTTGTTTACAACCTTTTGCTCATAATCTCCGTGTTTTTACGTGTGGGCAGCCCTGAACACAGTAAAATGCAAAGCTTGCGCAGGACAGTAGGTATTGTGCGCTGAATTCTTGGAACGGGCTCATAAAAACTATGCGAGTTGAATTGTGCAGATGTGGGGATGAGGTCATCGGCAGGCGATGAGGCGACCACCATCCTCCGCCTGCTGGAGCGATCGCGAACCTTAAATAACTGTGCTAAGCAGATAACGTATCGTTGTTGATGGAATCATATTTTTAAATAACTAGACCTTATGAACCAAGGATTATTAAGAGGTTATCACCTTAAAACAATATCGCAACTCGTTGGAATATTTAAGATTAAACGGAAAACATATTCGACCAATATTCGACAAATATAATAACTAAAAAATTATACGATGAATGAATAATGTAATAGGTACCTACACATGCGAGGAAGAGGACGCTTGCATAATGCATCGATAAGCTACAATAATGACTGAACTGACTAAGCTACTGCGAGTCAGATTACCACTCGACTGAATAGGAAGTAGACGGTTGGAAACCAGGCTTGACATTTTTTTCTTATCTCATAACCTCGACTATATATACAGTAGTCTCGATTTGATATTTAGATTGGTTCTCTTCCTCGTCACAATACAAGTTAACCTGCGATATTCAGATTGTGGGTCGAGCTTTAAGATGAACGAGAATATACTTAGGTACCTAGTTTGTTGTGGTTACATGCACACTTCTCTACAGCTGTACGGTTCATTCAACGTGAGGAATTGCCCACATTTCCTCACGATAAGCTTCGGTCACCGTGTGCACTTTACAGCTTCCGAGCCGCGCACGCGCCCGATGCGCGCCACAGGGTGCGTTGCCCCCGAGCCTCGCCCCCTCGATACCGCGTGCCATTGACATCGTGAACCCTGCTATTCCACCGATCTGGCTTCCAGTTAAACTTCAAGCCCCTACAGCGTATTCATATTCACTCGGCATAGTTTATGTTTGGCAAACATGTTGGCTGGCTGTCATATCACGAGCTCTTAACCACTAGGTGGCGATGGCAAAAATACTGGAAAACTGAGTGGTACACGTTGGATGTCTTCTCCAAACAGCAAATAATCTGAAAATATTCTTTTCACTTCAGTAGCTCAAACATGTAGGTTTTGCTGCCTGAAATCAGTGAGCAAAATGCGATTTTGCTCACTGAGTGAGACAAAGTAACTTTTTAATTTTTGTTTACAGAAAGCCGCGAATATCTTATTCAGCCTTGTAATACAAGGCTGAATAAGATATTCGCGGCTCATACGGCGACGCATTATACAATTCGAAACATAAAATTTACACTCCATCTCTTTCGCGCTATTAGAAAGAGAGAGGGACAAAGACCAGCCCTTTCGAAATTCCGATTTTGAATTCTACCTCAAAGACAAACACGCTCGGTTTGTACTAACTAAAGAAATTTTGCAAAATAGTTATTTGTGCAACAAGAGAGCAAAGTCGTTTTTTGCTGCGAGTGCTGATTTTGAATCCAGAGCAAGCGAAGGATTCAACGATTGAATCACGAGCGTAGCGAGTGATTCTAAAGTTGAATCCTGAGTGTGGCGAGGGATTCAAAGGCACGAGATGCAAAAAACTTTGCTCTCGTGTAACACACATAACTTTTCACTTCAGCAGCGAGAACACTTTAGGAGATAAAATAATAAACAGGAATAGATTGAAATAACTATTAACTTATTCAACTCTTTACGCCAGCCACGAAATTTTATTCCCGCTCTTTTATTTAAATTAAGGCGTGTTCGGAAATTATGGCACCCATGATATTTTATTATTCAAAATATTTACGTAACATTATTGAAACTAGAAATAAATATTTACAGGTTAAATATCAGTTTTATTTGCAGTAAATACTTATTTTCGTTCAAATACTACGTATACATATAAGTTAAAAAATTCAATAAATTACACTAATCATAATTATCTTTTTGCAAAATTTCTTTAGTTAGTACAAACCGAGCGTGTTTGTCTTTGAGGTAGAATTCAAAATCGGAATTTCGAAAGGGCTGGTCTTTGTCCCTCTCTCTTTCTAATAGCGCGAAAGAGATGGAGTGTAAATTTTATGTTTCGAATTGTATAATGCGTCGCCGTATGAGCCGCGAATATCTTATTCAGCCTTGTATTACAAGGCTGAATAAGATATTCGCGGCTTTCTGTAAACAAAAATTAAAAAGTTACTTTGTCTCACTCAGTGAGCAAAATCGCATTTTGCTCACTGATTTCAGGCAGCAAAACCTACATGTTTGAGCTACTGAAGTGAAAAGATAATTATGATTAGTGTAATTTATTGAATTTTTTAACTTATATGTATACGTAGTATTTGAACGAAAATAAGTATTTACTGCAAATAAAACTGATATTTAACCTGTAAATATTTATTTCTAGTTTCAATAATGTTACGTAAATATTTTGAATAATAAAATATCATGGGTGCCATAATTTCCGAACACGCCTTAATTTAAATAAAAGAGCGGGAATAAAATTTCGTGGCTGGCGTAAAGAGTTGAATAAGTTAATAGTTATTTCAATCTATTCCTGTTTATTATTTTATCTCCTAAAGTGTTCTCGCTGCTGAAGTGAAAAGTTATGTGTGTTACACGAGAGCAAAGTTTTTTGCATCTCGTGCCTTTGAATCCCTCGCCACACTCAGGATTCAACTTTAGAATCACTCGCTACGCTCGTGATTCAATCGTTGAATCCTTCGCTTGCTCTGGATTCAAAATCAGCACTCGCAGCAAAAAACGACTTTGCTCTCTTGTTGCACAAATAACTATTTGATAATTCATGCAATACCTATAAATATACCGGATATGTGGACTATTTACATTATAATTTATGTGGCACCTACCTACATAAATAAGTACTTAGTACTTCGGTATATTAATTGTTATTATAAAAATCGATTTTGACGATCCACAAGCACGGAATTGCATCTGTGGACTTCCCAAAATATGTTCACAAATCAGCACATTTCAAAGAAACTCATAACATAAATTATTCGGCGGGTTCCTAACATTATTCGCCAAGTAACACCGATTTTCTAAAGTCGGTCTAAAATAGTCTCGTGCACCGGAGTTGGCCGGACATCGACATTAATTCGCGCAGTAAATAGAGCTTTGAAACTAAGCCACCTCCATAAACATAGTTCACGCAAATTCATATTCAATTTGCCCGCAGTTCAGAAACATTCCAGTTGACTACAAAGCCTTAGGGCCTCGAAACTTTACGTTTAGAGGTGCTTCGGTGAATCAAATTCAAAAGCTCTTTGAATAGATTTGGTTTTCTTTTGCTCAATGCCGATGATACAAAAAATACGCAACGATTGACTTTTTATAATCATAAGAATCATAGATTCTTGTAGGAAAAAAATCAGCGAAGCGAGCTGGAGAAAATCGCCAGGGGAGATAAGTTAGGTTTCTCTTTTGGCAACCCCCTTACGATTTTTGCAGGAACTCGGCCCCCAAGGATTGCAGGGCCCTGGGCTCACGGTCAGAGAGTGCTCAGTGGAAGAGATGGCCCGCTTGACTGTCTTTAAATTAGGCGATAGATCTTAGAAAAGAAAGAATCATACTTTGATACTTATGTAGGTACGACTCAACGCAAAATTAAAAGTCTTGTTAAGTGTTTTAAGAATTTCGACGGAAACAGGAATTATGCTGGATCATCTGACGCCAATCTGTCGCTGTCGGTTTATTTTTGAAATGGAGCAAATTGTTCTCACATTACAATATTTTTACAGCGTACCATAAACTATACTTATGGCCGACGACGCAACATTATCGCTTGTTTGTGTCAAAACTCGGGCCGCCGCCCGTGCCGCCACGCTCCACTCCTTGCGCCTGTCCGGACTCATCACATCCGCGTTTAAATTGTAGATAGATTATCTTTTTAATTTACTTTTTATGCAGAAAACAATTAGGTATTCAGATGCATCCGGATAGAAAGGGTGGGGAGAGAGTCAACCGCAACATTATTGCTGGAAAAGGCAAACAAAGAATAATGATGACAGTTAGGACACAGAAAAGCATTAGCTGCCTTTTTGGTTTGTCGCGCATGCTAACTCTCGTTCAGTGCGTTGTCTACGCAGTGGGGGCAACATTAAAAAAAAAACTTCAAAAGCTGTAGTAACTGAAGATGATGAATTGATGATTTTGTTTTAGGTAGACGAGCTACAGGATGAGGGGTCTCCTAGCGCTGGCCCTAGTGGTCGCAGTCCTCTGCACAGTCGACGCTGAGGTAAGATGCAATTATGCAAGCTGGAGGTGCTGCACTGACATTTTAGGTGTCAAGCTTAATTGGCAGTGGAATAAACTCTTACTTAGAGCACCTGCAAAAAAAAAATTATATTGGTGCGAATGTGGAATAGCTCAGGTCCATTTCTGCGGGTGCCCAATGTGGAATACTTCGCTGCTTCGGTTACCTACACACGGTACACATGTTCCGCGACATTGTTGTGTGTCACACTTTTACAAAAATTTTTATTCTTTATGTTCTATCTGTGGTGTGTTTCTAAGGCGCTGTCGGAGCATAATTAAAACTGTTGTGTTGATAGCGTCACCGGCGGCGGCACCGGCGCCTGCGTACCACGACCACAGAGCGGCCGGGCGCGGCGCCGCTGCGCGAGGACTCAGAGGCCGAGCACCTGGAGCTGGGCATGGCGGAGCGCCTCGACGAGCGGCGCTTCCAGGTAAGCACTACAGACCCATCCTT
This sequence comes from Agrotis exclamationis, assembly GCA_950005045.1. Taxonomy (NCBI): domain Eukaryota; kingdom Metazoa; phylum Arthropoda; class Insecta; order Lepidoptera; family Noctuidae; genus Agrotis; species Agrotis exclamationis. The sequence continues at coordinate 24,014,522 of OX465426.1, forward strand.
ACTATCTATCAGCATACTTAGTAGCTTCTTTGGTGTTCCCCACTCTTACCTATAACAATATTCGTACCTACTCGTATACCTACTGAATTGAGTAAGTAAATCAAATTAATTCCAACAGGTAAGGTTTTGGACCTTATCTTTTGGAATTAATTTTCCTTATTTCATCTTACGCCATGTATTAGAAAATGCAATGCTACTAACTACTATTCTTACAATTCATAAGTGTAGACGATAGGATTTGAGACATGGCTATGTTTCAGGATGCTGAGCGGTCACGCGTCAACGAGATCATGAACGAGTCGCACGAGAACGGCGGCGGCGACAACGAAGTCAACATTCTGGACGGTAACACTGCTTGTTCTTCTCATGTTACATTCTTTACTTAATTACCATGCCGTTATTAGCTGATGCGGAGAGATAGCTACAGGACTAGTTCAGTAGGGCCTTTTTATCGTGGCAACATGATTAAATGAGCCCCGGGTGAAGCGGAAAAGACTGACTAAAATCCACGGTGTTTATGCAATAACCCTTCACGTTCCAGGGTCACGGCTACCTCTTTAGTGTCTAAACACACTATGCCGAAGTTACGCGACCGAAGTTCGGCGCAATTACGCCTGCAATGCTATTTGACGACACAATAGGCCGAAATTACGTTGCGTCATAGCGTACAGCGTAACTTCGGTCGGGCGTAAGTTCAGCGGAAACTTATTCTGTGACAACACATTTACGCGACCGAAGTTCGGTTCGATTACCGACGAAGATCCGGGGGCGGGGAGCAGCAGGGAGCCGCCCGCGCCACCCGCGCTGAATTTCTGCCGCGTAAGTTCGGCGCTTATGGTGTGTCATATCAGCCAAATACGTCGGAACGTGAAATCAGCCGCCAAACTTCGGTCGCGTAACTTCGGCATAGTGTGTTTAGACACTTAGACAGTCACGCGACCCCAGCAGGCGATTGGCCCTCTACTTACGGGGGCCCCGCGCCCCGCCAGATTGCTAACAAGTCTTTGAGGCACGCGTGGAACAAGACGCGCGCCGTTGACCCTGGCAGGAGTTTACTAGGTACAGTCTGTGTTCCATGTACGGCCAGAAAGGCCCTACATGGAACCTAGAAGACGAGTCACGGAGTCCGAACTGCATCGGAAACCGATGACCAGGACTCATCTCTGTAGAAACTTGAACAATATATTTTTCAACACATTTGCTCGAAAAATGCATTTACAAAGTATAAGAATTCCACGATTCCACCAAATAGTTTCACATTATGAGAATAAACAACCTGACTGATCGAACCTCCTTGGAAGCGCTTTTGCTCGATACGTTGTCTCACTTTAATACTCAAAGAGTAAATGAGACGAAAGATGTAGTTCTAATTTTCCGCCATTTGTAAATTCGCGCCATTTTCTTAATATAAACTTCAAAAATTGTTGCTACTTTCCCACTGTTAAATAAAGTTTTTTTTTTATTACATATTGTACTGTTTTCTCGCAAATGTGTTGAAAAACATTGTATGACACACGTGCAGAAATTGGTATTTACAAACTCGTGACTATGGTAGCCCGAGACGAATACTAGTTTGTAAAAACCAACTTACTGCACTAGTATCATAAATAACTAGGTATAACAATTTTCTGCAAAACTTCAATTATTTACTTGATGTTGTTCTCAGACCCGTGCCTGCGGGTGCACTGCAGCGCCGGGCGCGTGTGCGAGATCGACGAGCACGGCGACGCCGTCTGCAACTGCATCAAGGAGTGCCCCTACGAGACAGACTCCCGCCGCAAGGTGAGCTTCTTGCAAGTCTTGGAACGGCGGCGGTGACCAGGGACCAAGTAGCTATTTTTTAAATTCGTCATGCCAACACGTTATTATTCTCTTTTTGCTTAAGTTCGTAATCTGCTAAATTCATAATTTGTCCGTCAATGGTCTCGTAATATAATTATATTTTGGACATTAAATTCATCGCAGATTTCGTTTTGTCATATTATTTATTAGTATAAGCAAAAGCCCTTATCACGAGTTTTCACTATTTTACTTTACAGCGTCTTTCCAGTATTTACAGCGTTTCTTGTATGGAAAAAATGGAACAGCGCCTCTGGTGTGCGAAGAAGGAACTATTTTTTTCCTTGAAATGTCAAAGTTCCAGTTTACTTTACGTCACAATAAGTGAAAACTTATGATAAGGCCTTGAAGTAGTAAGAAATTCTTAAGTACTTTGACGCCCTGTAAATTTTTTATTTTAGTTTTAATTTAAAATATTTTACTTTTTTTTTAATAGTGTATATTTATAGGTTTAATAAGTTAGTACCTATTTAGTACTTAGCAAATAACATTTGTGTCATTCTACGCATTGATGTATTCAAATTCTACGTCATTTTTTTCAATGGAGTGTCAGAATGGTCTCACTTTCCAAGGTCAGCCCTCAGGTCAGCCACTGGAAAGTTATACCATTCTGACACTATTGTTATAGCAGACTTGAGGCCCACTAGCTCTACTGTAGGCCCAATGATGATTGATGATGACACACTAACCGTAACCAGTATTGGTGAACTGCTAGGCGTCGGAGCAAAGTTACGTGTAATACGTAGATTGTGATTTTGTACGAGACATTAAAATATTAGGTAGTATAATGCGATTTGATTGCAAATCTAGATCCGCTGTAAATAGATCCGCAATGTATTTTTGTTATTCCCAATCGTATTATGATTATTTCTACAATACACGATAGCGCGATAGCGATGACGATTAATTAATTAGATCATTATCAGATTGTGGCTATTAATGTCAATCATGCTGATAAAATATACTTTTGCAATCAAAAAAGCAAACGTGATTCATTTTGCCGGATATTCTACCATGTGGTAAAATACAATGTGACTTCAAAGACACATCGCAGAAAATGGAAGGAGGTGGACTCCTTTCCTAATCCTTTATTTTTGCGTAACCCCCGAGATACCTTTGAGATCTGTCTGTGACCACTAGGTACTAATACTACCAATGGCAGAGTTCTAGTAGAAGCGTAAAAACTAGTAAAAAAGGTACCTACGAGTAATAATCAACCCGACGATGAAGACCAGCCACGTGGCAATTGGCTACAGTTACCTGGTACATGGTAATGATGTGTTTGTCTCCAGGTGTGCACCAACCACAACGAGACCTGGTCGTCGGACTGCGAGGTGTACCAGCAGCGCTGCCTGTGCCTGGACGGCTCCGAGCTGTGCCGCGGCCCGCAGTACCACCACGTGCAGATCGAGTACTACGGCACGTGCCGCGAGATGCCGGTGTGTATCACATCCCTTCATAAAACAACAACCACCTTATTACACAATGCAGTGCTCAACACTCCACAGAGTTTGATCTGAAAGATCTCACGAAGCGGTATATAATTTCTGTAGCGCTTGATGACAATGTTTCCGTACTATATTTTGTTCTATTTTCTGTATTATCAGGAATGCAGCGAAAACGAGATGTTGGACTTCCCGCGTCGCATGCGTGACTGGCTGTTCAACATCATGCGCGACATGGCGGAGCGCCGCGAGCTCACGTCTCACTACCTGAAGATGGAGCGCGAGGCCGAGTCCAACCTCACGCGCCGCTGGACCAACGCCGCCATCTGGAAGTGGTGCGACCTCGACGCGCACGACAACGACAGGTATCAACACCGCCGAACTCTCCCGAATATTGCTGCCAGGCGTCGGGATATCCCCCGACACACACAAGCTTTTTGGTTGCGTGTCCGTCCAAATTAGACCGCGTCCGGCTTTTTAAATTCAGTTTCATTTTATATTTGTACATTCTTGGTCACCTCTCCACCCATATCGACGCAAGCCTAGTGCAATCTAGCGGACAAGCACTAGACGAGCTCGCAAGCGGCGAGCCACGGCCAGGGGAACCTTGCTTTAGCTTATAACAATTGATCGTGATATACTAAGACCAAAAAATTAAAGGTGTTCGGTCTTTTCACCCTCCGGTTATAGTGACTAGTTTGTCCGGCTTTTGGTTTTAAGCTCCGGCAACCCCCTCCCGACTATGGCTGATGGACGGTCAATATTACCTGAAGCTACAAAACCACCAGTGTTAACATCAGCACACGCACCATAGTCCACATCGTGCTATGATGTGTACGTTCATAGTCTTACCAGATGATGTAAGAGACAGCTGCAAGATATATTCATTAATTAGATCCTGCGATATGATGACATATCCATCGTGACAGCTTAATAATTTTGTTTAGACTGATTTATATGATCCGTTAAATTGCACTTATTTAAATGCAATTTAACGGATCTGTCAAATTTATTTATAGATTTTCAACCTTATTGCAATAATGGTTACAATAATTAACATTTAATGTTCGATTGGTAAAATTTGACAGATTCGGGTAGGTTGATCTGCTAGCGTCTGTACATACGTACTTACAATATTATATTGTTTGATATTTCAATTAATGCAATGGGTGTTAAATACCTGATTGCATCGAACTTAGTTTTTAACCGACGAAAAAAAAAGGAGGAGGTTCTCAATTCGACATGTATAATTTTTTATAGTATAAACCTGACAGTCAGTGTGCGTATGATGGTAGCTCTTCGTTGATATGTAGTATACGTATACTTATGGGAAAGTATTATGTGGGTAGATTTGTGCCCGATTGTACTCATAAGTGTATATGGTGCAGGTTCGTGTCCCGGCACGAGCTGTTCCCGATCCGCGCGCCACTTATGGCCCTGGAGCACTGCATCGCGCCCTTCCTGGACCGCTGTGACGAGGACGACGACCACCGCATCACGCTGGCCGAGTGGGGCAAGTGCTTGCAGCTCGACGAGGTAACTAGGACCACAGACCACACTCACGTACACTCACCTCACACACCGAGGGACACTTGACACTGCTCAGTGTGTCCCCACGTCCTGTATCTGTGTCCCCCGCGCTCTCTCCGTATGCAGTATTCGCAAGTGTCTGCATGTCTGGAGTAGTTTCGTGAGATAAGTCTGTACGAGTGTTATTCGATAACGGGAGCAGTCCTAGTTGCCAAACGTGCCCCTCACAACATTATGTTTTGTTTCAGTACGAGCTGGAGGACCGCTGCGACGAGTTCACGGACGAGCCCCCGACCGGCCAGTGAGCACGCAGTCGGCGCTCGCTGACATTCATACTTCTACATAGTTGAGTGTTAAACTTAGTGCTACACGTTACATAATTAACTTTAAAATAAACACTTTCAAACAAAGCGCGTGTAAATAGCAATTACTGTGATGATGCTACCAAAACTTTGATATACAATAAACGATAGGAAATTGTTACAAGAGTTTTCTTTAGTTATTTAAACCATCATACAAACATACTATCCTTTCCTTTTTCCACATACATAGTACCAAGATAAGTGCCATCAAGCACACGTCTCTTGAACTATGAAAACAACTCTTATTGTAGCAAAATCGTCACATTTCAACTCGAAACCACAGAAAATTATCAGTACAAGGAAACTTCAATAATTCACAAGACTGAAGTCTCCCGATAGCGGGTAAGTGGCAGTAAGTGGTTCACATGCAGGGCTCAACGTGATACATCGAGCTCTCCAGTCGAGAGCCAGGTGAGTGTCGTCATGGAGTGGCTCGCAGTACGTCGCCACCCCGCGTCACTCCAGCGCACAATAAGTAAGAGTACTGGCGCGCGAGCTGGCACTGCAGCCTCCGAGTCCGACATGTTCCAGCTGATAGTGATGTGCTGCCTGCTGGCTGGGGGCGTGCTCCCCAAGACGTGAGTACCTTCGTTTACTCAACGCTCATTAAATAGTTCATAATCTGCCTATAATTTTGGGAACCACTCTGACTTTGGTGTGCCTCAGGGAAGTGTTACGGGTCCTGCGCTTTTCATAACCTAGTCAGTGTTCTGAAGGCTCAATATTGTACAGTGGGAAGCCTCTATTATAATCTATCATGGAGCTACTTGGTTTACTCAACATCGTAGTAAAGTAGTTAAGTCCTATCAACATGGCTAGAACTACAACCAAACAAACAGAACTCTAAACATTGAATTAAAAAAAAATACTCATAATTTTTCATCAATGTTAGGCCAAACATTGACTGGCTAAAAGTATCTTCACGTCTAGAGGGCACCATAAACCGAACGAAAATAAATTTTGCAACAAAAACAAGTACTTTCGAATCTTACTGGGACTTCCTCAATGTATAATGTACAAAACAATGAGAAAGAGATGTAAATATATAACTTTATCCCCTTAGGGGTGGAATTTATCAAAATCTTTTCTTAAGGGATGCCTACGTTGGGTGCTAAGACAGGAAACCTCCACGTGCGCCCGTGGACTGGAGTTCCCTCTCGGATACGTCTGTGGGGAAGACCAGTTTTTCGGGCCGGTGCACCCTGGGATGCGGGCAAAAACTCTTCCGTAGGCACTGTGTGCCTAAGGGGTCTCTTTGCCCGTATGCGAATAGCCTGTCGTCGGGACGCTCCAACGCGTGTCCCTCTGATTAGCAGAGGGCACAGCGGCGGAGCGGGCTTGCGGACGGTGAGTAATGGGTAGCTCGCCGTCCGACTAGGGACCAAGCCCGGGTCGGTGGCGCATCGTGTCGTGTTTCGCGCGTGCCTTCGGGGAGTTGTCAGCAAACTGACGGGGCCCCTTATGGGGCCAAATGCCTGCTGGGGTCGCGGGTTTTTCTTAACACAGGATACCGTGGCCCCGGAACGTAAAGGGCATCCGAAGGAACACGGGTGGATTTTAGTCAGTAAGAGTCTGACAATCCCTTCCGTCCCACCCAGGGCGGGAGAACTCATTTGATTATTTTACCACCTAAAAAAGTTTCATCCCCTATTTTATCCCCTTGGGGGTAGAATTGATCAAAATCCTTTCTTAGCGGATGCCTACGTCATAACATCTACCTGCATGCCAAATTTCAGCCTGATCCGTCCAGTGGTTTGGGCTGTGCGTTGATAGATCACTATATCAGTCACCTTTGAGTTTTATAATTATATATATATATTTGATGATAGATAGTCTCAAGCAAGAATTCTCATCGGGCACGCCGCAATCGCGGCGGTAAGTAAGACCCCTCTTTGAGGAGTGGCTGGATAGGCGTCACGGCGTCCTGACCTACCGCATGACGCAGGTCCTCACCGGACACGGAAGTTTCGGGAGGTACCTGTGTCTGATGAGAAAGGAGGAAACGCCTGGGTATCAACACTGCGAGGATCGCCCGGAGGACACAGTAGAGCATACGGTGCAAGACTGCCCCGCTTGGGCAGAGCACCGACGTTTCCTCACGGCAGCGATAGGCGGAGACCTCTGGCGCCCGGCATTGGTCGAGGCCATGCTGCGGGACGAGACGGGAGTGGGAAGCGGTCGCCTCCTTCTGCGAAGCAGTCATGCTCGCGAAGGAGGAGGCGGGCCGCGTGAGGGAGAGGACAATGTCCTCCCTCCGCTCCACCCGCGGTGGTAGACCCCCACGGCGACGGACGTCGCAAGACGATCTCCGGCCACCGTAGGCGCGGGCATGCGGGCGGCGAGTAAAGGGCAATTCGCTGCCCGTTGCCGGGGTCGTGGGACTTATCTCATTACCGTGACCCTGGAACATAAAGGGCTATTGAAGGACACCGTGGATTTTAATCAGTACAAGTCTGAAAAACTTCCAACGAAAATTGGTTTGGATGAGATATAGTTAGCAGTTTTCGAGATATTTTTTCAAAAACCGCAAATATAACTTTGCCATTCATACAAACACTATGAAAAACAAAGTTATTTTTATTGTTTGTGTATATTACTTTCTAATCTTTTTCTTTCTTTCTAATCACAATATAATTATATCCCTAATCTATGCTTGCTACTACGGAATCCTTCATGGGCGACTCCACTTCGCGCTTGGCCGGTTTTTGTAAATATTTCATTACAAACGGCCAATTTGAAAATATCATAATTTTCTAGTAATGAAACATATTAGTACATTACAGGCCTGAGGCCTGTTGGTCTAGTGGTTAGTTACCCTGACTGCTGTGCCTGAGGTCGTGGGTTCGATTCCCACTCAGGACAAATGTTTGTGTGATGACTTGATGAGCACGATCATTTTGTTCTGTGTCTGGGTATAATTTATCTAGGTATAGGTAATATTTTTGTATTTAGAAATATATAAGTACCTATGTTTATCAGTTGTCTAGTACCCATAACACAAGCTCTGCTTAGCTTGGGACTAGACGTTGTGTGACAGTTGAGGAATAAAAAAATAAAAAAAAACATCAATAAAAGTACCTACCCAACACCTACTGAATGGTAGGTTTTGTTTTTTGGTATCTTTGGCATTTACCGTAAAGCGAAACAAATTGCGATAAAAATAAATAAACTTTTAGCAACTTAAAATAATAAATAGAAGGTTGATATCAATAAATGTTGCATTGCGTTGAAATAAAGGTTAAAAAAAAAAAACAAAATTAAGGTCAGGGTTTCTAGTTCCGTCATATGCGTAACGGTCGGCTCAGACCGAAACATGACGCTGCACGCACATTTCAATAGAGCTACTCAAAATCAAACTCTATTTCCTACACGAAAAGATACACCCTTCGCAACCCAGAGCGACGCAGCGCAGCGCCGCGCTGCATTTTAATAGCGACCACAGTTTAGAACAGTTGGGTCACTTCCCAAAAACAATCAAACAAATGTAAAATCTATACTCGAGAGAATAAAGTACATTTTTACTAGCATCGGCATCGCCTACGTACTTTTATAATAGCCTAAACTTAACATGCGCAAGCAAAAGTGTACTGAATGGTTACGCGCGAGAGTTTATTTTTGTTTATCTGACGCTAACAACATTACAATGTGATTACATTGTTGCTATCCGTGAATCTCAATAGGGTTGCGACTTACGAGTTTAGGAGGCACAATAAGGTAGGTAGGTGTATTTTATGCATTTGTTAAATTACACTATTAACATAAATGTTCTTCAGGGATTTTTTTTATCATCAGCCTATATCTTTTTGGTTTCGTTACTACATTCTACATACATTATCGATTGGTAGCACAGAATGTTAATACATAGTACCAACGGCACCTTACATTAGAACCTATTATTGTAATATTTTTAAACATTTCATCTTACAAAAACAAAAAAGAATATTATTTAAAAATATTTGAAATGTTAGGCTTTGTTGTTTATAGGCTTTATTAAATGTATTGGTTTACAATTACTTAGTTATTATTCTGCAACAAACACTACATAAAAATCAGTATTTATTTTGCTTTACGACACACAGATTCTAAAACAACAAACAAATGAATTTTAATGAATGATGATGACGCAACAAGAGATTTCAGTCACAGAATCTCAATGCACAGAATACAAAAAAGAAAGTCAAAGATTACAAACAAACGTTACTTTTTTTTATTAAAGAGAGGCGAAGGAATCCAAACATACAGCCATCTCGCGAGTTTTTGAATAATTAACCCTTTAACCGGCAGCACTCTTATAATATGGGTACATTCAATTAATTGTAAATACTTTTATGGTTTAGAGCAAAAACTAAAATCGAATGTCGCGTTTCAAGGGTGAAGTATCGATTCACTGAATCCATTCAGTACTATATATATAGATTTTAAAAAAATCGATATTTTGGCTCCAACAATCGATTCTTCGATTAATCGATCTCAGATCTCCATCCCTACGTCACAGGTTCTGCGTTGCGAGTCTTTGTAAATGGTAAAAAAGTCGCGCAACCAATTACGATCGCTGACCTTGAATGCGTAGCTGCTATTTTCTGAGTTTGAACGTGGTCGATATTTTCACCTTTCGACGTGACGCGGTAGTTTATGAAACGTGAGGCTCTTATCACTCTTGTCGTTTAAGCAACCAAAAGCTATGCAGTATTTGCTTTTCCTTATATTTTATAACTAAAATATAATTATAAAGTTATTTCACACAGTACCTAATTAATAATACTACTTTTTATTTTGGTTATTTTCTCTTTCACATACGTAAACGTAACAAAAATATTAAGATACGTAACGCGTGCGAGACGGGCGTCCCGGCATACGGCACCGTCAGTGGCGGATTTACAAATTTGCCGCTAGTAGGCTATTCAATTTTTGCCGCCCCTACTGACTTTTGAAATTCAATACGTTAGTTTAGTTCACAATCATATTAATTACATTTATTCAGAAATTGCAACTTTATTATTTGTATTCTATCGTCCTCATTACATCGGCTTTTTCCCGTTATCGGGGGTCACGGCAGTGCTCCCGCCAGGAAGAGCGCGAAGCAAACACTGCCGTACCATTCTTTACTGGAACCATTTCGCTACATTTTCAGGCCCCTATTTGAGAACCTCTGGATAAGACCATAACGCAGAAATTTTCGTCATCCAGTAAGCTATAATCACATACTTAAAATCCAAAATTTCTAGTCTTTAGGTCATTTAGTTCCGAAGCTAAGCGAAAGCAAAGTTTCGCATTTACGACACTCACTCATGATCATGAAAATAGAACTAGTACTTCCCATAAACTCAGAGAGCTGAAATTTGGTACAGAGTTACGGTTTAATGGCCACAAAAAGGAAAAACTATAAAAACTAGGATAATCGAAGATCTGGATTTCCTGGTGACCCTAATTAGAAAACACAAGAGCCCAACCAAACTATTAGAGATCGACATACCGCCTTTACAAACAATATTCAACTTGGTGGGCCGCTTTATTTGATGTCAAAAATCGGACGTCAAAAAAAAAGCACGTTTCTACAAAAAGAAGTGAAATCAGTCACACAACATTAAATATAGAAATCGCAGTAAGGAACCTTAGACTTGTCACGACTTTGTCTAGATTTCATTACTTTTTAGAGATAAACAAGCAGCTCCATCGAGTTTTGGCTAGTTTTTTATAGAATGTTTTGGGTGGGATTAGTATTATTGTGAACTAAGTGATATTTCTGTCAGTTACTAGATTAATTTTGCAACCCGCTATGTAGTGACGAGTATACTGTTGACCTACAAACAGCAGCATGTACTTATCATAAGGTGAGGGAAGGCAAGCCTTAAAAAAAGTTTTTATTTTAAAATCTAACCGACTTCTAAAAAAACAACCACAACCAATACCCTTTTTTGTGGTTGTTTTTTTAGAAGTCGGTTAGATTTTTTTAAAAAAACTTTTTTATTTTACCCTTTTAGTTTAAATATTCAACCCAAATTCTTGTCAAATACATAATTTTCTTACATAAGCACTAGAATTTTTTTTATGTGTAGCACCGGTTATAACATCGCCCACGTACCCAATAAGCAAGAACACCAAAATAAATGATTTTTTTATGGGACCAAATGGCAGGTATACTGCATCGAACAATAACCCATATGGGTGCAAAGTTCTCACCAGTATAAATGAATTAAGTCCAAATACAACATAGCTGCTATAAACCGTTGAGGAGTTCCCTGAACTGTTCTTCGTCTTCATCATCAGAATCCTAATGACAGTTACAACCCATCTAGGTGTAAAGTTCTCATCAATATAAATGAATTAAGTCCAAACACAAGGTAGCTACTGTAAACCATTTAGGAATTCCCTGAACTGTCCTTCGTCTTCGTCATCAGACCCCTAATAACAGTTACAACTCATCTAGGTGTAAAGTTCTAATCAATACAAATTAATCAAGGTCAAACACAAGATAGCTGCTGTGAATCGTTGAGGAGTTCCCTCGACTGTCTCTCGGCTCCATCATCAGATATACTCCAGACCTTTATTAAATTGTAGTGCTTTGAAATACCTAATGAAAAAAAAAAATTTACTAAATCAGTCGATGCCTACTCCTTACTGTTGAGGAGTTGTACCTTCCATCATCAGCTCAGCTACATGAGATGATGATTACCATACGCAAGTCCTTAAATTAAGTAATTTACAACCCACACATACATATCGTTTTTCGCAAATATTATGAAGTCATAATATTTGCGAAAAACGATATGTGGGCCTATAAAATTTGAGGGTTTCCCTCGATTTCTCCAAGATCCAATCATCAGATATTGAAATGGTGACAATGTGACCACACGGGAAGCACCAGCTTTCAAATAAAAAAAGAATCATGAAAATCGGTTCACCCAGTCGCAAGTTATGAGGTAACAAACATAAAAAAAATACAGTCGAATTGATAACCTCCTTTTTAAAAAGTCGGTTAAAAATACCTACACCATATGAACACAGCTTACACAAAATAATGTGTAGTCGATAAACGTTGTTTTTGTTAAATATTTTTTATTGCACTTACAGTTTAAAAGAAAACAAAGGGTAAAAGTTACTAAATTTAAATTAATATGAAACGCTATTGAAATATTTTTAAAATTCATGATCGCATAAGTATGTACTTATATTTTACAATGCGTTCAGTAATTGTTTATATACGGATTACGAACGTAATGTGTACATAAAACTAAAAGTTTTTTTTTATTACTTGGGCTAAATTTGCCGCCCCTCTAAATCTGCCGCCCTAGGCTCCAGCCTACTTAGCCTATTGGTAAATCCGCCACTGGGCACCGTGAAAGGTGTGCGCGTGTGTGCGTGCCGTTTCATACCCACACCGCATAGAGACCCCTCTGTAGTACTCTGTGTAGCGACTCAAAATCTAACCTTATTATATTTCGTTCCGTCACGTAGAGTCGCTTCGCGTCTCGGTCTTTATTGACAGAACTAGCTTATTTCCGCAGTTTCACCCGCGTTATGTTAGACGTCTGGCCCTATGGACGCCTACTCAGTTTCCTTGGGGAACAAGTGGAAGACAACGCGCCATCCACTCGGGCCTGTGTCCGTTACCCAGGCCAGATGTTGTCGAAAATGGTCATTTGAATCTTATAAATAATTAGTTTTGCGGCTTCTGTAATTGTTGCGCACATTTTTGAATTTGTTGCGTTTATAGTTTTTTAATTATTTCACAAAAACATTTCCTGCTGGGGTAACGTTACCCCAGCCAGACCTTTTTCTTTCTAATGGGAATATTTAAATAAATACTAGCTATAAAATTAGTTGTCTAGATGAAGTAAATGTTGTGCCTTATTTTGTATTTATTCTTTCTTCGGTTGCGAAGTTATTCGAGATTTTGCTGGGGTAACGTTTTTGGTTTTGCTAGATCTTTGAAATGGTTAAGCGGATTCTTATCATATTTTGTACATGACTTCTTAGGAATCAGTTTAAATTTGTTCTGCAATAAAAAAACCAAAATAATGCATAGCTTAAAGGTTATTTCATTAAATAGAAAAACACTTCAATTGGTCCCAGCACTCTCAATAAGAAGTCTAAAGACTTACTTTAAACGTTATTTTAAAGCTTGTAACTGCCTTCAAATGTATATGAAGTTTCATTAGTATCCTGTAAGTATTTAACAAGTTATGATGATATTCAGTTCTTCACGAGCACGATCTTGATGCGCGCCGTGTTATTTGGACACTGGATTGGATATATGAACTGAATGTTATGTCAATTATTAGTTTTTTGGTTCAGTTGTATATCAGTAAAATTTCAGCGTAGTACATTGGATAATTAATGAGATAATACGATTAAAGTCATTAGGAAGTGAATGACCGTGGTAACCCGACCAAGTTTAGGTGGTTACGAAAAAGCGAAAACGCAGAACATTACACTATCTTTTGAAATGTTTAGTATAATACACCTTACAATTTCGGTACAGACGCGTACACTGTTAAATAATAATACAATAATATCTGTACTATGAAAACATTATTATTATCTTCCAGTTGCACTTATCGAAAATCACCGATATTATTATGTCGTTCGGTGGGACGTGGGAGGGGTGGGGTGAAGGGGTGTAATACATTGTTTGCATGAATTATGTGATTATGGAGCATGTTTAGTGCGTTATGCACTAAACATGCTCCATAATCACATAATTCATCTTGCAGAGTGCGCGTGCACTTCGGCAGTTCCGTTTCCTGTTTTTGCAAATATTTATCGAGTGCGTGGAGCGATTAAATAATAATAAGTGTGGCGAATTACTGCTAATGTGGAGTGCTTCTATTGATGATCATAATTATGGTGCATGCTGCTTGATGAATTCACGAACAAGGTAAGCTTGCATAATGTAACAACAGAAATAGTAGCAAAATTATTATTAATATGTACCTACATGTTGTTAGGTACTTATCTAAAACTGTATTTTTTTTAAGGCTTAAATATTTGAATTTAGGAACTTACTTATTATTTTCTTTTTTTCGTACTTAGTTATTAACTGGACTGGAATTTTCAACAATGATAACGACATATTTATCCTTCGCTATAGTGCCTATAAAACAAAGTCGCTTCCCGTTTGTTTGTCCCTGTTTGCTTAGATCTTTAAAACTACGCAACGGATTCTGAAGCAGTTTTTTTAATAGATAGATTGATTCAAGTGGAAGGTTTTTGTGTATACATTGTCAACATATGACTAGAAAATCGATTAATGAAATTCATGACTTAGCAACCGATTTTTATCGTCATCAATGTCGGGAGTCGGGACTACCGCAACAGGTAGGTAGCTACTTATTTCCACACACTCTTTGGACACGTAGACTTTAAGAAATCCATGATTACCTTGTTGCAATACTCGCGTTGATATAAACTCGCAAATAGATGACGATTCGAGTTTCAAATGTGTATCAATCATTACACATTCCAATATGTGTATATTTCAATAAAAACTGTAACTGTGTACTGTGTATACTGAAATTATAGATTTAAATAAAAAATAATAGAAAATTTCAAAAAAGCAAAATTACTATCTGTAATTTTAATCTGTGAGTGTTTTTAAGTATAAGTTCATTAATACTTTAAAAGTTCAATTTAAATGATTATTTTACCTGTCAATAAAAAATCTTTAATAATCATGTAGTTTTTTTTAAACTTGTGTACATGTCTGTACTAAATTTGAAACACTATCCTACATATTTTAGAAGGTACCATAATGTTCTGCGTTTTCGCTTTTTCGTAACCACCTAAACTTGGTCGGGTTACCACTGTTATTCACTTCCTAATGACTTTAATCGTATTATCTCATTAATTATCCAATGTACTACGCTGAAATTTTACTGATATACAACTGAACTAAAAAACTAATAATTGACATAACATTCAGTTCATATATCCAATCCAGTGGCCAAATAACACCGCGCGCATCAAGATCGTGCTCGTGAAGAACTGAATATCATCATAACTTGTTAAATACTTACAGGATACTAATGAAACTTCATATACATTTGAAGGCAGTTACAAGCTTTAAAATAACGTTTAAAGTAAGTCTTTAGACTTCTTATTGAGAGTGCTGGGACCAATTGAAGTGTTTTTCTATTTAATGAAATAACCTTTAAGCTATGCATTATTTTGGTTTTTTTATTGCAGAACAAATTTAAACTGATTCCTAAGAAGTCATGTACAAAATATGATAAGAATCCGCTTAACCATTTCAAAGATCTAGCAAAACCAAAACGTTACCCCAGCAAAATCTCGAATAACTTCGCAACCGAAGAAAGAATAAATACAAAATAAGGCACAACATTTACTTCATCTAGACAACTAATTTTATAGCTAGTATTTATTTAAATATTCCCATTAGAAAGAAAAAGGTCTGGCTGGGGTAACGTTACCCCAGCAGGAAATGTTTTTGTGAAATAATTAAAAAACTATAAACGCAACAAATTTAAAAATGTGCGCAACAATTACAGAAGCCGCAAAACTAATTATCTATAAGATTCAAATGACCATTTTCGACAACATCTGGCCTGGGTAACGGACACCTCGGGCCTTGTCTTTGGTCGGACGGAGCGCTACCCATTACTCGCCGTCCGCAAGCTGATGCCTACTGTAGCCGGAATTTGCCCCGCGATGGCCGATGCCCTGGACCTCTTCGGCGATGGTTGGACCGTGTAGTATAGCATTTTCTTTCTCTCACTATACTTCTCATCTGCCCTTGAATCCCTGAGGAACAGACTACCTTCCGAAATAACTTTATCCGTGGCGCCTCTCCAACCAGCTCTTCGATCAACTCCTCGCCCGTCAAGCTCATCATCATATTGTTTGTCCTAAGATCTTCATTGAAATCAAATGAAAACGGGAATTTTGATCAAATTTATTTTTGTATAAACAGGATACCTCAGGTGAGCAACATACCAGCTCGGTGCAAGCAAAACTCGGTAACGCCGGTGTCGTGCAGCTCGCAGAGCAGCCCCGATGCGCTGATGGCACACCCCGACGACTGCCAGCTGTTCTACTACTGTGAGGTGGGCCGTCGCTCGCCCACGTGCCGCCAGTGCCCCGCCGGCCTGCACTTCAGCCCAGCGCTGCACGTGTGCGACTGGCCGCAGAGCGCCGGCTGCACGGCAAGCGCTCCCTCCAAAGCCACATCCCCACCGAAGACTACCACCACCACCGCAACGCACAACACAACCCTACCTTTTAACAACAACTCGACAACCTCCCTTATTACTGGAACTACGTCTGCGCCCACAAACGCGACCCGGCCGTGGATGGAGGTAACAACGCCATCCATCACATCACGTGATGCGACATACACCACTGAAGTACCATCAAGTGAAACAACAAGCACTGAAGGGACAACGACCAACCCTGTGACAGAACAAATATACACCACTGAAGAACCATCAACTGAAACAACAACCAATGAAGAGACAACGACCAACGCTGTGACAGAACAAACATACACCACTGAAGTACCATCAAGTGAAACAACAAGCACTGAAGGGACAACGACCAACCCTGTGTCATACACCACTGAAGTTCCATCAAGTGAAACAACAACCACTGAAGGGACAACGACCGACCCTGTGACAGAACAAACATACACCACTGAAGAACCATCAAGTGAAACAACAAGCACTGAAGGGACAACGACCAACCCTGTGACAGAACAAACATACACCACTGAAGAACCATCAAGTGAAACAACAAGCACTGAAGGGACAATAACCAACCCTGTGACATACACCACTGAAGAACCATCAAGTGAAACAACAACCACTGAAGGGACAACGACCAACCCTGTGACAGAACAAACATACACCACTGAAGAACCATCAAGTGAAACAACAACCACTGAAGGGACAACGACCAACCCTGTGACAGAACAAACATACACCACTGAAGAACCATCAAGTGAAACAACAACCACTGAAGGGACAATAACCAACCCTGTGACATACACCACTGAAGAACCATCAAGTGAAACAACAACCACTGAAGGGACAACGACCAACCCTGTGACAGAACAAACATATACCACTGAAGAACCATCAAGTGAAACAACAACCACTAGAGGGACAACGACCAACCCTGTGACAGAACAAACATACACCACTGAAGAACCATCAAGTGAAACAACAAGCACTGAAGGGACAACGACCAACCCTGTGACAGAACAAACATACACCACTGAAGAACCATCAAGTGAAACAACAACCACTGAAGGGACAATAACCAACCCTGTGACATACACCACTGAAGAACCATCAAGTGAAACAACAACCACTGAAGGGACAACGACCAACCCTGTGACAGAAAAAACATACACCACTGAAGAACCATCAAGTGAAACAACAACCACTGAAGGGACAATAACCAACCCTGTGACATACACCACTGAAGAACCATCAAGTGAAACAACAACCACTGAAGGGACAACGACCAACCCTGTGACAGAACAAACATATACCACTGAAGAACCATCAAGTGAAACAACAACCACTAGAGGGACAACGACCAACCCTGTGACAGAACAAACATACACCACTGAAGAACCATCAAGTGAAACAACAAGCACTGAACGGACTACTACCAACCCTGTGTCATACACCACTGAAGTTCCATCAAGTGAAACAACAACCACTGAAGGGACAACGACCAACCCTGTGACAGAACAAACATACACCACTGAAGAACCATCAAGTGAAACAACAACCACTGAAGGGACAACGACCAACCCTGTGACAGAACAAACATATACCACTGAAGAACCATCAAGTGAAACAACAACCACTGAAGGGACAACGACCAACCCTGTGACAGAACAAACATACACCACTGAAGAACCATCAAGTGAAACAACAACCACTGAAGGGACAACGACCAACCCTGTGACAGAACAAACATACACCACTGAAGAACCATCAAGTGAAACAACAAGCACTGAAGGGACAACGACCAACCCTGTGACATACACCACTGAAGAACCATCAAGTGAAACAACAAGCACTGAACGGACTACTACCAACCCTGTGTCATACACCACTGAAGTTCCATCAAGTGAAACAACAACCACTGAAGGGACAACGACCAACCCTGTGTCATACACCACTGAAGTACCATCAAGTGAAACAACAAGCACTGAAGGGACTACTACCAACCCTGTGTCATACACCACTGAAGTTCCATCAAGTGAAACAACAACCACTGAAGGGACAACGACCAACCCTGTGTCATACACCACTGAAGTACCATCAAGTGAAACAACAAGCACTGAAGGGACTACTACCAACCCTGTGTCATACACCACTGAAGAACCATCAAGTGAAACAACAAGCACTGAAGGGACAACGACCAACCCTGTGACAGAACAAACATACACCACTGAAGAAACATCAAGTGAAACAACAAGCACTGAAGGGACAACGACCAACCCTGTGTCATACACCACTGAAGTTCCATCAAGTGAAACAACAACCACTGAAGGGACAACGACCAACCCTGTGACATACACCACTGAAGTACGATCAAGTGAAACAACAAGCACTGAAGGGACTACGACCAACCCTGTGACATACACCACTGAAGTACCATCAACTGAAACATACACCACTGAAGGGACAACTACCAACGCTGTGACATACACCACTGAAGTACCATCAACTGAAACATACACCACTGAAGAGACAACGACCAACGCTGTGACATACACCACTGAAGTACCATCAACTGAAACATACACCACTGAAGAGACAACGACCAACGCTGTGACATACACCACTGAAGTACCATCAACTGAAACATACACCACTGAAGAGACAACGACCAACGCTGTGACATACACCACTGAAGTACCATCAACTGAAACAATAACCACTGAAGAGACAACGATCAACGCTGTGACATACACCACTGAAGTACCATCAACTGAAACATACACCACTGAAGAGACAACGACCAACGCTGTGACATACACCACTGAAGTACCATCAACTGAAACAATAACCACTGAAGAGACAACTACCAACGCTGTGACATACACCACTGAAGTACCATCAACTGAAACATACACCACTGAAGAGACAACTACCAACGCTGTGACATACACCACTGAAGTACCATCAACTGAAACATACACCACTGAAGAGACAACGACTAACGCTGTGACATACACCACTGAAGTACCATCAACTGAAACATACACCACTGAAGAGACAACGACCAACGCTGTGACATACACCACTGAAGTACCATCAACTGAAACAATAACCACTGAAGAGACAACGACCAACGCTGTGACATACACCACTGAAGTACCATCAACTGAAACAATAACCACTGAAGAGACAACGACCAACGCTGTGACATACACTACTGAAGTACCATCAACTGAAACATACACCACTGAAGAGACAACGACCAACGCTGTGACATACACCACTGAAGTACCATCAACTGAAACAATAACCACTGAAGAGACAACGACCAACGCTGTTACATACACCACTGAAGTACCATCAACTGAAACATACACCACTGAAGGGACAACTACCAACGCTGTGACATACACCACTGAAGTACCATCAACTGAAACATACACCACTGAAGAGACAACGACCAACGCTGTGACATACACCACTGAAGTACCATCAACTGAAACATACACCACTGAAGAGACAACGACCAACGCTGTGACATACACCACTGAAGTACCATCAACTGAAACATACACCACTGAAGAGACAACGACCAACGCTGTGACATACACTACTGAAGTACCATCAACTGAAACATACACCACTGAAGAGACAACGACCAACGCTGTGACATACACCACTGAAGTACCATCAACTGAAACATACACCACTGAAGAGACAACGACCAACGCTGTGACATACACCACTGAAGTACCATCAACTGAAACAATAACCACTGAAGAGACAACGATCAACGCTGTGACATACACCACTGAAGTACCATCAACTGAAACATACACCACTGAAGAGACAACGACCAACGCTGTGACATACACCACTGAAGTACCATCAACTGAAACAATAACCACTGAAGAGACAACTACCAACGCTGTGACATACACCACTGAAGTACCATCAACTGAAACATACACCACTGAAGAGACAACTACCAACGCTGTGACATACACCACTGAAGTACCATCAACTGAAACATACACCACTGAAGAGACAACGACTAACGCTGTGACATACACCACTGAAGTACCATCAACTGAAACATACACCACTGAAGAGACAACGACCAACGCTGTGACATACACCACTGAAGTACCATCAACTGAAACAATAACCACTGAAGAGACAACGACCAACGCTGTGACATACACCACTGAAGTACCATCAACTGAAACAATAACCACTGAAGAGACAACGACCAACGCTGTGACATACACTACTGAAGTACCATCAACTGAAACATACACCACTGAAGAGACAACGACCAACGCTGTGACATACACCACTGAAGTACCATCAACTGAAACAATAACCACTGAAGAGACAACGACCAACGCTGTTACATACACCACTGAAGTACCATCAACTGAAACATACACCACTGAAGGGACAACTACCAACGCTGTGACATACACCACTGAAGTACCATCAACTGAAACATACACCACTGAAGAGACAACGACCAACGCTGTGACATACACCACTGAAGTACCATCAACTGAAACATACACCACTGAAGAGACAACGACCAACGCTGTGACATACACCACTGAAGTACCATCAACTGAAACATACACCACTGAAGAGACAACGACCAACGCTGTGACATACACTACTGAAGTACCATCAACAGAAACAATAACCACTGAAGAGACAACGACCAACGCTGTGACATACACCACTGAAGTACCATCAACTGAAACATACACCACTGAAGGGACAACTACCAACGCTGTGACATACACCACTGAAGTACCATCAACTGAAACATACACCACTGAAGAGACAACGACCAACGCTGTGACATACACCACTGAAGTACCATCAATCACCTCACGTCGCACCACTATTCGATGGAGGAGGCTGAACTAACTACACGTACGTCTCTAGTGAACGTGCGCCACTCTTACTCACTCTTTCATTTTCTTATGGTCAAGTTATGGATTACAGGTAGTACTAGCGCCTGTCACCACTAGGACCGTCAGTAACATTGTATAATGATGTAATTTGGCAACTTGATTGGACATAAGATCTACTGTTTTCTTACGAAACCGTGTTTGATCTACCAATTGCATACTTCTTGAAATCTTTAATGAAATAGCATAGTTTAGTACACAATCATGTAGTATTTTTTATTGACCACTTTTAGGAGTTCCTTTTCATATCAATAGTGAGATTTTTGGAATGGAAGTCTGAATTGATGATATTTAATCAACATACCTATATGTATAGGTCCACGATCGACTGGACTTATGGTCGCGATCGACCGGTTGGCCACCAATGGTATAGACGCTAGCAGGGTCAACATACCTGAATCTGTCTTTACCAATCGAACATTAACCCTTGTACTGTGGTGTTAAGGTTGAAAATCTATTGAAGACAGATTGAGGTAGGTTTATGTGCTGGCATCTGTACTTTTTACTCCGTAATAAGTGTGACAGTGCAGCGTGTCCTCCTCCTGCACCTAGACAACTCTTTAATTGTTCTGTTAAATGTACAACCGCGGTGAGCTGCCATCTTGCTGCTTCATAATATTGATGTTATTAACCTTTTCACCGCCAGCGTACACAGAACGCGATGCCTCGCCTAGCGCCAAGCTATACATGTATAACGAAATATATAGTAAACAGTAGTGATGAGGGTAGCGTCATATCGATGAAAAAGAATTATACACGTTAAGTTATGTTTTAATCATAATTTTACGGATATAAATAAAAACTGATTAAATATTTCCATATTTGTTTAATTTTACAGTATCCCTAATAAGAAAAAACAATATAAATAATAAATATCAAAGAAACAAATAGGTACATAACTCAATTAGAGCTACAAGAAATGAGGCACATCTCTAATTGTTTCATGACGTCATCCTTTGACTTCATTTCAAGTCCTTGGCGCTCAGAACACGTCAAATTCAATTCTGTTTAGGGATGTGGTCTAACTCCTGTCCTTAATAAACTTACTACTAAATGACGATGAAATTGTGTAATAATTGAACTACTGTTTCAATGAAAAATCACGAGTCCTTATTATATACGGTCTGAGAAGCCAACATAATTAATGTTTGGTCTCTTTAAATAGTAGTATCTACTGCAGAGCTCAGATTTTGTCTATTAACTATAATCTCAAATGTTAGAAAATCTTAACAAATTATGATAAGTGTTAATCAAATCACGGCGGCGATAGGCGGAGACCTCTCGCGCCCGGCATTGGTTGCGGCCATGCTGCGGGGCGAGACGGAGTGGGAAGCGGTCGCCTCCTTCTGCGAAGCAGTAATGCTCGCGAAGGAGGAGGCGGGCCGCGTGAGAGAGAGGACAATGTCCTCCCTCCGCCCCACCCACGGTGGTGGACGCCCACGGCGACGGACGACGCAAGACGATCTCCGGCCACCGTAGGCGCGGGCATGCGGGCGGCGAGTAAAGGGCAACTCGCAGCCCGACCATGGACCATGCCCGGGTCGACGGCGCGTTGTGTTCCACGCGCGCCTCAAAGAGCGTCAGCATAATGACGGGGCCCCCTCTGTAGAGGGCCAAAGCCTGCCGGGGTCGCGGGACTTATACCATTACCGTGACCCCGGGACATAAAGGGCTACTGAAGGACACCGTGGATTTTAGTCAGTACAAGTCTGACAGTCCCTCCCGCCCTGCCCGGGGTGGGAGGACTCATTTGATGATTTTACCACGATAAAAAAAAAAAAAAAAAAGTGTTAATCAATGATGTTCTTAGTTCGCACAGGGCTCCTCAATCCAAACGTTTAGATTTAGGAGCCACCTTTATGTTCATTTAACTAGCTATTATACTACAAAATCGGTTACAATTTTATTCTTTTAAACTAACTACATAAGTATATTATTTTCATTAAAATATGAAAAGTGGCTCCTCAATCCTTACGGACATGATTATGAGTGCCTGCACTATCTCAAAGTGACCTTGACAGCCGTATGCTTATGACGTCACAGAACGTCTTCTATACTAGTCCGTGGCGCCCGGGGCACTGACAACCAGAAAGTTTTATCTGACAACCAATTATGTTGTAGAGATGGGAATATAATTATCGATAAGGATTGCCAATAACTATTTAATTACGGTTCGGCACCTATCCGAGGGTCCAAATTAGTCTATTTTCCCTTTGTTATAATGTAGTTATCTAAGTTCATATTTTACTGAGCTCAAATTATTTTCGATAATAATATTCCTAAATATTTCAACGGGTGAAATCAAAAAGTGTTAACTTTCGCGTCACATCACTGGCCGACTATATATCAAGTCCTTGTGTGGTCCTCTGCGGCCGGACCACAATTTAGTACTCAGATGCTATAGTTCGAAATAATACCTACCTAAAGTCTACTTTCATCGGAATATAACTATATTTTTAGTACCTCAAGAGATATCTTTTAAATTAACAATTTATGTGGTCCGGCCGCCAGGCAGTGCTCTCTGGCCGCGCCATCTCAAATCAAATAGAGTATAATGAACTATTAATAAACCAATATCCCGAAAAAATACTACCTAAAGAGTACCTTGCATACGACAAGTATGGTCCAATAAACCCCTTTAGATAAGGAGTTATTGGCCTTAGGGTGTGGTCCGGCTGGAAGGTATACTCTGCAGCACGTCAATTTTGCAATATTGAATAATTACTGTCCGTAAATCAATTTATTTAATAGTACCTTTTCTCTACTCTCCGTTGATACTTTTTTCTCTCAAGATACTATTCATTTTGATTAATTAATCTTTAAAGTATGTGGCGAGGCTAGGGAGGTTTACTTTTAGCAAATATAACGAAATATGCTTTATTTCTTTATGCCAACGGAAACTGCATATTAAGTACTTTATAAAAAGAGCTGGACTTTCATCTATAAACTTATATTTTTATTACAAACAATGACTTCGAAAAAGGTGCACTTTTTGGTTTTTGTTTACCTATCTACTTAGTAAGAACAGGGAGTTAATTTGACGTAGTAAATGAAAATTTTAGTTTAAAATAAACAACAAGGATACGAATAACAAATATATTTACATAATCAAATATTTTATTAACAATTGTTAATACATACAAGGTATTGTAACTGACGATTTAAGCGTTTAACCCTTTATACAAGAAATAACAATGAAAAACGAAAAGTGTACCATAACCGCGTATTACAAATAAAGTCAATCAGTGTTGACAATAATAAAGAAATTGTAAAACCCAATGACATAATATGTAATGCATTCAACGACTTCTACATTGATTTAATTGTTAGACCCTAACGAAAAACCTCTACTAACAAATCAAATAAACCGAGTCAAAGCCTCCATTTTTCTTAATCCAACAACACCGCCAGAGGTATTGAAAACAATCCAATTGCTCAAAAATACTAAAAGTACAGGGTACGATAACATAATGACGCATGTAATAAAAAAAGTTAGCTTATACAGGGTGGAATTTTGTAATGCCACCTGGAGGGAAAGTACTCTTAATACTGCAGATAGAAAATTTTACTCAAAGGAAACATTCCTTTATTTTTGAATAGAAAGCAAACTGCATTCAAAGATTTTCGAATATTCTCTTCTCCCACACCCGGGAATTGAACCGGCTAAAATCTGAAAAAATTATACCCTGTACTTTTATTGCATCGATCGTTAGGGTCAACTATAGGGATGAAATCTCTCTAACAAACATGATAAATTAAATGGAAGGAAAACCATCGATCCATCCATCGAACCATCGATCGTTAGGTTATAAATAAATTCGAGCAACTAATTAGTTAGTTTACCATTTTTTGTAAATAATTAAATTAATTTAAGATTTCCATCTTAAATTAATTTAATTATTTACAAAAAATGGTAAACTAACTAATTAGTTGCTCGAATTTATTTATAACCTAACGATCGATGCAATTAAAGTACAGGGTATAATTTTTTTCAGATTTTAGCTGGTTCGATTCCCGGGTGTGGGAGAAGAGAATTTTCGAAAATCTTTAAATGCAGTTTGCTTTCTATTCAAAAATAAAGGAATGTTTCCTTTGAGTAAAATTTTCTATCTGCAGTATTAAGAGTACTTTCCCTCCAGGTGGCATTACAAAATTCCACCCTGTATAATAAACTTATGCTTTGAAACAGGAATCTTCCTGAATAAACTTAAAATTACTATTATTCTACCTTTGTATAAAAAGGAGACAAGACTTTACTCAAAAACCCTACTACCACCCCCCCCCCCCCCCCTTGACCACTAACATTAATTCCAATTTTCTCAAAAGTCATAGAAAAAGTAATACATTCCAGGTTATACAATTTTCTCGAAAATAAAAATATACTAGCCAATGAACAAAAAGGGTTTAGAAAAAACCAGTCCATGGAAAATGTTGCCAAGACGACCACATAAGGTTTGCCCTGTAAAAAAGATATCAGATCTCATGTAGAACCATCGCATCACCTCCACGACGGTAGCAAAACGGCGAAGCCATACATTTTTACTGATATGGCCATGTAGATTCAGAAGCTTGGTTCTACATGAGATCTGATATCTTTTTCACAGGGCAAACCTTATGTGGTTGTCTTGGCAACATTTTGCATGAAATGTTTTTGGTGGGATTTCAGTTCCTTTTGTAAGTTGATAAGCAGTCTTTTCAGTGTTTATTGTGTCTATTTCTTGCACATCAGCAGTGCCGGTTTTCATAGCCCATTCTCTTTCTTGTAAGTACTTATTATTAGGTTTTTAGTTACTGTCTGCAGTCCTGTGTAAACTTTCATGTCCTAATTCATAAAATTGGTGAAAGTCTCATTCAAACTTCCATCCCCCATTTTAGGGGATGGGGGGATGGGGGATGTTTTTTTGCATACTGAACTTTGTTTACACAACCGGCTTTCTAGCACTTCAGGAAGTATTTGAGGTTGGTTCTCACAGTAAAACCTCTACACTACTGAAGTAAAAATATATTCAAGCTATAATAAAAATAAAAAAACCGGCCAAGAGTGTGTTGGAGTCGCCCATGAAGGTTTCCGTAGTACAAGCATAGATTAGGGATATAATTATATTGAGATTAGTAAGTAATATACACAAAAAAAATAACTTTGTTTTTCATTATGTTTGTATGAATGGCAAAGTTATATTTGCGGTTTTTGAAAATGTACTATATCTCAAAAATAATAATAATAATATTTATTTGGAACAATTTAGATCTACACAAAAACAATATAGAACGGTGATAGCTACAAAAGTATAAAACTGCGGCGCAGCTATCAACGCCCATAAATATAAACAATTTGACAGTTATTTTGTGCCAGAATAAATCTTATAAAATGAATGAAATGTAAAATAATAATAATAAAATGCATTAGTGGAAATAAATTAAAATCAAAATTATAATTAAAGTAACATTAAAATAAAAATTAAATTAAAACAACAACTGCTAACTATATCTCATCCAAACCAATTTTCGTTGGAAGTTTTTGACGATCTCCGGCCGACGTAGGCGCGGGCATGCGGGCGGCGAGTAATGGGCGACTCGCTGTCCGACCATGGACCGTGTTGTGTTCCACGCGCGCCTCAAAGAGTGTCAGCATAATGACGGAACCCCCCTTTAGAGGGCCAAAGCCTGCCGGGGTCGCGGTGTTGCGGTACTGACGAACTACCGTAAAAACCGGAACGCAAAGGGCTATTGAAGGATACCGTGGATTAAAGTCAGTAAGTGTCTGACCGTACTTGCCGCCCTGCCATGGTTGGGAGGACTCATTTGATGATTTTACCACGATAAAAAAAGTTCCGCAATTTATAAAACCTATTGTATTAACATTTTTTATTGTTAATATTTGATTATGTAAATTATGATTACTAATATATTTGTTACTCGAATGCTTGTTGTTTATTTTAAACCAAAATTTTCATTTACTTCGTCAAATTACGAGTAACTCCCTGTTCTTAATAAGTAGATAGGTAAAGAAAAACCAAAAAGTGCACCTTTTTCGAAGTCATTGTTGGTAATAAATATAAGTTTATAGATGAAGTCCAGGTCTTTTTATAAAGTACTTAATATGCAGTTTCCGTTGGCATAAAGAAATAAAGCATATTTCGTTATATTTGCTAAAAGTAAACCTCCCTAGCCGCGCCACATACTTTAAAGATTAATTAATCAAAATGAATAGTATCTTGAGAGAAAAAAGTATCAACGGAGAGTAGAGAAAAGGTACTATTAAATAAATTGATTTACGGATAGTAATTATTCAATATTGCAAAATTGACGTGCTGCAGAGTATACCTTCCAGCCGGACCACACCCTAAGGCCAATAACTCCTTATCTAAAGGGGTTTATTGGACCATACTTGTCGTATGCAAGGTACTCTTTAGGTAGTATTCTTTCGGGATATTGGTTTATTAATAGTTCATTATACTCTATTTGATTTGAGGTGGCGCGGCCAGAGGGCACTGCCTGGCGGCCGGACCACATAAATTGTTAATTTAAAAGATATCTCTTGAGGTACTAAAAATATATTTATATTCCGATGAAAGTAGACTTTAGGTAGGTATTATTTCG
Organism: Agrotis exclamationis; assembly: GCA_950005045.1. Taxonomy (NCBI): domain Eukaryota; kingdom Metazoa; phylum Arthropoda; class Insecta; order Lepidoptera; family Noctuidae; genus Agrotis; species Agrotis exclamationis. The sequence continues at coordinate 24,042,466 of OX465426.1, forward strand.
AACTATAGCATCTGAGTACTAAATTGTGGTCCGGCCGCAGAGGACCACACCAAGTCCTTGGCGTTCTGGGGATATCAAAATTTTTCGGAGTTTTTTGTTTTTGCCAATTTTATGACAATTAAGGGCTTTTTTTGTGTGGAAAAATAAAAAACAGGGTATTAGACAGTGCTTTTAAATAATAACATGAAAAGAAACCTGGTAAATACAGTAAATTTATTTTTATAACATAGATAAAATGAAGAGCTTCTAATGAAGTCGTGGCGCTGGTGGCACGAAAATCCGGAACTTCTATTGATGTCCGTGGCGGTGAAAAGGTTAATCATACGATTCCAAATGCTTGCAGTAGTATCGATCTGTAGGACCTACCTTAGTTACAAAATTATTTTGATGTTATTTTGTAAAAATGTTCTTAAGTAGAACATTGTACAAAACAATTAAACGTTTTAACTTTTACAGCTTTTACTTCTATTTGTTTCTTCATGATCCCCTTGACTTCAAATTCGACTAGTTCCAACACACGTACAATAGTCAGATGCTGCACTGCTCCTTCGCTGCTAGCTGCCTGGTCCCGACACCGCTGCACCGTCTGTCGGCCTCGCTACTTACGATGATGTGCGCGAAGTAGTTGTGGAGTTTCATACACATAATTATTGTAAACGACTAGAGTGTCGTTCTCAAAAAAGTGGCACCGTAACCTGTCAGGCAGTTTTTCATGGAAATGTGTGATTTTTTTAAAAAGCTTTTCACTTTTTGTACAATGTTATAATTAAGTGAGGCTTTTCACACAGAGGCCGAGTAATATGATGAAAACCAAAGTGACATAATTTTTTTTTTTTGGTGGCAGAATCATCAAATGAGTCCTCCCGCCCTGGGTGGGGCGGAAGGGACTGTCAGACTCTTACTGACTAAAATCCACCCGTGTTCCTTCGGATGCCCTTTACGTTCCGGGGCCACGGTATTCTGGATTAAGAAAAATTCCGCGACCCCAGCAGGCATTTGGCCCCATGAGGAGCCCCGTCTCGGTGAAACGTGAAACACGACGCACCACCGACCCGGGCTTGGTCCTGGGTCGGACGGCGAGCTTACCCATTACTCACCGTCCGCAAGCCCGCTCCGCCGCTGTGCCCTCTGCTATTCAGAGGGACACGCGTTGGAGCGTCCACCCGACAGGCTATTCGCATACGGGCAAAGAGACCCCTTAGGCACACAGTGCCTAAGGCAGAGTTTTTGCCCGCATCCCAGGGTGCACCGGCCCAAAAAACTGGTCTTCCCCCCGGACGTATCCGAGAGGGAACTCCAGTCCACGGGCGCACGTGGAGGTTTCCTGTCTTAGCACCCCAAAGTGATATACTTAGAATAAAATAGAATTGTAGTATTCTGTTTCTCAACATCCTGGCGTGTCCAAACGCAAGGAGGGAGTCACACTTTAAATAAACATAGAAAATAAATACCTACTTAAAATATGGATTCAAAATTATCATAATACAGTCTGTACATTAATAAATTAGTTTTATTTTACACAGTACATTAATAATGTACATAATTTGCGAGATATGAGGGTTAAAATTGTGTCCGGAGTGAATTACTCTATAACTTGTGCTTGCACACTAACGCACATCACACGCAAACTGACCAGGCAGTATCTGACTAACCCCTGCCAAGGAAAGATGGGTCAACATAGGCGCCATTTTTTTAGAATTTACGACGAATTGCTAGAAACTGAGTTTGTAACAGGTTTGTTCTCTATAATCTGACTTTCATACTTTTTATTTGTGGATCAACTACTTTGCGAGTATAACGTTAGGTTATGTAATTTACTGCCTTTTTATTGTTTTAAAAGTATAAACTCCAAAAACGTCACCGTTTTGTTGTAATCTCATCAAAACCATATTTTTTTCATTAATCTATGTTTCTTTAACCTGTTTGAACAGCACAGTTTATTGAGACTACTAGCAGGCTAAAGAGACTTTACCTGTTAATGGTATCGAGGGCTGGGGTGTGAGGATGATCGTTCCCTCAGGCGTGCGGCTTCCTCCAGCATTACTGATTCGCAGAAGGAACCGCCTGCCATTTCTCTTCACTCCGGACCGTAGCCTGAACCAGGGCTCGCTCGGTGTGAGAGATCTCTCTACCACCAATTGCGGAGGCAAAAGTTCGTGGAGACGAAGACACGGCAGTGTTCCACCCAAGCGGGGCACACCTCCATCGTATGCCTCCACCACTGCGTAGGCCGACCGGAGGACACGGTGTACCCGTGTTCTCCGGTCGGCCCACGCAGTGGTGACACCTGGGCGTTTCTTCCAGCTGGATCCAATGCAGGAACCTCTTGAACATACCATGTCCGTTGAGGACCTGCGTCATGCGGAGGGTGAGGACGCTGTGACATCTCAATGAGGCGCCTTACTCATAGCAGTAAGGCGCCATAGTCATAGGATTACGACATGCCCAGTACCGAGCTGCGATAGTCATTGCCATTTTACCATGCAATCTCGATGGATGGCAGTGGAGTTTTGCCCCGGAGTTGGATCTCCATGTGCAGATTGTCGATCAATCCAGGACTGTTGCCTCTAGTTCTCACGGTGGCAGGCCAGCAAGGTGGCTCACCGCTTCTTGGAAAACTATTCGATCCAGTTTGGGAGCCAGACATCGGAAGTGCTCCTCGAAATACCAACTGACGATGACTAGTCCCAGGTACTTCATCATCGAGCCAACACTGATGTGAACCCCTCCTACCGTTATAATTTTGTGAAACCGGCGGTGCAGCGGTGGAGCGTTCCGAAGGCCATGCAAACACATTGGCCCGGACTAGAGCGGTGCCACCTTGATTCCTAACTGCTGCAACCTCGCATGTCGCTAGTTCAGCCCCTGTCAATCAAGGAGGAGGCCGCGCAGTACGTAGTCTTACCCGATGTTCTTCAAAGACGGTCCTAACACTGATTCCTGCGGAACATCGTACGACTTCTCTCGCCGTTTTTACTCTCCTTGGTGACCGGGATAGATGACGAACCCATCCCTCAGGTAGGCCTCGATCACATGATGGAGGTAGGTCGGCAGCTGATGATGCTGGAGTGCCCTCTTAATGCAATTCCAGGGCAAGCAAAGACATAGCCAAGACGAGACTGCCCCTGGTCACCACATCTCCCGTCGTGAGGGGTCGCACACGCATGATGATGTTCATCGTGGAGCGCCTATATACTGTGGAAGCCGGGCTGGCTGTCCACCAGATTTGGCTCCTCCCGTGTCAGATGCGCAACGAGACTGTTTGCAATTACTATTTGCGATTTGGTGCTATGATGTGATGTTAATAATAAATAATAATTATTTATTTATGTCAAGTACCGTCGTCGTACTCATATAAAATAATGATTATTAAAATAATTTCAGAATTAAAAACAGTAAGTAAAATAAATTAAATTGTAAAATAATAAAATAATTTATTTAGTTCTCATTAACCTATACGATAACTCTTTAACCTGTAAGGTAGTTTTTTGAATAGCTATATTTTGCCTATTTATGTAATTTTTGTCTTCCCTTAAAACAATACATTATAAAACTACCCCGAATGGGTTTCTGTTAAAATACTCAATAAATATTACATTTTCCAAAATTGGTAAGTAAATTTAATTCAAACGGTGCCACTTTTTTGAGAACGACCCTAGAGTGAAGGCGATGCAGATCCTGTGCATTGGCCATCGTGTGTGTTGTCTCCTCGATACAGAAAGACAAAGTTGTGACTAGAATTTGCCGAGTCACAACTGACCACAAATATTCCAAGTCAAGTCACTCCAACGAAGCAGATAACCAATTATCTTTACAGATAATTGACGGACATGAGTCGGGGTGATCCTGGTCTGTTACGTTCTTGACGATACCCATCTGATATAATAAGCCGATAACGTAGACGTATCTAACTTATTTTTGTTTGTAAACGTAATTGTGATAATAGTACGGATACAATTATCGCTCTCTTACGTTCACGACCTTTTTCAAATCAAATGAGTCCTCCCACCCAGGGCAGGGCGGGAGGGACTGTCAGCCTTGTACTGACTAAAATCCACGGTGTCCTTCAATAGCCCTTTACGTTCCGGGGTCACGGTAATCGTTAGTCCCGCGACCACGTTCACGTCCTTGCAGCTGTGAGCGCTGACTTTAGCGCAGGGCGGTGAACGGTAAGATAAAATGTATAGAAATATTTCAAACACGCCACGAGGCTTCGCCAGAGGCGAAAATGCGCGATTTTCTCCGAACGAAACATGGCGCATGTGCCGCGGAGTTCTGAACGGCGGGAACAAAAGTACAAAGGTTGACTGCGATGCGGTTCCGATCCGACCGGCCTAACGGCCGATCTCAATAACGCACCTACCTTTAACCATCTGTTAGATTACCAATCTTTAGTAGCTGTAGCCGCATTTATGCGTTTCAATAAACTCAAGATAGATAAGAATATCTACCTTTAACATTGATCTATCTTTGGGAAGCTTGCCGCTTACTAAAGATAGATAAAGCTATAGAAAAAAAACGTGGAGCGTTTCAATAACACTTTGGCGGTCAACTTTGGTTTGTTTACGTTACAGTCAGTTACAAATTAGCTATCCCTCGAAATCGGGCGATTAAATGCTGGTAGCAATAGTATTTACAACTTATTTAATTAAAATAATGGCATTTTCCGTGATAATGAGATGTATGAGGCCGGAGCGGACGATGCATTTTTTCATACCTACAATTTATGAACAAAAAAAAATCATTTTTTTTATGATACTGTTTGACTTAATTTTATGTAAGGATAATTTCATTGTATGGAAAGGATAATTTCTGGGAAGCAGAAGTGGTTCAAATCTTATAAAACATTGACTAAAACTTTAGACCTAATGATGAAAAGTTACTTTACTTTTTGGCCAACTTATGGTCCAGATTTTTTCCTTCGCATGCAATAAAATCATCCTCACGTGAAACTTATCCAAACAGCATAATAATGTTTCTTTTTTAATTTTTTGCTGACCAAAGTTCCGAGGTTGCGTTTTTTTCTTCCTATACAATGCAAGATCATTACCTGAAACAGATTCGAACGGCATTAAAAAAAGAAACCCTCTTTTTTTGTGCCCCTAACTGCAGTTAGGGACCGATCTGTGGTTAACTAAAGTTAGCGTTACGCAAATTTTGTTATTGAGACGGCAGTAACAGATAGATCAGAAGTAAGAGTTAAGCTCTGGTAGCTAACCGAGTTTAAACTTCAGTACGTTATTGAGTTCGGCCGTAACGAGGCGTGCCGCCCGCCGCGCCTTCACAGTTTGCTACCAGTGGCGGCCTTAGGGGGGGGCGAACCGGGCAACCGCCCGGGGCCTCGCGCTTGCAGGGGGCCTCGCGCAACAAACCAAGCAAAATAAAAAATAGTTATTTTTTATTTAAAACTTTTGACCCTAACTACTCATTAAGGCTATAGACATAACGGTAAATTAAATAAGATTTAGTTTTAGAAAAAATCGTAAACATCTATTTTTTTTAAATTTATCACCTCAGAATTGGTTGAATATTTTTGTAAATCTCTTATTTAGTACAATGATTTATTTGCCTGAACGTAGGTACGGCTAGTTTACGCTAAATCCGGTAGTTCAGGGCTTTGAGTTCAGACTTGTTTATGATGTTGGCCCAATGAATAATCCAAGTTTGAGACCTCAAACACCGAACGCTACTCTGTAAAAAAATTAAAAACCTCGAAAATTTCGGACTTTTTTGAAAATGTAGAATTTATGACCCTAAAGGACTAGTTGTTGATAATAACTTCTCAGATCGGTTTCAAAGATGCCTTTTGCTACAATATGAGAATCGAATTATATCTGTAGAGTAGTTTCCGAGATGAGCTTTTCAAAATTTATATTTTTTTTCGAACTTCGCAATTTCTTGCAATATTAAAGATACCACTCTCTAGTAACTCTAGCGGTATTTCAAATCAATGTTATCTTTTTCAACAAACTTGGAAGAGGCAAAGCATCAGATATCATGTCATCAGTTGGGCTTGGGATGTTTTAAAACTTTGTGACTATTTACGAAAAAAAATGAAAAAAAGTTGAAGGGTTTATCTCGGAGACTATTAGGTCTACTGAGGTATTTTTATTCACTCTTCATTTTCATCAGCCTATAATGTTCCCACTGCTGGGACACAGGCCACCTCTTTGTAAAAGGGGGCCATAATCCACTACGCGGGCCCAGTGCGGGTTGGTAGACGTCATATGTCTTAAAATTTTTGGTTTGAGGACATGCTCGTTTCCTGACGATGTTTTCCTTCACCGTTTTGAGAGCAGTGGTGATGAAATAAATTACACAAAGTAATTCCGGGCTGGGTTCAACTCTGCGATCTACAACTCGTAAGTCGGGGATTTTAGTCTCGTACTGTAGCACATTTAGTCTACTTTAGAAAGGAGATATGATATTAAGAGAAGATAACGATCAAATAATAGGTCTTTACCTATGAAATTTTTGTATGAAAAATTTTTTTCATTGTATTTTTTATTTGTATTAATCGAAGTAATCACCCATGCAATCAATGCATCTTTGCCAACGCAGTGGTAGTTTATTTATGCCCTTCTTAAAGAAATTAGCTGGACGGGAGGCAACAAATTCTTCAAAGGCATTTTGTACTGCCACTCGGGTATTGATTTTTTTTCCCGCCAAGAAGTTATCCAAATTCTGGAAAAAGTAGTCGTAGTGTAGGCGCAAGGTCTGGTGAGTAGAGCGGATGACGGAGAGCTTCCAAACCCAGTTCTTGCAAATTGGAGACCGTCTGCTGTGCAGTATGAGGTCGCGCGTTGTCGTGCAGGAGCAGCAGAGACGAGCAATTGACCAATGCTGGTTGGAGATGTGCCAGCTTCTCCATCATTGTGGTCAGTTCTTCACAGTACACATCTGCAGTAATGCTCACCCCGTTTGGTAAGAAGCTGTGATGAATCACACCGGCGCTAGACCACCAAATAGTGACCATCACTGTATGATCCTTACATTCGGTTGGCCCCTGACCTTGATGATTGAAAATGAAAATTCTTCTGAACTTGTAAAATCGTGCTTTAATCTGATTTATGCGGGTCCGTTACATAGTCTGATGCGATGAACACTGGCTTTCCGCCGAATAAAGATAAGTTTTACACAGAGTTACATTTTCTCTATAAAATTCTGAAGTCTGAATAATGGCGTCTGATCGTGCATGTTGCTACCGCCGGAAGGGGAGGAGACTGAGAAAAACATAGACAAACTATACTAGAACATTCTGACAAGTGTTGCCATAGACAATATTTTTGCATTTGCCTGACATTTGAATACAGTAATATAAATAAAAAATAAAACATGTTAATTTTCAATTAACATTCCTGCCCGGGGGCGAGGTGAAGATGACAATCTGAACAATATATCCAACATTAAAAATAGCCTTATCAACTAATTAACAACCAATCTTATGAACTATCATCACATTCAAGTGGTAATTTACATAACTTGACCACTGGTCTGACTAACTCTCCAAATTGAGTTTTTAATTTTACTGATCTGACAATGGAATCCCTTCCCTTATACAATTCAATAATACGCCCACGTCTCCATTGAAGTGGGGGTGAATTCTCATCAACTATTAATACCAAATCATCAATATTCACATTATTTGAATGATTAAACCATTTATTTCTAACTTGAAGTGAAGTTAAATACTCATTATGCCATCTAGCCCAAATGTTTTGATACATCTTTTGAATGACTTGAAACCTTGAGAGACGTGACATTTTAGTATCCTTCCAGTGTGACTCCGGCAGAGCCACTAATGGCTGACCTGTTAGAAAGTGACCCGGGGTGAGAACTTCACAATCACACGGGTCCTCTGACATAGCAACAAGGGGCCTTGAATTTAATATTGCCTCTATTTTCGAAAACACAGTTGACAATTCCTCAAATGTTAAAATAGTCTCACCTATTTCTCGCCTGAGTAGAGTCTTAGCACTCTTTACGGCTGCTTCAAACAGTCCTCCCATGTGAGGAGATGCCGGTGGATTGAATACCCAATAAGGAAGTTTCCAATTTTTTTTATATATTTTTAAAAAATAGTACTAAGCTTGCAATGAAGCCCATTGAAATTTTTTTTCAATTATCTTCATAAATGACGAAGTTATGATACTTTTCCCGTCCGCTTTAAAACTTCTCGGCGCGCGGCCGGTCAACAATCTCATGACGTCACAAGTCTCATCACTCGCTCGAGTCGAGTAGTCGTCAATGCGCGGTCACCTCAAACGGTTATTACTTTTGGTTCAAACAAGACGGAACAAATATTATCGTTGTGGAATCATTATGGAAACCATGCAAACTGATGTGAAAGTACATTATAAATATTGTATCGTTCCCAAGTGTACAAATACAACCATAACTCTCTGTAACTCTGTAACCATAAATCTGTAAACTACATCAAAACAAATTCAACCTTACACGCATGTTTTAAGGTCAGAATTACAAAGTGTCGATAAAAAGCAATAAAACCGGCCAAGTCCGAGTTGGACTCGCCCATGAAGGGTTCCGTAGTAGCAGGCATAGATTAGGGATATAATTATATTGAGATTAGTGAGTAATATACACAAACATTAAAAATAACTTTGTTTTTAATAGTGTTTGTATGAATGGCAAAGTTATATTTGCGGTTTTTTGTAAATGTACTATATCTCAAAAACTACTAACTGTACCTCATCCAAACCAATTTTCGTTGGAAGTTTTTGTTGAGGTCTATATTATATGTCGAAGAATCGATATCAGAAGGGGCGCGATATCGGAAATAACACTCGCAAAACCTTCGTTAACACTTTTAATTACTTGCTAACACACACTGAATACAAAATAATCAAGGATGTCCGAGATATCGCTCGATTAAAAACTTAGGAACGCGGGAAGATTATCGTGGACGACGTGGCGTGACCAAGATGTCTACACAGCTTGACGGACCGATTCAAAGTGTTCACTTCACTCAACTGTCCGTCCAAGTGGCCTACCCCACACAGGTTTGCCAACATATCTGTCAACGTCAGTACCTGTCAACGTCGAATACCTGATTAAACTTCCGAATCGATATTTGACTAGACTTTTCGCTCGGTGTTGCCATTACTCCACGCTAAGCATCCCCAAGTGTGATAACTTGGCATTCCTAACGTTATCTGTCAAATCTAACTTCATAGTTCCTCCAATAAGAGACAGATGGCGTTATTCTAAATTAACACTAATCAATAAAGATTCTAAATTGAGTTTCTGTTTTGATTCACACTAACGATAATAGATGGCGTTATTCTTAATTAACAATAATCCATAGAGATTCCAAATTGTGCTTCTGTTTTGATTCCTCGGCAATGACAATAGATGGCGTTATTCTGAATTATTGTGCTTCTGTGTTGATTCTGCGACATATATATATGTTTTTTAGTTTTATCATTCTCTTATTTTAGAAGTTACAGGGGGGGGGACACACATTTTACCACTTTGGAAGTGTCTCTCACGCAAACTGTTCAGTTTAGAAAGAAATGATATGAGTAATCTCAATATCATTTTTAAAGACCTATCCATAGATACCCCACACGTATGGGTTTGGTGAAAAAAAAAATTGAGTTTCAATTCTAAGTATGGGGGGAACCCCCAAAATTTGTTTTGTTTTTATTCTTGTGTGAAAATCCTAATGCGGTTCACATAATACCTACATCTACTTACCAAGTTTCAACAGGATAGCTCTTATATTTTCGAAGAAAAGTGGCTGTGACATACGGACGGACAGACAGACAGACATGATGAATCTATAAGGGTTCCGTTTTTGACATTTGGCTACGGAACCCTAAAAATTAACGACTGAGCCTCGTTGGTTCAAGGACAAGGAATGATATGTAATACCTACGACTTATTAAAAAAAATGTTTTTACGATGATTTCTTGATAAAATATCAGTATTTACAATACAGTGATAGAGAACAATTAAATAATGTTAATATTAATACATAAGTACCGATAATTTGTATTAGTGATCGATGTGTTTAATATTATCAATCAATGGTGAATGAAACTTACGGATTACCTACACCGATTTAGGTACCTAAAAAGAATAAAAGCTGCAGCAAACTAATGAGAAGTTATTCCGTGTGATGATTGTTACGGTATAATAAAAATTATTATGTAGGACTTAGTAGATAGGTATAGGAACATACGTTGAAAGTTTCACTCCTCTGACCTTTGCATTTGTGTACAGTGGATTGTTTGCCAGAAAATCCAAAACCATAACCATGTTCACTTTTGGTAAATTGTTAGACTGTCCACGCACAACTCCACTCTCCATCGTCTAAATTTTTTACTTTTACTTAGCTAAAAGATAGTATATTATACGAAATATATTAATAAGGTTACTTAATACTTCACACAGACACTCAAACACCGCATTCCATGTACTTACTGTGAGCAACAAACCACGAAATACTCGAAACAGCCGCTAAGCGCTACCCGCCCCACCCGCGCGTAGAGAGTTGTGACGTCACAGACCAAATACTCCGCGTGCATTTCAAAATTAATTCGGTATTCAGTAAAAGTGGATTAACTTTGTCATTTTTCAAGTTATTAAAATAATTCTTTCACCATATATATTATAATTTCTTTGCCTTACAATTTTAATAAGTATTTTTAATTTTTGTTAAAATGGAAACTTCCTTATTGATGTTCTGACGATTGAATTCCTCCTTCAGGATGACTTCATTATCTAATAAAAATTGACTTACCTCTTTTAGGTAGTTATTAGCACCAACATAATTTGTACCTCGATCTGATCTGATGAGTGATGGTAGACCTCTACGACTGACGAACCGAGTAAATGCAGCTATAAAACCTTCCACTGATAAGCTTGACACAACTTCTAAATGTACTGCCTTAGTACCTAGACACACAAAAACACACAAATAAGCCTTGACTGATTTAGCATTCCTGAGTAAACTAGCCTTGACCAAAAATGGGCCTGCAAAATCGGTTGCGGTCCCTGAGAAAGGCTTGGCAGCAGTGACTCGATCTGCTGGTAAATCAGCCATGAATGGAGGCTGAATTGAAGGCCTGAACCTGAAACATACAATACATTTCCTAATAACACGAGATACTTGTCTCCTAATTGACGTGATCCAATATTCTCTTCTTAAAATAGCAACAAGTGCAGTAGTTGCTGCATGACAAAAGCTGCGATGGTGATGTGTGATGAGTAACTGAACAAATTTCTGATCCTTGGGCAATAAATACTGATGACGCGAACGATATGGTAGATCTGACTTCTTGATTCTACCGCCGACTCTTATCATTCCTTCTTGATCAAGGAAAATGCTAAGTTTTTGAAGTGAGGTACATATTGATTTTCCTTTCTTCAATAAATCAATTTCTGAACTGAATGATGATGACTGAATATGCTTAATCCAATGTTTCTTTGCATTTCGAATTTCTTCTAATGACAAGACTTTACTAAGATTTCTTTGATCCTTTGGCAACCTTAAATTCTGAAAATATCTGAGAATGAATGCCGATACATTGATTAATTTGCTGAATGAACTTACTCTATCAATGAGTGTTGTTTCCCATGAATGAATAGGAGTACAAACATGAATTGTTTTCTTGAAGCCAGGAATTTCCTCTGGTGTTTTGATGACTGATTTAGGCCATTGTTCTTTTTCCTTATATAACCATTGTGGGGACCACCACAGTTCATGATGAAGTATATCCTTAGCTGACATTCCACGTGATGCACAATCTGCTGGGTTCAATTCTGATGGGATGTGCCTCCATGTAATCTCTCGTTCTGATTTCTGTATGTACTGAACTCTATTACATTCAAAAGTCTGAAGCATATGTGGCTTGGTCCTTAACCACATTAATACGATTGAACTGTCTGACCATGCATTAATATCTCCTATATCAATGGAGCCTTCATATGACTGAGCAATATGATTTAACAACTTGCATGTTAAATGAGCAGCACTTAGCTCTAACTTAGGTATTGTCTGACGATTTTTCTTGGGTGCTACCCTTGACTTCGCCATAAGCAACCTGACCATGACATTTCCTGATGAATCAGCTGATCTGAGATAAACACATGATGCATAGCCCAACTCTGATGCATCACCAAAGCCATGAAGTGAGTATGATACTGCTTGATGAATAGCAACACACCTGGGTAATTGAACATATGATAAATACTTAAGATCTCTTACCAGATCCTCCCATTGACTATTGACTGACTCTGACACTGGTTCATCCCAATTGATTCCATCCATGAATAATGTTTGAAGTAAACTCTTGAACCTTAATATGACTGGATTACAATATCCACATGGATCATACAATCTTGCTATTGTACTGAGTATATTCCGTTTTGTAACTGCTGAACCTGATGGTATATTTATCCTGTATGAAAGTGAATCTGAGGTAGGGTCCCATTGTATACCCAATATCTTAATAAAGCTTTTATCTTCATTATCAAATTGATGAGGTTGTTCACAATGATCTCCTGGTAGATCTTGTAATAATTCCTTATTATTTGATGACCATTTTCTGAGTTCATAACCAGCACTTCCCATGACTTCAATAAGCTCATTCTTCAATTCCTTAGCTTCTGATATTGAATTAGCTCCTGCCAATATATCATCAACAAATGTCTGATTCCTAATAATTTCTGAAGCCTTGGAGTTAGGGTGACTATTTTCCCAATCACTGGCTAGCTGACGTAGTGTCCTAATTGAAATAAAAGGACTTGATCTCAGTCCATAGGTATTGGTGTTCAACTCATATACCTTTATCTTTTCTGATGGGTTATTTCTCCACAATATAAGTTGATACTTCCTATCATCAGGATGTATCCAGGTCATTCTGAACATCATTTTGATATCTGTCGTGAAAACAATCTGATGAAGTCTGAAACTCATTAAAACCCTTGTGATATCATTCTGAAGGGGCTCGCCTGAATGTAAGCATTGGTTGAGTGAAACACCTGATGATGTCTTACAACTTCCATCAAACACTACTCTGAGTTTTTCAGTTCCCTTCTTGAATATACCATGATGAGCGATAATGTAGTGTTCTGAGTCAAATTTGAATGATGATTCTGACATGTGACCGAGTTCCCTATACTCATCCATAAATTCTCTGTATTTGACAGCAAATGTAGAGTTTCTTGACATTTTTCGCTCAAGCGCCTTTAATCTTTGAATAGCAATCGCCTTAGACTCACCTAGTACCGGGCGTTCTGATAATAATGGTAGGCGCACCATGTATTTTCCATCAGGCATCCTAGCCGTGGTTGATTTATATATTTCCTCACACTCCTTATAATCTGGGTGACTGACCTTTTCCATTGGTGGTTCCTCAGATTTCCAAAATCTTTCCACTGCCTCTTCAAGACGCGTTATCTGTACTCCATAATTCTGAACTGATGTGCGCAGCTGGTCATGCTGGTCTGACGGATTACTTGAGAATGATTGTCCCATGATGACATAGCCAAAGCAGGTTCCATATGCTGCTATTCCTGATGAAAGAAAGATTCTTGTACCATCATAGACATAATTCAAGATATCTGTACCTAATATTAAATCAACCTCCTGTGGTACCCCAAATGATTCATCAGCTAACTGAATCTGACCCTTACAATTTTTGAGAATATCTCTTGCCTCAACATAAATTGAAGGCAGAGCTGCCGTTAGTGAGTACATAATGACCGCCAATGTACTGATTATAGGAACCCTTTTTCCTACTGGTTTTATGACTATCATAGCCTGAGAACCTGGCTGCTTGACTGCCTGTTTACCTACACCATATATAAGACAAGAATTAGACTGTCGATGCAATGACAACTGATTTGCTAATGATTCCTTAATGACTGTGACACTGGCCCCAGTGTCAATTAATGCTCTGGCATTAATATATTTACCTTGAATATTCCTAATAGCTACCATAGCAGTAGGACAAATATTGATTACCGATCCTGATGCACCGACAGTGGCCTCATCTCATTGTGGAGAGGGTGTTGACCTGCGACCGAAACGCAATTCATTGAACTGACTATTGGCTTGCTGGACCCGATACTCAGGCTGTCTGACTTGAGGTAAATTGTACATGGTCTGACTAGGTTGACTCACAATCCTAGGAGGACTATCTCTTGACGAGACCCTGTCACCCGTAGGTGATGACCTACGTGATAAACTGACCTTATTCTGAACCAATTGACTAACTACCTGACTTTCATTTGACCTTGAATTTTGTGGTGACATCCTGTTGTCCCTTGCCTGAGCATTAGTAGTCATTCGGGTCCTGGACTCCCATCCACACAATAGGGTGTTGTGATCCTTTGAGTTGCAATGCTTGCACCAATTTGTCTGAGTGCAGTCAGTACTGATGTGATCCCTTAGACATCTGAAGCAATGCCTTTTATTCCAAGCCCATTGCTTTCTATTTGTTGGACTGAGCTTAAGAAATTCTCTACACCTGTAGAGACTGTGATCTTGTTTCGAACAATATGAACAATAACGAGTCACCTGTTTCGAATCATTCACATTCCTCCCAGGGTCTGCAGCTGTGACCATGCGCTGCCTGCCCGCTGCTGACTGATGTTGAGGTTTTCTGACTGCTCCGCTAGTGGGTTTCATGGCTGCTAACGGGCTCCGATGATCCTGATCTTGCACAGTTTGCTGCAGGCGACACTGTTCATCCAGCAGCTCCATAAGCTGATTAAAGGTCGGGAGCTTATCTGATTCCTTTCCATATCGCTCCTCAAATATTGTTCTGATTCTTGAAGGTAACTTCTGCAAAATTAAAAATAAAAGTAAATATGACCATTCTGATATTGGCATCTGAAGCTTTTCCAAAGCCTGAACACTTTCCCTAAGGGGGTCATAGAAAGCCCGTCTGATGTCAGTAGTTCCGCTTACTGATGGTAAGTTTACAACCTTCTCTAAATATGAGTCCGTCAACATTCGGATATTATCGTATCTATTTTTAAGAAGATCGAAAGCCACTCCATAGCTTGCTCCGTCCATTGGCAATTGTCTGATGATTGATAATGCTTCACCACCTAGTGAAGCCCTAAGATAATAATGCTTTTCAGCGTCTGAAATGTCTGCTCTGTTGTGAACTAGTGATTTAAACAAATCGTAAAAACCTAACCAATCCATCATATCTCCTGAAAATTTAGGTAACTCAATAAATGGTAATTTAGCCTTCAACTGACCTGTATTTGGCATACCTGATGACGTAGATGGGCAGACCTTGACCTTCTCCTGCTCTGAGACCATACTTTCAATCTGAAGGAACAACTTGTTTATGTTCCCAAATTGCTCCTTTATAAGTTCGAAATCATCCATATTTTCGAAATCTGATTCATACTGTAATATAGTTTCATAGCATGATACAAACTCTAAATAATATTTATTGAAATGTTTATAGGCAACTGCCGAGGCCACACTAGACTCTCTATTTTTAATAGTATCTGAGTAGTCATTTAACATACGAAACCTAGCCTTAAATTTGACCTTAGCCGCTGAAAATTCACCCTTTGACATGATTATTCACTGAACTATTAATATAAACCTATTATTATGAATTAATGACAAACCTTGATAGACTGACAATGAAAATAAAGCGCATCACACACGGCTAAGATACGATAATATTTTATCTTAAGATACCATATCGCTCGCCATACTATTCAATGGACCGTCACACACGACGAAGATACGATATCTTTCATATTTTCGTATCGTAAGATAGAGAGCGATATTCGTATCTTAAGATGTAAAATATATCGTAAGATAACATCTTAAGATAGAAAATATATCGTAAGATACCATCTTAAGATAGAAAATATATCGTAAGATATAAAATATATCGTAAGATGACATCTTAAGATACAAAATATATCGTAAGATAACATCTTAAGATATAAAATATATCGTAAGATAACATCAGATGCAAATACGGGGTGTTGTTAACTTCGTTGGTACGAAATAGTAGTGTTCAAAGTTGCTATATGGCAATAACTTGCTAAATGACATTTTACTTGCTATTTTATAGCATGCTATTTTATATGCGTAGGTTACTAGGTAGGTGCGAATAAAGCAAGCGCAGTAACTGTTTGCTGTAGTTGCATGCTATAGGTCCAAGAAATTAAGAATATTACATCGCGTTTATGAATTCATTACGATAAAATGGAGCAGTAAAAAAACCGGCCAAGTGCGAGTTGGACTCGCCCATGAAGGGTTCCGTAGTAGCAAGCATAGATTAGGGATATAATTATATTGAGATTAGTAAGTGATATACACAAACAATAAAAATAACTTTGTTTTTCATAGTGCTTGTATGAATGGCAAAGTTATATTTGCGGTTTTTGAAAATGTACTATATCTTAAAAACTGCTAACTGTATCTCATCCAAACCAATTTTCGTTGGAAGTTTTTGTTGAGGTCTACATTATATATTTTTTTTAGTTTTATCATTTTGTTATTTTAGAAGTTACAGGGGGAGGGACGACACACATTTTACCACTTTGGAAGTGTCTCTCGTGCACACTGTTCAGTTTAGAAGAAAATGATATTAGTAACCTCAATATAATTTTAAAGATCTATCCATAGATAACACACGTATGGGTTTGGTGAAAAAAAAATGTTGAGTTTCAATTCTAAGTATGGGGGGCAGCATGAGAATGATAAAACTAAAAAAAAATATGTAATGTAGATCTCAACAAAAACTTCCAACGAAAATTGGTTTGGATAAGATGCAGTTAGCAGTTTTTGAGATATAGTACATTTTCAAAAACCGCAAATATAACTTTGCCATTCATACAAACACTATGAAAAACAAAGTTATATTTATTGTTTGTATATATTACTTACTTATCTCAATATAATTATAACCTTAATCTATGCTTGCTACTACGGAAACCTTCATGGGCGAGCCCAACTCGCACTTGGCCGGTTTTTTTTTATTTTTGTGCGAAAATCCTAATGCGGTTCACATAATACATCTACCTACCAAGTTTCAACAGGATAGCTCTTATACTTTCGACAAAAAGTGGCTGTGACATACGGACGGACAGACAGACATGACGAATCTATAAGGGTTCCGTTTTTGCCATTTGGCTACGGAACCCTAAAAAACCAATGAACTTTCCTTCATACTTTTCAGGCTTAGGACTGTCTATAATTGATTTTACATTGTCGCATGTTTGTATTTTGTTTCTCAAAATCTCTTTGAACTAAACTGTGAAGTGCGTCGAACTCTTCTCTTGACATTTTAAAATACTCATGGAACTTTTTTTCTGAAAGATCGTCAAAAATGTTGAATTCCCCACGATCTTTCCTATTTTTAATGTGAGTTTCGACCCAAATTGATCTTCTTCTGGAGTGTGCCAGAACCATGTGCAAATCGAATTCAAAATCGGAATCGTCATCCGTAGAGCTATCCAGTAAATCTAGCAGGCAAGCATGAGACATAGTTAAAACACCCTGTATTTATTCGTTCAACAAAGGACACGACCGTGCGATCGCGACGAATATCGTAAGATACCATCTTAAGATAGAAAATATATCGTAAGATACCATCTTACGATAGAAAATATATCGTAAGATAACATCTTAAGATAAAATATTACAGTATCGTATCTTCGTCGTCTGTGATGGCCTAAGATAATTATATTAATATAACATCTTAAGATAAAATATTATCGTATCTTAGCCGTGTGTGATGCGCTTAAACAATAACAATAATTCAACAGGTTATCTCTCTGACATTGACATTAATTGACGTTGACAAGTTAATTTGACATTGACATTGAGTGAACTAGGTCACGTTTCGTCTACCCAAAATGCATAGACATTATAATCCTATGGACTGGAAATACCTACACCAAAAACGTGTATGCCTACAAGTTCGCTGGTCCCATAAAATGGCGGCCAATGCTAGGGTTGTGCCAATCAAGAAACATTGTGTTAGTGTAACGAGTATCGATACCAGTATCCCTAGTACTTTTAGGATTACAAAATAGTATTACGAATAGATACCACGATTGAATTATAATCCATGTAGTTAAGTAAAAATAATGTTTTCACATTTGCGTTATCGCTTGTAATTAAATATTATATATTTATGTGTTAGCGTTAATTTGTTCCCACACATTGATGGGTCAACTGCAATGGTGCCTCTATTACGGTAGACGGTTCCTTTATTTATTTATTTAAACTTCATGTACATAAAGTGGTACAAGGGCGGACTTAATGCCACAAGGCATTCTCTACCAGTCAACCTTTGGGTTAAATAAGAGAATATTGTGGTAGGGTACAAAAAAAAATCAAACACATATATAAATTAATATAGATACTAATACATATAATACTGATAAAATAAACTAAACAATATAATAGAATAAATGAAAAAATATATATACATATAACTTAATAATAACTATTATGACTAGACTTGAAAAGAAAAAGAAGAGAGCTATTTATTGTGACTTAAATAGAGGTTACGCATTTTTTTTAAAGTGAAATCGCTTTCAGCTTTTTTAATGCTAAAGGGTGGCGCGTCCCAGAGTCTTATAGTTGCTATAGCGAAAGAATTAGACATAAAACCGGTGCGGTGTGAAGGAATTTGGAGAAGTAGTTTTTTGGAAGCTCGAAGGTTACAACTATGAGAACTGCCCAACACTTTAAATTGAGTTTTTAAATAATCAGGAGCACGTGGATCGTTCATAATCTTGTTCTCATAACATCAAGTGTTCTGTTAAAACATTTTTATTCAAAGTGAAGTGAACATATAAGCCAGTCTTTACTTCGTGGACTAATATTTTCCACATCGATAGAGTCCAACCACTTTTTCTTCAATCTTTCATTTTTGGGAAACCTGTAAATGATTAGTATTTTTGTATCAATATATCATTTGGTAACAGTTTCAGTGTAACGAAGGACTAGTATCGGGAACTATTACAGCAACGGTACAACACTATTATTATTGTAAACAAACGAACGAAAATAAGAAATGAAAAATATTGTCTGTAGGACGGAAATAAACCCAAATATTAATACTCTAACCATGAAAACAAGGTCACATAGCGATTTCTTTACCGAAATTGTTCTATTTCATGTAGTTTTGCATGAAAACCTGTTACTAACCTGTACAAAGTCAATTCAGGCTGATTTTTCTTTTTTCTGGCATGAGAAGACACAATGAAACATCCAGGCATGTTGAATTACTGTTTGTTAATGGTGACACGCACTTTTAAAAGAAAACACTCCGTAATTTATTCAATTTTTGAGGTTATGGCTCCATCGGTGACGATCGATGATTTTGCCAATGTCAAGGTATGATATATTAAGATCGTAAACTGTTACACAACTATTGATCAGTATTTGTAGCGGTGGCATCCATGGGGCCCCATGCTAAACAAGGACAAAACATTTTTGGTTAGTAGAAGTAAAACAACACAAGATAAATGTTAGAACATTGAACAAATAGACCAAAATATATAAATATCGCCTACAACTGGATTTTATTAATGCTAATAAATTTATAAAGGATTTTAACTGCAGGGGTATGGGCTAAGGATAATAGAAAAGGAATGTTAATTGGGCGGGGAATATCAGAAGGGAGTAAGTCGTAAAGGGGGGTGGTTAAACGAGGACAGGAAAAAAACAAGTGTTCCAGAGTACCCTCCTCCAGACCGCATTCACACAAAGAAGAGTCCCTCACATGGATTTTGGCCAAAAAAACTGGTGTGCAAACAAACCCAAGTCGGAGTCTAATTATGACAGAGGTGGCTAATTTACTAGAAAATTTTAGTTTGCTGAACCAACATTTAGATGGAATGAATGGTTGGATAGAGCCATAAAATCTTCCCTTCAATATTCGAGTTTTTTGCCAAAGCTCATTCCAACTCTTCATCATATCGGGTTTAACAAGACAATGCAGATCTCGGGGATAACAAGACGAATGAGATTCGATCCCATTCTGAGTAGCTAACTTGGCAATTGAATCCGCATTCTCATTACCAACAATTCCAGAGTGGCTGGGGATCCAAGCCAATGTAATCTCTATGCCTAAGCAATGGCATCTATACAGGAGTTGTTTTATCTTTAGGATAAGGGGAGAATTGTTACGAGAGCGAAAAGGTGATTTTATTAAATCCTGTAAACAGCTAAGAGAATCCGAGAGAATAAGGCTTTTGTTGAGTCCATGTGATTCAATGTAGGAGACTGCTTCCAGAATAGCTATTGCTTCCCCTGTGAATATAGTACCAAAAGCAGAACTACGAAAATTAAGAATAATTTTGTATTTTGGGATCCACACAGCTGAACCGACGTTACTATTATGTGACAGCTTAGAAGCATCTGTAAATAATGTCAGCCAATCATGCCAGTCCTCCGCCAGAATCCTATTGAATTTGACATTAGCATTAGGGTCAAGTTTGGATATACCAAAGTTAAAAATAATTTTTGGTTTGTAGATTAAGGAATCAAAATTTACTTCAAATAAGGGGTTTTTGCTTAACTGGACTAAGGGAATGTGCATATTATTTAATTTACTGAAACTGTTAACGAGGAGTGGAGGACTTTTATGAGACCAATAACGAGATGATGGGATTAACTGAAAAAGTGTACGAAGAAGAGGGAGGAGAGGATGACATTTATTCTGGATGACTTTATAAAAAAATCTGTCACAGAGGTATTGTCTACGTAAGTGGAGGGGGGGATCCAAACATTCTACCTGAAGGGCATTAATAGGTGAACATTTCATAGCACCAGTGATAATACGCAGGCACTTGGATTGAATCTTATCCAGTTTGGCAAGGGCTATTTTATTGCATGGTTCCAGCAAAAAGGTTCCATAATCAAAGTGACTACGAACTATGGCGTTATAGAGGATTTTCTGAGAAGTTGGATGAGCTCCCCATCGGACTCCAGAAAGGGCACGTAAGACATTAACGCCTCTTTCACATTTCTTTAAGATGTAGTCCAGGTGATAGAGACCAGTTAATTTTGAGTCCAGAATGAGGCCAAGAAATTTTACTTTGTCACCGACCAAAATAGGTTCATTATCAACAAAAAGGCTAATAGGGGGAATATTACGCTTACGAGAAAAGGCAACTGCATTACATTTGGGAACTGACAAACTTAAGCCGTGATCGGTCAACCACTGATTTAAGTAGTAGAGAGCAGAATTTAAGCGAGATGAGGCATCTGAAAGGGAAGCTGAACTAGAGTAGAGAACAATGTCGTCGGCATATTGTAAGATTTTGCAGAAACAACTCACTGAAGACTCCAAATCGTGTGTGTATACATTATAAAGGATGGGGCTTAAGACCGACCCTTGGGGTAGGCCCTTCCACACTAGACGGGATGGGGAGAGGTTGTTTTGATGACGAACAGAAATAGAACGGGACATAAGGAGATTACAAATGATGGTGACCATCCTCACAGGGATACTCAGCTGTAGCAGCTTTTGCCTGAGTATTGGAAGTTGGACATTATCATAGGCTGAAGCTATGTCTAGAAAAACACCAAGAACGCTTTCATTTTTGGAAAAGGCAATACGGACATCAGACGTGAAGACACTTAGGCTATCTAGAGTTCCCATACCCCTTCGAAAACCGAACTGAGAATTGGATAAGATGCCTTTACTTTCTAAGATCCATTCAAGCCGGTTCTTGATGAGATTTTCCATAATTTTAGCCAAGACAGAAGAGAGGGCAATAGGACGATAGGAAGTAGAATCTTTTGGGTCTTTCCCAGGTTTCAAAATTGGGATGATTATTTGGGTTTTCCAGGATTCTGGAATTTGGCCCGTAACGAAAAAGGAATTGATTAGGTTTAGAAAGATTAATTTAGAGTTAGAAGAAGATTTGGAAATAAAGGAGTAGGGTATTCCATCAACACCCGGAGCAGAATCCCGAAGATGATCTAAGGCACAAATAAGTTCTGAATAAGAGAAAAGGTCATCAAATCTATCAGAGGAAGTGGGAGGAGGAGGAACTGTAGTGGGGAGGCAGTCAGAGTTAGGAACAAAGGGGGGGGCTAATTTGGATATAAAGTCATCCAACCAGGTTCTGTAGTCATTCGTAGCAACATCGGGAGACTGACTGTCACAAGCTCTACGGTAGATTTTAATTTTTTTCCACACAAGGGAAACTGGAGAACGTGGAGACAGTGACTCACAAAATTTGAGCCAGCCACCTCTTTTCTTTCTTGCCAATAACCTACAGGTAGTTGCAGAGATCTTTTTAAAATTTAAATATGCAGGCATATCTAGACTAGAAGAGAAGGAGTTTTCTGCTTCTTTACGTTTACGGACACCCTCAGTGCATTCAGCATCCCACCAAGGTGGAGAAGGTATTAGGTGACGGGCAGAGTTTTTTAAAGGAATTGACGAATCAGCTGCTCTCAAAAGACACTCAACAAAATCACTGTAGAGGATTAGGGAATTCGATGAATTTATTTGGGGAAAATTCTGAAGTTCTGCGTCCAAATGGGACAAGAACTTAGGCCAGTCAGCTTGGGGTAAGCGATATTTTTGTAAGGGTTGGATGGGAGTAGAACGAGGGTGAGTACTTGGAAAAGAAATTAGGATAGGAAAATGATCACTCCCATATGAATTAGGGAGAACAGACCAGGAAAGAGTTGATACTAAAGAAGGGGAAGAGAAAGTAAGGTCAGGAACACTTATATTTTGGTTAGGAGGAACTCGACGGGTAGCAGATCCATCATTAAGGATACAAAGGTTGCGATCATCTAAAAGGTCTAGCAAGAAGCTGGAAGAGGGGTCATTACAGTGAGAGCCCCAAATGGTGTGACGGCAATTAAAATCACCTAACACAATCAAAGGACCAGGAACAGAAGAAAGGATAGAGTTAAATTCAGACAAAATATTAGCATTGGGATGTGGAATGTAGGCAGATACATAAGATATATTCATGGCTCTAATGGCCACTACATGTAGACCAAGATCGTGATGAGGAAGAGGAATCTGGGAAAAAGTGATAGATCTGCTAACCAATAGGGCGCAACCCGCCCGTCCGTCATCTCTATCATCCCGAAGACACGAATAACCAGGAACCCTAAAAAGAGAACCAGGCCTGAGCCATGTCTCCGACACAGCAAAGACAGCGGGTTTATATCTATTTATGAGATAGATTAGATCATGTTTTTTTGTGCGAATTGATCTACAATTCCACTGAAGGATTTTTTCCATTTTGGCGAGTCCAGGATTCGAGGAGTTGTTGAACTAATACAACGACATTGTTCGGTATTGCGTCACTAAATTTAGACAAGATATTTATAAGGGAACAAGTTAGAAGCTCTATCAGATTGTCATTAGGAGTGGGGAGAGGGGTGGTTTCAACATAAGAGGAATTTAGAGCACAGCCATTAGGCTGGGAAGAATTAGGGGTATAGGTGAACGACCGATGGGCTTGGGTATCATAGGACTTGCCCAATTCTGGTCTAGGTCTTGGGGAACGATAAACCGTTTTGGTATAAGAGGTTTTAGCAGGGGATGCATATGGAGAAGAAGTAGGAGTGTTAAGAGGGGGCGAGAGGAGAAGGTCTACGGAAGGAAGAGCTTGTGATAGTTTAGATTGGGAGGGACCTGCTGTAACATTAGAGTATGGTAATTTACGGGGGCGGGGAAACCTTACTGAAGCCTCACGGTAGCTTAAGTTTTCTTGAGACATTACCATTTTAATTGACCTCTGTCTTGAGTGTTCTGGGCACTTATTATCAATGGCCTTATGGCTTTCACTGTCACACAAAAGACATGAGACCTGTGAGTCGGGAACATTACAGCTATCTCCAGGATGAGGTTGAGCGCAACGGTAGCAACGGGGCTTAGATCTACACTGAGTGCCTATATGGCCAAATCGCAAGCAGTTGCGGCATTGGATTGTGGGGAGATGGTAAATAGAGACAGGAAGAGAAACATTGTAACAGTAAACTTTCTCTGGGAGAATCTGGCCAGAGAAAGTTAACACTACTGTAGAGGATGGAGACCAAGTTACCGAGTCCTCTTTTTTGTTTTTGAAATTAAGTCTTCTAGCCCTGATGACCTCTCCACAATTACGAGGGGTTTCTATACCGGTCACTAGCTCCTCCAGTGACCAGTCGGTAGGAATATCCCTAACAACTCCCATGCGACTTACATGGAAGCGTGGGATAACTGCAGAGAGTTTGTTTTCAATTAGAATGGGACTGTTAACAAAGTTGTTGGCATCACTGAACGTCATAAAGTCAATAGACATCCTGTTACGGCCCATAGACCTGACACTGCCTTGGACAACACCTTTAAAACCTTTATTGAAGATAAATTGGGCAAACTTAAGAGAATTTAAGGTTAGGCCGTGCTTAGGGTCTGTTTCCACTCTAGAGACAAATACGGTGAAGGGTGCTCTGTCACTCTCGCTATAGAGTATTTTAGAGTCGTTCTCAAAACCTGGCTTAGTAAATACAGACTGAATTGAGTCAGACGGCGGCTTATTTCTTTTCGCATCAACAAAAATTTCAGGAGCTCCGGGGCGCTTCCTAACGTCGAGTCTTGCGTAATCAGTGTTTTGGGAACACTCCACAACCTCCATATCTGGAGGTGTCCCTCCACCCCCATCAGGGGGTTCTTCGGCACTCATTTCCTTAGGAAATGAGTGCCGAGAAGCTTAGAATACTAACCTTTTAACTATATATTCAGACCAGACAACACAACACTTATACAACACAATAGCCACAACACTAAAAACAGATTTTGTTATCAAAATAATATGAGAGGTTAAGAATCGCGTGCTTAATCTCACCAAGACAATAGCAAAATCCCGTAATTTACTCAAAAATCTAAATTCAACAAAAAGTAAACAACTATTTGACAGCAGAACTACCACGAAACTCGGCCCATAAAATGGCGAAATGGGCACGTTTCTGTAACTGTGGGAAATATCCCAACAAAATATTCCATTTTGAGCAACAACCGAAATATTGTTGTCTCTTTTGTCAAATGTGATTACTGCATTAGAAAGAAAGAGACAAACCAATATTTCACTCTCTGTCTCATGTTTGACTCATATTTGTATAAGCAAAATGTATGTATAGAACATCGGGGCATCTCCATATAACTTCATCTCAATGCCAAAATGGTTGACCTGACCAAAAACAATGATTGAACGAATGAGAAATATGGCACTGAATGAATTTGAACGAATTGAAATACCTATTAGAAACTAATTTTCTTAACCTAAAAATACCTTGTACAAAATGTTCTGTTCTGAATCTTCTGATGACACCTTATTATCTTCTTTTGACGAGATACACTGACACACTGATTTTATGTTTCAACACAATTCACCAACACACTTTTTTCATTCTGATGTATGACGAAGTTGATGACTGACGACTCGTCGACTGATCCGATGATTCCCAATTCCGATCAAACTGATGATTCAGCCACCTCCTGACTGTATGTAGTACGATGAATGATGATTTCTTGAAACCCGCTGACGATTGATCAACTGACAGGCACATGCGGCGCGAGCCGGTCCAAACTTGTTGCGCGTGCGTGCCTCAACCCAAAGTGCCGCACCGGCGATTGTACTCACGATTCCGTACGCTGAGTTCTTCTGACTGATTGATCTTCCCCTCATGGGCCACCAAATAATGTATGATCCTTACATTCGGTTGGCCCCTGACCTTGATGATTGAAAATGAAAATTCTTCTGAACTTGTAAAATCGTGCTTTAATCTGATTTATGCGGGTCCGTTACATAGTCTGATGCGATGAACACTGGCTTTCCGCCGAATAAAGATAAGTTTTACACAGAGTTACATTTTCTCTATAAAATTCTGAAGTCTGAATAATGGCGTCTGATCGTGCATGTTGCTACCGCCGGAAGGGGAGGAGACTGAGAAAAACATAGACAAACTATACTAGAACATTCTGACAAGTGTTGCCATACACAATATTTTTGCATTTGCCTGACATTTGAATACAGTAATATAAATAAAAAATAAAACATGTTAATTTTCAATTAACAATCACTTTTCTAGGGGTAAGTTTTCGTTTAGGGAATTGTTTAGGTGCTGAACCAGGATCCAACCAACTTGCTGAGCGCTTGCGGTTATCAAACAGAATCCATTTTTCATCGCAGGTAACAATGCGGTTCAAAATTCCTTCATTTGTGTGTCTGTTGAGCAGTGCAAGCAGTGTTGCCAACTACACCGTAATTACGGTAAAAACACCGTAACCAGGAAAGATTTACCACCTATCGTAGGATTATAATTACGGTAGCAAAATACACCGTAATTCCCAATGAAGAGTATATTTAGTTTTAAGTACCTATTTCAAACACTTGCCAAACTTTATGTTGGCCATTTTGTCTCTACCACACTTGAATGCTGAGTGCGAAAGAGTCTTCAGCAGAGTTAACGACATTAGAACGAAAAAACAGAATAAACTTCTTACGAAATCCATCAAGGGAAATCTCATAACGCAGCAGGCCATACAGCGTCAAGAAAAAACCTGTATGGATCTTAATCCCACTCACGATTTGATCCATAAACAATGTCGATGTGTATAAAAACAATGAAACAATTATACTTTTGTCTGATTCTGATTAATACGTTTTTTTTTACTCTGACCCAGGTGATTGCGTAATAGTAGCCCGCGAAATTCAAATTTTCTTGTGGGAGCGAATGGAGCGAATGTTTTGATCATTCTTATATTTAAAATTATATTTGCTAATGTCGCGAATCATATTTTGATCAAGGTAAAACTTGTCACTGATATGAAAATTGCAAAAAAGTCAAGAAATTTTGAATTTCGCTGGCTACTACTACGCAATCACCCTAAGTTGCTACTAAATAAACAAGGTAATTCTACCGTACTTCAAATAATATGTTACAACGTAATTTCGGAAAATCTACCGTATTTTTAGAAGAATTCTACCATCCGCTAGATTTCAAACCTGGCAACACTGAGTGCAAGGCACATCTCGACGCGTACTTCGCGCTGGCGATCATTGAGTTCGTGGGGCACCCATTTGTCAAGCTTTTTTACCTTGCCAATTTGATGCAAATGGACCAATATTGTTTAGACGCTAACGTCGAAAGCTGCTGCTAATTTAGCCGTAGATTGTGTATCATCAGCTTCCACAATCGCCTTTAATTCGTCATTATCGACCAGTCTTCGGATGACCGCGAGGTTCATTTTTCAGGTCGAAATTTCCAGAACGGAAGCGAGCTAACCAATAACAGGTGGTGCGTTGGTTTGTAGTGTTAACTCCGTAAACGTCGTTGACGTTGCGTGCCGCTTGTGCCACGTTGCTGCCACGACGGTACTCATATTCCATAATTACTCGAATTTTTGAAACTCGTATCTATGATGACGAAAAAGATTGAAATGCGATGAAAATGTAACACTAATTAATAAACAAATGACTACTTTTGGAAAAAAAACATGTTTTTAAAATAAAATTAATTTGAAATTGAAATTCTTAGCCAAACAAAAATTATTTTGATTTGAAATGGCCAGTACTGCAGAACGGCAATTTAGAGAAAACAAGATAGAGAAAAACAAGATAGAGAAAAACCTCTGGTTCCAATGAGGATTTTGAAGCGAATAGTGATGTTGGAATAAATGACATCTGGTTGCTTTGCCTCTTCCACATTAGTTGACCTCTCTAGACCTTAAATACCTCTGTAGACCTAATAATTTCCGAGATTTTTTTCGAAAAAGTTATGAAGTTTGAAAACATCCCAACCGAAGACATGATATCTGATGCTTTACCTCTTCCACATTTGTTGTAAAAAAAATATTTTGATTTCAGATATACCTACTTACCACAAAAATTGCGAAGTTCGAAAAAAAAAAGATTTTTGAAAAGCGCTTACTCGGAAGCTTTTGGGTCTACAGAAATCATTTTAGCAATATTGCAGCGAAATTGTCTCAAAAACTAGTCCTTTGTGGTTATAATCGCCAAAAATACCAATATTAAAAATACCAAAATGTTCGGTGTTTTTGATCGATTTTTGACAAAGTTACGTTCGGTGCTCGTCGTCTCAAACTTGGATTATTCTTTGGGCCAACGTCATGAACAAGTCTGCAAAAAATCAGAACTACTCGATTTTACGAAAACACGAATTTTTAAAGTTTCTGTACGAACTGTAAAATGTTTTAAAACTCAAATTATATTTATATAATTGTATGACTTTAGCATTTCTCCTCAAACATGACAAATAACTTAATCAAACAACCAGACCTACTTTCGCATGACATACATTTTATGAAGGACAAAGAAAGGGCCTCGCAAAGACCTGCCGCCCGGGGCCTCGCAATGGGTAAGGCCGCCTCTGTTTGCTACAATGTAATACAGGGGGGAGATATAGCCATCAATCAAGCAGAAATCCTGACCCTGCGTTTCTGATGGAATATCCAAATATTAATTAAGACTTCACGGAACCAATAGAGACACGCGGCGCCAAGACACCTTTGTATGTTGCTTAGGTGACGCGCAATAGTTGCGCAATCTACTGCTTGAGATATTCCTCTCCTTTTTTCATTTTTCTTTGCGGACCTCATGCTCGACAGTCGTACTTGGGATCACTAGACCAAAGAGGAAGTCTCTCCTCTTATTATTATTATCATAGAGTTATAGCGAACTTTCGCAGACACAGACTGAAGGAGCCCATCAATTGTAGAACATCCGTAACGGACCTTACAACTAAATGAAGTGAATTGACTTTATCTTAAGTAATCCGATTAGATTAATAACTGTTATTCATAATATAATTAAAACCCATTAACAGCTTGATTGTTACGTTAATTTTCATATCAGCGAACGGATTTCAATAAGGTAGGTACCTACATTCATTAAGTCCTATTACATTTATTATTACTATGGCGGTGGTATCAGACACGATTTTATTTTTATTTTATTTATTAGGTCTTCCAACAATTGTTTACACTCATACAAACAATAGTAAAACGAGCATTCAAACTTAACATAGTGCAACTATTACTTAAAGGTAAACACCACATGAACATAAAAAATGAAACAACAATAATAAATCACTACAAACTACATACGAGTAAACACAACATTAACACAGCCCTAAAAATAAAAATTACAATAGATCTGATAAACACTTCAGAAATTTACATTTTTCCAATTTGAGGGAATCAAAGTGGAAATCAACCTCATCACTGCAACTATTTAAAACCCTACAAAACCTAGCACATGGAGAGTTAGATCCCAGCACCGTTCTTCTCATTGGAGGACAAAGTGGAGTTATAGGTTTGCGCGGAATCCTCGCCGGAGCACGAAATTTAATAAGTGCGAGTAGTGGCGGTGAGTCGATATTTCCCTTCAAGATTTTACTAGCAAACATTGCGTCGTTCAAACACCTTCGCTCCTCCAAGGTGTGCATTTTGAAGAATAACAACCTTTTTTTGTAAGAGCGCACTGTTTTAGTTATTCCCGCAGAAAAAGCCAGATGCCAAATGAAACGCTTTTGAACGCGTTCAAGGCGCAAACTACTTGTGGCTTAGTGTGGGCTGTGGCCGCCACACCACACTGCAATATTCCAAAATGCTACGTACTAAACTCTGATATACCTAGTTGGTTTTAATTTTCCGAAAGACTTTGCATTGTAGAATGACAAAACCCAACATCCTGGACGCTCTTTTAAAAATGTGATCTAGATGCGGTGCAAAGGTAAGTTTTTGATCAAATAGAACGCCAAGATCACGTATAGTGTCCACTTCACTAACTTACGACAGGATCGCGCTGGCTGGATGCAAGCTACTTCCTACCGGTCCTATTGGAAATAATATATATGTATATATGGGGGAGACCTTATGTTCAACAGTGGACGTCCTGCGGCTGATATGATGATCATGGTATCAGGTTGTTACTCACGGTACGACCTTATTGTTATCAGGGTAGTTCTTCAGAGACAAAATTTTCGATGTCTGTGGGTATATTTCCGTAACCAACTAACAAAACGGCATGTAATATTTTTTTCTGTATACTTTAGCTTTAGATCTTACTAGGACAAATTATATGTTTTTAATAGTAGCTATCTAGATACAAAATAAAAAATTTTGAAGTCTGTTCTCCTGATTCAAATGGGGCGTCCGTTTCCCATTTTCCGGAACAAAATGGACGATGTCGCATTTTCCCTTTGATTCATCAATATAAATTAAAGTTATATCGAAAGGTAATGAATTTACCTCTTAGGAAAAAAATATGTAATAGTTGTAACTACGTTAGCTTGTTTATAATTAAGTAAATAAGAAGTGTCCGGCGTAAAATACTGATTAATATGGAGTAAGCTTTGCTTGACCGTACTTGGTCGAGGAATGGTAATGAGAGTCTGGGATCCCACATGGGGGGAAGCCTGTCGTACAATGGACATGCTAGAAAGCGGACGTGAGGCTGGTTGGCTTAGAACCCGGTGAAACAAAGGTTAATATCTGATTCATCTGTGCTTGGTCTAGGTACCTTGCTGATTACAATGCCTAATTTATTAATTTTATTTTGCTGTCTTAAGACTTTAATCTGAGTTTCGTGTGATGCTTTTGGGTTATAGATTCGTGTAGAAAAATGACAATACTGAAGTCTGTATGAATTATGAGTTAAGTATAATTTTAGGCAAAATCATGATTCATCTGTGCCTGATTGATATGTTCAAAAGCCCATATGAATCTGAAAATAAATTAGTTTTCGCATTTTCCAGCAAGAAAGGAACACTTTTGTTACGTTATTTTACTTTTCCAAGAGAGTAGAGTGTGTGTGAGACAATTTTGACATTATTCTTTGATATTTATTCATAATTCAAACTCTATCTGTTTGTTTTTATTTTGATATTGCAGTTCACAACAATGCCACTATCAACAGTAGAAAATAAGGAGAAAAAGAGACTCATAGAACGTACGATATTTTTATCCTTCTAGGATGCAAATTAGAAAATAAGAAAAGATCCAGACGAGTATGCTGCGTGGACATTAAAATAATTATATTTGAAAAGAAAGGGAGAAAAGCCAAAGTAAACTAAGAGAATATTATAATGTAGCATTAAAATGACTATCTGGTACCTATTTATAGCAAAATTCTCGCTTTTCTGTAAGTATTTATTTCTGTATAAATATTTTGTTGAATTGACCAGATTTTTTCCTTGATATAATCACTGATAATTGTTTTTATTAAAAAAATATTATTGTAGTTATAATATTTTGATTTTTTTCTTAATACAGAGCCCATTTTTATTTAAAGTTTTCCATTTTTATTTCTGTTCCTGATTCATCTGTATAAAATTCTGATTCATCTGGGCACTAAATTTTTAAACGTAAATATCTTAAAAACTACTTTGTAAAAATGAGTCCCTCATACAAATATATGTTATTTGGAATATCTATTTTCATATGAACATGTGTTACTGAGCTGGAAGTGAAATTAAAATTTGACCATATGAATCAGTCAAAGAATCGAATTTCGAAGAACTACCCATCAATTACCATGTTCTAGAAGTTGGCATTGTACGTATTCTAAGACAATCGATACCAGGAATGACAAAGAATAAAGCAAACAGTCCCCGGAAGATTCAAACACAGTTTTTAGTACGTACGCGTTTAATTTTATTTATTTCTTGAGTTAATCCAGGGTCTCATGATGAAGCTGGAAGGTGGCCATAGGAACTTATATTTATTTTATAAACATGGAAGACTTACAGCTAAAATAAATATAATACAAATATCGTATGTGACAGACAGCAGAAGCAGATTGGAAAAGTGAGTGTGAACGCCACTAAACAATACAGCTATCATTCAAGAGGCTGGATATCAGCAAAGCTTAACTTAATTTACATTTCAAAAATAAGAGAATAAAAACTATAGTACCTACAGACAGAAACATAATTAAAAAAAAGTCAAGGCTCATGCAATTTCTGGCCGAGGACACACTTGTTAGGAAGGATCAAAATCATGCTGGTTTACGCATATATTCTACTTCGTAATAACATAGGTAATCAACGGACTTACTCCAAAACATACAGTGCTAGTACGCATACGAACTAATTGTGTATGGTTTGGAATAGCGCGCCAAACTTTATATTCCAATCTATATGCCAGCAACAGCAATTGCATGCTCGCTATTTTGATTTATTGACCTCTCTTTCTACTCCATAGTAATGATTACGAGTATATGTGTGTTTATTTTAAACTTTGCATCATACTTCGGCAAGTATCAATACCTAAGCCTAATGTTTTACGCAACCCGCTTCGTTGCAACACGGTCAAATTTTGGTCGACATAGAGAATCCCGCTGCGTGGGGCTCTTATTCCTGTCTGCAGGGTTTAAAGAAACCGAACCTCTGGGTACCCCAGATGACCAGACCAGACCAGGTCGGCTTCTTCCCGTTCAAAAGCACAAAAACAATGACTTGTCAAGCGTAAGTGATTTAAGTATAGTTTGGAACCAGTACGTACGCATCCAAGTTACAAACTATACACGAGCAGTGCGCAAAATTTGTGTAGAATTGTAATCGCAGATTTAAAAATAGCATTACAAAGTACCTATCCCGAGCAGTTTCCTATGGCTGCATGCGTTCTATCCTTATATGGATTGAAAATTCACGGTCGCGTTGCGTCGATCGTGATTTTTCAAAGGAGGATTTGCGATATGGCGATACGACGCGATGGTTACGACTATATCAACATGTTATCAATGCTTAGCTCTGAATGACAATCACTACAACGTTGTCGGCAACCGTTATGTCAACAGTAACTTGTCCCTAAAGTTGTTGTTATCTGCGGCCACACACACAATAATTACGTGGTTGAACCGGGGATCGAATCCACTACATGAGAAAAAAACCGGCCAAGTGCGAGTTGGACTCGCCCATGAAGGGTTCCGTAGCAGCAAGCATAGATTAGAGATATAATTATACTGAGATTAGTAAGTAATATACACAAACAATAAAAATAACTTTGTTTTTCATAGTATTTGTATGAATGGCAAAGTTATATTTGCGGTTTTTGAAAATGTACTATATCTCAAAAACTGCTAACTGTATCTCATCCAAACCAATTTTCGTTGGTAGTTTTGGTTGAGGTCTACATTATACATTTTTTTTAGTTTTATCATTCTCTTATTTTAGAAGTTACGGGGGGGGGGACACACTTTTTACCACTTTGGAAGTGTCTCTCGCGCAAACTGTTCAGTTTAGAAAAAAATGATGCTAGTAACCTCAATATCATTTTTAAAGACCTATTCATAGATACCCCACACGTATGGGTTTGGTGAAAAATTTTTTTTTGAATTTCAATTCTAAGTATGGGGGCACCCCCAAAATTTGTTTTGTTTTGATTTTTGTGTGAAAATCCTAATGCGGTTCACATAATACATCTTTCTACCAAGTTTCAACAGGATAGCTCTTATACTTTCGACAAAAAGTGGCTGTGACATACACGGACAGACAGACAGACAGACAGACAGACATGACGAATCTATAAGGGTTCCGTTTTTGCCATTTGGCTACGGAACCCTAAAAATGACCCTGCAGTTTTATCATACCGATCAAAGGCTTCATCATAAGGATTATTTTTTTGCTAAATAACATAGTGTCAGAAATAAAAGGAAGGAAGGATTTTTGTAAAATCAAATTGTACTATACTCATGTTTCGTTATGTGGTGGAGAAAATAAACGTTTTTTTTTATTATCCTTTATTCATCTTTTCACCTTACAATATACACCGTGTTCTTCACGTTATCCATAAACTTTAGCAAATACTTCTATGGCTTTTACAAATCAAATCCAACAAAGGAAGTAGTACTTAAAAAGGCTTCGTTACAAAGATATTTGTAATTTCATTTAATGAAATTTAATTGAGCTATGCAGTGAGAAAGTATCTTAATTTGAAATCTATCAAATACTATTTGCATTTCATTTGTTTCAGCCCGCCAAATGTTATGAATGACGTTGCCAATTCGGATAAAGAGGCATGCATATCGGGTTATTTACGTCTAGGTATTTAGTTTGTATGAAAAATAACAAAAAATAAAAATAAGAATTTATTAATGTGTCCATAATGAAAAATGCTTACTTCCGTGGTTTGAACATCTGGTCGAAGTTTATGTATATCGTCCGGAACACGGTGTATATACATTTTTAAATATTTTTACAAAAACACAAAAAAAAAAACATTTAAAAATATAAATAATAGCGGTCCACCGGTATCGGGAACAAGGTCCAAGCTACCGGCAGTCAGGGCTCCAGAGAAAGGAACCTCCTAACAATGCGCGCCGTGTCCAAAAGAACTGCTTTTTGAATCAGGCCCTTGATCCAGCTGCCTAACGAGAGCCTCCTGAGATGTTGGTCGAGGCACTTGGAAATTAAGCCATGGACAGACACGACTATCGGCACAATGATCGCTGAATCCACGTCCCACATATCGACAACCTCGCGAGCCAAATCGAGATACTTGATTTGCTTATCTTTTACAGCTTTCACGAGGTTCTCGTCATGCGGGACAGTTATGTCAACAATCATTGTGCGCCGCTGTGATCGATCCACCACCACTATATCAGGTCTATTGGCTACAATAGTCCTGTTAGTGATGATGGATTGATCCCAGTACAGTGTGATATTGCCACTTTCAAGAACTGGGTCGGGCTCATACCTGTAGTACGGCACTTCGGATTCCACAAGGCTGTATTTCAGAGCAAGTTGCTGATGGATTATCCTGGCTACAAGGTTATGTCTATGCAAGTATTCTCCGTTAGCCAGACGAGAACACCCAGAAATAATGTGACGGATTGATTCGCATTCATTGATTATTTATTATTATTACCTATGCGAAACCTGAATATTTCAGTTGTTCAGAATCAGACTTATCTGATTCGATACCAATAATTTTACACCATGCTCCTCTGTAGTTTCTTCGACCAGCTCGTCGGCTAGAGATGAGAGAACATGCTATGCACTTGAACTTCATACTAATAACTTGAAGTAACAGTTAGTTGATAGACTTAAAATAAAAACATTAGTAGAAGTAAGTATTATATTATATAGCTTTGAAGTATTTACCCTGTAATAGGAAATAGCTATTTATCATTAACTAAATATAGATATTTAAGCAGATCAACTAATTCATTAAGTTGTCGACATATGTAAGTAATAAACATGATTAAATCGCAAACATACCTGGCCCTCACGGAACTGACGGATGACAATAAATGACATCACGTTACTCAATTAATTAAAAAGTTTGACGTAACAATTATCACTAAGCGCCCAAAGTCGATAACATTGCACGAGCTGGTAATTCCAACATCGTATCATTGGATGATAACGGGCGGAAAATTAGCATCCTGTCCACCGAACAGTGAGCACATGGCCTAGAAAGCGCTGCTGACGTCGCGAAGATAATGTCCGCGGCGCGGACATTGTCATAATTATGTACAATCACTGCACGATTACTCGAATCAGCAACTATTGTCATCAATATTTATCTAGCTTTCCTAGTCGTTGCCTCCATACTGCGACCGCGACAATACGAAGCGTGTCCGAGCTATATACAGGGTGAAATTTTATTAATGAGCAATATTTTAAACTCGGGCATTACTAACGATACCAATCGTATTACGGAACTCAAAAACATCATTAATGCAAGTATCTTCGCATAATATTATTCCATGTTTGTTTACAGCTTGGCAAAAAACAGTAGAAAACCGGAAGTCGCCACTGTCTTCTCGCTACCAGCACTTTGAATGATTTTATTTTATTTATTTTCACTTATTACGTTAGTTTTATGGCACAATTATAAATCTTACAAACCTGCGTCTTTGTTTACATCAAATATCAAATATTTTAAAACGTTGTCAGCAAATAAAAATATTAGTTCCGTTTCAAGACGTTCTGGCCAAGCTGTACTTTTCGTTCCGCGCGTGGTGTACTGCGCTTTAAAATTTTGATACTTTAGGAATTTTGGTGTTTCTGATTTTTTTTTATTACTTACTTTTTGTTAAAAGATGCTATGAAGTTAAGCTAAGTAACACTTCCTCCGATCTGTTCAAAATCCGTTCTGGGGTACCCCAAGGGAGCATCTTAGGGCCTGTACTGTACCTCATCTACACTGCCGACATCCCTGTTGATGATCAAACCCTTACTGCCACATACGCCGATGATACTGCAATAATGTCAGTGAACGCCAATCCAGAAATCGCATCAGCAAATCTCCAAAAACACATAACCGAGATAGAAAAATGGCTGAAGATATGGAGAATAAAAGCTAACCAAAGCAAATCAGTCCACGTCACTTTCACTCTGCGAAAGGGCGACTGTCCACCAATCAAACTGAACGGAGAACAAATCCCACACGATGTCGCCACGAAATACCTAGGCATGCACCTGGATAGGAGGCTGACCTGGCAGAAACATATCTGGAGCAAAAGAAAAGCCCTGGACACAAAACTTCGATCTATGCATTGGCTGATCGGCAAAAATTCTCAACTAAACAACGAAAGCAAAATGGCAGTTTACAAAACAATTCTGAAGCCAGTTTGGACATACGGAATCGAACTTTGGGGAACAGCAAGTAATAGCAATATAGAAATCATGGAAAGGTTTCAGAATAAAGCTATTAGATCCATGTTCAACATTCCAAAATGCATCCACAACAAATATATACTGCACGACCTGAGACTCAACTCAGTAAAACAAGAAATTGCTGCTCGAAGTGTAAAATATCAACAAAAATTAACCACCCATGTTAATGCTTTGGCTGCCACTTTAACGGGTTCTGGAAGTATCATTTACACAAGACTGAGAAGGAATAGTGTTCCAAATCTTATAAAGCGATTCGCCATAGAATAGTGAGAGTGGTCATTGGACAACACCACCTGTTATGAAAACAAAATTATCAGAAATAGTTTCAGACAGACAATCATCTAAATGTCTACGACAGATTGCTGTGCTCTGCGGGATACAAAAAAAAAAAAAACTTACTTTTAGTATTTATTATCAATATTAAGCCTTTGCAATGTCACATGCTACATTTTTAAAGGTGTCCATAATTGCATTTATAATATTTTTGATTTGCGATTTATTAGCCGTAATGCAATCAGCTTCGTGAGTAGAGCCTTAGATTAAAACATTGCCCATGATTTCGATTTCACCCTGTATAAGCTCTTCTGGAATGAGAGTCGAGAGGGTCGCTCTGTTCACGCAGCCTCTATCGGCCTTCCTATCTGTATTAAACCAAGTTGCAGTTCCAATAGCATAAGCATTTTCAGATGCTTATGTGAACGTATATGTCTGTTAAAACTGAGAGTAAGGTCCTGCTCTAGAGCAATGCAATGAGGCAGGTCCGGATATACATTTTTTTTAACTGGGGCAAAATTTGATAGGACTATCAAATTTTGAAATTAATTGTTAAAATAAAAACGTTAAAACAGTTATTCTCCTGATCCATAAAAAATAGTTACATTTGACTCATGAACGAGGCGAGAATAAAATGTCAGGCCGCTTTTGACATAAGGCATTTAGGGCTAAGAACTAACAATGCAACAGCGAGCGAAGAGAGCGCGAACTTTTTGCGCCTATGTCTAACATTTCAAGCAAGCAATTTATGATGGATGACACACGCATGCCCGGCTTGGTCCTCACTTGGTCCGGGTCTGTACTAAGGTACTCGTAGTTTGTTTAAGTTCTTCAACATTTTTTTGACCGCGTCTGTCGTGTTTGTTCTTTCACCGCGTCTCCTTTCCATCTTTTGTAACACTTTATAATAATAAACAAAAGTACAGAAGACCCGCTAAAGACCTTCTTCCAACTTCTCGATGATGATGAGACTCCGCATAAAACATAACACAAAATAACACACACAATAAAAGGAATTGTTGTGACTGTATTTAACATTTACTTTCACGTGTCATAGTATTTCAGGAGTCATCTTTTGTGTTTATTGTCATCCTCATCATACTTCAATAGTCCTTTCATTTATGTTGTTTATAGGAATCTAACCACTCCGAACGTCACCTTCGGGATGCTCTCAGCTTCCCATTCAAAAGTACAAAAAAAAATGATTTTTGTCAGGCACCCACGTTACAAACTTTACACGAGCAGTAGGTACGCAAAATTCGTTTATAGTTTGTAATCGCAGATTTTAAATAGCATTACAAAGTAGGTATACCTACGCGAGCAGTTTCCCATGGCTGCGTTCTGGCCTTGTATAGATTGGAAATTAGCCTCCTGCAGACACACGCGATTAATCGCGCGGGGCGACATGTCGCGGTCCATTCGCAGTATTTTTAGAGTGGAAATTAGCTTGGCTCGTTGTCGCAGCGCGATTAATCGCGTGTGTCTGCAGGGGGCTTTAGAGTAAAACAAAAACTTAGAAAAACTGTAGTTAGTATAACAAAAGATTCCAAGGACAAACAAAAAACTCAACGCAACATGACCGTGCTAAAATATCTAGGTTATTCTAACCACAAAGTGACGTCTGGGAAGAACTTTTATCCAAATGGCAATGTAGGTGGGATAATTCCATCAAAGGGCGGCACCTCCACCAATTCTTTCCGTCCGTTCGTGAGCAGCTGGCTAGGACGTGGCCGGGCGGTGGATCACTGTGTTGCCCAATTTCTCACAGGACATGGTAACTTTAAAGGAAAATAATTTTCCTTCAAACTTGTTCTCTCGCCTTTTTGTCAGTGTTCAACATCTGATTATGAATATGAACAACCAGCACATCATATTCTTTGGGAGTGTATTCTTTGGCAGAACGAAAGCAATATTATGTTGGATACTGTACTATACATCTGAGGCCTTATCATGAGTTTTCAGTTATTGTGACGTAAGCTGGAACTTTGACATTTATTTCAAGGAAAAAATTAGTTCCTTCTTCGCACACCAGTGGCGCTGTTCCATTTTTCCATACAAGAAACGCTGTAAATACTGAAAAGACGCTGTAAAGTAAAACATTGAAAACTCGTGATAAGGGCTCTGGAAGTCTGGAGTCATCTAAGCGCACGGCAATGCGCAGCCCAAGTTACCGCGCGCATGCCGTGCACTCTTTACGCGAACCGTTTCGAGCCTCTTTTGACCCCCCTGTAGCTCAGTGCCTTTTGCAAGTATAGACATAAAATTTTACCTACGTAGTCATTATTAGGACTAAAGCAGTAAGCCAAATTTCATAGATATAGCTTCAGTAGATCCTGAAATACCTGGCCTGTGACCCTGTGAAAATAGCTAATTTTGGCACTGACTCACTGACCGGTAATCAAAAAACCGGCCAAGTGCGAGTTGGACTCGCGTGTAGAGGGTTCCGTACGATGTTACCTATCACGTTTTTTTAAATCTGACCCAAATTGGTACGCACAATATTGAGTGATTTACCATGTTATTTTAATATCATGGACTTCTTATAGGTTTTCCTATAATCTATAAGTAGAAAACTAATTTCTGTATTTTTTTCAAAATTTTAGGTTCAGGAGTTTCGGAGATAAGGGGGGGGGTGGAATGGTAAATTTTTGTCTACTGAATAACTTGGAAACCAATTATTTTAAAATTACAAAAACATACATTTGAGATCTTCTCAACAAGACCTTTCATTTGAATTGTCACACGATGCACTTTTCAATTATTTTTTTTATTTTCCCCAGATATGGACTTCTTATAGGTTTTCCTATAATCTATAAGTAGAAAACTAATTTCTGTATTTTTTTTCAAATTTTTAGGTTCATTAGTTTCGGAGATAAGGGGGGGGAATGGTCAAATTTCGTCTATTTTATTTAATAACTAGAAAATAGATTTAAGATTGTCTCAACAATAGGTACCTTTCATTTGATATGTCACACGATGCAGTTTTCAAATATATATTTTTTTAATTTTCCCCTTCCCCCCCAAAAATTACCTCCCATATACAGATTTCATCTATTCACGTCCCACCTCTGTGCTTGGGTCACAGGAATTGATATGTGTACCAAATTTCAACTCAATCGGTCTAGTAGATTCGGAGATAATTGACTGTAAGCGACAGACAGACGGACACACGAGTGATCCTATAAGGGTTCCGTTTTCGTTTTCGGACATACGGAACCCTAAAAAGGGTTAACACCTCCACTATTCTTTTCTGATTAATTTCGTTGCAGCCTCCAAGACAGGTAAATTCATTCTCCGGAACACGTCAAGCTTCATCGTCTCGGCACTTTTCTGGTGGTTGCCACTTTTGATTCTGGCTTGCAGGAGTTGCAGTTGTTTGGGAATAGTGTGGTGGGTTTTTCCCAATAAAAAGAAATCCAAGGTAAGAAAGTACTTATTGAATGAGCAATTGTGTACATCGATACGTGACTGAAAATATCTATAATAGATACGCCCATCGGCATTGATATGAAATGAGCTTACACCGTTATCTCCACGGAAGAGTCCATTGATAACTTAAGATACCTACTACACCTGTAATAGGTACAAAGCTGTGCTTATCAAAGGGGCGGTTCTAGCAAGCAGTATATCTAGCAGTCGTCGGCAGCGTCCCTCACAGTGCAAGTTCCTCGGCCGCCGATCATGAATAAGCTTCTAGTGTGCTGCTGTCTCCTAGTCAGCGTCGTCGCTGAACAGACGCACGAAGGAAACCTGAAGTAAGTTCTCCTGTCTTTGTTCATTTATTAACAGACTTAAAAAAAGGAGGAGGTTCTCAGTTCGATTTTGATGTTTCCTTTTTGGTCGATACAGTATAGCTGTCATTTGGCCCCATACATTTTTTTCAGTTTGGTTCTGAACTTTTTATTTTAAGAGCATTTTTCACTTATTGTGTACCTACTTCGAAGTGTACAATACCCTACGGATTATGTATTAGACAAGAATTTGGGTTGAATCATCATCATCATCATCATCTCAGCCATAGGACGTCCACTGCTGAACATAGGCCTCCCCTTTAGATCTCCACATGGGTTGAATAATTTGAATTAAAACTAAAAAAAGTAACTGAACCGCCTTCTCTTTTCTTGATCTTTCGGAAGTCGGTGGCAAAAATGGTTAAGAAAACAAAGCCTCCTTCTGGTGGTTTTTCTATCAGGATTTCATGTCCTTTACGAAAACCTTAGTACCTAGGTAAATTGATTTATGACATGACATCTACTTGGAATTGCGTTTTATTTCGTGAAAATGTTACATGTCTATTAACTTATCTGCAAAAACGGTTTAAATAAATGCATCCCGGCTACACAGCGGCAAGGCGCGGCAACACCAGAAACAATAAAATCACTCGAGAAACGAACAAACAGTTACTGAGTCCTTGAAGCTGGTTCTGAGCAAAGTTATATTCTGGGTCCTCCATCCCCATCTCACCTCTCTACCTACATAATCTTTGGCAAACTACAGAGAAAGGCATCAAAGACAACATTTATCAAGTATCTTTATTTCTATTCTCTGCATTTAGGCAAGTTTTTTTGTTTCAAAATATGCTATAATAGAGTGAACTGTAATTGTTCCCAGGTTCCACCCGAAGGACATTTCACGTGTTGTTTCATGGCAAGCAGAAAACGAGACCACATGGGCACCCATCAATACTACAACTTGGGCTCCACCAATTAATGTGACCACATGGCGTCCCGCGACCAATGGCACCACTTGGGCACCACCATCGAATGAGACCACATGGGCACCCATCAATAGTACAATTTGGGAACCACCAATTAATGTGACCACATGGCGTCCCGCGTCCGATGGTACCACTTGGGCACCACCATTGAATGAGACCACATGGGCACCCATCAATACTACAACTTGGGCTCCACCAATTAATGTGACCACATGGCGTCCCGCGTCCGATGGTACCACTTGGGCACCACCATTGAATGAGACCACATGGGCACCCATCAATACTACAACTTGGGCTCCACCAATTAATGTGACCACATGGCGTCCCGCGACCGATGGTACCACTTGGGCACCACCATCGAACGAGACCACATGGGCACCCATCAATACTACAACTTGGGCTCCACCAATTAATGTGACCACATGGCGTCCCGCGTCCGATGGTACCACTTGGGCACCACCATTGAATGAGACCACATGGGCACCCATCAATACTACAACTTGGGCTCCACCA
Source organism: Agrotis exclamationis (assembly GCA_950005045.1). Lineage (NCBI taxonomy): Eukaryota > Metazoa > Arthropoda > Insecta > Lepidoptera > Noctuidae > Agrotis > Agrotis exclamationis. Next base: position 24,084,603 of record OX465426.1, read on the forward strand.
ATTAATGTGACCACATGGCGTCCCGCGACCGATGGTACCACTTGGGCACCACCATTGAATGAGACCACATGGGCACCCATCAATACTACAACTTGGGCTCCACCAATTAATGTGACCACATGGCGTCCCGCGTCCGATGGTACCACTTGGGCACCACCATTGAATGAGACCACATGGGCACCCATCAATACTACAACTTGGGCTCCACCAATTAATGTGACCACATGGCGTCCCGCGACCGATGGTACCACTTGGGCACCACCATTGAATGAGACCACATGGGCACCCATCAATACTACAACTTGGGCTCCACCAATTAATGTGACCACATGGCGTCCCGCGACCAATGGCACCACATGGGGACCACCTTTGAACGAGACCACATGGGCACCCATCAATACTACAACTTGGGCTCCACCAATTAATGTGACCACATGGCGTCCCGCGACCGATGGTACCACTTGGGCACCACCATCGAACGAGACCACGTGGGCACCCATCAATACTACAACTTGGGCTCCACCAATTAATGTGACCACATGGCGTCCCGCGTCCGATGGTACCACTTGGGCACCACCATTGAATGAGACCACATGGGCACCCATCAACACTACAACTTGGGCTCCACCAATTAATGTGACCACATGGCGTCCCGCGACCGATGGTACCACTTGGGCACCACCATCGAACGAGACCACATGGGCACCCATCAATACTACAACTTGGGAACCACCAATTAATGTGACCACATGGCGTCCCGCGACCGATGGTACCACTTGGGCACCACCATTGAATGAGACCACATGGGCACCCATCAATACTACAACTTGGGCTCCACCAATTAATGTGACCACATGGCGTCCCGCGACCGATGGTACCACTTGGGCACCACCATTGAATGAGACCACATGGGCACCCATCAATACTACAACTTGGGCTCCACCAATTAATGCGACCACATGGCGTCCCGCGACCGATGGTACCACTTGGGCACCACCATTGAATGAGACCACATGGGCACCCATCAATACTACAACTTGGGAACCACCAATTAATGTGACCACATGGCGTCCCGCGACCGATGGTACCACTTGGGCACCACCAATGAACGAGACCACATGGGCACCCCCAACCAACGACACCACATGGGTACCCGCGACCAACGGCACCACATGGGCAACCCCGACCAACGGCACCACATGGGCACCAGTGGAGCCGAGTACTACCTGGAATCCACAGAACGGCACTTCTTGGTACTAATCGTCACCGACAAAGCCACCCCGCACAAACCGCACACTACTACGACAAACAAATTACACTAAGTAGTCAACAAAAAAAATATTTTTATATTTATATCGCGGATTATTGTATGTGATTCATGTTCTCTATGCTATAAATAACCTAGAAAGCTAAATAAAACATTTTTATCACGTCTCAATTTTTAGATATTTAATTTTTTATTTATTTAATAGTTTTCACCACTTTCAAACATAAACTCATTTATTTTATTTAAATAAAGCCTCCTTTTTATCTTTTTTTGTTTGCCGATAGTACTCTGTAGATGAGGTTTCCCGAATTAATAACCAGCAGTAGTCTGCCAGCATCGCAAGATTCCATTTCCCTTGATATCTTTTCACAATTACAGCAATTTCTTGGTGTAATCACTCTCCACGGTGTTCACTCATGGATTTCATAGTTTCAGGGAAAAAATACAAGTGTGAGTCCAGAAAATGTACTTTTATACCATTCCTACTCTAAAAAGTTACTTTTACTCACTGAAAACAGTGAATAAAAAGCTCTTTTACTCACTGTTTTGGTGTTTGAATTTAGAACACATTGATGCGGTCGACCCCCGTGTTATTAGGAAAATATTACTCTTAATTTAGGTCATTGTTCCGATTTTAATGTAACAAATTAAGAACTGAGGGATTGAATTACTTCGTTACGTGCAGCGGGTTCGATTCCCGCACGGAGCAAATATTCGTACAATGATCTACAATTATTTGTTTCGGGTGTGGGCGTTTGTGTATTGTGAATTTAGGTGTTTGGAAACGCACCCACGTGTGTGTGAAGCAGTATTAATAAAAAAAAACTTTTTTTTTCGTTACATTATATATTATCGCTCAAATCTTTCTTTTTCTCGTAGTCATGGTATAAAGTATCGTTTGCAACTCTTGAATAAAACGGATTTAAATCGAGGGCCTGAATCACTCGCGTCACTCAGGATTTAAATATTTGAATCACTCGCTCCGCTCGTGATTCAATCATTAAAATCCTTCGCTTGCTCGTGATTCATATAATGGCCCTCGCTTTAAATCCGCTCTTTATTCACTAGTTGCAAAATATACTAATAAAGACATGTTGCATTTCATTGTATGAAAAGCTTCTAACGTTTTATCTACAAGCTCGATACATTGCGGTGATTTATGGTTCCCCAAAAAGTTTTTAGTAACAGCTATGATATGAACGATGTCCAGGCTTCTTTTTCTACATAATTTAGGGTAAAAATGAATGCTGGATCTTTTATTATGTTTTTAGGGTTCCGTACGTCCGAATACAAAAACGGAACCCTTATAGGATCACTCGGATGTCCGTCTGTCTGTCGCTTACAGTCAATTATCGCCGAATCTACTAGACCGATTGGGTTGAAATTTGGTACACATATCAATTCCTGTGACCCAAGCACAGAGGTGTAACGTGAATAGATGAAATCTGTATGTGGGAGGTAATTTTTGGGGGGGAAGGGGAAAATGAAAAAAAAAAGTTTTGAAAACTGCATCGTGTGACATATCAAATGAAATGTCTTGTTGAGACAATCTTAAATGTATTTTTTTTGTAATTTTAAAATAAATAGTTTCCAAGTTATTCATGAAAATAGACGAAATTTGACCATTCCCCCTCCCCTCTTATCTCCGAAACTACTGAACCTAAAATTTTGAAAAAAATACAGAAATTAGTTTTCTACTTATAGATTATAGGATAACCTATAAGAAGTCCATATCTGTATATGGGAGGTAATTTTTGGGGGGGAAGCGGAAAATTTAAAAAAAAATATTTGAAAACTGCATCGTGTGACATATCAAATGAAAGGTGTTGTTGAGACAAACTTAAAGTATTTTTTATGTAATTTTAAAATAAATGGTTTCCAAGTTATTAAAAAAATAGACGAAGCTTGACCATTCCCCCCCCTTATCTCCGAAACTACAGAACCTAAAATTTTGAAAAAAATATAGGAATTAGTTTTCTACATATAGATTATAGGATAACCTATAAGAAGTCCATATCTGTATATGGGAGGTAATTTTTGGGGGGGAAGGGGAAAATTAAAAAAAAAATTGAAAACTGCATCGTGTGACATATCAAATAAAAGGTCTTGTTGAGACAATCTTGAATATATATTTTTTTTGTAATTTTAAAATAAATAGTTTCCAAGTTATTCAAGAAACTAGACGAAATTTGACAATTCGCCCCCCTTATCTCCGAAACTACTGAACCTATTTTTTTTTTTAAATACAGAATTTAGTTTTCTACTTATAGATTATAGGAAAACCTATAAGACGTCCATGATATTAAAATAACATGGTAAATCACTCAATATTGTGCGTACCAATTTGGGTCAGATTTAAAAAAAAACGTGATAGGTAACATCGTACGGAACCCTCTTCACGCGAGTCCAACTCGCACTTGGCCGGTTTTTTAATATCGGGGCCTGCAAATATTCCTTCTTTATTTTTGGCATTGCTCAGAGAAGGAAACTTTTCTCTCAGCAACTAAAAGCCTACCTACACTATATTAGTATTAGGTGTCTTAGGTACGGGAAGTCATTTATGAGTAATTGTTTTTGTAACTGATGACACATCTGGGTATCTTATTACTTGGATTTTTTTAAAAAGCCTACCCACCAAAATAATTTAATGTAAAAAAAATGCCAAGTCTCTCGATGCAGTCTTTCCATCGTAAAAAGTTTTGAGATCTCATAGAAGTCAAGTCCTATTCAAATTATTTTGTAGTTATAAATCAACATTTAGTAATTGTATCAATAGTTTTCTTTATATTATAATTATAGTGACTTGGCAATGAGCACAAATTAAAAGCTGCTTGCTGCCTGGAATTATGTGCAAATGTTACTGACGAGACCTGTGATCAGATTATTTGTTATGTGTGAATCATGATGGTCACTACCGACTACATGCTCCAATACAATAATTAAGAATACCTTACGGGCCATCGCTTTATGAAAGTAAATGAACCGAAAGTACACTAACACTAGTGTTTGCGTACACACTTGTGCACTATAATTTATGTCCTGCGCAGTTTACTAGTCTTGGATGAGACTGACTGGCGTTGCCGAAATTCGGTTGGGACGACACGGATAAACCAAAAGAAAATTAATTTTGTGATATTAATGTTTACGCATGCGGTGTGTGACTTTCAACTCCTCCAAATATGCCGTTTTATTTGTTTCTTCTTGTGCTCATTGCCAAGTCACTATAATTATAATATAAAGAAAACTATTGATACAATTACTAAATGGTGATTTATAACTACAAAATAATTTGAATAGGACTTGGCTTCTATGAGATCTCAAAACTGTTTACGATGGAAAGACTGCATCGAGAGACTTTTTTTTTTTTTTTTTGCGTGGTAAAATCATCAAATGAGTCCTCCCACCCCGGGCAGGGCGGGAGGGACTGTCAGACTTGTACTGACTAAAATCCACGGTGTCCTTCGATAGCCCTTTATGTTCCGGGGTCACGGTAATGAGATAAGTCCCGCGACCCCGGCAGGCTTTGGCCCTCTAGAGGGGAGCCCCGTCATCTTGCTGACGCTCTTTGAGGCGCGCGTGGAACACAACGCGCCGTCGACCCGGGCATGGTCCATGGTCGGGCAGCGAGTTGCCCTTTACTCGCCGCCCGCATGCCCGCGCCTACGGTGGCCGGAGATTGTCTTGCGACGTCCGTCGCCGTGGGCGTCCACCACTGCGGTTGGGGCGGAGGGAGGACACTGTCCTCTCTCTCACGCGGCCCGCCTCCTCCTTCGCGAGCATTACTGCTTCGCAGAAGGAGGCGACCGCTTCCCACTCCGTCTCGCCCCGCAGCATGGCCGCAACCAATGCCGGGCGCGAGAGGTCTCCGCCTATCGCCGCCGTGAGGACACGTCGGTGCTCTGCCCAAGCTGGGCAGTCTTGCACCGTATGCTCTACTGTGTCCTCCGGGCGATCTTCGCAGTGGTGACACCCAGGCGTTTCCTCCTTTCTCCTTAGACACAGGTACCTCCCGAAACTTCCGTGTCCGGTGAGGACCTGCGTCATGCGGTAGGTCAGGACGCCGTGACTCCTATCCAGCCACTCCTCAAAGAGGGGTCTTACCGCCGCGATTGCGGCGTGCCCGGCCGTCGGTTGCGACAATCGTCCCCTCCATACTGCCCTGAGATCGCGCCGGACCTCTTCCCGCCGCGCCTCGACTTGTCGGGGCAGCGGGAATTCTCCCCGGCGCTGCGCCTCCACGCGCCACTCATAGACGCGCTGGAGGGCAGTCGCCTCCAGATCCCAGGGCAGTAATCCGGCAAGCAAGTTGGCCGATTCGCCGGCGATCGTGCGGTATCCCCGGATCATTCGGATAGCCATGACCCTCTGGCATGCGACCAACTTTAGTGGTCGCGTCCGGATGCTCAGGGCCCACACGGGGGCCCCGTAGAGGGCCATGGACCGCACGACACCGGCGTACAGCCTACGGCAGGAGGCGTTTGGCCCGCTGAGATTAGGCAGGAGTCGCCTGAGGGCGGCTGCTGCCCGGTTCAGCTTTGGGGCCAAACTCAGGAAATGCTCCCTGAAGTTCCACCGGCTGTCGAGGACGAGTCCCAGGTACTTCATCGTCCTCCCGACGCCGATGCGAACCCCCTCCACCGTTATGTGGGACTCAGACCGTGGCGCGTTAACGCGGCCATGAAAACACATGGCCTCCGTTTTGTGCAGCGCCACTTCGAGTCCCAGCTGCCGGATCCTTTCGACGACTGTCGCAACCGCTTGCGTCGCCAGGTCGGCCGCCACCTGGTGCGACTCTCCCTCCGCCAGGACGAGCGTATCGTCAGCGTAACATATTACGCTGACGCCGTCAGGGAGGTCGCCGCGCAGCACCCAATCGTATCCGATGTTCCACAGGGGCGGCCCCAAGACCGATCCCTGTGGAACACCGCACGATATCTCTCGCCGGTTCCACTCTCCCCGGTGACCGGGGTAGATGACGGCTCTGTCCGTCAGGTAGTCCTCGACTATGCGACGGAGGTAGGTCGGCACCCGGTGATACCGGAGTGCCTCCCTGATGCAACTCCAGGGCAGGGTGTTAAAGGCGTTGGTGATGTCCAAAGACACCGCCAAGACGACCCTGCCCCGGGCTACTGCATCCCCCGTCGTGAGGGCTCTCACGCGCATGATGGCGTCCACCGTCGAGCGCCCCCTGCGGAAGCCAAACTGGCTCTCCGCAAGGTTCGGGCCCATCCGATTCAGGTGCCCGACGAGGCGGTCTGCAATTACTCTTTCAAAGAGCTTGCCCACCTCGTCGAGCAGCACGATGGGCCGGAATGCGGACGGAGAGTCCGCAGGGCGCCCGTGCTTCTGGATGAGGACCAGTTTTCCCGTCTTCCAAAGAAGCGGGAACCGGCCCCTCTCCAAGCATGCGCTAAAGAGCCCCCCAAGTCGAGGCCCGAGAGTCCTCGAGGCCAGGACCCAGGCTTTCCCTGGAAGGCCGTCGGGTCCTGGGGCGGTATTTTTGGCCTTGAGCCGTTGTACCGCCACTCTCATGTCTACTTCGGTCACCTCTGGAGCGTCGTAGACGTCGTCGTCGCTGTGGTCCGCGTTTGCGTCAGCTTCGTCCTCAGATTCCGTCGGAGACGGAGCCATGGGCGGGGGAGTATGCTCCCCTCGCGATGGGAACAGGGCGCTCACCACGTCCTCCACGAACTGAGGCTGGAGACTCTGCGTCAACGGGGGAGCCCAGGGGCGGAGCTTTTCTCGCACCCACTTGTAGGGGCGGCCCCATGGGTCCCCGTCCAGAGTCCCCAGCATCTCCTCGCGGGCCAATTCCTTGGCCCGCCAGATCTCGTCGCGGAGGACGGTCTTCGCTGCCCTGTAGCTCTCGTGCAGCTCCGCCTCTACAGTCGCCGCATCCGGAGGTCGGGTGCGGCGCCTGCGGAACCTGGTGTACCGGCGTCGCGCGACAACGCACGCCTCGCGCAGCGCTGCTATCTCGCGCGACCACCAGTACAACTGACGCCGGGCGCGTCCTTGCCGGACCCGGGGCATGGCCACGTCACAGATCTCGGACATGGCCTCCCGGAACCACTCCGCCTCGTCGTTGATGTCGGCAGGCCTGTCCGGTGGTGACACCCAGGCCTGCACGATCGAGGCTTCCAGGAATAGCTCCCGGTCCAGCTGCTTCAGCGCCCATCGCGGACCACTTGGGTTCCGTCCACTTGGAACTGGCGCGTCTGAGGTCTGGGCGGAGACGTCGAACCGGATATACCGGTGGTCGGAATAGGTCTCCACCTCCTCCACAACGCGCCAGCCGGTGACGCGCGGTGACAGGGCGGCACTGGCAAACGTGACGTCTGCCACTGACTCGCCCGTCCACCGCACGCACGTGGGGACAGAACCCCGGTTCTCGATCACCAGGCCCTGCGCACGGGCCCAGTGCTCGAGCATCCTACCCCGCGTATAGTCCGTGGACCGGGAACCCCAAGCCGGACTTTTGGCGTTGAAGTCCCCAAGGACGAGCGCGGGGAGGGAACCGAGGGCGACGACGACATCTCCCAGCTCCGTTAGGGAGTCTTGGAACTCGGCGAGAGATCGATTCGGGGAGAAGTAAACGCCTACAACGGCGATCTCCCAGAACCGTGCTGCGACGATCCCGCGCCCTCTCTTTACGCGATCGAGGGGCGGGGTACCGGCGGCGGCCGACGAAATTAGGGTCACCGAGCCGTCCAGGTCCGCTACCCAGTCATTCCTGGGCAGGACAAAATACGGCTCGGCGACCACGGCGACGTTGATCAACCACTGCGCCATGCTCTGGAGCAAGAGATCCTGAGCAGCGGCGCAGTGGTTGATGTTCGCCTGGAGGAAGCGCAATGGAGACATTAATCTGAATCCATTGCAGCCTCCTCCAGGACCCTCTCCGAGGGTTGAGCCACGGCGGCGGCGGCGGCAGCGGGAGCGGCGGCGGCGGCGGCGGTGGCGGTGACGGCGGCGGCAGAGGGCCTACCTCTGCGCCTGGCTTTGGTGGGTGGGGCGCAGGACTTGCCCCCAGCCCCGTGATCGGCCGGCTTGCCAGCCGCCTCACATGCGAAGCAGTGAGGCGGGGCAGAGCATGAGCCGGCCTTGTGACCGGGCTGACCGCAGCGGAAGCACCTATCGCTACGGTCCACCTCCGAGGTGCAAACGCATGCCGCGTGGTTACCCACTTGGCAGCGGTAACACCTCAGGGGTCTGGGCTCCAGGACTTTAACCTGCGCCGACACCCAACCAACCAGGAGCCTTCGGCCCTCCTGCAACTTTTTGGCCGCCGACACGGGGCAGCTAACCGTGATGGTTTGCAACCCCGCGAAGTCAGGACGCAGGGCACCCGCCCTCACCTGATCGGTAGGGCACCCCCCAGTCCTGGCAACAGCAGCCACAACGTCCTCCGCCGTCACGGAGTCGTCCAGACCCAATATGCGCACGTCTGCGCGCTTGGTGGGTCTGGACACTCGGGCCTCCTCCGCATTTAAGGACGCTCTGAGCCGTTCGGCCAGAGCGTCAGCGGTGGGGCCACTGGCCGCGCCGGGGAGCTCCAACATCCGAGCCCCCGTTGCGGTGACCCGTAGACGGAGGCCCCCGGCGATGCCGAGCTCCGCGAGGTTCACCGCCTCCCGCGCCTTCGCGAGCACGTCGCGGTACGACACGCCCTTCTTGACCGCGTCCGGCTGCAGTGTGATCACTACAGCCGCGGTCTTTGGGGCGCGCAGTCGCGCCGCGACGTCGCGCTCTTTGCGCCGCCGCCGTCTCTCCCTCCTCCTCTTCGACCTGGCCGCACTGGCAGCCTTCCTCTTCTCCCCGGCCACTTGCCAATCGGCGCCGGCCGGTGGAGTTTTTGGAGGAGGCTGCTGGGACGACTGGCTCCCGGCCTGGGCCTTCTTCTTTTTGGCCGCCTGTGCCGGCCCCGCAGGTGTCGGGGTCGGAGGCGGCTTTGACGGGCCCGGTTTCGCCTGGCTAGGCATGCCCGGGGCCGTCTTAGAAGGGGCCGTCTTAGGGGCCGTCTTCGCCGCAGCCGTCTTCTTCGCAGCCGCCTCTGCCGGAGGCGGCTTGGTCGGGGGCGGCCTCGACGCGGCCACAGCCGCGTATGAGGACGCCGCCAGCGGGGGTCGCAGCACGCGGCTCTGCAATACGGAGAACCGCTGCTGAAAGGCGGCCAGCTCCTGTCGCACCAGGTCGAGAACAGAGTTCTCCGCTGGTGTGGGCTGGCCTTTCTCCCTTTGGCCCCGCGGCGGCGTGTCCCGCTGGCCGCCTCCCCGAAGTTTGGCCAGGTCCTCCTTGAGGGCGATGTTCTCCCTCTGGAGAGCCCCCATGGCGGCAGTCAGGCGGGTGACTTCCGACCGCAGTTCGGACAAGTCGTCCCTTGCAGCCGGAGCCCCGCCGTGGACGCGCGCGGCCGCCATGATGGAGGCCGTGGCGTCGCCGATCGCACCCTCCTTGCTACTTTTGGTCCGCTTCTGTATGACGATGCGGATGGCGGCTGCCACGGCCTCTGCTAGTCTAGCCTCGTTCGAGGCCAGACCAGTTTTGGGCTCTCCAGAGGAGATCCCCCTCCCCGAAGTCTTGCCACGGCCTTTACCCCGCACGCTCGTGGGGATCTTACGGGCCGAGGCAAGCCCTTCCTCCGACGACGAAATGTCGTCCCTCGAATGGGGGCGCTTGAGGAACACCTTCCTCCTATCTGCGCCCCCCTCATCCCTCCTCGCCACGTCTCCAGAGCCCACGCTCTGGAAGCTCACGGCGTCTGATGCCGAGTCGGACTCCGACCCGAGCACCAGCGCCCCCTCCATCCGCGGAGCGGCGCTCTGTGCCCGCTCTGTTGTCGGTGCCGGTGGCGCGGACGTGCTGGAATGATCCAGCGACTCCACACCACGGGCACGTGAGCCTCCCTGGCTCAATGCGGCGACTGCCGGCCCAAAAGTTGGGTAAAATTGGTTGTTGTTGCCCCCCCCAGAGTACGGTGGGGCAGACCGGACGTGTCCGGTGCGGGATTCCCCAGCTGAAGAGCAGCTGGGACCCGCCTGGGTAGTCATGACAAAAACCTTTTTTTCCATATTTTTACTTTTTTTAAGAGGTGAGTTCCTCTGTCCTAAACCCCATTTTCCCTCCCCTGGTTCACTTCACGGTTACGTCTGAAGATTAGACGCGTACCGGAAGTGAACCTTTCCCCCCCTAGACCCAGTCTCTGAGACTGGGCCCCGCGCCGTCTAGAGGCTCGAGCTGACTGCTCGATCCTCCAGGCGGCGCGCCTTTCCCCGGTGTGTCCCTCTTGGTCTGGTCTCTCCCTCTGAGCCTGTCCGGCATGAGTGCACGAGTGCCTCTACCGGCAGGGGCCCAGAGATCATCGAGACACACAAGCCCCACCACGACGGCAACGTGGGGACACGTTGGTGGGGGCATCGAGAGACTTGGCATTTTTTTACATTTAATGTTTTTGGTGGGATCTCATTTATTTTTTGTAAGTGTATTTCTTTCTTTTTTTTAGGTGACCTCATAATTTCTTGGACTTCAGCTAACAAATAACTAACTAAATAAATATATATCTACTAACTTACAAACTAAATATAACTAAACTAAATAACACGTAAACAAGTAGATATGTAACTATGTCTATGTTATATTAATAAACTGTTTTTTTTTATAACTGTTTCAGTAACAACAATAAATCTTTATCTAACTATCTAATCCGGCTAACTTAAGTTCTCCGAATATCGCTAAAATATTTTTTTAGTTTCGAAATGGTTTTTCATAGATGGATGGCGCTATCAAATGAAAATTATCAAATTATTTTAAAGTACTACTTAGACTGCGCTCTGTAACGAAACCATAGCGCGATTCAGACAGGTACAACGCGATCTATCGAGCGCGCATACAATATTTATGGCAATACAATGGAGTTTTAGCTTTATTAATTTAATTAATTATGAACTTTATGTATTCATTTGTATTAATTATAGTCTATGTATTACATTTATATTATTCTTTTCTATTCCATGTATTTATTCATCCAATTGAATACTTAAACAACGAACAAAGTTAACAATGCAGTCAAAATCGATACACAATGTTCTTGCCAAACCGCAAATATAAAATTGTTTTCTATGGTATATTATTTTTTAATGTTTTTATAATTTTTCCTTCATATGTGGCTAATGACCTATCTTGGTGCAAAATTTGAAGTTTCTAAGTCTGCTAGAAGTACCTTAGATTTTTGATGATCGGTCAGTGAGTCAGTGAGTGACAAAATGGAGTACTTTTGATCGACCGTAACTCCTTTTTTTTTAGCGTGGTAAAATCATCAAATGAGTCCTCCCACCCCGGGCAGGGCGGGAGGGACTGTCAGACTTGTACTGACTAAAATCCACGGTGTCCTTCAATAGCCTTTTATGTTCCGACGGTAATGAGATAAGTCCCGCGACCCCGGCAGGCTTTGGCCCTCTTGGGCGGGGCCCCGTCATCGTGCTGACGCTCTTTGAGGCGCGCGTGGAACACAACGCGCCGTCGACCCGGGCATGGTCCGTGGTCGGGCGGCGAGTTGCCCTTTACTCGCCGCCCGCATGCCCGCGCCTACGGTGGCCGGAGATCGTCTTGCGACTTCCGACGCCGTGGGCGTCTACCATTGCGGGTGGGGCGGAGGGAGGACGCTGTCCTCTCTCTCTCACGGCCCGCCTCCTCCTTAACGAGCATTACTGCTTCGCAGAAGGAGGCGACCGCTTCCCACTCCGTCTCGCCCCGCAGCATGGCCTCGACCAATGCCGGGCGCGAGAGGTCTCCGCCTATCGCTGCCGTGAGGACACGGCGGTGCTCTGCCCAAGCGGGGCAGTCTTGCACCGTATGCTCTACTATGTCCTCCGGGCGATCTTCGCAATGGTGACACCCCGGCGTTTCTTCCTTCCGCATCCGACACAGGTACCTCCCGAAACATCCGTGTCCGGTGAGGACCTGCGTCATCCGATAGGTCAGGACGCCGTGACGCCTTTCCAGCCACTCCTCAAAGAGGGGTCTTACCGCCGCGATTGCGGCGTGCCCGAACCTCGGTTGCGACAGTCGTTCCCTCCATACTGCCCTGAGATCGCGCCGGACCTCTTCCCGCCGCGCCTCGACTTGTCGGGGCAGCGGGAATTCTCCCCGGCGCCGCGCCTCCACGCGCCACTCATAGACGCGCTGGAGGGCGGTCGCCTCCAGATCCCAGGGCAATAATCCGGCAAGGAGACCGTAACTCCTAAACTATTAATTCAATTGGCATGTAATTTCGAACTTAAGCTTGTTCTAATGCCTACTATTATTCACCGAAAACCTAAACTCCTGGCTTTGTCCACGTCAAAGATATAGGGGGGTCGAAACAGCCGCGAATCGCTTCGAGAAAAGATGGTACGGCCGTGCCCGTTTTGCTCGAGACTTGGCTGGGGCACTGCTGTGCCCCCAGATATTAGTAAGACAAAAATCACTCGCATGATTTTTTGGTTCACGCCATATTACTGGTTGACCAAAAAGAATTACATTAGGCTTTCCTCTAAACCAACAGAACAGATCAATTTTATATGGCAGGTAAGACAACAGACATGGCACCCAGTTTTTATTTAGATTTCGATGAACCAAGTAATAATATATGCACTATAACGCTCCTTAAACAATGGTGTAATTTCTACTTTTTGTTGTGTATAACCCTCAAATATGGCAAAAACTATAGGGAGAATTTATAAAAAAACTTTTTCAAAAATAAATGTAACCGACTTCCCACAAAAAAGTTCTAAATAACCTACAAAAAAACTTTTCTTTCGAAAGTCGGTGACAAAAAGTCAATGAAATAAAAAAGAAAGTCACCGACTTTCGAAAGAAAAGTTTTTTTGTAGGTTATTTAGAACTTTTTTGTGGGAAGTCTGTTACATTTTTTTTTGAAAAAGTTTTTTGTTTTTTAATACGTTGTAAATCGTAAACCGCAATTTACCTTTCAAAGTTACAACCAACTACGAGTACAAGAACTTTTATATTTACTTGCTGCTACGGAACCCTTTATGGGCGAGTCCGACTCGCACTTGGCCGATTTACAATGATACAGAATGTTAAATTAAATTTTATTGGCCTCCGAACATGTTCAGAGCGGAAGAAGATACCTATTACATATTATAGTCCGTCAGCCAGTCGGTTTCATCTTGCCGCAGAGCGCAGAGCCGAAACCTCTGGGCATCCTTGTATGGCGTATTTGTGCACTCAGAACGGATTTTTGAAAATTCATACCCTAGGTAGGTTTAAAAATGGGATTAAAGTTTGTATGAAAATAATTTAATCTCACTCGATTTACCTAAAACTCTCCAATGTACACTTATCAATAAAATCGATAAAATAAGTGTTGTGAAGATGTTTGATAGTAAACCCGAAATACGCATCCTCGCGGACGAAATCCTGTTCAAAATACTCGTTATACGAGTAACTGTGTAGATGATTTTTTATGAATGTTGAACGTTCTCCCTCTTGTAATTTTATATCTATTAGACGTACAGAATAAAAACAAATACCATTTGTTGTGGAATTTAATTGTCTTTAAACTTCTGGCATTTTTGTCATAAAGTCAACGGTTGAAGCATTAGGTATATGAAAAAACTTTTTTTTTTTAAAGTACCGACTTCAAAACAAATACAAAAAAGTTTAAAATAACTTTTCTTTCGGAAGTCGGTGGCAATAGTCAATGACACAACAAAACAAAGCCACCGACTTCCGAAAGAAAAGTTATTTTAAACTTTTTTGTATTTGTTTTGAAGTCGGTACTTTTTAAAAAAAAAAGTTTTTATTTTACCCTTTTTAGTTTATTTATTACATATTCAACCCAAATTCTTGTAAAATACAAAATTTTCTTACACATGCACTAATCTTGTAATCCGTCACAACATAAAAAAATCCATATCTCTAAAACTACTGAACCGATTTTGATGAAACTTGCTGTGTACCCTAAATTGAACAATACCTAGTACAACATAAAAAGAATTACTTAAATCGAACTCATAGTTCCGGAGATATGCGTGCACAAACATAAAAACATACATACATACATACATACATACATACATACACTTATGAAATTTGGCACATTAGTTCAGACGCTGATATAGAGTAACATATATGAAAACTGGGCAGTTCTGATAATATTACATACATACGGGTCGAATTGATAACCTCCTTTTTTTTGAAGTCGGTAAAAAGAACACATTTGGGCCCCTTCAAGCCAAGATGGAGGCTAACGCAGACACTCCTCGAGGTCGAAAACTCACATTTTTCATGAGGAGCATATACTTAAGCAATACAAATAAATTTTAAAAAAAAAACTTTTTTTTAAAAAGTAACCGACTTCAAAAACAACAACAAAACAAAAAAGGGTGAAATAACCTAATTAATAACTTCTTTCGGATGTCGGTGGCTTTATTTTTTATTTCATTGTTTTTACCGACTTCAAAAAAAAGGAGGTTATCAATTCGACCCGTATGTATGTAATATTATCAGAACTGGCCAGTTTTCATATATGTTAGTCTATATCAGCGTCTGAACAAATGTGCCAAATTTCATAAGTGTATGTATGTATGTATGTATGTATGTATGTTTTTATGTTTGTGCACGCATATCTCCGAAACTATAAGTTCGATTTAAGTAATTCTTTTTTTGTTGTACTAGGTATTGTTCAACTTAGGGTACACTGCAAGTTTCATCAAAATCGGTTCAGTAATTTTGGAGATATGGTTTTTTTTTGTTGTGACGGATTACAAGATTAGTGCATATGTAAGAAAATTTTGTATTTTACAAGAATTTGGGTTGAATATGTAATAAATAAACTAAAAAGGGTAAAATAAAAACTTTTTTTAAAAAAAGTACCGACTTCAAAACAAAAACAAAAAAGTTTAAAATAACTTTTCTTTCGGAAGTCGGTGGCTTTGTTTTGTTGTGTCATTGACTATTGCCACCGACTTCCGAAAGAAAAGTTATTTTAAACTTTTTTGTTTTTGTTTTGAAGTCGGTACTTTTTTAAAAAAAAGTTTTTATGTTTTTTACCGACTTCAAAAAAAAGGAGGTTATCAATTCGACCTGTATGTATGTAATATTATCAGAACTGCCCAGTTTTCATATATGTTACTCTATATCAGCGTCTGAACAAATGTGCCAAATTTCATAAGTGTATGTATGTATGTATGTATGTATGTATGTATGTTTTTATGTTTGTGCACGCATATCTCCGGAACTATAAGTTCGATTTAAGTAATTCTTTTTTTTTGTACTAGGTATTGTTCAACTTAGGGTACACTGCAAGTTTCATCAAAATCGGTTCAGCAGTTTTTGAGATATGGATTTTTTTATGTTGTGACGGATTACAAGATTAGTGCATATGTAAGAAAATTTTGTATTTTACAAGAATTTGGGTTGAATATGTAATAAATAAACTAAAAAGGGTAAAATAAAAACTTTTTTTTAAAAAAGTACCGACTTCAAAACAAATACAAAAAAGTTTAAAATAAGAAATAACTTTTCTTTCGGAAGTCGGTGGCTTTGTTTTGTTGTGTCATTGACTATTGCCACCGACTTCCGAAAGAAAAGTTATTTCTTATTTTAAACTTTTTTGTATTTTAGCCACCGACTTCCGAAAGAAGTTATTAATTAGGTTATTTCACCCTTTTTTGTTTTGTTGTTGTTTATGAAGTCGGTTACTTTTTTAAAAAAAGTTTTTATTTTACCCTTTTTAGTTTATTTATTTATTAAATAGTCAACCCAAATTCTTGTAAAATACAATTTTTTTTAACATAATTATGCACTAATCTTGTAATCCGACACAACATAAAAAAATCCATATCTCTAAAACTACTGAACCGATTTTGATGAAAATTGCAGTATACCCTAAGTTGAACAATACCTAGTACAACAAAAAAAGAATTACTTAAATCGAACTTGTAGTTCCGGAGATATTCGTGCACAAACATAAAAAACATACATGCATACATACATACATACACTTGTGAAATTTGGCACATTTATTCAGACGCTGATATAGACTAACATATTATTATATGAAAACTGGGCAGTTCTGATAATATTACATACATACGGGTCGAATTGATAACCTCCTTTTTTTGAAGTCGGTAATAAAAACCACACCACCTAATGCAAGACAAAGCCTCTTTTTTGTCCGTATTGACTGGAAACTATCAAAATTCAATGAAAACTTGGTTGCTCACAGCAGCTGAGTGAGCAATTAAAAAGGAAAAAACAAAATGTGTAATACAAATATCTACCAAGCTAAACGATAACGTCTAGTGAAGGAGAGTACCTAATCGGGAAATTTGTAAAATTATTGAGTTGGTTCCTGAATGACACGATAACGGAGCAATGATATACACTTAGGATCTTAGTATTGGATATATTTATAATAATTACTCAACTTTATCAGATTAGCGATGATTTGATTTCGGACATATCAGTGCTTATCAAAGGGGCGGTTCTAGCAAGCAGTATATCTAGCAGTCGTCGGCAGCGTCCGTCACAGTGCAAGTTCCTCGGCCGCCGATCATGAATAAGCTTCTAGTGTGCTGCTGTCTCCTAGTTAGCGTCGTCGCTGAACAGACGCACGAAGGAAACCTGAAGTAAGTTCTGCTCTCTATCCGCTTTGTTCATTTAACACTACCTACTTAGTAGGGAAGGGTATTAGACGCCAGCACATCAACCCACCCAATCTGTCAAATTATCCTAATGGAACAGGAACCTTCTGCTGTTGTGATAAAATTTAGCAATTTGTAAAGAAAAAAGAGTGATTATTATTACTAGCCTGTACTGACCCACTGCTGGGCAAAGGCCTCCCTCCATTCCTTCCAACGGTCTCGATTGTGCGCCATTTGCTTCCAATTCTCAAGAAAGGCATCCAGTTCGTCCCGCCAGTCCTGAGCTTTGCGGGCCCACAGCTCGTTCGGCATGCGACAGACATGTCCCGCTCAGTCCCACTTAAGTTGGGCAGTCTTTTGAGCCACGTTAATGATCTGTGTTTTGGAGCGCAGTGTAGTATTTCGAACGTGATCTGTTAATTTAACACCTAAGATACTGCGCTCCATAGCACGTTGGCAAACCTTGAGTTTGGACTTTTGGATGTTTGTCAAAGACCAAGTTTGTGCACCGTAGGTCAAGATGGGGAGAACACACATGCCCAATAAGTTTTCTTTTTAGAGACATGGGCAGAGTGCCCTTGAAAAGCTCCTTCATGGACCAGTAACTCTTCCAGGCATTTTCTGTTCGTCTTGTAATTTCTCTGTCTTGTCTTGCCTGGAAAGAGATTACTTGGCCCAAGTAGACATATTCTTGGACATATTGTATATTCTCACCGCCTACGTTTATGCTCCTTTTGAGTGATTAATTATAGAATTATATAAAATGTTTAATTAATAATAAACACAATATTTCTACCACATGATAATTTAATTAAAATAACACTTATATAAACTCTTCATTCATAGGTACAAAAACAACATTACTTAAACAAAGAGGCAGTCTTTTTGAGAAAAGAACGTTCTAACTTATCAAAGTTGATGATGGTCTAATTTCGGCCACTTCACTATTATGATTTCTAGTAAATGTATGTATTTCAATTAGGATTTGGTGGAAACTTTCTTATAAAATATGTACTCTCTGACAATAACCAACTCAACATTAAAATAATTATCTAATTTGGTGCAGTAGTTCTTTGTTTTGAATTATTTAAAGAAGCTCCCCATGGTTTCACCCCTACTGCTCGGCTCCTATTGGTCGTATCGTTAAGTTAAACAGGTTTTAGCCTTCCTTCATAAATGGATTATCTAACACAAACAAAAAAATCTATTCGTAGCAGTAGTTCCTAAGATTAGCGCGTTCACCCAGACAAACAAACAAAGTCTTCGGCTATATCACATTATAAGTAATTTAAGTAAAGATTATAAGTAGTATAGATGGTTAATAGTAGACAAAACAGACTAAAAGAGTACTCTAATTGTTTCCAGATTCCACCCGAAGGACACTTCGCGTGTTGTTTCATGGCGAGCAGATAACGAGACCACATGGGCACCCATCAATAATACAACTTGGGCTCCACCAATTAATGTGACCACATGGCGTCCCCCAATCAATGGTACAACTTGGGCTCCACCAATTAACGTGACTACATGGCGTCCACCAACCAATGGCACAACTTGGGCTCCACCAATTAACGTGACTACATGGCGTCCACCAACCAATGGCACAACTTGGGCTCCACCAATTAACGTGACTACATGGCGTCCACCAACCAATGGCACAACTTGGGCTCCACCAATTAACGTGACTACATGGCGTCCACCAACCAATGGCACAACTTGGGCTCCACCAATTAATGTGACCACATGGCGTCCCCCAACCAATGGTACAACTTGGGCTCCACCAATTAACGTGACTACATGGCGTCCACCAACCAATGGCACAACTTGGGCTCCACCAATTAACGTGACTACATGGCGTCCACCAACCAATGGTACCACTTGGGCTCCACCAATTAACGTGACTACATGGCGTCCACCAACCAATGGCACAACTTGGGCTCCACCAATTAACGTGACTACATGGCGTCCACCAACCAATGGTACCACTTGGGCTCCACCAATTAACGTGACTACATGGCGTCCACCAACCAATGGCACAACTTGGGCTCCACCAATTAATGTGACCACATGGCGTCCCCCAACCAATGGTACAACTTGGGCTCCACCAATTAACGTGACTACATGGCGTCCACCAACCAATGGCACAACTTGGGCTCCACCAATTAACGTGACTACATGGCGTCCACCAACCAATGGTACCACTTGGGCTCCACCAATTAACGTGACTACATGGCGTCCACCAACCAATGGCACAACTTGGGCTCCACCAATTAACGTGACTACATGGCGTCCACCAACCAATGGCACAACTTGGGCTCCTCCAATTAACGTGACTACATGGCGTCCACCAACCAATGGCACAACTTGGGCTCCACCAATTAACGTGACTACATGGCGTCCACCAACCAATGGCACAACTTGGGCTCCACCAATTAACGTGACTACATGGCGTCCACCAACCAATGGCACAACTTGGGCTCCACCAATTAACGTGACTACATGGCGTCCACCAACCAATGGCACAACTTGGGCTCCACCAATTAACGTGACTACATGGCGCCCAGCAACCAATGGTACCACTTGGGCTCCACCAATTAACGTGACTACATGGCGCCCTGCAACCAATGGTACCACTTGGGCTCCACCAATTAACGTGACTACATGGCGTCCACCAACCAATGGCACAACTTGGGCTCCACCAATTAACGTGACTACATGGCGTCCACCAACCAATGGCACAACTTGGGCTCCACCAATTAACGTGACTACATGGCGCCCTGCAACCAATGGTACCACTTGGGCTCCACCAATTAACGTGACTACATGGCGCCCTGCAACCAATGGTACCACTTGGGCTCCACCAATTAACGTGACTACATGGCGTCCACCAACCAATGGCACAACTTGGGCTCCACCAATTAACGTGACTACATGGCGCCCTGCAACCAATGGTACCACTTGGGCTCCATCAATTAATGTGACTACATGGCGTCCACCAACCAATGGCACAACTTGGGCTCCACCATTTAACGTGACTACATGGCGCCCTGCAACCAATGGTACCACTTGGGCCCCACCAATTAACGTGACTACATGGCGCCCTGCAACCAATGGCACAACTTGGGCTCCACCAATTAACGTGACCACATGGCGCCCTGCAACCAATGGTACCACTTGGGCTCCACCAATTAACATGACTACATGGCGTCCCCCAACCAATGGCACAACTTGGGCTCCACCAATTAACGTGACTACATGGCGTCCACCAACCAATGGCACAACTTGGGCTCCACCAATTAACGTGACTACATGGAGTCCACCAACCAATGGCACAACATGGGCTCCACCAATTAACGTGACTACATGGCGCCCTGCAACCAATGGTACAACTTGGGCTCCAATTAATGTAACTACGTGGCGTCCAACAACCAATGGCACAACTTGGGCCCCCATTACCATCACATGGCCACCCCAAACCAATGGCACAACATGGGCCCCAGCAACCAATGGCACAACATGGGCACCAGCAACCAATGGCACAACATGGGCACCAGCAACCAATGGTACAACATGGGAATCACCCACAAATGGTACTACTTACTACTGAAAATGAAGACTGACTTATGCAAGATATAACATTGTATTACTACTAGAAATTAAGTATGCTTATTGTGTCTGAGTAGATCTAGTAATATTAAATAAGGGCAGTAGTCCTCTGGTGACGTCAATAGTTAAATATGAATGTCACGCATTGCGATAACTTTAAAAACTTTGTGAGCAATCCTCATAGCCCTAGTTGTTCAACCCTGAATAAATGAATTAAATCTAAGACAGCTGCTCAAGCTAGTTTCATTTAAATTGTGATATTCGAAATGTTACCTGTTAAAGTGATGAATGTTTAATTTATTATTAATAAAAAAAAATATAATTTAAATTGTTTTTTTTTGTCGTTCTATAAATAGGTTCTTTAAAATTATGTTTCTCACAACCTGGCTGATTGCACAATGTTTAGAAAATATTTGCACTCTTGCTCATGTGAGCAGGAGCAGGAGTCGTATTTATCTTGAGGGTTTCTAAGCTCCCGCCGCAAAATAATATACAGAATTAATTTTTAAACTGGGCGTGGATGGCTGTATCCGAAACTATGAGGCATACATAAATACTGAAAGGAGTCTCGAAGCCGATTATGACGAAAACTCTTTAAAAAAAATCAATATTCCTGGCCAGGAGTCGAACCCGTTGATTTAACAAAAACACACGCTGATTAAACCTTCCGATAGTGTCACTAACAAGGATCAAATTGTGGAAAGTAATAGACATACAATAATAAATAAAATCAAAATATTTATTCCGATTACTTATATGATTACACAATTATTTGGAGACCACCTTTTAAGCAATAGCTGTTTACAACAATTATTTTTTTCTTTGTAACGTTAATACTTATATTGAGCCATATTATCTATTCCAAATGATATGTTTTTCCAAGTGTCGCTGGATTGGGGTGCTAAACCTCCACGTGCGCTCGTGGACTGGGGTTCCCTCTCGGATGCGTCCGTGGGGAGGGCCGGTTTTTCGGGCCGGTGCAGTGTGCACCCTGGGATGCTCATTTGATGATTTTACCACCTAAAAAAAAAAAGTGTCGCTGGATTTGTGCAGGACTGCCCCGCTTGTACAGACCACAGCCGCGTCCTCTCGGTGGCGATAGGCGGAGACCTCTCGCGCCCGGCATTGGTCGAGGCCATGCTGCGGGGCAAGACGGAGTGGGAAGCGGTCGCCTCCTTCTGCGAAGCAGTCATGCTTGCGAAGGAGGGGGCGGGCCGCGTGAGGGAGAGGATAGCGTCCTCCCTCCACCCCAGCCGCAGTGGTAGACGCCCACGGCGTTGGACGTCGGCCGGTAGACGATCTCCGGGGGCCACCGTAGGCGCTGGTATGTGTGGGCGGCGAGTAATGGGCGACTCGCTGTCGCTGTCTGACCATGGACCATGGCCGGGTGCGTAATACCATATCTATCTGTGTATGAACCAGCGCTCTAGGCGTTGAGCCGCAAAATTATGCGTACCTGTTATTAAGGATGTTATGAATTTTCTAATGGACAAACTCTGTTACGAATTAACTCATGGTTACTGATTATTGATAGAGTTTTGCATTCCCTTTCTGATTTATATTGGTATTTTACAACAGACACAAAAAGAAACTAAAATCTTGAATGTTGTTTGAAAACGCCAAATGTCTGTCAAAAACGAAAATTGGTTTGGACGAGATATACCTAGTTAGCAGTTTTTGAGATACAGTACATTTTCAAAAACCGCAAATATAACTGCCATTCATACAAACACTATGAAAAACAAAGTTATTTTTATTGTTTGTGTATATTACTTACTAATCTCAATATAATTATATCTCTAATCTATGCTTGCTGCTACGGAACCCTTCATGGGCGAGTCCAACTCGCACTTGGCCGGTTTTTTTAGATAAATCAAACAGTGGTGGCGATGGCGGCGCGGTGGCGGTGCGGTGGCGGCGCGGTAGCGACCGTATACACAGCCTAGAGGCGCGGCGGTGGCGCGGCGGCGGCGTCGTGTACATGAGCGCATAAACTTTCCAAAAAAAAAGTGGCTGTGACATACGGACGGACAGACAGACATGACAAGTCTATAAGTGTTCCGTTTTTTTGCCATTTGGCTTCGGAAACCTAGAAAAGTGTAACGCGTCATGCTCTCGGGCGTTCATATTTTTTATCCTCCATAATATTGCCCCATAAGCTGGCGACGCCCTTGCTTGCATGGATATCACATTTTTTTACGGTAGGTTTTTTTTCGAGTAATTTTTTTGATGGCTTGTTTTTTTTTATGGGGGAGATGTCGTTCCAAAACTGCGTTAAAAGAAAGCAATGAATTATGTAATTAAGATTTTTCTCTCCAGCTATGCCCTCAAAATAAAATAATGCCGTCCATTTTTCCCCCATCACCTGTGCCATGACATAAAAAATCCTCAAAGGAGTAAAGGAGTCCCTCCCATCTAGCACCAGTGCGCTCGAAGTGGGGCATGCAGCGTAAAACAGTCGCAAATGTCCTTTGTAGTCTTTGTAGAACTTTAATATTAATATTTTTGGTATGGAATTTAACTTAAATGTCTCTACGGGAATTCAATTAAATATAATACTGGAAACACTGGAGAATAATATTTATATTACAAATCCTACATAAGATACACGACTCAAATACCATAAATTAAGGAATGCGTGAAACGAAACGCAATTAAAAAAGTATATAGTTCCAAAGAAATCCGTAAGTAAACCTTGGCTTGGCAGCACTGTAGCCAGTGACCCGCCCGCCTTTTCGATCGACGCGGATTGGATGAGCCGTGCAAGTTGAGAGTTGTTTGTTTTGTACGCCACTTCCGCTTGCGTGCAATTGGCTGCTCTGATTGGATTGTTACCAACGGCACAGAGGAGCTGCCATCTTTGTATTTAGCGTTTTGGCTTGGCGCCTTTCCTGTGTTGGTTGTTCACTGTCTGTAGTGGTCATAGTGAGTTACACGTTTCAAAATGGTGAGTTTTGCAAGATTTTGTGAAAATTAGTTGTTGTTGTCGTGATTTTGTTGTGTAATACGGTGAACAATGGTGTTATTAACTTACTGGCAAAGTTTCAACGCTGTACGAGAAAAATTAATGGGATTTTTCATCAATTTTAGGCTGGCGGTAAAGCGGGTAAAGATTCTGGTAAAGCTAAGGCCAAAGCAGTGTCCAGGTCGGCGAGGGCTGGACTTCAGGTAAGTTAATTTGTTTTCATAATTTAAAATAGGATTTTTCGTGATATTAACGAGCTTCTACTGGTTTCGTAACTGTAATTCATATAATTGAATAATATGAATGACCCCTTCAGTATGGCGGCGTCCATTAGTCCGTCGGAAATAATCAATAGATAGGAGCTACAGTAAAAATCATTTTCCAGTTTCCTGTGGGGAGGATTCACAGACATCTCAAAAATAGGACTACAAGTCATGGACGTGTCGGTGCAACAGCAGCCGTGTATTCTGCAGCAATTTTGGAATATCTTACAGCCGAGGTAAGCTCTCCGCAACACCCTGTCAATATGGCGGCACGCCTTTGAGCGTAATTATTTAGCGTAGTAGCATGACTGTGATTTCTTTAAAATAATAGGTACCCTCATATTTTTTGTTTATTGCGTATATTTCCGTAATATAATTTGCTATCAGTTTTGAACTAAACTCAAGTGTTGTATTATTTTGGCGGGAAACTAAAATTGTGTTAGATGACGGAACTTTTACATATAAAATCTATTCTATTGTTTCCAAACAAAGCTATTCTCTTTGGACTATCTATCCTACTATACCCACTAATCGAGTCTTACAATTTTGTTATAGGTATTGGAGTTGGCGGGAAATGCATCCAAAGATCTCAAGGTGAAACGTATCACTCCGCGTCACTTGCAGCTCGCTATCAGAGGGGATGAAGAACTCGACAGCTTGATCAAAGCTACCATCGCTGGCGGCGGTGTAATCCCTCACATACACAAGTCACTCATCGGGAAGAAAGGCGGCCCTGGTGCTCCCGTTTAATTATAGGTAGGTACCTACTTATAATTTTATGTATGGACCTGCCAAAATATTGTCAAATTTATATTGAAGTGTCCTAGTAGTAGATTTAGATTTTGTGACCCTAAAACCTATCGAGTCGAAAGTAATATTTAGGTCTAATTCATAATTATTTACTTCGATAGAATTGCAGTGACAATTAACAAAAAAAATGGGAATAAATAATAGTGCAGGAGTGCGGTCTATCATGGGCTAAGACTTTTGGCTGCAGGCAGAAGCTAGTACCACACAAACATGATCAGAACCCAAACGATAATGATGGTGATTGACCTCCATCTGACAACTGTCACTAGAAAATTCGTTTAGCAACAAAACTAATTTTTTCAAGAAAACTTAGTTTAAAGTGCATGAGGTTGAGGTTACATTATTGCGCCAATTTCGTTCATATCATGGTCGCTTAGTACTAAATACTTTAATTTGTAAATGGATTGCCTCTTTTTTTTATACATACCTACATAATTATTGCCTAAGAACTTCTCAAGTGTTTGATTTCTATGTAGCCCTAATTAATAAATGCAAACAGCTGTCACAAAATAATAACCTTGTTCTTTGCACTCAAAATTCACTTCCTGTTTCTAGACATCATAATTTTACTTTATTATGGAGTCAATGTATTACTTTAATGGTTTTCTGTCTTCTACTTAATACTAAAGCTTTTATTCATGCTTTAATTCTCCTTCATAAAAAATTCCATGATAAACATCCTTTATGTGGCACGAATTTTGCTGTTGTTCACTTCGATGGACATGATTAAACACTTTAATAGACTTCAAAATTAGAGATGGTAATTCAGATTTTAAGTTTATTTTTTTAGGGTTCTGTAGCCAAATGGCAAAAACGGAACCCTTATAGATTTGTCATGTCTGTCTGTCCGTCCGTCCGTATGTCACAGCCACTTTTTGTCGAAAGTATAAGAGCTATCCTGTTGAAACTTGGTAGGTAGATGTATTATGTGAACTGCATTAAGATTTTCACACAAAAATAAAAACAAAACAAATTTTGGGGGTGTGCCCCCCATGCTTGGAAATGAAACTCAAAAAATTTTTTTTCACCAAACTCATATGTGTGGGGTATGTATGGATAGGTATTTAAAAATTATATTGAGGTTACTAATATCATTTTTTTTTCTAAACTGAACAGTGCACGAGAGACACTTCCAAAGTGGTAAAATGTGTCGTCGTCCCCCCCTCCCTGTAACTTCTAAAATAAGAGAATGATAAAACTAAAAAAAATATATAATGTAGACCTCAACAAAAACTTCCAACGAAAATTGGTTTGGATGAAATACAGTTAGCAGTTTTTGAGATATAGTACATTTACAAAAACCGCAAATATAACTTTGCCATTCATACAAACACTATGAAAAACAAAGTTATTTTTATTGTTTAATACTGCTACTATGGAACCCTTCATGGGCGAGTCCAACTCGCACTTGGCCGGTTTTTTGTGGCTAAATAATTTTGGTGAGCATTTAATTGTACTCATCATAAATAAATATGAAACATACTCATTAAAATATTACATTTTGTCTGCAGGTTATCTCCAATACAACCTTTGCTGCATTTGACTCCGGGCGTGTTTTCTATGAAACTTATCAGCTGATAAATAGTTTGCAAAAATGTTAGTGATGTGAACAGTGGAGTGTTTCCAGGGAACTGTTGGGTCCGGACTAAATCGTTTAGTAGTTCATAAGTACTAGAAATATTTTAGTAATAAGAAGATTTAATATGATTGTAGAATTAAGTTTAATTTCTTGTTTGTTTGTAAGACATGATATTTTTCTATAGCATTGACAATATTACAATGATTTAAACAACATTAAAATTATTTTGCTGCCAGTTTCAGTTAAGCTATAGGTGTCTGCAATTGTGTCAGAGGCTGGTGCATCTTAATTTTTAATTTGAATAGATATGAAACTTGAATTAATAAATAATTTGTTTAAAGCTATAAGCCGTTGTATCTTTTTTGCAGCATTTGTATTTTTAAGTGACACACAAAATGTTGTTCTAAAATTGTAATTTGGTATGATTGAACTGTTACAAGTTGTAAGAAATGTATTTTGATCTTTGAAATATATTGAAAAAGCACTGATTTCGGTTTATTCTCAATTCCACATAGATTTAGATACCACAGTTTAGTATTTTAAATGTATAAGTTATATTTTCATACTTTTAAAAATCAACAAAATGATGCAGTGGCTGATTGCTGCACTGTGGTTTAATCCTTCCATGCGAGGATAGAACCGCCAAATATGTGACATACAGGCTTTGATTAAAATAAAATAGCGGAAGATATGTCACTACATGATAGCGCATGGACCGCATAAATTAGGCCAAATTAGCCTAACTGTCCTCAGTCGCAATACGAGTAGATTTTGGTTAAGACGTGCGTACGTGTTTATTTCAAATTCGCCCCACCGCACTCTCAGAAGAAAATAAATGCCTTCGTGTGCCTTCACCGGGTGTACGAACTACTGTAAAAGAAAAAACAAATCACATGGCCTCACATTTCATTCGTAAATACATTTTTCTTATAATTTTCGATTAATTCGAGATTCGATGTATCCGTTCAAATTTGTTCGCCATTTTGTAGAGCGGGATAGAAACATACACGAGTATTAACAAAGTAATACGAAGAGCGTCGATGCTCCGTCTTGGTCGCACGCATTGAGATAAAAGTGTCGCACGCCACCTTTGTGCGAGTAAATGTGTCTGTGTGCGTATAAGAGTCACTGTTCGAATACTCAACGCAAGAACAAGAACAACGTATCTACCGCTATTTTATTTTAATCAAAGCATACAGGTCATAGTAATTATGACAGGTCGGGCTTTGCTGGAGGAATAATTTACTTGCGGGGCAGTTTTTTTTTTTGAAGAATTACTCTTAGTATAAACACATTATGCCGAACTTACAACTTACGCGACCGAAATTCGGCGGCTGATTTCACGTTCCGACGTATTTGGCTGATATGACACACCATAAGTGTCTAAACACACTATGCCGAAGTAACGCGACCGAAGTTCGGCACAATTACGCCTGCAATGCTATTTGAATTACTGACGACACACTGCCGAAATTACGTCGCGTCTTAGCGTACAGCGTAACTTCGGTCGGGCGTAAGTTCAGCGGCAACTTATTCTGTGACCACACATTATACACGACCGAAGTTCGGTTCGATTACCGACGAAGATTCGGGGGCGGGGCGCAGCAGGGAGCCACCCGCGCCGAATTTCTGCTGCGTAAGTTCGGCTCTTATGGTGTGTCGTATCAGCCAAATACCAGGACAGACCAAATGCCGGTGTCTAAACACACTATGCCGAAGTAACGCGACCGAAGTTCGGCACAATTACGCCTGCAATGCTATTTGAATTACTGACGACACCCTATGCCGAAATTACGTCGCGTCATAGCGTACAGCGTAACTTTGGTCGGGCGTAAGTTCAGCGGCAATTTATTCTGTGACCACACATTAAACGCGACCGAAGTTCGGTTTGATTACCGATGAAGATCTGGGGGCGGGGAGCAGCAGGGAGCCACCCGCGCCGAATTTCTGCCGCGTTAGTTCGGCACTTAGTGTCTAAACACACTATGCCGAAGTTACGCGACCGAAGTTCGGCGGCTGATTTTTCAAGAGTGAATACCTCAAAAACTATACAAGATATCGAAATGCTTACTACTTAAAACCAGAGAGTATTATAATCACTACGTGCTTATAACAAATACATTTTAGAGGCCTTCTTTTAAGTATGGAAATACCTGTGACAGAAGACCACAAACCACAATGATGAAGCCTTTCGATCGTTATAATAAAGCCACAGGTTATTTTTTTTTCTCGTGTAGCGGGTTCGATTCCCAGTTCAACCATGTAATTATTTAAAAACCTATGAATGCAGTTTAAATTGTTTTTTTAAATTAAAATAATGTCTTCTTTCAGTAAAATGTTCTATCTACAATATTTAAGGTACAGGGTGTACTTTCCCTCCATGTGGCATAGACGTGGGACGCCCTGTATACTTTGAACATTTGTTGACTGGGCCACAGAATACTTAATAGTACCTACTACGTACAGAAATGTCACTCCCAAAAATCTATGTAATATATGAGAGAATAGAGTACATTTTAACTGGCAGCCGCATCGCCCAGGTACTTTTATAATACCTAAACTTCGCGTGCGCAAGAAAAAATAGTTTATAGTACATAAAAAACACGTAGTCACTAAATTTTTCGTTCCTATTATTTTTAATTGTAAAAGTATCTTATTTTGTTAAAAAAGTCTTCGTAAGTTTTATTGTTTAGATATTTAAGTATGTTGCTGTGCCCTTGCAGAGCTCATGAAAGGTTCTGGAAAAAATGTTAAACATCTTTTAATACCCATGATGCAATAAATGTTTGAATTTGAAAATGTACTGAATAGCTACGCGCGAGAGTTTATTTTGGTTTATCTGACGCTAACGTCATTACAATGTTGCTGTCGGTCAAGCTCAATAGGGTTGCGACGTGCGAGTTTAGGCGGCACAGTTAGGTAGGTAGGTGAATTTTATGCATTTGTTAAAGTTAAATTAGATTATTAACATAAATGTTCCTCAAGGAATTTTGTTTTTACCATCAGCCTATATATTTTTGGTTTCGTCATCGATTACTACATACATTATTTATCGATTGGTAGCACAGAATGTTCATAGTACCTACGGCACCTTACGTGACAAATAATAATATGTAATAATGTTATCTTTTCTACCTATTATTCGTTTATTCATCTTTTGTACATATTTCGCATATATTTTTTACAAAAACAAACAAAAAAACAACATTTAAAAATATAAAAAATAGTGTTCTATCGGTGTGGGAGCGGGGTCCAAGCTACCGGTGGTTAGGGCTCCAGAGACAGGAGCCTTCTGAATCTGGCCCTTGATCCAACTACCCAACGAGAGCATCGAGAAATGTTCTTCGAGGCTCTTGGCCATCAGGCCATTGGCCGTTACAACAAGAATAATATTTAAAAATAATTAAAATGTTAGGCTTTATTACCTCATCAATAGCATAACATCAGATTCGCCAACGCCTTTTAACCTAGAAACCGACCAATTACTAATAGCATACTGTCACAGGCCCTGCGTTGCGAGTCTTTGTAAATGGTAAAATAGTCGCGCAACGAATTAAGGTAGGGACAAAATAAACCCACGTATGCAACGCGTTATTAAATCTAAACGGTTGAATTTGTATGCCTAGAAACACACTTATCATACGCAATACTGTCACTGATAAGTGTGTTTCTAGGCATACAAATTCAACCGTTTAGATTTAATAACGCGTTGCATACGTTGCGTACGTGGGTTCAGTTTGTCCCTACCTTTATGATCGCTGACCTTGAATGCGTCATGGCCATTTTCTGAGTTTGAACGTGTGTAAATAATAACGCAAACATCTTTCTTATTTTCTACAGAGCGATGTTGCGCGAGTGAGCTTGATGTCAGGTTTGATATTCGTCTATTTATCTTGGTCGTCTAGTAGGCTCACACCCCTCCCCCCCCGAGTATCTCTACACATTTCCAAACTTGTAACCTACCTAATCATGATCAGTTAAGCGGGACATACTTGAATAACATAATTAATAAGCACATCACCAGCAGGTAGAAAATTGATAACTAACCCTAGATTCATGTAGGAACAACACTATTGAGCGAGCGAGTTATTCGCGCGTGAGTTGACGAATGAGTCAAACATTTGATATTTTTATTTTTTTCCTTCAAGGTCACGAGGTAGTGTATGAAACGTGAGGCTTTTATCACTGTTATCGTTTAAGCAACCAAAAGCTATGCAGTTTTTGCTTTTCCTCATATTTTATAACTAAAATATATATAAAGTTATTTACAGAGTACCTAATTAATAGTACTACTTTTTATTTTCTCTTTCACATACCTACCTACGTAAACTTAACAAAAATATTAAGACACGGAGCGCGTGCGAGACGGGCGGCCGGCACCGTGAGCGGTGTGCGCGTGTGTGTGTGTTTTCATACCTACACCGTGTTGGAGAATTAGTTTTTTGGAATTTTATGTGACTTATAACTGGTTAGAAATAAACTCTATGGTGGAGCTTTATGGTCTGTCCTAGCTCTGTTTAAATATTATAAATAGAATTGTCACTGTGAGAAAAAACGGCTAATTGAGTGGATTGTTTGTCTTGAGAAAAGATGATCTGAAGTAATTATCGTGAGATTTTATAATAGTTTATTTTGTAAGAGTTATTTTAATATGGAAGAAGATTAAAGGAAATTAAGAACAGAAAGATGTAATTTCATTAGAACAGAAGGATTCCCATCTATGTCCATTTTCATATTTTCAAGACACCGCGTAGTGACTCATCTGTAGTAATCTGTGACTGGGATAAGAATGAATGAATTTTTCAACAGGGCGTGGATGACTATTATTATCTGAAACTATGAGGAATATCGAAAAATGCTGAGAGGAGTCTCCAGGCCAATTTTGACGAAAACTAAAACTGCATTGGGTTTTAGAAAAATCCGATACAAAGGCTTTCTACTTTGTCAAGTTTTGTCTGTATAAAAAAAAGTCCGGCTGAATGGGCTAGATTCCTTTGCCACCTTTATGGGGAAAAAAGGAATAAAAAAGTCTATGGTTAATTGTCAAAGTTTTCTGTCTCGCTGTCGCCATTTTCGCGTTGATTAGAATTTGTTACTGTGAAATTCGTTCATTTTCCCATCTGTAGTTTGAGTAACATCGCATGAAATATATTATTGTACTTTAAGCTCAGAAATAATAAATAAACATTTAAAATTCCGTAGTTGTTTATAATTACTATAAATAAACTCAGCATTTGCGGTACTAACAGTGTAATTGAAATCAAGTGTTGAAAGCGCGTTATCAAGCGTACATTATGAGTTCAAGACATCGTGACAGGAGTCGTTCAAGATCTCGCGACCGCGAGAGGGACAGGCACAAGGAGAGGGATCGCGACAAGACCCGGGATCGAGACCGTGATAAAGACAGGGAACGTGACCGCGACCGAGATCGTGATCGCGATCGGGACCGTGATCGTGATCGAGATAGAGATCGGGACCGCGACAGGGACCGTCATCGCTCTAAAAGGTACGTGTGTGTATCACGCTCAAATCAAAACTATGACACGTGCACATGGTGTAGTCCTATCCTCGAGCGTCACCGTTTTTGTTCACGGAGGCAGATCTCACAATCGGCGCTGGATATAGGTATTACGGTGCACAAGTGTGTGAGCAGACAGAGGTGCACTCTCTCTTCCCTGGTTCTTAGGCGTATCTGAGTCGACCGGAAAGAGAAAGGCTAATAGTATTATGGAATTGATGAAATGTTCGCAGGGACAAGGAGCGCGAACGTAGCCGAAGTCGCGACCGGCACAAGGAGAAGCGTCGCAGCCGTAGTCGCTCGCGCAGTAGAAGTCGCAGCCGCAGCCGGAAATCTAAAGACAGGCAAGAAGATCTAGTGATTGTTAAATTGTAGGAAATTACTGACCTTTAAAATGACATAGTTTACGGTACTAGTTTTCACTGACATGTGATTTATAGCCAATACATTCTGTTGAAGTAATAAAAATGAGATGACTGAGAGTCTTGCCCAACTAATCAGCTGTAAATAGGTCAACCTTTCGGGTAGGCAAATATTTCTAGTTAGTAGAGTCCTGGGGTTATGAAGAATATGGGTGATGTGAGACATTCAGTGTTTAGTTTTAGGTGATATTAACAATTAACAAGATCACCATAGTAACTGTTTGTACTAAAGTTACTGATACTGATAGCCCACATCATCCCACTGCTGGGCAAAGGCCTCTCCCCATGACTTCCATTTTTCACGATCCAGGGCCAAAGTGGACCACTGGTCATTGGTTTTGTCAAGCTCGTCCCGCCATCTTCTACGAGGTCTGGCCTTCTGGCTGTGTCAGGGCTCCACAAAGTGGTTATTTTGGCCCACAGCTCATAGGGCATGCAGCAGACGTGGCCGGCCCAAGCCCATTTAGGTGTAGCGGCCTTTTGACCAACGTCAGCAATTTGTGTTTTGGAGCGCAGTGTGGTGTTGCGTACGCGGTCCGATAGTTTGACGCCTAGAATACTATGCTCCATTGCATGTTGGCAAACCTTGAGTTTGGACTTTTGAATGTTGGTCAAAGACCAAGTCTGGGATCCATAGGTCAAAATGGGAAGAATGCACATGTCCATGATTTTCTGCTCGAGTGTCAAAGAAAGACTTCCTTTCATAAGCTCCTTCATGGCCCAGTAGCTCTTCCAGACATTTTCAGTTCTCTATCTGGCCCGAGTAGATGTACTCCTGGACATATTGCAATTCTTCACCATTTACTCTGATCCTATGCTTAGTGGTGTTTGTTTGTGTAAAAGTTATGCTATTAAAATAATTTTAGAAGTATATTCAGCTTTATGTTGTTAATTTGTACAGATTATCTCCAATATCTATTTTGGAACATATTTACTATAATTCAAATTCATTTCTTTTTTAGTTTAAGTAAGAATGGGTAATGTGCTTACAGAGATGGCACGATCGCCCTGCTTGACCAGATGGTGGGCACGACCACGAAGGCCACGGCGCGCCAGGTGAGCAGCAACGGCGCCATCAACCCCGCCACGCAGGCCGCCATCCTCGCAGCCGCCGCAGTCGCGCAGGTAACACCACACTAACACTACTATTTAATAGATCACAACGGACAATATTTTCTCTCAAATTAATATGATTTCATTAATCTTTTAATAAAAGAAATAATTTGAAGTAACTCCGGGTAACCGACACATGCATCCATGGTATACAGGGTCTTTTAAATCAGCCAACAGGGCGAAAGCCATAAGAGATCGAGAAAGCTTTGTTAGGAGACTACCTTTTTTGGTGTTAACTACTATGGAATTAGCTTCATGTAGTATGATTTCATTGTATGGAAAGGAAAAATATGGGCAGTTGTTTAATTGGGAAATTGATCAAAAAGAAGAGTAATGTGTTTTCATATAGCCTAAAGTCTTATTGGTAGTAGTAAATGTTTCTTGAGATTTGACCAACTTCTGCCGGGTAGATAGTTCTTTTACCCGACTGCGCGACGCAAAGGAGGGTAATGTGTTTATCAGTCTATGTATGTATTATTTGTCTATGTACATTTCTATGTGGCATTCTAGAGACCAAATGCGTATGCCGATTTTGATAATTCTTACGTCAATCGATTCATCTTTGAGGTCTTAACCTTGCGAGTGTCACTAAAGACATGACAGTAATCAAAATTCACCACAGCGACAACCAGACGCCATATTGCCAAAATTAAAAAAAAAGTCGATGAACTATGTCAAGTGGGGTGACGTTGAATAGGTTTTTTAAAATCATCTTAGGTTCCTTTTATCAGTTTTCCATTTAAATAATAGTTTAGGATATATAACGATTTAAAGTTGTTTAACAAAACAAAACCGGCCAAGTGCTAGTTGGACTCGCCCATGAAGGGTTCCGTAGTAGCAAGCATAGATTAGGGATATAATTATATTGAAATTAGTAATTTACACAAACAATAAAAATAACTTTGTTTTTCATAGTGTTTGTATGAATGGCAAAGTTATATTTGCCGTTTTTGAAAATTACTATATCTCAAAAACTGCTAACTGTATCTCATCCAAACCAATTTTCGTTGGAAGTTTTTGTTGAGGTCTACATTATATATATATTTTTTTTTGTTTTATCATTCTTTTATTTTAGATGTTACAGGGGGGGGGACACATTTTACCACTTTGGAAGTGTCTCTCGTGCAAACTGTTCAGTTTAGAAAAAAATGATATTAGTAACCTCAATATAATTTTTAAAGACCTATCCATAGATACCCCACACGTATGGGTTTGGTGAAAAAAAAATTTTGAGTTTCAATTCTAGGTATGGGGGGCACCCCCAAAATTTGTTTTGTTTTTATTTTTGTGTGAAAATCCTAATGCGGTTCACATAATCTACCTACCAACTTTCAACAGGACAGGACATACGGAAGGACAGACAGACATGACGAATCTATAAGGGTTCCGTTTTTGCCATTTGGCTACGGAACCCTAAAAACCCTGAATACTCACGATTTTAATATGCTTAGCAAATCGATACTATTCTAGAAAAATAAGTTAAAATAACTAAAACCCGACTACGAAAAAATCGCGCACTAAAAAGTATAAAACAAGAACAATCCGTGTTACAGAAATTTTTAATTAATAGCCGTGGTCGTATGCCACCTAGCCAATAAAGATTGTGTGAAACAACCGCAGGTGGCATACGACCACGGCTATTAATGGGGTTGGCAACTGGGGAACTAATGGCGCTAGCATAGCTTGTTCCAAGCATCGTCATTGGTTCAAATCAGTTCAAATCTTAAAGGTACTTTAAAATAGTACTACGTCATTGGTCGGATTAGGACTAACCTATGGTGGTGTAACGTATGAGGGTGAGATTATAAAAAAAAACTCACCAACGTTATCAAGAAAAATTTATTTAGGTCGTGGTTCACAGCCGTCACTTGGAAATTCTTATTGTTCCGTGAAGTAGGCGCACTAGTACTGCCCTGGCTATCGCGTAAGTGGAGCGACGCGACGCCGTGGAGTTGACCCTGAGGTGAGAGTGACCGCAGGGACGAGATGGTGGTTGCGCCGGCAGGTCTGGTGTGTGTGTCGCTTGGTGCAGTGAGCGCAGGTCTCGAACGTTCGGTAGGGTGAGTCAGAGCTGGACTCACGAACGTTGAAGATGGAGTTATTTAACTCCCAATCTTGTTCCCTGGAATCAACGTCCAGCGGTAAATAAAAGTCCTCTGCTAATCCTTTCTGATGATGACCTCACAACATAAGCGAAAGCTAGGACGTACGGCACTAAGGGTGTTTGTGATTATTGGTCGTCATCAGATCGGAGTTTACAAGGCAGGAACAATAGTTCTATTAGCGTGAAGCATTAACACTTAAAATCATAGTAAGGCCTATGAGCGTATGTAATACTCGAGGCTTAAAAAAATAAAACCAACGGACAAAGAAAAAATATGAACACACAATAATTGAGTCCGAAGGTACCTACTCAATATATAAAAAAACAACACATGAGCTAGCAGTTATAATAATTGATTGGTTTGCTTTGGCACTTACCCTAAACCGGGGCGAACACTACACTTTTTACTTAAGTTTATTTACTTCAATATATATCTTAAATTATTAAAAATTATTTTATAAATCGTCTGTCTGTACAATGTCGCGTGAACAGAATCAAGACTACTGGTGAATGAGCCCCGTTGTCTCCTGTGCGAGCTTATTTATACTAATGAGCACATTAGGTACCTCACTTTAATTATCAACCGGTTAACGTTGAACAACATGTCTTCCGACTACAACACCAAAACTCTGTAAAAATTCCGAACTACCCGCCTATAAATGACTTTTAGTCTCGACGCGAAATTAAACATTTCACGATACCCTCAAGTACGAGTTTTTTCTGAGTCGGTTGACGAAGAACATTGCGTATGACTATAACACGAAAAGGAATGTGTTAGACATTCCTTGCATTCCATTGTAACTATGTTGTTATACGTTGATTAATGAACTGATTTAAGGTCAAAGGATAACGTTGATAATTCACAGCGTTACAGTGGCGCCATCTACAATTAGCTTTGACTGGCCTTCCCCATTAAAAATTTCTGTAACACGGATTGTTCTTGTTTTATACTTTTTAGTGCGCGATTTTTTCGTAGTCGGGTTTTAGTTATTTTAACTTATTTTTTATTTACACTTTTTTGGGGTTATTTGATATAATAAGCAAAGCAGCGAGTGAATTTAAAATGTACTCATTAAGCCTTTTCATTTGATACCCATGTTGACACTGTTAGAAAAAGGCAAAGTAGTAAAAGCTATATAATGTATATATATATTTCAAATGTGCTCATCAAGCCCTTTAATTTGATACCCATGTCGATACTGTGCGAAAATATTTTTTTTTTCGGTTACGACTTTTCATCCCCTAGAGGGCGCCATATTGGATTTGGTGACACGTCACCTACCCTATAACCAGCGGACAACTGAGACGCTTCTAACGACACCTCATTTGTCAAGTAGTGATAAGTAAGACCTCAGACGCGCCGGTCCCAAGTGGACGGAACCCAAGTGGTCCGCGATGGGCGCTGAAGCAGCTGGACCGGGAGCTATTCCTGGAAGCCTCGATCGTGCAGGCCTGGGTGTCACCACCGGACAGGCCTGCCGACATCAACGACGAGGCGGAGTGGTTCCGGGAGGCCATGTCGGAAATCTGCGACGTGGCCATGCCCCGGGTCCGGCAAGGACGCGCCCGGCGTCAGCTGTACTGGTGGTCGAACGAGCTTGCAGCGCTGCGCGAGGCTTGCGTTGCCGCGCGACGCCGGTACACCAGGTTCCGCAGGCGCCGCACCCGACCTCCGGATGCGGCGACTGTAGAGGCGGAGCTGCGCGAAGGCTACAGGGCAGCGAAGACCGTCCTCCGCGACGAGATCTGGCGGGCCAAGGAATTGGCCCGCAAGGAGATGCTGGAGTCTCTGAACGGGGACCCATGGGGCCGGCCCTACAAGTGGGCGAGACAGAAGCTCCGCCCCTGGGCTCCCCCGTTGACGCAGAGTCTCCGGCCTCAGTTCGTGGAGGAAGTGGTGAGTGCCCTGTTCCCATCGCGAGGGGAGCATACTCCGGCCTATGGCTCCGCCTCCGACGGAACCTGACGGTGAAGCTGGCGCAAACGCGGACCACAGCGACGACGACGTCTACGACGCTCCAGAGATGACCGAGGTAGACATGAGAGTGGCGGTGCTACGGCTCAAGGCCAATAATACCGCCCCAGGACCCGACGGCCTGCCAGGAAAAGCCTGGGTCCTGGCCTCCGGGACTCTCGGGCCTCGACTGGGGGGGCTCTTCAGCGCGTGCCTCGAGAGGGGCCAGTTCCCGCTTCGCTGGAAGACGGGGAAGGTGGTCCTGATCCAGAAGCCCGGGCGCCCTGCGGACTCTCCGTCCGCATTCCGGCCCATCGTGCTGTTCGACGAGGTGGGCAAGCTCTTTGAAAAAGTAATTGCAAACCGCCTCGTCGGGCACCTGAATCGGGTGGGTCCGGACCTTGCGGAGAGCCAGTTTGGCTTCCGCAGGGGGCGTTCGACGGTGGATGCCATCATGCGCTTGAGAGCCCTCACGACGGGGGATGCAGTGGCCCGGGGCAGGGTCGTCGTGGCGGTGTCCTTGGACATCACCAACGCCTTCAACACCCGGCCCTGGAGTTGCATCAGGCAGGCACTCCGGTATCACCGGGTGCCGACCTACCTCCGTCATATAGTCGAGGACTACCTGACGGACAGAGCCGTCATCTACCCCGGTCACCGGGGAGAATGGAACCGGCGAGAGGTGTCGTGCGGTGTTCCACAGGGATCGGTCTTGGGACCGCCCCTGTGGAACATCGGTTACGATTATGTGCTGCGCGGCGACCTCCCTGACGGCGTCGGCGTAATATGTTACGCCGACCACACGCTCGTCCTGGCAGAGGGAGAGTCGCACCAGGCGGCGACCGACCTGGCGACGCAAGCGGTCGCGACAGTCGTTGGCAGGATCCGGCAGTTGGGACTCGAAGTGGCGCTTCACAAAACAGAGGCCATGTGTTTTCATGGTCGTCTTAGCGCGCCACGGACAGAGTCCCACATAACGGTGGGAGGGGTTCGCATCGGCGTCGAGTCGACGATGAAGTACCTGGGACTCGTCCTCGACAGCCGATGGAACTTCAGGGAGCACTTCCTGCGTTTGGTCCCAAAACTGAACCGGGCAGCAGCCGCCCTCAGGCGACTCCTGCCCAATCTCAGCGGGCCAAACGCCTCCTGCCGGAGGCTGTACGCCGGTGTCGTGCGGTCCATGGCCCTCTACGGGGCCCCAGTGTGGGCCCTGAGCATTCGGACGCGACCAGCACCAGCATGCCAGAGGGTCATGGCTATCCGGATGATCTGAGGATACCGCACGATCGCCGGCGAATCGGCCAATCTCCTAGCCGGATTGCTGCCCTGGGATCTGGAGGCGACTGCCCTCCAGCGCGTCTACGAGTGGCGCATGGAGGCGCAGCGCCGGGGAGAATTCCCGCTGCCCCGACAAGTCGAGGCGCGGCGGGAAGAGGTCCGGCGCGATCTCAGGGCGGTATGGAGACAACGACTGTCGCAACCGAGGTTCGGGCACGCCGCACTCGCGGCGGTAAGACCCCTCTTTGAGGAGTGGCTGGAGAGACGTCACGGCGTCCTGAGCTATCGGATGACGCAGGTCCTCACCGGACACGGAAGTTTCGGGAGGTACCTGTGTCGGATAGGGAGGGAAGAAACGCCCGGGTGTCACCACTGCGAAGATCGCCCGGAGGACACGGTGGAGCATACGGTGCAGGACTGCCCCAGTTGGGCAGAGCACCGCCGTGTCCTCACGGAGGCGAAAGGCGGAGACCTCTCGCGCCCGGCATAGGTCGAGGCCATGCTGCGGGGCGAGACGGAGTGGGAAGCCGTCGCCTCCTTCTGCGAAGCAGTTATGCTCGCGAAGGAGGAGGCGGGCCGCGAGAGAGGACAGCGTCCTCCCTCCGCCCCGGCCGCAGTGGTAGACGCCCACGGCGTCGGACGTCGCGGGACGATCTCCGGCCACCGTAGGCGCGGGCATGCGGGCGGCGAGTAATGGGCAACTCGCCGCCCGACCATGGACCATGCCCGGGTCGACGGCGCGTTGTGTTCCACGCGCGCCTCAAACAGCTGTCAGCAATCTGACGGGGCCCCCCTCTAGAGGGCCAAAGCCTGCCGGGGTCGCGGGACTCATTCCATTACCGTGACCCTGGAACGTAAAGGGCTAATGAAGGACGCCGTGGATTTTAGTCAGTACAAGTCTGACAGTCCCTCCCGCCCTGCCCTGGGCGGGAGGACTCATTTGATGCTTTTGCAACGATAAAAAAAAAAGTAGTGATAAGTAGTTCAGAAGTTATGAGGGAACAGATGAACATACATACATACATACATACCGGTCAAAATCATAACCCTCCTTTTTGCTTCGCCGTAGTCGGGTAAAAATAGCAACAATGGAGTTTGATTTTTTAATGAAAGTAGATAAGTTTTACATGATTTAATGTGACAATCAGTAGGGATGTCATTTCAATATAAAATAAGCTCATATGTGTTTTCAGCATAATGCTATTGAGCGTGAGGTATGTTCACATAATTATTCCAATAAAAAAAAGTGTACCCAAAAAAATTGTATTTAAAATCAGAAAAACTAAGAAGATCCCACCTACTTAGTTTGCTTATTATGTAAATGTGTTTCAAATTATTTGGTGGCTCTAGTAGCTTATGTACAGTTACTATATGCAGCACAGGCTCAGCTTGCTTCATAACAAATAAAAGCAGTTCCTCAGTTCATTAGACAATACCAGACAGTGTGTCTACGCATCGTCATCATCTACGAGTACGATCGAGCCCACTACTACTGACGTCACGAATGTAGTTTCAAATTTCACCACGCGCGGCGCCTCATTCATTCAACGAATCGGTAAACGCTAAGCACACGACGAACGCAAAAATTATTGTAAAAACCAAATTTCAACATTATACGCCTAATTGCTATCGAAGAAGATTTTCATTTATCTATCCAAACATACTTTGGACCTTCAACGCCGGATGCAGCAGAAGATATCATTGCGACCAGCATAAATCGGACGCATGAGACCATCAGCGAAGTCATCCACGGTACCAGCATAAAACGGTCAGGTCAGTCATCCTTATACTTCCTTATCCTTTTTCCATATTCAGTGCTTCATTTGTGTTGATATTGTGTGAAATCCTAGTGTTTTAATCCCGTTAAAGAATTAAAACTAAAGAAACGCGTAGAACATTTCGGTTTGTCGCTACCCTCAAGCTAGAAAAAATAAATCTTTTTTTCCGTTTATTTAAAATAACTGTTTTCAACTGTCTTCCACAAATTCCAAAATGACTAAAACCCCATCAAAAGAAAGTCGTAGTGGAGAGGATATGATTCGAGACTTGAATAAAAAAAGAGGTGTTGTTCGCGGTAAATTTCGCCTATTCACGAAGTATGTAGACTCTGTAGAAAATGTAATTCCTATTACTGAAATCATTAAAACAGAATTACAAACGCGTTTACAGAAAGCAGATTTATTGTTACAGCAGTTTACAGAAATTCAAGACGAAATCGACTTAAGAATACCTGATAGTCAAATAGAAAAGGAATTAACTGAGAGGGAATCTTTTGAAACTCAATATTATGCTTATGTGGCTAAAGCTAAGTGTATTATTGACGCCGATAATACTCAACATTATTCCAAAGTTTCTAGTAAAGTTCAGTTGCCTATAATTTCACTTCCTTCCTTTGATGGTTCCTATGATCATTGGTTGGAGTACCGCGACACTTACCTATCACTCATTCATAACGCTAAAGAAATAGACAATGTACAAAAATTTCATTACTTACGGTCTTCTCTTACTGGCAGTGCATTATCGGTTATTAAATCATTACAATTCTCCTCTGAAAATTACAATATAGCTTGGGAGTTATTGGAAGGTAGATTCAATAATAATAATTTACTTGTGCAGAATCACGTGAAGGCTTTATTTTCCATTACGTCACTTAATAAGGAATCATCCAGTCAAATTCGTAAACTTATAGATATCGTTCTTAAAAATCTACGTTCCCTTAAAAACCTCGGTGAACCGACAGAGTCTTGGGACACATTGATTATTTACTTAATAACATCTAAACTTGATCCAGTCACCGAGCGGGAATGGGAAACGTATAAAAGTTCAATTATAAATCAATCAAATTCACGTATATCTCTTGATTATTTGATTACTTTTCTTAAAAAAAGGGCTGATGTATTGGAAACCATTTGTTCAGCACATAGTAAATCTTCCACAGACAATAGCGTAAAGAAACCATCACATTCACAACAATCAAATAAATCACACAGTTACACATCAACACAAAATAAACAACCTAATAATAAAAATTCTAAACGTTCTCGTGTTTGCACTATGTGCCAAGCTAACCATCCACTTTATGGTTGCGATTCATTCTTAAAGTTAACTGTTAACGATAAAATTAAATTCATTAGTGAAAAGAAGTTATGCTGTAATTGTTTACGTGCTGGTCATTCGGTAAACGAGTGTTGGTTCGGCCCGTGTAGACAATGCAATAAAAAACATAACAATTTAATCCATGATAAATGCGACGATGTTGCGCTTAATTCACAAGCATCGTCGCAGGAAACAACTAGTGGTAGCTCATCAAACACTACCACTACCACATTACATTCTGCTTCTCACACAACACATCAAAGTACTACTCATTCATTATTAGAGACTGTACTGCTGTCAACAGCTTTAGTTGAGGTTGCAGATAAAAGCAATAATTACCACACTATTCGTTCGTTGCTAGATAATGGAAGTCAGCACTGCTTCATAGCAGAATCATTATGCAAACGACTTAATCTTAATTTAATACAGTCCACTGTGCAGGTCTCCGGAGTAGGTAACTCGGTGACTAATTCCACACAATCATGTGAAGTTAAATTGAGGTCTAAAACTACTCAATACAGTACACGTTTTAATTGTTTAGTTTTAAATCAAATTACAGCTCAGTTGCCATCTTTAGGCACAAACTCAAATATAAATATACCTGATCATGTACAGTTAGCGGATCCTGAATTCCATTCACCGTCTGATATCGAATTATTAATTGGAGCTGACAAATTTTGGGAACTTTTAAATGATGGACTAATTCGCTTAAGTAGTGGTCCATATCTTCAGAATACAAAGTTGGGATGGGTAATATCTGGCTCATTGTTTATTAATAAAACTTTACGTAACAATCGAGTTCAATGTAATTACTCACAATCTTTAGATACTCAAATAAAGAAATTCTGGGAGTTAGAAGAAATAGTTCCGCAAAATAAATTAACTAAAGACGAGTCTTTGTGTGAAAACCTGGCGGCTTACTCCCGAAACTGATTCGATTCTGATTTCGTTTCCATTCCATTCGAATTTCGAGATGGCGCTAGACGACTTGTATAGCTCTGTCTCTTTCCCACAACCAAAACAGGATCGAGTTAAGAGCACGTGGTAAGGCCCCTGTTTGTAAAAACTACGTACCGCGATAAGACGGGTCGGTTTTTTGTGCGCATTCCATTAGCTGAGTCCAGTGGCACACTGGGAGATACGTATACTCTCGCTTTAAATCGTTTTCACGCACTTGAACGTAAATTAGATAAATCTACACCTGAATATAAAAAGTTATATTGTGACTTTATGAATGAGTATTTAAGTCTGGGTCACATGAGTCGGGTCAATCATTCTCCATCACCAAATTATTTTCTACCTCATCACGGTGTTTTAAGGATTAATAGTAGTACAACCAAACTTAGGGTGGTTTTTGATGGAAGTGCAAAATCAACATCAGGTAAATCGCTTAACGATATTCAGTATATTGGCCCTACTTTACATAATGACGTTTTCTCAATTCTGTTACGTTTTCGAAAATTTAGATTCGTTGCATGCGCTGACGTTGAGAAAATGTATCGGCAAATTAATATTCAACCCGATCAAAGAAATTTACAGTTAATTATTTGGCGTGAAAATAAATCGGACGAACTCGGTGTGTACCAACTTAATACCGTGACCTATGGTACCGCGTCCGCTCCTTACTTAAGTATTAGATGCATCAAACAGCTAGCTTCTGAATGTAAGGATGACGTCATAAAGCAAGTCATAGATGAAGATCTGTTTGTAGACGACTTAATTACCGGACATGATGATAAACAATGTTTATTAGATATTTGTACCGAGGTAAACAATGTTTTAAAATCTGGTTGCTTCCATTTACGTAAATGGTTGTTTAATTCGGAGCATTTAGTAGAGGATACAACAGATCAACCAAAAGAATTGGCTTTAGACGAAAGTTGTTTAACTAAAACTCTCGGTCTTGGTTGGTTGAATTATTTAGATTTATTATATTTTACTACGAAGATTGATCAAACGCCGACTCATGTGACTAAGCGCGTTATTTTGTCTATTGTGTCACAGGTGTACGACCCGTTAGGCTTATTGTCACCTTCAATTATAATTGCAAAAATACTTTTACAAAAACTATGGCTTTGTAAGTTAAGTTGGGACGATCCAGTTCCCAACGATATTTTATTGATGTGGAATAACTTTATAAACACGCTTCAACATTTAAAAAACATTAAAATTCCTCGTCATGTTAGACAAGCGGATACAAAGTACACAGACTTACATATTTTCACAGATGCGTCACAAGATGCATATGGTGCATGCGCATACATAAGTTCATACAACGACAATTCTCTTGTCGCCACT
Organism: Agrotis exclamationis; assembly: GCA_950005045.1. Lineage (NCBI taxonomy): Eukaryota > Metazoa > Arthropoda > Insecta > Lepidoptera > Noctuidae > Agrotis > Agrotis exclamationis. The sequence goes on from OX465426.1 coordinate 24,128,526, forward strand.
GTTAGGTTACTTTGTGCTAAGACTAAAGTCGCACCCATTAAGCCAGTTACAATACCGCGACTTGAACTATGCGGAGCTTTGGTTGGTGCCAAATTATATCAAAAAATAATTCAGTCATGGAGATCAACGTTTGATAACACATACTTTTGGTCTGACTCCACCATTGTCATAAATTGGATTAAAATTTCACCTAACTTGTTAAAATCATTTGTCCAAAACAGAGTAGTGCAAATAAATGAATTAACTGGTGAGTTACCCTGGTTACATGTTGCTGGGAAAAATAACCCGGCTGACCTTTTATCTCGAGGGCTCACGCTCGACGCGCTTCAGAATTCGGATATTTGGTGGCACGGGCCAGCATTTTTAACAGAAGTTAACATTAATTTTAAACAAAATAATTCCAATGAAATAATTAACTCACACGAATTGCCAGAAATGAAATCAAATATTAATTCTTTATTTACACAATCAAATTTTACTAGCATTTTTACCTTTGAACGTTTTTCAAATTTTAATCGCATGAGACGTGCAGCCGCTTACTTGTTACGATTCATTCATAATACACGAATTAAAATCAAAACAGAACGTAGCACTGGTCCGCTTACGTCCGACGAGTTAAATAAATCAACATTAGTTCTAGCACGGTTATCACAACAAACAACATTTCCAGATGTTTTCAATGCATTATTAAAAAACTTACCTGTTAAGTCGATGAGAAACATTTCTAGTCTTGATGTGTTCCTAGATTCTGATCGCGTTATTAGAGTAGGAGGTAGACTAGTAAACTCACACACCTTTCCCTATAGTAAAAAACATCCTATATTATTATGTTCGAAACATACTTTCACGCGACTTCTGTTTCACTTTGAACATAAACGTCTACTTCATGCGGGTCCGCAGTTGCTTTTGGCTACTATCAGAGAAAGTTGGTGGCCACTTAAGGGTCGTGATTTAGCCAAGCAGACTGTACATAAGTGCATTACATGTACTCGTCAGAAAGGGAAGTCACTGTCAGTAAAAATGGGTAACTTACCTCATGAAAGATTGGAGCCGGGGTATCCTTTCTTGCGCTGCGGTGTAGATTATGCGGGACCTATGTTCATATTGAACCGCAAAGGAAGGGGTGCCAAACTTGAAAAATGTTATGTTTGCCTATTCATATGCTTTACTACTCGTGCGATACACTTAGAATTAGTCACAAGTTTAAGTTCTGAGGCGTACTTATTGGCTTTGAAAAGATTCTTATCTCGTCGTGGAAAACCCGCTCAAATATTTTCCGATAACGGGAAAACGTTTGTAGGCGCATTAAAAGAATTTTCTCAATTTTTAAATGCTAGTGAAAATGATATTCTAAACTTCGCTGCCGGCGAAAATATTCAGTTTAAGTTTATCCCTCCGTACTCACCACATTTTGGGGGTTTGTGGGAGGCAGGGGTCAAATCTTTTAAACATCATCTCCGTCGTGTAGGAAACGTCAACCTCACTTATGAGGAATTTTCAACATTATTGACACAAATAGAAGCCCTCCTGAACTCCAGACCTATGTATCCCATGTCTTCTGATCCAAACGACCTACTTCCTCTAACACCAGCCCATTTCCTGATTGGCCGACCGCTCGTCGCACCTACCTACGAAGACCTTACAACTGCAAACACGTCACGATTGGTCCGCTACGAGCGCATCGAACAGATGAGGCAAAATTTCTGGAAACGCTGGTCGCAGGAGTACGTTTCGGAGCTGCAGACAAGGAGTAAATGGCAGTCCAATACCGACACAATAGCACCCAATACATTAGTGCTCATTAAAGAAGACAATCTGCCACCTTTAAAATGGCGTCTCGGACGAGTCATAAATACTTCACCTGGAAAAGATGGACTAGCACGTGTAGCTGACATTAAAACAGCTAATGGAGTAATCAGAAGATCATACCCCAGATTGTGTCCATTACTAAAGGAGGAGGAACCCTAACTTCTCTCATCTACTTCATCTTCATTGGAGGCTGTTGCTCCAAGGCGGGCGGCATGTCTACGCATCGTCATCATCTACGAGTACGATCGAGCCCACTACTACTGACGTCACGAATGTAGTTTCAAATTTCACCACGCGCGGCGCCTCATTCATTCAACGAATCGGTAAACGCTAAGCACACGACGAACGCAAAAATTATTGTAAAAACCAAATTTCAACATTATACGCCTAATTGCTATCGAAGAAGATTTTCATTTATCTATCCAAACACAGTGATAAGGGCACTATTGACTATACCATCTTGTGCTTACCACTTGTTGGCATTATAGTACTTTGTGTATGAACTGAGAACTATACAAGCCATCACTGAAACGTGCTGCCAAAGATAGCGTGCTAGTGACTAGTCATGACTCAATCTTGACGTGTTTTTTTTTCTGTACCTTTTTCAAATCTATTGTAATAAATGGTTTTGTATTTTGTAGAAATATATCAACTATGCGGTAAGCAATTCATCCTTCAACTATTACAATATTATTGTGAAGTTTTTCTCGTGTCTGTATTTTTTTTTAAACATGTTTTTGTATTGAGTATTACTATTCTATAAGATTGTGTACAAAAGGTTTTCAATTATTTTAGCAAGGTATAACTTACACACTCAGCTATGGCACTTGTCAGCTTCACAGACTATTTACTGTGGGCAAGGCACAAAGACCATACCAGAAAATTAAAAAAAAGAATCTAAGTGAACTGTCAGGTAAGATGATAAACAAGTGATATCATCATCTTCATGTTCTTGACTCATGTATACCTATTACCTGAGGTTAACGTAACATTTTTCTTTCCATTCTCTTCAGTCAACTGTCACTCTAGGATCATCATCATCATCTCAGCCATAGGACGTCCACTGCTGAACATAGGCCTCCCCTTTAGATCTCCACATATACCGGTTGGAAGCGCCCTGCATCCAGCGTTTTCCGGCGACCTTTACAAGGTCGTCTGTCCACCTCGTTGGTGGACGTCCTATGCTGCGCTTGCTAGTCGGATAAGATATTACACACTAGGATATTTTATTATTATTATGATTCAAGTGTAAGCCATACTTGGGAAGCCGTACGGCATTGTCGGTGCATTGCGTCGTGGCAACTTCCTCGCAGCGTGAGTCGTGCCGCGTCGCAACGTACCGACAACGTACATGTGTAGTGGTTCTGAGTGCTGTGTCGCTGCAGACGTTCGTGGCCCAGCGACGCATGGCGGCGCCCGTGCAGCCGGCCGCCGCCGCCGCCGCCGCGCTGTCTGCCGCCACAGCCATCCCGCCGCCCACGTCCGTGCAGCAGAAGCTGGAGCTACTGCAGGCGCGCTCGGACTCGCGCTACCGCCCCGAGCGACCGCCGCACGACTACCACCCCGACGACGACCAGGACGACGGACTCGGTGCGTATACCACACTACCACAACACACAATTGGCCAATTAAAAGGTACTTTGAAAAGCGCACGTGCAATTAATCGGATTCACTCGCATTCTTTCGATAGGTACTCGTTTTGAGGAGCTCGCGTACATATTGTTATTAAATCAAAGAAAAGTACCCATGACGGCACGGGTACGGTTCGATGGAAGTGGTGCTAGGCCTCGTAGCCGGCTGTACTGACGCTTCAGTGTTGACAGAGTGGTCTGCCGCAGGCCCGGCCGGCGAGACCGCGGCCGAGCGGCGCGCGCGACGTCGTCGCACTCGCTGGATGGGCGGCGAGCACGACAAGACCTTCATCCCCGGCCTGCCCACCGTGCTGCCGTCCACGCTCACGCGCGAGCAGGAGGAGCAGTACCTGCGTGAGTACACCCGCCCGAACACTCCTAGCTGTATCCTCGCTCTCTGTTCACTCCTCCACTATAACTTCTGCTTGCATGAGTCATACGGCGTGTATTAGAGAAATGCAGTTATATTGGATGCGGTACACGCTATTGAACTGAACGACTCTCCACGGGACTACTTCCCGTCTATAGTAGTAAAAGGAAATAAAAACACTGATCCTATACGACTGCACTTGTTTGTTACGCGCTCTAAACGGTAGGTATTTTTGTAATGAAATGAACTTGAATATTAGTAAAAATATATTCTACAGTACTGTTATTGTTCTTAGTATGAATTTTATAATGAATGGAGTTTAACACGTTCGTTAATAACTTTGTTAATGTAAGTTATGGGTACATTTGAACGAATGATGTTTAGTTATGTTACAGTAGGCTTTCCAAGTGCGCCACAATATGTTATTTTAGTTTCAGCGTAGCGCGCGTGTGAGCGCAGGCTCCGCCCACGGGAGTCCCGTGTTCTGTATATGTATGTGACCCTAGTACGTCGGTGCTAGGCCAGCGGTCAGTATTCTAATGTGTGCGTATGGCCGCGGTTGGCTAACCCGTTCCCTTGCAGTTCAGCTGCAGATCGAGGAGGTGTCGCGCAAGCTGCGCTCCGGAGACCTCGGCATCCCCGCCAACATCGAGGAGAGGTTTGTGCCCCACTGTGCTACACTGTGACCCGCGTGCCCCACTGTGCCCCACTGTGCGCCGCCCTGCCAATGAGTATACGAACTGATGTTTCTTTACTATATCTCTAGTTACGAACGCTCCACTCGTCGGTATCACCCGCCCGCCGCCCCGCCGCCCTGGCTGCACTGATATATCACGATACATCTGCCATGCGTCTATACTAACAATAAATGACTATAGACGCATAGCATTGTGACGTCATAGCTGTCAAATCGTAAAAGTATGCTAGGGTCGGCAAAAAAGTAGTTTAACTTTAAAATAAATTAAACTTACTTTATTGCCAAACAGCAGGTGTAGCTTTAAAATGACTGACGTACAGCAGGTTTATTTTTAAGGTCTAGTGCTTGAATTTCTACTTTCTAGAAGATGACATTTGATTCAACACTTACACACTCTAATTAAGTCTCAAACTCAGAGATTTGAACTGTATTTAATAAAATGCAAAAATTGTATTTTAATTTTTGCATAACAAAAATGGCTACCATTCAGAGGGGACTCGGTTCTGACATGTGTTATAATTTACTGACAGAATAGAACAAGCCACATCCCCTTTCAGTTTATACCACAGACTACATAGGTTCAGACAGGACACTCTCATAGAACAAATTTGACATGCCCAAAGGTTCACGTATCATGCATGACAGCTTTTTTTAAATCTATCTCTTCGTCCGGCGCGTAACTATAGGCAAAGGCGTAAACAGCTTCAGCCTATAAAGTATTTCTTGGTTGGAAAATAAAGTCCCTAACCTTTTGAACGCCAACGACACAAATACGTGACAGAAAAAAAAATATTCATGTCGAATTGAGAACCTCCTCATTTTTTTTTCGTCGGTTTCAAAGCGGTATACAGAAACGCGAAATAAACAATTTGAACATTACTTTAATGCCTGTTTATTTATATTAAATTAAAATAGAAGCTCTAATTCTTGTTTATTTCTATGAAACGAATTAAATAGGATTATTGATATTGAGAAATTTTACGTTAAAGAGTAAGAAATCAAATTGTTAAAAAACCGGCCAAATGCGAGCTGGACTCGCCCATGAAGGGTTCCGTAGTAGCAAGCATATATTATGGATATAATTATATTGAGATAAGTAAGTAATATACACAAACAATAAAAATAACTTTGTTTTCATAGTGTTTGTATGAATGGCAAAGTTATATTTGCGGTTTTTGAAAATTTACTATATAGATTATAGAATCAGGCGTTACTTTGCGGAAATCCATGACATTAAATGTTATGAAAAATATCTAGTTTTAATTCCGCTACAAAAATCCAGGCTTCATGTAAGATGCAGTCCCACCCTCCCGCCCTCATGCATATGCACATGAAGCAAAGGAATCATGCATATGCATATTTACGACAAGCGCTCTACTTACCAAGTTTCAACAGGGATAGCTCTCATACTTTCGAAGAAAAGTGGCTGTGACATACGGACGGACAGACAGACAAACATGACGAATCTCTAAGGGTTCCGTTTTTGAAATTTGAATACAGATCTCTAAAAAAGAATGTTCTCACACGCCACTGTCATAAATATGTGACTGCTAGTGATGTAGCGCATGTTAGATAATATCAAAAATGTACATCAAAGATAATTTTAAAACTTTCCTCTGGAATGTATTATTTGTTTTATAGAATCAGTCTTAAAAAAATTAATAGCGACTCACTCAGAGTACGGTGCTCAAACCAGGTCACTGAGTGACCTGGTTTGAGCACCGTAGGTAAGAATGGGAAGAATGCACATGTCGATGAGTTTGCGCTTCAGGGATAGAGGTAGGTCACCCTTCATTAGCGACTCCATGGAACAGTATCTCTTCCAGGCGTTATCGACCCGGCGGCCGATTTCTCGGTCTTGCCTGTTTTCGAAGGAAACTAGCTAGCCTGTTTTATTTATTTTAAAATAATATTGTACGAGAACACCTATACCTTCCGGCCAAAAGGGGGTAAGCGACATTTTTTTGCGACATCGACGAGACATAAGCGAGATATTACGTTGCTACATCCTTATTTCGGAAGCGAAATAGTCATAACAATGGCGGGCCGTCAACGCCACAGTCACAAATAGAAGACAGCAGATAAAGAATAGTGTTGTGCCTAGCTATTACATTTAATTATAATGTCGTCTCAAAACTGTCATTACAGTGTTATACAACTCTGAAACGATTAGATAGGTTCCATTTCCAAGTAGCAGGAAATTAAACAGGAGAAAGTCATAATTTGAAGTAAGTACCAGTTGCCGTATGTAAAGTTTGTCATAATGCCGTGTATAGTGATGTAGTGGTCTGTCTGTCCAGCCAGGGCCCGCGGTGTCGGTCGACGCGTCGCCGCCACAGCTCGTCTGTACATAGTCACCTCTACTACTTACTTATGTGACTACAAGTAATTTGGGAAAAGGGAATATCAACGTATCTATTACAGCTTGGCAAAAAAGTCGTGAAAATAATGGTGGCGCCTCTATCGTACATATTGTAACCCTATATAGTACGGCAATAACGATCTTGATACTTTGGTTTTTTTTTTTTCAAATGTTTTATTTTGTTATTTTATGTGTTTTGACGGGTTTTAGAGGAGCTCGGGGCTAAATAATAAAACAACCGCTCATGAAAATCTTCAAGGTTAAGCCATGATTGAAGATTGTCCTGTATGTTATTTGTAGATTTTTACTGTGCGTCAGAAACTCAAAAATCTGAAAATGTGACTTTCCAAGTGGTATTGTATTACTCAATTGCTTGGTTGTGGAGGTCAGATAGTCAGTCGCTCCATGTAATATACTAATGTTTACGCTGCATCCGGTTAGACTGGACCGACCCCAAAATTGTTGGGAAAAGGCTAGGTAGATGATGATGTCTTTGACGGATTTTACATTACTTAAACTTAAAATAAACCAAATAAACAAATTTCTCTACTCGTTACACACGCTCGCTTTTGTATGATAATGCGCAAGTACGTGTGCATATTGATTTTCAATATGAGGAAAATAAAAGTCAATGATTCCTTTAAGTGGTTTTTATTAATAACAAAGTAAATGTGTCTAAAGACAAAAGGTAATTTGTTGCTGAAGCAACAATAGAAAATCTATTGTATCTTTTTAGGTACATATCATATTAAATGGTTAAAAATTCGACTTACAATCTTTTTGACAGTGTAACAGAATTGAGCTTTTTGTCTGATCGCGCACAAGTCAAAATCATCAACTGTTTTTTGGTCGCCTTGCTTTATGTTTCCCTGGAGTGGAGAAAACGCCTTTATTTGTTTGCCCTTCCTTAGCAATTCGCCGTATGATACTTACGGATTTACCTAGAAAAAAAAATACTTAGTTATTTTTATTCTGGAAGTAACACAAAAAGTATCAAAATTATATGAGCGTCCATCTTTTGCAAATAAACATAACCTCTAATTCATCAATGTTTTTCAATGTAAATAACAGTTATAATAATGGTTTATACTATCTATTGCAAGTTTGAACAAACATATTATATCTAATTACTTAAATAAAATAACATATTACCTGTCATTTCAGCAGTTCTTTCATAAACATCGTTGATATTCGATAAAATTTGTCCGTCTTCAAATTCCGCCAAACATCTGGTATACACCTTATAAATTCTCGCTCTAGCGGAGCTGCGAATGGTTTTTCTGTTCATTTTGAGCCCTTTGAGTCACCAAATTCAACACAATAATAAAAAATACACAAAAAACAGCCAGCGATAACATGAAATGACATTACATGTACTGACTAGACGTGACAGTGGGTGAAGTTGCCAACAATGAAATTTTTTAGTACCGTTTCAGGACATTTTTGCCAAGCTGTACATGTAATGCAAAAAAAAAATAGAAAGAAAGGCACCTTTACAAGTAAACATTATCTTATTTTCATTTTATTACGACTGGCTTCGCACAGGTGCAATCTATACATATAATAAATCTGTAGAAGGGTCAATTCTGTACATTGAAAATATTGAAAAAATAAATAGCGGGGGGTGTTGCTGGATCGATACCAAACCCAAATATGTGATTAAAAAAATTTTTGTCTGTCTGTCTGTCTGTCTGTATATGCAGGCATCACGTGAAAACCAACGGTTCGATTTCGATGAAACTTGGTATAATTATACCTTATTATCCTGGGCATAAAATAGGATAGGTACTTTTTATCCTGGAAAAATACGTAGAAAAAAAAATCTATAACAAACCCTATTATGTAACCACTGGCGACACCTATTATCAAGCAAGTAGAACATTACGCCACGCCTGCCTCCATTGATTTCTAAAAAGGTTCCACCACTCACCACTAGATGGCGTTGTGCCTATGACGCGCATTTCTGAATCGCGGGCGACTTTATTATTTTTCCGTGTGACATAACTAGCAGTGCACTTGCGGGCTACGTCCTAATTGGAATAGCTACACAAGACTCGGCTACTAAGTTTTATTATAAAGTTAAACAGTAATTCAATTCTGTTATTTTTGGTTTAGAGGACCAAAAACCCGTGCTTTTCAGCGCGACCTTTTTGATTACTGTTCCGATCAGTTATTTGTAAATACAAGGTCGGAATTACTATGAAAAAAATACTTACTACAGAACGCGAGCAACAGCAGTAGCTCAATAGATCTCCTTAATTATTATAGGCTTAGCCGTATTTGGGTCCAATAGATATTTATAAGATGTCATTGTCAGAGTTACTCAAAATGGAGAAATAAACCATCCACGCGAAGACCGACATCTGCGCGGACGGAGTCGCGGGCGGAAGCTAGTTTTAAAATAAAATATAGCTTTCTACGGGTTAAAGAATATTAAATTCGATTCAGTAGTTCCAGAGGTTACTTCCTAAAAATGCCTCTTAATAATATTCAATTTTTAATAATTATCAGAATTTAAGTCATGAATAACAAGTACCTACAGGAGAATTGAGAGAGTATCGTGAGTGTGGAGCGTGTCGTGTCCCGCCCCCGCCCCGCCACCGCCCCGCCCCGCCCCCGCGCGGGGTCCCTCCTACTACTAATGCGCCATTTTCTTCAGTTGCAGGTCGCATACAGACTGCTATAATCACTAATGATTCAATTAATTAACCAAATAATTATATATTGATAATTTTCAGCACTACAGCTCAATAATTATTAATAACCAGATTATTTTCAGGACTAATGAGCTTAATTAAAATTTCAGGAACAAATTAATTGAATTATTCTTTTTCCTCGGGCGTTAGGATCTAGGTGTTAGAGTAGGATATCAGAGCACATGATACTTCCCTTTGGTTACCGTTAGCGCCGGCCGCGCGTCGCCCGCGGTACACACCTAGCCAGGCCCGCACTCCTGCTCACATCAATACTATTGCACTAAGCTACTTACGGGTACAATTTAAACTAGACGAAACTACACACATTTAATAGATGTTCCCGATGTTGAATGATATAACAAAAACATGCGTTGAGACGATTTGTATTTAAAAAGTTGTCAGCCGTTCTCTTCATTTAGAATTGTGTCGTATGGGTTTTATTATATCGTGCGTCAGTGGATACCATCAGCTCTGAAGAGTTTCGTCGAGCGATGAACTGTATCTGTATTAAGTTTGAGTCATAAATAAGCTATCGAATGAAGTCGGGCCTGGCTGGGTGCGCGTGCGGCGCTTGCCGGCTTGTGTGACGTGTGTGGTGCGCAGGTCTCCGTCGCCCGAGCCCATCTACTCCACGGACGGCAAGCGCCTCAACACGCGCGAGTACCGCACGCGCCGCAAGCTGGAGGAGGAGCGACACCGGCTGGTCACACGCATGCAGCAGATCAATCCTGAGTTCAAGCCGCCGCCTGACTACAAGTACGTGCACACACACACACATTACATATAATGCGTTCCAACTCAGAAGGTCAGTTGATGACGCCAAATTGTGACGTCATGGTCCCCTTTTAAACACTTATAAAGGTAATATACAGATACACTATTAAAAATTAATTAGCGCAGAGCATTTTATTGCTAAACGCTTCGATCATTAATAACAACTAGATACACAATCCCGTACAAAAACGAACTAAAAACTGTCCTCAAGTAGATCGTAAAATAGAAAGAGAAAGAAAACAGAAAGAAACCTAACTGGCCAACATATCATACCAAAAGAAATTAAACCTTATTCAAATGAGTTATAAAGTCGGATTTAGAACGGTCATAAAAACCTATTAAATTTTACGACTGCGACTCGAATCAACACATGTTACCCGACTAAATCAAGTAGCCATGCGACACTACGAACTGTACGTTTAGTAAAAGTCTTTTCAATTTAGGTGCTTTATAAACCCGGCTGATAATTTTGTCAATTTTAAAATAAATGTTTTACGGCGATTTCTTAACGAAATATCAGTATTTATAGTACAGTGATAGTTATTATATACTGGTAATGTTAGTACTTACTGAAAAAATGAAATTACATCCTTTTTTTCGGTCCTGAAAGAGTGATTTTTGCATTTTTTAAACGAGCACGGAGGCATGTTTACGTTCCGAGCGTTAGAACAGTACTAAACCAAAAGGATGACCGATCTCCGATTTGGTCATTCTTTTGGTGAGGACGTTTTTTGTCGCTGATTGTGTATCTAGTTGTTATAAATGATCGAAGGCTAAACGTTATTTTCAAGAGACTTGATCATAGACACTGACCTTCTTAGTTGAACCGCACCGCACTATACACACCAGTTACGTCTGAAGTTTTTTTAGTATCATATTTGCGTTTTGCATTTGCTCATGACATGACACGATGCGATGCAATTGTAACGATTTGTGTCACCGATCAACTACAAGTGAAAATCTTCCTTACTACTACGACATTAGGACGCTGCCAATATAAAAATGCAGTTGTCATCAGGAGGAAAAAAGCAGGCTTGCTACCACGTAAGTCAGTCATTGGAATTGTATCATTATGTCGTAGTCGTAAGGATGATTATCGCGTCATGAGCAAGTCCCGCTTACTTGCGCAGAAGGATGTTTGACACTACTTTGTTGTGGCAGGCCTCCCATCATCCGCGTGCACGACAAGGTGATGATCCCGCAGGAGGAGCACCCCGACATCAACTTCGTGGGCCTGCTCATAGGACCGCGCGGGAACACGCTCAAAGGTAGCCCGACTACTACTACGTACCATTATTGTGTGCCACTTTTGAATGTGACGATAAAAAAACTCGTGTTTAAGAAAAGTAGCGCCCCATGCTAGTTTTACATTGAGTTGAGTACATTACAACATTAATTCGCTCAGAACCGCCGAAGGGTCACAATAATATATGTAAATACTGTTGAAAGTTAAAATTGTTGTAAATTATCTTGAATTAAGATAAATTTATTAAGGTCTCTGATTGAGATAAGTCATTTGTACAATAACGATATAGCTAATGCATTGTTGTTCCATTACAAATAAACATAATTATGTAGATGTACAAGAAATAATATCAAAATAATATTTTACGTGTTACCCTTAGCGATGGAGAAGGAGACGGGCGCTAAGATAATAATCCGCGGCAAGGGCTCGGTGAAGGAAGGAAAAGTGGGACGTAAGGACGGCCAGCCGCTGCCCGGCGAGGACGAGCCGCTGCACGCGTACATCACCGCCACCAACGCAGACTGCGTCAAGAAGGCCGTCGAGAAGGTATGTCATACTAACAGGTGAAGGAAGGTAAGGACGGCCAGCCGCTGCCCGGCGAGGACGAGCCGCTGCACGCGTACATCACCGCCACCAACGCAGACTGCGTCAAGAAGGCCGTCGAGAAGGTATGTCATACTAACAGGTGAAGGAAGGTAAGGACGGCCAGCCGCTGCCCGGCGAGGACGAGCCGCTGCACGCGTACATCACCGCCACCAACGCAGACTGCGTCAAGAAGGCCGTCGAGAAGGTATGTCATACTAACAGGTGAAGGAAGGTAAGGACGGCCAGCCGCTGCCCGGCGAGGACGAGCCGCTGCACGCGTACATCACCGCCACCAACGCAGACTGCGTCAAGAAGGCCGTCGAGAAGGTATGTCATACTAACAGGTGAAGGAAGGTAAGGACGGCCAGCCGCTGCCCGGCGAGGACGAGCTGAGGAATAGCAACCACACGCAGGTACACGACGGATGACCGGCGAGTGTGGCTGGTTCGTGCACGATGACGCCAGTCAAAGGCGGCAGCGACATCTCTAGTAGTATTCATTTCATCAATCTAGTTGTTGCCCGTTCGTCATAATATGCTAACTAACATGTCCGTTGTGTCCAGATCAAGGAGGTGATCCGCCAGGGTGTGGAGGTGCCGGAGGGACAGAACGACCTGCGTCGCATGCAGCTGCGGGAGCTGGCGCAGCTCAACGGCACACTGCGGGAGAACGACGCCGTGCGCTGTGCCAACTGCTCCGCGACCGACCACAAGACCTGGCTCGTACGTACACCACACAACACACACCACTGTGTCGACGCGAGGTAATGATGAACTAACGTGTGCCGTGTGTCGCAGTGCCCGGACAAGCCCAACGTGACCAACAGCATCGTGTGCTCGTCGTGCGGCGGTGCTGGACACATCGCGAGAGACTGCCGCGCCAAGAGACCTGGACAGGGCACGCTGCACAACACGCCCAACAAGGTACCACACACCGACCACATGTAGACCACATCTAGCGAGCGGATTACAACAGCCATTCAATATTGAATCATCTCTGTTTGTGTGTCGGCAGGCTAAGATCGACGAGGAGTACATGTCACTGATGGCGGAGCTGGGCGAGGCGGCGCCGGGCGCGGGCGGCGGGGGAGGGGGGGGCGGGGGTGCGCGCCGCTTCCCCCCCGCACTGTTCGCCCCGCACGCTCCGCCGCGCGCCATCATGCCGCACATGCCAGCACGTACGTACACACACTGTGGAACCCGATTGCCACACCAAAATTCAAACTGTAATAAATGTTTTGAATTGCTTATTAAGCATGCATAACAAATGTGCTGCATTCTGTTACCACTCAACCGCACCGTGCTGCCTGCAGGCTCGCTGCCGGTGTCTCTACCGCCGCCGCCGGGCGCCTTCCCTCCGCCACCCCCGCCCCCGTCCGGTGCCGCCCCCGCTCCGTGGCTATCGCCGGACGCGCAGCCCCCGGTGCCGGGCGCGGCGCCGCTGCCGCCGTCCTACCCGCCGCCGCCGCCGCCTGCGCCCGCGCACCAGCACCAGGTACACTCCCCCGCCCCCGCAGCCCCCGCTGCCGCCGTCCTACCCGCCGCCGCCGCCGCCTGCGCCCGCGCACCAGCACCAGGTACACTCCCCCGCCCCCGCAGCCCCCGCTGCCGCCGTCCTACCCGCCGCCGCCGCCGCCTGCGCCCGCGCACCAGCACCAGGTACACTCCCCCGCCCCCGCAGCCCCCGCTGCCGCCGTCCTACCCGCCGCCGCCGCCGCCTGCGCCCGCGCACCAGCACCAGGTACACTCCCCCGCCCCCGCAGCCCCCGCTGCCGCCGTCCTACCCGCCGCCGCCGCCGCCTGCGCCCGCGCACCAGCACCAGGTACACTCCCCCGCCCCCGCAGCCCCCGCTGCCGCCGTCCTACCCGCCGCCGCCGCCGCCTGCGCCCGCGCACCAGCACCAGGTACACTCCCCCGCCCCCGCAGCCCCCGCTGCCGCCGTCCTACCCGCCGCCGCCGCCGCCTGCGCCCGCGCACCAGCACCAGGTACACTCCCCCGCCCCCGCAGCCCCCGCTGCCGCCGTCCTACCCGCCGCCGCCGCCGCCTGCGCCCGCGCACCAGCACCAGGTACACTCCCCCGCCCCCGCAGCCCCCGCTGCCGCCGTCCTACCCGCCGCCGCCGCCGCCTGCGCCCGCGCACCAGCACCAGGTACACTCCCCCGCCCCGGCCCCCGCTCCGTGGCTGTCGCCGGACGAACTTAAATAATGCAGATAGTAAAAGTAATCTGTCTGGCTGAGGCTACATTATGCCGCGACGCAACCTGCGACACATGAGCGATTAAAACATATAACGCTGTTTTTATCTTTTTATACTCGTAGTAAAACCGTATGAATTACTCTTGCGAATTCGTTGTGGCGGAGCACGTCATCGCCAAACATTCGCCGGATTTTCGATTATTAGGTAGTCAATACAAATACAAAATTATTTATTTACTCAGAATGTTACAATAGGGTGTGGGACACTGGATCCCGCACTAGGATACCCTGTGTTGCAGGATCCAGTCTCTTTCGTCAGGTATGGTTACAGTTACAGGTAAATAAATAAATAAATTAGTCAGGGAGTAACTAACGTGTGTATTTGTGTGAGAGTGTGTGTGTGAATATGTGTGAGTGTATGTGCGTGTAAGTGTATGTGTGTGTGTGTGTGTCATACCCTCGTTTCACTCTTCTAGGAGCGTACAAATCACTGCCTAGTGTAACATTACTCAGGCTCGATACTGTGAACTAATTTCGTTATAATTTGCAGGGTGACAACAAAATGGGTCCTCCTCCCAACGTGGGCCCCAGTGGGCCACACATGCCGCCGCCGCCTCCCGGTCAGTACTCGTTGTATCAATCTGTCTCCTGCTACATTTAATACTTCTTTGTGTTGTTCCATTGTAATTATGTATTTTATGTATTTACAGGCATGATGGGCATGGGCTGGCGCGGCGGGTTCAACCCCCCGCCCTGGGGCGCTCCCCCGCCTCCCGCCTTCCTGGCGCCGCCCCCGCCCCCGCCGCCTGTGTCCGGTGACTAGCTGGCCGTGTCCGGCGACTAGCCCTTCATGTCCGGTGACTAGCTGGCCGTGTCCGGCGACTAGCCCTTCATGTCCGGTGACTTCCTGCCCGTGTCCGACGACCGGCTGTCATTCCGCGCTCTACGCTGTAGATGCTGACTATGCAATATTATTTTAATCAAGAAGATTGAATTGATATATACCATAATTTAACACACCAAGTTTGTTTTATTTATTACAACTTTTGTGCCTCAATCTTAAACCATTAGGCGTTAGTATTCGGCGGTAAATTACTGCAACATTGTGCCGTGGTACTCAAAGATAGCGTGAGAAGTGGTTTTTCAGGTTCCGTAGCCAAATGGCAAAACGGAACCCTTATAGATTCGTCATGTCTGTCTGTCTGTCCGTCCGTATGTCACAGCCACTTTTCTTCGAAAATATGGAAGCTATCCTGTTGAAACTTGGTAAGTAGATGTATTATGTGAACCGCATTAGGATTTTCACACAAAAATAAAAACAAAACTTTTGGGGGTACCCCCCATACTTAGAATTAAAACTCAATTTTTTTTTCACCAAACCGATACGTGTGGGGTATCCAACGACCATTTATATCTAGACGCCTCATGCACGATCTGACTAACGAAAATTATTCTGTCAAGTCGCTGAGGTACGACGTAAGCGAGGGGGACGGGGTACTGCGTTCTGATTGGCTAACGGGGACGGGGTATTGCGTTCTGATTGGCTAACTCAAGGTCAGTGCGACGAGGGGACTCACAGGAGTGGTCGAGTCACGACGGTTATAAGACTTTTTTGCCTAATGTGTTGACAGACATCGGTCGCCTGTGATTAGGAGTCTAGATATAAATGGTCGTTGGGGGTATCTATGGATAGGTCTTTAAAAATGACATTGAGGTTACTGATATTTTATTTTTCTAAACTGAACAGTTTGCACGAGAGACACTTCCAAAGTGGTAAAATGTGTCCCCCCCTCCTGTAACTTCTAAAATAAGAGAACGATAAAACAAAAAAAAAATCTAATGTAGACCTCAACAAAAACTTCCAACGAAAATTGGTTTGGATGAGATATAGTTAGCAGTTTTTGAGATATAGTACATTTTCAAAAACCGCAAATATAACTTTGCCATTCATACAAATACTATGTAACAAAGTTATTTTTATTGTTTGTGTATATTACTTACTAATCTCAATATAATTATTCCTAATCAATGCTTGCTACTACGGAACCCTTCATGGGCGAGTCCAACTCGCACTTGGCCGGTTTTTTTTATTTCGCAATAGGTCTTGTTTGAAGTACCAGTACTTTGGGGGACTGTCTTATGTAAAAAAATGATGTTCAAAAAGTGCTGATAATCAGCCTAAATGACAAATAAATGACTTTTGATTTTTGATTTTGACTCTTTCCGGGAATAAAGGTGCTTTCGTCTTGGGCTAGCTTGAATCCCACACTACATGAGAACTTACCTTACCTCACTTTACTTGAGTTTTGATAGTCATGAGTCATGACTCATGACAAATCCTTAAATTCAAATCTTTATTGCTGAACACAGCATTACAAGTAAAAAGGTGATGAGTGAATGCGTGGTCAATAGGCTAGTTGCCCAAAAAAATGTAATTAGTCCGTCTTTTAGATTATTCAAAAATAAGGGACACGTATTTTTTTATTTGTAAATTAGACTAAAAATGACAAAGATATAGCCCATGAAAGTTACGTGTGACGTCACGCCGCGTGCCATTTTTTCGCGCGGGGTGACGTCACACGTAACTTTAATGGGCTATACCTTTGTTAATTTTTGTTTAATCGAAAAAAGAAAAAATACGTGTTCAATATTTTTTTATAATCTAAAATACGGACTAAATAGAATGTAATTATTTTGACCCTGGAAACTACCCTATTTCCTGTGACTGACGCGGACGGTAGCTGTGGACTCGCAAACAATACGACGTAACTGACACGGGCTTAGTAAGGCGCAACGCAAACAGAAAGCGGCGCGGCGCAGGTAAGGTATAGAGTATTATTATACAAGGTGTTAACACTTATTGCACATCCTTTCGGTTATTTTTCAGTTTATCGAGTACTTATTCCGCAATTCCATTTGTACCATATAATTCCAATCAATTTCCATAAGTGGCAGATGGATTATTGGTAACATGTGTGTGAATATGGGATAGGTACTTGAATTGGACCGTAGAGTAAGTGAAGTTGTGTAAGTGAGACGGAAGCAGGATGGACAGGGTGCACTTGCTCGCTGTCTCGTTCGTTCGATCGCTGGCAAGACCGCTATGTACCTTTGAATGTGCTATGTAACCGATATGTTTGCTCTTTAAGCGCTTTAAAACATAAACAAGTTAATTTACATCAGATTTTCATTAAAACCATGGGTTAAAAACCCATATGGACAAAATATTTGAACAGTTTAAATCTATGTATTTTTGTTCATACTGTATCTAATGCAAGAGGCACGAACTGATAGTTTTGCAAGAGGCACGTAGCTTTGTATATACAGGATACGTGAAGATATTGAATTTAATATTGGCTTTTGCGAGTTAATTAAAGCAATACCCGAATATCTCTTACTTTTTTACAATATGATGTAACATTCCAGTGAAATTTTATAAACTGTGCGAAAACGATCAGGATATTCCAACGACCATTTATATCTAGACGCCTCATGCACGATCTGACTAACCAAAATTTTCTGCCAAGTCGCTGAACTAATACGAACTTAAGACTTTTTTGCCTAATGTGTTGACAGACATCGGTCGCCTGTGATTAGGAGTCTAGATATAAATGGTCGTTGGGATATTCATATAAAGATTCCATTATCTTATGGAACCTGGTGCTCTTCTGCTTCTCTCCACACTGGATGTATCCAATTCCTTCTTGGTCTTTGCTGTAAACTAATAATCTATAGCAAAGCCAATGCATCTTCATCTTTGTCTGAAGAGGAATACATGTTATCTCAACAATATCAACCTCTATAATGACTTATCTTGCCGTATCGCCACCGCGTCTGCGCAGATATCGCGCCGGCGCCGCATCTGTACCTTACCTTCGCCGCGCCGTCTTCTGTTTGCGTTGCCACTTAAGGCTTCCTGCCGTATTTCACGTCGATTACTTTCACAAAAAAATTCCGCATACGAGTTGACAGACTTTCCTTACTGAAGTGGGTGCAATCTTACTCTACTAAGAACGTACTTCTTTTTTTGTTGTTGATGATGATAGTTTCTGTTCTAGCATCTGGAGAATGACATCTGGTGTACCACAAGGTACCCATTTAGGCCCAGTATTGTCTAATGATTTACCAACACGTTTCCAATTATGTGACAGTCTTATGTTTAGGTACCCTCAATGATTTGACATTTTGAGAATGCTAAAATCCAGCTAACCGTACGCACGTTGACCTACGCGTAACATAGTGAAAAAAAAATTGGTGGTACATATAAGTAATTGAATTCCGGGACAGTAAACTGCAACTCGGACACGAGAGAAGACTTAATTCCGGGACCGACAAGAAATACAATAAGACTACTGTTGTGTCCGTCTTAGCGGGTCTAAGAGCTACACACAAGCGTTTTTCCAGCGTAGGTGTTCGATAAACGTATGCATACTCCTCAACAACGCGACGCCAGCAAATCAAATCGTTTATTTATTGAAGTGTCAAAAGGCATAAAATGAAACTAGTACTAAAAAAAAAGAACAGACTTCAAATCAAACACAAAAAAGTTTAAAATAACTTTTCTTTCGGAAGTCGGTGGCTTTGTTTTTTATTTAATTGACTATTGCCACCGACTTCCGAAAGAACAGTTATTTTAAACTTTTTTGTGTTTGATTTGAAGTCGGTTCTTTTTTTTAAGTTTTTATTTTACCCTTTTTAGTTCAGATCAACAAAAATCTTCGTAAAATCGGCGTCTTTAGAAATCTTTAATCCAAGTCAGCAACAAAAACGGATCTATGCGGTCAACGTCACGAGATATCCATGATTGTTACATACTAAAACCTTCCCTAGAATGTAAAAAATACTTTTGTGAAAACCGCATCAAAATCGGTTCAGCCAAACGCGAGATAATCGCGACCAAACATACAATCGACTTTGAAAATCTACAACCCAACCCACGTAGGCAAAAAACTCCCTATCTCAAAAACTACTCAACCGATTTTGATGAAACTTGCAGTGTGCCCTAAGTTGGACAATACCTAGTACAACAAAAAAAGAATTACTTAAATCGGACTTGTAGATATGCGAACACAAACATACATACATGCACTTTTGAAATTTGGCATATCTGTTCAGACGCTGATATAGACTAACATATGTATATGAAAACTGGGCAGTTCTGGAAATATTACATAATAGCGGCCATACACCATACTGCCTATCGTACAATCGGCATGACGATCGATTTGATCAAATTGGCAGTTCGTCCATATACACCATACACCATACTGCCTATCGTACAATCGGCATGACGATCGATTTGATCAAACTTCAATTCGGCAGCAGTGATGCCAACTTAGCAACTTTATAGCTAGATCTAGCTATTATTCGGTGACAGACAGCTACAATTTTATAAAACTTGTGGCTTAACTTTTTAGCTACTTTTTTACCGACTTGTTTTATCCCACTAGTGGGAATCAGTTGGTAATACAAGTGATAGTGAGTTCAATCGATTTTCGACTTTATTGACATTTATGCAAACACCGGATTTTAATGAAGGAGCAGTGTTAGCTAACGAGAATGTGAGAAAAAACAAACTAAATTTTGAATGTCAATAAGGTCGAAAATCGCTTGAACCTGTTTTTTAACTTGCTTAACGATAGCAAGTTAAAAAAAGGTTCAGGCGATTTTCGACCCTCCATTCCAGTCCACTCCACTCCACTCCACTCCACTCCATCGCAGTCTGTAAAAAGTGTCGTTACAATTTTTTCCGCCTAGCCCCCTTTCGCAACGCGCCATAAGGAACTTCGTTCCAAAAAAATATACGTTTCGAATTGAGAACCTCCTCCTTTTTTTACGTCGGTTAAAAAGTAGCTACCGAATATTAGCTAGATCTAGCTATAAAGTTGCTAAGTTGGTATCACTGCTGCCGATTTGAAGTTTGATCATTCCGATTTGATCAAATCGATTTGATCAAATTGGCATGATCAAATCGATTTGATCAAATCGGCATGATCAAGCCTATTGTTATGCCAATTTGATGGATTCCACGCCCACACACGGTCAAATCTAACTGATCAAATCGGCAGCGTCATGCCGATTGTACGATAGGCAGTATGGTGTATGGCCGCTATAATACGGGTCGAATTGATAACCTCCTTTTTTTTGAAGTCTGATGAAAAATAGCGCCGCGCATACGTTTTTTGAACGTTTGCACGGGACAAACGCTAGTGTGAAGGCGCTCTAAAACACCACTACATGCAATGCAATAGGTAAAATATAATAGGTACTCTATTATATTGCTGAAGTAATAGAGTAGAAAATTGATAAAGAATAATTGCAACATTACAAAAGAACAACATGGTAAAGTGGTGGTATGTTAAGGATAATAAAACTATTTTCTATTATGAAAACTTAATTTTTATATTCAGAAATTATCTAATTTTAAATTAAATACATCACTTGTCAGTCGCAATATAGATCGATATGAAAGAACACGAAATCAAAATATATTAAATGCACAGAATATCTACATTACTTAGATTAACGTTACAAGAGATTATTGCGTTCATTGAAGAAGTCGTACACGAAAACAAGATTTAATCTAATAAATACTCTAGACAGGAATACCGTCACTCATATTACGAAATTAATAAATAACTTAGATACCGAATAGCACAAGAGGCGCTGAGCACGACACGGCGGCGTGCGCGCCAGCGTCTCTGGCGAACCACATCACTGTCATACCTTAAATATATCATTATACTTCATGTATCAAATCTAAATATTTTCAAAAGATAAATTGCATCTATATTTAAACTTATTGTATAAGAAGGCCGTCTTCTGTATAGCCTACTGGTTCTATGAGTGAGGACATACACTACGCGGTGAGGGCAGGCGGCGAGCGGAGACCTCGCTACTCCGCGATTACGCGCATTTACTATATCGAGTATTTTCTTCAAATATGAACCGTCGAAATTACAATAGTTCACAAGTGTCGCCGCACAAGCACAGCAGGCACCGTGCGACTCGGTCGTCCTGCCCTCATATCACAAACATTTCAATTAGTAAATTACCTGCTGGCACAGAGATGATAGTGGCATCTTATCAGCAGGTTATTTACTTTAGAGCACTAGTGTTCATTCAAACAATAAAGTGGTTACTATGAGAGAAAGATGAAAATACTAACATTTACGAAATTAGTGTTAAATGAAACTATAACGTAAATGTCGTCGAGAATTCGAGATAGTTTGCGCGGGAGCCGCTCGCTCGCACGTCCATCACGAGCGACCGCTGCGCGGGCGCAGGCCGGGGCAGGCTGTGTGCGCGGGCGCAGGCCGGGGACAGCTACGCGGTGCAAGCGCGAGTCGTGGCCGCAGCCCCGTGCGAGCCCCCAGTATAACATTGTGTGGAAATCGAGCGAAACAATAGTAAGCGTGTGTCCGAGTGGGGCGAGGTGCGGGGGGCGGTGCGGGGGCGGGGGCTCATCGCGCCTCCTTGGCGGTGAGCTTCTCGATGAGCTCCTGCAGCGGCGCCAGCTCCCGCCGCTCGATCAGGTTGAACTCCTGCTCACGGACAACAAAGAATAATTAATAACTTATTTACACTTCATTTTCATAGAACGAGTGTCTAAAAACAAGACTACGTGCGATCAAATTCGACGTTCGTGACTCTCAGCCATTTATTTCACATTGCCCCACGAAGCCGCCCAAAGTGCGGCAAAGTGAAATGTCTTGAAGTTCATAGTTGAATCTGCCCTTTCCATATGCACTCTAACTGAATTAGCGAATGTAATTTCGGACTCTCGTCTATATTTTACGAGACTAATCAGTGTGTAAAATAATGACCATGTGCATCTGGGCTGAGGGCCCATTTTTTTTATCAGCAGATCAACTTTCGTTCAGTGATAGCAGAACGTGTAAGGATGAGGTTTTGACGGCTGTGAGATTACGTCATATTCCATTCAATAACTTGGGATTTACGAGTATGATGCGCACACTCAATTCACCAAATTATTGTGGTATAATAGAAGATGTGCACCATGTTATTATGGCGGAGTGTAGCCGTGTGGAGGTACAAAGGCTTCAAACCTTTGCCATTTCTTTCAATGTCGGCTTCTTTAATAGTGTTCTGGCCTCACCATTATTGGATGAAGCCAAAACAATTTATCGTATATATCGTATATTTATATATGTATAAGGTGGTGGATAGATTAGTTTAAAATTAACTGTAAACAATAATAGTCGGGGTGACATGTTCTATATGTATATATGTATAGAAAAAAACCGTGTAAATAAATAAAGATATAAAAACACCAAAGGGGGCTTGGTGTGGCAAGTGTAATAATTCCTCTCCATCTCTGGTTATATGTATGTTACTGTTCTCACAGATGTGAGTCGATGTGATGACAGTAGTGCGTACCTGCACGAAGAAGATGAAGTGTTTGAAGGAGGTGTTGAGGTGCGCCTCCTCCCCCAGCTGCACCACCTCGGGGAAGTGCTGGTGGTAGATGTGTGCGTACACGCGGAACAGACGCTTCAGGATCGTCTTCGCCATCGCCAGGAAGTTCTTGGGGAACGGCACGCCTGCAACATGCGCGACACTTCACTTGTGGCGAGTGTAGCAGCAGACACTCTACGATGGATTTATGCATTGGCGGTGACAACGCCTACACTAGTATGGGTCCACTCTTATTATAAATGGTGTATAACATTAAAACTAGATCGGTGGTGATTCCTAGGAAAATAAGGGATGATTTGCCAGTAAGTAAAACAATTGGCCAGGAACAATGATACTGGTCTCATATTCTTCAATTAAATAGAAATAAATAATACAGGGTTCCTAATATTTTATTATTTTTCCGGATAACCCCAAACAGGATGACGGCCAGCACGATACATTTAGCAGCGCGTCTGAAAAACCATGAAGGGTTATACAGACTGAAATTATGAGTGAGTGCACTCAAATTTTCTCACTCTCTCATTCTATAGGAGATTCAGAAGTTATCCCACCGGGGTATCAAATTCTTCGTTGTGATCGAGCGGATGGTCGAAAGCAGGGAGGCGCGTTATTAGTGGCCACACACCGGTTCGAGCTACGGCAAGTGCATGTCGCGGACGTATCGATAGATACGTGCGTGTTTGAAATGGTTAGTGCGACAGTTCATTGTAATAACAGATTTTTGTTTTTGTGCTCGGTTATATACATTCCACCTAGTAGTTCAGAGTGTGACTACATGCTTTTGTTTAGTTTATTAGAAAAACTGTGCCTCAGGTACAAAGAAATTATTGTGATAGGTGATTTTAATTTACATTCGTGTCCTTTGAATGTCAAAAATTACTATGAATATTTCTTGACCTTTTGCGAATTCACTCAAAATAATAACGTACCTAACTCTTTAAATAGGCAGCTAGATTTAGTATTGAGTTCAGGCTTTCGCGAAGAGGTGTCGGTAGTGGCTGCGGACGAGCCGCTTGTGCCCGTTGACGCGCATCACCCGCCGCTCGCCGTAAGCGTGCCGCTCGCGGCCGCAGCTGTTCCCGACCCCGACCCCGCCGCCGCTGCCTCCGCTACCTCCCCCGTCGTCGATTCGCGCGCTCCCGGTGCTCATGCACGCAACATTAGGCCACAGTGGAATTTTTATAAGGCAAATTATGAACTACTTTATTCAAATTTAGCTTCAATAGACTGGAATAGTATGTATAAGACTAGTGACTTAGAAGCAGTGTTGGATTTATTCTATAGTAATATTAATGATATTTTAGATGAATGTGTTCCTAGAAAAAAACCCTGTGCAAAGTCACGATTTATTTATCCGCAATGGTATACAACCGAAATAATAAAAAACTTACGAACTAAAGCCAAACTCCATAAGATATTTAAATCAACTAAACAAAGTAGTGATTATGAAGAATATTCCAGGTACAGAGCCATTATCAAAAAATCTATAAAAACTGCTCACAAACTTCATCAAAATAAAATCCAGTTTCAATTTTCCAAAGATCCGAAGTCGTTCTGGCAATACATACGATCAAAGAAGAATGCAGTAAGCCGGCAAATTATTAAAAAAGATGGGGTGCATTTGTCCGATGACGAGTGTGCTACACAATTCGCGAAATTTTTTGAATCAGTATATAGCAGTCATCCGCCGCGATTAGACCCGCAAGCAGCGGCGGAGGCAGGAGCGGGGAACAGCGCGCGAGTGCAACTGAACTGTTGAGTCTTAAGGACGTTACAACGGCACTTAAGCGCCTTAAGCCGAAGCGTTCAGCAGGTCCGGATGGTTTACCAGCATTTTTATTTAGAGACTGTGGTAGGGTACTGGCTGAACCTTTACTTTACATCTTTAACTGTATTCTTGATTCAGCAACTTTCCCAACTCAATGGAAGATCACGCGAGTAATTCCGGTACCTAAGGGTAAAGCAGGATCGGAAATTGGTGGATATAGACCGGTGGCCGTGCTGTCGACGCCGGCAAAGGTATTCGAGTCTGCTATCCAGCGTAGTATGCAGGAGCAAATACGCGGACAGCTATCAGACGCGCAACATGGATTCCGGCCGGCGCGCAGTACTGCCACCAATCTACTCAATTTTATGGCACAAGTGGTGCCGGCGGTAGATGCTGGCGTGCAAGTCGACGCTGCCTATTTTGATTTCCGAAAAGCTTTCGACACAGTCGACAATGACATTCTATTAAAGAAGCTAGCAGATTTTGGCTGTACGCCGCACCTATTGCAGTTGTTTGCTAGCTATATGAAAGATAGACAGCAGTACGTGGACTACAATGGGTGCGAATCTGAGCGATATTACACCTGGTCGGGTGTGAGTCAAGGAAGCAACTTGGGGCCTCTCGAGTTTATTATAATGGTGAATGACTTGCCGGAAGTCGTCAGACATGGTACTTGTTTACTATTTGCAGATGACCTCAAGTTGCTCCTCGAAGTTAAGAGTGAATCTGATTGCGAACGCCTACAAGAGGATATAGATAGTATAGTGGAATGGAGTCACAAGAACAAGCTCCATTTCAACGTATCAAAGTGCTCAGTGATGAGTTTCACGCGCGCGCGTACCCCTCTACTTCACGAGTATGTGGTGGACGCAGCGCCTATGCAAAGAGTCTCACAGGTACGTGATTTAGGCGTTTCTATGACTCCTGATTTGCTGTTTCGTGATCATATAATTAATATATGCAAAAAGGCGTTTAGAAATTTAGGGTTTGTCCTGAGGCAGACGCAACATTTCACCAACATTGCGACAGTCAGGGTCCTGTATGACGCACTAGTCAGGAGTCATCTCGAACATAGTGCGATCATATGGAGTCCGCATGAGGCTAAGTACTCAGTAATGATAGAACGTGTACAGAACAAGTTTACTCGCTGCTTGTACAAAAAACTTTATGGGGTATATCCGTATTACCCGTTAATGTACCCAACTCTATTTGTGCTGGGTATGGTCGGGTACAACCAAGTGAAGGTAAGACGAGAATTCACACTTGTAGCGTACTTAGTCAAATTATTGCGTGGTATTGAGCATAACCCAGGAGTACTGCAGCGGTTAAATTTGTGTGTACCGGACCGTTATGTGTGGAGGCGGCGGAGGCCGCCACTGCTGGCCGTGCCAACAGCTAGGACAAACTTATTAGCTATGACACCTCTCGCCCGTGCAATCCGTGTCATTAACGAACTACACACCAAAATTGATATATATACTTGCAATATAAGTGAATTCGCAAAGACTTTGTTGTGTATTTTATGTTATAAGTTAGTTTAATGTGAACCTTTGTTTATTTTTATATTTTATTATATTGTTGTTTTTTATGGTTTTTTAACTTGTAATTTGTGTTTTGTGTGTCGTATAATTTTTAAACTCATTGTATAGTTCCTATTTTTATGTTTTTATGTTATTTATGCTCTTTTGAAAAGTAATTAATTTAAGAATTAGTAGATAGCCACACTATCGCATTAGGAACTTAAGAACCTGTAATGATAGTTGTAAGGAAGTTTTTAAATAAATAAATAAATAAATAAAAATTTCGCTAGTTACAGTGGGACAGTGTTGCTCACCGCGTGGTGAAGCGCGTTTACCTATTTTGGAGGGGAAGAGCGTCTCGTCGTCGAGCTGGTCCTGCGCCCACGTCATGAGGTAGTCGATGTACTTGGGCGCGGAGCACTTGATGGGCTTCTTGACGGTGTGGCCGTCGGCCCAGTGGTACTCGTACTTGGGCCCCGCAGACATCACCGCGCACGACTCCTCCGTGCAGAACTCCGTGATGGTGCCGTACAGCATGTTGATCTGGTTGAAGAAGTCCACCGCTGCCGACCAAGCGACGTGTTACACAACGGACACAAACATACTCATCATTTATAGAAGCGTTATGAGAGGTTTCTTTAATACATATATAATTAAAAGATGTTCATCTGTAGTCTTTAACACATCATTTACTTCATCAAGAACACTGCATTTATATGGAGTGTACCTATGATGTGATTGCTAAATATGGCTGTTTCGATGCAAGTAACGGAACCGCGGGCCAAGAGTGTTGTTGGGCAAGTGGTAACGGCCGCGACCTACGAATTATAAGTTGTGGGCCTAGTCAAGCGCATTTCTTAATTTCTTTCATCGCCGCTGCTCTCAAAAGGGTGGAGGAAAACAACGTATAGAAATCGGCATGTCCCAAAACAACGTATAGAAATCGGCATGTCCCAAAACCAAAAAATTAAAGCCATGGGTAAACTATCTATCAACCTCCTAGGCAGTAGTAGCGTCGTTTATAACCTATATTTCACAGAGAAGACCTGTCCCTTTCATCCTTAGAAGTTACGATGGACGTTGGCGCAGCAGCTGAGCGATTGGCTGTGTGTCGCGGGTTTGATTCCTACACAGAAAAATAAAACAAAGTGTTTCGGGTCTGTTTGTGTATTATGAACTTAAATGTTTGTTAACACACCCACGATACATGATTAAATGCTATAGTGGAACATGAATAAAAAAAATAAGTATCCCATTAGGTAGGTACCAAAAAAATAATCATGATTTCTCTTCACAGGAAAATCGACTTCAATTACAATTTTAAAATACTTTTTCCTTGTATAGCTCACTGTTTGCTATAATAGGAAACAAAAAGAGGATGTGCCTAGCCTGTTATCTGTGCGTCACGCGGCCGCGCCGCCGCCGCCGTCCTCCGGCCCTATGTAGGTGCCTACAGAGACAATGGCGACGAGCTACAATACTCGTGTCGGTTCTGTTACTGGCATGTCACTGACTCTTGTATGTATAGATATGATTTCAGGCAACCACTCTTTAAATTAATTTATTAATTTTTTTTTTTGTTAGAGATAAAATTGTGTATGAGTCTGTTATGCTACATCATAATTAATTAATAAGAATTCTGTTCTTGTTAGTAAAACAAAGCATACAAAAAAACATGCATATCTCAACAAGTTGGTTTTCAGAGTTTGTTTTTAGAACTTTTTGTATGATTATACCGTGTCTGATTTTTGTTGTTATTTCAAGTGTGTTCTAGGAGCATCCATATAATTGTTTTACTTTTTATGTCAGCCATCATTTATTTTTTTGATTAGTGATTTTTTTTGTATAAGTAGTACCTATTACATCTTTTTCTCTTTAGATGTAAGATTTTTTTTTATTATGTTGGTAACATTTAAAAGGCCTAGATTTAGAAGATTTTTGTGAGGAACCTGGGGGGGTATTACAACGTCTTAAAACCAGGCTTGTTCCGGCGAGTGAAAGTGACAGAGCTATACCAGTCGTCTAGCGCCATCTCGTTCACTCACAGGAATAAGCCTGGTTTTAAGACGTTGTAATACCCCCCCTGGACTGCCTAACTTCTGCCTTTCTTAATCTTGTTGCTGCTGAAGTCATGGACTGGTTGCATCTTCAGTATTATAGTTTTAATAGCCATGCATATGACCTGTATTAAACAATAGCTAGCATTCATTCTTTAGGTCATTGGTATGGGTATTTTGAAGAAAAATGGTTTGAAGTAGAAAGGGCAAACAACACTTTTTCATAGATCTACATAATATAAGATATTATGGCCAACTCAACTGGCAATCACAAAGAAATCACTTGAGTAAGCCATACAAGTCACTACACTTCATATACATTGAGTTTTGCCAATAGGTACATTTAATATATTATTTGGTAAAGAACTACGGCTGATACACAATATTTTTTAGCTAAAAGAAAAAGACTTGAGATTTTCAAGTTTATCACATAAAAAAGAAGGTTCATGTTTGATTGGAAAAAAGATAAGTTTGGAGTAGCTGTGCTGGTGTCTGTACAGGTTGTCTTTGGAAGTATGGAACAAAAGGAGCAAGGGTAAAGTCATTCCCAACCTGCCACTCAATTCAAAAGTTATGACCACTCTTGTGTCCAGCTAGGCAACAAATAAAAAGAAAGTAGAAACTAAACTTATATTTTCTTTCTTTAAGACCAGTGAGTTATAAAT
This sequence comes from Agrotis exclamationis, assembly GCA_950005045.1. Taxonomy (NCBI): domain Eukaryota; kingdom Metazoa; phylum Arthropoda; class Insecta; order Lepidoptera; family Noctuidae; genus Agrotis; species Agrotis exclamationis. The sequence continues at coordinate 24,157,342 of OX465426.1, forward strand.
CCAAAGAGTTTGCCTTGTGAAAGTTCCTTTATTATGGTTTTTGCAGTAACTGTTTTTTTTTATTGAACTCATGTTTACCAGCTGCAAATTACTTTTAAAAATAAAGATAAATATTATGAGGCTATAGGTAAGCCTTTATTCACACAACTGTATTAGTAAAGTACACAATGACTATTATGGAAGAGCTGCTTGTGCCTGAGCCTGGTACTGTTCTTTTAGATTCCATTATTTGATAATAAAGTCAGTGGTATAAGTTCACATGCATAGTTCATGTTAGAACAGCTAGTTATGAAAACTGGTGCTCACTGTTGACGGCGACCCACTCGTTGAGGTCCTCCCCCTCAGGCAGCATGACGGCGAGGCGCAGGTTGCCGGAGCCGAGCGTGGCCGCGGCATGCCGCATCAGGTCGTACTGGTGCGTGCCTTCAGGGATGTTTTTCTTTGGCTTGAATGTCTTGTTTGACCGACTCCCACTGTAACCCGACGTAGCATGTTACACGATAGACATGTTGAACGAAAATCAACCACACGGCCGTAAATATACAAAAAATCCAGCCAAGAAGTGATACATGTCTAAACTGGCAGCCTGGCAGCACAAAACATACGAGTGGTTGACATCCACTAGTCTGGGTTACTGCCTGCTGCCAGGTTTTGAGGCCAGGCTCTTTATTACTATTTCAATTATACACCACTAAACTTCTTAGCAGACGTAAACAAGACGTCAGCGCACTAGAACGGAAGACGTTTAGTTATTTTTAGACACATCACTGCTCCAACTAGACCTATCATAACTTACAATAAAAAGCTCATTTTGAAAGTGTTCTTTCCTTTTTCGATTAAACGAACTATTGTTTCCACAAGAATAGCAGCACCAAGTCATTAAAATAAGGTTATATCAATACAATAAAATCTTCTGATGCAGTTGTCAAGTTTTGCATTTTTTAATTTGACAGCTGCCTAAGTGTTGCCAGTAATTCAATAAAATTGACACATGTACAGACGCCAGCTCATCAATCTACCTCAATTTCTCGAAGTTCTTGATACATTTTCAACCTTATCACAATGAAGAAAGGTTTATGTTCGATTAGTAAAATTTGAGAGATTCGGGTAGGTTGACCCGCTGACGTCTGTGCTTATTGAAGAAGCTTTTTTTTACGTGTTACAATTATCAAATGAGTCCTCCCACCCAGGGCTGGAGGGACTGTCAGACTTGTACTGACTAAAATCCACGGTGTCCTTCAATAGCCCTTTACGTTCCCGGGTCACGGTATTCGTTAGTCCCGCGACCCCGGTACAAGCTTGGCAAAAGAGTCTGGAATCGGAACTAATTTGTAACCGATTTCCAAAAACAGGAGATTCTCAGTTCTGTCCTTAAGTTGGTATGTGTGTATGTTTGTTTACATTTTTTTTTTGTATTCGGCTGAGCCGATTTTAATGCGGTTTTCAGAAAAATGTTCGTAATGGAACGATACGTTCAAACTGAAACAATAAATCTTAATGAGTGTATGAGGAAAACTGTACAATTTGTCCGATTTTTCTCATACACACATCGTAGATTTATAGATGCCGTTTGAACTGTACTTACCGTCCAATCAAAACGATTTTTCGTAACGTGTTTAGCAGACATTCATTCAGAGGAAAGTTTTGTTATGCCGCAATAATGTCTTGACTTGAGTGTGCTACGGTACATCGATATACGGGTGTGCAGTTCATGCGGCTCATCTAAATCAAATACACCTCAGGAAACATGCCGAATATTCATGGATATTTTGCTGTAGTTTAACTATTCTGTTTCAGTGTTATGCGTAGTTAAAAATAAGGTTTAAAAGTAGATAATATTCCAAAAATCACCGTGGTGCCACCTTAACATTTATACATAAAGAATGGCTCATAATGGGGAAGGCAAGTGTCAAAGTGAAAAGTAACATTTGTGTCCCAAAAAATCAAAATCAAAATCAAATCAAAATCAAATCGTTTATTTCAACTAGGCCAATTACAGGCACTTTTGAATTGTCAAAAGACATAAAATAAAACTAGTACAAAATAGTTATGGTGCTACAGTCCCAGTCACAAGACATAAAAACTGTGAAAGTACCGTAGGTGCTCATTCCAAAGCGTAGATCTCTATGGAGAAGAATGAGCAAGAAACTCCATGGACACTCTTTTTCAATCGCCAAAATTATTACAGAACTTTAGTTACATCATTCATCATCAGCAGGGCGATTGTCTAACTGGTGGGAAACTGTGGCGTAAGTGGATAGTTACTGGACACCTCTATATTTTATCGACTGTTATGCGACTAAGTTGAGAAGTGCCTCTAGAGCGTTAGAATATTTGCATAAAGGCAACATTTAAATTTAATAGGTTTATTGAAATTTACCCTTTGACATGCCTTTGACAGCTATTTGATGCGTTCATTTCGCTGCATTCCGATTGTTCAACATCAAATTTATAATCAAACGGGTGGAAAGTGGCATCGTCTAAGACACTGCTCATGAGCAGTGTTTTAAGCTAGCCACCGGTCGAGCGGTCTGTGCCGTAGATATAAAAGATGGACTGAGCAATAGCTGAATAAAATTGGCCATACAGTAGTCATACCTATAAGTCTATGCACAATATGCAAATATTTTTTTCATCGCGGGCATTGTTTTGCGAAACATTTTGGAGAATGGCGCGTATAGTATTGCTGGGATTTGCTGAAGAAGAGAGGAAACGACTTCGTCTACGACTGGAGAGAAGACGCCTACGTGACCTAAGTGACCCGTTGCAGTTGCCAGAGAAGGAATTTATGGCAAATTTTCGATTGAACAAAGCTGCGTTTCAACAGGTTTGAGAAGAACTTCGCCCGTATTTACCACAACCAACGACCATTCACAACCTTTACGAAAAACAGCTGTTCGCAATGAAATAAAAGTAAATATTTATTTCTATAGCACGTTTATTTAGTTTTGTTCCCAACTTGTATGATCATGTAAGTCATCCTATTTTTATTGTTTGTTGCAGATTTTGGCTTCATTTTTTATGCAAATGGATCTTACCAACGTAATATCAGTACCCTCCTACTTGTTTAATATGTCCCAGCCAACATTTAGTAAGTGTTTACAACAGGTTACTGATGAACTCAATGTCCGGGAAGTACTGTTGACCACATAAAATTTCCCATGTCTCAGGTAGAGAGACAAGTCATCATGACACAGTAAGTTTATAAAATATTTATGTGCCTATAATAAGTATTATCTAAATGTCTATCTCTATTGAAAATATTCACCTATGCCGATGACACTGCACTTATTGTATAATAATACTAACCGGATTGCAATGGAAGTGGCTCTCTACTAATTATCCTACTAATAATATTATAAAAGTGAAAGTTTGTTTGGATGGATAAATGGATGTTTGTTAATTTTTCATGTGAAAACTATTGAATGCATTTGTATAGTTTGGCAAAAGTCACTGTCCATAGTCCCTAGTGTCAACTAGGTGTTTACATTGATGAAAAACTAACCTAGAGCACCCACATAGAGGCATTATCTACATGTACAAAGAAGCTCATATTCAAAACTTTGAAATTAGTCTCTCAGTCAGTCTCTCTTTGTCTATATGCATCAATGATCACCTATTGTAATTACTGACTCTGTTGATAACATTTCATTTTCACAGGTACTGTGGCTCCTGAGATACAAGAGTATATTTTTACTTAGGAGTTAGTTTGTTCTATTTAATTTTGTAAACCTTTTAACCTATGTGTTTTTTATTTGTTCAATAAACTAATTTAATAAATATCTATAAGGAATTCAATTTTAATTTTTAATATGTATGGTTAATTTCAGGTTTATGGAAAGATTGCACTTTCCAGGCATTATTGGGTGCATAGATGGTACTCATGTGGCTATAATTAGGCTTAATGATCATGAAGAAACATATTTTAATAGAAAAAATTATAATTCTCTGAATGTTTTATTGGTGAGTGATAACAAGTTTAACAATTGTGTTTAAATGTATATACCATCTTTATATATTGAGTAAAAAAAATTGTTTCAGATTTGTGATGCACATCTCAATATTCTACATGTAAATGCGTCATTTGGTGGCGCTGCTCATGATTCTTATGTTTCGAATTAATGTTCCTTCAAGACTTATTTGGAGAGACTGCAAAGGAATCGCCAGAGCTGTTGGCTATTAGGACGGTAACTATATCATTTACATTGGCATTTAAATAGATTATTTTGGCATAAATTACCAAAAGTGATTGATTAATCATATCAATGCAGTTAGAATGGTAGAACTAAAAAAGATAGTTCTATTGTGCAGACCGTTACGTTGAATGGGAAATATGAAATAAAGCAAATATTATATTTCAGGAGATTCTGGATATGCACAGCGCCCATGGATGATGACACCTATCTTGGGCACAGCTCCCGGTTCACCTGAAGAATATTACATGGAATTACATTGCAAAGTGAGAAACATTTATATAGCATTAAATACTATTGTTGGAGCTGCTGAAGATTGTACAACTAGGTATTTTATTAGTATAAGCTTAGGTTGTCCTGCTGAAGGACATTTTGCATTGTATAAATTCAATCTCATTATATAGCTGCATAGCCTAAGTATATTGTTTGAGTTCTATTATTATTATCATCTGCAGTGTTGTTTTTTCACAATCTTGTAAATTGTTCTTTATCAATTATCTAGGTGTTTTGCATTGTATAAATTCAATCTCATTATTTTAAAGCTGCATAGCCTAAGTATATTGTATAAGTACTGTTTCTTTATTATTATTTTTTACTTATAAATTACATTTTTTAATATTTTTACAAAAAATAAATAAATTCTCCATAGATCTACGCTTTGGAATGGACTACCAGTACTTTCACAGTTATTATGTCTTGTGTCTGGGACTGTAGCTTCATTATTTAAATTGAGAAACAAGCTTTGATTGGAATGAATGAAATGAAATTAAAGCCAATTTTTAAAATATATAATAAATACTTTTATTTACAAAAACCCTATATAACAAAATAATCTATTATAATAAAAAAAAATTAAGAACTATTGTTCAGTGGTTTAGGCGCCAGCTATACAAAACAAAATTGCTTATCAACCACGCTACATAGCGTAATAATACATAACCTATCAACAGAAGCATATTTCTATGATTATTTGAGGACAATTTGATCGAAAAATTTTCAGTAGTTCAGGCGCCAGCCAACTCAAAGAATATCAAAATAAAAATTTCGAAAAAAATGATGATTTGGCATCAGAATAATAATAATATTCCACAAGTTCTATCACACAACGCCATCTAGTCCAAAGCTAAGCAGAGCTTGTGTTATGGGTACTAGACAACTGATAAACATACTTATATATTTCTAAATACATAATAATTACACCCAGAGACAGAATAAATGATTGCACTCATCACACAAACATTTGTCCTGGGTGGGAATCGAACCCACGACCTCCGGCATAGCAGACAAGGTCACTAACCACTAGACCAACAGGCCTGCTGACATTTTATGCTAAGGAATTAAAATTTGGTTTATTTATAAGTCTAAATCACGTTTTTTTTACAACAATCACTATCAAAAGACTACAATATTACGAATAATTTATTATTATTTAAAATATATTATGTATTATAATTATGAACTCAAACAAACACCTAAGTTTTATAAAACAAAGGTAAGACAAAATTGGTAATATTAAGCTACTTGGATATTTGTTTCAATATGTAATTATAAAAATCATGATCTTGATTATGGTATAATTAGAAAATACATTGTGTGTGATTATGTCTAGTTTTAGTAATATTTTTCTTCTTTTCTGTGTAACTTGTTTATTACACACACAGTTGTTAGTTTTAAACCACTTATGTAATAATCTTTGTTATTTTGCATGCTATTGTTATTGCAGAATGTGTCCTGCCCTAAAATATGATATCACACCTTTTGTTTACCACATTTTATGCAAATAAAGATTATGAATTTAAATTATCTACAAAAGATACATCAAAATACAGATTATCAAATGTCTCGAATTGGGAATTGAAGATTTTGGGACTTTGAGAATTGGACATTCTGCCCCTGAACGATAATAGTTGAATGAACATTATTTTAGCTTGTGGCACCACATATTTTAGGGCAGGACACATTCTGCCTTAACAATGGTATGCAAATTAATAACAAAGATTATGACCTAAGTAGTATAAAACTAACACAAATGTGTAATAAACAAGCTACAGAGAAAAGAAGAAAAATATTATTAAAACTAGACATAATCACAATTTGGATTGAGGATCCACTTTTTGGATCTTGTTTTTAATTTATTTTGTTAATTTATTTTGTAGTAAGTTTAAAAAATTGTTGAAACAATCATCGATTTTGTATAGTTCTGGCCCTATAGATAAACAGGCAGACGATAATCGTTATCGCTCAGCAGTCACTTATACATTTTCAACTATATACACTAGCGCATAAAGTTGGAAATCTATTAAAGGCTGCTGAAAGATGACGAAAGAAACAAAAACAATCTGTAAACTCCAATAGATTTTCAACTCTACAAGCTGTATAAAGTTGAAAAAGACTGCTGAGCGATAACGATTGTCGTCTGTTGTTTGTCTATAGGGCCAGTAGTTATACGAACATAAAAGTGGCACCTCAATCTGTTTCAATTTTGTTTGGGAGGAGAATCAAAACTAGGAACACTGGAGTAAAGCTTTTCACAATTTGGCATAATTTTGTAGCATTACTTACTACTGAACTAAACTTACTACTGATTAAGAATACATATTAGGATACGAATAGTGGCTCCTCAATATCCTTACATCATGAATCAAAATAAAAGGCTTGTTATTTTTGGTTCATGGCCCTGACAATGTCTACTAAAGCTTCTGTAGCAGCTGCTTGTCGCCCCATTTGTTTCTGCTGCCACTGCGACAGCCAGCCCCTCCATTGCGGCTGCCTGTTGCTCCTCTGCAACAACACGACGTCTCTCAATTTCGTAAGCCCACTGAGGCGTATTTTCAGGAACTGTAATGAATATAAATAATTAATTTTACAATTGACTTCTGTTTTAGTAAAATGGCTGTTGTAAACTAACAAATAGAATATTATACCTACATTATCTACTCAACCTTCTGACTGGACGCGGCCCAGTGGATGGTAGAGCTTGTCTGGGTCCTAGAAATATTTATTTATGAATTATCATAATCTTCAACTTGGTTTTCATTTGTAACACGTTTTATTCTCAAAGACAAGTCATGTGATTGATCAGAATATATATAATAAACAGAGGTCGGAATTAGGTAGAGTTATTTTAGTACTTGCAACGAAATGTTTAAAATATACTATACTAGCGGCCCGTACGTGCTTCGCTACGTATACAAAAACTGATAAATGAAGAACCGCTTGACCAATTTTGTTTAAACTTCACATAAACCATCTACTAAATAGTTCGAACAAAGCCTAAACATTTGGTTTGGATAAGTGAGCCCGTTCTTGAGTCATAAAATTACAACATAAGGTGGCATTGATTTTTATGATTATTGATTGATTCTCTGAAATACTTGACTCATCTTAAGCGCGTAAATCAACGGAGGGAGTGGGCGTGGTTCTCAGGGACTGACTATCAAGCCATTCTTCTTCCATAGGGTCACTGGTAGAATCGTCTGATGCTGGTATAGAAACAGGACAGGAGGATACCGAGTCTGCAAGCCTAATTTCGTCAGCCAAAGGCTCTGGCGTGTCCTTATCAACAGATGGTATCTGTAAAGTATTTATTTTTTATTACAAACACACAATATCCAATGATTTGACTTACAAACAAACACATAAAAAAATACTTAAATGTGAAAATGATAGCAAAGTTTAATAGTAAGATGAATGAGAAAAGAAAAAGAACTAAGATATAAATAGGTCCCAAATTCTATAGATAATTTTGATTTTGCTTGGGCCTCTGCCAGTAGCAGCTGCAGACCTCCTGGAATCTGCAGCTTTGTTTTTGGTTTTGACTTTAAGCTCGCATTAGGTACTTCGCAAAACTAAAAACACAATGTTAATGTGATACAACCATTGTTAAGGTGCATTTATGGTAAGTAAGCTATGCTAAAACTTTTAGATTGTTTTTCTTTAACATAGTTATGTTTTTAACAATAAGCATGCGAGGGTCAGTGGGTCGTCCTAAGGGGAGTCTATTTTTATTTAGATGATTTGTGAACTTACCTTTAATTATAAATTCTTTTTTAACTTGGGCTTGAGTTCAACGGCTGAGTGACATGAACGGTTAATCTTCAATGCAAAACCACAAGCTGAATTAAGACGCCGCGGTGCAACTGTAAGAGGAAAAAAAGTGATATAATTGAGTGGTTATACATTTTATTTTACTGTATTAAATCCATAATTACTTATAGTTGATGTTCAAATTTTTAAGATAAAGTATGTTTTACCTGTCCTCTCCTCTACCAAGAATATAATACTGCTTCTGACTTTCTATTTTGATAAAAATAAAATATCATGTTATATGTCAGTAATTTTACCCCTTCTTATTTCTATTTAGATTAGAGAAATATCACAATATATTTAATTTCTTAACACCACAAACCTCGCTACAGGTGATAATTCTTCCACCAGACGAACCATTTTATGATTTAGAGAGCGATGCAATACTGGTACTTAACCTCCAATAGAAAAGTAGATATTATTTTGAAAGGTGTATTCGATTGTTTAGTTATGGTATAATCATAGAATTTCATTAATAAACTCAACTAACGGCCTGTCCCGGCTTCGCAAGGGTGGTTATTTGTTTATATAACTTTTCGTTAGTGATAATACAATTTTTGTTCTCACAGCAGTCACAGCAGCTACCCATTATTTCTTAATAGTTTGAATTATCGAAATGTGTGTTCCAACATTTTTACAGCCTTTTACACAATATTTAATCATGATAAATCGTTTTTTTTCACAGAAAACTTCTTTGTTGTGACCGTTGTGACAGACACTTTGACATTTAACTTCCCCATTCTTAGCGCGAATTTTACCTGTCAGTTGCATATAAACCACAAAAATATAAAATACTCTATAAAACCAACTATTCTAATGCTCATGAGGTACTCCTCAACTTAGTCGCGTAACAGTCGATAACACCAGACTACAATATCGATAAAATTAGAGGTGTCAAGATTAAGCAACCTATCGCTACAGTTGTACACCAGTTAGACAATACGGGGGCAGATGGTACATTATGTGAGAACGATGTGGCAAGTTAATAGTGTCCATAGTAAAATAAAAAGACAATTCAAAAATAAAGTTATTAATCATTAAAATAGACCGTGGCAGCTAAGAGATGACCAGTCCCAACTGACAGCGCCCGTTCACGAACATGACACATATATCAGCACCATTCAGCTCAACCATTTTGAAGGGAACTAAATGATCCGACATACACGCCACCATCAGCGAGACTTTTGAGTGAGCATGACATACTCTCAACCGCCAGAGTCATTCAAGTCAATGAAAGACGTAGGTTTCTAGTCATAGATAGTTCTGAAGTACATGGTACTCACACAATGCTGGCTATGACGCTATATAATACTAGATAAATATACTCTATACAATGCAAGAGATAGTTATACATTTTTCATCCGCTCCGACAATGTTTTTTAAAAAAAAAGAAGGAAACCTACGACTGTCGTACTAAAAAATAAAAATACACACAAAAAAAAAAAAAAAACAAACAATAAAATGTAAAATAGGACAACAATGCCCGTAGATCAAATAAAATAATAAAACAAATACAAACACATAAAATAAAACAAGATGACTTAATTAAGTCATAAAGAAAAAATAAACAATTATATGAATACATATAACTAGTCGGGAAGAGAAGAAAAAAAAAAAATAAAAAAAATAATAATAAATAAATCTGGGAAAGAGCATGAAAGCCGTCTTAACTTCAACAGAGTGACCAGCTGTTATTATCGTCTATGTAATCGTTTATGGAATAATATGCCTTAGAACAAAGCATGGATTTAATCTTAGATTTAAACACATTAAACGGCAAGTCTAGCAAGGACGATGGCAATTTATTATAGAATTTTATACCAAGGCCTACAAATGAGTTATGAACCTTATGAAGTCGATGATAAGGAACACGTAGGTGGTGCTTATTTCTCGTGTTAATAGTGTGAAAATCACTGTTTTTGGTATATAGATGTAAATTCTGCCTAATATATATAATGTTGGCGAAGATGAATTGAGATGCCACCGTCAGAATGCCAATCTCCTTAAACAAATCCCTCAGAGAAACTCTAGTACCCAGCTGGTAAATTGCCCGAACAGCTCGTTTTTGTAAGACAAATATATTTTGAATATCAGCCGCTTTGCCCCACAATAAAATGCCGTAGGACATAACGCTGTGAAAATAACTAAAATAAACTAGTCGAGCTGTATCAACGTCCGTGTACTGTCTTACTTTTCTGACAGCGTAGGCTGCCGAGCTTAATCTTCCCGCTAATCTTGTTATATGCGGACCCCATTGAATTCTAGAATCTACTTTAATTCCCAGAAACACAGCTGAGTCAACAGTTTCAAGTTCTTCATTACTTAGAACAATGTTAGGACCTAGATTTGTAACATTTGGCAAGGCGAACTTTATACATTTCGTTTTTTTGGCATTTAGGACTAGGTTGTTAGCAGTAAACCAATCCGTGACCAAAGATAGTGCGGTGTTAACATCGTCAAAATCTTGTCTATTTCTATCAACTTTGAATATAAGAGAGGTATCATCTGCAAACAGTACAACGTCACAAATGCCCTTTAAGAGATATGGCAAGTCATTGATGTAGACCAAAAACAAAAACGGACCCAGAATTGATCCTTGAGGCACACCTAGCTGAACAGGTTGATCAGAAGATTTCGAGCCATTAACATCTACGCATTGAAATCTATTACGTAAGTACGATTCTATAACATTAAGAGCTTCGTTTTGGACTCCGTAATGATGTAATTTTCGCAAAAGTGTGTCATGGTGTACGCAATCAAAGGCTTTGGATAGATCACAGAAAACACCAATTGCATTCTTAGAGCTCTCCCACGCCTCAAATATGTGCTTCAGCAGAGCAACACCTGCATCAGTTGTTGAACGACCTTTCGTAAAACCATATTGTTCACTATGAAGGAGGCTATTTACATTAAAATGACTAAGCAACTGCTTGAGTATTAATTTTTCAAATATTTTGCTAAAAGCAGGTAAGATAGAAATTGGTCTGAAATTACCAATATCATTTTTATTGCCTGATTTAAATAATGGTATGACTTTACTACTCTTCATAAGGTCAGGAAAACTACCTAGATCTACACATTTATTAAAAGTAATTGCAAGATAGGGGGCGACGATGTCAATTATATTACTTAAAAGTTTAATTGAAATGCCCCAATAATCGCCAGTATGTTTAGATTTAAGCGTGTTGAATACATTTATTACATCATATGGTGTTATGTGTTCAAAACTAAATAGGTTACCGCATTTAGGCGCACTACGTTGCAGAATGCTTTCAGCTTTAGACGGGGACGAACTTAAGGAGCGAGTCGTAGTTATAGGAATATTTGCAAAGAATTCATTAAATGCGTCTGCTACGCTAGTCGCATTTGTAATTAATTCACTGTCTATCATAATCTCTAATTGATTTTCATTATTAACCGATTTTCCTGTTTCACTGTTGATAATTTGCCAAGTAGCTTTAACTTTGTTAGTAGAATTTTTAATTGTTTCGCTTAAAAATTTTGACTTAGCAATAGTACAAACCTTTTTAAATAATTTTGAATAATTTCTTACATATTCCACAAAAGGTGTATCAAATCTGAATTTTTTCAAACCGTATAACTCGTACAATCTCGCTCTACTTTTATAAATGCCAGGTGTAGCCCATTGATTGAAACCAGCAGAGGATCCATTCTTGTTAATGATTTTGGATTTAAAAGTGGACTGGTATTCATCTTTAACAATATCGAAAAGGGAGTCATAGATTTCATTAGGATTATCTGATTCAGCTATGGCTGGTGTAAGTTTTTCAGCTATATTATTCTTGAACTTGTTGCAACGACTAACTGTATAGGGCCTACATTCAATCTTGTGAGGCTTTTTGCGTGATGGCATAGGGAAGCTAGCCATCAATCCACAGTGATCAGACGATAAGTCACTTAACACTATTTTACTTTCGGCATCACAATCAGTAAACATGTTGTCAAGACAAGTCGCCGAAGATGCAGTAATTCTTGTTGGTTCAAAAAACAAGTTAATTAAATTAAAAGATTTAAAAAGGTTGAGTAGTCTTACACTTAAAGGAGTTGCATCTAAAATATTAACATTAAAATCTCCACACAAAATTATACTTTTATTACTTGATTTTAACTTACTAAGTGAATCCTCCATTACAGATTCGAAGCGAGTAAAATCCCCAGAAGGGGGTCTATAAACACAGATTAATATATGTTTCTCGAGTTCCACACAAGACAACTCAATAATACGCTCAACAGAAAGATTAACTAGATCTAAACGTTCTTTACATTTCAACTTGTTTGAAACAAGAACCAAAGAACCACCACGAATAGCGCCCCTTCTGACAAACGCACTTTGGACAGTAAAATTGTTATCATTGAAAAACGGTAATTCATGCTCCTTCAACCAGTGTTCAGTAAGACATAAGACCTGAACCTGATAGTGTTCCATAAATAAACTTAATTCTAACTCCTTGCCAGACAAACCCTGCATATTTTGATGCACAACATTCAACATATTATGTGGCTTGCCTATTGTCGTACCTAACAGTTTAAATCACTAGGTGCATCAAAAGGAGTGCTATGAACACTATCAGTAATAACTATACTACTAAGCTTAGACATACTATTTATGTCAGTGTGAATATAAAAAACTAATAGCCTAGCTATTTCGCGTCTATACATATAAGGCAGATACACAGTACCTCGAGTTGACCAAAGTTTATCCATACAAACATTGGTATCAAAATACATAAGTTTGTCACTATAGAGACTAACTAAGAAATGAAGATGCTTATTGAGCATGTAAATATAATTGTTTTGACTAGAGGACAATTTCTCAAAGTAGGGAAAAGCACACAATACAATTTTTCGACAATTTAACTTTAATAACTCAGTTATGCTATCCGTTAAGTCCTTCTTTGTAATTTTTGAACTATTTCCAATAAATATAGTTATATCAGTATTATACCCGTATTTATTATTATAAACTGATGACATAATCTGCTTAAAAGTTGAACCAGGCATGCAATAATTGTTACAGGAATAACCCAGGTTATTAGTTAACAGTTTACCTAAACCTCTTCCTATACTATCTGAGAACATTACAGAGCAAGAACTATTATTATGTTTTAACTCAGGCTGGCTAAGGGTGCAGACCTGAGGTAAATCAACAGCCCGGGATGGGTCCTCCATTACCTCAGGCTGGACAGTACCATGGTTTGAATCTGTCTGACAAGTACATTGACACATCACTAACTCATTTGCAGCAAGAATATGTTCCTTAATTTGGTACTGAGATTTCATATACTTACTGGATAGGGAACTAAGTGAGTCCTGAAGCAATTGTATTTCAGACTGCAAATGCTGAGTGTCAATTTCATAAATTTTTATGCTATCTTCCAATTTTATTTGATAATTGTGCAACTTATTCACTAACTCAACACGCTCTTTCCTTTGTGGAATATATTTTGAAAAAAGTTTTTGTTGTTTCTTAAACTTATAGCATTTTTTAATGATTTTATTTAGTTTGGCATATTTTTTAATTTTCTTGTTGCTAATTTTATTATTTCTCAACAAAGAATCTTCAGTAAGATCAATAGTGATTAAGGAAGAGGGGTTACAATTGCTATTTACTAACTCATTATATAAGCTATTTGTTTGTACAACCTGAGAACTTTCTTTCTCTTCCTGTAACTTTAAGATAAAACTATTGGCATTAATTAACTCATTTTCTAAGTCCCTAACTTTACTTAAAGCCTCCTCATACAAATTGCTACAATTACTAAACCCATCCAAGACCACCCGCAGTTGATCCCGTTCATCAACAACGTCCAAGAATTGCTGATGTAGGTCTACTAGCTGACGTTTAAGGCTTGAGTTTTTTGAATTAACCTTATCGACTTCCACCTCACTCTCTTCTCTCTCCAGTAACAATTGTTGGACTTTAAGGTTTGCTTCCTTTAGCTCATGGAGAGCTGTTCTCAATTTCAGCTCCATATCCTGAGCAGCAGCCTTACGGGTCATCACAGGCATGGTTATTGAATTGGTTACTGAAATATAGAAATAAAGAAACGGTGAGGACTAATAGAGTAGATTAAAAAAGGGAAGTTAGCGATGAAAGGGGGAAAAAAAGGAATAAAGTGCACAGCTAAAGATTAAATTGAGGTAGGCTGCTAAGTTAGCTTCTAAATAGTTAATAAATTCTAATTGGAAATACAATTTTATTGATTTTAATGTTTTGTCTTTTCTTTTTTTTTTTTGTATTGTGGGTATATTGACAAGAACACAAAACTTAGTACATTATTAAAATAATCATCAAATTTTAAAGACAATACTGCTCACTGATCATTATTATAGGTTTATTTATGTATATTATGTTATAGTATTGTTGAAAATTTCCCTAATCTTCACAAAGATAAAAGAATGTCAACAAACAATTTGCAGCAAATTATGGGGGTGCAAAATCAACAAAATAATTATAGTCTTGAAAGTATTTGACGAATAACTAATATAAATATTATGAATGAGTGCTATTTAAAGAAAAATAAGTAAACAATACTCCCCGTTTTAGATCCGTAGTGCAAACGTCAGCTGATAGTTTTAGGTTACCGGTGAATGTTATGTCACCGAAAACTTTTTATACTTGTCCAATTATTGGGAAAACAATATTCCTGCGTATTTACACATTTACGATACGTTTACACATGAAATTAAATTAGATTAAAGCCTTATTACTAATTAATTTAATTTTAAAACACGGAACAAAAAATTTTGACATATCACTCTAGTAGTGTTGCCACCAAAAAAAAGAACTGTCAAATCAAAGGAATTTTCTGAAAAAAAGCGTTTTATTTTTGTAAAATGACTAGATGTTGTGTAAAAGGCTGTAATAATGATGGAACATAAAAATTTCCGACAATTCACACTATCAAGAAATAATGGGTAGCTGCTGAGACTGCTGTGAGAACAAAAATTGTATTAGCACTAAGGAAAAGCTGTACAATAAACAAAAATCTACCCTTGCGAAGCCGGGACAGGCCGTTAGTCGAATTTATTAATGAAATTCTATGATATGACCATTAATAAACAATCGAATACACCTTTGAAAATAATTTTCTATTTTTCTATCGGAGGTTAAGTATTGCATCGCTCTTGTCTCTCATCATCATGAAATGGTTCTTCTGGTGGAAGAATTATCACCGGGACCGAGATTTGTGATAGTTGTGGTGTTAGAAATTTATAATTCTTATCATATTGCTCCAATCTATAAAAAAGATGTAAAATTAGATGAAAAAGACAAACACAAAACTTGATGACATTTTTCTCAATAAAGAATGTCAGAAGCAGTACTATATTCTTTGTAGAGGCAGGCCTGTCTCACTCCGTGGTGTAGGCATAAAACTGCAAGTAGTTGCGGGGCCATTATGTCGTGGCCCATTCACTACGGCTGCCACGCGCCACCCGTTACGCACGCGCTCCGTCTCCTTAATATTTTTGTTACGTTACGTGTAGTTACGCACAATTTTCTTGCTTTAGGTGCTTTTGGTAATTTAATAACACAATATTATTATGAAGAAAAAAAATATATAGTACATATTTAGTAATGATCAACAAAATTATCTCCCTGCTTGTGAAGTATGGGCTTAACTGATCATGATACCTAATCATGAGGTTACAAGTTTGGAAATGAGGCGAGATACTAATTGGGGGGGGGGGGGGGGGTTGAGCCTACTGGACGACCAAGATAAAAAGACGACACTCTCACTCACCTTAAGCTGAGTACTAAGAATTAAGATCGGTAGAAAGTAGAAAGATGTTTGCGTTGTTGTTTAAAAGTTCTAACTCAGAAAATGGCCACAGTACGCATTCAAGGTCAGCGGTCGTAATTCGCTGTGCCACTTTTTTACCTACCTACAAAGACACGCAACGCGGGGCCTGTGACAGTATGCGATAGTAATTGGTCGGTTACTAGGTTGAGTGCAAAATAATAAGGACTGGCTATTTTGCCATAGACGATAAAAATCTTTTAAATATTATTCTTTTTTTTGTAAGATAAATGTTCAAAAATAAAACAATAATAGGTAGAAAAGATAATATTATTATAAATATTATTCCTCACGTAAGGTGCCGCAGGTGCCTACTATTATCATTCTGTGCTAACAATCAATAATGTATGTAGTAATCGATGACGAAACCAAAAAGATATAGGCTGATGATAAAAACAAAATTCCTTGAGGAACATAGGTATTTATGGTAATAATGTAATTTAGCAAATGCATAAAATACGCATAGGTACCTACCTATTTGTGCCTGAACTCGCAAGTCGCAACCCTATTGAGCTTGACCCATAGTAACATTTTAATGTCGTTGGCGGCAGATAAACCAAAATAAACTCTCGGGCGTAACCATTCAGTACATTTTTGCTTGCGCACGGGAAGTTTAGGCTATTATAAAAGTAGGTGGGCGGTACGGCTGCCAGTTAAAATGTACTTTATTCTCTCGTATGTAGATTTTACATTTGTTTGATTTTTTTTTTGGAGTAGTCCTTCTGTACGTATAGTACTATTAATTATTCTGTGGTAGAGGCTAGCACATGTAATACCTACTTAAAATATACAATTTAAAATCCTAACTACAAGTAAATGTGTGTTTCATGTAGTAGTATCAAATTTCTAGCCTCTCAACTAAATCACTTTTTTTTCCTCTTGTAGATGCACCGCGGCATCTTAGTTCCTGTTTTAGTGTATGCACTTGCATTGACGAATAATTTTCAATATTTGTTTTTTTAAATAAACTCAATTTTTAGAACAAAATACGTGTTTGTTTTTTGTACAGTCGAGTTCCATAATATGTTGGCAGTGTCAATGATTCAAAATATTGTGAGCGTTGGTAAGCTCAATAAATTCTACAGAATCTGTAGATCAAAAATATATCCTCATGTGAACGGTTCAATAATATATAATTTGCATTAGGCAATAATATGTGATCACCTTTTGAAAAAATATATCTATACTACAATAGCTTTAGTAATATCTGAGCAGGGTAAGCTTCATAATTATCTCCACAATCATAGGAAAGTATATTATTTGCTCGAATAAATAAGATCCTGTTTACATTGTTATAGAAATTACAGTATTTCAATTGTTTTCGGCGCAAATGCTCTTTAGGTCTTTTGAAATGAGTTTATTTCAATGCCACATGTTTTCGTATAATTTTGTATGAATATGTATGTGCGTCAGTTTATTATTTTTTTTTAAAAAAAGAACGTCTTTTGAAGGAAAACTAGCCAGTGATACCTAAATAATGTTGCAAACTCCTTGACCATGCAGTTTTAAGATTGCTAGTAAAATCATCTTTATGACGACTACGTCATAAAGATGATTTTAATCGTAATTCTTTTTCAACCTTATTACTAAATAAGGTTGAAAAAGAATTACATTTACTTGTTTAGATATTATTGTATTCATGTGTGCTTACATAATTGTGAATCTTACACTGTTCACATAATTATGATCTTAAAGTTGTTCATATAATAATGTCCCTTTGGCTGTATACATGTTACTGAAAAAAAGTAGTTACATATTAATGAATTATAATCTTGATCACAATTTAATGATGCTTGTAGTTGTCACAATATTCTGAATTATTTTGATGTTCATATATTTTTGAAGTCTAGACGTGCCAACATGTTAATGAACGCGACTGTACAAGCTATACAGTAATCTGACTTATGGGACAACGATCGCAGCGACATCTACGAATAGCTTTGAGTTGCCATCCCCATTGTGTTGTGAAAATTATCTTATGGCACAAAGGCCAAAATCCGTGTAAAACATATTAAAAAAAAAGAATATCTGTCAGATCAAGAGAGGAAAAAAAAAAAAAAAAATCGGATCATGTCAGATTTTTTCTGCAAGTGACGAAGAAAGAAGCTGCACCAAATCGATCGCTTGTATAGCTGCAGAGGCAAATAGTTGTGATTTTTTGAAAATTCAGTAAACCATCAATATGCAAGGACTATCACTTGAAAGCTTGAAAAAGCACAAAGCTGTAAGTAGCACTCTTTTGTTGATCAACGCGCACTACGTCTCAGGTGTACACTTCTTACATAATTAACCTATATTATTGTGTATTTTTGTTCCTGATGTTTAATTCTTGCGGCTTACATTTGTCTGTAAAATAATTGAGATACAGGGTTGTAATTTGTTACCAATAATTGATTTAAAAGTAATAACGTTGTACGATGTAAGTTTATCAGCTCGTCATCAGGCTGCCATTTGTAAAATCTATTCCAAGTAACAGAACTGAAAATGTTTGTCTGAATCCTTTTAGTCACATTCAACTCCACCGAAGTAGGTGAATTGATGTAATGAGGACAAATTCTCATTAAGTCATAGTCATAACAGATATTGTAGTATTGATTCAAAGGTGGTGCGAATCGCCTGTCCTATTTCTTTATCTTATATCAATACAAATACGTATCAACATCCTTAGCAAGTGTCTACTTTCCCATAATATTAATTTGTGATAGTGGTTAACTTCTTGCCTTGCATGAGGTTGTGGTAATGTGGTCCAAACTTAGGCAAATAGCTATGTGGTTTTTCAATGCAATGAATTTTCTAAGTTTAACTTGGACATCTCTGGCATTGGTGAAAGAAAAGATTGTGACAAATGTTCCCTGGAATGTTTTTGACTCGATTTAGTGAATATTAAAGTGTAAATTCATGTCAAGAGGCCTGTGGGCTTCCTAGAGCTTAATAATTAGCTCTAATATCAAAGGATTGCCTTATCAAACAAAACCTTGGCAGTTGTGCCCAGTACAGACTAAAATTAAATCAGTCCAGTCCATGAGCAGTGTCTACAAACTGGAGGTTGGTTGTCTGGCACCACTGCCAGCGATTGTAATTAATAAAAAATAAAAGTTTAGCGGTCTGCCCTCCTCTAAGTGCCGAATGGTAAAAATCACCTTATAGGCAAGAGGTCCAATTCACAGTTGGACCATGTTTTAAGACACAATAGCTGAGGAACAATCGCAATAACCTTGGGTTCTTCTAATTACAAAGTATTGTCTATTTATTTATATGCCTTGTTTAACAAGAGCTTGTGTCCCACATGCTTATGATGAACATGTGCAGTTGATCCCGCTGTACGTGTGCGTGGGTATTGGCTGTGCTGGCGCGGTGTTCTACCTGGGCAGGCTGGCCACGCGCAACCCCGATGTGTCCTGGAACAAGAAGTCCAACCCCGAGCCCTGGGAGGAGTACAGGGCCAAGCAGTACAAGGTATGTACATCACACTTAGTTTGCTTACACTTACTGAACAACACTTTGAAAAATAGTTTGGCAAGTATTGTAATGATGATGAATAGCTAGCATATGATCAGTGTGCTTGCCAAACCTGATAATAACGCGCATTTTATTAATTTTCGTTTCGGAGAGACTTTCATTTTTATTGCCTATAATGCACTTGTAAATATATTTCAAATAATAATCTGGGTATTGTGAGTGCCTGCCTATCTATCTAGTTTGGTATTATTATTTTTAAATCGCAGTTTCAAATGACTGTTTTTGCCATAAATATATCAAGATATGCCAATTAAAAATTAAAAAAGTTGCACATTGTTTGGCAAGTGCATCAACGAAATATAAGTTTGCCAACTTATAATTATATCTATTGGCATGTACATTGTCAGTGCTAATAAGGATATGTGTCATGAATAAATTACACCTTCAAGGAAAACATTGTGTATCCTGTATGTACAATTCTAAACCAAATAATGGAACACCGCAATCACTTGTTTGAAATTCTGATACTAGACATTTCCAAAGATTAAAATATTAGGTAGAATGTAAGTTGATGAGATATGTTTGTGTTGTTTCAGTTCTACTCTCCCATCAGAGACTACTCAAAGGAAGAGTCTCCCGCGCCCAAGTACTAGACTAGTGCAGACGTAATCAAGTGTAATCGCGAACTTTAGATTGTATAATTTAATAAATAGCAACAATTATGTGATAATAATGTTTGTTTAATTTATTACTCTTTGTTATTGTATACATTGAACTGTACGTTTTGCAGACTTAGTGCTTGCACTGTACAGCTTGGCTCCATCACCATGGCCTGGTCTATCTCTGGTCCTGTTAATTAAAATAAATTAATTCAACAACATTGTGTTATTTTGGTTATACATCCACTAAGAAAGATTAATTTATTATGATATCGCCCGAAGGCTAATGACAGATTATTAGTAGCACGGAACAGAAAATTAATAGATTTCAAAAATCTAAAAACCCACGTTTTTAAATGTCCTAAAAAGAAGAAAATAACCCTACGGGGCTGAGAGAGGGGCCACTCAAATCGTGGGGGCGTATATTATTTAAGGGATTATTTATGGGATATATTTACATGACGTGAGATCGTAGGTGTAACTTGCAAAGATACGCCCCCACGTTTTGAGTGGCCCCTCTCTCAGCCCCGTAGGGTTATTTTCTTCTTTTTACGACATTTAAAAACGTGGGTTTTTAGATTTTTGAAATCTATTAATTATTTTATTATTTTTATTAGGGATGCATCGATACGCCTTTCCGCCGATACGATACCGATACCGATACTCTTATAAAAATATCGGCGATACCGATACCGATACGAATACGCGTAATGTGAATTAAAAAAATAAGCTAAAATAAATAAATCACAAGTCAGATTATTTTATTTTTAATACAAAAAGTAGTGTCATAGGTTGATATTAGATAATTATTTTAGTGATTAAATTAACATTAATATTTTTGTTAAAAACACAAAGCAATCTTAAATTTTTCGGAGAAAGTCGTTTTGGCAATTCTGATTGAATCAGACCTGCGCTGAAGAATAGTCTCTCAGATGCGACAGAACTCATTTGGAAACTAAAGTACTTCGGCGCAATTTTTTTCAAGTTTGGGTATAAAACGTCATTGCGCCAGAAAACGAATGGATTTGCATCACTCGATATATTTGGAGACTTTAGGTATCTCTCGACTTCTTCTTTGAGAGAATTACAGCTCAGAGTAGATAGGGGCTCATCTTCTTCGGACTCTTTAATAATATCTTCACAAACACTCCAAAGCCCGCCACTCGTACGCATCTCAGAACTTACAGTTACAGTACTGGGTTTCCCCGGGCATAGTTCGTGCCTCATTTGCAAAGAAATAGACGAGACAACACGCTCGTTATATGACATTTTTAAATTAAAATGTATCGTTGAATCGGTCATAAAATATCGTCGATACCGATATATCGGCTAACCCGAAGTATCGCCGATATATCGGTATCGGTATTCGTATCGGATGCATCGCTAATTTTTATCATTGTTCATCGGGTTTGAAGCTACCCTGAAAATTTCAGCCTGCTAGCTTATCGGGAAGTGCCTCAAAGCCTGTCCGCCATATTGGATTAATAGCCTAGCCTAGCATAAGCCACATGACTATTTTTTTCGTATTCCTGACAGCAAACCCTTTTATTTGATACCCATATCACGGGGGTGGATTTCAAACAGCCAGTCTACCATCTTGGACGTCCGCCATATTGGATTTAAGTCACGTGACTATTTTTTTTGTACTCCTGATAGCAAACCCTTTCATTTGATATCCATATCACAGGGGTGCATTTCAAATAGCCTGTCTGCCATCTTGGACGTCCGGCATATTGGATTTATGTCCCATGACTATTTTTTTCGTATTTCTGACAGCAAACCCTTTCATTTGATACCCATATCATGGGGGTGGGTTTCAAACAGCCCGTCCGCCATCTTGGGGAGGCCGCCATATTGGATTTGTTATGACGTTTCTTAGCTAGTCATGTATTGTCATCAGAACTCAAAGCGTACTACAAAATTTCAGCCTGCTAGCTTATCGGGAAGTGCCTCAAAATTGAGTTGCAAAAGTCCAACCGGAACGACAAACAAACAAACAAACAAGAAAAGTGAGTGTATAAAAACGTGGGAAAAAACAGATTAGTAGAATGCATCAAAGTTGCATCATAAAGACTTGTTGATGTCTGCAGTATATTAATTAATCTATGGATGTCTGCGGCGGTTCTATTGGTGGGATATCATGAAGAAAAAATATGCATTCAGTTATTTCCTCCCAATTTAAATAATGTTTACATTGAAGCTTAACCAATATCACAAAGAAAAATAAAAACAGGGTACACTACGAAAAAACTTTATTCTGAAATTCATAAATACGAATTTAAAAAAATACTGATTTTCATAATTCCGAATGGTTCGAAATTCCTAATATAACATTTCCGATTGATCATTAGGTGCAGCGCAGACGGCACACTTTTTGTGCGATCGAGTCGGGGCGGCGCACAGTCTGCATGGCGCGCAAAAAGTTGGTCGCGGATTTTTCACAGACTCAACGCACACGACGCACATCTTCGATCATTCTGTTGGCAGAGCTGTAGGGACGTGGACGCTATGGAAAGTCAAAGAAGTCCAGAGGATACGCCTCACCACTCCGCGCCTACACGGGCTTAAATAACACTCTAGGAGTACGGTAGACAAAACTACGTGGAGCCGGTTTTGCAGCAATTCGTTTCTGTTACTGACTTTGTAGAATGAGAAACGAAATTCCGATTTTCAATATTCCGAAATAATCAGTTTATTCGGAATATTGAAAATCGGAGTTTTGTTTTTCGGAATGAGAACTCATCGAGCATTACATTTTTCGAATATGTAAAAATCGGAAAACTAAGAAATCGGATATACGATAAATTTCGTGATTCTTAATAATAGATATTGTAATTTTTAGGTACCTATTATGTTATTCGGAGTTTTGAAAATCGGAATATCAAAATTTGGAATAAAATATTTCAGAGTATTTGGGTGTTCCCATAAAAACAACCAGTGGGCTCGTACTCTTATTTTCAAACTAGCTGACCCGTGCCCACTTCGTTGGGCGGTAAACATTTTGTGGTTCGGTTAGCACAGAGTGCTATGATTTATTTCCTGACTGCCAAAAGGAGCAGCAGTCCAATTGCTCAGCCACTGCACCAAACGTGCCGTCAAATGAAGAAGTATTTAGCTAGTTTTTAGCGTGGCTCAAGCACTTTCGCAAATATTCACGGAGCTCCAACTATATCATTTTAAAAGGAGGGCCTTGGCTCACCGGTTTGTAACAGTACAATAACAAAGAGCGAAATAAAACAGGTTGCGATACTTTCATTAAAAAATTATTTCTACTTTTTATTTCATGAAAATAATAACAATTTTTATATAGTTACAAAATGAGGTTGCTGTAATATTTGCAATGAGATTTATACTTACAAAGCACCTGCGCGTGCGCCGGTGACGTCACAGACGCACGCTCGACTATCTCCACTTTCCATTATGCTAAATATCAACAAATAGTGCCATTGCAATGGCCGAGCATATTCTTATAAATATTATTTACTCTCCTGTACTCTTTTTCAATATACATAATAACGTGATCGCCAACAGACGTACTTTCTCTCTTATCATACTATAACGTCTCAGAGGTTATTATCATAATAAATGTTAAATAATTTATTTCATTTAAACATCACATCCTCTAATTTCTCAAATTCGTTACAATGTGTATAAAATCTTTTAAAATAATTAATGATATCATAAAGCTATTAATATGACCGACGTAAGAAATGCATCAATTGTCACCATAACCAGGTTATGAGTGCAACCCCCCCCCCCCCTTTCTCATTCCCTCACATCGTAGACCGCGGCGTGACGCCACTCGTCCGTTCCGTTTCTTGTAGAAACATGGCTGCCACGTTATATACAATGTGTCTAGTTTCGGTCTGTACAAACTTAAACTGAGTGTTGCAATAGGGGTTGTGTTCCGACTGAACATGTTCAATAATTTTATTGATAGAATTGAGCAATATACCTCTCCTTTGGGTTAGTACAGACCGAAACCAGACACAATGTATATATCGTTAAATGAAGATAGATGTCGATGACAACACTAGTTGCCAAACTCTTCTGTGCAATGTTGTAAGCAGCTGTGAAGCTCGTGGTGTGGTGTGCGGCCCTAGTGCTCCTACTGCTGCTGGTATGGGTTGTACCCGGGCGGCGGTGCCTGCTGGCCGTAGGGCGCCCCGGCCGCGGGGTACTGGTAGGGCTGGTAGGCCTGCGCCGGCGGCATGCGCGGCGCGTGGTGCGGGTACGGCAGTGTGGCGTACGGGTTGTACAGCTGCGGCATGGGAGCCGCGTAGTACGGGTAGGGCGCGCCCACGCCGTACGGCAGCGGCATGCCTGCAACACCGACACGTCAGTCACCTCACACGTCCACACGACACACACGAGACACTCACCTGGCGGGCATAGCTCACCTTGCGGCTGCTGCGGGTAGGGCAGCGCGGAGGTGGAGGCGGGCGCGGGAGCGGGGGCGGCGGCGGCAGGCGGGGGCGGGCGCGGGGGCGGGTCACGTCGCGCCACGGCGGCCGGCTGGGACGACACATGAACGTTATAAACAGTTCGCTTGTAGGCTTTAAATTCGTGTTCGAGAGAGAGAGCACGGTCTTGCTTTTTTTTGTAGTTCGATCCCATTGTATATAATTTTTTTTTATTATAATTGCTTTCCAAAGTATAATACCAGTCGGAAAATGGCATAACTATTGGAATTACAGCTATAACCTTGTGGTCTTCAAGTCAAGAGTGAACAGATTACTTCTAGGCAAGCGTGTTTCACCGTCGACCACATCTTCTATTACCATCAGGTGAGATAGTTGTTAAAATTTAAAATGTCACTTACGGGATATCTTCCGTGATTATATTTTTGTTTGAGTTCCCGATAAGTAAGTGACATTTTAAATTTAGAGACACACCGTGAAAGTTTAAAACAGTGTTTGAGATAGTGGTCAATCGCGAACCTATCATTAAATAAAAAAAAAATGTCAATCACCATCAATATTCATGGCTTTTTTTTTTCGACCACCCAGTAATAGGAGCACTGCAAAGTCAACCGGGTTAACTCATATGACTTTTTAAGAATATGGAGTCAATTACATGTCATTATGCGAATATGGCATTGGGCGACGAATTCTTTTCAAATAGAAAAGAAAATAGAATTAGAAAACGTCACGTTTCTTATTTCGACCTGGGAACACAATGGGCTAATGTATGAAGGTCGCAAAGCTTACCTCAGTGGCGTCTGCGTGGTGTTGCGGTGGCGCGGGCGCAGGTCGCACGGAGCCCCGCGACGCCTCCTGCGTCAGATCCTTCAGCAGCTCGTCCTTCTCAGTCTTGCGCGCGAAGCAGAAGTCCGACACCTTGTTCTGGAACGCCACGAGCAACTGGAACACGCAGAGAGCGGTCAGAGCGAGCAGGCGCGGGAGCGGGGGCGGGGGCGGGGCGGTCGCGGGCCTACCTGCGTGAGGTCGTTGTAGAACTTGATGCCCTCGTTGAGGTTGGCGGTGAGCTCCTGGAAGGCGTCTGCGGCGGCACACAGCTGTCCCAGCGCCTGGTCGCGGCCGCTGGCCCCGCCGCGCGCGCTCATGAGGTCTGCGTGCGCGGCCTGCACGTCGGCCAGCAGCGCGGTCTGGCGCTGCAGCGTGGCGCCGACCTGGCGCTGCAGCGGTGCCAGCGCTGCGCCCAGCGCTGCGGCCGACAGCGCGGGCTCGTCCACGGCGCCGTCGGCCGCCAGCGCCGCCAGGAAGCGCTCGCGCAGGTCCACGGTGGTGTCCTTGAGCTCGGCCTCGATGGTGTCGCGCTCGGCCTTGAGCGTCTCCACGTCGTCCATGAGCGCGCGCAGACGCCGCACGGCCACGTCGGCGTCGGGTCTGGCGCTGGCCGGCGCGTCGGGCGCGTCGGGCACGCCGGCGGTGATGTCGCCGTCGCTGCCGCTGAGCAGCGCGATGTTGTCGCGGTGCTGCGCGAACTTCTGCTGCACGATGTTGTCGGCGCGCACGGCGTTGTCGATGATCTGGCGGTACTTGTCGGCGTTGGCGCGGAAGGCCTCGGTGAGCTTGGCGGAGTCGGTGCGCGTCCAGCGGCTCCCGAACTGTGTGCGGAGCGCGGCGTCGGCCTCGGCCTCCTCCCGCAACATGCGCTCGGCCTGCGGACATAGCTCCGGTCGGTCTACATGTGTGTAGCAGTCATGTTCTCAACTTACAGTATTAGACGTAGAGTCATACTAGTTATTATTAGGTTATTCATGTATTTTTTAAAATTACATTAATTAGTTTATTTTATTTGGATATGTGTTACGTTTTTGATATTATTTTGTACCTTACAACAATGTTGTCCTATTTCACCCTAAGGTTGACTGGTTGAATGCCTTGTGGCATTAAGGCTGTCTGTGTACTACTATGTGCAATTTAAATCAATAAAAATATAGACCAGACAGACAAAATATCTATCAACCGGCGAAATTTCCAATTTTTATAAATGTTAATCCTCTGGCCTTCCTCAAATTTAACGGTGTTGCGGCGGCGGCAGCGGGGCGACATACAATGATTATATGCATAAATTTCTTAAAGTGCAATGGTGTATGACGAGACATTTGTATTATAACTTTCGTACTTTTTCATGAATCGGACATAAAACAGTGCGTGGAAAACATGAATGTTGAAAAGTAGGTACCTACTTTGTAAGTGTCAAGATTGAGATAATTACAAAGAATAAGATTGTGTGTGTCCGGTAGTGAGCATTGAGCACTGTGTGTGTATTACAGGTGAATGTGAATGGAGCGCGTGTTATGGATGTGCTCGTCGCGCGGTTTGAATGTCGAGATACACCAAGGAACAAATTGTGAGTTGAAATTGTAATGTCACAAGTTATAAAAAATGAATAATGTACGAGAGTGTCGGATGTAGGCGCGCGAGTACCTCATCGAGGATGTCCCGGTTGCGCTGCAGCAGCTCGGGCAGCTCCGCCATGAGGCGCTGCAGCTCGGGCAGGCCGCCCGCCTCGCGCACGGCCGCGGCACGCGCGCGGATGGACTCGGGCAGCCCCGGGGTCACGTCCAGGCACGCCGGAAGCGACAACGACGCCAGGATGCTGTTGAGCAGCGCCGTGGCGTCGCGCAGCTTGTTGATCTCGGCCGTCACCAGCTCAGCGCGGCGTGCGCCGGCCGCGGCCAGCGCCTGGTGCACGGCCAGCGGCACCAGCCCCGCGAACAGGTCGCGGCCCTCGCTCCAGCGCGCGGGCGGCGGCAGTGGCTTGGCGATGGCGGCGCGCGCCACGGGCTCCAGCGCGGCCTGCTCGGGCACCCGCTCGTGGTAGATGAAGTCGTTGTCCTTGCGCGCGGCCGTGAGCTGGCGAGCTGCGCGGGTGGCGTGCTCGGCGGCAGCGGCGCCGCCCGCGCGAGTCGCCGCTGACTTCAGCAGCTCCTCGGCCAGCTGTGACCAGGAGCGATGCGTTATGTAGTGTACGACGTTTCGTTGAAAGGACACCTTTCGTGGTGCCTCATAATGAACAACGAAATAAACGTTGTATGTGAAACGACAGACCCCGCAATGTTTGCGACATCACGGTCAGTGTAACAGAGAGCTACCTGCAGGCGCGCGATCTCCTCGCCCACGCTCTTGTTGGCGCGGCACACGGCCGCCTGGTACAGCTGCGCCAGGCCGCGGAACATCTGCTGCTTGGTCGACATCTGCGGGCCACAACAGATCACGCTTACTTCACATTATGTTTCATCACCAGTGATCGGAATAGGGTGAGTATATTTACCTACAGTTTGTAGAACAGAGACAAAAATCGGAGACTTCCTTACAACTAAAATTTTTACCGGTAAATTTACTAGAACTTTAATTACGTGAATTTATAACTTATTAATTTTAATAAAAACGTTTATTGCGTAAATATTCTTCCTTAGATTTTTTTCACGTGGTTCTGCATTAATAACGACTTAAAAAAGAAAGCTTTCAATTAAACTGTTTTTGTATATTTGTTACGCGGTTTTTCTGGATCTTGCGGACCAATGATTATTTTTTATTGAGAAAGTCATGCTTCAGATTAGAAGTAACCCCGTAGTGATTTTTGAACAGCTACTCTAAGTTACTTAAAGCCTTACGTAAGTTTACCATGGTAACAGAAAAAACGAATAAACGGATTTTTATTTTGCTATGTGATTTCTCAGGAATTCGTAGACTAATATTGAACATTTTTTAATAATGATGGGGTCCCCCCCTCTAATGGCCAAACAATAAACTGTGAAGGTGTGTGAAAAATGTCATAGTTTAACGAATTTAAAGCAAAACTATCACGGCCAAGTGGACTATACATACAGGCTTACGAGATAAGCAACTTATAAAATTTACTTGGATAACATTTATTTTGCACTATCGAATTGGGAAACTATAATAACAGCTGTATGTGTATAAATAAAATGTATAATTATGTAAAATTGGATGTGGTGTTACTCACGATGGTGAGCCAGTCGCGCTCCCACAGCGACTTGAGCTGTTCCTTCTGCATGGCGCGCAGGGCGTCCGTGTACAGCTCGTCGCAGTGTGCGCATACCTTGGCCACCGAGCTCTCCTTCATCTCGTCTGCAACAGGGAGGCTCTCATGTCAGGGAGGCGCACATCTCACGGTGCATGTGCTGCTGGACAGTGGGAGCTACTCACCGCGGATGCACTTGTAGGCGATGACCTCCTGCGCCTGCGCCAGCATGAGCTTGGCGAGTGCGTCCAGTGTCTCGGGGTGCAGGTCGGGCGTGGTCTCCTGGTGCACCGCCATCATGATGTTCGCCTTCAGGAACGAGAACACGCCCGCCGCTTGCTGCACACACACATCTTATTACTGCTTCAATAATAAACGTTGCCAATGGCTGCGCCCGCGTGGAATTCAAAAATTAAAATTATTTTAGGGGAACATGTGGCAGGAATAACAGTATCCTATGAGTTATTCCAGAATTTAAGGGATCTCAACTAAAGTTTACTAATGATAAACAGGCCAGAATAAATATTGCCATAATAAGATCAGCATAATTTATTTAAATACTATTTACGTAACGTATTAGTTAGCACCATTTTACCATATTTAATTAAATTTCATCATATTAATTTATACATGCAGGGAGAAAAAAACAAAAAGTTGTTTCTCTAACTCTTTGTTGTCGTGACAACACGGCGGTGCTCTGCCCAGGCGGGGCAGTCCTGCACCGTATGCTCTACCGTGTCCTTCGGGCGATCCTCGGAGTGGTGACATCCAGATGTTTCCTCCTTCCTCCTCAGACACAGGCACCTCCCGAAACTTCCGTGTCCGGTGAGGACCTGCGTCATGCGTTAGGTCAGGACGCCGTGACGCCTATCCAGCCACTCCTTAAAGAGGAGTCTTACCGCCGCGATTGCGGCTTGCCCTCCCCATCAGTTCCCTTAAGGAGCGCGTGGAACACGATGCGCAGTGACTCGTTTCTTGTCCTTAGACGGATACCCATTACTCCCCGTCCACAAGCGGCTGGAGTATTCGGGTTCTCATTTCTGACGATTCCTTCGCCGAGGCCGGCCCCGAGACTCTCGCTTCGCTCCGGTCAAAGCATCCGCCGCCTTCTATATCCCTGTCTTTTCCAGATGCCCCAGGTATTTCAATAGCACCATTAGTGGTCAACTGTGAGCAGGTTGCCCTTGCTTTGAGCTCCTTCCGGCCAGGCTCTTCGGCTGGTTTGGATGGGTTAAGGCCGGCCCATCTAAAGGAGAGGGTGTCGAGGTCGGCCGGTGATGGTGGTCCTCGTCTCTTGGAGAGCCTTAAGAATTTCATGAACTTTATGCTGAGTGGTCAAGTAAACCTGGATGTATTACCATACCTTTACGGTGCTTCCCTGTGTGCTCTCCGCAAAAAGGACGGTGGGCTACGTCCCATCGCCGTGGGTAGTACCTTCAGGCGCCTCGCAGCTAAATTGGCGTGTGGAGCTGTGAGGGAGGCGGTGGCTGATTACCTGCAGCCTCGTCAGCTTGGCTTTGGTACCCATTTAGGCTGCGAGGCTGCTATTCATGCTACTCGTGCATTCGTGGCCGATGAGGTAAACTCCAGGAGTGTTGTCATTAAGCTCGACATTCGCAATGCTTTTAATTCTGTCGAAAGGGATGTTTTGCTCAAGGAGGTTTTGGAGCACACGCCTTCTCTTTATCCATTTCTTTATCAAGTGTATAGGTCCCCCTCCAATTTGTTTTACAATAATAATTTGATTATATCTCAAGTGGGAGCACAGCAGGGGGATCCCTTGGGCCCGCTCGTCTTTAGCCTTTGTTTGCACAGGGTCATCTTGGATCTGAAGTCCCCACTGAATGTTTGGTATTTAGATGATGGTACCATAGGCGGGGCTCCAGAACAGGTATGTGATGATTTACGGTTGTTAATTCCTCGTCTTGCTGAACTTGGGCTGGAGGTGAATGGGTCAAAGTGTGAAATCTTTCCTTGTGGCTCTGAGGCTTTTTCATCTCGTCCTTTGTTCGATGCCCTTTTGCCAGGGTTCAGGGTTCTGACTTCTTCATCCTTTTTTCTTTTGGGTTCTCCCATTGTCTCCGATGCTGTTCCGATGGCCTTGGAACAGCGTAGACTCCTTCTATTAGCTGCAGTAGTACGTTTGAGGCAGCTCTCTAGTCACGTCGCTTTGCTTTTGCTAAGGATGTGTTTTGCGGCTCCGAAAGTTATGTTTTTACTGATGTGGTTTTCGCTTTTGACGTTGCGCTTAGAGAGTCAGTCGTCGAAATTCTGAATGTTAACTTGACTGACTCGCAGTGGGATCAGGTTTCGTTGCCGGTCCGTTTTGGGGGTTTGGGTGTGAGGCGGATTGCTGATGTAGGTCTGCCGGCTTTCCTTGGCTCGGTGCATGGGGTGGTGGTTTTGGTTACTAAAATTCTCTCTCCTAACGGTGGCGAGGTTATCATCCCGTACGCTTCTGAGGTCGCCCCATGCTTCACACATGGGGCGACCGGAATCCGGGGATGGATTCGCCCAGTAGTCCTGCTTCTCAGCGGTGCTGGGACTTGGGTTTGGGATCGTCTTTTAGGGCATGCGTCGGGGTGCGATCTGGCGAGGCTTAGGGGTGTTTCTGGGTTGGAGGCGGGTGCTTGGCTTCATGCTTTGCCTTCTCCGAATTTGACATTGACTCCGACATGACTTTAAAATAATTGACTAACAATTTATTTTGACATTGTGTTTGTATTTTGTGTCTGTATTCTTATGCCTGTATTTATAGTGTTAAACTGATTTGCATGCCTTAGTTAAGGTAGAAAGTATAAGGATCATCTGTTACTTAACATCTCAATATTGTACCTACTTTCTGTGCAAATAAACAATTATTCTAATTATTCTATTCTATTCTTGCGTCAATACCTTCGCAAGGTGTCATTTGGCACAAACGTCGCAAGCTGCTTCCGCTGAGGCTGAGACCGCCGCTACGTCCAAACATATCAAGTATGCTGTCCTTCAATCACGGCACTTGTTTGTTCCCGTGGCGTTTGAGATGTGTGGTGCTTGGGGGCGAGAGGCTAAAGTTTTCGTGGGGGAAATTGGTCAGCGTCTTAGGACCAATGGCTTGGACCATCGCGCCGGATCGTTTCTGGTGCAGAGACTGGCAATTGCCATTCAGCGTGGTAATGCTGCAAGTATTTTAAGGTCTAAGGCCAGGAACGTTCCGGGGTGGTTTATTTGATTAGGGCAGTTATTATTATTTATTTTTTTAATGTTAATGTAATAATTTATTTTTAATTTTATATTGTTTTTGTATTTTAATCGTTTTTTTTATATAATTTAATAAACAAAAAAAAAATGAAACTGTAGCCCAACTGTATTTTCAATATCCAATTTTCAAAATGGGAGAATGCGAGGGTGAATGTGAATTTAATAGTTGGTTTATCTGTGTTGTATATCACCTGGAACAGCTTGGCAGCCTGCTTGAGCGAGTCCTCGGTCTCCACAGGCTGCTGCGACGCGATCAGGCTCTGCATGGCGCCGATGTTGAACAGGATGCACATGCGCTCGTATGCCAGTGAGCTGATTGCTGCAACACACTCTGGGTTATTAAATGCAGCACAAACATATGACTGTGGCTGCACATATCCTAGTCTATGTACAGCTTCAGACTAACAAACTCAAAGCTTAATCATTCAATTAACTCGAGAAAGAAATTTTGTTAAACGTAACATGTATTTCAAAATCATTATTGATTTTAAATGCAATAATTTATGTTTATAGCCATCTGGACATTTATGTACAGTGTGCACCTTTAATTTGTGCTTTTTATAAACATGATCATAATAGTTTATTACAATAAAAATAAAGAGTGATGCAATTTCATCTGTTTGTTGGTGACATACTGCCATTTTATAAGTTGAGAAAATTCTACAAGTTAAGGGGAATGCTCCAACCAGCCCGCAAAATTCAAAATTTCTTGGGTTTTTTGCAATTTGCAGGCCAGTGCTAGGTTGTATGTTGATTAAAATATTGATCGCGCTTGTAAGACGTATGTAGTTACAGAACTATAATCAACAAAATCATCAATATAACACTCTAAGTTCATAAAGCTTCAGGAATGACTTTTTATGTTATTTTTTTGTTCCTGAAGCTTTATGAACTTGGAGGGTTGTATTGGTGATTTCGATGATAATAATTCTGTAACTACATACGTCTTACAAGCGCGATCAATATTTTAATCAACATACAACTTAGCACTGGCCTGCAAATTGCAAAAAACCCAAGAAATTTTGAATTTCGCGGGCTACCCTTGAGCATCAACCTTAAAGAATTTCATTTAACTTTTTCCTTATGGCTATTGAAGATAATGAGATCAACATTCATGTGGCTATCTCAGTCTTGTTTATAGGATCAGTACAGTACAAATATGTATATTAACATTTTTTTTTGTCTTGAACTACAAGTATCTACACACCAGTGTTAAACCCACTGACAAGATTCTCAATAAAAGTCAATTATGAGGAAATAGACATAAACTAACAAAAAGACTTTAACATATTATTTTAAATGCTATGCTAATGCTACAACATCTGCTAATGGAAATGCAGAGATGATAATTACAAGTACTGGAGTTGATGAAACTTACTGAGACTCATCCGGCCTCCAAACAGGGAGCCCTTGTCGAAGGCGTCCTTCCACTTGAAGGGGATCTGCACCTCCTGCGGCGGGATCTTGGACTCCAGCGACGCCAGTTGGTCATGGTAGCTGCAAGCAAAAGCACACCGCTACATATTACGCCGAGCGCTAATTGATCGCGTCGTTTGCTGTATTCCTTTGTTTGTGTGCGTGATAAGATGACATCATTTTATAACTCCCTCGACTCTCAGTCATCAAATCTGTAGAAATTGGTAATCATTGTAAGTTTATGCTATAATTTAGTCTGCTTAAGAATGATTCAACTATGTAGGATGACTCATGCGACATAAATAATGTTTTTACTTGTAGATTACGTCCAGAGAAGATTTCTCGAACACTTTCCAAATGGCGCTGGCCCTCAATCGGCTGAGCTCGTTGAGGGCATCCGTGTAGTCTTCATTTTGTTCACCGGTGTTATACGTTGCATGTATCAAATTCTTCAACGGTTTCACAATATCTATATCTGATCCTTTTTTAAACGGTACAAACAACAAGTCCGAAGCCATTTCTGCGACTGCGACTCAGTATATTAATCTATGCGACTCACTGCGACTGATGACAGCAGCAGTCAGCAGACGTCAACAGTCAAGACCATAGACATTTTTTTTTTGGTTTTTTCGTCTCTTTGGGACAGGCAAAGGGAGCTGAGCCCATACAGCCAACAAGACCATAGACAGGACAGGATATTTATATATGTTCTGTGCACTGACCACGCACTGACCTCTATAATTTACCACTGGACTGGCTGTTCCATTAGTTTGACAGCTATTGAAAGTGTGTCTATTTGAAGCGCCACTAGCGGGTGTTCACAGAAATTATTTTGTAGTATAGGACGTATAATTGCAAATGGCTGCGAGAGAGAAGGGCTGTATCGAAATATCGATATCGTAGCAATGTATGGGGTACATAGCAGGTTTTGTGATTAGGATCTGAAAAATACGTTTAAATAAGTTTCAGTTTCGTTAGTATGTTTAAAAAAAATGAAAAACCTTAGATAAAGGAACCCTAGATTGTTAGGGGAAACACCAATACATATTATCTCACTCATTTTCGCCGACAAATAAAAACACAAAAAAAAACACGTCGAGAAAGAGCTGAAGCCTCCTAATCTCTTATTACGGATTCAAATTCCTGTATCCTGTATAACATGTAGAGTGTTTGTTAAAAAATAATTATCAATTTTCATATGTTATCGTACAGACCGAATTGTCCGGGAAATATATTGCCCGAATCTGGTATCCCTAAAATCCGCGAAATGTTGTGGCTGGCCTTGAAAAAGATGGCTACGCGCTGAGAGATGGCATAGCTATGCTCTGTCCCTTTTCTTCTTATGCGATTTGTCGATTTGTTTTTCTTTCTTGAGGGAAAGAGAAGGAATTATCCCGCGTTCTATACTTTTTCTCTTTCTACGTGAAAAACATTGACTGAAGAAAATGAATATATCATAATCGTTATTGAGGTCAGATTTTAATCATTATTTTTACTATTCTGTTTACATAAAGTTAAGCAATTACTAATGATTAGTAAGCGTTTTGTAAATTGTTAATATAATATAGTAAGTAATTATGATAATACATTTATTTATTGAAAACAATTATTAACAAGAGTTATCGATATTTGTTCCCTGATGTTGACATCACTAGTCTTAGCACCAAAAACACCCGCTACGTCTGACAGCGCCAAAATGGCGAATATAAAACGGGCACAAAAGCACTTTGACAGCAGCCAGTCCAGTGGTAAGTATAGAGGTCAGTGGTTTTGTGCCATAGACAAACAAAAGTGATTGCTTGTCACATGAGATAGAGAATGTTGACGTCACGAATGGGGAGTGTTGTCAATTGTCATACTGCAAACTTTTACCCGACTAGCGGGTACATTTTTATCACGCGTGATCGTTAATGGTCGATATAGGTAATAATATGTCAAAAAGATAACCTGTTTATCAGACCAATTGCCTTTCGGTGAAGGAAAAATCATTGCATGTGACTTTTTCCCTTAATCTGCCTAATTAAGTACAGAGAAGAATTTAATGGCGTATGTTTGTGAAACCTGCTAAGCCATACTAAGTCAATATTATGCAAGTTGGAGTATGATGTGACCCCAACCCTTGAATGTTAGGAATATATCAGGTTTAAAAAAAAATCAGTTTATTACCTTAAACAGTGTTTTTTTTGTTCTTCTCCAGCATCTCCAGCATCAGCGCCGCCCTCTGCAGACACGGAGTTGAACAGGTACTGGTGGACTGTGGACTACTAATATGTTAAGCAAACGAGTGTTTCGCCTTGAAGAAGAACGGCAGGTAGCCATGATAGCCAGAGGATGCCCCCAAGGGGGGGTACTCTCTCCACTCCTCTGGAACTTGGTGATCAATTTGACTGGCCTGTTGGTCTAGTGGTTAGTGATCCTGACTGCTATGCCGGAGGTCGTGGGTTCGATTCCCACCCAGGACAAATGTTTGTGTGATGAGCACGATCATTTGTTCTGTGTCTGGGTGTAATTTATCTATAATATGTATGTATTTAGAAATATATAAGTACGTTTATCAGTTGTCAAGTACCCATAACACAAGCTCTGCTTAGCTTGGGACTAGATGGCGTTGTGTGATAGTTGTGGAATATTATTATTATTATTATATTATTATATCAATGACCTCATCACCAGGCTCAACGGCTGCCACTTCTACACAATTAGGTACGCAGATGACCTCGCCATCCTCATCTCGGGGAAGGTTACCGGGACTATCTGCAACCTAACGCAACAAGCGTTAAGGATCGTAGAGCGCTGGTGCAGGGACTTCGACCTTTCAGTGAATCCCACTAAAACAGAATTGGTCATGTTCACTCAAAAACGATCACTTGGACCATTTCGCCTACCGAAACTTTTTGAAACAGAGCTCCAGTTAGCCAACGAGGTCAAATATCTAGGGGTCATCCTGCGATCTTTGTTCACAGCAGGTAGTGTCATGAACATAATTGTTCGTCATGTGAAGGAGTACCAATATCAAATTTATTGTCTATGCATGATTTTTTCATTTTAATTTATGTTTTGCACGTCCGTGACATATTAATTTCAAACGAAAATTATAAAAATACGCTAAATTGATTGTAAAGAAAAAAAATGGTCATCAGAACATTGTCCGTATCTAAGCCGTGAGTCAATCTAATTAATAATAATTATCATTAACGGGGCACTCAGATTTTTTATGAAATATTCTCCGACTAGTTATTGGTCGTAAAAACGACTCGCGGCACCTTGACTCAGACTGGTCACGTTAGAAGACTTGACTTTAGACTACGTCATCCCTCTTCATGTTATTTCTTTTTTAACCACCCGTCCACGTTTTCTAATATACCACATTTATCGTAACAGGGATATTGTACGGTGTGACCGTAGTTGAATTAAGGCGGAAACACATTATTAAAACGCGACGCGACCCGATGAAATGATGCGTGTTGAGTCGAATCAAATGTATTTATTTATTTCATGGAGGACTTACAGCTAACAAAATCATAACAAAAACCGGCCAAGTGCGAGTTGGACTCGCCCATGAAGGGTTTCGTAGCAGCAAGCATAGATTAGAGATATAATTATATTGAGATTAGTAAGTAATATACACAAACAATAAAAATAACTTTGTTTTTCATAGTATTTGTATGAATGGCAAAGTTATATTTGCGGTTTTTGAAAATGTACTATATCTCAAAAACTGCTAACTTTATCTCATCCAAACCAATTTTCGTTGGTAGTTTTGGTTGAGGTCTACATTATATTTTTTTTTTAGTTTTATCATTTTCTTATTTTAGAAGTTACGGGGGGGGGACACACTTTTTACCACTTTGGAAGTGTCTCTCGCGCAAACTGTTCAGTTTAGAAAAAAATGATGTTAGTAACCTCAATATCATTTTTAAAGACCTATTCATAGATACCCCACACGTATGGGTTTGGTGAAAAATTTTTTTTTGAGTTTCAATTCTAAGTATGGGGGGCACCCCCAAAATTTGTTTTGTTTTGATTTTTGTGTGAAAATCCTAATGCGGTTCACATAATACATCTTTCTACCAAGTTTCAACAGGATAGCTCTTATTCTGTCGACAAAAAGTGGCTGTGACATACACGGACAGACAGACAGACAGACAGACAGACATGACGAATCTATAAGGGTTCCGTTTTTGCCATTTGGCTACGGAACCCTAAAAAGGGGTAATAGGCATCAGACAGCCAATTACCAGTCCTCGCGTATAGAATTATAATAGAAATATCTAAGTTATGATGCGAGCACAGACAGCAGCACACGACTTAAATTAAAGTTGTCACATTAAAAATTAAGACAGAAAAATGCAGACATCTGCTTGGCAGCAAAAACATAAAAAATACAGACAAAAGTAAAATGAAAAAAGCTTAAGGTACTCTCACTTAAAAAATTGCAGGCTCAAGCACCTTCTGGCTGAGTTCACACTAGTTTCAAAAGGATCCAGATCATGTTGCTTACATATCTCATTAAAAGTTTTGCTTGCACGCACAATATAGCTGTTCTGCCTATAATTCGATGACGAATGAGGAACACAAATGGGAGGATTGAAGCGCAAAATCTTATTAGGCACATTAAAACAAAATTTGGATAATAGTTCAGGACTATCAATATCGTTGTGGAAGATTTTGAACAAAAACAGACAGTCCGCAATATTACGACGATTTACTAATGGTAATAGGTGGTATTTCCTACAGAGTCGAAGATATTCTGCTGAGTTATATGGAACCTTTTGGTGAAAACAAAGATATTTTATGAAGCGTTTTTGTATATTTTCTATGCGGTCTATATATTTGTGATACCGTGGGTTCCATATCTGAGACGCATACTCGAGCTGACTCCTTACATAAGTACAGTACAATATTTTGAGCGTTTTGGCCTCTGTGAAACACTTAGAAAGTCGCATTATAAAACCAAGTAGTTTAGATGCTTTTTTGACAATAGCGTCAATGTGTGAGTCGAACACTAGTTTACTATCTTGATAAACGCCCAAGTCACGAATAGTACTGCACCTAGGCAAGTTTTCGCCCGCCAAAGTATAGGTAGTGTCCAGGACCACACGTTTCCTGGTGTAGGTAATAACGGAACACTTAGATGGATTGAGGTCTAGTTTATTAACCCGACAATACTCTTCAAGCCGACATAAATCAGCCTGTAGTGCAAGCATGTCATCATGCGATGCAATGGTGGCAAAGATTTTCATGTCATCGGCAAAGCATAATAGTTTGGATGAATGGAGGCACTGATCGATGTCGTTCACATAAACGACAAACAAGAAAGGACCAAGCAACGAGCCTTGAGGCACTCCACTGGGTACGTTTACCCAGCTAGACACATAGTTATTGATTACTACTGCTTGTGACCTGTTATCAATGGAAGAAGAGAACCACCTTAGCAAGTCTCCACGGATGCCTATGTGTCTTAACTTCTTTATTAGGGTTACGTGCTCGATCCGATCAAATGCCTTACTGTAGTCTGTGTAAACCACATCGACCTGTTTACCATTATCCATGGCCTCAGTGATAAAATCATTAAATAAAATCAGGTTGGAAGTTGTAGACCGTCCTTTTAAAAACCCGTGCTGAAAAGAGCTTAATGAGTTAGCAAGGGCAGGGTATAACTGGTTATAGATAATCCTTTCAAATATTTTAGCTATGATGCACAGTTTAGATATAGGTCTGTAATTAGTAATCTCAGTCTTAGCGCCCTTCTTATGCACGGGTGTGATAAACGCAGATTTCCATACTGTAGGGACGACACCTTGAGACAAAGACTTGGTAAACAAAATTGAGATAGGAAGTGCAATGGAAGGTGCGCATTTAATAAGGAAAATAGAGGTTAAATTGTCAGGCCCGGCACCTTTAGACGGATCCAAGTTGCGAAGTAGACCAGTCACAACGTCGAGATTTACTTCTATGTGACAAATATCGGACGACGTAACATCATTATCGCGATGAAGGTCACAGGGTGCACTAGGAGAATTAGGTGAAGTGGAATCGAGGAAGGTTGATAGGAAGTAAGAGGAAAAGGCCTCACAAATAGAATCCCCGGAAAGAAATATTTCATCATTATAATTTAATGTATTAGGAATAGCGTTGGAATTGTAGCGATTTTTAACATAGGACCAGAAATGTTTGGGGTGGTTTTTAATTGAGTTTTCAGTTTGATTAAGGTAAAACTTATAACACGAAGCTTCCATAGTCTTCACTCTTTCACGCAAATATTTAAAAGTTAACTCGTCAGATTTGTTACCATAAATTTTGAATTTTTTTAGGAATTTATATTTTTCTTTAATTGTTTTTATGAGTGATGAGCTGTACCAAATTGGGTATGATTTGTTACGTGCTGGCTTTTGCGGTATATATTTATTTTGTAATTGTTTGGCAGTGTCTATCAAGAACGCAACTGAATCATCCAATGATCTTATTGAGAACTCATGTTCCCAGTTAATGGCAGAAATCTCTTTGTTTATTGACTCAAAATCACCTTTACTGTACATATATCGTAAACATGGCGCGCAATCGATGGTAGGCGGTTCAAAGATACCAATATTAATTAACAAAGCCGGGTGATACGGATCAATAGGTACTAAAGGATCAGCACACTCACTAACACAGGCTATTTTATTTGAAAGGACCAAGTCTAACAGTTTCCCATACCTATTAACGACCCCGTTATACTGACCAAAGTCCAGCGTACACAACTCGTCCACCAGCATACATTCGTCACTAGTAGTGGGGTTTACTGGGACTAGCGAATGATTATTGGATGTGGCCTACGTTATTCCACTCATGTTAAAGTCACCCAAAACTAAAAATACGTCAGATGTTTTATTTAAAGTTGTATGGTTCAATTTGGACAAGAAATTACGAAGTTGTTCCGAAAACGAGAACCCCTTGTTTTGTTTACACAAGTAAACCGCGCAGATATATATATTTACGTGTTCGCGTGACTTAAATTTTTTAAGCCGTAAATTGATCCAAACATCTTCCGCCTATATTGCGCGTATTGTTTTCTATAGACTAGAATCACACTATAAACATCCGACGCGACGCCACGCGCGCACACGCCACCCGATCCAGACGTGCCGGACGCGGGCCACATAGATAAGACGTAAGACGCTGACGGGGCGGAGACATATGTCTCTTCGGCGTCTCTTCCATACAAAATGTATGGAAGTGTCGCGAACATGAACACGCAGAAGAGACGCGTCGCGGGCGCGACTCTCATAGATTTTCGCCCGTCCGCGACGCGTCCACGTCTTACGTCTTTTCTATGTAGCCCGCGCCCCGGATCGGTGTGTTGCCGATGGTGGGGGTAAACACGCCATCCGACGCATCACATATGTAGTGTGTTTCTAGTCCAGACCCGACGCCACCCGTCATTTGTTCGAGAAGTTTAGTAGTTGCATAGCACAGAACCATACACGGTCACTGCTGTACAGAGCCTGTGTTCAGAAATTGCTAGCGCATCGTGTCATCGCGTGTTGGTAATGTGCACGATACTCATGGGGTGTCGACACGTTGCGTCGCGTCGCGTTTTAATAATGTGTTTCCGCCTTTAACCGTAGATGAATAATAAG
Organism: Agrotis exclamationis; assembly: GCA_950005045.1. NCBI lineage: Eukaryota > Metazoa > Arthropoda > Insecta > Lepidoptera > Noctuidae > Agrotis > Agrotis exclamationis. Next base: position 24,198,300 of record OX465426.1, read on the forward strand.
GCGGTCTGGATCGGGTGGCGTGTGCGCGCGTGGCGTCGCGTCGGATGTTCATAGTGTGATTCTGGTCTTATCCATTAGGTATTTCGTACATTAGTTATTACAAACTTATGTGAAACGACTACCAATACCAACCGGTAGGTTTTTTTAGAACTTCAGGGTTTACCATTTGATATTAATTAAATAATTTCTCTGACGTGCACGACGCCGGGTGAACCTTTATTTTCCTTGCACGTAGCCGATCTAATATATAAAATTCTCGTGTCACAGTTTTCGTTGCCATACTCCTCCGAAACGGCTTGACCGATTTTGATGAAATTTTTTGTGCTTATCCGGTATCTATGAGAATCGGCCAACATATATTTTTCATCCCCCTAAATGTTAGGGGTAGTCCACCCCTAATTTTATTTTTTATTTTTTAGACAAAATTTTTAATTTCTATTTTTTATGGCAAAACAACGTTTGCCGGGTCAGCTAGTTTCTTTATAAAAACAATCTTTTTAACCTACTTCCCACAAAAAATTTCAAAATAACCTACAAAAAAAATTTTCTTTCGAAAGTCGGTGACAAAATGTCAATGGTGGTAGTAGCACCTGGTCTATGGAAGAGAAAGGTCTTGTCTGATACTGGCAACAGTGGCAACTAGGATTAGTCATTCATAATACCTTGCAGGGCACTCCTAGGTCAGGTACTGTACACAGTCTTAGCACGGCCACAGCCCGCCAAGTGCCGCTAAGAGGACTTGAATACAGTCCAATGGCACTGTGGCGGGGGAGCATGCGCACTGCGCGGGCCTTGCCGGCCGCGGCCGCGCGGAGACGGAGACGCGTGGCGCGAGTCCGCCGGCTCGAGCCGCGCAGGCACGTCGCGCCGTCCCCCTCCCCCCTCCCTCCCTCTCTATCTGTTGCTCCTACAATCGATACTGGTCAAGTGTGCTTTTGTTTTGGTCATGAGTACACGCGACATGTTTGGGTTCCCGACTATATTTCGATATTCTCCTCAATGGTTATGTGTATGACAGTGAATGTGATAATAGCTTGACTGTCTGGTGCGTTAAACAATCTCAGTGAGTATTTATCTTACAAGTATTACTACAGTACTTATTTAGGTCGTAAACATTTTAGCACCAATGAGGAATTCATGGATTATTTACAGTATGTATCCTACTATAGGTAAACCAAGTCGCTTCCACTTCTGTACGCTTAGATCTTCCAAACTACACAACTATTGACTCAACAGGAAATTTTATAATTATGTATAACACATTACATAGGTCGCCAGTAATTCATATTATGTAGTAACGCCGCCGCCGCCGGTACAATCTCTAATTAAAATTAACATCACAACGACTTGCTTTAAATTCTTAACATAGTCTTATGTATATTGCTACGACACGGCTACGGCGTAGGTCATGACATGACGGCTACGGCGTAGGTCATGATATCGCGGCTACGGCGTAGGTTACTACGACGTAGCACGTAGAGACTGCTGGAAACTGTAAAGCACTTTCGGTGCATTTTAATTAGTGTTCAGCATATTTTGTATGTAAGCGGTAGGAGCTATGGCATAGGTTACTACGCCGCAATTGATGTAGTCATGGATAATGTAACGACGTGGCATGCAGGGTGCAGCGCGGGCGGGGCGGGGGGAGGGGCGTGGGTGGCAGGGGCCAAAAATTCCATATAATTATGAGCTTTCGTTGCGTGCGGTGAAAAACGGTTAAAGATACCCCACAATCATTGATAACTCGCTGTCCGACCATGGACCATGCCCGGGTCGACGGCGTGTTGCGTTCCACGCGAGCCTCAAAGAGCGTCAGCATAATGACGGGGCCCCCTCTCTAGAGGGCCAAAGCCTGCCGGGGTCGCGGGATTTATCTCATTACCGTGACCCCGGAACATAAAGGGCTATTGAAGGACACTGTGGATTTTAGTCAGTACACATCTGACAGTCCCCCCCGCCCTGCCCGGGGTGGGAGGACTCATTAGATGATTTTACAACGCTAAAAAAATGACAGAATTGTTGTCATTAGGTGCGTCCACATAGAACGAGCAGCCTCGCGACGCATTTGCCGCGAAGCAGCTCGGTTAGTGTGGACGTGTCTCGGCCGAGGAAAGCGCGCGCGCTGCCGCGGGCGAGCGCCTGAGCGGCCGAGCCATCCAGTGTCGGCTTTTGTTTTGCTCACGTATGCTCATTGTTGATGATGCGCTGGCCATGTCAAAATTGAAATTAGAGGAGTGGTTGGAAAAGCGCCACGACGCGCGGCGTTCTCAACTTCAGTATCACACAAATCCGTACCGGACACTGTTGTTTCGGGAGGTACGTCAGGGATTCAGAGGCAGGCGAGGGGAATGGGGAGCAGTCGGTACGCGTGAGGGAAATGAGTGAGGTAGAGGATGCTACCTCACGGCCCAGCCACCGCCTTAGACTCGTCCGGGCGCGGACATCGTGGGGCAAAATCCGACCACTGAAGGCACTCCTTGCGAACCGTGAGTAATGGGTAGCCCGCCGCGCGCTGGTCGACCAAGGACACGGCCCGATTGAGTCGACGGCGCGTCATGTTCCATGCGCTCCCCGTAACGCGAGTGAACCGCGGGCAGAAGCTAGTAAGTTGATAAAGGCCGTGCTGTCGTCTGACCACTCTGACCAGCAGTCTGACCAGTAGGCAGTGCTGTAACATCAGGTCAGACGCACCGCCTTCTGCCGCAACGAGGAGATATTTGACTCTCCTTCATTTGCTTCCTTGTCGAGATATCATTTTAAAATTCATTTACCATTATAAAATTAGATTTAGTTTTCTTCGGACATATAATAAATATTTATCTGTACCTACCTATATAAATAAAATATGTCTGATTGCTGTCTGTAGAAGGAAGATAAGCTTGATTTAAAGTCTTCAATGCTAAGGTTTTTTCCTTATTTGTTCGACCACCAAATTCCAACCATCGACCATCCACCACCAAGGAGTCTTTTTTGACGACACCATTGACGCACTGGCTGAGCGATTAGACTGCTGCGTAGCGTGTCGCGGGTTCGATTCCCGCACGGAACAAATGTTTGTATGATCGACAAGTAGTTGTTTCGGGTCTGGGTGTTCGTGTATATGAGTTTAAATTATGTTTGTAAACGCACCCACGATGCAGGAGAAATTCCTAGAGTTGGGCAAAGTTTTTTTAAAAAAAAGGAAACCGATATTACTGCCCCTGAACTTTCAACTAATTTTTAATGTCTCATTTTTAAATATGTTAAAACAATTTAATTAAATAAATAAGACCCTTATTACAATGTTAATATTTAATCAGTCAGACAAATTATAAGACCAAACACTAACACGTACAAAAAAGATTCAGCCATGAGCCCGGGCGCGAGACACCGTGCATGAGTTTGAAAGCGAGTGAGACATCCATGGTAACTTAATCTGAAGTATTCTGTCAAAAACTGCTTGTCTGTGCTCTGTGGATACACTTTTTAAAGCTGCATGGCGCGATCTTATTAGTTACAGAAGGTAGATTACGAACTTGCTACCTGTTAGTTTGTAAGAACGGTGTACCTCTTTTGTTATCGAAAGTACTAGTAATACAGGATTATTTTATCCCCATGTAACAACTATCTACTGGGCACTGCGGGGATAATATCCGTGTTAGGTACCACTGCTAGAAGAATGGTAGTAATACGGGTCAGTCACAGTTTTATCGATACTCGATAGACGAGTTTTAGTGTGGTGTGACTATGGAGAACGGCGTCTTGCTATGGTTACACTGGCTGGTGTATGTTCTACTGGTGTTAACACGAGGACTGCTTCGTAGTTCTTGTTTCAAATTCTGTGCCATTCACTAGTTCAACTCACGCAAGTGAACTCATAGACCGGCGTTAAAATTTCGTTGAAGATCCGCGATGGAAAGCAGAAACTGATCGACGTTACGAGGTATAAAACGTGTTACACATTGAGCATTCGTGCAGACAGTATGGAGAATCAATGCACTTCGCAACGTAACGTTCAACAATAGCCACAGAGTACTGTGCGATAGCAAAATAGGCTCGCAGCTCGCTGCGAATGGCACCTACATAACGGCAGGTAACACCGCTCACGTGAGTGAGGGCGAACTAGTAGTAATAATGTACTCTGTGGTGACTGGTGAGGGTGAACTAGTGAACGTTACAGAAGAGCGCTACAGCTACACTGAAGTGAAGCGCCATCTCCAGGTCGAGCCGCCGCGACTCAAGGATTGTTGTTTCAGGAGCCGCGCGCCGCTCGCGCCCTCCGCGGTGTACATCGTGCGGGAAAGCTCCAGCGGCCAGCTCCACCCCGACGAGCGGTAAAACCACTTCGCTAAGCCCCATTGACACAATGCAATCACTCACATGCAAGTTTGAATAGCTACATACTTTGCGGTGTCCATCAATAGTCTGCAGTGTGACACAACTAGCATGCATTGTCTAAATGGGGCTTTATGTCGCGTCATTTTGTGTTGTGGTTTAGTATACTAGGTAAGTTTGACAAGGGGATGCGGTGCGATTTACGCTTACTGCGACAAAACTATACTGCGATTCACTATAGTTCGAGGGCACGCTTGTGTGAACACACAATTCCACTTCCACTAAGTATCCTAATATTACCTACACACACACAAAGTCGTGTCAAAACAATAGCTAGAGTATTTGAAGAAGGCTATATTTAAATACTGTATGTTCAGGTAATTAATTATTAAGAATGCAATAAGCCATAGGTATCACTATTAGCCGTCGGTCACACTAGAGCGACTGCGATGAGTGCGGCATCCAAACGGGAGCGGAAGGACTTTGGACGCTGCGTTTGCCGCTGCAGCAGGCCACGTTGAGGAGACCGCGTGACTCGGCTTCACTACATAATGTAAAACAAAGTCGTTTCTCGCTGTCTGTCTGTCCCTGTGTATGCTTAGACCTTTAAAACTACGTAACGGATTTTGATGCAGTTTTTTTTTGTATTAGAGTGATTCTATAGGAAGATTTTATAATAAATAAATAAATAAAATTTATTCATAAATCTTTTACAAAGAGGGGTGTAGAAAGCCACAAAAACAATACTTAATAAAATATAGTAAAAATTAAGGCCTACATAAAGATTAGTGTAAGTATAACTAAATTATAATAAGTACAAGATATTGACATAAGAATTTAAAGTACATGTAGCGACCTGCCTGAACTAAGTTTATTCAAACTTGTGTTTCAGGTCATCACTTCATCGCAATTTAAATGGGACAGTATAATTTATGTTTTCAGGATTAATATAAAAATACATAGAACAACTTTATGGACTAACAAATAAGCATACTTTAACTTACTTTACTTTAAAACATTATAAAACTATTTTAAACTACATATTAAGCAATTATCGAAGTAATATTTGATTTATTTGAAGTAAAACTAGGTCAAAATTATTAGCACATATGACATTTTCAAGGTTTCACATATTAACTTAGTAGGTATAGCTACGCGTGCATTTTTTTTCTAGATAGATGGTGACATACATAATAGTTAGCAATGTTGATGATAGAGACCTAAGTGCCGAGTTAGTAACAAAGTATTGGGTTGGTTTATTTCATTTTATACGGAAATGATCGAAACAACTAGATACAGATTGGCTGATTGGTTTTTCTTAACTACATACAATCAAATATAAAAACAAGGAAAACTACTGTTTGAGAATTAAAACACTTAAATGATTACTTAATAGGTACATTGATTGATGGCGCTCTTAGTCACCTTCATAATCTATAGAATTTATGTTTATGACATGAATAATATATGCAAAAAATATATATAAAAGCTTTACATAGTATAATAACAGGGTTGGAAAAAAACAGTTTTTTTTAAATTTTATGAAACAAACTGTTCAAATTGTTTTAAAGAAGTTTTTTTGTTGTTGTTTTTTTTAGTTTCGGTCATTTCTTCAAATGCGACTGTTGGTCGACGTCTTAACTTATAAATAAATTATGTTTCATTTATAGACTAACGGCTTTATTAAAAAACGTGGTTTAACTTAGACCAAGCTTTAAATCAAAAATGAATTTTTGAATTTCGAACTTTATTTCTACTGTTGTAAAGTTATTATACAAAAACCGAGTTTAGATCCCGGTCTAAGTTGTCAATGTGCATTTTAGAATTTTATAGCAGTTGGAATAAAGTTCGAAATTCAAAAATTGATTTTTGATTAATTAAACCTTGGTCTAAGTTAAACCACGTTTTGTAATAAAGCCGTATATCTTTTCAAATTCGCTGTTTGTAATGTAATATTTACAAAAAAATATCAATGGAAAAAAAAACATCTACTGTTTTTTTTTTCTAATGTTTTGTAGAATTATTTCATTACAATAACAATCAAAGTTTAAAAAATGAGACATAGCAAGGGCATACACTCAAATGATTTAATGTCAAGCTGTTAAGACTCTTGATTATTAATGTATTTTCATTTTACATGCATTCATCCGCCATGAAAAGTAGTTAGAACATGTAATAAAAAACACTGTTTAATTTCAAACTGTTTTAAACACTGTTTAAAACAGGTGTTTTAAAACAGCTTGTTTTAAACATGCCAACCCTGATAAATAATAATTATAGGACCTATGCAGGGTCTTGCTTTTAAATTGGCCAAAAGGGAAAAAAACATTTCATGCATCCATAACAGACGGGAAAACTACCTAACCTATAAAAGACCCAATTATATCTTCATTCTAATATATTTTTCTTTATTACAGCAGTGCACCAATAAATGATATTCTCGTAAAATATTCGCGGTAGGCGATTTTTTTTTTAAATGCTATGCAACAGCTTTACCGCGGCAGTCACCGAGTGCCACCTGTATTTCTTTTTTTTAGTGCCATTCGGCTCTGTTTCATCGAAAAAAATCGGGACGGCGAAAGTTGGTCAAATGCAAAATATTGTTTCATACAAATTGTATGAACTAAAAAATACCAATTTTTTTTATTTTGCTGTTTGAGTTACTTTCATGTAAGGATGAGATAATTGTATGGGCAGAAAAATATCTGGACAGTAGAAGTTGGCCAAAACTACAGTTATGTTCCTTCCAATAGCGTAATAAAGTCGTATTGGTAGTAGTCAGTAGGTGTTTCATTAGATTTGAGCCACTTCTGTTGCCCAGACATTTTCGTTCCGATACAATGAAATGGTCTTTTTATGACACTAACTAAATCAAATGACATCATAAAAAATGGGTAACTTTTTTGTTCATACAATTGGTATGGAAAAATATTTTGCTTTTGACAAAATTCCGCCGTCCCGATTTTTTTCATCCGATTCAATGAAATGATTTTTACATGCAACAGAGTCGAATGGCACTAAAAAAAATTGCGCAACTTTACTCATTTTTGTGGACAACTCACCCTTGACCAAAAAAATAAAAACGCCAAAATTTTAAACACGAAAAAAGAGCTAAAGGTTACGAAAGTTTTTCCGTATCTCTTATGGATTCGGATTTCTCCCTTTTGACCAATTTAAAAGAAAGACCCTGTGTATGTTGATTAAACATCATCAAGTCAGACTTCCAAATATTTAAGGAAAAAATCTCACATGTGATTTGAAAAGGAATTCCTAAGACCGGTCAATAAAAAATACTACATGATTGTGTACTAAACTATGCTGTTTCATTTAAGATTTCAAGAAGTATGTAAGTAATTGGTAGATCGCACAGGGTTTCGTTAGTTAACAGTAGATCTTATGTCTCATCAAGTTGGCCTCCCCTGCTACCTATAATATAACCAATAACAGTACAGAATTGTATTTTTATGATAATTTGCGTCTTTCGCGTATAATTTTTTTTTATACGATAAATAAAATTAAACAAAATTGCAGTGACCACCTTTTTTTTTTTTTTTTTTTTAGCGTGGTAAAATCATCAAATGAGTCCTCCCACCCCGGGCAGGGCGGGAGGGACTGTCAGACTTGTACTGACTAAAATCCACGGTGTCCTTCAATAGCCTTTTATGTTCCGGGGTCACGGTAATGAGATAAGTCCCGCGACCCCGGCAGGCTTTGGCCCTCTTGGGCCCCGTCATCGTGCTGACGCTCTTTGAGGCGCGCGTGGAACACAACGCGCCGTCGACCCGGGCATGGTCCATGGTCGGGCGGCGAGTTGCCCTTTACTCGCCGTCCGCATGCCCGCGCCTACGGTGGCCGGAGATCGTCTTGCGACGTCCGACGCCGTGGGCGTCTACCATTGCGGGTGGGGCGGAGGGAGGACGCTGTCCTCTCTCTCTCACGGCCCGCCTCCTCCTTAACGAGCATTACTGCTTCGCAGAAGGAGGCGACCGCTTCCCACTCCGTCTCGCCCCGCAGCATGGCCTCGACCAATGCCGGGCGCGAGAGGTCTCCGCCTATCGCTGCCGTGAGGACACGGCGGTGCTCTGCCCAAGCGGGGCAGTCTTGCACCGTATGCTCTACTGTGTCCTCCGGGCGATCTTCGCAATGGTGACACTCCGGCGTTTCTTCCTTCCCCATCCGACACAGGTACCTCCCGAAACATCCGTGTCCGGTGAGGACCTGCGTCATCCGATAGGTCAGGACGCCGTGACGCCTTTCCAGCCACTCCTCAAAGAGGGGTCTTACCGCCGCGATTGCGGCGTGCCCGAACCTCGGTTGCGACAGTCGTTCCCTCCATACTGCCCTGAGATCGCGCCGGACCTCTTCCCGCCGCGCCTCGACTTGTCGGGGCAGCGGGAATTCTCCCCGGCGCACAGTGGTCTGGAAATCGAGCTCCATACTCATAGAAACTTAAAGTAAAGAATTAAAAAAATAAAAATTGTAATGACTCTGGTATACCTCCCTTGACATCATATTAACGTATGGATGGTATAAGTCACACTAAGCGTGAGAAAAAAAAATATTTATGTTTTTTTTGTATGGGAGAAAACACTAAAAGTACGTTTTTTCGAAACTTAATGGAACTGTTAGGCTGATGCTCACACGAGCTATAGTCCCATACACGGCGATCAAGATGACATACAATTCATGTACCGTTAGGCGCCGCTTCGCACGTAGCAAATTTTTGAAGTTTTGAATTTTCGACATGTGATTTTTCAAATCTTTGCCGTGGTTAAATGACATTGCCGAGTGATTTACTTATATTATTATTAGGTTCAGGCTGCAAATGACCATTACGATGACAATAATTTTAAAAAAATAATTGTACAGGTTTTTTTGCGCATTCTAAGAACTTACTCATAACTAATTATTTCATCTGACTTTGGTGTAAATGAGGATGCATCAACATCCTACACACCTGAGACATGCAGTGTTGGAACACTTGGAACATTAACATCAGTTGTGACACCGAGAAAACCATTCGTGGAGCTAAGCCCGCTATAGAAGAGAAGGAGAGTGGAAGAGCTCCAAACGCATGCACTGAAAGCCTTGCTCAGGCAACTGGTTTGAAAGCACAAAACAAGAATGTAGCAGATGTCATTAAACTGGTATCGGAGAATCTCAAAGAATTTGTTGACAAAGCTTTAGGTGTTTTGATCTCATTGAAGCTGCCATTAGCATAGATTGCTTTACAACATGGCTTCCCATAATAGAAGGCTGCAGTGTTTCAATCTCAGCCTCATACAGAGCCTGCTCTTTCACGATGTTTAACTTGTTTTCGTTTGAAAACCTAAAATGAATAGTTCTGCAAAACATGGTGCAACATGGCTTTGGATTCTCCCATACCTTTTCATCGCCACAAACTAAGCGCAGAAGCAGAAAAGAACACAAAAATACTGGAATCGTCTTCCTTTGCTTACAAGCTTTGGCCTGATGCACCATCAAAGCCCTATTTGCATATATCAACTCTTTGCCATCTAGCGAAGATTCCACACGTAACAATTTTCCAAGCCTAGCCACAGTTATGTCCAAAATTGCTTGGGGTATTACTTTACCCTGATGATTTCCGTGATGTCTATGGTGGGGTTAGCAGTTCTTCGCCTCAGGGATGGCAGTACAAGAAGGACACAGTGGTATTTCTTCTTCTTTTGCACAAGATCTTAATGTCATATACTGCCACTTCGAAAGCTTCAATGAGGTCAAAATACCTAAAGCTTTGTCAACAAATTCTTTGAGATTCTCCGATGCCAGTTTAAGACATCTGCTACATTCTTGTTTTGTGCTTTCAAACCAGTTGCATGAGCAAGGCTTTCAGTGCTATACGTTTGGAGCTCTTTCACTCTCCTTCTCTTCTATAGCGGTCTTAGCTCCACGAATGGTTTTCTCGGCGTCATAATTGATGTTGATGTTCCAACACTGCATGTCTCCAGTATGTAGGATGTTGAAGCACCCTCATTTACACCAAAGTCAGAACTGGAACCTGGTTGCTGGTCTAGCTCTAGCGTTCTACAGAAGTTTTCATTTTTACCCTCACGACCTCGGGCCATTTGATGTTCTCTTGAAGCCATGTCTCATACTTTTACACCATATTTTACAGACCTACTTATTTTAAGTTTTCATACGAAAACAAGTAAAACATCGTGGAAGAACAGGCTTTGATTGAGGCTGAGATTGAAGCATTGCATATCATGGGATGCCATGTTGTAAAGCACTCAATGATAGATGGCAAAATAATTTCACAGCTATCAAATACCTCATAGCAGACATGTGATATATGTAAAGCTACGAGTACTCCTTCGGAAATGAAGTTCTCAGATGAAATAATTAGTTATGGGTTAGTTCTAAGAATGCGCAAAAAACCTGTACAATATTTTTTTTAATTATTGTCATCGTAATGGTCATTCGCATGCTAAATCTAATAATAATATAAGTAAATCGATCGGCAACGTCATTTAACTACGGCAAAGATTTGAAAAATCACGTGTCCAAAATTCAAAACTTCAAAAATTTGCTACGTGCGAAGCGGCGCCTAACGGTACACAAATTGTATGACATCTTGATCGCCGTGTATGGGACTATAGCTCGTGTGAGCATCAGCCTAACAGTTCCATTAAGTTTCGAAAAAACGTACTTTTAGTGTTTTCTCCCATACAAAAAAAACTTAAATATTTTTTTTCTCACGCATAGTGTGACTTATACCATCCATACGTTAATATGATGTCAAGGGAGGTATACCAGAGCCATTACAATTTTTATTTTTTTAATTCTTTACTTTAAGTTTCTATGAGTATGGAGCTCGATTTCCAGACCACTGTGCGGCGCCGCGCCTCTACGCGCCACTCATAGACGCGCTGGAGGGCGGTCGCCTCCAGATCCCCAGGGCAGTAATCCGGCAAGGAGGTTGGCCGATTCGCCGGCGATCGTGCGGTATCCTCGGATCATCCGGATAGCCATGACCCTCTGGCATGCGACCAGCCTCGCTGGTCGCGTCCGCATGCTCAGGGCCCACACGGGGGCCCCGTAGAGGGCCATGGACCGCACGATACCGGCGTACAGCCTCCGGCAGGAGGCGTTTGGCCCGCTGAGGTTGGGCAGGAGTCGCCTGAGGGCGCCTGCCGCCCGGTTCAGCCTTGGGGCCAAACGCAGGAAGTGCTCCTTGAAGTTCCACCGGCCGTCGAGGACGAGTCCCAGGTACATCCATTGCCGTCCTAGGGAAAATCGCTTTCAACTGACAGCTGCCAAATTTAAGAAAAAAAAAAAAAAAAACTAGTTCCATTTTGACATAATATCTATTGACCCATGTTCAAACTTTTTATACAGCCACGAAATTACAGAGCGATTTAAAATTAAAATAACATAAAGTTAAGTATTAAGAATATAAATAATGACTTTAAAATAATTTAGTTTCAACTATTTCTCTAAAATAATACAGATTTCGACAAAATCTTTGCCAATTTTTAAATAATGAACATGAAAAATCCTGGCTGTATAGCTGGACGACCACAGCACAAAAATTAAAAAAAAAACAAGCGGCTAAGTAATAATCCGATCTACACTAATTTTTTCTTTAGCTAAAATTAATGTTGTTAATTTTATTTTCCTAGTATTCGTAATGAAGAGCACAGTGTTTACCTCGGGTAAATTACTTATTTAGTCCCTCGAACTATTAGCGCCCTCACTACGTTACGGGCGCCAAACCCCGTCTCGGGACGTAAATAAGTAACTTTCACGCCTTGGATAACAATGTACTATTGCATTCCCTCTCTGATTTACATTGGTATATTATAACAGACACAAAAAGAAACTAAAATCATTCATGTTAAATAATTTTATTTAAAAATAAAGTAAGCAGGTACATAAAGTACTACCTACCAAGGTGGCTCGACGAAGCCCCGCTTCGCGGGGCTCCTACTTTTGCGTTCAAGGTTTAAAGTAACTTTACACGAAGGGGATGGCGGGGTCTTTCAGACTCCGGCATTCCCCTTCGAACTTATCCTGCCCGTGTCGGGGTGCTCCAAAGTCCCGAGCTCGTTTCGCTCGCTCTTGCATCCTGGATCAAATAACACTGACCGAAATAATAGCAAACGAATGCAATTTATGATGCAATATACTTGTCTCGCTCTAACTCACTCGATATTCGGCACAGATTTATTCCTAGACGCCTTTACAATCATGTTGCGGTACAGCGCGTAGGTATAGAAAAGTGTTGAGAGCGAACATGATTGTTCTCTTATCTGTTGCAAACATGAGGGCCAAACTCTGTGCGATAAAAAACAATCAACTAAAGGTGCTGGCTCAAAACAGGTTTGAATGCTTGTTTTCAAAATTGTACAGGACAATGTTTGTGTACTATTCAGCACCATCTAGTGTTGGGTCATATACAGGAATTGGTTTTACGCAGCCGGGTCGGTTCTAGGGCTTCCAAATATTCGGTCACATTTGATATTCTAATATTCGTTTTTCTAAAAAGCAAATATTCGAATAATTCGAATATTATTAGAATAATTGTTTTTTTTTTATTTTCAAAAAAAATGTTGTAACGACGGGAAAGTCGCTCAAATACTATACAACGTTATATTTAAGGCGGTAAATTTAAACAAAAACCTGTTGTTCAAAATCAAAATCAATCAAAATCAAATCGTTTATTTCAAGTAGGCCAGTTACAGGCACTTTTGAATTGTCAAAAGACAAAAGTAAAATAAAATAGTTTCAAAATAGTTACGGTGCTACAATCCCAGTCACAAGACATAAAAACTGTGAAAGTACTGTAGATGCCCATTCCAAAGCGTAGATCTCTATGGAGAAGAACGGGCAAGAAACTCCATGGACACTCTTTTTCAATCGTCAAAATTATAACAAAACCTTTGTTACATCATTCAACTTCAGATGGTACATTATGTGAGAACGATGTAGCAAGTAAAAGTGTCCATAGGAAATTCATGTAAATAAAGACAATTCAATATAAAAACTTTTTCAAAAAAAAATGTAACCGCCTTCAAAAACAACCATAAAAAACGGTAAAAAAATCTACAAAATAACTTTTCTTTCGGAAGTCGGTGTCTTTGTTTTCTTTATTTCATTGTCTTTTTTTTTGCCACCGACTTCCGAAAGAAAAGTTATTTTATAGATTTTTTTACCGTTTTTTATGGTTGTTTTTGAAGGCGGTTACATTTTTTTTTGAAAAAGTTTTTATTTTACTCTTTTTAGAATAAATATTCAACCCGAATTCTTGTCAAATACAACATGTGCACTAGAATTTTGTAATCCATAACACCGGTAATAACATCGCTCATGTACACAACAAGCTAATAAAATTCCCTATCTCAAAAACTACCGAACCGATTTTGATGAAACTTACAATATTCCCTAAGTTAAATGATACCCAGTACAACAAAAAAAGAATTACTTAAATCGGACTAGTAGTACCAGAGATATGCGAACTCAAACTAAATCAGTCGATGCCTACTCCTTACTATTAAGGAGTTCTACCTTCCATCATCAGCTCAGCTGCATGAAATTACGATTACCATACGCAAGTACTTAAATTACTTCATAAAATTTGCGAAAAACGGTGTGTCGGCCTATAAAATTCGAGGGTTGCCCTCGATTTCTCCAGGATCCAATCATCAGATCCAAACTTGGTGACTATGAGACCACCTCAGAAGTACCTCCTTTCGAACAAAAAAAGAATTTTAAAAATCGGTCCACAATTGGCGGAGTAATCACGTAACAAATATACAAAAAAAAAAAAAAACATACCGTCGAATTGATAACCTCCTCCTTTTTGAAGTCGGTTAAAAATTATAAATAATGAAAATAAACCGTGGCTGCTAAGAGATGACCAGTCACGACTGACAGCGCCCGTTCACGAACATGACACATGCATCAATATCACTCAGCTCAACCATTTTGAAGGGAACTAAATGATCGGACACACGCGCCACCGTCAGCGAGACATTAGAGTGAGCATGACATAATCTCAACCGCCAGGGTCATTCAAGTCATTAAAAAAAAACAAAAAACGTGGGTATCTACTCATTGAAAACTATAAAGTACATGGTACTCACAAAATGCTTCCTGTGAAACTATATAATACTAGAAAGATTGACTCTATACAATGCAAGCATAGTTCACAATCTTCATCAGCTCCAACAATATCCAAATGATACGACTGTTATAAAAAAAAATAAACACACAAGGAAAAGTAACGAATTAAAACTAAAATAAAATATGATAAAAATATATAGAAAATTTTGTTAAAAAGAACATGAACAATGTCTTGTGTTCAACACAGCGACCAACTATGCTTATCATCTAAATAATCACTCAGTTAGTACGTTTATGGTCGTCTAACTCGTCAAAATGTACTGAACAGCTGTTTCTCAGTGATTTCGGGTTTGGTCCCATAATAATATTTGATCCATATAATAATATTACATGTAATATTACTACACTTGCAAAGAAATCTAAAACATTAACAAAACAAAAGTTTGTATAAGTAAGTAAAATTTTATTTGTTTAAACATGGTGTACATGATACATACATTGCATGGAAGATAATAATAAGATACAGATAAGTTCTAACATGTTCAGCCGCATATCGTGGCGTACAAATTGGTAGAAAGAGATGGTGCATAAACCGTGATAATATTCATCAAAAATTAACATTATAAATTATGTAGGTACTTATTAATTTAAAGGTACTTATAAATTTAAATTATTCAGATTAGGTAGCATTACAATTCAGCAAGCATATTTCTTGGATAAAATTAAATGTCAAAATAGTCATTAAATAAATTAGTCAATAAAAAAATATGAACTACTGTCATTAAAATTTAAATTCCAAATGACAATTGTTCAAAAAAAAATACATATAATAACATGTCAAAAAATACACACACAACATTGTCATCTCAAAGGCGAAGAAAAATTGTCCTCTTTCATAAACTCTGCTATACTATAATATGCTCTTTCAGTTAGTAAACTCTTCATTTTACTTTTAAGAGAAGATATATTTAATGTTCTCCAAGATTTGGGCAATTTATTAAAAATGGTCGGAGCCATGCAAAAGATGCTCTTACGCATAAGAGTGGTTTTAGCGCCGTGAACACAGAGTTTGAAATTATCACGTCTATTCCTAGGGACAGCATCAGACACAAGTTGAAATAAATGAGCATTAGTTTTAATGAACATTACTGTTTCCAGGATATATAATGAGGGCAATGTCAATCTTTTATGTTCTATGAAATAAGATTTACAGCTGTCCGTTGTTTGCAGTCTAAACATCGATCTAATGCACCTTTTCTGTGCCCGAAACGCTATTTCATTGTCCGTGCTATTCCCCCAAAAGATGACTCCATATCTTAGAATTGATATGGAGTCATCTTGACTTGAAAATTGCCATTCTGCGTCATTTTGGTAGTCGTAAATTGTCACATGAACCAAAAGAGTGTACTATATCACAGCTCAATGCGTCACTAGAAAGCACTAGTAAAAGTGGAACGAAACAAAATTATTTATTAGTATAATTTCATATGGTATTATAATCTAAGGAAGCTTAAGGCGTTGACTTCCTCCGCTCGTGAAACAAGGAGTGGAGTGCTTCTTTCCAAGCCAGTCTTCGAGTGCAGGCCGCATCTCCTTGAATATAGTATAGTATAGCTCAAACCTCTCCCGCCATTCCACCACCATGACCCGTCAGAGCTGCATCAATCGCTCATCTCGTGCAGCTTAAGGCGTCTGTCTGTATCATTTTTGAGAGAGAATCTAATCACAATGTCCTGTAAGCTTCATCACGCTTCTCTTCGTTCGCCCGAGGTTCTTCTGTACGTAAAATCCAACGACTTTTATAATGTCGAATAATATTCGAATAAAACCCAAGTCAGTATTCGAATAGTGAAATTGGGCGAATATTCGAAGTATTCGAATATTTGAATTAGAAGCCCTAGTCGGGTCGTTAGTTGTCTATAATAAGCTCTGTTCTAAAATACAACTGTCGTGCTTGCTAGAAACTGTGTTTTTTGGACAGGACATACATAACGCAAATTAAAATGAGAGTGCATCATGAGTATGTAGTAATATAAAAAAAAAATGAAGTCTGTGGTATTCTGGTAGCCATCATCTTACTACACTATTTTGCAGATGGATTCATTATTTCACCAATACAAGTCGACGCGTGTCTATTTTTTTATATTGGTGTAGATGACGAGGTTCAAACTGGCTTCTTTTGGAGGCATCGACCTTCTAAGATTGTGAAAATTTCAACGGTTATTATCACGGTTCATGAGATACAATCTGGTGACAAACGGACAGTCAGACATTCAGACAGGCGGACAGCGAAGTCTTAGTAATACGGTCCCGTTTTATCCTTTGGGTACGGAACCCTAGTGCATTGTCCCTGGAACTGAACCAACATGAATTTGAATTTCGTCGGATATGTAAAAGTGGTTCTAATTCACCTTACCCTGTTAGAATTAATCTACCCAACTTACGAAGATACAAACATTTAAACAAGTTAATAAAAGCTTTGTAAAAGTTGGCTGCGGCGGGATACACGGGTTACCTCCTAGCAGGGAGTTGTATCCACACACAACATGTCGCGGTTGCGAGCTGGTGCAGCATCGATCCGTGCGACCGTTCACCCCGGCCGCGGCCGCCTGCCCGCCTGCACCACTCATGTACCGACAGAGCGCTTCATTATCATAATAATGCCTATCTCTATCATGTGGTGTCCTGGGTTCATTCGCGAGTTGCACTAATTGTATTTGGGGTTTTCCTTAAGATTTTCAGTAGCAGCCGCCAAGTTCGGATCTTACCCATTTGATGGCAATGGGCTCGTTTCATAAGATAAACGACAAAATTGCGAAATGGTACAACATGGTGGATGTGCTAACTGGGCATTTCCCACTTTCTTCTCTGGCT
Source organism: Agrotis exclamationis (assembly GCA_950005045.1). Classification (NCBI taxonomy): domain Eukaryota; kingdom Metazoa; phylum Arthropoda; class Insecta; order Lepidoptera; family Noctuidae; genus Agrotis; species Agrotis exclamationis. The sequence goes on from OX465426.1 coordinate 24,215,574, forward strand.
CGGCCTCGAGTCAGGTTCCCGTACCCTGTACCTACTCACTTAATAGGTACCCTCTCCAACATGATTGCGATTGGTGTCGTTTTTAGTGTTCCGTACCCAAATGGTAAAACGGAATTTTGAAGGACTCTATAACCGGTATTACACTCGTACCTACATTATACACATTGCTGAAAACAAAATTGTAATCGGTCAATTGTTTTGTACTAATATTGTGGCGCCCCCTAGTGAGTTACAGCTATGACAACTGTCTAAGAACATGAACTCATCGGACACAAACCCGTTATTGAAAACCGCATCAAAATCTGATCATTATTATAGTTTAGAAGATAGGTGGGAACTTTACTTGCACTAACAAACATCTCTCACCTTAAACGCATAATACCTGCTGCGTTCCGTCGCGGGCTGTGTCGTGGTTAAAAAGGGTAATAAATTACATATTTTAACCTTTTCATTTGCAAAACAGTCCAACCACCAATCAGTATTTGGACTTGTCAAAACTGATTTGTTGCAATATCAATATTTGTTACAAGTGTGATAAATATTTTTCGCTGACGTTTTCTTTTTTTTGGCTCAAAATGAATGATTTCCTTACTCAAAGTAATGCGCCTGGATAGGTTTCAGCCCACTATCGTCCGCTGTTCCGTGGATCTCTGTCTACTATACTGCCCGACCTGGCAATCGAACCGTGGAGCTCATGCAATGATCTATTTGTAATAACACGCAGGTTGGCACACGAGGCGGTGCCCCAGGCCAGCGACGTGATCGACCTGGGCGCGCCGCTGCTGCCCGCGCGCGAGCGTCGCCGCAAGTCCAGCCGGCCGCTCTTCTCCTACACTCCTAACCCACGTCTGTGAGTATGTTTTGTTTAGTTTTTAAATATTATACTCGGTGATTTTCCAAGTGTACATGGATTGCTAAATCAGACACTATGAAGATTAGCGAACAAGACAAGACGTTTGAAAACCCCGGATTTTAGAGTCCAGACCCTCCGGGTTCTGCACACTTCGACTGATGCCCGCATGAGTCGAAGTGTGCACCGTGTGACCGGTGGCAACTGCGTCGGGAGCGGCGGAGGGCCGGTGAAGTGTACGTGGGTCGCGGGCGGCCAAAGACTTTAATTTTCTAAACCCGGACTACAAAAATGAAGCCCCCCCAGACGCTCCTCGGATGCCCTCTAAACTAGGACAAATCCGGGGAAACCCGGACGGATGGCAACCCTAAGCTAGACAGACACAATAGCATAGAGTGCATAGACAGTAACAATAATTATTTCATTTGTAGTAATAGTGTATGCGCTGCTGAATGTGGCGCACACAACTTGAGATTTAGATAGGAAGAAATCACTGATAGTCAAAGAATATCCGTTTATTATATACATCACTACCAAGTAACTAATGCTATCTATGTTGATGTGGTGAGTACCGATGATATGAGTGCTGAACGTGTACTGTCGCTTTATAGAGCGATTTGAGTAAAGCGATGTGAAAGTGCTGATGTGAATGCGCGCGTGCCCTGTACGATACATGACTCGTACAAATGCCTGTGTGTGTGGGGAGACAACGAAAACTCTACATTATATTGTTTTGATCGTTATTTTTAACATATGACTAAAAATAATATAGGTATAAAAACTAGCTAGCACTCCGCCCGCGCGTTCGTCCGCACGTAGGATTTAGAATCTATTCTCTGTGAATTTCTACTGCCGGCCACCCTCTATCTATACATCTATATTAATAATTTCGTCAAGGGGTACGGTAGACTCGATCGAAAGCTTACCTGAATAAAAAAACATTAAAAAATAAAGATTTCGAGTCGACAACATATATCCGCAAAATTCGGATTATTGAGTATTTTGTAAAATTCTAATGGTTCTGACTAGACAGATCGCATCCGCCATATTGTCCACTGACGCGAAACGTCACTGACATCGGATAACATGTTGAGTTTTTCCCACGTTATTTCTTTTCTTTCTTTTTGGCAACCGAGTCGATAGCACTGTTAGCATGCCAGTGTCATGTGGTGTTTTAAGTAGTTACTAAACCTCCTTAATACACCCTATGACACGGGTGCAGGGTGAACGTAGCTTTTTAATGGTGAAAAATTGTTTAAAGTCGACACAGTAGTTTTTGAGTTTATTCATTAAAAACTAACATAATACATTAAAAACATACACACACACAAAAATACAAATCTTTCCTCTTTATAATACATATTAGGAGTCTGAAACGTTTTACCAACAGTCGTTTGGTCCATGAACTGTTGGTACCTACGGCCAGGGCTGGGCAAAATACATGCTTTGCTTTAATTGAAATACAAATTACAAAATACAGTAACGCAAGTAATTAAAATATAAAATACAAAATAGTTATAAGTAAGGTATTTGAAATATAAAATACAAAATACAGTATTTTAGACATTTTTTAATTGAAATACAAAATACTAATTACAAATTACTTAGGGTTGCCATCTCTAAAATTTGGAAATCAGGACAAGACGCCTGAAATCTCCCATTTTAGAGTCCAGAACCCGGACATGAGTCGAAGTGCGTACCGTAGCAACTGCGTCGGGAGAGGTGGGGGGACGGTGAAGTGTGCGCGTCTCGCGGGCGGCCCAAGACTTTAAATTTTTAAACCCGGACTACAAATGAAGCCCCCCCCCCCCCGGACGCTCCCCGGATGCCCTCTAAACTAGGAAAAATCCGGGGAAACCCGGACGGATGGCAACCCTAATTACATATTACAAAATAAGTAATCTAGAAAAGCATGGGCTGAATGGCTGAAAAGTAGAGGAAAATTTCTTAGCTTGACGTTCACAGTTCGACATTTTTTTTTTTGCGTTTTGTTGGCCAAGTTTGACGTACAGTCACAGCGTACAGTGTACACACAACAGGTACAGTGTTGCCAACTCTGATAGTTGCTTTACCATCATTGCACTCTCGCCTCGCACTCACACTCACGTTAGGTAAATGAAGTTTAAATGTATTTTAATGTTGAGTATTTTGAAGCATCAAGTATTTGAAATACTAATTACAAAATACTTCGTTGTCTGGTATTTGAAATACGAATTACAAATTACATTTAAAGGAAGTAATTGAAATACAAATACAAAATACGTATTTGTATTTCAATTACGTATTTCAATTACAAGTAATTCAAATACTGCCCAACCCTGCCTACGGCGAATCCCCGCTGCCTCAACAAGTTTAGTGTGGCGAGAAGAGATCTCAGGGCGGTATGGAGGGAGCGGCTGTCGCAACCGAGGTCCGGGCACGCCGCGATGGCGGCGGTAAGACCCCTCTCTGAGGAGTGGCTGGATAAGCGTTACGGCGTCCTGACCTGTCTCGCCTGACGCAGGTCCTCACCGGACATGGAAGTTTCGGGAGAGTACCTGTGTCAGACGGGGAAGGAGGAAACGCCTGGGTGTCACCACTGCGCATACGGAGCATACTGAGCATACGGTGCAGGACTGTCCCGCTTGGGCGAAGCATCGCCATGTCCTCACGACGGCGATAGGCGGCGACCTCTCGCGCTCGGCATTGGTCGAAGCCACGCTGCGGGGCGAGAGAGTGGGAAGCGGTCGCCTCTTTTTGCGCAGCAGTCATGCTAGCGAAGGAGGAGGTTGGAGGCGCAAGGGAGAGGACAGCATGCACCTCACGACCCAGCCGCAGTGGTAGACGCCACGGCGACGGACGCGTCCGTCCGGACGTCGCAGAACGATCTCCGGCCAACATGTGCGGGCGGCAAGTACTTAATGGGCGAATTGCTGTCTGATCGTGGACCATGCCCGGGTCGACGGCCCGTTTTGTTCCACGCGCGCCTCAAAGAGTATCAGCACAATGACGGGGCCCCCCTTTGAGGGCCAAAGCCTGCCGCGGTCGTGGGACTTATGAGTTACCGTGACCCCGGAACGTAAAGGGCTATTGAAGGACACCGAGAAATTTAGTCAGTACAAATCTGACAGTTCCTCCTTCCCTTCTCTGGGTGGGAGAACTCATTTGACGATTTTATGACGATAAAAAAAGCATAAATAAAAATGATTTGTATCGGTATCCTCCGACATCCACGCGAACGAAGTCACGGGCACAGCTAGATTTTGTAATTTTGTACCTAGATGTGTATTATGAGTCACGTTTTACCCGAGCGAAGCCGGGTTTTCATCTAGTATTATAATAAATCTGTAGAAGGGTCAATTCTGTACATTGAAAATATTGAAAAAATAAATAGCGGGGGGTGTTGCTGGATCGATACCAAACCCAAATATGTGATTAAAAAAATTTTTGTCTGTCTGTCTGTATATGCAGGCATCACGTGAAAACTAACGGTTCGATTTCGATGAAACTTGGTATAATTATACCTTATTATCCTGGGCATAAAATGGGATACTTTTTATCCTGGAAAAATACGTAGAAAAAAAATCTTATTTTTCAGTTTTATTCATAGACTAGCTTCCGACCGCGACTCTGTCCGCGCGGATGTCGGTCTTCGCGGGGTTTAAAAGACCCCGCCATCCCCTTCGTGTTCGGTTACTTTAAACCTTGCGTGCAGAAATAGGAGCCCCGCGAAGCTGGCCTCCTTTGAGCTTCCTAAGTGGTAATCAGTAACAAAGTAAACAAAATGTTGAAACGATGATGACGACAACCATGTTTGTTACTTTATGAAATTTTCTAGTGACAATTTATGATTTATTGGTGATCTCTTTAAATTAGTTTGTTGAAATACTTACTATTAAGGACAAATGATAAATGATATTTATTTTGTAAGTTGGTCATAAAAAAAACACTTTTACACGTCATAACCAATATTTTAAAGCTAGATGAGGCCGGTGTTTCGTACCTGACTACTCTGAGAAGAAACAGCCGAAACAAACTCAGAGGTCACAGTCTCTTTTAAAGTCCAGACATTGTTTTGCTCAGGTCATACGAGGACCATGCGGGTGTCTGAGATGGTCTTTTGAGGAAAGAACCACACAGATTTGAGTGGACCTGTCCAGTCAGTGCAAGCATTTGTCGGTTATCGTGTAGCTCGACTCAGAACACAAGGAGCTCAACGACACGACGAACAATACCAAAGAAAGGACATTTGGGTAGGCCGCTTAAAGTACTCAAATTGTCAGACAGTAAAATTATTATAAGTCAAAAACAAAACTTCCCCACATTCGTCCTCGCATTCACAATGCTAAAGTACACAAATTATAAAATTAAAAATAAATTGAATAGAACATGTCAAATTGTAAAAATAAAAAATAACAAAAAATCGAAGTCACAAAGTAACCCACGTCAAATTGTATAAAAATAAAAAATAAATGTCAGTTTGTAAACATAAAATAATTAAAAAAAATGTCAAATTGTATAAAAAGAAAGGAATAAATAACAAAAACAGACAAAGTGGTAAAAATATGAAATATAAACAAAAAATAAAAAAAAATATATATAAAAAAAAACAAATAAAAAAATATATATATATACACCGTGTTCTTCACGTTATCCATAAACTTTAGCAAATACTTCTATGGCTTTTACAAATCAAATCCAACAAAGGAAGTAGTACTTAAAAAGGCTTCGTTACAAAGATATTTGTAATTTCATTTAATGAAATTTAATTGAGCTATGCAGTGAGAAAGTATCTTAATTTGAAATCTATCAAATACTATTTGCATTTCATTTGTTTCAGCCCGCCAAATGTTATGAATGACGTTGCCAATTCGGATAAAGAGGCATGCATATCGGGTTATTTACGTCTAGGTATTTAGTTTGTATGAAAATTAACAAAAAATAAAAAATAAGAATTTATTAATGTGTCCATAATGAAAAATGCTTACTTCCGTGGTTTGAACATCTGGTCGAAGTTTATGTATATCGTCCGGAACACGGTGTATATACATTCTACATTACTATAACAACTACATTCAGTGAGTAAATTCAATTGGAGCAGCTTAATCCCAAGCCTTTTTGTCTTCAAGATAGTGGTTAACATGATAATAGGCTTTCTGAAGCAGTTTCCGTTTTATAAACAATTTGAACTTATTTATACTTAGTGCTCGAATAGGACTCGGAAGCTTATTATAAAAACGTATACATTGACATCGAAATGTGCCCCCTATTTTTTTGAGCCGGGTAGCTGGAACCATGAATTTGTCCTTATTCCTCGTATTTATATTGTGGAAATCACTGTATTTTTTAAAAAGATTAATATGTTTATGTGCGTACAAGAGGTTTTCATAGATATACTGAGCCGGCACAGTCATTATATTAATCTCTTTAAACTTTTCTCTGAGGGAGTATCTGGGACTTAATTTATAGATGGACCGAATTGCCCTTTTTTGCAAAATGAAAATTGTTTGAATTTCCGCGGCACTGCCCCATAACAGAATACCGTACGACATTACACTGTGGAAATAACTAAAGTAAACTAAACGGGCTGTCTCTAATTTTTCTAACGGCGAATGCTGCAGAGCTGAGCTTTTTTGACAATTTGTCTATATGGGGGCCCCACTCAAGTTTAGCATCCAAAGTTATGCCTAAGAATACCGTGGTATCTTCCGGTTTCAATTCCTGATCCTTGATTTGTACACGGGTTTCCACTTGTCTAACATGCGGTAAAGTAAGCAAACCTTATTATTACATAAATACATACAAATCATTTATTTGGTACTAGACCCTATTTCTCCAAGATTTTAGGTGATTTATTATGGAATTGATTTTATATTGTTTGGTGACTACATTTTGGTGACAAATCTGAAATCTATTATTTTGGGGACACTCTATTGTTAGGAGACATAGAACTAATGAAATTGGCGATAGCTTAAATCATACGAGCTATAGGCCGATAGACGAATGTATTGCTACGCACGACAAACTTCAACATTAAGAGAAATTCAGATGTAATTAAAAAGCGTGTCGGTGCGCTCTGTGGTAGGTACCCTGGCCCCCAGACAAAGCCGAAGCCGCGTCCGAAACGCGCAGAGGCGCGCGGGAGCCACAGCCACGGCCGGCGCCACAAGCGAGTGTTCCGGCGGCCCGTGCCCAACGCGCGCTTGTACCGGCCCGCGCCCCCGCCGCCCCCCGCCCCGCCCGCCTGGCCACCGCGCGACTCGTGGCCGGTGCCCACGCCGCCCGCGCACCTCGACACCGCCTCGCGCGTTGCGCTGCGCCTCAGCGAGCAGCGTCGCGCGACAAGCGCGCCTCAGCGCCGCTCGTTGTGGGCGCCGAGGTTGCCGCTGTTGACAGGGCAATCGCTGGTGAGCGCAGGCCGTACACCAGTACCGGCAGAGCGTGCGCCGGTGCGGGCAGAGCGTGCGGCGTTGCGATCAGAGCGTGTGCCGGTGAGGGCGGAGCGTGCGCCGGTGCGGGCAGTGCGCGGGACGGTGAAGACAGCGCGCTCCCCACTGAGAGCAGCGCGCTCGCCTGTGCAGCAGACTCGCCAACTAACGCCGGATACTGCGCATGGCCCGGCTCCTTCGCGGCGCCTGGTGGTGACACTGCCAGCGCCGCTCGTGGAGCCTGAGCAGCACTACTGCCCCGCCAGCGATCACTTCCGGCTGCACTCGCTGGACTCGGACTCGGGATCGACCACGCCGGCGGCGCGGCTGGCTACCGCGCGCGCTCCAGCACACGCCGCCCCGGGGCTTATCATGGATGCAGCAAACCGCCACTCGACCAGTCCGGAGGACTGTTCCGAGGGCAACGAGCCTCTTTCCGCGCCCAGCGAGTTCCTCGCAGAGGTAAGCATTACACGCGGACGATTCACTCGTGGACATTGTTATAGTTAAGTCATAAAGTGAAACTTGCTCGTGTTATTTCAGTTCCTGTCGGCCATAATGCGGCGACAATACGCAGAGGCTCTCAAGTACTGCCGGCTCATCCTGCAGTACGAGCCGCACAACGCCACGGCGCGCGGCTTCTACCCGCTGCTGCAGCACAAGGTGCAGGCGCACAAGCTCGCGGGTGAGTACGGCGCGCGGCGCGGCGCGGCGGCGCGGCGGCGCGCGGCTCAGGTCTCACTCGGCCGTCTGTTACAGAGCGGGGCGGCTGGGCGCGCGGCAGCTCCAGCGAAGAGACCAGCGCGCACGCCGAGAAGCCAAAGCTCGGCGACCAGGTACAACTTCCTACATTTTACTTTGATTTTACTAAACAAGTTCCGATATCACAAAATAGATAGATAGATAGAATACACTACATTGTACACCAAAATTGTTACAAAAAAACAGTTACTATATCTCTAATTCTATGGTTACAAAGGCGGTCTTATCACTAACAGCGATATCTTCCAGAAAACCTTTATAGCGGCCATACACCATACTGCCTATCGTACAATCGGCATGACGCTGCCGATTTGATCAGTTAGATTTGACCGTGTGTGGGCGTGGAATCCATCAAATTGGCATAACAATAGGCTTGATCATGCCGATTTGATCAAATCGATTTGATCATGCCAATTTGATCAAATCGATTTGATCAAATCGGAATTATCAAACTTCAAATCGGCAGCAGTGATACCAACTTAGCAACTTTATAGCTAGATCTAGCTAATATTCGGTAGCTACTTTTTAACCGACGTAAAAAAAGGAGGAGGTTCTCAATTCGAAACGTATATTTTTTTGGAACGAAGTTCCTTATGGCGCGTTGCGAAAGGGGGCTAGGCGGAAAAAATTGTAACGACACTTTTTACAGACTGCGATGGAGTGGAGTTGAGTGGAATGGAATGGAGGGTCGAAAATCGCCTGAACCTTTTTTTAACTTGCTATCGTTAAGCAAGTTAAAAAACAGGTTCAAGCGATTTTCGACCTTATTGACATTCAAAATTTAGTTTGTTTTAGTTTGTTTGTTAGCTAACATTGCTCCTTCATTAAAATCCGGTGTTTGCATAAATGTCAATAAAGTCGAAAATCGATTGAACTCACTTTAACTTGTATTACCAACTGATTCCCACTAGTGGGATAAAACAAGTCGGTAAAAAAGTAGCTAAAAAGTTAAGCCACAAGTTTTATAAAATTGTAGCTGTCTGTCACCGAATAATAGCTAGATCTAGCTATAAAGTTGCTAAGTTGGCATCACTGCTGCCGAATTGAAGTTTGATCAAATCGATCGTCATGCCGATTGTACGATAGGCAGTATGGTGTATGGTGTATATGGACGAACTGCCAATTTGATCAAATCGATCGTCATGCCGATTGTACGATAGGCAGTATGGTGTATGGCCGCTATTACATGAGCTGTATGAATCTATATGTCGCAGTAAGATAGTCAAAGCCGTAACATAGTTATATCCCTAAGGATATAATTATATACCGTAACATAGTTATACCGTTGTAGAAACGACTGAGGGCACCCCGACTCGGACAGGTTAGGTTAGAAGGGGATGGCGGGGTCTGCAAGACCCCGCCATCCCCTTCGTGGTTATTTTTTTTTAAACCACACAGAAGAAGGAGAACCGCGAAGCGGTGCTCCGTCGACACAGGTATAACTATGTTACGGTATGTAATTATATCCCTAGGGATATAACTATGTTACGGTTTTTGTCTATCTTACTGCGACATCTATATATATAAAAGAAAGTCGTGTTAGTTACACTATTTATAACTCAAGAACGGCTGAACCGATTTGGCTGAAAATTGGCGGGGAGGTAGCTTAGGACCAGGAGTAACATATAGGATACTTTTTACCTTTTTATTTTGTTTTTTTTTTTTATCCCGTTTCTGTGGGACGTGACATCATAAAACGCAACTGACATGGAGTGACAGCAAAACGAAAAATTTATCAATCAAAACCTGTGTCAAAACATCAATTGACCGGTCGATGTGTTTGTATTGAGTTTCTAAGCTTATTGTGCCGATATTATCATAATTATTAATGCTATGCCGCCACCAAGATGATCAAATTTTTATCCTGTTTCCGTGAGACGTGACATAAAACGTAGTAACATGATCACGAAGAAGGTGTTGGTGCTGAAATTGAATAAGGGATCTGAACAAAAAGTACTATAGAGTGAGATCCCAGAGCCCCCAGACCTACGTCATTTTAATAAAGCTGAAATTTTGATTGTAGTCAACTATAAAGTTATGACAGTACCGGTGTGCGTACCTTCTATCTTGAAAGCGGGGCCCTTCCACAGGTAGCGCGACCTGAAGGTGGATAAAATCAACTACGTCATTTTAGCAAGCCTATATTTTACATGATGTTACATAAGGTACTATTTCAAGACCTTTTGTAAGCTGCCAAACCAATCCGATGGGCCAATCATTCTGCCAGACGCCTTAAAGTCCTTCCCTTAAACTTTAATACCCCGCCTCTGTCCTGCCTCTCCTGAGCCAAAACCGCTTAACGCAGAAGTTTAAATTTTGGACACAAATTTTCGCTTTCGAGTTAGTAAGTACACATGTTAACTTTATAGTAGACTACAAACCCTCCCTCTCGCGCTCGGCATTGGTCGAGGCCATGCTGCGGGGCGAGAACCGGTCGCCTCCTTCTGCGAAGCAGTCATGCTTGCGAAGGAGGAGGCGGGCCGCGTGAGGGAGAGGATAGCGTCTTCCCTCCACCCCAGCCACAGTGGTAGTCCCCCACGGCGTCGGACGTCGGCAGACGATCTCCGGCCACGGTAGGCGCGGGCATGCGGGCAACGAGTAATGGGCGACTCGCTGTCCGACCATGGACCATGCCCGGGTCGACGGCGCGTTATGTTCCACGCGCGCCTCAAGGAGTGTCAGCATGATGACGGCGCCCCCCTCTAGAGGGCCAAAGCCTGCCGGGGTCGCAGGACTTATCTCATTACCGTGACCCTGGAACATAAAGGGCTATTAGGGCGGACTCATATGATGTTTAACCACGAAAAAAAAAGACTACAAACCCACAAAGAGGCGACCTCACGCGCCCGGCATTTGTCGAGGCCATGCTGCGGGGCGAGATGGAGAGGAAAGCGGTCACCTCCTTCTGCGAAGCAGTTATGCAGGCGAAGGAGGAGGCTGGAAGCGTGAGGGAGAGGACAGCGTCCACCTCACAGCCCAGCTGCAGTGGTAGACGCCCACGGCGACAGACGTTGCAAGTCGATCTCCGGCCACCGTAGGCGCGGGCATGCGGGCGGCGAGTAATGGGTGACTCGCTGTCCGACGTTGAACCTTGCCCGGTTATGCAAAGAGTGTCAGCATTATAACGGGGCCCCCATTTAGAGGGCCAAAACTGACTTACGATTTACCGTGACCCCGGAACGTAAAGGGCTATTGAAGGACACCGTGGATTTTAGTCAGTACGAGTCTGACAGTCCTTCCCGCTCTGCCCGGGGTGGGAGACTCACATGATTATTTTACCACGCTAAAAAAATGTCAGTTGCATTTAGCCACAAACTTTCCAATTGAATTAAAACTCCTTGGATATGCCTGACTTACCACCGCACAATCTATACATATAATAAAACAGTAAAAAAACTGTGTCTGTACATTGAATATATTTAAAAAATAATAATCGAGGGGGGTTTAGAAAAAGTAATAGAGCACGAATCCAAAAAAAAAATTCTGTCTGTTTGTCTGTTTGTCTGTGTGTCTGTTTGTTTGTACACGCTAATCTTCGGAACTACTGGACGGATTTGAATTATTCTTTTTTTGTTGTATAGATATTAAGTCGGAGCAACACATAGGCTATAATTTATCTTGGAAACTTGAACACCTGATGCAGAACCGCAACAGACCAGCTAAACTATAAGAGATACAAAAATAGCACCGTAGCAAAAATTGTTCCACGTGATGAGCATTTTCTGCTGCGAGAATAAATTTGAAGATCTGGAACACCTGATGTGGAACTCCAAGAGCCCAGCTATACTATAACATATATAAGAATGACGTCTTAGCAAGAGTTGTTCAGCTTGATGAGCACTCTCTGTTGACGTTTAAAAATTGAAGATCTGGAACACCTGATGTGGAACTCCAAGAGCCCAGCTAAACCATAACATTTATAGGAATGACGTCTTAGCAACAGTTATTCAGCCTGATAAGCACTCTCGGTTGACGTTTAAAAATTGAAGATCTGGAACACCTGATGTGGAACTCCAAGAGCCCAGCTAAACTATAAGATTTAAAGGAATGACGTCTTAGTAAGAGTTGTTCAGCCTGATGAGCACTCTCTGTTGACGTATAAAAATTGAAGATCTAGAACACCTGATGTGGAACTCCAAGAGCCCAGCTACACTATAACATGTATAGGAATGACGTCTTAGCAAGAGTTATTCAGCCTGATGAGCACTCTCTGTCGACGTATAAAAATTGAAGATCTGGAACACCTGATGTGGAACTCCAAGAGCCCAGCTAAACTATAAGATATAAAGGAATAACGTCTTAGCAAGAGTTGTTCAGCCTGATGAGCACTCTCTGTTGACATATAAAAACTGAAGATCTGGAACACCTGATGTGGAACTCCAAGAGCCCAGCTACACTATAACATGTATAGGAATGACGTCTTAGCAAGAGTTATTCAGCCTGATGAGCACTCTCTGTCGACGTATAAAAATTGAAGATCTGGAACAACTGATGTGGAACTACAAGAGCCCAGCTAAATTGTAACATATAAAGGAATGACGTCTTAGCAAAAGTTGTACAGCCCGATGAGCACTCTCTGTTGACGTATAAAATTGAAGATCTGGAACACCTGTTGTGGAATTCCAAGCTCCCAGCTACACTATAAAATATGTAGGAATGACGTTTTGGCAAAAGTTGCTCGGTCGTATGAGCATTTCCTGTTGACCTATAAAAATCGAAGATCAGAAACATCTGATGTGGAAATCAAAGCTATTGCTAATTTCACTGTATAATTATAAAATAACATAAGCTGGGAGTACCTCCACGCGGTGACGGCGGTAAGATTTTAGGACTGATTTTCAATGACGATGGTATATCATTAAAAATCTGACTCTACTGGCCAAAGCTACCATTTATTTTTTTACCCGGGCTCTTGGTATTGGACATCAGACCAGTTGCAGATTTTCGTTTTTGACGAACCCGTTGTCGCTGGCATAAGCAACAGCATCCGCGTACGAAGTCGCGGGCAGAAGCTAGTTTACAAATAAAGGTTGGCTTCGTAATTATAGTCATGCTTCGAAACATAAACCAACCAAAACTGTGCAACAGAACGCGTTTGGTGGTAAGTAAATTGATGAACAATGTGATTTACGCGACGATACTCAAAGGAAAATTCGAAGTTGAGGAAGTTTTCATTTCGAGGATCCCATATGATAGGTTTGCCGTTTGAGTTTAAACGACCTCAATTTCCGATCCATCTTGCATTCGCCATGACCATTAACAAATCACAAGGCCAATGCTTGAAAGTTTGTGGTCTGAATATAGAAAATCCATGTTTTTCACATGGTCAGTTAGGTATATATGTGGCATGTTCATGAGTCGGATGACCATCTGCGTTATTTGTTCTTGCGCGTGATAATAATAAAAAAATGTCGTCTATCAGAACGTGCTTCACTGTACAGTGCAACCCATGCACCAAAATACATGGCTAATAAAGAATAAATTATTGATTTTTGACTTGATTTTTTAAATTATTTTTGATATCCTAATAAAAAATCGAAAATCTGCTCATTTATTGCCTCTAAGGCGGAACAAAGTTCGCCGGGCCAGCTAGTATACATATAAATACCTATAATAAATCTGTAGAAAAGTCATTTTTGTACATTGAAGAAATTGAAACAAACAATAGCCAGCGTGTGAAAAGATAAGTGCAGAACCCATTTCACTGGCATTCTTGATCTCGAGACTGATGAATTCTAAATCTTTTTGACGTTTGATAGTCTCTTCGGTGTCGTTCAGTGTGGCAGTAGATGGTACAGTTAAATTGATGATGTGATTTATAGACGGAATCTCAATATCCATGACGTCTGTTTTTACCCGACTGCGCGACGCAAAGGAGGGTAATGTGTTTATCAGTCTATGTATGTATGTATGTATGTAAGTATGTATGTATGTATTATGTATGTATGTTTGTTTCTATGTGGCGTTCTAGAGACCAAATGCGTAGGCCGATTTTGATAATTCTTACGTCAATCGATTCGTCTTAACCTTGCGAGTGTCACTAAAGACATGACAGTAATCAAAATTCATCACAGCGACAACCAGACGCCATATTGTCAAAATGAAAAAAAATAAAGTCGATGAACTATGTCAAGTGGGGTGTCGTTGAATAGGTATTTTAAAATCATCTTTAGGTTTCTTTTATCATTTTTCATTTAAAACAATAGTTTAGGATATATAACGATTTAAAGTTTTTAACAAAACAATCATTGTCGTTAATTTTCTTACTTATTGATTCAAGTTTTTATTTCAAGTATAAACGATAAACAAACAAAAAAACTGTGAACAATGAATCGTAACTAAAAAGTATAAAATAAAAATATAATTAAAAGAAAAACAAAAAACCCGACTGCGTACAAAATAATTTTAAAAAATACGTTAAAAAAATTAACTTAAATAAAAACTAAAAAGAAAAAAACAAGCCCAACAGAACAGCAGGAAGAAGCAGAACAGAACGACTCACAGTCGGGGCCCATTCAAATTTTATCAATCAATTCTTCCCAAGGGGCCCCGACTTGGAGGCGACTGCCCTCCAGCGCGTCTATGAGTGGCGCGTGGAGGCGCAGCGCCGGGGAGAATTCCCGCTGCCCCGACAAGTCGAGGCGCGGCGGGAAGAGGTCCGGCGCGATCTCAGGGCAGTATGGAGGGGACGATTGTCGCAACCGACGGCCGGGCACGCCGCAATCGCGGCGGTAAGACCCCTCTTTGAGGAGTGGCTGGATAGGAGTCACGGCGTCCTGACCTACCGCATGACGCAGGTCCTCACCGGACACGGAAGTTTCGGAAGGTACCTGTGTCTAAGGAGAAAGGAGGAAACGCCTGGGTGTCACCACTGCGAAGATCGCCCGGAGGACACAGTAGAGCATACGGTGCAAGACTGCCCAGCTTGGGCAGAGCACCGACGTGTCCTCACGGCGGCGATAGGCGGAGACCTCTCGCGCCCGGCATTGGTTGCGGCCATGCTGCGGGGCGAGACGGAGTGGGAAGCGGTCGCCTCCTTCTGCGAAGCAGTAATGCTCGCGAAGGAGGAGGCGGGCCGCGTGAGAGAGAGGACAGTGTCCTCCCTCCGCCCCAACCGCAGTGGTGGACGCCCACGGCGACGGACGTCGCAAGACAATCTCCGGCCACCGTAGGCGCGGGCATGCGGGCGGCGAGTAAAGGGCAACTCGCTGCCCGACCATGGACCATGCCCGGGTCGACGGCGCGTTGTGTTCCACGCGCGCCTCAAAGAGCGTCAGCAAGATGACGGGGCCCCCCTCTAGAGGGCCAAAGCCTGCCGGGGTCGCGGGACTTATCTCATTACCGTGACCCCGGAACATAAAGGGCTATCGAAGGACACCGTGGATTTTAGTCAGTACAAGTCTGACAGTCCCTCCCGCCCTGCCCGGGGTGGGAGGACTCATTTGATGATTTTACCACGATAAAAAAAAAAAAAAAAAAGGGGCCCCGACTGTGAGTCGTTCTGTTCTGCTTCTTCCTGCTGTTCTGTTGGGCTTGTTTTTTTCTTTTTTTTTGTATGGATTGAGTTGCGTTGGTGCGAATAAGTCGTAAATGTTTAACCTTTGATTACGCAACCTTACCGAGTGTCAGTACCTCGGCCTCGGCCACAGATTACCTCGGCCTTGCTGAGTCGTTCAGCAGTAATATGATCTTTATGGGAACCGATCAATTTACCGAATTTTCTTTGTTCGAATTTCATTATACCGAAAACTATTGACCGACATATATCTCTTTTGCTATATGCATTATTTGACATATTTTCAGATCATCGAAGTATCATTAGCCATAAGTATTATTTTACCGAAGTATGTTCCGCCGATTATCAAAGTAACTTTTTACTGTTGACCGAAGCCTCTTTTAAACTTTTTTTAATTGCCAAATGTTTTATTTGCCATATTTTCACCATACCGAAACAACATTTTACCGAAAAAATAAATTACTGTCATAAAATTTCAATATATTGTGCTAAAAATGTTGCGGCGGAAATTAAATGCTGCAAAGCCGACTTTACCTACGTAAAGTCGGCTTTGCAGCATTTCATTTTCTTGTCTGCCCTACTCCTAGAGTGTAATTTAAAATCGCGTAGGCGCGGAGGGGTGGGGTGGCCCGCGAGCTGAGGAGCAGGTGGTTAGAAAAGGCTGTAGCTTCGGCTTACTGGCCGTCTTGGCCGGCCAGCCTCAGCCGCGGCGGTGAGCGTTCAAATCATCTGCGACGATAAGCTCGCGTGGGGCCACCCAAAACCCCACAGCGCCGGAGCCATGACAGAAATAATGCTTGTTGCATGTTGCATGCTTGCTTGAATGTTGCGTGTTTGCTGCATGTTGCATGCTGCGTGCTTGCTGCATGTTGCATGCTGCATGCTTGCTTACACGCTGCAAACTTGTTTGCATGCTACATGCTTGCTTGCATGATGACTTGCATGCTGCATGCTTGCTTGCATGCTGCATGTTTGCTTGCATGTTTTTGTGGTGCTTGTTTGCATATTGCATGTCTGTTTGTATGCTGTATGCAAGTGTATCACAATACAAGTTTTTTACAAACACAAGAACAACACAATACACAATAACAAGGCACAAAAGAGTATCAAGAATCACACAAAATCCGCGAAAAGATTCGAACACACGTTCTAGCCAGAACACCCCCCAACTATGTAATTAACAGCAAATGTCATTAATGATAATACAATACCCGTCAGAGTTATATTATCGTATATGACATTTTCACAATAATTTTGTATTGTCTACCTACATTTCAATAGCGCCTGCTAAAAATGTAAGCAATAAGTGTGCACAAAATGATTGGAAATGATTTACTACAAATTTTTCTAGGCTTTTGGTGAAATGAAAATATAGCAATCACCTACTACAGTCCCATGTCCAAAATGGGCAAAATGGATAGGTCATGAACCACCAGGTGACGTAAATAGGACGATATAAGAGCATAAATAAATAAGATTCAGCACTATGCCGTCACTTGTTAGCTGTCCAACTGAGTGCTGATGAGAATTCAAAAGTGCAGGTAGAGCGAGTACATTTTGTTCATATATTTTTGTACGGCATTTTTACCATCGATAGATCCATGAAAAACAATAAGAAAGCGCGCAGTGCCGTAAAAAAATGGTGCGCCACAAAGTCGGTAAGTATTTTTTTTTTTCTGACAATTTACAGGGTAAATTTGGTCATTTGATTCTGTACGGCATCAGTTTCATACTGTTTCAATACAGCTTCTTATCCATTATTCCGCAACGCCGTACAAAAAATCATGCGACAAGGGGAAAAAATCGAGGGTTGCAACCCTCTCTCTTTCCGTGGTCTGGGGTGTGATTTGAAAAACTACGGCTTCGGTTCCAAAACATTATCTAGCACTCAATAGTACTCTGACGACACGCTCGTCCTGGCGGAGGGAGAGTCGCACCAGGTGGCGGCCGACAAGGCGACGACGCAAGCGGTTGCGACAGTCGTCGAAAGGATCCGGCAGCTGGGACTCGAAGCGGCGCTGCACAAAACGGAGGCCATGGCCATGTGTTTTCATGGCCGCGTTAACGCGCCACGGTCTGAGTCCCACATAACGGTGGAGGGGGTTCGCATCGGCGTTGGGAGGACGACCTGGGACTCGTCCTCGACAGCCGGTGGAACTTCAGGGAGCATTTCCTGTGTTTGGCCCCAGTTTTAGTATGAACCGGGCAGTAATCTCGGCGGGCCAAACGCCTCCTGCCGTAGGCTGTACGCCGGTATCGTGCGGTCCATGGCCCTCTACGGGGCCCCCGTGTGGGCCCTGAGCATCCGGACGCGACCACTAAAGTTGGTCGCATGCCAGAGGGTCATGGCTATCCGGATGATCCGGGGATACCGCACGATCGCCGGCGAATCAGCCAACCTCCTTGCCGGATTGGTGCCCTGGGATCTGGAGGCGACTGCCCTCCAGCGCGTCTATGAGTGGCGCGTGGAGGCGCAGCGCCGAGGTGTAACCCCGCTGCCCCGAGAAGTCGAGGCGCGACGGGAAGAGCTCCGGCGCGATCTCAGGGCAGTATGGAGAGGACGACTGTCGCAACCGAGGTCCGGGCACGCCGCAATCGCGGCGGTAAGACCCCTCTTTGAGGAGTTTCTGGATAGGCGTCACGGCGTCCTGACCTTCCGCATGACGCAGGTCCTCACCGGTCACTGAAGTTTCGGGAGGTTCCTGTGTCTGATAGGGAGGGAAGAAACGCCTGGGTGTCACCACTGCGAAGATCGCCCGGAGGACACGGTGGAGCATACGGTGCAGGACTGCCCCTCTTGGGCAGGGCACCGCCGTGTCCTCACAGCAGCGATAGGCGGAGACCTCTCGCGCCCGTGCGGCACTGGTCGAGGCCATGCTGCGGGGCGAGACGGAGTGGGAAGCGGTCGCCTCTTTCTGCGAAGCAGTTATGCTTGCGAAGGAGGAGGCGAGCCGCGAGAGAGAGAGGACAGCGTCCTCCCTCCGCCCCAGCCGCAGTGGTAGACGCCCACGGCGTCGGACGTCGCGGGGCGATCTCCGGCCACCGTAGGCGCGGGCATGCGGGCGGCGAGTAATGGGCAACTCGCCACCTGACCATGGATCATGCCCAGGTCGACGGCGCGTTGTGTTCCACGCGCGCCTCAAAGAGTGTCAGCTTGATGACGGGGCTCTAGAGGGCCAAAGCCTGCCGGGGTTGCGGGACTTATCTCATTACCGTGATCCCGGAACACAAAGGGCTATTGATGGACACCGTGGATTTTAGTCAGTACGAGTCTGACAGTCTCTCCCGCCATGCCCTGGGTGGGAGGACTCATTTGATGTATTACCACGCTAAAAAAAAACACTCAAAAGTACTATTAAAAATAATGCCGTCAAAAAATTATTGTTCATTTGAATGTATTTTAATAATTATCTTAATTTCATGGTATACTCGATTCATAAAGCTGTAAAATCATTTGACTCTGTACGGCAATTTTTTTTTTAACATGATGTTGTAAAATACAATTGCTATTATAGTAATGCCGTTCAAAAGAAACTGTTCTAAAAAAATCATAGAGAAATACAAAAACTGTTTTTTTTTTAATTATTGCAAAAGTTAAAGATTCATAGATTAATAAAATATAAAAATTTTCTACATTTTTCCCTTGTTTTACATAGTATTACGATAAATAAATTAGGAAAAAATGATGCCGTACATTTTAATGCAGACCATTATCTTTTAGGCTGATGAAAATGACGCTACCATTTTAAGGGTGTAGTACTTTTTGGCCACCTGATACTGTACGGTATTAACATATTTTTGAAGAGAACAATTGATAATAATTATGATCATTCTGACGTCTAACTGAAGTGAAAGGGTGTGTATATCATATCCCAGAATTGAAACTGTAAACTCCAGTACCTATCAACAGTTTTGTATACTTTTTGGTTTAATATGTCGAAGCGTAGACGCATTTCAAACAATTGAATCAGTGCCATCTATCTCTAATTGGAGGAACTATGTAATTAGATTGACAGATAACTTTTAGGAACGTCAAGTAATAACTTGGGGATGGTTAGCGTGGAGTAATGGTGAAACCGAGCGAATAGTAGAGTTGAATGTCGATTCTGAAGTTTAATCAGCTATTCGACGTTGACAGGTACTGACGTTGACAAATAGGTTGGCTAACCTGTGGGGGTAGACCACGTGGGCGGTGACGGTTGAGTGAAGTGATCACTTTTGGCTTTATTACAAAACGTGGTTTAACTTAGACCAAGGTTTAAATCAAAAATCAATTTTTGAATTTCGAACTTTATTCCAACTGCTATAAAATTCTAAAATGCACATTGAGAACTTAGACAGGGATCTAAACTCGGTTTTTGTATTAATAACTTTACGCCAGTGGAAATAAAGTTCGAAATTCAAAAATTCATTTTTGATTTAAAGCTTGGTCTAAGTTAAACCACGTTTTGTAATAAAGCCGAAGCCGTCGGTCTGAGTAGACATTCGTTACTCCACGCTAAACTTCCCGTGTTCCTAAGTTTTTAATCGAGCCATATCTCGGGCATCCTTGATTATTTTATATTCAGTGTGTTTTAGCAAGTAATTAAAAGTGTTAACGAAGGTTTTGTGAGTGTTATTTCCGATGTCGCGACCCACTAATGACACACATAATGGTTCTTCGTTAAATATATCCTTCAAATATACCCTTCCTTCACATAGCAGAAGTATTTTTATTATATTCAGCTGATCTGGGCAGCTCATCTAGCACTAGACTGTATTGGTCACGCCGACTTCTAGAGTTTATTACTCCTGCTGTTTTGAAAATGTCTTTATATTTCCGAACAAACATGCATACTTCGTAAATGTATAATGCAGGCAATGGTAACAAACCAAGCTCCTTAAACACCGGTTGACAAGATTCATCCGACGGAATCCCGTATATAGCTCGTAAACATTTATTTTGGGCGACAAATGCTCTATTGTCAGTACTATTTCTCCACATTATCAGTCCATACCGCAGAGAAGACTCAACGTCAGGGCCGCGCCGCCCCTGTGTGCGATGTGTGCGGCGCACACAGGCGCCAGGGTTATAGGGGCGCCGGATGAGACGCCAAAGCCCATAATGAAATTATTTTTTCACATAACATACATTAAACCTCAGTATCGATAAGTAAGTAGATACAAGACTCCCAAGACATAAGCACTATTTGAATTGACCCACTGTTTATATTTCGGGTATGAGTATACACGAACATCAAGCGCTGCGTCTGCGTTTTAAAATCAAAAGAAGCGCCGCAGTCAATACAATAGATAAAGCCGAGACGTGGATCATGAGTTTATATTAGAGGAATATGATGCGACCCGGAGACAGCGGCGGCGAGAGAATAAGTATAAACAATTAGAAATATTTTATCCAAAGTGGGTGCTAGGTGCGAATTGAATGAACGTCCCGTGCTTTATATAATACTAGCTGACCCCGGCGAACTTTGTTCCGCCTTAGAGGCAATAAATGAGCAGATTTTCGATTTTTTATTAGGATATCAAATATAATTCTAAAAAATCTAGTCAAACATCAATGATTCTTTATTAGCCATGTATTTTGGTGCATGGGTTGCACTGTTCAGTGAAGCACGTTGTGATAGACGACATTTTTGTTTTATTATCACGCGAAAGAACAAATAACGCAGATGGTCATCCGACCCGTGAACATGCCACGTATGTATATCTCACTGACCATGTGAAAAACATGGATTTTCTATATTCAGACCACAAACTTTCAAGCATTGGCCTTGTGATTTGTTAATGGTCATGGCGAATGCAAGACGGTTCGCAAATTGAGGTCGTAGAACTAAAACGGCATATCGTTAGGGATCCTCGAAATGAGAACTTCCTCACCTTCGAATTTTCCTTTGATTATCGTCGCGTAAATCACATTGTCCATCAATTTACTTACCACCAAACGCGTTCTGTTGCACAGCTTTGGTTGGTTTATGTTTCGAAGCATGATGACTACGAAGCCAACCTTCATGAATCGTAAATTGTGCAGTGGTAAGCCAGGCATATCCAAGGAGTTTTAATTCAATTGGAAAGTTGGTGGCTAAACTCAACTGAATTTTTTTTTAGCGAGGTAAAATCATCATGTGAGTCCTCCCACCCAGGGCAGAGCGGGAGGGACTGTCAGACTCGTACTGACTAAAATCCACGGTGTCCTTCAATAGCCCTTTCCGTTCCGGGGTCACGGTAAATCGTAAGTCCCGCGACCCCGGCAGGATTTGACCTTCTAAAGGGCCCCCCGTCATAATGCTGACACTCTGTGGGGCGCGCGAGGAACACAACGCGCCGTCGACCCGGGCATGGTCCAAGGTCGGACAGCGAGTCACCCATTACTCGCCGCCCGCATGCCCGAGTCTACGGTGGCTGGAGATCGTCTGGCGACGTCCGTCACCGTAGGCTGTAGTGTGTAGTACCACTGCGGCTGGGGTGGAGGGAGGACGCTGTCCTCTCCCTCACGCGGTGCGCCTCCTCCTTCCATAGTATCACAGCTTCGCAGAAGGAGGCGACCGCTTCCCACTCCGTCTCGCCCCGCAGCATGGCCTCGACCAATGCCAGGCGCGAGAGGTCTCCGCCTATCGCCGTCGTGAGGACACGGCGCTGCTCTGCCCAAGCGGGGCAGTCCTGCACCATATGCTCCACCGTGTCCTCCGGACGATCCTCGCAGTGGTGACACCCAGGCGTTTTTTCGTCGTATGGTTGTATTGAATTTATGCAGTTCTAGTAGATTTTTTGGGTATTCAGTATTCACCGAAATACTTTTTTAGCATTGAAGACCGGTGGGCGCTGGGTGGCATGAACATTCTTCTTCATGTTTTCCTAGTATTTTTTCAGATCTCTTATTCAATTTCGGCACTAACACCTTCTTTTTGATCATGTTACTACGTTTTATGTCGCGTCTCACGGAAACAGGATAAAAATTTGATCGTCTTGGTGGCTGCATGGCATTGATAATTATGATAATATCGGCACAATAAGCTTAGAAACTCAATACAAACACATCGTTTGGTCAATTGATGTTTTGATTTTCGTTTTGTTGGCATGCCATGTCAGGTGCGTTTTATTATACCACGTTTTATGTCACGTCTCACGGAAACGGAATAAAATAAAACAAAATAAAAAAAGGTAAAAAGTATCCTATATGTTTCTCCTGGTTCTGAGCTACCTCCCCACCAATTTTCAGCCAAATCGGTTAAGCCGTTCTTGAGTTATAAATAGTGTAACTAACACGACTTTCTTTTATATATATTGTTAGGAATTGAATGAAATAACGATCAGAAGTTTGACAACAGTAGTGTATTTCAATACAAAAGTTGGGATTTTAAGGAAATATCTAATACAAATTGACAAAAGTAATCTAGTTAACAAAACAAAGGAATTTACATTTAATTTAGGTTACACAAAAATCAATAACAAAAACAAAGGGAATAATTAGTTGAGTGCGAGCGCGGGATGTGGGAATGAGCGACATGAATGGATGATAGGAGTAGGCGAGTGGGTATGGGAAATGGGCGAATGGGCGAATGGGCCCTTGGCAACGCAACACGTCGCCTTATATAGGCTAAATCAGGTGCTCCGGGCTCTCTGGAGGGGTGTAGGTCGGAGACGCAGCTAACACGGCCTCTCCTGACGTGCCGGCGTCCTCGCAGGCCTCAGCAGCCACCGGTGCGTCGGCAGCCACAGCTACCTCTGACTCGGCTGTAGCCGACGTGTTGCTCTGGCTGTAGCCGACGCGGTGCTCTGGCTGTAGCCGACGTGTTGCTCTGGCTGTAGCCGACGTGGTGCTCTGGCTGTAGCCGACGTGGTGCTCTGGCTGTAGCCGACGTGTTGCTCTGGCTGTAGCCGACGTGTTGCTCTGGCTGTAGCCGACGTGGTGCTCTGGCTGTAGCCGACGTGGTGCTCTGGCTGTAGCCGACGTGGTGCTCGGGAGCTCGCAGGCGTCGGCAGCCACCGGAGCGTCGTCAGCGACAGCTATCTCCAACTCCGTTGCTCAGGCTGTAGCCGACGAGGTGCTCGGGTATTCATCTGCTCCATTCTCCTCGTCAGCAGAACCTGCACATAATAAACCAAGAGTGAGCACCTAAATGTTGGATGTGACAGCACATGACTGCTTTCTGAAAGAAAGAGTTATTCGAAAAAAATGTTACCGAGACATGAATTGCTTAGTAATGTTAGTTTAGGTCAGATCAAATCTACCATGATAACGACCTCACAGTAGCTGTAAGTAAACCATAGCCTTAAGGACTCAACACCTCTTAAAGGCCCACAATGAGCTCACTTGCCATAATACCAACCAAAACCTTATGCAGCTGCAGCCTGCAATGGGACTTACATGGGTAGGTAAATGGCAAACTTGTCCTCGGGATTTACACAGTGCTTGACCACTCCCACTAGAAGTTGCCACACAGGCTAGTCGTTGCCACACAGGCTAGTCGTTGCCACACAGGCTAGTCGTTGCCACACAGGCCAGTCATTGCCACACAGGCTCAAGGGTGCCACACAGGCTCACGGGTGCCACACAGGCTCACGGGTCACAACTGATACCAAACTGGCAGGATCAAGACAAAAGGCGTAGGCAACAGTAAAGCCACCATCGTTATTTAGGCAGTTTCATTCATGTCTCAGAAACAAAACAAAGACCATACACTCGAGCAAGTTCATAGAACATAATCTTGGTTCAAGTACCAATAACAACAACTTGGTTCACAAGCTTATCAAAAGCTTCACGTGTGAAATTTGTTTACTTCATTCATTAAACAGCACACTTTAGACTCAAGTCCACTTTGACTCGACCTGTGACTCGACCATTGCGGCCATCAATCGACGCTTGCGCCCCATAGCGATAAGTGCGGTGCACTCATGCGTCGACGTCGTCGTATAACACTATAAGTGTTAAACAAGGCAATCCAACAAAAGTAATCAGACCAACACAAATATAACAATAATCAGTGACTTTTTATATCGACTTAAGTGAATGTTGTTGACATTCACTTAAGTGAAGTGAAAAGGCCTTAGGCCAATCAGACCTGTGACAAAAATAGATGAAAGTATCAACACACAAACATGATTGTTTTAGTACTCTAAAACTTACATTCAAAGAATGCAGCACAGCACTCAGGTATCCATTAACCATGCCAAGTGGCACCATATACTCGGTGGCAGCTTGTATAGTTTTGCCATATGAGCCCGTCACCAACTTGAGCTCATATCAACCATTTGGTAGGACTTTAGTGATACGATACGATCCTCGCATGCTAATTTGCCGACCGATTGTGAATTTTTGATCACGTAACTTAAAGTTAAATCATTCACAGCGAAAGTTTTTGATACTGAACGATTTTTATTTACGCGTATATCTTGAGCTGATTGGTTTTCCACCAAAAGGATCTTAGTACGCTGTCTCTGCAATTCACGCCATGATTCGCGATTTGGATTTTTACCCTGTACTGTTAAGTCCTTAATAAGAACCTGTATAACCGGGGTGGTAGACTCTGTACCAATCAGAAGATTGATTGCCGAACAATGAGTGTTTTTTTTGTTTCGTCATGATTGTAATTTCCATAATACTTCCAACCAAGATTCACCGTTGTGATTCGTTTCTATACGTATCATGTTAAGAACGGTTCGGCAGTAGGTATCGCTCTACTTGACCATTTGACTAGTGCATTTCTGGGGTGATAAAATGCAATCCAATCGCCAATCCGGCTGTCCAACTCACAAAACAGTGTTTGAAAACGTCCGTCCTTCATCTAATACTCGAGTGGACCCGAATAGAGAGATGATGTTAATGAACACGTGTTTCAACTAAACGCTTTCTTGTTTAAAGAGCGGGTAAAGGAGGCAATATTTTATGAATGCATCAACAATGATAAGCGCGTACCTTAACCGTGAGATTCTGGTAAAAGGCCAAGTACATATTTCAATCCATGAAACTTTTGGTTGCAGAGTAGCACGGGATTTATTTTTGTACGCTATGCAAACAAACCGTTACTTATAACCGGGAACCATAAGCCGTCGGTATGCGATTCTTTTGATAAGACTGGGTCAAAGATAGCAAGTCCGGATTGATCAGTTAGAGTGATAATAAGGGACATTCGAGCTTCTTGTTGTGCATCTCAATGAGAGTGTTAACGTTATTACACGTCAAGGTAATTATGGGTCTTAAATGTCATAACCGGGCACGTACCGATGAAAATTATTATCCGCCAGGCCTTTATCGAACTGTCTAACGTTTGAAGGTTTACGAGATTCAATCAATACTTGAATTTTCTGTCGACTCGGTCTAACCTGACTGTAATATTCAACTTCTAGAACCATAAAAGCACTTTACTTTAAGTTCCAGAACCTTTAATTTTACCACTTTTACAAAATAATCATTTCCGATTTTTTTTACAAAACTTAGATTTTAGGTTTTTATGTTTGGGGAATATGAATTAGAATCATTGTTTTAACTATTGCGTACGTCTTTAGAATTCGATCAGCTGCGTCTATTTTTAGATTTTCGAACAAGGGTTGCTCTTATTGGTAAGGCGAGAAGCGCTGCACGAATAACACTTCAAAGTTTTTTTATTAGCAAACACTTTAACACTACGGCGTCAATTACTACCGTTATCGCGAAAGCTATTGGTACGTTTAGAACGGCCATCAATTTCATATTTTTGTTCACATTTAAAGTGGATTTTGGCATGACATAAATAATTGATAAAGATTCCAAAATGGTTTCGGTGGTTAATTTTGCGTTCATTGTTGTAGCACGAATCTGCGGATCTTTAATACCACGCACAATAATTGCACACAAAAGTTTGTTACTGAGGTATTTAACAATACGCAACAGAGATCTGCGTGCGTATTCCGCGTATGTGGAATACTTATCCGACTCGATGTACATGACGTCATACAAGATATTAGCGACATCGACACGTCGCAGACACAGTGATTTTAATTGCAATTTAAATCGGACACAGCGATTTTGATTTGCGATCCGTTTCGGTCCAATCGCGCAGCCAAGAGTGAGATTCACCCTTCAAACACAAACGCAATAACGTCATGAACAGTAGGGTCGAAGTCAGAGACATAATAATGGTTTGATCTCACCGGGTTTAAGCTCCTTAGCCCATCGATGAAACGCTCTGCAACGTCCCCTGTAGCCGATGTTGAAGGCGAGGGCGACAGCGACAGCGCGGGTGCAACAGGCGCGGGCGTCGGGACAGGTCGCGGCACAGCGGGCGGGCTGGCCGTGCCGGTGATGGTAGTAGGGCGCGGCTAAAGCTCCACACGATCGCGGTTCTGAAATCGAACTTCGCTCCAAGGCGGAGACCCTATTAAAATTGCGTCTAAAGTGATACAGTAACCGGCACGGTTCTTGAACGCTCGGCGTAAGAGTGGGGATGGCTTTGCGCATCGTACACTTATCGACAAATGAAACGCACAATAAAACAAATAAAACGCACAAAACAACGAATCCCGAGTGGCGGCTATGACGCGATGCGCTACGGCACGCTACGCGGGCCAATCACTACACTTTCCCCGCCCCCGTTCCTCTTTCATCTACCAAAGGGACCTAATAACTCACTTCTGCGCAGGTGAAGGTCAGCGTTCAAGATCCATGCCGGTATTTGTATTAAGAGGAGTTTGGTCGGGTGGCGGTGGCGTGCACTCACGTTTACGTTTTTTTTCTAGGGGAGCTATTATTGGGCATTTTAATTAATTGAGTTTAGTGGAAAAACGAGGGTCTATCCCACTTCTGATGTTAGGAATTGAATGAAATAACGATCAGAAGTTTGACAACAGTAGTGTATTTCAATACAAAAGTTGGGATTTTAAGGAAATATCTAATACAAATTGACAAAAGTAATCTAGTTAACAAAACAAAGGAATTTACATTTAATTTAGGTTACACAAAAATCAATAACAAAAACAAAGGGAATAATTAGTTGAGTGCGAGCGCGGGATGTGGGAATGAGCGACATGAATGGATGATAGGAGTAGGCGAGTGGGTATGGGAAATGGGCGAATGGGCGAATGGGCCCTTGGCAACGCAACACGTCGCCTTATATAGGCTAAATCAGGTGCTCCGGGCTCTCTGGAGGGGTGTAGGTCGGAGACGCAGCTAACAATATAGATTAAAAATTAGTTTAAATTCTAACACTAATAACAAAATAATATTAAGTGTGATACGGATTCTTTTAATGTGTTTTCATGATGAGTGGTAGTGAACAAGAAAAAAAAAGAAATTATCGGGCTACCAGAATTTGTTGAGGAAAAGAAGACGAGAGGCAGAACGGGATAAAAATACTTCTAGAATAGTTCAATATTTCACGGCTCTAAATTGGTAAAGGTGATAAAAAAATGGTTTAAGCAGGGGTATGTACATTTTATGTAATTTCCTATACAATATGTTACAAAAGCCCTGACGACTTTTTTTATTAAAAAAAAAAAAAAACTTTGTCCCACACTAGGAATTTCTCTTACGTCGTGGGTGCGTTTACAAATATAGAAACTCACATATACAGACACCCAGAACAGAAACAACGATTTGTAGGTCATACAAATATTAATTGTTCCGTGCGGGAATCGAACCCGCGACACGCGCATCAGTCGAATCGCTCAGCCACTGCGCTAACCGTTTTTTCTCCGTTTTAAATGAAAACCGGCCAAGTGCGAGTCGGACTCGCCCGTAAAGGGTTCCGTAGCAGCAAGTAACATAATATAAAAGTTCTTGTAGTTGGCTGCAGGTTTGAAAGGTAAATTGCGGTTTACGATTTATGACGTATTAAAAAAAACTAATTACTTGATCACGCTCAAACCAATTTTCAATGGAAGTTTGCGTAAAAAAAATATTTTATAATGATAAAATATATTTTTTTAGTTTTATCATTTTCTCATTTTAGAAGTTACAGGGGGGACATATTTAACCACTTTGGAAGTGCCCCTCGCGTAAACTGTTCAGTTTAGAAAAAAATGATATTAATAACCTCAATATCATTTTTAAAACCTATCCATAGATACTTACCCCACACGTATGGGTTTGGTGAAAATTTTTTTTGTGTTTCAATTCTAAGTATGGGGATCCACCATCCATCCAGGAACCACCAAAATTTGTTTTATTTGTTTATTTTTGTGTGAAAATTTTAATGCGGTTTACATAATACGTCTACTTATCAAGTTTCAACAGGATAGCTCTTAAAGTTCCGAAATAAATGGCTGTGTGTGACATACGGACAGACAGACAGATATGACGAATCTATAAGTGTTCCGTTTTTTGCCATTTGGCTACGGAACCCTTATAAAACAATAAAGCTGTTATCCTTTATGAGAATTATACGAGCAACATTTAATATAGCCGACACGGTTGGCGCAGTGGCTGAGCGAGCGATCGGCTGCTGCGCTGCGTGTCACGGGTTTGATTCCCGCACGGAATAAAAATTGTGATCTGCAAGTAATTGTTTCGGGTCTGGGTGTTTGTGTATGTGAATTTCAATGACTGTGAATGCACCCATGATAAAGTGTGGGGCAACGTTAAAAAAATACACATGTACTAAGTTTATATAATCAAATATTAGGAAAAAAAATTAACATATCAGCGGTGGGGGGGGGGGATGTCTGCGGTCAACAGCTACTATTAAATAAAACTGAAGAAAATGTAATCTTTCAATAAAAAAAAATGTCGAAAATCGACCAAAAAAGAGGCGCGACAAAGGATTTGCACACAGGCGCTGCCAGGGCTCGGCGCGGCCCTGCTCAACGTATGCGCGGTATGACATCACAGCCGTCAGTCACTTTTTTAATTTGTCTCATCTCAGAGCATAAACAAATTTATTAATTTTGTTACATACTCTTTCAACCTGAGCTTTCCAATTAAATTGTTCGTCAATGATGACTCCTAGAAACTTAGTTAGGGCCACTTTTTGGTATGTCCATTTTAAAATGAAATAGACTATTATAAGATTGATTAAATTGTATATATACTGATTTATTTAGATTATTTTGACGCACGCGGTTTCATCAAAACCTATAAGGTATAGGGTACTTCCAGTTGACCTAGAATCATGAAATTTGGTCAAAAGTAAGAAATTAAATCACAAATAAAGGAATAAGTCCGTTTGGGTAATTTATAACTATTTAAGTACCTACCTTACTCGTATATCATAGAAAAAAGAACACCATTACAAAGCGATCTTTGTAGTTATAATTCCGTTTCGTAGTTCATTTTGTTCATCTTTAACGGTTTCAGATGAAAGGCACACAGATAGTTTGTAACCTGGATCAACACATACTGGATTAGAACATAGTGTGGCGGGTGTAGCCGTTGGCAACAGCTAGTTCAATTACTATATTGCTAAGTTTGCGTTTCGATTCAAAACAAATCAGTTTCAACTACGAAACCCTTCACAGTGCGTGGTCTGACACACACTGCCAGTTTTTTCATTTAAATTATTGTGAAACAGTCATGTGTTCGAACGTGTGTGCAGGAGATGATGGAACTGGGCGCAGACGAATGGGAAGGCGCATCGCGGTCGTCGTCGCGCTCGCGCGGCTCGTGTGCGTCGCAGTCGTCACTGGAGCTCGACTCGTCGGACGCGCCGGCGCACTCGTCGGCCAGCGTGTCGCTGAGCGCGTCGGCCGGCGCCGGGGACAGCACGGGCAGTGCCTCGCGCTCCGAGCCCGACGACAACGGCAACGCGCCCGCCGCACCCCCCGCGCCGTCCGCGCCGCACGCCTCCGACCTGCACAACGACAACGCGGACTCCGCGCCGCACAAGGTAATGGGTATGATTTAAGCTATCACCAATTTAATTAGTTTTGTGTCTCCTAAAAAATAGAGTTTGTCCCCAAAATAGTAGATTTGCCACCAAATTGTAGTCACCAAACAATATAAAATCAATTCCATAATAAATCACCTGAAATCTTGAAGAAATAGGGTCTAGTACCAAATAATATTTCTGTATGTAATATAATAGGTTTGTCCTCATAATGGCTCGACGGAGCCCCGCTTCGCGGGGCTCCTATTTCTGCGTGCAAGGTTTAAAGTAACCTAACACGAAGGGGATGGCGGGGTCTTTCAGACCCCGCCATCCCCTTCGAACCTAACCTGTCCGTGTCGGGGTGCCCCAAGTCCCGAGCTCGCTTCGCTCGCTCTTGCAGCCTAAGTCAAATGACTGATAACTACCTGTCATGCTGTCATCATCGTTTCAACATTTTGTTTATTCAGAATTTCTATGCATCGCGCGGCGCGGAACGCGGCTCCTTATAGGAGTCGGGGAGGCGTGGCCCGCGTGTGCCGCAAACGGTTCAAGCCAAATCCGACTTTCGGTGCTACAGGTTACGGCGCTGAATCCACTGCGGGTAATACAACGTGTGTTCGTGGTTCTACAAAACAACGTCCATGAATAAAACTGAAAAATAAGATTTTTTTTCTACGTATTTTTCCAGGATAAACAGTATCCTATTTTATGCCCAGGATAATAAGGTATCATTATACCAAGTTTCATCGAAATCGAACCGTTAGTTTTCACGTGATGCCTGCACATACAGACAGACAGACAGACAAAAATTTTTTTATTCACATATTTGGGTTTGGTATCGATCCAGCAACACCCCCCGCTATTTATTTTTTCAATATTTTCAATGTACAGAATTGACCCTTCTACAGATTTATTATAAGTATAGATTATATAATTTGGTAATTCATACCTGGGAACACTTTTTGTTTATCTGAGGGCGAAAATATTTCGTGGTGATAGATCTATTTATTAGGTGATACAACTTGGTGACAAATCTAAATTTTGGTGACAGAAAATATAGTTCCCCAAGGTAATGAACGTAGCGACGTCACCGCGCGGCTGTCCAGCTCCTTTATGTTTACTGGCCGGTAAGCGGTGCTTAACTTAAGATGTGCGTTACTTGGATGCGTTTGATATCCACCAATCATATTCATTGGTGCACATACTCGTAGCATAGCAGATGGAAACGGATTCAACTAAGATGTGTTTTTTATATGGAAGGATGCGTGCTATGGATGCGTGCTGTGGATGCGTGCTACGGATACCTGCTATGGGACGTCGTCCCTCCTACTATCGATATATCCCATAGCTCGAGCTGCGCATCTTCCTAGCACAGCTACTTTGCGGCGGCCATCTTCATAGCACATCTTACTCGCACCGCTATAGGTATAGCGTAGCATCAGTGGAAACGTTCACATAGTTTCGTAGCTCAGCTTTTACATTCTCGTAGCTGCATAGCACATCTGTGCTGGAAAAGCACCCTGTAATGTTATGTTATTACATGGAGATACAGTAAAACTACAAGGTCCAGTTCTGACTAGCTCTTTAATAATGCGTCCCTTCTTATATACCACCCTTAATGTACAAATACCCACTAATACATAATATCACATCTTTCTCTCTCAAAAAAATAATAATTTAAACGTATATATGACAAACGTAGGTATTCAAATAAAATTATTCAACAAGTACGATCTAATTTTAATAAGCATGCACAATAATAATTATTTGTAGGGTAATTTGATAATTTAATTTCATCGCTCACCGTTTACATTGATAGTAATAGCACTCTAGTACCACACGAAACTTGAGCAATATTATATTACAGATAAGCCTTGAATAATACTCGTATGTACCTACTCGTATTATTGGTGTCTTTGTGGTCAATTCACACGCGTTGAAATATATCATAAAGCCCTTTTCCATTTTTCCCAACTATCATTCAGCTTGCCTGATGCCACATCAATCGAGTTTTCATCAAATTGGAACGGCAACGGCGCGGCGGTGTTACTTAACACTGTTTCCAGAATCAGAATATATTATTTATTTGTAAAACATAGGTATTACATAGGTACTCGTAGTGATGGTAAACAATATTTGGTCGCTCGCTATGTTTTGCCGTGTAGGCGTACACATTTTTCACATTAAAATTAAAACAAAACTATAAAACAAAGAAACTAAAATTAATTAAAAACAGAATTAAATGGTACTTGAAAAAACAAAAAACTATTTCAAAAAAACTTAAAATTAAAAAAAAATGATGAGGTAGGTACAGCAGTCTTCATAAGTCTCAAATCTCAATATTGCACACAAAATACTAAAGATGTCATTAATAAATTCTTCAAAAGGTCGCCGGAAGACGCTGGATGCAGGTCGCTTCCAACCGGTATATGTGAAGATCTAAAGGGGAGGCCTTTCAGCAGTGGACGTCCTATGGCTGAGATGATGATGATGATGATGAAATTCTTCAATAGTATAATAACACTTCAATTAATAGTGAGTAGAGGGGTTCTTAAATTTCAATAGGGGCATATTTTTTATTTCATCAGGTATTTTATTGTAAATTTTAGGTGCCATACCAAAAAAACTCTTTTTCATTAAAGCGGTTCTGCATTTTATGCCGCACAACTGATTGAGGCATTGAGATCGCATTGGAGTCTTTTTTACATCTGATTTTTTTTTAAATAGGTGTAAATTGATTTTAACAAACAAGGCAGTCTCATATATGTACATATCTGGCATCGTAAGTAATTTTAAAGATTTGAAATGGGGTTTACATGATTCTGTAGTTTTTAAGCCACACATAGACCGAATACATCGTTTTTGCGCTTTAAAAACGGTCTCTCTTTCAGTTGATTGTCCCCAAAAATAACACCAAATCTCAGAACGGATGCAACTAAGCCGTGATACGCTATTAAAAGTGTGTGTGTGTTTACTTTTTTTGACAGCTGAAATAATGCATATGCGGATTTATTTAATTTCAGACTTTCTTTGATATGGGGTTTCCACGTTAGTTTGCTATCAATTATTACACCTAATAATTTTGCATTGTTAGTATCTTCTATTTTGCAATTTTCATAAGTAAAATGAACTGGAGGTTTTTCACACCTTTGATTTGATGAAAATGCATTATTTTTGTTTTGTTTAAATTAATCACTAGGTTATTGCTATTAAGCCAGTTAATCATTTTATTGAGACAGTCATTAATATCATTTTCATAATGGACAGGACTAGTACACTTTACAACAGCTGTACTCATCATCATCATCAGCCGGAAGACGTCCACTGCTGAACATAGGCTACAACTGCTAACAGCTGTACTGTCATCGGCAAAAAGAACCATATTATGAGATATGACATTTGGAAGATCATTTATATATATTAAAAAAAGTAGCGGCCCTAGCACGCTACCTTGAGGAACCCCATATTTTATAGCTCTTGGTTGAGATGTGTAAATGGTTATTGAATTGTTTTTTGAACATAGCTGTGTTATTTCTGTGCACTGTGTTCTGTTTTCAAGATATGACTCCAAAAGTTTCAAAATATTTCCTCGAATTCCATAGCCATACAGTTTATTTAATAAAATTTTATTGCGTTGACGTAGTCGAACGCTTTAGTCATGTCGGTATATATGGCACATGCCGGAGCTTTTTCATCGACAGATGTCTTAATGGAAGAAAGGAGTTCGAACAATGCCACTATCGTTGCGTCACGTCTCGGTGTGAGCTGACCCTACATTCAGAATAAACGTCATCTGAATGAACAATGCACAATCGCTAGTAAAACAGAAGTCCTTCTCAAAAGTATTTCTTGCATGGCTCCACGTATATTTAACCCTATATCCCATGTTCTATTAACAATACTTCACGAAATGTTGGTGGAAAAACGCTATTACTCAGTGTCAAGAAACGGTTAGGTAATCTGCTTGAGTTTAGAAATAGTAAATTGTTATTCAAGGCGTGAAAGTTACTTATTTACGTCCCGAGACGGGGTTTGGCGCCCGTAACGTAGTGAGGGCGCTAATAGTGCGAGGGACTAAATAAGTAATTTACCCGAGGTAAACACTGCTTTTCATTACGCATACGAGGAAAGTAAAATCT
Source organism: Agrotis exclamationis (assembly GCA_950005045.1). Taxonomy (NCBI): domain Eukaryota; kingdom Metazoa; phylum Arthropoda; class Insecta; order Lepidoptera; family Noctuidae; genus Agrotis; species Agrotis exclamationis. Next base: position 24,250,025 of record OX465426.1, read on the forward strand.
ATATTACATATAGTAAAACTGTAGAAAAGAAGTTTTTGTACATTAAAAAAAAAAATAAAAAAATATAGCCAGGGTGTTAAAGGACAACCAATAGAACCGATTTCCAGCATTTTTAGAATTTTTGTCTGTTTGTATGTTTGGTTATTCGGGCATCACGTAAAATGTACGAAATCAATGTAGATAACTTTTATACACAACGATTAAGCGTAGCTTGAAGTAACATTTAGTTTTTGTTTCATTGCAATCGGTTCAGTCCATCAAAAGATATTTGAATTTAAAGTGATTCAGAAGTAAAATATTACGGTCAGTTCACACCGCGACGCGCAGTTCAGTAGCGCGATCTAGCTTCGAATAGAAAAACTACATATTTAAATAATTCATCTAAACCAACGATAACACGGTAGATGGCATTAAAAAAAAACCTGGAATAGGGGTCAGTTCAGACCGAGACGCGAAGTGACGCGACGATGCGCGCACACTTTTAAGAGCCATTTAAAATACGACTTTATTTTCTACATTAAAAGATACACATTTCGTTGTGAGAATTTAGAATACGTTGAGATGCGCAGCGATGCGCCGCGATGGGCCGCGCGACGCCTCGCGGCGCAGCGCGACGCATCTCAAAGCAGCGGTGCTGCGCTAGGCTGCGCTGCGCCTGTCAAGGCCTCACGACGTAGCGCGGCGCCGCTTGACGCCGCTCGCGGCCGCTCCACGATGCGAGGTGAAGACCGGGAGCTAGAGGTGACTAAGTATGCATAATTGTGAGTAACGAATTTCGCCAACCGATTGAAGTTAAGAAAAGGTCAAATAATAACAATGTAGAACTTGCCGGTCATTTTTTTGGTTCATTTTTTTTTCGCCCTCTTCTCTTAATCGTAAACGGAATGTATTGAGTACATGATTTAAAATCATTTTAATGATTACTTCCTTTATAATTTATAGAAAAATCAGATCACAGCTTTTTGCGGGACAGATAAAGCGCATAATAATATTATGTTTATGAATTCGGTCATAGTTGCCGTCACTCGGATTTTGCATACTCAACTACCTCTAGCCCCTGGACTATGTAGCTGAGGCCGCCATTTGCAAATGGGACTGCGAGAACGCGGGGCGGGGCGGCATTACGTGGAAAATCTAGACACGTTCTGCTGCACTGCGCGGCGTCTGGATGCGCCTCGCGACGTTGCGATGCGTCTCGCGGCGCAGCGAGGCGCATCGCGGCGCCGCGAGGCGTAGCGTGACGCAGCGTGAAATGACAGGCCTCTTCACGCATCGTCGCGTCGCTTCGCGTCTCGGTCTGAACTGACCCTAGAGCTGTTAAATTGAAGTAACATTAAGTTTTTTATTTCATCGTAATAATCAGTTTACACCTTACAAACAAAAAATGTAAATTAATTAAAGCGTTTTAAAGGAATCGTAGGATGGGATAGGATGGGATAGGATGGGATAGGATGGGATAGGATGGGATAGGATGGGATAGGATGGGATAGGATGGGATAGGATGGGATAGGATGGGATAGGATGGGATAGGATGGGATAGGATGGGATAGGATGGGATAGGATGGGATAGGATGGGATAGGATGGGATAGGATGGGATAGGATGGGATAGGATGGGATAGGATGGGATAGGATGGGATAGGATGGGATAGGATGGGATAGGATGGGATAGGATGGGATAGGATGGGATAGGATGGGATAGGATGGGATAGGATGGGATAGGATGGGATAGGATGGGATAGGATGGGATAGGATGGGATAGGATGGGATAGGATGGGATAGGATGGGATAGGATGGGATAGGATGGGATAGGATGGGATAGGATGGGATAGGATGGGATAGGATGGGATAGGATGGGATAGGATGGGATAGGATGGGATAGGATGGGATAGGATGGGATAGGATGGGATAGGATGGGATAGGATGGGATAGGATGAGATAGGATGGGATAGGATGGGATAGGATGGGATAGGATGGGATAGGATGGGATAGGATGGGATAGGATGGGATAGGATGGGATAGGATGGGATAGGATGGGATAGGATGGGATAGGATGGGATAGGATGGGATAGGACGGGATATGATTGGATACGATGGGATACGATGGAATACGATGGAATACGATGGGTCACGCATAGGTACGACCTGTTTCCTTGAAAGAATGACTTTCGCCCATGTCTGCTTACGTCCTGGGGCTGCCAGCGCCGGTAAAGGCAGGAACGGGCAGGCTCCGGAGTCCGCCTATACTACTCAGGTCCCAGAGGCGTTTAAACGTAGATTTTTCTCTTGCACGAGCATGCGGGCGGCGAGTATGCCTGGGTCGACGGCGCGTTGTGTTCAACACGCGCCTCAATGTGTCATCACAATGACGGGCTATCGAATTACCTTGACCCCGGAACGTAAAGGCCTATTATAGGATTTATAGGACACCGTGGATTTTAATCAGTACAAGTCTGACAGTCCCTCTTACCCTGCCCTGGGTAGGAGGACTCATTTGATGATTTACGTAGGTTACATCATTCTGGAGCATATTTATGTATGCTCCAGAATGATGGTTTACAGCTTATGTTGTTAATAAAGAAGCACTAAAAAATACATTGTTAAGTTCCGACATCCACGCGAACGAAGTCGCGGGCACAGCTAGTTAATAATATGGGACCAAATGGCAGATATACTGTATCGAACAAAAAAAGAATCATCGAAATCGGACTAGAAACCTCGAAGTAATCGTTGAGACAATGTTGAAAACTTTTTAGGTTTTTGTTGATTTTTCAAAAAGTGCTAGTCCGATTTGAATAAAATTTTAATGGGACCATTCGGGAAGTATACCCTTTCCAATAAAAAAAGAATTTTTCAAATCGGTTGGTAAAAGACGGAGTTATGCCCGAACAAACATAAAAAAATATATATATAAACATCCGAATTGAGAACCTGGAGGAGGTTCTCAATTCGGATGTTTATATACAGTGTGTCCGGACACGAGTTAGCGATACTTGAAGGGAATATTATAGACTCATTTTCATCGACAAAACTGCTTTTAAAAAAATTCTTACTCCAACACCTCGCGAATGGCGGCCATTTTAGTTTTTTGATTTGTCGAACTGGGGTATGTACAATAAAATGCAAATATCTTTGAATCCAAGAGACCTACATACATGCAAATGACTTTATTGCAAAGTTAAATGTTAAGGCTTTTCAAAAACTTGCAAAAGTTTTCTAAATAATATGGAGAAAGAACCAAAATACGTGGGCAAACACGAAATTGTACACAAAAATTACTGAATATTTTCACATTTTATACTCTAGCATGAAAAGTACCCAGGTATTTTGCTTAGGTGTTTGCATTAAATTAAAAGTATTTGAGTTAGGCTATAAAATGGTATTAAAATTATTTCTCTACGTCAAGTACTTTAGGAGTTATTCTTACTTGAACATAACCCTTCCTTAGCGAATGTACCCCAATATTACAGATGTCGCATTCTTTGGGCGAGCTAAATCGTTTCAGTGTAAATTTATGAGCTGGCATTATTAACCACCATGTAAAAATGATCCCAACGATTCACCAATATACTGAAATAGCCCATTTTTTGAATTTATTCAAAGAAACCGATTTCATAAAGTAAAAAAATGTATTATTTCAGTTTAGTGGTGATTCGTTGGGATCATTTACATGGTGGTTAATAATGTCAGCTCATAAATTTACGTTGAAACGGTTTAGCTCGCCCAAAGAATGCAGCTTCTGTAACATTTGTGGACTTTGTGGTACATGCGCTGAGGAAGGGTTATATTCAAGTCAGAATAACTCCTAAAATACTTAACGTAGAGTGATAATTTTGATATAATTTTATAGCCTGACTCAAATACTTTTAATTTAATGTAAACACCTAAGCAAAATACAGGGGTACTTTTCGAGCTAGAGTATAAAATGTGAAAATATTCAGTAATTTTTAACCGACTTCAAAAAGGAGGAGGTTATCAATTCGACGGTATGTTTTTTTTTGTTTTTTTTTTTTTTTTTTGTATATTTGTTACGCGATTACTCCGCCAATTGTGGACCGATTTTTAAAATTCTTTTTTTGTTCGAAAGGAGGTACTTCTGAGGTGGTCCCATAGTCACCAAGTTGGGATCTGATGATTGGATCCTGGAGAAATCGAGGGCAACCCTCGAATTTTATAGGCCGACACACCGTTTTTCGCAAATTTTATGAAGTAATTTAAGGACTTGCGTATGGTAGCTCATGTAGCTGAGCTGATGATGGAAGGTACAACTCCTTAACAGTAAGGAGTAGGCATCAACTGATTTAGTATTTTTTTTCATTAAGTATTTCAAAGCAGTACAATTTAATAAAGGTCTGGAGTATATCTGATGATGGAGCCGAGAGACAGTCGAGGGAACTCCTCAACGATTCACAGCAGCTATCTTGTGTTTGAGCTTGATTAATTTGTATTGATAAGAACGTTACACCTAGATGAGTTGTAACTGTTATTAGTGGTCTGATTACGAAGAGGAAGGACAGTTCAGGGAATTCCTTAATGGTTAACAGTAGCTACCTTGTGTTTGGATTTAATTCATTTATATTGATCAGAACTTTACACCTAGATGGGTTGTCATTAGGGTTCTGATGATGAAGACGAAGACCAGTTCATGGAACTCCTCAACGGTTTATAGCAGCTATCTTGTATTTGGACTTAATTCATTTATACTGATGAGAACTTTGCACCCATATGGGTTATTGTTAAATGCAGTATACCTGCCATTTGGTCCCATAAAAAAATCATTTATTTTGGTGTTCTTGCTTATTGGGTACATGGGCGAGGTTATAACCGGTGCTACGGATAGTAAAATTCTAGTGCATATGTAAGAAAATAATGTATTTGACAAGAATTTGGGTTGAATATTTAAACTAAAAAGGGTAAAATAAAAAAGTTTTTTAAAAAAAATATAACCGACTTCTAAAAAAAAAACAAGCACGAAAAAGGGTTAAATAACCTACCAAAAAACTTTTCTTTCGGAAGTCGGTGGCAAAAAAAGTCAATGAAATATAAAAGCAAAGCCAACGACTTCCGAAAGAAAAGTTTTTTGGTAGGTTATTTAACCCTTTTTCGTGCTTGTTTTTTTTTTAGAAGTCGGTTATATTTTTTTTTAAAAACTTTTTTTGTGCACAATTTCGTGTTTGCCCACGTTTTTTGGTTCTTTCTCCATATTATTTAGAAAACTTTTGCAAGTTTTTGAAAAGCCTTAACATTTAACTTTGCAATAAAGTCATTTGTATGTATGTAGGTCGCTTGGATTCAAAGATATTTGCATTTTATTGTACATACCCCAGTTCGTCAAATCAAAAAACTAAAATGGCCGCCATTTGCGAGGTGTTGGAGTAAGATTTTTTTTTTAAAGCAGTTTTGTCGATGAAAATGAGTCTATAATATTCCCTTCAAGTATCGCTAACTCGTGTCCGGACACACTGTATATATTTTTTTGGAAGTTTGTTAAAAAATAGAACTACTTAGTTTTTTTTTCTTAAATTTGGCTGCTGTCAGTTGAAAGCGATTTTCGCTAGGCTATCTTTAAAACGGATATCTTTAAAACGGCTAATCAGACATGACGTAATGACCTACTTTTAGAGTATGAGTAAAGAAAAATAGTACATTGTTATCCAAGGCGTGAAAATTACTTATTTACGTCCCGAGACGGGGTTTGGCGCCCGTAACGTAGTAGTGAGGGCGCCAATAGTTCGAGGGAGTGCATAAGTAATTTACCCGAGGAAACACTGTGCTTTTCATTACGAATACGACGAAAGTAAAATTAACAACATAAATTATTAGCTAATAAGCTAACGAAAAAAAAGAGTGTAGATAATATTGTCACTTTGCCGCTTATTTTGTTTTTTTTTTTGTGCTGTGGTCGTACAGCTATACAGCCAGGATTTTTCATGTTCATTATTTTAAAAAAATAATTAATAGATTAAAAAAATCTAAAAACCCACGTTTTTAAATGTCCTAAAAAGAAGAAAATAACCCTACGGGGCTGAGAGAGGGGCCACTCAAAACGTGGGGGCGTATAATTATTATATAAGGGATTATTTATGGGATATATTTACATGACGTGAGATCGTAGGTGTAACTTGCAAAGATACGCCCCCACGTTTTGAGTGGCCCCTCTCTCAGCCCCGTAGGGTTATTTTCTTCTTTTTAGGACATTTAAAAACGTGGGTTTTTAGATTTTTTTAATCTATTAATTATTTTATTATTTTTATCATTGTTCATCGGGTTTGAAGCTACCCTGAAAATTTCAGCCTGCTAGCTTATCGGGAAGTGCCTCAAAGCCTGTCCGCCATCTTGGACGTCCGCCATATTGGATTAATAGCCTAGCCTAGCATAAGCCACATGACTATTTTTTTCGTATTCCTGACAGCAAACCCTTTCATTTGATACCCATATCACGGGGGTGGATTTCAAACAGCCAGTCTACCATCTTGGACGTCTGCCATATTGGATTTAAGTCACGTGACAATTTTTTCGTACTCCTGATAGCAAACCCTTTCATTTGATATCCATATCACAGGGGTGCATTTCAAATAGCCTGTCTGCCATCTTGGACGTCCGCCATATTGGATTTAAGTCCCGTGACTATTTTTTTTGTATTCCTGACAGCAAACCCTTTCATTTGATACCCATATCATGGGGGTGGGTTTCAAACGGCCAGTCCGCCATCTTGGGGAGGCCGCCATATTGGATTTGTTATGACGTTTCTTAGCTAGTCATGTATTGTCATCAGAACTCAAAGCGTGTACAAAATTTCAGCCTGCTAGCTTATCGGGAAGTGCCTCAAAATTGAGTTTCAAAAGTCCAACCGGAACGACAAACAAACAAGAAAAGTGAGTGTATAAAAACGTGGGAAAAATGGCAAAGATTTTGTCGAAATCGAATTAAATATAATATTTAAAAGAAATAGTTGAAACTAAATTATTTTAAAGTGTTTATTTATATTCTTAATAGGTAGTTAGGTACTTAACTTTATGTTATTTTAATTTTAAATCGCTCAGTAATTTAGTGGCTGTATAAAAAGTTTGAACATGGTTCAAGAGAAATGTCAAAATAGAACTAGTTTTTTTTTCTTAAATTTGGCAGCTGTCAGTTGAAAGCGATTTTTCCTAGGGCGGCAATGGATCACGATGACGGGGCCCCGCCCAAGAGGGCCAAAGCCTGCCGGGGTCGCGGGACTTATCTCATTACCGTGACCCCGGAACATAAAAGGCTATTGAAGGACACCGTGGATTTTAGTCAGTACAAGTCTGACAGTCCCTCCCGCCCTGCCCGGGGTGGGAGGACTCATTTGATGATTTAACAACGCTAAAAAAAAAAAAAAAAGGGCGGCAATGGATAACTTTCAAACGGCTAATCAGACATGTAATGGCCTACTTTCAGAGTATGAGTAATGAAAAAACTTTTTTAATTAGGTACACGTTTTTCTTAAGTCTCCCGTATCTACGTAAATATGATTACCTACTTCCCAGAATTTGATCCATACTAGGTAGCAACTATCGAATGGTGTAGTAATACAGGGTCTGATTTTTTTTTCCAAAATTAAAATAAAATCCAATGGTGCAAGTTTAGTTTTCGTCAAAATTGGCCTCGAGATTCCTTTCAACGCTTTTCGATATTCCTCATAGTTTCGGATATTAGCCGTCCACGCCCAATTGAAAAATTCAGCCTGTATATTCTTAATACTTACTTAACTTTGTTATTTTAATTTTAAATCGCGCTTTCGCTTCGCTAGAAGTACCTACTTTTTTAATTTGGCAGCTGTCTGTTGCAAGCAATTCTCCCAAGGGCTGCAATGCATAACTTTCAACACGCTCATCAGGCATGTAATGACATAACCTACTTTCAGAGTATGAGTATTTAAAAAAAAAGTATTAATTAGGGGGAACAGTGTATAAGACGGAGACGCGAGGTGTAATGGGGACATACACTTTTTAGGCATACTTAACACTACACTAACGTAGCGCACGCAAGTTTCATCAGGACGTCATTTGCAAGCGACCATGAACAAACAGAACAAATGGCGTCCTGTTGGCGCTTGTGCTACGTTAGTATTGTGTTAAGTTTGGATTTCCCATCATACGTCGCGTCCCCTTCTTATACACTGTTCCCTTAGACTTCTTTGTGTTAACTTCTCGGGCGCCTTACGTACACCATTTGTACATAAGCGAAAAGGTGAATTTACGAGGCGCGAGCTATGAGTGAAAGAGAGAGAGAGAGTTTTGATAGCACGCCCGAGAAGTTAATTTGGAAGAAATTTAAAAATTATAAAATATCCCTAATGAAAATGATCACTATGTTGTGTTACAGACCGAGTCGGCGGCGTCGTCGCTGCGGCGCCTGCGCGCTCAGTTCACCTGCTCCATCAAGTGAGCAGGCCGCTGAGGCCGCGCCCGCGCGTCTGCTCGCAGCGCCGACATCGCTCGCGGCCCCGTTGTCTTTCTTGTATTACATATGCGTCTGATTTTAGTCTCGAGTGTGCTTTATTTCTTGTTAGAACTGAGAATAGACGGTCACATATCTGTGTCAAGTCTCCGGGCACCCGGCGGGCTCGCGGGCTCCCGGGCAACCGGTAGGATCGACTGTGGAGCATATCTTCTTGTAGGTACCTACTTAATTGTTGTCGTGTGTCATGCGAAGCTCGGTGTTGCGGAGGGGAGCTACTTCGCACCATCGACACATACTCAGTAATCGTCTAATGTAGGTAATATCCCGTACCTCTATATACGGGATATGTATCGACTGCTAGGACACAATGTCGTAGAAGAAAAACTACTCTGTTAACAATGCAAAGAAAATAAATAAAACAATGAGGCCTCGTTCAAGGACACGGCCCGCACAGGAAGGCGGAGCGCCCGAGACACAAACATACGGCGAATGTACACGTACGTTAATAGAGAAGCCGATTTACACGCGTTTGTTTGATTTGCGGCTTTGGACGCCGCGGCAACCATAAACTGAGAAAAGAATTAGAAAAGGAGTATGTAAGGATCGTAGCAGGTGGTGCTCTGTAGTTTCTGCCTAACCCCATGGGAAGAAGAAGGCGTATGAGTTTATGGATGCAATTAAAAAAAAACGGAGAAAGCGTCGCACAGCACGAACCGCCCGACGCGCCGCGTGTCCCTGATGCGCCTAACAATGAAAGTAGCAAATTCGTGGTTACAATATTCAGAAAGATAACCATATTAACAGTGATTGCTTCTCATACGACCCTCGTTCCGACCTGTTGGCAGGACGCGAGTGGCAGGTTTATCTAGGTCCCATATCGTCCAAAGGGTTATATGGGACCTAGATGTTATGGATTTTTCGCCCTAGCAAACCCCCCATATGTATGTTGTAAATGTCATCGAAATTGTTAGAACTTTTTCGAAAACTTAGCGCGGTACACTTATTTACAAATATTTATCGTCGATCAGCAGCTCACACCGAAAGAGCGGCGAAGGGCAGCGAAGCGGAGCACAATTTTAGTGTCATATGAATTTTAACTTCATTTTGATTACTATAATAAGTACTTATTATCGCATATCGACTCCGTTTATGGAATTCGCCGGAATTCCCGCGGCGCCGCGGGCATCCGCGCGCCTCATTCAAGTTTGTCATGCGATATTATGTAGGTATTATCTTAGTAATAAAAATAAAGTTAAAATTCATATGACACTGAAAGTTCTGCGCTCCACTTCGACGCTCTTTTGGTGTGAGTTGAGCTTAAATAGGATAGGGGAATTCTTTGGGAATTCTTTTTCAGTGGCGTAGAGATTGAATTCAGGAAAAATATCACGTGGTTTCTAGATTTTTTTAGGCAGCTCGAGTTGGGTACTAAAATAAACTTTACTTTAAAAATTGCGTACCTAAAGCTTATGGAATCCCAGATATTATTTGGAATTCATGACTAGCTGCTGCTGCTCGCGCGGGGTCTCTTGTTTTAAGATGTTTTGGTTTCCCCAAGTCATCTATACCAAATGTGATTGTCTGCGACATCAGAAACTCTTTCAATTTCCAGTTAGAAATAAATCGTAACCAAGTCATCTTGGAACAAGGGGACTCGCGCGAGTAGTGAAGGCGCTATACCTGAATGTGGTCGTCGGCGAGCAGCTGTGCGAGGGCTCAATTATGTACTTAGGTCTTTTTTTAATATTTAAAAAGCTTTTCTGAATAGAAGTTAAGTTGTACTTCTTTACTGACTGATAACAAACTTGTGATCGCCGTTGTAGATATTTTTTCTGGGTGCGAGGCCCCTTCAGGTGCGAAGACCCAATTCGCCCCCGACTAGCTACGCCACTGTTCTTTTTTATTAAATTGACCAAAAGGGGGAAATCTGAATCCCTAAGAGATATCGGAAAACTTTGTTTTGTCAGTTTCTACAAAAGGGCTTCGTGTATTGAGGTGCGTAAGTAATGTTATTTATTGTGAGTAGGATAAGTATATTAATTTATGGTGGTTACTTATAGATCTGTCTTTTTTGCATGAGCTGAGCGTAACAAGAAGACTGAATGAAGTGTCGACTAGAGTCGTGTAGTAAGAGTTTATCTGACGACTATCCTTTTGGTTCAGTTCGTGTAACATACTACCGTATTAGGTATTTATATAGGTGTGACACGGTAGCGCGCAGGCGGCCCATGTCGTGTCCCAGGCAAACGCGGCGCTGACGCTCACGGACAGCGCCTCGCGCTTTCAAGCCGGCCACGTCGCGCCCTCACGCCGGCCACGTCGCGCTTTCAAGCCGGCCACGTCGCACCTTCACGTCGGCCACGTCGCGCTTTCACGCCAGCCACGTCGTCCGGACGTGTCATGCAGGGCTCCTGCTGCGGCGACTGCAACTGTCGGCTGCGGTACGGGCCGCATGCGAAATACCGATCACACTTTATGTATGTATACTTGGAATAAATATAACTGTTTCTATCGACTTATAAAATTGTTGAATTTAGTGTTTTATTTCTGTTCTATATAATCTATCACACCATGGTATAATTTATAGGTAAGCAATCTATAAGACCAAGCTCATACATGCATGAATAACAGCTGCAAAAGGAGCATACACGTAGGTGGGGAGAACATACAATATGTCTAAGGTTACCTATACTCGGGTATAATTATTTATTTGGGCCAAGTAATCTCTTTCCTGGCAAGACAAGACCATATAAAAATGCCTAGAGTTACTGGTCCAGGAAGCCAAGCAGGGGCACTCTGCTCATGTCTTTGAAGCAGAAGTTAATGGATATGTGTAACATTCTCCCCACCTTGACATATAGCGCCCAAACATGGTGTCTGATAAACATCCAAAAGTCCAAACTCACTGTTTGCCAGCATGCAATGGAGCGCAGTATCTTAGATGTTCAATTGACAGATCACGTTCAAAAGACTACACTGTGCCCCAAGACACAAAAATTATTGACGTGGCTGACAAGGATGCCTTATTTAAATGGACTGGACAGGTTACACACACACAGGACACGTCTCTCGCATGCCCAACGAGCTGTGATGATGGGTGCCCTGAAATAGCGAAACGGGGTCGCGGCAGACCTCGAAGGTGATGGCGGAACTGTCCTTCTTGAGAATTGGAAGGAGATCGCACACAGTCGTGAAAATATTGGAAAGAATGGATGGAGGCCTTTGCCCAGCAGCGGGACAGCTCAGGCTAATTCCTATATATTTAATCTGAGGACTTTTTAAATAAACATGTTTAAGACGTATTTTTATTTATTTCTACTCTTCCGCACACGGGGAAGAGTGGAAGATTTGAGGGAGGCCTTTGACCAGCATGGCAGCAGTGGGACAAAACAGGTTAAAAAAAAATTCTCAATGAACATCGGAACGTCCGTCCCTATTTAAATACCTCCTTGAACTTATGCTGGTACTATCTCAGTTAACGAATCCAGAATCATTTAAACAAAATACCGGTAGCACCTTAAACACCTAAGTACACCCCTCAGGTAAACTTAGTAGAAAGATTCAACAGAACCATCATCACATGTTTATCTACCTACGTTGATAATGATCATAGATCTTGGGACTTATTTATTCCCAAAGTTCAGTTCGCTATTAATAACTCAGTTAACGAGGCTTGGCTTTACGCCTTCATTTCTAGTTTTCAGCCGTGAGCTAGTTACTTGTGGATCTCATTATTTGGAAAATGACCTTGGTAACGAGATAATTTTCTTGCCACGCGACTCATATGCAGAAAATTTAGGTTGCTTATTTTCTATCTTTGACAGCGTTCAGTCAAAGCTATGGCAAGCTATGTCAAGCCCATGTAAAAAACACCTCACATTATAATCAAAGAAACTGGCTCCTAAAGGCAAAAATAATTCAGAAGAGATCGCCTCTAGTTTATGTGCTGCAAGACATGTCTGGAAAGAATCTAGGCTCTTGGCATATTAAAGATTTAAAGTTAGTAGGAAAAAAATAGTTGATGAAAAGAACAAAATAACAGTAAATCTTAACTTAATATTTTTTAATACTACTATACCGAACTATCCAACCTACTATTTCTTTTCTACGTAGTCTTTTGTATAATGATGGCCTACCCCATTAATTAATTTTTTATGTGCATTTTACCTTTCGGGACTACACCGACGGTTATTATAATGATCGTGGCTCTAATCCATTGATCAATTCATTTATGTAATACATGGGTGTATTTTCTTTTCACGGTTGTGTTTTTTTCTTTAGAGCGGTAGCAACTCTTTAAATAAGCCCTTGCAGGAGCGGTCGATTACTCCATAAATAAACCATAAATCATAAAACACAACTGTCCTACAAACATAACTTGTTCTTTAGAGCGGTAACAACTCTTTAAATAAGCCCTTTGCAGGAGCGGTCGATTACTCCATAAATAAGCCATAAATTGAAACCAAAGAACATAGCTTGTTCACCTAATACTGATGGTCTACACCATTCGTGTTGTTTCTTTAGAGCGGTCGCAACTCTTTAAATAAGCCTTTGCAGGAGCGGTTGGTAACTCCATAAATAAGCCTTAAACCAAAAACATAATTTTATCATCTTTTAGATTCAATTACATTAAAATCTAAAACTGGTAGGTGGATTAGTATTGGTAGGTAGATGGTTAAAAAGTAATTTATGGTGTATAAAATGTTTTTTACTCTGTAAATGGTTTATATTCTGTAAGTTACTATATGACCATGTTCTCTTTTTTTTTGTTTTGTGTGCAACAATAGTATTTTTTTGCTAACTGTGGAGGCTTTTAAATGGCTGATCGTTGATCAACTCATTATCTACTTATGTATTGTTAGCTGTAAGCCACCCAAATACAATAAAAAAAAATATTAATAATAATAGTATTTAAATTCAATATAGTATTTAAATTATCTGTGGAACAAGGTTGGGATTGGAATACCCATCCTCGACGTTCGTTGAGTTCAACTGACTCACCCTACCGAACGTTCGAGACCTGCGCTCACATCACCAAGCGGCACACACCAGACCTGCCGGCGCATCCACCATCTCGTCCCTGCGGTCAGCACTTCCCTCGGGCCCTACTCCTTGGCGGCGCGTCGCTCCAGCTACGCGATAAGCCAGGACAGTACATAGTGCGCCTACTTTTACGGAACGATAAATTACCAAGTGACGGCTGTGAACCACGACCTAAATAAATTTTTGATAACGCGTTGGTGAGTTTTTCTTTTAATCTCACCCACTTAAGTATATCACCATATTGTCACTTGTCACTTTGACACTTGCCTTCCCCATTAAGTAAGGATCGCTCGTGGCGCTATCTACCATAATATAAAAAGTAAGTCTTGTTTTTCGCGGGAATTATAAGAAATAAGAGGTCTTTTATTTTTAAAATTTTATTAAAAATGATAAAATTTTTGCACAATTTAATTTCGTTGAAAAACTTAACATTAGATACAGACGCCAACACATCAAACTACCCAAATCTGTCAAAATTTCCCAATAAAAATCTCATTTTGTGATAAACTTGAAAATCTATTAAAGGAATTTGACAGATTGGGGTAACTTAAGGTAAATCTACATTTTATTCAACAACAAAAATGGATCGTTTGTAGATCAGCAGTGACTGTGGCCCCTGGGCGACTGTCGGTCGGAGGCCACAGTGGCCGCTGCACAAACAGCTTCAACACCAATAATATTTTGTATTTCATTACAGTACGGTCTGCAGCATTAGAGCCGACGCGCGATAATGGTGGCACACGTTGCCGTCATCCTCACAATGTTCTATTTTATTGCCTTATCGATAATAACATCCTACAGTAACCGGCACGGTTCTTGAGCGCTCGGCGTACGAGTGGGGATGGCTTTGCGCATCGTACACTTATCGACAAATGAAACGCACAATGAAACAAAATAAAACGTACAAAACAACGAATCCCGAGTGGCGGCTATGACGCGATGCGCTACGGCACGCTACGCGGGCCAATCACTACACTTTCCCCGCCCCCGTTCCTCATTCATCTACCAAAGGGACCTAATAACTCACTTCTGCGCAGGTGAAGGTCAGCGCTCAAGATCCATGCCGGTATTTGTACTTAATTAAATATAAAAATTATTTTAACCTATTAGTTATGTTTCTAGGTAACTAATCATCATCGAGATGTTCGCTCTCGTACTTACTTGTATCTTTAATGGTAATTAAAGCATATGTGCTAGTAGTATACTACTGTTTACAGTAGCAGGCACAGTAGTGTCGCGACGAGGCGACCTGACCCTACCGCCGCCACGCCCGATACGTATTCGTACATTATTAGATGTATGTCATTGTATCTCTGTACTGACAGACAGGCCCTACATCTAATGAACTTTTCTTGAGCGATAAAATGGTAGAGTAGCTAATAGTTTGTATATAATATACTTACAGCTAGTCGCTACCTCGGCAGGGGTGCCGGTGGCGCACTTATATTATTCTCTAACAGACAATTTCTAGGATGGCCGCTACGACGAGCACGCCGGCGCCGTCGAGACAAAGTCTGAGACTATGAGAACCTAATAACGAAAAATATTTAAATCTGAATAGCGACACTATCAATTAATTATGAAATAATACGGCGAGTTTTTTTCCAAAATCAACGTGTTCGATTCCTGGCCACGAAATACTTGTTTTTTTTTTCAAAGATACCTGTCTCGTATGTTGTAAGATTATTTAATAAAACGAATTTTCACATAAAAATCTAGGGATATCACGAAAATACGAATGCATAGACAATGACAATGATATTTGTTATGGAGGCACATCTCACACTTCACATCGCATATTATTTTGTCATATTCACTCAAAGAGGACGCGGATATTTTAAAGCAGAAGAGTTTGTTTGTTTGGTTGACCGCGCTAATCTCAGGAACTACTGATTCGAATTGATTCAGGTCTTTTTGTCTTGGATATAATATCATTTAAAATATTTTTTTAATTTCGAGAGCCTCCGTTGCGTGCGCTGTGTAAACGGTTTATGTTACGCAAAAATCATGTGCGACGGTATTACTCTTCATAAAAAGATTTTAAAAAGTCCAGATATCATAATAATTATATCTATCTCTTAAGGTTAACTAACCATAACCTTTTTTTATGTAAATCAAATTGGTTTTAAAGTAATGCATTACTGCAACGGTATTTTTATTAACATAACATTAAACCTTATAAATAAATATGTTCATCATTATAAACATTTAATTTTGAACAAAATTGCCCTGGGCATCATTTGATTTCAATGGATATCTCAGCTTATTAAAATAATACCGCAACAAAATACGGCTGGGCGGTCATGTCACTATTGCGGCGGGAGATCCCCATTGGAGGGGTTGTTGGAGAGGCACCACGGGGCGTGACCTCACCTCACCTTGCAGGTGACGCAAGTCCTCACTGGACACGGTTATTTCGGAAGGTACTTGTTCCTTGTGTTGAATGAGGAGCAGTCGGAACACGTGCGGGAAAGAACATGCTCTACGTCACGGTCCAGCCAGCGCTAAAGACGATTAGGACATCGGACGTACCGTAGGCACCGGCTTGCTGACAGCGAGTAATGGCTAGCTCGCCGTCCGACCAAGGACAAGGCTCGAGTCGACGGCGCGTTTTCTTCCACGCGTTCCCCAAAGACACGAGGGTGAACCCGAGAGGGAGTTTTTTTTAGCGTGGTAAATTCATCAAATTATTCCTCCCACCCTTCTGTCAGACTTGTACTCACTAACAGGCTTTGGCCCTCTAAGGGGGGGGGGGGGGCAGAACTTGTTTTAAATAAGACTTTTTCCATCCACGAATGAAATAAAGAAGTACTGGCAAAATAGAACTCGTTTTAAAAATAGATCATGTCAATTGAAAGCAATTCGCCCTCTACTAGGGCTGTAAACAAAGTATAACTTACAACCTGTTCCTCAGGCATGTTCTGACCAACTTTCACTAGAGTAACGAAAAATACATAAACTTAATACGTATACAGGGCGTCCCATGGCTATGCCACATGGAGGGAAACTACCTTGAATATTGTAGATAGAACATTTTACTGAAAGAACACGTCATTATTTTAATAAAAAAAAACAAAAAAAAACTATTTAAACTGCATTCATAGATTTTTAAATAATTACATGGTTGAACCGGGAATCG
Organism: Agrotis exclamationis; assembly: GCA_950005045.1. Lineage (NCBI taxonomy): Eukaryota > Metazoa > Arthropoda > Insecta > Lepidoptera > Noctuidae > Agrotis > Agrotis exclamationis. The sequence goes on from OX465426.1 coordinate 24,266,635, forward strand.
TACCCGCTATAAGAGAAAAAAAATACCCTGAAGTTTATTATACCGTGGGCGCCTAACACTGCGGCTGTGGTGGAGGGAGGACGCTGTCCTCTCCCTCTCGCGGCCCGCCTCCTCCTTCGCGAGCATGACTGCTTCGCAGAAGGAGACGACCGCTTCCCACTCCGTCTCGCCCCGCAGCATGGCCGCAACCAATGCCGGGCGCGAGAGGTCTCCGCCTATCGCCGCCGTGAGGACACGTCGGTGCTCTGCCCAAGCGGGGCAGTCTTGCACCGTATGCTCTACTGTGTCCTCCGGGCGATCTTCGCAGTGGTGACACCCAGGTGTGACTTCCCTCCCTATCCGACACAGGTACCTCCCGAAACTTCCGTGTCCGGTGAGGACCTGCGTCATGCGGTAGGTCAGGACGCCGTGACGCCTATCCAGCCACTTCTCAAAGAGGAGTCTTACCGCCGCGATTGCGGCGTCCCCGTATTTTCTCATACCTAGAGATAAAAATTCGAGTGACGTACTTTGAATCCCTCGCTGTGCTCAAGACTGAAGAGAACAATCTACTATTTTTTGTGTTCTATTTTTGTGATTCCCTTTGATAGCAGACGAGAACCTACGAGTACATCACACGTGGATTCACATGAATGTAATTGGCTAAGACATTTCTTGACTGCAAAGCAACAGTGACCGCTTATTATTTATATTCTTAATACTTAACTTAATTTATGTTATTTTAATTTTAAATCGCTCTGTAATTGAACATGGTTCAATAGAAATGTCAAAATAGAACTAGTTTTTTTTTTAATTTAAATTTGGCAGCTGTCAGTTGAAAGCGATTTTCCCTAGGGCGGCAATGGATAACTTTCAAACGGCTAATCAGACATGTAATGACCTAGTTTCTGAGTATGAGTAATGAAAAATATAAACCTAATTCTTTACACTGCAGCGTACTTTTTAGGGTTCCGTAGCCAAATGGCAAAAACGGAACCCTTACAGATTCGTCATGAACTGAACAGTTTGCACGAGAGACACTTCCAAAATGGCGAATGATAAAACTAAAAAAAAAATATAATGTAGACCTCAACAAAAACTTCCAACGAAAATTGGTTTGGATGAGATACAGTTAGCAGTTTTTGAGATATAGTACATTTTCAAAAACCGCAAAATATAACTGCAAATATAACTTTGCGGATACGACTCTCGCGCTTAAATACAACGGACGCACCATGCGACATTACGGCTTGGTGAGGTATCGTTATGTCAGTTTTACATTGCTTGTCCAGACACTCAGTGATAGACTGAGGTGGTGGTAAAAGAGCAATGTATTTAATGCAAAAACAATACAGTCGGAGTAATATAGGAAAACAAAAATAAAGTAGTAGAAGTCAATAGCTGAGCGGAACGCTCAGCACCACGGCTTCACCGACACGCCCCCTTGCCACTTCTCCTGTTTTTAATATTTCTGTGAATTGCACACTCGGAGTAGTCAGGTACGAAACACGGACCTCATCGAGCTTTTAAAGAGACGTGTAAAATGTTTTTCATTACTCATACTCTGAAAGTAGGTCATTACATGTCTGATTAGTCGTTTGAAAGTTATCCATTGCCGCCCTAGGGAAAATCGCTTTCAACTGACAGCTGCCAAATTTAAGAAAAAAAAAACTGGTTCTATTTTGACATTTCTATTGAACCATGTTCAAACTTTTTATACAGCCACGAAATTACAGAGCGATTTAAAATTAAAATAACATAAAGTTAAGTATTAAGAATATAAATAACGACTTTAAAATAATTTAGTTTCAACTATTTCTCTAAAATATCACAGATTTCGACAAAATCTTTGCCAATTTTTAAATAATGAACATGAAAAATCCTGGCTGTATAGCTGGACGACCACAGCACAAAAATTAAAAAAAAACAAGCGGCATAGTGACAATCCGATATACACTAATTTTTTCTTTAGCTAAATTTTATGTTGTTAATTTTACTTTCCTCGTATTCGTAATGAAAAGCACAGTGTTTACCTCGGGTTTAAATTACTTATTTAGTCCCTCGAACTATTAGCGCCCTCACTACGTTACGGGCGCCAAACCCCGTCTCGGGACGTAAATAAGTAACTTTCACGCCTTGGATAACAATGTACTATTGAAACGCTATTTGCATAAATATTTATATAATTTCATTTCATTTTTGCACCATGCGCACGTCATCACGTGAGAGGTGTATGTGAGGCCGGCGCCGCACCGCGCTTAACAGCTACGTTACATTACAGCTAGAGTGGGGTTATGTCTACATAAGAACACGTCGTGGTGGGTGTGCGGTACACCAGCATGTCCATGTGTGCTGGGTGTGCGGTACACCAGCATGTCCATGTGTGGTGGGTGTGCGGTACACCAGCATGTCCATGTGTGCTGGGTGTGCGGTACACCAGCATGTCCATTGTCCATGTATGCAGGGTGTGTTAGACCAGCACGTCCATACGTGAGCCGCGCCGCAGCAGCCGCGCGCCCCCCGCCCCCCCCGGGCCCGCCCCCCCCACTCCTACCGCGTGGAACGCCAGCGTCACCAGCTGCTGCCCGAAGTTCGCCTCGAACCTGCACACAGTACACGGCTGATACCACTGACCTCCATAATTATTACCACTGGACAGGCTGCTGTCAAAGTTCTTTTGTGCCCGTTTGATATTCGCCATTTTGGCGCTGTCTGTCGTAGCGGGGGTTTTTGGTACTAAGACTAGTGATGTCGACATCAGGGAACAAATATCGATAACTCTTGTTAATAAGTGTATCTTATATTAACAATTTATAAAAAACTTACTTATCATTATTAATTGCTTAACTTTATGTAGGTAAATAGAATACTTATTAAAAATAATGATTAAAATATGACCTCAATTACGACATTATGATAATTCATTTTCTTCAGTCAATGTATTTCTGTTTCTTTAAACAGACTAACGAAACTGAAACGTATTTACGTTTCAGATCCTAATCACAAAACCTGCTATGTACCCCATACATTGCTTCGATATAGTTCTGTGAACACCCGCTAGTGGCGCTTCAAATAGGCACACTTTTAATAGCTGACACGTATGGAACAGCCCATCCAGTGGTAATTAATTATAGAGGTCAGTGGCTAATACCCACGCAGCGCGACTGTCGGCCGTGTTCCGGCGCGGTACTCACTCGGTGGCGATGTTAACGTGCGGAGGTGCGCCCACGGCGTTCTGTACCACCAGGAACAACTTGGTGGCCAGCTCCAGCACGTGACACGTCCGCACCACCACGTCACCGCGCCGCCGCCACGCGCCCTCGCCCTGCACAGGGACACGTCACGTGTTAGCGGATAGGACAGCACCTCGCTGCTTACATCACTCTGAGCTCACTCACCCCGAACAGGCAGCCCGGCGCGTCCACCGCGTCGCGGGACGAGCACTGCGACAGCTCCTCCGTGGAGCTCTCCAGCGCGCCGCTCTGTAACAGGACGAGAGTGAGTGAGGGAGAGCGGCGAGCGGGGCGGGGAGCGGGGCGGGGAGCGACACCCACCGCGCGCACGTGCACCACCAGCAGGTCGTCGGCGTACGGCGACAGTGACAGGCGGTACACCGTGTGCGCCGGCACGCGCCGCTTGAGCCGCAGCGAGCGAGCCTCCAGGAGCAGCAGCGCGCCCGTCGACACCACGGCCAGGCAGCGAGCCACGCGGCCCGACGAGCGCGCCACCTTGCCCACCACGTCCGCGAACACCACGTAGCGGTCGCCGGCCGCGCCCAGCCCGCGCCGCCACGCCGCCGACGCGCGCAGCCGCACGTAGTCGCCCACGAACGGGTGAGCCACGCTGGCGCCGTAGTTGGCCTTGCGCTCCTTGAACAGCACGCTGGCCGTCACCTTCTCGCGCATGCGGTTGCGAGCCGTCTGGTCGAAGGCGGCGCGGTACAGGCGGCAGCGCCACGCGTGGTGCAGGCGCCGCAGAAGCGCGTCGCAGCGGCCCAGCAGGCGCGGCGCGGGGCAGGCCGGCCACGCCGCGCACGCCGGCGACATGGCGCGCGCGGGCAGGCGCCGCCACAGGCCGCGCAGGTAGCGCCGCCGCGCGCTGGCGCACCACGCGCGCCACAGCAGCGCGGCGGCGGCGGCGCGGCCGGCGGCGGGGCGCGGGCGGCGCGCGCGGTGCGTCCTCCAGGCGCGCGCCAGCACGTCGGCGGCGCGCGCACGCACGCGGGCCCGGTGCGCGCGCCAGGCCCGCTGCGCCCGCACCACGAGCTCGGCCACGCGCGCGGCCCGCAGCGCCTCCAGCTCCCACACGGTGCGCGGGCTGCGCACGAACACGCGCGTGCGGCCGTACGCGAACTCGGCGCTGGGGATGGGCAGCGAGCGCAGCAGCGCGCGCGCGGCGCGGACGGGCTCGTCGCTGCGCGGGCCGGGCGAGGCGCAGGGCGAGGGCGCGGGCGGGCGCGCTCCCGCCAACAGTCCGTACCGCGCGAGTGCTGCGCGCGCGCACATGGACTCGCACCAGCCGCTGCGCCGCAGTAGCGCCATGTCTATGATCCTGCGGGCGCGGCTGTTCTGAGTGCGACTCGCGATACTTCATTTAAGGTAGGACCCCTGTATAAGGAGGGTGTCTAACTGATTGTCATGGAGGAAGGTAGCGATTTCGTCACGCCGATCTTAACTGTTAGTATTGTAAAAGCCTAATTTGAGGGACCGGAGTTTTAGTACGCTTATATTTTTAAAAAGCCATTGGGCAAACTCGCCTGTGGCAGTATGTCGGTAAACAGTAATTCGGCCACACGCATTACATATGCTTTGCGACTCGGTGTACTAATTACCCAACTACGGTTCTCAAAGTGTTCGATATTTTTACAAGATGTTTAAATGTAGGCGTTGTCAAGTTGAGAGTAGGGATGGCGGTAAATGCATGGGATGTCAGGGACAGTTTGACTTTCGCTACTGGGACCCTTGATGTTCAAAATCTTCATCAATGACGTCTCTTCGTGTTTCTTGAATTCAAAAGTTCTTTTGTTTGCGGATGACATGAAGCTTCTAAGTGAAATTAGAACTGATGAGGATGCTGAACATCTTCAACTTGATCTGGACAGATTCACTGAGTATTTTGTCGCCAACCGCTTGGATCTAAATGTCTCAAAATGTCACATAATTGTACGTTCACTCGCAAACCAAAACCTATACTTTACAATTCAAGACGAGCTAACGAACACTTCAATAGCCAGAGTTAATATTATTAGAGATTTAAGGCGTCACTTTTCTTGACTTGACTTTGACTTGAAACTTCTTTTTGACTCACATATTGACAATAATTATTAAAAAAGCTACTAAGGCACTAGGTTTTGTTTTGAGAATATCAGCCGATTTCAAAAATATAAAAACAGTTAAAGTTCTTTATTGTGCTTTTGTGCGCAGTCATCTCGAATATTGTTCACCAGTATGGAATCCTATTTACAGTACTTACATCAATCGCATCGAAAGTGTCCAGAAGAAGTTCTTGAGGTACATTCAATACAGACCCGGTGTTTATTTACCTAACTATCATAGTCGTTGCGCTAAATTTCACATTTAAGCGAGCGAGCGGAGGAAAATTGCTGATATGGCTTTGCCTATACATATAATAAAACAGTAAAAAAACTGTGTCTGTACATTGAATATATTAAAAAAATAATAATTGGGGGGAGTTTAGAAACAGTAATAGAGCACGAATCCAAAAAAAAATTCTGTCTGTTTGTCTGTTTGTTTGTACACGCTAATCTTCGGAACTACTGGACGGATTTAAATTGTTATTTTTTTGTTGTGTGGATATTAAATCGGAACAACACATAGGCTATAATTTATCTTGGAAACTTGAACACCTGATGCAGAACCGCAACAGACCAGCTAAACTATAAGAGATACAAAAATGGCACCGTAGCAAAAATTGTTCCACGTGATGAGCATTTTCTGTTGCGAGAATGAATTTGAAGATCTGGAACACATGATGTGGAACTCCAAGAGCCCAGCTATACTATAACATATACAGGGTGTCCAGTAATGAATGGATAACCTTGGAATGGGTCATAGTAGAAATAAAGGCGATTCAGAAAAAAATACAAAAAAAATAATCAACACCGAGTATTTCCTAAGATATGTCACTTTGGGGTGCTAAGACAGGAAACCTCCACGTGCGCCCGTGGACTGGAGTTCCCTCTCGGATACGTCCGGGGGGAAGACCAGTTTTTCGGGCCGGTGCACCCTGGGATGCGGGCAAAAACTCTCCTTAGGCACTGTGTGCCTAAGGGGTTTCTTTGCCCGTATGCAAATAGCCTGTCGGGTGGACGCTCCAACGCGTGTCCCTCTGAACAGCAGAGGGCACAGCGGCGGAGCGGGCTTGCGGACGGTGAGTAATGGGTATGCTCGCCGTCCGACCAAGGACCAAGCCCGGGTCGGTGGCGCGTCGTGTTTCACGCGTCACCGACGGGGCCCCTTATGGGGCCAAATGCCTGCCGGGGTCGCGGATTTTTCTTAATCCAGGATACCGTGGCCCCGGAACGTAAAGGGCATCCGACGGAACACGGGTGGATTTTAGTCAGTAAGAGTCTGACAGTCCCTCCCGCCCCACCCAGGGCGGGAGGACTCATTTGATGATTTTGCCACCCTAAAAAAAAAAAAAAAGATATGTCACTTTTAAAAATATTGATAATTTTTGGTACCCTACTTTACATTCTTGCACACCACGACCACAAATTGATGAATTCCATAATTTTTTTATTGATAAAATAATCTACATTAACTGAGGTAATAGATGAGCAGTAAATAGTAACACTGCTACTAAACAGCTTTTAAAAAAATGAACTCGAATTAGTACTTTAGTGAAAAAATTGAGAAAAATTTTCATTGAGACAAAGTTTAAGCAACCATAGCATGAAAAAAAAAGTATGGCAACACAGGTGACCAATAATTTTAAAATATTATGCACTTAATGCAGATTTCAAAAAGGTATTACTTATCATTGTACCTAATGTAAATAATGAATTATTGCTAATTGAGTTTGAAAGGAGAGAAAATTGCTGCTGAGAAAAGTTTGAAATATTCAGGTAGTCCAGGTAAACACCACACATTTTAAGAATTTCACCGAAGAAAAAAAAGTCTCATCTTCTAGACGCTTCGAATGACACCTATTTCAAATCTGTTGGATACCCTAGTCACGTGTGTTGTCATACGTTTTTTTCATGCTATGGTTGCTTAAAAGTTGTCATAACGTTTTTTTTTCTCATTTTTTTCACTAAAGCACTAATTTGAGTTAATTTTTTGAAAAGCCGTGTATTAACAGTGATACTATTTATTGCTCATCTATCAGCTCAGTTAATGTAGATTATTTTAACAGTAAAAAAATGATAGAATTCATCAATTTGTGGTCGTGGTGTGCAAGAATGTAAAGTAGGGTACCAAAAATTATCAATATTTTTAAAAGTGACATATCTTAGGAAATACTCGGTGTTGATTTTTTTTTTGTTTTTTTTTCTGAATCGCCTTTAGTTCTACTATGACCCATTCCAAGGTTATCCATTCATTACTGGACACCCTGTATAGGAATGACGTCTTAGCAAGAGTTGTTCAGCTTGATGAGCATTCTCTGTTGACGTTTAAAAATTGAAGATCTGGAACACCTGATGTGGAACTCCAAGAGCCCAGCTACACTATAACATGTATAGGAATAACGTCTTAGCTAGATTTGTTCAGCCTGATGAGCACTCTCTGTTAACGTATAAAAATTGAAAATCTGGAACATTTCGAATCGTCTCGCGCATCCCGATGTTTTCCCGTCCCGGGCTCTTGGTATTGGACATCAGACGTTTCAGATCTTCGATTTTGACGACCCCGTTGTCGCGGGCATAAGCAACAGGATCCGCGTACGAAGTCGCGGGCAGAAGCTAGTTATTTAATATAGCTAATGGTTCAACCGATTGTTCTGAACTGGTTGGTAAAATTGTGCTACGTGTGCCATCTTCAGGAATCACCAACCTCTGTATGTTCCCTCGGTCCGGTGTATTTACAGACAAAATCCATATATGATCAGAGCTAGTAGATCGTACAATTCATTTTGTGAAGGTGATGATGATCTAGATTTATTCAACACCAGTGTCAGTAAGCTTAAAAAAACATTATGTAACCGTTTTTTCGAAAATCAATTACACTTCTCATGTTCTTTTCTGATAATTCACTCCGAGTTCTTTTACTTTATACAGTTAAGTAACATTATGTTACTTAACTGTCTCACGTCGCGGTCGTACTCACCCCTGCGAGCGGATCTGGTGTCGCAGCAGCGCGGCGTCGAAGCGCTGCGGGCGCAGCTGCGGGTCAGCGCGCAGACAGCGCACCAGGCGCGGCGCGGCCGGCAGACGTCGCACCAGCGCCGCCACCAGCGCGCGCTGCCGACAGCCCAGCGCGGCCGGCCGGCGCGGGGACTCGCCCGCACAGAACAGCGCCGCCAGCAGCGGCTCGTGCGCTCCGCCCAGCGCCGCGCAGCAGCGCCGGCACACGCTGTCGCGGTTCTTCTGCACGATGCCGCGCGCCGAGTACGTCACGGCGCCTCCGAAGTGCACCACCCTGCCGGCGTGCGTCACATCAGAGCTGGCCGGGTGGAGGCCGCACGTGTGGCAGCGGGCGCGGGCACTCACTGGAAGTGGTCGGGCGGCAGCACCAGCAGGCGCGGGTGGCGGCGCCGCTGCAGACGCTGCAGGAAGGCGGCGTCGGGCGCGGCGCGGGCCGAGCACTCGCGCAGCACGGCCAGCACGCTGTCGGGCCCCACGTCCAGCAGCTCGGCCTGCAGCTCGTGGTCGCAGTAGGGCAGCGCGCGCCACGCCAGGCCCTCGCGCACGTACTCGTCCTGCTCGCGCCGCAGCGTGGCGCCGGTCACCGCGGCCTGCACGCGCTCGGCCGCGTAGTTGATGAGCAGCCGCTCCAGGCCGTTGCGCGCCAGGGACTCGAACCCGTACACGTCCAGGATGCCCAGCGTGCAGCGCTTGCCCGCCTCGGCCGGCTGAGCGAACATTGTTTTATATTATAACAGCTAAATACTGAGTCCGTGGACTTGATTGGATTGGACTATTTGTCCAATAACGAAGCTTATGTGACCCGAAAAAATCCTCCAGCACTGAAATTTGGAATATATTATGATGAAAGAAGATGAAACAGATTACAGATGCACAATAATGTAACATTTATGTTTTCAAAAAAACCTAAAAAAAATCCTCAGCATCCATTGTCAGCGTCAAATACTATCTGTATATAGTATAAGTATGATTGTATTACTTAGAATAGGTAAGTATAAATATCTAACAAAGGAGAATGCTCACGCTTCATAGAAAAAAAAATCCAGCTCCGACAGAACTGAGTTGTATATCAAATTAATTATCAATAAGGAATTTTGTACAGGAACGGGAGGCAGGTGCTCTTCAATGAATGTTTTTATTGACCTTTGCTGGTTATAATATGTTATATTTAAAAATCGTCTTATTCTAACAGTGTGGTTTTGGTAATGAGAAAAAAATAATTAAACAAATCTTATAACTAATCGAACGACGTCCTGTGATTGGTCGCCGACAATGGCGAGCTCTGATTTGTCGATAAAAAATGTAGTGTCCCGGTGCATCGATAGATGGCGTTAGTAGTCGCGCCAACATGCCGGCCGCCTTGGAAGCTCCAGCTTCCAATGATGTATCTACGTTGCCGCTTGATTGGAGATGCCGCAGGCTGCATTCATGTTGTCGTCCTCTGCTGATGATACAGGTAGAGGGCAGATTTTCGAGAACGCTCGTTGTACAGGACCCGTAGCAGTTTGGATGGTGGCGACACGCGCCACGCCGTCTTTTCCTGGGAAAATATGGGTAACTCTGCCCAATCGCCATTTAAGGGGTGGTAAGTTGTCCTCCTTTATAACGACAAGCGTGTTTAGTGCTATGTCTTGACTGTTCGCCTTCCACTTCGTCCTTGTCTGAAGTTCAGCAATATATTCTTGTGACCAGCGTTTCCAGAAGTGCTGTTTTATTTGTTCCACTCTTTGAAACCGTGTCAAGCTGTGAGTTCGTGCTTCGGTGAGGTCTCTGCAGGCTGGTGCAGTGAGTGGCCGGCCGATGAGGAAATGAGCTGGGCTTAGTGGACGAAGATCATGTGGATCTGAGGACATAGGACTTATAGGACGGGAATTCAGGACTGCTTCGATCTGTGCCAACACAGTGCTGAACTCCTCGTACGTCAAGTTAGCGGTACCCACGACACGCTTAAGGTGGAACTTACAGGATTTTACTCCTGCTTCCCATAATCCCCCAAAATGAGGAGCATAAGGGGGAATAAATTTGAATTCAATATTGTCAGTTGATAATTTATCAATTATTTGCTGTGAATTTTCCTCTAACATTTTATTAATCTCTTTCATGGCTCCAATGAAAGTTCTACCGTTGTCTGAGAAAATTTGAGCTGGTTTACCTCGTCGTGAGATAAATCTTTTAAGTGCTAATATATATTCTTGAGCAGCTAACGTACTGACAAGTTCTAGATGAATGGCCCGAGTAACAAAACAAACGAATATGCAAATATAACCCTTTTCCAATTTAGCTCCCCTTCCTTTGCGATTTAGTACGTTGATGGGACCAGCATAATCTACTCCACATCGAATGAATGGGAAACCAGGTTCTATTCGTTCAGACGGAAGGTCGCCCATGATTGGCGTTAAGGTTTTACCTTTCATTCGAGTGCAGCGGACACATTGGTGGACAACCCTTCTAGCTAGGTTTCTACCCCCTAACGGCCACCAATTCTCACGCACGGTAGCCAATAGCAACTGGGGACCAGCATGAAGAAGCTCTTTATGTTGATATTGAAATAACAATTGTGTAAAGCTATGTTTACTTGATAAAAGTATCGGGTGCTTCTTGTCGTAATTAAAGTCAGGCGAGTTACTTAGACGGCCACCTACTCTAATTATATCCTTTTCATCTAGAAATATATTAAGCCTAGAAATCGAACCTGAAGTTTTTAAAGGTAAGTTACGTTTTAACTTATCATATTCCATCGGAAACGATTCGCGTTGAGCCAGACGCGCTAACGAATGTAATGAGTCATTCAATTCATCTACTGATAACGGCCCCTGTGTACGATCTTTCTTTGGTGTGCGTAAGTTATTTATGTATCGCAACAGGTAAGCGCCCGTGCGCACTATACGATGATAAGAACGAAACCTTTCAAAATTGATAACTTTATTCTTTGTTACGTCACAAACCATAACGGTTGTCGTTTGTGATTTTAGTTCTGGTAAGTCGGAGTGTATAGTCGAAGATTGCTGTGACCATGACTTCTCAGAATTTTTTAAGAATTCAGGTCCACTCCACCACAGATTACTGTCAATGAGTACATCAAGACTAAGACCGCGCGAGACCAGATCCGCTGGGTTATTTTTGGTTCCTACATGTAACCATAACGCGTTACTTGTTATTTCATTAATCTCCACTATTCTATTTTGAACGAATGTTTTTAACGAATGTGGTGACATACGTAGCCATCCAAGGACAATAGTTGAGTCTGTCCAAAAGTAAATTTTGTGGAAATTAACACGCAATGACTCGATAATTTTCTTATATAATCGTGCGCCTATTAATGCCCCACACAGCTCTAGTCGGGGTATGCTGACTGGTTTAATTGGTGCAACTTTACTCTTTGCACACAATAATCTAATAGTTACCGGTGAGTCATCAGAGTAGGTGCGAACATATGCGCATGCACCATACGCACTCTGCGACGCGTCCGTGAAAACGTGTAGTTCTATGAACTGTGTGTGAGCACTCATAACATGACGCGGAATACGTAATTTATGCAAATATTGAAGTGTGTCAATAAATTTCTCCCAGGATAACGCAACATCACTGGGAACGGGATCATCCCAATTTATCTTGCACAACCACAATTTTTGCATCAATATTTTAGCTACTACTACAGCCGGTGTTAAAATTCCTAAAGGATCGTATATTTGTGCGATTATCGACAACATTGAACGTTTACTTAGTAAAGTTGGTCTAACTACTCGTGTGGTAAAATGAAGTTCATCACATTTATTGTACCAACCCAATCCTAAAGTTTTAGTTTGGCAATGTTCGCCTAATGACAATTCTTTCGATATTTCGTGGTCACTGATATCAACGTTAAACAACCACTTACGCAAAGGTAAACAAGCCGAGTTTAAAGTATTTCGTAACTTCTCACAGGTATCGAGTAAGCTATTTAAATCATTGTCACCTAGGATGACGTCATCAACGAAAAAATCCTCTCGGATCACTCTCGCAACCTGCTGATCCCCACATTCCAGCGCAAGCTGACGTAAGCATCTCATACTAAGGTATGGCGCAGACGCGGTGCCATACGTCACGGTGTTTAGGCGATATACAGCTATTGGGTCCGACGGAAGTTTACGCCATAGTATCAGTTGTAAGTCTCGTTGGTCTGGTTGTACAAGAAAATTCCGAAACATTTTCTCAACGTCCGCACAACCGACGTATTTATATTGTCTAAAGCGTAATAAAATGCTAAAAATGTCATTCTGAAGGGGTGGACCAATATGTTGAATATCGTTCAACGACTTACCGGACGACGTCGCTGCGCTTGCATCGAAAACAGTGCGCAGTTTAGTCGTACTGCTATTTTCATTAATAACGCCGTGATGCGGCAAAAAATAGTGAGGTGACTCATAAGTTTCAACGCAACTCATATGACCGAGCCTTTCATATTCCTCCATAAAATCTACGTATTTTTCCTTAAATTGTGGCAAACGAGCGAATTTTCGTTCTAACGACAACAAACGTTTTTCAGCCGCTATGTAACTGTCTCCGAGCACCTCAGCTGATTCCTTTAAAGGAATGCGTACGGAAAACCTACCATCTTCCATACGTTTTGTCGTTTTGACAAAAATATCTTCGCACGCACGTTCGTCAGCACTTAGGATATTTTTATTAACGTTATTGTTTATCTCTTCGAGCTCCCAAAACATTTTCAACTGTGTGTCAATTGTTTGGGAGAAATTACATTGCACACTCTTAACGGGAAGTGTGTTATTATGTAATGGTCCCGACATTATCCAACCCAATTTTGTATTTTGTAAATAAGGTCCATTATTCAACTTAATTTTGCCATCACACAATAATTCCCAGAACTTATCCGCGCCTATCAGTATATCGATATCTGACGGCGAGTGAAAGTTCGGATCCGCAAGTTGAATATTATCAGGTAAACGCATATTATTTACATCGACATTAAATGTGGGTAATTGATTTGTAATGCACGGCAACACTAAACAATCAATGTTCATACAAAACGAATTTAACCTTGAACGTAATTTTATTTTACAAATGTGGGTGGACTGCGAAATTGTTTGACCTACCCCAGCGACGTGATAAGTGGACTGTATTAACGGTGCATTTAATGTTTCACATAACGATTTCTTTATGAAACAATGTTGACTACCATTATCAAGCAGAATGCGTACAGTGTGATATTTGTTATTATAATCTGCTATGTCCACTAACGCTGTGGACAGCAAAACGTTGGGTAATAACGAATATTCCTGAATACTGTTTTGCGATTCTGAATGGTTAGTCGTAACGTGTAATGACGCAGAGACAGTGGAGACGTTAGCGGTGACCGGCTGTGCTGATGCACTTGACCCGCTCACCTGTGATGCGCCGTCTACCTGCCCATCAACGTGAAGCAAACTGTTGTGCCTTTTATCACACAACCTACATGGCCCAAACTTGCATTGGTCAAGTGGGTGGGTTGTGCGTAAACAATTGATGCACAGCTGATGCGTTTTAACTATATTATTCCTTTCTTGGACAGACGAATTAAGAAACCTTGAACAGGAATAAATCGCGTGATTACCATGACACACCACACACAGTACGCGGCTTTGTTTTGGTTTTGCGTTTGTATTACCCTTATTGTTATTGTTAGAAACGTTCGTAGCAACATGAGTATGTGTATATTGCTTCTTAGAGCGCGTTTGTTCGCCGCCTTTGTTCTCGTGGGATTTGTTATGGTTCACTTTAATCATTTCTAAGACGTCGGCCCTGTCCTTGAGAAATTTAAGCAAGTCATCCAGTTTCAAAGCTGACCTGGATTCAATTAACGAACTAGCTGTACCTTGAAAATCTTCCCATTCGCGTTCAGTGGCCTGATCTAATTTGGAAACGACCATGTAAATGATTAAAGTGTCCCACGAATCTGTTGGTTCACCCAACGTTTTAAGGGCACGCAAATTTCTCAAAACAATATCTATTAAGTTCCTAATCTGGGAAGCGGACTCTTTATTTAACGATGGAATTTTAAATAATGCCTTCACATGATTATGAACCAATAGTCGTGGATTATTAAATCTATTCTCTAATAGCTCCCATGCGTGAGAATAGTTATTAGCCGTAAATTCTAATGCACCTATGACGTGTGCCGCGGTACCGGACAATGACGATTTTAAATAATGAAATTTTTGAACAGGATCTAAATCATCGCGGTTATGAATCATACTAACGTAAGAATTTTTAAACTCTAGCCAGCAATCGTATGAACCGTCAAAGGAAGGTATTTTGATATCGGGTAACTTTATGCCTATCGGTTTACATGTTGGAACACTAGACTTGTCAGATACCTCCTTTTTCAATAAAAGTTTCGCAGAAGCTACAGCACGATAAAATTGATCTTCGAAACGATCTCTCTCTTCCAGCTGTTTTGCTAGATCGAGATCTTCTGCTACTTCTTCTTCAATTTTAGACTGTATTTCGCTATACGTCTCTATTAAACTCGAAGTACTCTCGACACGTAAATTTAATTCTATAGACTGTTGATCAGTTAAGGGCAAAGTGAACTTTTTTACATAATTTTCAAACAGAGTTAATCTACCTTTTATAACACCTCTTTTCTTAATTAAATCTGACAATTTAGGCTCACTCATTTTGGGAATTAAGGAAATCAAGAGTACTTACAATTGCCAATTGTAGATGCGTGCGAACCAAGGTGGGTGCCGTTGCGCAGGTAGGTACCGCCACTTGAGCACTGAAAATGGAAACACAGCACGGAATCAACACCTATCGAAGGATGAGATGGGGAAATGGACGGGAAGTTCAGACCTGCCACTCCTGTCTTTCGATGCCTTAACGTTGCAGCTCTTCGCTTGATACGTGAATCTCCTCTTCGTATTTTGATGCGACGAATCTTCTGAGATTTCAAGCTTGAAGTTCCTTATCCGGCTCGATAGGATCACTTTATGTACAGGAACGGGAGGTAGGTGCTCTTCAATGAATGTTTTTATTGACCTTTGCTGGTTATAATATGTTATATTTAAAAATCGTCTTATTCTAACAGTGTGGTTTTGGTAATGAGAAAAAAATAATTAAACAAATCTTATAACTAATCGAACGACGTCCTGTGATTGGTCGCCGACAATGGCGAGCTCTGATTTGTCGATAAAAAATGTAGTGTCCCGGTGCATCGATAGATGGCGTTAGTAGTCGCGCCAACAAATTTCCTTACCCACTCTTTTCAATATTTATGTGGACGGTCTGATTGGCGAGCTCAGAGCTCAGTGATACACAGGTAGTTTGTCATATTGACGGAGTCGCTGTCAATAATTTAAATCAATTGGGGCCCTTCGTCAGCTACTGAGTCTGTGAGCGGTACGCTGAGAGTCATGGTATCAAATATAATGCTGCCAAGAGCGAGTGCATGATTGTTGGTTGGCTATTAGGTGATAAGACCCCTCATGATGCTCCACCAATATTATTAATCGGGTCTCCTCTCACAAGAGTGAAGAATCTAGGGCATATTGTCACCGATAATCTAAGGGACAACGAGGACATTGAACGTGAACGCAGAGCGCTGGCGGTCTGGTTATTCAAAGCATGTTGCACATCATTCCACACGAGTAGCCTGTAGGTTAACTATACTCAAAGGGCGTACAGCGCTCTGCGAGTACATTTAATAACGGTTGTTGCGGTTGCCGCGGTTGTGCGTCCACGATGTTTGCCGAAGCGCGTACAGATGACTTGTACGTAATAAGACGCAAGCGGGTGTCGTCACTGCTGGGTACATTACGCGGCAGCAGCAACAATATTGTAAGGATAATTTCTGAAAAATTTCAGTGTCCAATGCACTCGCTTTGGGTACGCATCGTAGTTGGGGTAGTAAAGTAAAATTTTAATTTTGAATGATTCTAATCGTAATGTAATTATTATAATTATTTGTTTTTGTAATTGATTCTAATTCTATTATGTAATTGTTATTTATATTTAATTTGTGTACCTACTAATAAAGATTTTAAGCTCCTGTTGTACTAACCACGGATGGATCATTAATTGTAATCTGACATAACATAAATAAATTAAATAATATAGTGAAATTAAATAATAACCGGGTATGATCGTGATCCTTACTGGCAAACATGAAAAAAAATGCCGTTTTGTTATTCAGTCGTCCATTTAAAACTAGTTCATAGTAGTAGTATGTTCCCCCATTTCTCAAAGAAAGAAAGAAAGAAAAAATATTTATTTGGCTCAAGACCACGACAAACACACAACAAAATAAAATAAAAACAAGAAACAGAAAAATGGGAACTTAAGTTAAAATAAAAAATAAAAGGGAGAAGTGCAAAACAAAGATTTGATGTGTGTCCCATGGCTGCGCCAAATAGACCCAAGACAAAGACGCCTGGATCGATTTAGAAAATTCTTTTTTTGTCTGACCTGTTGATGATGAGACCACCTGGAAAGTATACCCTTTCAGACAAAAAAAGATATATAGAGAAAGTGTTGAATATGTTGTCGCAAATCAATAAGTAGACCTGCAGGGAGAAAACAGACATAAGAGCTGTTTCTCCGTAGTTCAGTTTTAGACTTAAGGCGCTCCCTCACCGGGAGCATTCGCGTGTAATGTAACATTATAGATTCGACTTTCAGCATTACATCACAGTACTACCTCCCTGACTGACGAGCATTCGCGTACATTTCGTAAAGATTTGATACAAGGTGCGCATTGCGTAGCTCGATTGTCTGCACTCACTGATGCAATGTTCGAATCTGTAACGTTACTCGTACATTACAGGTGAATGCTCGCAGTGAGGGAACGCCTTTATATTTCGGTAAATAACACTGAAACATGACGCTTTAGACATTATGTCTATTATTTTTTGTTTGCATAAGTCTTTAAATATATTAGGTTCGTTGTGCACCGCGATCCTGAAAAAAAAAAATCTAAAATGGCGGGTGACCGATAGGGCCGAAACCTTCGAATCCCTTTCCTCAAATATCCATAAAAATCTGCTTCAATTAATAGGCTATATATAATTACGCTATTTCCCATTGGGGATTAGCAATTTTGTGTAATGAGTACAGCAATAATGTTAGAGTACATATAATAGTACCTTGATGTGGTCGTTGACGGTGTTGATGAGCCAGGTGAAGAGGCGCGAGTAGAGCACGGACAGCAGCTGGTCGCGGCGCGCGCCGGGCCACGCCGGGTCGTCGTCGTCGGGCGCGCCCAGCGCTGCGCCCAGCGCTGCGGGGTCCACGCCCACCAGCGCGCACGCCTCCAGCAGCTCGTAGCGGCGCGCCAGCCGCGTGCCGATGGTGCCGTCGATGTTGTGCTGCGGCTCGAACTCCACGTTGCCCAGCTTCAACAGGAAGGCCAGCAGCCGCAGCACGGCGTCCGTCAGCGCCGCGCCGAACCCCAGCGCGCGCATCGCCGCCTAACGACACACGATCGATCGATCCATTTCAAAAACGTCGCGAGTCTTCTCAAAAATCATTCGATCGACGACATTTACCATTATTAAAAATGAAACCGACCTCTAAAATTAAAGTCCACACATTTTTGTATTGGTAAGGTCATACGAGAACCATGCAGGTGTCTGAGGTGGTCTCTTCTGAAGAAAAACCATCCAGTGTAAATTTGAGTTTTGGAACTGTCGTCCAGTCGGTGCATTTATCGGTTTTCGTGCAACTCAACTTATATCTCGAGGCGCTCAACGACACGACGAACAATATCAAAGAACATTTCAGGCCACATAAATTACTCAAACAGTCAGACCATAAATAAAAAAAACCGGCTAAGTGCGAGTCGGACTCGCCCATAAAGGGTTTCGTAGCAGCAAGTAACATAATATAAAAGTTCTTGTATTTGTTGTAACTTTGAAAGGTAAATTGCAGTTTACGATTTATGAAGTATAGCTGACCCTTGCCCACTTCGTTGGACGGTAATCATTTTGTGGTTCGGTTAGTACCGAGTGCTATGATTTATTTCCTGACTGCCAAAAGGAGGATTTTGTTTTCATTGCAAAATATGTTCCCTCCGTAAAGAATGCTACTTAAAATATATCGACAATCAGGTACTACTGTGTTTGATAGTATTATTACAACGAATAACTTTGTGTCTATGATTTCCTTGTTTCTCGGATATTTTTGCTCGGATTTCGTGGGATAGAAAAGTAAAAAGTTATTTATGGAAATGTGTTCTGTTAATAATATAGAACCATAGAAAAAAATATAGGAACTACATAAAAAATTACCCTGTTATAACCTTAATTTTTTTTTGTAGGAAATAAATAAAATAAAATTACAAAGTAATAATGTCAAATTAGCATTAAAAAGAATCAAGTAATTTCGGAGTCATCGTAATACAAACTTAGCAAAACAGTCCGGTCAAAGTAGATAGGTATTTCAAATCATAGAAAATCGACACAGCTGAGTTTTGGTAGAGACCTTTTTTTTTTTTTTGCGTGGTAAAATTATCAAATGAGTCCTCCCACCCCGGGCAGGGCGGGAGGGACTGTCAGACTTGTACTGACTAAAATCCACGGTGTCCTTCAATAGCCCTTTATGTTCCGGGGTCACGGTAATGAGATAAGTCCCGCGACCCCGGCAGGCTTTGGCCCTCTAGAGAGGGGGCCCGTCATTATGCTGACGCTCTTTGAGGCGCGCGTGGAACACAACGCGCCGTCGACCCGGGCATGATCCATGGTCGGGCAGCGAGTTGCCCTTTACTCGCCGCCCGCATGCCCGCGCCTACGGTGGTCGGAGATCGTCTTGCGACGTCCGTCGCCGTGGGCGTCCACCACTGCGGGTGGGGCGGAGGGAGGACACTGTCCTCTCTCTCACGCGGCCCGCCTCCTCCTTCGCGAGCATTACTGCTTCGCAGAAGGAGGCGACCGCTTCCCACTCCGTCTCGCCCCGCAGCATGGCCGCGACCAATGCCGGGCGCGAGAGGTCTCCGCCTATCGCCGCCGTGAGGACACGTCGGTGCTCTGCCCAAGCGGGGCTTGGTAGAGACCTTAGTAAAATTAACTTGCTAAAAGTCCCCGTCGATCCCATGTGTGCTAAAAAAAGATTTAGGTCAACATTTTCGGTATTTCGGATTTTTCTCGAAAATCTAAGTTTTTTCAAAAAATAGCTCGGATAAAAATTGCAAATCTAAAATTATCTGGTTTGCATTGTTGCACGGGACCTCCTGCATGGTCTTCCTCGGCAAGATTCTTTGTTAATCAGGTTCCAGTTGGAGATTATATTATTGTCAATCTTTTGACATTCATTCTTGGTATGTGTTTCAAAAAAAAAAATGTAACCGCCTTCAAAAACAACCACAAAAAAGGGTAAAATAACCTACAAAATAACTTTTCTTTCAGAAGTCGGTGCCTTTGTTTTTATTTATTTCATTGTTTTTTTGCCACCGACTTCTGAAAGAAAAGTTATTTTGTAGGTTATTTTACCCTTTTTTGTGGTTGTTTTTGAAGGCGGTTACATTTTTTTTTAAAAAGTTTTTTATTTTACTCTTTTTAGTTTAAATAATCAACTCAAATTCTTGTCAAATAAATCATTCTCTCTCAAGTGCACAATAAGCTAATAAAATTCCCTATCTCAAAAACTACTGAACCGATTTTGATGAAACTTGCAGTATTCCGTAAGTTAAACAATACTTAGTACAACAAAAAAAGAATTACTTAAATCGGACTTGTAGTTCCAGAGATATGCGAACACAAACTAAATCAGTCGATGCCTACTCCAAGCCGTTGAGGAGTTGTACCTTCCATCATCAGCTCATCCACCTGAAATGATGATTATCAGATGCAAATACTTGAACAGCTTTAGAAAATATATGAAAATGGTACTATGTGCCTATAAAATTTGAAGGTTGCCCTCGATTTCCCTGGGATTCCATCATCAGATCCTGACCTGATGATCATGGGACCAATTGGAAAGTATACCCTTTCAAACAAAAGAAAAAATTTCCAAATCGGTCCAGGCGTCTTCGAGAAATCGGGGAACATACATAAAAAAAAAAAAAAAAAAAAAAAAAAAAAGATTCCGACGAATTGAGAACCTCCTCCTTTTTTTGAAGTCGGTTAAAAAAAGGAGGTTATCAATTCGACCCGTTTGTATGTAATATTATCAGAACTGCCCAGTTTTCATATATGTTAGTCTATATCAGCGTCTGAACAAATGTGCCAAAGGGAATTGTCCAATTTCTATGGGACTTTGGCCACTCGTAAACAAACAGTTCAGCTAATAATATGTGATTGATTTATTAGCTCAAATCAGTAAGAATGAGGATCTACAGTTAGTTTTGTATCAAGATTTTTATTTAGATATTGTTTTAACATTTAATTGAAACAGGTTATGTATGAATTATAACTTGTTTTTTTTTTATAATTATGTATATTTATTAGTCTGATTCATAAGTTATGAGAACATTGTCAAGGAACTGAGCAGGTGGATTAATATGTTCCTGATATCTTGCCCAACTTAAAAACCAAATAATTGTCATAATAATTATGTGCACAGCAACCTACTGTTTTACCGCCCACCATACAGTTGCAGCAATAATGTTTTATTGCTGACCTCCCTTCAGTGTTATTTGCATATAATATATACACGAAATATGTTTTTCTACTAATATGTCTGCTCTGTATTTTCATCATCATCAGCCTATAAATGTTCCCACTGCTGTTACACAGGCCTCCTCTCGGAGAGAGGGAGTGGGCCGTAATCCACCACGCGGGCCCAGTGCGGGGTTTTTTTTTACCACATTTTACCACGCAATAAACTGCAGTTGACCGAAGGGAGTAGGAAACCTTCCAGTAGGTTGTGAGACTGTGTCTCCTGCTTTGAAATAAATCGCTTCCAGAATTCACACATCGCTGCGTTGACACTTCATCCGTCATCAGATCACCGGAAGGTAACACGGGATCCATGTCCACATTCAAGCCGGGGTTATCGTTAGGGCGAGATTCGGTGTCCGTAGGTATGCCAAGTTCAACGTAAATACAAGGTTCGGGGTCCATAGAAGTGTCGGGGTCGTCATGAAGGGAAGAATCGGAATCCATTACAAAAAAACTAGTGTTCTTTATAAAACTCAAAAAAAACAACACTCACGATGCAAATAAACAAAGCGAATGACAACTGTCATTTTGAATTCAACACAACATTTTTTAAGCATCGTGTTGCCATATAAAAAAAAACAATTAAATATCGATTCATTTGAAATCGATTATACTGCTATGATTTCTCCAGAAAAATAATGCATAAAACCTCAGTTTTATATCATTTTTGAAGTCCTATTAATTATATTGCTTATTAGAATTTTAATTATGTTATTTAATGAAAACTGTATTCAATATAGTGGAGAGATTGCGTTGAATTTTAAATCGATTTGAATTTGTTGGTTTATGGAGTTTTGATTTGGCAACACTGAAACAAAATCCGTAGCCGGTTCATGTGTAGCATCAAATCAAATACTAAAAAAAAGGTTTTTTTTTACAATGCCAATTGATACAAAGTTATTTGCACCAGATGTTTACTAAAATAGAATTAAAAATATTGGTAAATTATTTTTTTGTATAGCATCGCGTACAAAAATGGCCAAGTTCGGACAATTCCCTTTCAAAAGTGTATGTATGTTTTTATATTTGTGTTCGCATATCTCCGGAACTACAAGTCCGATTTAAGTAATTCTTTTTTTATAGACGGGGGAGTATGCTCCCCTCGGGAGGGAAACAGGGTGCTCACCACGTCCTCCACAAGCTGAGGCTGGAGACTCTGTGTCAAAGGGGGAGCCCAGGGGCGGATCTTTTCGCGCACCCACTTGTAGGGCCGGCCCCATGGGTCCCCGTTCAGAGACTCCAGCATCTCCTTGCGGGCCAATTCCTTGGCCCGCCGGATCGCATCACGGAGGACGGTCTTCGCCGCCCTGTATCCCTCGTACAGCTCCGACCCCACGGCCGCCGCATCCGGAGGTCGGGTGCGGCGTCTGCGGTACCTGGTGTACCGGCGGCGCGCGGCAACGCACGCTTCGCAAAGCGAAGCTAGGTCACGCGACACCAGTACAACTGACGCCGGGCGCGTCCTTGCCGGACCCGGGGCATGGCCACGTCGCAGATTTCCGACATGGCCTCCCGGAACCACTCCGCGTCGTCGTTGATGTCGGCAGGCCTGTCCGGTGGTGACACCCAGGCCTGCACGATCGAGGCTTCCAGGAAATAACAATCATGGCTATCTCGTGACGTTGACCGCATAGATCCGTTTTTGTTGCTGACTTGGATTAAAGATTTCTAAAACGCCGATTATTCGAAGATTTTTGTTGAATACTCTTACCTGAACTAAAAAGGGTAAAATAATTATTTTTTTTTAAAGAAGAAGGAAGTCGGTGGCAATAGTCAATGAAATAAAAAATAAAGCCACCGATTTCCGAAAAGTTATTTTAAACTTTTTCGTGTTTGATTTGAAGTCGGTTCTTTTAAAAAAAAAAGTTTTTATCTTAAGAGCTTGCTTAACTACGTCCTTGGCTCTCGTCTGTGGAACGATAACATAGCCAACGTAGTAGGAATAATATGGAACAGGCAGCAAGAGATTTAAAAAAAATATCTTATAGTTATGATAATAAATAGCTTACCTTGTTATATTTGAACAAAGCCCGAAAGGTTACGACAGTTGAGTGTTTGGGTGCTACTACATATGTATAAAGAAGCAGGACAATGGCGCAGGCTGTAGTGTGGATAAAACATGTATAAAGAAACTGAAAAATCTTCCTAGAGTAACCATTATGTCTTGCAATTGATAGGACAACGATTTTTTAATACATTTCCTGTACAACTGGCACTTATCGCACTATGATCAGGGTCAACATGCAGTGTATCTCACACTAGTGCTTTATTCTTTTCGTTGTCGCACTTGAGCACAAATAAAAATTTCCACACAGATAAGTCCAAAGTGGTTCAAGGCCCGGTCGGCGGTGATTGATTTAAAAAAATCAATATAAATTGTATGAATAAATAAAATACTATAGGTCAGATCAAAATACGCAAAATTTTAACAAATACACGCGCCATGGTGCACCGGCGAGGCATAGATGCGCAGGTAGGGAAAAGGCCTGACTCTGTAGCCAAACAGCGATGAATGTAAACGTTTACGAGTCTAACGGACTTTCAACTTAATAAAATCAAAATCAAAGTCATTTATTCAAATTAGGCTGATTTATCAGCACTTTTTGAAGGTCAATTATTTACATAAGACAGTCCCCCAAAGCGCCCCCCCTTCGACACTTCCTATTGTTTTGGCTGGGAAGAAGTGGCGGAACAAACTCCCCAGCAACACATCTGTCTGTACGGTTAGAAGAACCAAGATTTTATACAATTTAATAGAACATTCATACATCAATTCGAAATTACATCCCAACCGTAACTAGAAGGCACAAAAAGATAAACCCATAGCACATCATCATCACAAAGTTGAAAATGCATTAAAGACTGGTGAGCGATGGCAAACCGAACGAACGATAACGCTCTGTAATTTTTATATGTTATCAACTTTATGCGCTAGGGTATAAAGTTGATAATGTGATACGAGTTACTGAGCGTTAACGTTTTTCGCTGCCTTTTTGTGTAGGGGCCTTTGTGCAGTTTTTTTACGTACGCAGGCGACCGGCGCAAAATAGAAAATCAATAATTAGTAGTGACACCATACGGTCCACCTGTTCTCTCCGGCGGACCGGCTCACTTTACCGTGGTGAAGGCGAAGTGCTCCTGGTCCTGCTGGGCGGCGCGCGGCGCGGGTGCGGCGGGGGGCGGCGGCGCGCGGCGCGGGGAGGCGCTGGCCGCGGCGCCCGGCTCGGCCCGCAGCACGCGGTAGTGCTCCCACGAGCGCTGCAGGCGCAGCCGCTCTGCAACAGGCGGGCGGTGAGCGGGGCGGGGCGGGGCGGCACGCGGCACACCTGTGTCCGACACTCACTCAGTAGCTGCACGTCGGCGCCGGCCAGCAGCTGGTACAGCACGTGGAAGTTGCGCTCGCCCTCCAGCACGTCGCACACGCGCTCCTGCGACACCACACACTACAGTACCTAACTAACAGGGAGGCGTGCAACACTACTCTAGCCATACTTCCTGGACACAAGTACATAATTATTTTTGTAGGTCATGTTAATTTCTTAGTAGAAGTTACGTTGCTTTGCTTTATTCACTGGTTACAAACTCGTGATTGCAGTTATCAAGATTTTTTATTTTTATCTGAGGGCGAGGCACCTTCAGATGCGAGGCTGGGGGCTAGGGTCCGCTGCGCCCCGCCTAGCTACGCCACTGGCTAAATGTAACTAAGTCAAGTTACGATATTCATGGAAAAAGTTTCATTAGCGAAAGCTGACCACGTATTAGAAAAACTTCCCCAAGGCATAGAGATTCTTTGATATTTGTATTACTTTTAAAGTAAGAGAATTTACTTAAACAATCTCTACGCGTTGGTTACCTATACGAAGACGAAAATTAGCCATACATTGTAAAGCGTCAAAAATGTAACATTTGTCTCAGAGGTAATTCGAATTGCCTCTGTTCAATTTGCTCCACGCTTCCCGGAACACACTGTACAATACTGTAGGTATATGAGTACTGAATAATTAGAGATTAAACGAACTTACCTGTAAATGAAGTTCTATCCTAATTATATGATGGCTTCGTCCTCAAGATTAGCAAAACATGTAGTAACGCCTAGTACGTGCCATTCCACACTATTTTAAGAGTGATTTGATTTTTTTTTTTTGCTGTGGGTCTACTTTAATCCTGCGCTCGCAATTCGTGTCATTTAGTTTACAGTCTAACCCGTTATTAACTTCATATTTTACGATTGATAGGGGTACAGACCGAACTCGTTCGATCTCTACCGGGTGGGAGGGTTGCTAATCTCTTCGGACGAAGCCATCATATAATTAGGATTGAACTTCACACAGGTAAGATCGTTTAATCTCCAATTATATTCTGGCTTCGTCCTCAAGATTAGCATAACATGTAGATTTTTACCGACTTCAAAAAAAGGAGATTATCAATTCGACCCGTATGTATGTAATATTATCAGAACTGTCCAGTTTTCATATATGTTAGTCTATATCAGCGTCTGAACAAATGTGCCAAATTTCATAAGTGTATGTATGTATGTCTATGTATGTATGTTTTTATGTTTGTGCACGCATATCTCCGGAACTACAAGTTCGATTTAAGTAATTCTTTTTTGTTGTACTAGGTATTGTTCAACTTAGGGTACACTGCAAGTTTCATCAAAATCGGTTCAGTAGTTTTAGAGATATGGATTTTTTTATGTTGTGACGGATTACAAGATTAGTGCATACCCAACCAACAATTTTGTACTATAATCAAAGCTTATATCTCAAAAAAGCTGGGTGAACGATGTATAAAGGTATTGGCAGTGACTTGTTGTTGTATAAAAGTGTTTGACAATACATTTTAGCTCTATAAGTTTATACAGCAATAACGACCTCATAGGAATTGATGTAAAGGTTTACTTCGCGTCTTTGTATAGCTTTTATAGTCAGGCGTTATAGCAACCTCCAATATGACTAGTATAATAGGTTGGGGAAAAAGTTTCTTCGCATTTTTTAAGAAAATTCAAAACATTTTTTAATAAAGTTTATTTACATTTAACTAAAGTATGTAGGTACCATTTTGTTCGATAACTTTTTGCCATCTTGTAGGTAGGGACATGATCCCATTGCTATAGAAATTTTGGGACTTCTGGTCAAAATACCGCGACAAGTGGTTTTGGCAGTCCTCTCGTGATGTTAACCTGACACTGCCTAAAGAATTCTGAAGAGACCGAAACAGGTGGAAATCTGAAGGTCAGGACTATACGGCGGATGCATTAACACCTCCCAGCCAAACTCTCTTAATTTTTGTTGTGTGGCTAAAGATGTGTGAGGTCTAGCGTTATCATGATGAAAAACCACACCCCTTCTGTTGATTAATTCCGGCCGCTTTCTTTCAACTTCTTGCTTTAATCTCATCAGTTGTTCGCAGTAGAGTTCAGAATCGATGGTCCTGCCTGGTGGTAACAGCTCATAATGAATAATGCCCTTCCAATCCCACCACACACACAGCATCACCTTGTTGCGAGTTAACCCGGGTTTCGCCACAGTCTGTGAAGCCTGACCGGCCTTTGACCACGACCTTTTTCGCACGTTCTTGTCATACGTGATCCACTTTTCATCACCAGTTATCAGCTTCTTCAAAAATGGTTCGGTTTCATTACGTCGTAATAAAGAATCACAAATGAGTACACGGTTCATTAGGTTTCTTTCAGTGAGCTCGTGAGGTACCCAAATGTCGAGCTTTTTTGTGTACCCAGTTTTTTTCAAATGCGCCAAAACTGTTTTGTGGTCAATTTCCAGTTCTTCAGCTACGTCGTAACTACTGGTATGCCGACCTTGCTCCACTTTTTCAAAAATGGCATCCATTTTATCCGTAATAGGGCGACCAGAGCGACGTGCATCTTTGACATCAAAATTTCCGGATTGAAAACGCTTAAACCAAATTTGTGCTACTCTCACAGACACTACACTAGGTCCATAAACATCGCAAATTTTTTTCGCGGCTTGCGTTGCATTTTTACCTTTTTTGTAGTAAAATTTTAAAATGTATCGAATTTCTTCATTAGATTCACTCATCTTGATGGTACGAAAAACAAATGAAAATCACACATTTTCCTAATTTGAATTTGGAATTATGTTCTTTAAAATTCAAACCTTCAATGATACCAAAACCAGCCAGATACAAATAGTATAGCCAAAGAGATTTTTATTACAAGTTCATACATACTATAATGCGAAAAGACTTTTTCCCCAACCTAATACAACGATAGACCGTTATAACAGTGTTGACTGTCGCCGTAATGTGCCTGATGTACAGAATAAACGTTCTGAAGAAACCATAATGGGTCTTTCGTTATAGTAGAAATGAAAACTCAAGTATAGGGCGATATTGTGATATTGTAGGTTTTTATGCGGTCGTTACAGTACATAGTACTATAGTGGGAATAAAAAGTCGACAACAGAGTTATTCGATGATATAGTCGAGTTTTAAATTACATTTATATAGCTTAAAATTATCATATAAAGGTTTGTTAAAGCTCGTTATAGTCGTAGTAATAAACTTATCACAAAGACACTATCTTAGAACAAGTTTGTTCTTTTATAACTGTTATAGTACCTCTATTACATGGGGTGCTAAGACAGGTAACCTCCACGTGCGTCCGTGGACTGGAGTTCCCTCACGGATACGTCCGGGGGGAAGACCAGTTTTTCGGGCCGGTGCGCCCTGGGATGCGGGCAAAAACTCTTCCTTAGGCACTGTGTGCCTAAGGGGGTTTCTTTGCCCGTATGCGAATAGCCTGTCGGGTGGAAGCTCCAATGCGTGTCCCTCTGATTAGCAGAGGGCACAGCAGCGGAGCGGGCTTGCGGACGGTGAGTAATGGGTAAGCTCGCCGTCCGACCAAGGACCAAGCCCGGGTCGGTGGCGTGTCGTGTTTCACGCGTCACCGACGGGGCCCCTTATGGGGCCAAATGCCTGCCGGGGTCGCGGATTTTTTCTTAATCCAGGATACCGTGGCCCCGGAACGTAAAGGGCATCCGAAGGAACACGGGTGGATTTTAGTCAGTAAGAGTCTGACAGTCCCTTCTGCCCCACCCAGGGCGGGAGGCCTCATTTGATGATTTTGCCACCCTAAAAAAAAAAAAAAAAAAAAAAAAAAAAAAAAAAAAAAAAACCTCTATTACATAATATTACCATAACGGAGATCTTTTCTCTTTTATATGATAAATCTGTTTTGTAAAGGCATTTCTATCACTCTTCTACAACAAAGCATTGAAATCACCAATTATACTCAGAACCAAGTTGAAGATCCAATAATAGAAAATGGTTCTGTACAAAATACATTTTCCGTTAATGAAGGAATGGAGTACTACTTAAATGTGGACAGTGATTTTGCTAAAAAATGCGCTGAAAAAGAAAAAAAACTCTAGATTGAGTACGTAAATAGTGGTTTAATTCCCAAAGCTCAATTATACTTGAGGAGTGGCTGGACAGGCATCACGGCGTCCTGACCTACCGCATGACGCAGGTCCTCACCGGACACGGAGGTACCTGTGTCGGATAAGGAGGGAAGAAACGCCTGGGTGTCACCACTGCGAGGATCGCCCGGAGGACACGGTGGAGCATACGGTGCAGGAGTGCCCCGCTTGGGCAGAGCACCGCCGTGTCCGCACGGCTGCGATAGGCGGAGACCTCTCGCGCCCAGCATTGGTCGAGGCCATGCTGCAGGTGAGACGGAGTGGGAAGCGGTCGCCTCCTTCTGCGAAGCAGTCATGCTCGCGAAGGAGAAGGCGGACCGCGTGAGGGAGAGGACCGCGTCCTCCCTCCACCCCAGCCGCAGTAGTAGACGCCCACGGCGACGGACGTCGGCAGACAATTTCCGGCCACCGTAGGCGCGGGCATGCGGGCGGCGAGTAATGGGCGACTCGCTGTCCGACCATGGACCATGCCCGGGTCGACGGCGCGTTGTGTTCCACGCGCGCCTCAAAGAGTGTCAGCATAATGACGGGGCCCCCCTCTAGAGGGCCAAAGCCTAATTATCGAATTACAGTGTTCCTGGAACCTAAAGGGCTATTGAAGGACATCGAGGATTTTAGTCAGTACGAGTGTGACAGTCCCTCCCGCACTCCCGCCCTGCCCTGGGGGGGAGGACTCATTTGATGATTTTACCACGTAAAAAAAAAGCTCGCTTCATCACTAAAACTCAGAGCGTTAATAAGTATAAATCTGGTGTCGTCGTAGTACAGCTGATTTTTTAAATCAATATTTTCTTACGTGGTATATTTACAAGTTTAATAAATATATTCATCACATTTATGGCACAGGAACAAATTCATAAGGAACCCTAATTTCATGTAATGGTGGTTGTGATGTGTCATAACGAGTGCTATAGTAGAGTTTTGGAAACTGCAAGTATTTTTATGGCATTAAATTTGTACTTTTTTTAGTAAAAACTCAATATTTCGAGGGGGGCACTCAAATATTGTCGCAAATCCCTACATAGTTTATCAGTAAAATTACAGCCGCACGTCATTTTTCCCGTAAGAAACTGTGATCAAAACAAAATGATAATTTATTTGCAAATAAGTATCTAACTCAACACGATATCCTCGTATACTTTTTATTATCTTGTCAAAAACAATGAAGCATATATTGCAGCGACGTGAACGAATGTAAAAATTGAACGAATGATTTGATGAACATTAGTGATGCAGTGGAGTGATTGAACACTTTTACAGTACCGAAAAACACTTTAGTAGTGTTGTGGTGGCTTATATGTCACCGAATAGAGATTGCGTTACTGTTACATCAACTGTAATAGGCCAAAATTGTGATGCCTGGCACCATTAAAGTTGTACTATAAGACTGAATGGCTGAATAATTGCGCCACTTTCTTCGTAGGCGCGCCTTCTTTCGCCTTTTATCTGACCACCGATTAGTTTTTACAAAACGTTCTATGGCCTTCTATACAACAAACTTTTGCTGGTTGGGTATGTAAGAAAATTTTGTATTTTACGAGAATTTGGGTTGAATACTTAATAAATAAACTAAAAAGGGTAAAATAAAAACTTTTTCAAAAAAGTATATTTGGAATTGATACCTCGAACATGTTATAAATGTTATAAATAAATAATAAATGATCCACCTTTTATCGCATCTTTTTACAGATGATGGTGGGATACCTCTTTTTGTTATCGCCTCGCAGATAAGATCTTACGTTACGCATGTGGCGTTGAATGAAATCAGTACATAAAAAAAAATATTAACCCATTAGTGGCCAAATCAAAACTAAAGACCGGATTTTCAAAATTCTTTTATTAATTGAAATTTAGTAGCTACAAGAAGAAACAGTATCACAAAAAAAAACAAATGGAATAATTTTCATGATTTTTCAGTGGTGTTCCCAAATTGGCACAACGGCTCCTTATAAGTGAAAATTTGCGAAACATGATTTTTCAATACACAAGGTTTTCTTGCACTTCTTGCAACCCCAGCGACCTCTGATATGGCACACAGCACATCGCACTCGTTTTGGAAGCTTTTCAGGGACGTGATCAACCCCATCCAACTGTAAACTTTCAATATTGGATGATGAAGGGCGAGCAGAACATCTTTGGGTGATAGTTTGAGGTAGTGTCTGGCGAAACTTCGGCGGAAAAGTAATTGGTCCATCGGCTCTTCTTTAGCCATAACGTGCAATCGCCATGCGATTGACATGGTCATATTTCATTGGCTCTTTTGCCGACTTCCGAAAGAGAGAGTCAATAATATTTGATTGTAAGAGACAGTCTCAAGTTGTGATAATGTACGTACTGTCCGCAAACGAATTTGTCAAGCGCCAACGATCCCAATGTACTGCTCGTTGGGCTGGAAAGTGACTGCATTCGATTTTTAAGGCTAATGTAGGTCTGACATGACCACTGTATTGTGTAAAAGGAGACATAAAGTTTCCTGTAGCCTAGCCTTGCAATGGGAGTCAATATTTGATAGAAATAGACAGTCCCAAGTTGTGATAACACGTACTGTCCGCAAACATTTATCAAGTACCAGACAACAGCCCAATGTACTACTCGTTGGGCTGGAAAGTGATTGCATTAGATTTTTAAGGCTGATATAGGTCTGTCATGACCGTTAGATTGTGTAAAAGGGGACATAACGTCACTTGTAGCAAGTCAATATTATAGTATTGTATGTGACAGTCCTAAGTTGTGATAACAAATGTACTGTCCACAAACCAAACAACATGAGACAGTCCCAATGTACTGCTCGGTGGTGCATAGCGGTATAGTATCATCGTAACCATAAAATGTTTAGAATAGGTCATTCGAAGTGTTAAATTCTTTACTCATTAGTGAGTTACATAATTATGGTCCAAGACTGAACTAAATACTTATAGTTTAAAATAACCGAAAGGAACTGTCTCAATGCAGACTTGCCTGCATTAGACAAGAAAGGGAATAACAACATTTTAAAAAGAACGTTTTTTTATGATTAAATCTTAAGAAACACAAACACCAGGCCAATATTGGTCTTGGTATTAGACCATCGAGAAACCATTAAATAATAATGTAAAGATATTTTCAACACATTTGCTCAAAAAATGCATTTACAAAGCCTGTATACATTGTTCGAAAGTTAAAAATTACGCACCATACAACGGAACGTGCGGTAAAATAGGTACAGTCACGAGCAATAGTATGTATACACTAAGCCGTATTCAAAAGCGATGTTCTGCTACCATATTGATTAAACTTTTGCCTTTTCATTACACTTCTATTCCTGAAGCCATACTATTACGAAATAGGTCTTATTTCAAAGCGGATACCAGTAATTCAGGAGTAAATTCCGTTTGAATTTTGTTAAATGTATACATGTTATTGCTCGTGACTGTACTCTCACCTAAGTACCTATTTTTTAATACAGTTGCTCAAAAAGTGGCATATTGCAGGGACGCATAGCGTTCGGAAAGTGGGCTATTACGCACTAGTGCGTTCTCTTTCCCAACTGTCAAAATAATGTCTATTAAAAAGAAAAACCAACCATGAAGTTTTTACTAAAGAGTTTTTGTGATTCATACAAAAACGTATATTTCTAAAAAGAAGCTACTAATTTATTTCAATGTCAGATTTAATTGAATGAGTTACGTTAGGTTTAATTTCATTTCATCTCATTTTCATTTTATATCAAAACAAAAAATCTACTGAAGACTAAGCTGTAAAATGGGTGAAGAAAAAAAAACTCTTCATATATTCTACGGTTGTCGTCATTTTCCAGAAATTTTATTTGCGAGTTTAGTTTATTATGTTTTTATTATTTATTAAATTGCTTCATTTTTTCGCAACTGTATTAAAAATAGTCGTTCAGTACACGTGCGGAACCGTCATTGCAACTTGTTCCGACTGTCAACCCTCGCCTTCGGCTGCGCCTTGGCTCGGGTACGCATTTGTCGGAACTCTTTGCAATGACAGCCTTCCCGCACTTGTAATGAAATATACTATTACAGCATACCCCGTTGTATAGCACCGTGCGTTTTCTTTACGGTTTTTTTTAATTCCGATAAAAAAAAATAAGAATTCCACCAAAGAGTTTCACATTATGAGAATAAACAACCTGACTGATCGAACCTCCTTGGAAGCGCTTTTGCACAATACGTTGTCTCACTTTAATACTAAAGAGTAAATGAGACGAAAGATGTAGTTCTAATTTTCACCACGTGCATGTGGCGCCATTTTCAAATTCGCGCCATTTTCATATTAGAAACTTCAAAAATTGTTGCGACTTTCCCGCTGTTATATAAAAAAAATAATAATATGAGTCCAAGCGAGGAATCTGATATTAATATGGAATCTACTCCACCTGATATTTTGAATGAGGCGCAAATTGCAGAAAAGGGTCTCTTGCCGCCAAAATCGCGAAAGCGCTATATAATGACTTACAATAATTTTAATTACATATTGTACTGTTTTCTCGCAAATGTGTTGAAAAACATTGTATGACACACGTGCAGAAATTGGTATTTACAAACTCGTGACTATGGTAAGCCCTCGACTTTGTCTCGGGCTTACATTCGTCTACTCGTTTGTAAAAAACAACTTACCGCACTAGTATCATAAATAACTATTGCATGCTCTGGGCGGGCAAATATGGTTTGTGCCTAAATCACCAACTGTAAGGACCGGTAGTAAGTAGAATTACATTATTCTTATTCTAGCTCTTACCAATGAAAAAACACAATCCCATTGTGTCGGTAATACTAATTTCTTGAGCAAAATTAAAACCACCGGTAGGTATATGATATACCTGTATTAAAACAAGAGGATATTTAGACTATTTTCATATTAATGGATCTAACAGATCATTACGTAGTCTAATTTAATTAAATTAATGCGTAAATAGGTCAAACACTGACTCACATAATATGATGTAAAAAAGAAAACATACCTTGTAACGGTAAACGGCTGCGCAAACCTGTTGACGATAACTCGAAGTCTTCCGAGTAATCGCCGTAGGTAATAACGAACACGCGATAGACGCCGCCTGTCTTAATTTTCTTTCTATTCTTCTAATTTCTCGTGTTTAAACGATTACACTTTTTCTTTTATTCATTATTATGACAATAACACTACACTATAGCACTTTGAGGATAACTACTAGGCGTTACTACATGTTATGCTAATCTTGAGGACGAAGCCAGAACATAATACTTTTAATTCAATATATATCTGTCACTCGCCGAGCGAGTCGCTCGCCCTGCTACATTATCCTGTAGCTAAACGACTAGCGATGAGCGTTTCCGTAGTCTTTATTAGGTTTTCACATTAATAGCCAAGCTAATAAAGTTGATAATCCACTAAAGACTGCTGAGCGATAGTGTATTTTTTAATAGATTTTCAACTTTATTTATAGGGCTTTTACGGCAAGCGCGTCGCTCGGTCGCTTAACGATGTACATTAAATGTTACCTTCTCCAGAAGATCTGCTTGCAACATAAAAACATATTATGTAACCATTGCATCACAAAGACATGTTATTTGAAGGCACTTTTACAAAACATTACCACAAATAATCCATTATTTTAGCATTATGGCTGACTATAGTTTACAAGAAATCTCCGACTGAGAGCGCTCAGTATTCCGTACAAAAAACAACCCAAAACGACTCTAATAAGAATATGGAATGAAACGGCCGACGGAACTTCTACCTCTACAGGTATGTACAAGTGGTAACAAGTAAATGCTGAG
The DNA here is from genome assembly GCA_950005045.1 of Agrotis exclamationis. NCBI lineage: Eukaryota > Metazoa > Arthropoda > Insecta > Lepidoptera > Noctuidae > Agrotis > Agrotis exclamationis. The sequence goes on from OX465426.1 coordinate 24,300,791, forward strand.
GTCCTTCGTACACAACGCGCCGCAAGTCAGATACCATACAACTTGCTATCTAGGCGCTAGGCGTTGCGTCGCCGACATTTTGTTGGTTCGTCGCCGACACCAGTCACGCGCTACCTACCAGTCTGTCGAGCTCACAGAAATATTCGACGCGATTTCCAAGATGACGGAGTAAATTTATTATTTTTAGTACGACAGTCGTCGTTATCATTTATTACTATTGTCGGAGCTGATGAAGATTGTATTCTAGTATTATACTATATCTGCATACCCGGTATTGTGTGAGTACCCTATACTTCTATGCTATTATTGACTAAATACCTACGTCTGTTATTGACTTGAATGGCCTTAGCTGTTGCAAATATGTCATGCTCACTCAAATGTTTCGCTTATGGTGGCGCATGGGTCGGATCATTTAGCAGGTCACCGACCGAAACTGTCGGATTTTACCAATAGAACATTAACCTCCCACTATTGCGATAACGTTGAAAATCTATTGAAGAAAGGATGATGCAATTTTTGGGCCCACCCTCCAATAGCAACATATAATACGTCGTTGGATAGGTATTTTTTTATTTTATTTTAGGTAACGACTGTCAAAGATCTACAAATGACAGCCGTAATCAACGGCTTTTAAGTGCTTTCTGAGGCACGATAAAAACTCGGATAGATTGTCACTCATCCATAAACCGACCTCGGCAAGCGCGGCTTGACATTGAAGATCGACCTGTGCGGCTGTCATTATTTAGAACCGAGCTTCTCCTTCTCTTCCTCTGCACCAAAATGTAATATGTTACGAAAAAAACATTATTTGATTATATCTTGAACTGCCATATTAAATCAAACATATCTCAGAACGGACTAATATTTCAGACTTGGTGCCATAGTATTTTTTGTTCAGCATAAAAATACCTATCCAACGACGTATTACATGTTGCTATTGGAGGGTGGTACCAGATTTCATAGAAGCCCTGGCATCATCCTTTGGCAGATTGTGGTAGGTTGATGTGCTGGCGTCTGTACATACCCTTAAGAGCAATTCAAATAATAAAGTTAAACTCACAGTGTGTGATGTGTCCTCCCACCGGCTCGCCTTTGAAGTCAAACTCGATGTCCAGCAGCTTGCCCTGCAACAGACACACGTCGGTAGTACCGCGCAGGCAGCACGCACATACAAGCTGGGCTGAATATCGGGAATCATCGCCTTATTTTGTTATGATAAGTAGGTACATATACAGGGTGAATTTTTCAACTGGGCGTGGATGACTAAATCTGAAACTACGAGGAATATCGAAAAATGCTCGAGGCTGATTTTGATGAAAACTAAACTGCATCATTCGATTTTAGAAAATTAATAATCCTGCCAGGAATCGAACCAGCTGATTTTAGGAAAAAAATCACAGCCTGTGTTATTACACCATTCCATAGCGTCGGCAATAAAAACAATTTGTGGGACGTAATAATAAATGATGTTATTATTTACAAATCTGCTGGCGTTGTGGTTGCGCGCAGTGGCGGCGTTGCCGAAGGCCTCGAGCAGAGTGCCGGCCGCCGCCAGCGCCCCCGCCGCGCCCCCGTCCCCCGCCCCCGCCCCCGCCGCCGCCCCGCCCTCGCCCGCCACCACGGCGCACTGCAGGCACACGCGCGCCGCCTCCGTCTTGCCCGCGCCGCTCTCGCCTGCGATGTATCACCACGTATCACTCCCGTGCGAGCCAAGAGTCGACGTCTCATTTTAGATACTGAAAACGAACTTTTACCAGCGGCATCGCCCGCTCACCGCCTCCCCTTATTACCTATGACACTCAGGACCAAAGCACCTTTCGACTGGTGAAAGTATTATGCTGACACTCTTTGAGGCGAGCATGGAACACAACGCGCCGTCGACCCGGCCATGGTCCATGGTCGGACAGCCAGTCGCCCATTACTCGCCGTCCGCATGCCAGCGCCTACGGTGGCCGGAGATCGTCTGCCGACGTCCGACGCCGTGGGCATCTACCACTGCGGCTAGGGTGGAGGGAGGACGCTATCCTCTGCCTCACGCGGCCCGCCTCCTCCTTTGTGTGTATGACTGCTTCGCAGGAGGCGACCGCTTCCCACTCCGTCTCGCCCCGCAGCATGGCCTCGACTAATGCCGGGCGCGAGAGGTCTCCGCCTATCGCCGCCGAGAGAACACGGCGGTGCTCTGCCCAAGCGGAGCAGTCCTGCACCGTATGCTCCACCGTGTCCTCCGGGCGATCCTTGCAGTGGTGACACCCAGGCATTTCCTCCTTTCTCATCAGACACAGGTACCTCCCGAAACTTCCGTGTCCGGTGGGGACCTGCGTCATGCGGTAGGTCAGGACGCCGTGACGCCTATCCAGCCACTTCTCAAAGAGGGATCTTACCGCCGCGATTGCGGCGTGGCCGGACTTCGGTTGCGACAGTCGTTCCCTCCATACTGCCTTGAGATCGCGCCGGAGCTCTTCCCGCCGCGCCTCGACTTCTCGAGGCAGCGGGGATTCGCCCCGGAGCTCCTCCTCCACGCGCCACTCATAGACTCCGGCAGGAGGCGTTTGGCCCGCCGAGATTGGGCAGGAGTCGCCTGAGGGCGGCTGCTGCCCGGTTCAGCTTTGGGGCCGAACTCAGGAAAATATGCTCCCTGAAGTTCCACCGGCTGTCGAGGCCGAGTCCCAGGTACTTCATCGTCCTCCCGACGCCGATGCGAACCCCTCCCACCGTTATGTGGGACTCCGAACGTGGCATGGTGGTGGACCAAAGCAGCTTTCGACTGGTGAAAGATTTTTTGAAATCAGTTCAGTAGTATTTGTGTTTATTCATTACAAACATACACACACAAAAATACGAACCTATATAGTAAATAAAATAAGACAAAGAAAAAGTTATAGGATCATTTTCTAACAGAAATATGATTTAATAATAATAATTCATTTATTTCAGATTAAATTACATCCATATCAATCAAAACAGATCAAAACAAAACAAATAATCAAAATATAAATAATGATAAAAATCATGTACGAATAAAATCAAATCAATTAAAGACCATACAGCCATACAGAATACATAAATACACAACATTATATGACAATGTAATTAATATAAAATACAATACAATATAACATACATACATTCTATTTCATTAAAAATAACTACTATAAGAGTGACGAACTGGCATGTAGCACCATCCACCTCTCCAGAATAGGCGAGTCCCACCGCTCGGACAATACCTTTAGGATACTGTTAGTGCTGCGCTTAAAGCGACTTAACAGTGAGGCACTCCGCTTCCTAATTATGGCAAAAAAGTCATCTATGTGTGCCTGTGCGAACATGGTAGAAGCGCTGCAAAACCGCGGCAACCCCAACAGCATCCTAAATGCATTATTGTATTGGATTTGGTACGCGGTCTCGGTGTGAACCTCACCGCAATAATGTGTGTAGTGAATGTTGACACTCACCCGTAATAACTATGCATTGGCTCTCGTTCCTGTCGCGCACCCAGCGGTACGCCGTCGCCGTGATCGCGTACCTGCAACCGAGACCGAATCAGCGAGGGAGCGGGGGAGCACGGGGTGCGGGGCGGGGCGGGGGTGCGGGGTGTCACTCACAGGTGCGGCGGCAGCTGGTAGGGCGGGCGCGCCAGGTACGCGCGCACCAGCTCGGCCGAGTACAGCGGCAGCGCACGGCAAGGGTTCACCGACACCAGCGCGTTGCCCACGTACGTCTGCAACGAAACAAAGAGTGAGTGCGGTGAAGCTCGTGCACCTAATGTAGCCTCATGCTGTACTTACGTATATTATGTCACGTTTGTAGCGCACGTGCAGGTTGTGCAGGAAAGTGTCCTCGGACAGCGGCGCCAGCAACACCGCGTCGGGCTGCCCCGCGCCCTCGCCCTCCGCCATGCCAGCGCAGCGCCCGTCACCGAGCCGCTCCCGACGCCGCGTGGATCAAGCGCGCCATCATCGACCCTGGCGCGTCTGAAAAAATAGGGGATGAAAGTTTGTATGAAACTTTGTCAATTTTAAACCGATCGGGCTGAGACTTTGCATGCACAAAGCTACTATGACGTAGGCATACCCTAAGAAAGGATTTTGATAAATTACACCCCTAAGGGGATAAAATAGGGGATGAAAGTTTGTATAAATCTTCTTAGATTTTGGACGGATGGGGCTGAAATTAGGCATACAGGTAGATGTTATGACGCAGGCATCAGCTAAGAAAATATTTTGATTAATTCTTCTCTCAAGGGGATAAAATAGGGGATGAAAGTTTGTATGAAACGTTGTCAATTTTAAACCGACCGAAAATTTTATGGGACCAAATGGCAGATATACTGTATCGAACAAAAAAAGAATCATCGAAATCGGACCAGAAACCTCGGAGTAATCGGTGTAGACAATGTTGAAAACTTTTAAGGTTTTTGTTGATTTTTCAAAATTGCTAGTCCGATTGCGTTAAAATTTTAATGGGACCATTCGGGAAGTATACCCACCCTTTCCAACAAAAAAAGAATTTTTCAAATCGGTTGGTAAACGACGGAGTTCCGCCCGAACAAACATAAAAAAATAAATATAAAAATCCGAATTGAGAACCTCCTCGGTCGGACTAAGGGGATAAAATAGGGGATGAAAGTTTGTATAAATCTTCTTAGATTTTGGACAGATCGGGCTGAAATTTGGCATGCAGGTAGATCTTATGCGTAGGCACCCCCAAGGTGATAAAATAGGGGATGAAAGTTTATATGAAACTTTGTCAATTTTAAACCGATCAGGCTGAGAATTTTCAGGCATAAAGCTACTATGACGTAGGCATCCGCTAAAAAAGGATTTTGATAAATTCCACCCCTAAGCGGATAAAACAGGGGATGAAAGTTTGTATAATCTTCTTAGATTTGGAAGGATCGGGCTGAAATTTGGCATGCAGGTAGATCTTATGACATAAGCATCCGCTAAGAAAGAATTTCGATCAATTCTACCCCCAAGGTTTTATTACAATTTTTGTATGTCTGTCTGTTTGTAACGGCTAATCTCTGAAATGGCTGGACCGATTTTGACGGGACTTTCATTGGCAGGTAGCTGTTGCAATAAGGAGTAACTTAGGCTACCTTTGTTTCAGAAAAAATAGGGTTATGTGCACTTGGACTCACAACTTTTTTTTTTGAACGATGCAACTCCAAGGCAGAGTGTTGAAGGCATTGGAGATGTCCAAAGACACCGCCAAGACGACCCTGCCCCGGGCCACCGTATCCCTCGTCGTGAGAGCTCTCACGCGTGTTAGAAATAGGATGTGTATTCTGTTATATTTATATAAATATCCACTAATTATCAAGTTTTAGATATCAGGATGGTTAATGTTACTTATTTACTGTATGTAAAGTATCTCCAAGGACTTATTTATAGACATGGGTTTATAAAGAAAAGCACAAAATCAAGACTAGGTATTTATTACCAAGCTACCTCCTTTCGCAAACCCTAGTTCTCGTGGAGAAGAAAGGAGAAAGAAACTCCACGGCAACATACATTATCAGTACACACATTTATAAAACATACAATATCAGTAATATTCCTAGTATAATACATATCAATTAACTTAAATTTTTATTGTAGAACATTAGGACACAAAGTATAACTTTCAGCATCACACACTTGGTTTCTCTATTATTATACCACATTGAATGAACAAGACACCACTTCGGAAACGTCTTAACTCTTTGAACAGTTGCAGCGTAATGACTACCAATGTGAGGGTACATCTATTTTTATAAACTTGGTATTGTATACCACTTCCATCAAATATTACCGCCATTATTAACCAATCACAGATCGTCAAGCATTGTAGTTAAATAATAATTAATAAAATGGGCAATAATAAACAAATCCTGTACAGTAGAACCATTAGATTATTTAGAAATTCAGTAAGTATTCACTTGCAACCTTAACTTAATTCGATAAATAAAATATTTGAACATCAACTGATTTCGTTCCGAAATCAGTTGATCACTGTTTTAAATATATTACTATTATTAATTACATAGGGGCTATATACTATATCTAGCACGCGCATGATGGCGTCCACCGTCGAGCACCCCCTGCGGAAGCCAAACTGGCTCTCCGCAAGATCCGGACCAGAGTTGGGCATTTTGTAATCTAACTACTGATTAATAACTACGATTACATTTTGTAGTTAGTAATCATGATTACTAACTACATTAAGTAATCGAAAAATGTAGTTAGATTACTAACTACAAAATGTAGTTAGTAGTTAGATTACTTTTGGCAAAAGTACCTAGTTATAACTACATGTAGTTGTAACTACATGTAGTTAACTACTTTTAATCGTAACTACATGTAGTTAACTAATTTTAATCGTAGTTAGTAATCAGATTACAAAAAAGTAACTACTTTTGCCAAAAGTAATCTAACTCAAGTGAGTCCTCCCACCCAGGGCAGGGCAGGAGGGACTGTCAGACTTATACTGACTAAAATCCACGGCATCCTTCAATAGCCCTTTACGTTCCGGGGTCAAGGTGCCTGTTTAGTCCCGTGACCCCGGCAGGGTATAGCCCTCTAAAGGGGTTCCCGCCATTGTGCTGACACTCTTTGAGGCGCGCGTGGAACACAACGCGCCATCGACCCGGGCATGGTCCATGGTCGGACAGCGAATCATCCATTACTCGCTGTCAGGTTAAGAGTCAAATAAAGTCAGACTCAGGGTCAAATACAGAGACAGACTCGGTCAGACTGTCACACTGATAAACTGCCAGACACTGTCAGACTGATACGAGAAAACTGTCATAATGAGATCTTGCCTCCGGTTTAGATGGAGTGACCTGAATGTCTACACCGTGACTGCTACTGGAACTCCTCGACGGATCGAAGTAGATGTGCCGAGTTTGGGCTCGTTTTGTTAGTTATGATGAGGTCTTACCTCCGGACTTGATGGAGTGACCTGAAGGTCTACTTCTATGACTTCTACTGGAACTCCTCTACGGATCGGACTAGACACGTGCTGAGTTTGGGCTCATTTTGTTAGTAATGATGTAACCTTGCCTCCGGACTTGATATAGTGACCTGAAGGTCTACTTCGGTGGTTGCTGCTGGAACTCATCGACGGATGGAACTAGATGTGCCGAGTTTGGGTTCGTTTTGTTAGTTATGATGTGACCTTACCTCCGGACTTGATTGAGTAACCTGAAGGTCTACTTTGGTGATTGCTACTGGAACTCCTCGACGGATCGAACTACATGTGTCGAGTTTGGGATCGTTTTCTTAGTTATGATGAGGTCTTACCTCTGGACTTGATGGAGTGACCTGAAGGTCTACTTCTGTGAGTCCTACTGGAACTCCTCGACGGATCGAACTAGATGTGTCGAGTTTGGACTCGTTTTGTTAGTTATGATGTAACCTTGCCTCCGGACTCGATGGAGTGACCTGAAGGTCTACTTCGGTGGTTGCTACTGGAACTCATCGACGGATCGAACAAGATGTGCCGAGTTTGGGTTCGTTTTGTTAGTTATTTATTTTTTTATTTATTTATTTATTTATTTAATTCAAGCTTCAAGGCCCATATGAAATACTATAATACAATACAATATGACTTAACTAAAATAATAATACAATACATAAACAATACGAAAATAAAACTAATTCACACGAAGAGTCGGCGTCGTGTGTCGCACGGTGTCAGGTATCCGGCCTCGAAATCGCCGGAACACTACACCTCTCGGCCAAAATTCCTCTTTCGTGAAAGTCGACAGATGTTCAGTCGGCACCCTCACCACAAAAGAATTGAAATTCACGTTGTGACGAGACTGCAACTGCTCGACCCTCAGGGTAAGCTTGGTCTTGATGCGGACATACTCTACAATCATCTCGACCTTAGTAGTGTAGTGCAGCCGAGACACGTACAGCAGCGTCGCTGGTACTGCAGGACGCAGCAGATGATTCGGTCCGGTCGGTGCGGTACCGCACTGGTTCCGACAAGTAGGCTTTCTCCTCTTCTTCTTCTCAACTTTGACAAAACCGTCCTTGTCACACTGGTCTTTTACTGGACCCTGCTGAGGCAGATCCCTTTGGATAGGAACCTGCTTATCCCCTTGCTGCTTAGATTGAGGCGCAGCTGGTTTGTTGGTGGCAGTAATAGCAGCGTAAGCACGTTTCGGGGTTGACGTACTAACGCGTGTAACCTCGACCGTAGTTGAGGGACGGTCGGTGGCGGAATGTAATGCATCGTCCGCAACATTGACAGTCGGCGATGTATTCAAATTCGCCGACCCAAAACTGCTGATGGATGCATTCAACTCCCCGCGGCGCGTGTTCACATTAGAGAACACGTTATGATGTGACCTTACCTCCGGACTTGATGGAGTGACCTGAAGGTCTACTTCGGTGGTTGCTGCTGGAACTCATCGACGGATGGAACTAGATGTGCCGAGTTTGGGTTCGTTTTGTTAGTTATGATGTGACCTTACCTCCGGACTTGATGGAGTAACCTGAAGGTCTACTTTGGTGATTGCTACTGGAACTCCTCGACGGATTGAACTAGATGTGTCGAGTTTGGGCTCGTTTTGTTAGTTATGATGAGATCTTACCTCCGGACTTGATGGAGTGTCCTGAAGGTCTACTTCTATGACTCCTACTGGACCTCCTCGACGGATCGAACTAGACGTGCCGAGTTTGGGTTCGTTTTGTTAGTTATGATGTGATCTTACCTCCGGACTTGATGGAGTGACCTGAAGGTCTACTTCGGTGGTTGCTGCTGGAACTCATCGACGGATGGAACTAGATGAACTAGATGTGCCGAGTTTGGATTCGTTTTGTTAGTTATGATGTGACCTTACCTCCGGACTTGATGGAGTAACCTGAAGGTCTACTTTGGTGATTGCTACTGGAACTCCTCGACGGATTGAACTAGATGTGTCGAGTTTGGGCTCGTTTTGTTAATTATGATGTGACCTTGCCTCCGGACTTGATGGAGTGACCTGAAGGTCTACTTCGGTGATTTCTACTGGAACTCTTCGACGGATCTAACTAGATGTGCCGAGTTTGGTCTTATTTTGTTAGTTATGATGTAACCTTGCCTTCGGACTTGATAGAGTGACCTAAAGGTCTACTTCGGTGACCGATTCTGGAACTCCTCGATGGATCAAACTAGGTGTGTCGAGTTTGGGCTCCTTTTATTAGTTTTTTAGCATGGTAAAATCATGTAATGAGTCCTCCCACCGAGGGCAGAGCGGGAGAGACTGTCAGATTCGTACTGCCTAAAGTCCACGGTGTCCTTCAATAGCTCTTTACGTCCCGGGGTCACGGTAATTCATGAGTCTCGTGACCCCGGCAGGCTTTGGCGTATTTTTCTACTTTTCCTACTCCTCCACTATTCTTTTCTGATTAACTTCGTGCAGGATCCAAGACAGGTAAATTCATTCCCCGGGACACGTCGAGCTTCATTGTCTCGGCGCTTTTCTGGTGGTTGCCACTGTTGATTCTGGCTCTCAGGAGTTGCAGTAGTTTGGGAATAGTGTGGTGGGTTTGTCCCATAAAAAGCAAAAAAAATACCTATATATCTCAGTAAAAAAAATACTCAAATGGAATGGCTTTTTGTTTTGATATTTCCAAAAAGAATGCACGGACAAAATCTAGTACCATTTTAGTCACGCACGAGTCAAACTCTAAAAGGTGAGGTTTTGTTTATGCATGTCGCAGTAAAATGAGGTCGCACGAAATCCCGGAAGGTGTGGAATATTCTTGTTTATTACGTCTTCTTACTAAAATTATCTAGGGATATGACAAAATACTAATATAAAGTCAGAGATATGTCATTTCACTAAACTAAATCTAGTGAAATATCAGAAAACGTCGACGGAGCACCGCTTCGTGGTGTTTCTACTTCTGGGTGATTTAAATTACAAAAAAATGATTTTTCATACAGATGGACCCGATAAATTTCTCATTTTGTATGAAAAACCAATTCTTTTTTTGCAAATTCCAAGTCTTTTTTTTTTAGCGTGGTGAAATCATCAAATGAGTCTTCCCACCCAGGGCAGGGCCCGAGGGACTGTCGGACTTGTATAGACTAAAATCCACGGTGCCCTTCATTAGCCCTTTACGTTCCAGGGTCACGGTAGTGATATAAGTCCCGCGACCCCGGCAGGTTTTGGCCCTCTAGAGGGGGAACACAGGTACCTCCCGCGCTCAAAGAGTGCCAGCACAATGACGGGGCCCCCTCTCAGAGGGCCAAAGCCTGCCGGGGTAGTGGGACTAACGAATACCGTGACCCTGGAACGTAAAGGGCTATTGAAGGACACCGTTGATTTTAGTCAGTACAAGTCTGACAGTATGAGTGGGAGGAGTCATTTCACGAGTTTACCACGATAAAAAAAAAACTAACAAAACGAACCCAAACCTAGACCTTTAGGTCACTCCATCAATCCGGAGGTAAGGTCACATCATAACTAACAAAACGAGCCCAAACTCGATACATCTTGTTTGATCCGTCGAAGAGTTCGAGTAGGAGTCACAGAAGTAGACCTTCAGGTCACTTCATCAAGTCCGGAGGTAAGATCTCATCATAACTAACAAAACGAGCCCAAACTCGACACATCTAGTTCGATCCGTCGAGGAGTTCCAGTAGAAGTCATAGAAGTAGACCTTCAGGTCACTCCATCAAGTCCGGAGGTAAGATCTCATCATAACTAACAAAACGAGCCCAAACTCGACACATCTAGTTCGATCCGTCGAGGAGTTCCAGTAGAAGTCATAGAAGTAGACCTTCAGGTCACTCCATCAAGTCCGGAGGTAAGATCTCATCATAACTAACAAAACGAGCCCAAACTCGACACATCTAGTTCGATCCGTCGAGGAGTTCCAGTAGAAGTCATAGAAGTAGACCTTCAGGTCACTCCATCAAGTCCGGAGGTATAGAAGAGATCGCAGTGAGGAAAACTGATGCTTATACAAGTTGGCTAGAAATCGGTGTAATCAGATGGTGAGAGTCTCTAAACGCCGATACATTTGTGAGAATGTTCTAAACTCTTCGCCGGCTAACATATGGAAGTTTTTAAAATCACTTGGTATATCAACGTCACCATCCAATGTATTACCATCGAATTTGTCTTTGAATAACCTAAAGGAGATCATTTTTTTTGGGCTATTTCTGAAAGTGCCGGCCAACGAAAAAAAATGGTACCTATGGGTAGTACTAGTCATTTGGAGCAATATTTACTATGGCACAAAAGTTGTAGGATTGCCAACGGCCAAGTTATACAAGTTCGAAGATTCGTAATTTTCATACATTTTTTTGATTCCTGAAAGTGCCGAGACACACCACACAACACCAAATAATGATAAGTATTGCTAGAACTAGCGACCTCAGGAGCAAGGAGGTCACCCAGTTTGGGCCCAACCCAATTAGGGGAACAGTGTATAAGACGGGGACACGAGGTATGATGGGAAATCACACACCTAAGACAAACTTAACACAAAACTAACGTAGCACAAGCGCCACGGGCACGCCGCAATCGCGGCGGTAAGACCCCTCTTTGAGGAGTGGCTGGAAAGACGTCACGGCGTCCTGACTTACCGCATGACGCAGGTCCTCACCGGACACGGAAGTTTCGGGAGGTTCCTGTGTCTGATAAGGAGGGAAGAACGCCCGGGTGTCACCACTGCGAAGATCGCCCGGAGGACACGGTGGAGCATACGGTGCAGGGCTGCCCCGCTTGGGCAGAGCACCGCCGTGTCCTCTCGGCGGCGATAGGCGGAGACCTCTCGCGCCCGGCATTGGTCGAGGCCATGCTGCGGGGCGAGACGGAGTGGGAAGCGGTCGCCTCCTTCTGCGAAGCAGTTATGCTCGTGAAGGAGGAGGCGAGCCGCGAGAGAGAGAGGACAGCGTCCTCCCTCCGCCCCAGCCGCAGTGGTAGACGCCCACGGCGTCGGACGTCGCGGGACGATCTCCGGCCACCGTAGGCGCGGGCATGCGGGCGGCGAGTAAAGGGCAACTCGCCACCCGACCATGGACCATGCCCGGGTCGACGGCGCGTTGTGTTCCACGCGCGCCTCAAGGAGTGTCAGCATGATGACGGGGCCCCCCTCTAGAGGGCCAAAGCCTGCCGGGGTCGCGGGACTTATCTCATTACCGTGACCCCGGGACATAACGGGCTATTGAAGGACACCGGTCTGACAGTCCCTCCCGCCCTGCCCGGGGTGGGAGGACTCATTTGATGATTTTACCACGCTAAAAAAAAAAAAAAAAAAAAAAAAAAAAAAAAAAAAAAAAGCACAAGCGCCAACAGGACGCCATTTGTGTCTGGCCGCTTGCAAATGACGCCCTGATGGCGCTTAATCTACGTTAGTGTTGTGTTAAGTATGCCTAAAGAGTGTATGTCCCCATTATACCTCGCGATTATTAACGTCCCCGTCTTATACACTGTTCCCCTAAATAGAGCATATGGATATAAATATTTTTTAGTATCACAGACACAAACTTCTAAGACCAAGTATGCTGCGGGGCGAGACGGAGTGGGAAGCGGTCGCTTCCTTCTGCGAAGCAGTCATGCTCGAGAAGGAGGAGGCGGGCCGCGTGAGGGAGAGCATAGCGTCCTCCCTCCACCTCAGCCGCAGTGGTAGACGCCCACGGCGTCGGACGTCGGCAGACGATCTCCGGCCACCGTAGGCGCGGGCCTGCGGGCGGCGAGTAATGGGCGACTCGCTGTGCTGTCCGACCATGGACCATGCCCGGGTCGACGGCGCATTGTGTTCCACGCGCGCCTCAAAGAGTATCAGCATGAAGACGGAGCCCCCCTCTAGAGGGCCAAAGCCTGCCGGGGTCGCGGGACTTATCTCATTACCGTGACCCCGGAACAGAAAAGGGCTATTGAAGGACACCGCGGATTTTAGTCAGTACGAGTCTGACAGTCCCTCTCGCCCTGCCCTGGGTGGGAGGACTCATTTGATGATTTTACCACGAAAAAAAAACTACTGTTGCCTGCCTTGTTGGTCTCTGGGAAGCGCTTGTGACCCTACTTCTAGTTGCAGTTGCTTAAAGCTAAGCGCACAGATTAGCTTAGTTCGCTTAGCTGACACAAAAGACCAACAAGTGTCCTTTGATTTTAAGTTTAATAATTAATACTTTAAGAGGCTGTTGCGAACAGGTTATTACTTGTTTATTATTATTTTCAGGAACAACCTACAGACTTTATTTGCCGACCATGTTGGCAAAGAGTTGAAAGGACCTTTCAACGACGATTACGTGAAACTAATGTTTCACCGGATGAACCCGCCGTTGAACAAATAAACCGTGACCACCCATCATTAACATTACCATTACCATTACCCATCATTAAGTCTTCTTATGGGACGGTATAATTTATTGATACCAGAAAATGCTCGGTCGGGTGCTGCAACATTAACAAAACTTCGAACGGGAGATTCTAATGCGAAACTTTTTTTTTATCGTGTTAAAATCATCAAATGAGTCCTCCCACCCCGGGCAGGGCGGGAGGGACTGTCAGACTTGTACTGACTAAAATCCACGGTGTCCTTCAATAGCCCTTTATGTTCCGGGGTCACGGTAATGAGATAAGTCCCGCGACCCCGGCAGGCTTTGGCCCTCTAGAGGGGGGCTCCGTCATCATGCTGACACTCTTTGAGGCGCGCGTGGAACACAATGCGCCGTCAACCCGGGCATGGTCCATAGACGTTCCAAAACTGAAAACATTTGAATTTTAGTGTAGGTGCAGGTGTAAGTGCCATTCCATACACAGAATTAACATTTTGTGGTTGAATAACTTCTCAGTGAATTGACTTACGATTTAGGTGTAGTAATAAAAAATGTTTATTATGTTTCGCTCTATGTAAATAATAAGTTTATTTTTGTTGGCCGGCACTTTTGAAATTAGCCCAAAAATGTACTGGCCGCAGGTGATGTCCTTTACATTTTTCATCAACAACCAGTCTGGCAGATGATGTTAAAAGGGACACAATTCACAAAATTACTTCCATGCCGTTACTTTCCTCAAACTCCTTCTCGTTTTCTCCCGTGTCTGAACTTGAAATTCTCAACATCTTTAAGTCAATTAAAACAAATGCAGTCGGATGTGACGGGGTGAGCAGGAAGATGTTAAGTTTAATTCTTAGTAGTTTAATTCCCATTATCACACACATTATTAACTTTTCTCTGTATTCTGGTGTTTTTCCCGTGACCTGGCGTAAAGCTTATATTATTCCTCTTCCAAAAATTAGTAATCCCAGTTTAGTTAATCACTTTAGGCCGATCTCCATTCTCCCTTTCCTTTCTAAAATCCTTGAAGCTGTTGTTCATAAGCAAATTTCCAATTTCATTTTTAAAGGTAACTTACTTTCCCAATTCCAATCAGGTTTTCGGCCTGGACATAGTACTTCTACTGCTTTGCTCAAAGTCACGGATGACATCAGGTCCGGCATGGAGAATTCAAAGTTGACGGTTTTAATTTTAATTGACTTTTCCAACGCATTTAACACCGTTGACCATGATATTCTTCTTGCCATTTTGTCGCAGATTGGGATTTCGGATTCATCACGGGATTGGTTCTCATCTTATCTTCGTGGTCGCCAGCAGGCGGTTCGTGTCAAGCAGGCATGTTCTGACTGGTATGATCTGCAAACTGGTGTTCCACAAGGCGGTATACTCTCTCCTTTATTATTTTCAGTTTTTATAAATTTCATTACTGACGTCCTCAAATGCTCTTACCATCTGTATGCTGATGACTTGCAACTTTACGCTCAAGCCGATGTTAACTGTTTAGATGACTGCATTTCCACCCTAAACGATGACCTGCGTAGAATTAGTGACTGGTCCAGGCAGTTCGGGGTATCAGTCAACATGAGCAAATGTCAAGCCATGGTAATAGGTAGCGTGTATTATATGCGTAGCCTCAATATTCATGGTCTTGTACCTATTAAATTTAATGACACTGTTATTCCTTTATCAGCTCACGTTAAGGATTTGGGGTTGCATATTGACGATCGGCTTGGTTGGGAGAAGCAGGTCAATTTGGTAAGTCGGAACGTTTCTGCCACACTGCGATCTCTCTATAGATTTAAGCATTTTCTTCCATCTAGCACTAAACTATTGCTTGTCCAGGCTCTTGTGCTCCCTATTATTGATTATGCAGATGTTTGTTACTCTGATGTTTCCCAAAATCTTGAACAAATTGGATCGACTTCTCAATAATTGTATTCGCTTTGTATTTGGACTTCGTAAATTTGATCACATTTCTAGTTACCGTTCTCAGCTTAAATGGCTGCCTATCCGCCAGAGAAGATCCCTCAGATCACTCTGCTTGCTTTTCTCTATTATTAACGATCCTTGTGCACCTAATTATTTAAAAAGTTCTTTTCAGATCTTGGGTAGCTCGCACGATCGTAACCTTCGTGCTGCTGAAAACTTACTCCTTCAGATACCTTCTCACCGTACAGGTTTTATTTCCAATTCCTTCGTGGTTACGGCAATTAAACTCTGGAATGCGCTTCCCCTTGATATTAAAAAGGCTCCGAGTAAATTTTCTTTTAAACGCCAAGTTCGGGAATACTTTCTGAAATCACTCGATCCTTAAGTTTCCAATTATTAATATGGTCGTCGTCATGTTATATATCCATTTAATTTATGTATTTTATTTATATAATTTATTTATCAAATATTATTTATAGGTATATACACCGTGTTCTTCACGTTATCCATAAACTTTAGCAAATACTTCTATGGCTTTTACAAATCAAATCCAACAAAGGAAGTAGTACTTAAAAAGGCTTCGTTACAAAGATATTTGTAATTTCATTTAATGAAATTTAATTGAGCTATGCAGTGAGAAAGTATCTTAATTTGGCCTATGTTGCCGCTTAGTGCAATTAAAATGATAAATCTATCAAATACTATTTGCATTTCATTTGTTTCAGCCCGCCAAATGTTATGAATGAAAATACGACGTTGCCAATTCGGATAAAGAGGCATGCATATCGGGTTATTTACGTCTAGGTATTTAGTTTGTATGAAAATTAACAAAAAATAAGAATTTATTAATGTGTCCATAATGAAAAATGCTTACTTCCGTAGTTTGAACATCTGGTCGAAGTTTATGTATATCGTCCGGAACACGGTGTATAATATTGGTTGGTATGTATTTTCATATGTATTAGTATATATATATATATATAATAATAATAGCTATAGTTAGATGTAGTACTTTTAATTATTTCAGTAGTGTTGTACCTATTCCAACTGGTTCTCCTTTTGACCCAAAGGTTGACTGGTAGATAATGCCTTGCGGCATTAAGTCCGCCTTATGTACCACAATTGTACATGAAAGTGTAAATAAATAACTAACAAAACGAGCCCAAACTCGACACATCTAGTTCGATCCGTCGAGGAGTTCCAGTAGGAGTCACAGAAGTAGACCTTCAAGTCACTCCATCAAGTCAGGAGGTAAGATCTCATTATGACAGTTAATCAGTCTAACAGGAATTGAAACCGGAAGATACCACGGTATTCTTAGGCATAACTTTGGATGCTAAACTTCGGTGGGGCCCCCATATAGACAAATTGTCAAAAAAGCTCAGCTCTGCGGCATTCGCCGTTAGAAAAATTCGTGAATTAAGTGACTTAGAGACAGCCCGTTTAGTTTACTTTAGTTATTTCCACAGTGTAATGTCGTACCGTATTCTGTTATGGGGCAGTGCCGCGGAAATTCAAACAATTTTCATTTTGCAAAAAAGGGCAATTTGGTCCATCTATAAATTAAGTCCCAGATACTCCCTCAGAGAAAAGTTTAGAGATTAATATAATGACTGTGCCGGCTCAGTATATCTATGAAAACCTCTTGTACGCACATAAACATATTAATCTTTTTAAAAAATACAGTGATTTCCACAATATAAATACGAGGAATAAGGACAAATTCATGGTTCCAGCTACCCGGCTCAAAAAAATAGGGGGCACATTTGGATGTCAATGTATACGTTTTTATAATAAGCTTCCGAGTCCTATTCAAGGACTAAGCATAAATAAGTTCAAATTGTTTATAAAACGGAAACTGCTTCAGAAAGCCTATTATCATGTTAACCACTATCTTGAAGACAAAAAGTCTAGGGATTAAGCTGCTCCAATTGAATTTACTCACTGAATGTAGTTGTTATGTAGAATGTATTTATTTTTTTGCTTATATTTCATATTTTTACCACTTTGTGTTTTTGTTATTTATTCCTTTCTTTTTATACAATTTGACATTTTTTAATTATTTTATGTTTACACACTGACATTTTTATTTTAATACAATTTGACGTGGGTTACTTTGTGACTTTAATTTTTTGTTATATTTTATTTTTACCTTTTGACATTAATTACTCTGTAATTTTATTTTATTTTATTTTCAATTTTTACAATTTGACATGTTCTATTCAATTTTTTTTATTTAATTTTTAATAGCATTGTGTATGCGAGGACGAACGTGGGGAAGTTTTGTTTTTGACTTATTATAATTTTACTGTCTGTCAATTTGAGTACTTTAAGCGGCCTACCCAAATGTCCTTTCTTTGGTATTGTTCGTCGTGTCGTTGAGCTCCTTGTGTTCTGAGTCCAGCTACACTATAACCAACAAATGCTTGCACTGACTGGACAGGTCCACTCAAATCTGTGTGGTTCTTTCCTCAAAAGACCATCTCAGACACCCGCATGATCCTCGTATGACCTGAGCAAAACAATGTCTGGACTTTAAAAGAGACCGTGACCTCTGAGTTTGTTTCGGCTGTTTCTTCTCAGAGTAGTCAGGTACGAAACATCGGTCTCATCTAGCTTTAAAAATATTGGTTATGACGTGTAAAAGTGTTTTTTAATGACCAACTTACAAAATAAATATCATTTATCAAAAAGCCACTTGCCTGGGCACCTTTATCGATATCGAAGGAGCCTTCGACAAAACAAACTTTTCCAGCATCAGCGCCGCCCTCTGCAGACACGGAGTTGAACAGGTACTGGTGGACTGGATTGATATGTTAAGCAAACGAGTGGTTCGCCTTGAAGAAGAACGGCAGGTAGCCATGATAGCCAGAGGATGCCCCCAAGGGGGGGTACTCTCTCCACTCCTCTGGAACTTGGTGATCAATGACCTCATCACCAGGCTCAACGGCTGCCACTTCTACACAATTGGGTACGCAGATGACCTCGCCATCCTCATCTCGGGGAAGGTCACCGGGACTATCTGCAACCTAACGCAACAAGCGCTAAGGATCGTAGAGCGCTGGTGCAGGGACTTCGACCTTTCAGTGAATCCCACTAAAACAGAATTGGTCATGTTCACTCAAAAACGATCACATGGACCATTTCGCCTACTGAAACTTTTTGAAACAGAGCTCCAGTTAGCCAACGAGATCAAATATCTAGGGGTCATCCTGGACAGTAAGCTAAACTGGAGCAGCCATCTTGATAACAAGCTAAACAGGGCCTGCATCACCTTCTGGCAATGGAGGAGGATGATAGGTAAGAGATGGGGCCTATCCCCCAAAATTATACTATGGATCTACTGTACAGTCATTAGACCCATGATCACCTACGGAGCCGTGGACTGGTGGCCTCGCACCAGGTTAGTCACCGCTTCAAAAAAACTACAACGCATACAAAGACTGGCCTGCATGGCGACAACAGGCTGCATGAGGAACTACGCCTACGGCAGCTCTGGAAGCCATGCTGGGCCTCCCTCCGCTTCACCTGTTCGTACAGCAAGAAGCGACTTTGGCGGCGGTCCGTCTCGAAACAATACAACTCCGGGGTAAGAGGGAGTCACAACACACCTCGGTACTACAAGGAGTTTATGAGGAATTTCCCATGGCAAAGGCCACAAAAGACCAGGTACCCAAACAGTTTATCTTCGACAAGAAATACAAAATCCAACTCCATGAGGACCACCGCTGCGAGGGGCTGACCCCGGCGGAGCAACGGATCTTCACGGACGGATCTAAAACAGGTAGCGGTACTGGTGCTGGAGTCTTCACAGAAGACCTCAACATCCGCATAGCCAAACCATTGGGGGTCCACTGTTATGTAGTATGTATTTGATGTATGTATGCTTGTGTGCGTCCTTATAATAATGTTTAATGGACCAAATATACTCAGTATTCAATCAGCATTACAGATGTTTCATTCCGTCTGAGTCCCGTCCTTATATGGCGACCGTGTGTTCAAGTGAACAACAACACAGTGTTCCAAGCAGAATGCATGGGCATCATTCTGGCGGCGGCAGCGATCGCAGCCAGAGAGGTAAAGGACCACTCAATTCGCATACTTTCAGACAGCATGGCCGTGTTGCTGGCGCTTGACAGCCACACGGTCAACTCTGGACTAATATACGAGTGACACCAGAGCCTAAACCAGGTAGGTGAGCACAACAACATAACCATTCAGTGGATCAAAGGACACAGCGACTCCCGAGGCAACGATGCAGCTGATGAACTCGCTCGAAGGGGATCTAGCTTGGCGGTGGTGGGACCCGAACCCATAGTGCCACTCCCCTTCGGTTACATACGTACACTGGTCAGGGTACGTACAGGTAATTTACACCATTGCCTGTGGCAGGATAAGGGTGAGTGTAGACCAGCCAAGGAGGCGTTACCCGCCATCGATAGCCGCTTCACCAAATTCGTGCTAAGGTTAACCAAACAGCAGCTACGAACAATTACAGCCGCCCTGACGGGACACGGCTCCTTTAATAAACACCTCTTTGTCCTAGGTATCACAGACAGCCCCCTGTGCAAAGCCTGTATGGCGGAGGACGAGACAGCAGCCCATGTGCTCCTACACTGCCCTGAGATTGCTTCATACAGGGCAAAGTACTTCGGTAACCCAGGTACTCTCCGCGAGATCGTCGGCAACACGAAGGCGCTGCTGGCTTTCCTCGGCGAGCTGGGGTGGATCGAATAATTTCTTTCCCACCCGCACGCAAAATACGCGCATATGACGTCGAGTTGCGGATACCAGCCTGTTATACAATAAAAATTCTGACCGCGACTTTGCTCTCCCAAGAAAGCAGCGAGGACCGCGTTTATCGGCTGACCGAGAGCGTCACGCCCTCTCACGTGAGTCTGAGACTTTCACCGAAAGTGACTCATGCCACTTTAAAAATACATAGTTAAGTTCCGACATCCACACGAACGAAGTCGCGGGTACTGCTAGTCTAGAATATGTATATGTTATAGGCAATGTGTACAATCCAGGCATTCTATACAATACCTAGGAAATGTATAGAATGCCGGGGTCGTTCAGGCAATGTATGAAATAATAATAACTGGCAACACTGTACATCAAACATATACTTGAAAATTTCACCATTCCTGTTTTAATAAATTTATATGCTTTACCCTTAAATAAATAGTGCAAATGAAGTTACAATAGTAAACTAACAACAAATATCGTAAATCCAATACAAAACAAGTTAAAATATGTGTTTTAAAGAAAATAACCATTTGTGACAACAGCTGACACAAATGTCATGTCAAAAATGTACAAAATTATGGATGAAAAATGCGAAATATGGTTAAGTTAATATGTTGACACGAGCCAGAGCAGCACGCGCACGCCCACCATCCCCGGAGTCGCCGCTCAGTTCCGCCTCACCGCCACCGGACATCGGATCTCCCACGTCACCGGCAGCGGCAGTTGCGTCGAGCTCGAGCGGCGAATATTTCTCCCCGCCGACGTCGCCAACACCTGTACGTCGGCAGGGGAGACGCCGGCCACCGAGGAGCTTGGGATCTAGGGGCCAACCGGCCCCGAGCCGGGTCCCCGCTACCGGTGGTTGTGTGCAGCGCATGAGATGGACTCAGTCCATAACGAGAATGTCATGCGTGCATACTACGGGTCTACAGAGGGGAGAACTTTCGGATCAGGTGCGGGCACGGAACAGAAAAAACTGTTTTTTCTGTTCCGTGGGTGCGGGTCATCCAACGTAATCACATGTTGGACGACACCGCACTTGATAGGCTGCGCTCAGAGGTACTGAGCAACCGTACCATCTTATCTCCACCACCAGCTACGACGTCAGTATTTATTAACAGGGTTCCGTCGCAGCAAAATATTGCTCCTGTTGTGGAGGAGGATGACACGGTTGCCACGGTAAGTAGCCAGTGCAACGAACGATTGAGGAGCGCACTGGAGGATGCGCTTCGTGAGTACCGCTCAACTTCGATTACGCTTAGACCCCGATTGCCACGGTTACCCACGCACAAAAAAAATAGGGCGCTGGTGAGTGCTTTGAACTCGCTGCTTAAGAATCTTTTCGAGAGCAGCGAGGATCTTGTCGATACACATTCAATCCTGTTTTGCGGGGCTGTTGCGGCATGTCGATTGGCTAATGTCAAGTTCCCGGATAGTGACGGAGCTAATCGACCAAAACCAGCTGTACCAGCCTAGCAATGCAGGATTGAGCGTCGTATCGGCGAGGCCAGGGTACTCATCGGCAAACTATATTGCTTCAAGGAAGGGAAATACACGACCACGTGTGATGCGCTTTGTGAGACGGGCATTCTCGGGGACTGGGATCGGTCCTCAAGATTACATGTCCCGTGTCACAGAGCGCATCGACTTCCTGAGGCAAAAAGTTTGTGCATGGGCAAGCCGTATTCGGCGGTATAAGCGACGGGTTGATCGGTACTCGCAGAACCGCATGTTCCGGAGCGATGAGAGGTGGGTATATAGAGCTTGGGAGCGACCCGAACAAAACATGGTTGACCTGTGCCATCCAGATGACAACGCCATGAGTTCATTCTGGTGCAGCATCTGGTCGGTGCCCGTCAGTCATGCTGAGGCTGACTGGATTCGAGATGTCGAACGAGTGTGTGAAAATATTCCTGAAATGGAACCAGTTTCCATTACGCCATCAGATGTGGCAAGAGCAGTCCGTCCGTTACCAAACTGGAAATCACCGGGACCGGACGGACTGCATAACTTTTGGCTCAAATGGTTGAGTAGTTCACACACTTGTCTGGCATCTCAATTCCAGTCCTCCTTGGAGTCTGGGTCGCTACCACAGTTTCTAACAACAGGGGTTACCCACCTTCTCCATAAGGCTGGTAGTACCGCGGAACCCAAAAATTATAGACCGATCACGTGTTTGTCGACGGTTTATAAACTTCTTACATCCATTTTGAGAGTGAAAATTAATGCACATATTGAAAGTAACTCAATAATGTCCGCCTCTCAAAATGGATGTAGGAACGGGTCCCGTGGTACTAAGGAGCTACTCCTCATTGACATACCACACAACAGGTTCGTCGATCCCGCAAGGATCTGTCCACATGCTGGATAGATTATAAGAAGGCCTACGACTCGGTGCCACATACATGGCTCATGAGGGTGCTGGAGTTATACAAGATAGATGCAACCCTACGCACCTTCCTTGAGTCGTGTATAGGGCAATGGAGAACAGTCCTTCGCTATCCGGGATGTCGACAGATCCAGGCGAATGATGAACCTGTATGGATCAAGCGGGGAATATTCCAGGGCGACAGTTTGAGTCCACTTTGGTTCTGCCTAGCTCTGAATCCTTTAAGCACATTGCTGGAGGATTCAGGTCTAGGCTATCGGTTGAGGAGAGGTGGTCAGGTCATATCTCACCTCTTATACATGGACGATCTGTAACTCTTTGCCCCCAACAAATTGCGACTGATGGAGCTACTGAAGGTAACTGAAACTTTTAGTAGTGCCATCAGGATGGAATTTGGTGTGGACAAATGTGCAGTCATGCATGTAAAGCGAGGGGAGATTATGGAATCTGAAGGAAGTCAATTTTCAGATTCCATACACCTCAGATCCCTCTCTTCATCCGAAACCTATAAGTATTTGGGTATGTCGGAAGCACTTGGCATTGATGTACCGGATGTGAAACAATCGTTGAGGGACCGCTTCTTCAGCCGCCTCAAGAAGGTATTAAATAGCCTTCTTTCAGGCGGAAACAAGGTGCGCGCCTTCAACGCCGGTCATGCCGGTTTTAATGTACTCTTTCGGCATACTCAAATGGACTCAGACTGAACTCGACGCCTTGGATAGACGAGTCCGCACACTGCTGACCGCAAACCGGATGCATCACCCACGATCATCAGTAATGAGACTGTACATCCCGAGGAAATGTGGAGGTCGAGGCTTTTTAAATGCTAAGACCCTCCACAACCACGAGGTGTGCAGTCTTAGAGAATATTTCTTGAAAATGGACGTGGGTATGCACCGAGATGTGATCGCGGTGGATAAGGGACTCACCCCGTTGTCCATGGCTAAAGAGGACTGGCGCAAACCTGTAGTACTCACTACGGAAGATCGCAAGAAGGTATGGCAAAGTAAGGAGCTTCACGGGCGCTTCTACCGGGCTCTTCATGGACCCGATGTAGATTTCCTAGCGTCCGTATCCTGGCTACGTTTCAGTGACCTCTTCGGGGAAACTGAAGGTTTTGTCTGTGCAATTATGGACGAAGTTATGCTGACGAATAATAACCGGAAACATATTATGAAAGACGGGACGGTCGACGTGTGTCGGGCATGCCACCGTCCGGGTGAGTCGATCAGACATATTATCTCTGGTTGTTCTCGTCTTGCTAACGGCGAGTACTTGCACAGGCATAATCTAGTGGCCAGGATTATCCACCAGCAACTTGCTTTAAAATACAATCTTGTTGATTCTGAAGTACCGTATTACAAGTATGTGCCCGACCCAGTTCTCGAGAAAGACCATGTCACGTTGTACTGGGATCTGCCTATCATTACTGACAGGACTATTATTGCTAATAAGCCTGACATAGTAGTGATAGACAGATCAGCGCGCCGCGCAATGATAATCGGTGTTACCATCCCGCATGACGAAAACCTCGTTAAAGCCGAGAAAGATAAACAAATAAAATATGTTGACTTGGCGCGCGAGGTTGTCGACATGTGGAATGTGAGCTCGGCTATCATTGTGCCGATTGTTGTAACGGCCAATGGCCTGATAGCCAAGAGCCTCGACGAACATCTGTCGAGGCTCTCGTTGGGTAGTTGGATCAAGGACCTGATTCAGAAGGCAGTACTCCTGGATACGGCCCGCATTGTGAGGAGGTTCCTGTCTCTGGGGCCCTAACCACCGGTAGCTTGGACCTTGCTCCCACACCGGCGGATCACTATTTTTATATTTTTAAATGTTTTTTATTGTTTTTATTTAAGAAATATTTAAAAATTTAATAAATTGTTTACAAATGAATAAACGAAAAAATAATAATAAATGTAATTATATGTAAGTTTAATGAATAAAGGAAATAATAATAATAATGCCTATCATTACTGACAGGACTATTGTCGCCAATAAGCCTGACATAGTAGTGATAGACAGATCAGCGCGCCGCGCAGTGATAATCAATGTTACCATCCCGCATGACGAGAACCTCGTAAAAGCTGAGAAAGATAAACAAATCAAATACACTTCTCATCAAAAAAATCGAAACACCTCGCAGTTTATGATTTGATAAGGATTATCAGAAAAATGAGTATATTTAGGAATAAATGTAAAATGTCATTTAATAGTGAGTAGTATGAGGTTTTTAAATCCTAATGTTAATGTTCTAAATTCAAATTAAGTCTTCATAGGTTTCGTATTTTGTATAATGAGTAATTTTTACCCTGTATGGAATATGAAGGAAATGGGTAAAACAACACGCGTAACGTTTATTTAATAACTTGTATTCCCTCCGCGAGCTCTTATTACTGCTTCCATACGGTTCTTCATCGATCGGATGAGAGTCACGATCACATGTTGTGGTATATTATCCCATTCCTCTTGGATTGCATTTTGCAGCTGGCTAAGTGTTTCTGGGGCTGGATCTCTTGCTCGAATTCGTCTCTTTAATTCATCCCATAGATGTTCAATGGGATTCATGTCCGGGCTTCTTGCTGGCCATACCATAATGGAGATACCGACTTCGGTAAGATAATCTCGTACGACGCCCGCGGTGTGAGCTCTAGCATTGTCGTGCATGAATATGAAGTCGTTGCCAATAAAATGTGCATAGGGCATCACATGAGGTTCAAGACACTGTTCGATGTACCGATGAGAGTTTAGTGCAGGCAGCCGTGGCCCAGACACAAAGGCAAGTTCTGTCTTACCGTCGGCGCTGATTCCTCCCCAAACCGTCCACGAACCGCCACCATAGCTGACCTTTTCTTCAATGCAGCATTGTGCAAAGCGTTCTCCATCTCTTCTGTAGACCTTGTTCCTTCCGTCGTTACCATACAGCATAATTTTACACTCATCAGAAAACAGTACTTTGCTCCACTGAAGGTATGACCAAGTTAGGTGCTCGCGTGCAAAGTTAAGGCGCGCTCTTCGATGGTCTGCAGTTAATTTCGGCCCATTCGCTGGCTTATGCGGTGCCAATCCGCGTTCCTTCAACCTTCTTCTTATTGTAGAGTCACTTACAGCTACTCTTCGTACAACGCGAAGCTGCTGCTGCAGTTGAAAAGCGTTAAGGCGTCGATTTCGTAAAGAAGTTGTTACAATAAATCGATCATCTCGCTCAGAAGTGACCCGATTCCTGCCAGATCCTGAACGGCGCGTGAACGAACCAGTCTCCCGATAGCGTTTGTAGACTCTATGAACAGATGATAAGCTTAGATGCAATCTTGCAGCCACAACACGCTAAGTCCAGAATCCAGCAATGCCACCACTTGGGCGGCTTCTGCGGGCGAAGTATCCATATGTTTTAGAAAAAAAAGTTTTTTCAGACGTCCCAAAGTCACAGTAAATGAAATAAGAAACAGAAAGTTTAAAGACAAGCGCTAATTTTTAGTTTTTAAACGAGAAACGTACTCCAACCCTAAATACACATTTGTCTCAAAACAGTGATTAATTTCATTTATAGGATAAACAAATGAAATTATTTCGAATTTTGATTTTTTTCTTCTTACTGTAATGACCAAACTGCCAGCTACACAATAATGTTTTTTTTTTCATGGAATTAATTCTCTTTTGTAAAAAATTAGGACAAAAACAATAAAAACGAAAGTGTTTCGATTTTTTTGATGAGAAGTGTATATCGACCTGGCGCGCGAGGTTGTCGACATGTGGAATGTGAACTCGGCTATCATTGTGCCGATTCTCGTTACTGCCAATGGCCTGATGGCAAAGAGCCTCGACGAACACCTTTCGAGGCTCTCCTTAGGGTGTTGGATCAAGGGCCTGATTCAGAAGGCAGTACTTCTTGATACGGCTCGTATTGTGAGGAGGTTCCTGTCTCTGGAGCCCTAACCACCGGTAGCTCGGACCCCGCTCCCACACCGGTGGACCACTACTTTTTATATTTTTAAATGTTTTTAATTTATGTTTTTTTGTATTTAATAATATTTAAAAGTGTAAAATAAATGTGTATATTATAAATGTATATATTAAAATAGAAGTGTAAAATAAATATGTAAAAAAAATGAATAAAGAGAATAATAATAATATTCCACAACTATCACACAACGCCATCTAGTCCCAAGCTAAGCAGAGCTTGTGATATGGGTACTAGACAACTGATAAACATACTTATATATTTCTAAATACATACATATTATAGATAAATTACACCCATGAAATGATGTTCAATGTTTAAACTATTTTACACTTTACCTAGGAAATGTATAAAATACCTAGGCATTGTATAGAATGCCAGTTGAAGTACAGGCAATGT
Organism: Agrotis exclamationis; assembly: GCA_950005045.1. NCBI lineage: Eukaryota > Metazoa > Arthropoda > Insecta > Lepidoptera > Noctuidae > Agrotis > Agrotis exclamationis. The sequence goes on from OX465426.1 coordinate 24,327,490, forward strand.
ATGTAATCGATTTTTCTTCTCTATGATTTAGTTAGATAGGTACTGATCTTTTGAGAGCTAATCCTAATTTCAACTTCCATTAGCCGACAGCGATAAGACATGTGTTCTATTGGTTTGTATGCCTAAGTACATACGAGTTTTTGTGTAGAGAGCGTTTCTCACATAGCAGTTGCCTTCAGATAAACATTTACATTTTATCTCTTCTCATCTGAGAAGCAGTGGCTCCGTCGAGCCACCTTGATAAGTAGTATTCAGTTTTTCGACCTAGGATGCAAGAGCGAGCGAAGCGAGTTCGGGACTTTGGGGCACCCCGACACGGTTATTTTTTTTTAAACCACCCAGAAGTAGGAGCCCCGCGAAGCGGGGCTACGTCGAGCCGCCTTGGTAGGTAGTAATCAGTGACTTAGTTGACCTAAGATGCAAGAGCGAGCTCGGGACGTTTAGCACCCCGACACGGACAGGTTAGATTCGAAGAGAAACATTCACATTTAATTTGATTACGTATTGCCCACTCGACTGTATCATGCGCAAGTTCGGACTCGCGACTATACTAAAGCCGGTCACAAAGTTTGGCGCGGGCTGTACGGGCTAGTCCCGCACACTGTACACACGTGTCTCCTTCTCGTGGTCGTTCATTATACACATTGCCTGATGCGCTTTGGGCTTTTTATACAATACCTAGGCAATGTATGAAATGAATCGTATTATATACATTGCCTGAATGTTTTAGGCAATATGTATGAAGCCTAGGCATTCTATACAATGCCGGATTATACACATTGCCTATAACATATATATACATTTATGAAACTTTGCCCCATTTCATGTAGGTACGTTATTTTTTTAAAACATCACAGTATTAAAAAAACCGGCCAAGTGTGAGTTGAAAAGGACATCCGAAGGAATACGGGCGGATTTTAGTCAGTAAGAGTCTGACAGTCCCTTCCGGCCCACCCAGGGCGGGAGGACTCATTTGATAATTTTACCACCTAAAAAAAAAAGTGCGGGTTGAACTCGCCCATGAAGGGTTCCGTAGTAGCAAGCATAGATTAGAGATATAATTATATTGAGATTAGTAAGTAATATACACAAACAATAAAAATAACTTTGTTAGCCCTTATAGATTCGTCATGTCTGTCTGTCTGTCCGTCTGTCTGTCTGTCCGTCCGTATGTCACAGCCACTTTTCTTCGAAAGTATAAGAGCTATCCTGTTGAAACTTGGAAGGTAGATGTATTATGTGAACAGCTTTAGGATTTTCACACAAAAATAAAAACAAAACAAATTTTGGGGGTGCCCCCCATACTTAGAATTGAAACCCAAAATTTTTTTCAAAGCCATATGTGTGGGGTATCTATGGATAGGTCTTTAAAAATTATATTGAGGTTACTAATATCATTTTTTTCTAAACTGAACAGTTTGCACGAGAGACACTTCCAAAGTGGTAAAATGTGTCCCCCCCCTGTAACTTCTAAAATAAAAGAATGATAAAACTAAAAAAAAAAATAATGTAGACCTCAACTAAAACTTCCAACGAAAATTGGTTTGGATGCGATACAGTTAGCAGTTTTTGAGATATAGAATATACTGCTACTCCACCCAGGGTGGGATGACTTGTCTCATAATTGTTACGCCCAAAAAGATATTACCTATCGTAAATAAAAACAATCATGTTACAAATTAAGAAAAAAGTAAGTGCACTTCTTTTTTATTTAAAATTAGTTCCGAGTGTAACCGGCGAAACTGGTTGCTAAGTGATAATTATATAGTTATTATATAATACAATACACTACTAATTTATAAAAGCAGAGGCCAAAATGGGTTAGGAAAGGCATTGAGGCATCGAAAGTACTTAGTGAACAAGAAGTAAAACTGATTAATAATAATTACCAGTTAGCACTAAGAAATACATAAGAGTTAGGTTCAGTGATAAAGGATTCTATCGGAAAAAACAGCCATGAAAACATGCACTACCAATTTGGTCCCAGAGTCATTCATATTATTATTATAAATTTTACAAGATTATCCTTCAGACAAGATGATTGATATCCTGCTCTGATCGTGTTCAGGGTGTTTATATCAAAAAGGTCACAGATAAAATATCCATAATAATAACACATAACATCCTGAAAGTACCCCTAAACTAATATAAGATTTAAATAAGAATATAAATGTTAGAACATCCTTTTTGTAATGAAAATATTTAAATGATCATTTCATATAAACTTACGACTCTCTTGCGCTAGCTATACATACCTTGATATAATTATTCCAGGTAAATGTTGAATTCTTAGCACATTATTTTATATACTATAAACATTTCATTTAGAAAATTAATTAACACGAAATAAAGTCACCACTCGTAGGCATTTCCTCTCTAAAACACCATACCAATCCCAAAGAACCAGTACCATCACCATCAGCAGTTTACAGAACACCAATAGACATTAATTTCATAAATAAAGACACGACTAAACGATTCCATTCCAAATAAATTCATCCAAATTCACTGAACGAGAACTATCGTATTTGATTATGAGTTGACATTTCCTGTGGACATTTTTTTTTCCGCAGATGGGAAGTCTTTCGACCTCCTAGCCTTTCGTCCATTATATTACTTTCCTCTGCTTTCCTCTATGCTTTCGTCTCAAGTCTCAATATTTTTTTCCGTGATGTGGATCATCTCAATGTGTGGTTGAGGATCATAGACTTTTTTTGATGTTTTTCTTTCCTTCTAACGGAAAAGGCGAAGGGATCAAGTCCATACTGCCTGTCTTATTTTAGTTTACTGAAACGTTATACAACGCCAGTGGGGACTCTAGTCCCCAAATAACAAAGGCGGAAACGTACTTACGTGTCGTGACGTGGCGTGATGCTTACTGTCGTGACGGTGAGTGTGCACATTTGTGCACATTTACGTGTCGTGTCGTGGCGGACTCTGGCGTTATTTCTGAACAGTACTTACCGAACCTTTGCAGCGTAATGTTTTCTTCTGATTCGGATTCTCTTAGCCATGAAACTTGTTAGGAGCGCTTATTCTGAAAGTTGGCAACGTCGCAAATAATTGTCAAATATTAACAAGTTTTAATTAATTTAGCAATGTTACTGTATGGAAATAAGGAATATGGCTCTGTAGTGCACTAAAACATTGTTATGGGAATGCAATAAGTAATATCGTAACAACGAATAAATAGTTTTAGTTTGAAAAAAAAGTATTTGGAAACCTTCCAAATGCCTTGTTTAAACCTGAAACGGTTACAACATCAAACTCAGTGTTTTAATTGCATTCCTATATCTATTTTTAGTGCACTACAGAGCAATATTTCTTATTTACATACAATGCTAAATTAATTAAAACTTGTAAATATTTGACAGCCATTTGCGACTTTGCCAAGTTTCTGGTTATACGGCCAGCAAAAAAAAAGAAAAGAAGATACTGGGTTCACCCTATAAACTGAGGGAGACAAGACAAAGGTGAATTTCATCGTCTATACAGTCACAACTTTTCGTTGATGTACAAGTTCTATAAGATCCTCAGCCATTTTTCTGTAAATTAAAAAGAGAGATAGATGTTGCTAGATGTTCAAACCACTAGCCACGCGCCGCTATAGAAACACATTTTCCTGTTGTGTCGTGTCGCGTCATAACCCCCACCACCGCTCTAGCGCAATCGGTGGCACAGAATAATTAATAGTACTATACGTACAGAAGGACTACTCCAAAAAAAAAATCAAACAAATGTAAAATCTATATACGAGAGAATAAAGTACATTTTAACTGGCAGCCGTACCGCCCACCTACTTTTGTAATAGCCTAAACTTCCCGTGCGCAAGCAAAAATGTACTGAATGGTTACGCCCGAGAGTTTATTTTGGTTTATCTGACGCCAACGACATTAAAAGGTTACTATGGGTCAAGCTCAATAGGGTTGCGACTTGCGAGTTTAGGCACAAATAGGTAGGTACCTATGCGTATTTTATGCATTTGCTAAATTACATTATTACCATAAATACCTATGTTCCTCAAGGAATTTTGTTTTTATCATCAGCCTATATCTTTTTGGTTTCGTCATCGATTACTACATACATTATTGATTGTTAGCACAGAATGATAATAGTAGGTACCTACGGCACCTTACGTGAGGAATAATATTTATAATAATATTATCTTTTCTACCTATTATTGTTATATTTTTGAACATTTATCTTACAAAAAAAAAGAATAATACAGTCAAAACCGTTTTTGGCGACATCGTTTAGAACAACTTACCGGTTATATTGACCGTAATCAAAGGTCCCGGCTGAATGCTATATGACCGCCTTATCAAAAACATTGCTTTTTACGACATTGCTTATTACGACATACCACATTTAGCGGCCACATTTGACTAATGTTCTCGGAGAATTGTATCTGTACAACGACCAACTCAGCTGTATTGTAAACAATTTGAATAGGCACAGTATAATGGTCAAGGTTATTATCGAAAAGTAAGCACGTGTCGAGTTTAGGGTCTTTTGTAATTCTTAGAAACAAAACATGTGTATGCCATAGAGGCTCTTTCCTTGTCCCTTAGTTTGTTACTTAGCTGGTGCTTAGCTGAACACAAGACGCAACAAAATATATTGTTGAGTTATTTGTGAAACTTTTAAAACGTCGTCGGTAACAAAAACAAATTCATATCGAAGAAAAATCGCGTATTATTTCAAAGCTAGAGAGCGGAGTTCCAAACAAAGACTTGGCAAAAGAATATGGTGTATCACATTCGACAATTTCAACCATTAGGAAAGAGACGAAAAAAATAAAACCCTGTATGATAAAAATTATTTGAAAGTTAAACGAGTCAGAACAACGAAGCATACGAAGATTGAGGAAGCCTTGTTAAAGTGGTTTTTAAAATATCACTTCATAAAATAAATATTTTGTCACCTCGACAGCATCACTGGTTGTTACGACTATTGGTTTTTATGACTAAATATGAATAGTCCCTTCGATGTCGTAATAACAGATTTTGACTGTATTTAAAAGATTTTTATCGTCTATGGCAAAATAGCCAGTCCTTATTATTTTGCACTCAACCTAGTAACCGACCAATTACTATCGCATACTGTCACAGGCCCCGCGTTGCGTGTCTTTGTAGGTAGGTAAAAAAGTGGCGCAGCGAATTACGACCGCTGACCTTGAATGCGTAGTGTGGCCATTTTCTGAGTTAGAACTTTTAAACAACAACGCAAACATCTTTCTACTTTCTACCGATCTTAATTCTTAGTACTCAGCTTAAGGTGAGTGAGAGTGTCGTCTTTTTATCTTGGTCGTCCAGTAGGCTCACCCCCCCCCCCCCCCCCCCAATTAGTATCTCGCCTCATTTCCAAACTTGTAACCTCATGATTATGTATCATGATCAGTTAAGCCCATACTTCACAAGCAGGGAGATAATTTTGTTGATCATTACTAAATATGTACTATATATTTTTTTTCTTCATAATAATATTGTGTTATTAATTTACCAAAAGCACCTAAAGCAAGAAACTTGTGCGTAACTACACGTAACGTAACAAAAATATTAAGGAGACGGAGCGCGTGCGTAACGGGTGGCGCGTGGCAGCCGTAGTGAATGGGCCACGACATAATGGCCCCGCAACTACTTGCAGTTTTATGCCTACACCGCGGAGTGAGACAGGCCTGTCGGTGGCGAGCACGAGCAGTCGGCGGAGTCGGCGCCGGCGCGGCGCCACGACACAACGCATTGCGACACCACACGACATGCAAAATTATGTCCCTAACCATATTAAAACCCCTTCTACACGATCAGACCCGACCGCCGACAGAGGTGACCTTGGTCGCGTCAACAGTACCCGACCGTCTGGAACGCTGTCGGCTGACGGTCGGGTCCGACCGCGGACGCAGCCTGTCGGGACGGATGCGCTCCCGACCAAGGTCATCCAAAGGTCGATTGACTCCGCCCATATTTGGTCGCCCGACCAACGTCTACACGGTAGATTTTCATACCCACTGGACCAAGGTCACCTCTGTCGGGCGGTCGGGTCTGATCGTGTAGAAGGGGTTTAAATGTATGAAAATTAAAACCGATATGCTTCTGGCGCATCACGACACGCCACGACTCGTGTGTTTCCGCCATTAATGGCGAAAATTTTACAAAAACAATTATGTGATTAAATCCGGTGTTTTATCGGTTATAACCGACTTAAAATAAAAAACCGGCCAAGTGCGAGTTGGACTCGCCCATGAAGGGTTCCGTAGTAGCAAGCATAGATTAGGGATATAGTTATATTGAGATTAGTAAGTAATATACACAAACAATAAAAATAACTTTGTTTTTCATAGTGTTTGTATGAATGGCAAAGTTATATTTGCGGTTTTTGAAAATGTACTATATCTCAAAAACTGCTAGCTGTATCTCATCCAAATCAATTTTTGTTGGAAGTTTTTGTTGAGGTCTACATTATATATTTTTTTCAGTTAGACACACATTTTACCACTTTGGAAGTGTCTCTCGTGCAAACTGTTCAGATTAGAAACAAATGATATTAGTAACCTCAATATAATTTTTAAAGACCTATCCATAGATACCCCACACGTATGGGTTAGGTGAAAAAAAAATTTTTGAGTTTCAATTCTAAGTACCTATGGGGGGCACCCCCATTTGTTTTGTTTTTATTTTTGTGTGAAAATCCTAATGCGGTTCACATGATACATCTAGCTACTTACCAAGTTTCAACAGGATAGCTCTTATACTTTCGACAAAAAAGTGGCTGTGACATACGGACGGACAGACAGACAGACATGACGAATCTATAAGGGTTCCGTTTTTGCCATTTGGCTACGGAACCCTAAAAGGAGGTTATCAATTCGACCCGTATGTATGTAATATTTCCAACTGCCCAGTTTTCGTCTATGTTAGTCTCTATCAGCGTCTGAATAAATGTGCGAAATTTCAAAAGTGCAAGTATGTGTTTTTATATTTGTGTTTGCATATCTCCGGAACCACAAGTCTGATTTGAGTAATTCTTTTTTTATTGTACTAGGTATTGTTCAACTTAGGGAATACTGCAGCAAGTTTCATCAAAATCGGTTCATCAGTTTTTGAGATAGGGAATTTTTCAACTTATTGTGTATACACGGCTACACATCAAGCTATACAAAACCAGTTTATCGTGGTCTCGTTTTGTATGATCCTTCTGCTCAAACAACATTCAGCTTATAGGTACTGGTTTTTTATAGCTTGATGTGTAGCCGTGTTTACATGGGCGATGTTATTACCGGTGCTACGGATTACAAACAAAATTACACTTGTAAGAAAATTATGTACTTATTTGACAAGAAGTTGAGTTAAATTAAAACTAAAAAAACCGGCCAAGAGCGAGTCGGACTCGCCCATAAAGGGTTCCGTAGCAGCAAGTAATAACATACTATAAAAGTTCTTGTAGTTGGTTCCAACTTTGAAAGGTTTACGATTTATGACGTATTAAAAAAAAACTTGAGAGGTGTCAAGGTACGTCGAAAATCGCTATGAACCTGTTAAAAAGGTTCAAGCGATTTTCGACCCTCCACCCCACACTACCCCACTCCACTCCGCTCCACTTCGCTCCACTCCGCTCCACTCCGCTCTACTCCACTCCGCTCCGCTCCGCTCCACTCCCTTCCACTCCACTCCGCTCCGCTCCACTCCACTCCACTGCACTGCACTCCACTCCACTGCACTCCACTCCACTCCACTACCTATTATAGCTGTAAAAATGAAGTTGACAAACTTACATTTGCAGTTGTTCTCCGATACATTTTGTTTAGGAAAATGTTATCCCAGTACGTTTTATAAGTTGGTCAACTATTACTCGTAAACTTGTAAAGCCCACTTAGTCATGATAATTTTCTTTTAAACTTCGTTATATATACTACTATTGTAAATTTTTTCACACCCCCAAACATAACCGTTTAGCTGGTAGAGGGGGGGGACACTCGAGTAGGGCAAAAATTAGCACTTTAAAGCTTAATATTTCACAAACGAATCTTTTTATCAAAAAATTGTTAATGGAAACTACCAATATTTTTTAAAGGCCTATTTAATGATACCCCACACTAAGGGGTACGCGAGAAAAAAAAAAAAACATCCCCGCTTTACGTGTACAGGAGGTACCCTAAAAAAAAATATTTTACGAGATTTTATTTTACCACTTTTTTGACGCAACAAATCCGTATATTTACACCAAATTACAGCTTTCTAGTGCTGGGCGTCTCTGAGCTAAGCTGCGGACAGACGGACGGACGGACGGACGGACGGACATGGCGAAACTATAAGGGTTCCTTGTTGACTACGGAACCCTAAAAACCGGCCAAGTGCGTATCGGGCCACGCATAGTGTAGGGTTCCGTAGTTTCCCATCAAAAGTTGATTTGATTTATAGGTTTGGTGAGGAAATTATATTATGTTACCAATTATTTTTTACTTTTTAGTTCCTGGGTGTTTTTTGAAGTCGGTTTTTTTATTGTTTAAAAAATATTTGTTTCGTTTAGTAATTCCTTATGGACCTTTGACCATGACCACTTTCAGTTCCATCATCAGACCCTGGAAATCATTTAGCACTCGAATATTTGTCAAGACAAAACAAATGACGGGCTAGTGGAAACTGTCCGCACGGTAGGGTCTAAGTTTTTAAGACCCTGCCGTAAAGATAGACCTCAGAAATTGACCGAGCAAACTTTAAACCTCATGGCTGAACGACGCTTGCTACAGTTGCAGTCTTCCGATGACGCGAAGTCATATACGCAGCTCAATAGACGTATATCTAAGTCCTTGCGACACGATCTGCGTCTCTTTAATACGAATCGTGTTAAAGAGACCATACAGCGAAACCAAGGCTCCAAAGTGTTCGCAAAGGACAAGTCTATTGGGCAAAGCCAGATGACAAAGCTGAAACGGGAGGATGGCAGCATAGCGTCGACCAAAGCAGAGGTTCTAGGCGAGATCGAGAGGTTCTATGGACAGTTATACACTTCGGTCGCAAAGCCCGTTGACAGCTTGGTAGGAGATCCAAGAGCCAAGCTATCCCGACATTATACCGAAGATATCCCGGACATCAGTCTGTACGAGATTAGGATGGCCCTGAAGCAGCTTAAGAACAACAAGGCGCCGGGCGAGGACGGAATCACTTCAGAGCTTCTGAGAGCGGGTGGAACACCGGTACTTAAAGTCCTCCAGAAACTCTTTAATTCCGTCCTGTCCGAGGGCAAAACGCCTCAAACGTGGAGCAGGGGTGAGGTGGTGTTGTTCTTCAAAAAAGGTGATAACAGCCTATTGAAGAACTACAGACCCATCACGCTTCTGAGTCATGTTTATAAGCTGTTTTCAAGGGTTATCACGAACCGTCTCGAACACAGACTTGATGACTTCCAGCCTCCCGAACAAGCCGGTTTCCGAAGAGGCTATAGTACCATAGACCACATCCATACGCTGCGGCAAGTTATACAGAAGACCGAAGAGTATAACTTGCCATTATGCTTAGCGTTTGTGGACTATGAGAAAGCCTTCGATTCGGTGGAAACATGGGCGGTACTTGAGTCACTCCAGCGATGCCGTATTGACTATCGGTACATCGAGGTGTTGAAGTGTTTGTATAATAACGCCACCATGTCGGTCCGAGTACAGGAGCAGAGCACGAAGGCGATTCCATTGAGAAGAGGCGTAAGACAGGGGGACGTTATCTCCCCGAAACTGTTTACTGCCGCAATGGAAGACGCCTTCAAACTCCTGGAATGGCAAGGACTTGGCATCAACATCAACGGCGAATACATCACTCATCTTCGGTTTGCCGACGACATCGTAGTCATGGCAAAGTCGATGGAGGAACTCAGCATGATGCTCGATGGCCTCGACCGAGTTTCACAACGGGTGGGCTTGAAAATGAACATGGACAAGACGAAAATTATGTCAAATGCCAATGTTGTGCCCACCCCAGTCTCTGTTGGAAACTCGGTACTCGAAGTTGTTGACTCATATATCTATTTAGGACAAGTAGTCCAATTAGGTAGGTCCAACTTCGAGAAAGAGGTCAACCGCCGAATCCAACTCGGTTGGGCAGCGTTCGGGAAGCTACGCAATGTCTTTTCGTCCGACATACCTCAGTGCCTCAAGACGAAAGTCTTCAACCAATGTGTGTTACCAGTGATGACATACGGCACCGAAACGTGGTCTTTCACTATCGGCCTCATCTCAAAGCTCAAAGTCGCTCAACGAGCTATGGAGAGGGCTATGCTCGGTGTGTCTCTACGTGATGGAATCCGAAATGAGGAGATCCGTAGACGAACTAAAGTCACCGATATAGCCCACCGGATTAGCAAGCTGAAGTGGCAATGGGCAGGCCATATTGCTCGCAGAGCAGATGGCCGATGGGGTCGAAAAGTGCTAGAGTGGAGACCGCGGACCAGCAAGCGCAGCGTAGGACGTCCACCAACGAGGTGGACAGACGACCTTATAAAGGTCGCCGGAAGACGCTGGATGCAGGTCGCTTCCAACCGGTATATGTGGAGATCTAAAGGGGAGGCCTATGTTCAGCAGTGGACGTCCTATGGCTGAGATGATGATGATGATGATGATGATGAAACAAATGACCCTAAATTAAAGGATCATTCTCACTAGTTCCACCAGCATTTAGTTCCATATCCGGTTTAGCTTAGGAGTTTCCATGGCCACTTTCCAGCTCTATCATCAGAACCTGGAAGATATCCAGCACCAAAGTCCATGTAAAGACGAATCAAATGAGCCCAAACTCGATCGGAGTGCGTTATTGTATTACAAAGATCCCATGGCCACCTTCCAGCTCCATCATCAAAACCTAGAATAATATCCAGCACCAAAGTGTATGTAAAGACGAATCAAATCTTCCAGCTCTATCATCAGACCATGGACATCATCCAGCATCAATGTCTATGTAATAAAGACGACTCTAACGAGCTGAAACTCGACGGGATTGAGTTATTATCAAATCGCTTCAAGAATGATTTAAAATTTAAAGAGTTTCCACGATTTCTCCAGGATGTCATTATCAGATCCTGACTTGATGATCATGGGATCATGGGATGGGATGTTTTTCATAGTGTTTGTATGAATGGCAAAGTTATATTTGCGGTTTTTGAAAATGTACTAGGTATATCTCAAAAACTGCTAACTGTATTTCATCCAAACCAATTTTCGTTGGAAGTTTTTGTTGAGGTCTACATTATGTATTTTTTTTAGTTTTATCATTCTCATAATTTAGAAGTTACAGGGGGGGGGGGACAAACATTTTGCCACTTTGGAAGTGTCCCTCGTGCAAACTGTTCAGTTTAGAAAAAACCGGCCAAGTGCGAGTTGGACTCGCCCATGAAGGGTTCCGTAGCAGCAAGCATAGATTAGAGATATAATTATATTGAGATTAGTAAGTAATATACACAAACAATAAAAATAACTTTGTTTTTCATAGTATTTGTATGAATGGCAAAGTTATATTTGCGGTTTTTGAAAATGTACTATATCTCAAAAACTGCTAACTGTATCTCATCCAAATCAATTTTCGTTGGTAGTTTTGGTTGAGGTCTACATTATATATTTTTTTTAGTTTTATCATTCTCTTATTTTAAAAGTTACGGGGGGGGGGACACACTTTTTACCACTATGGAAGTGTCTCTCGCGCAAACTGTTCAGTTTAGAAAAAAATGATGTTAGTAACCTCAATATCATTTTTAAAGACCTATTCATAGATACCCCACACGTACGGGTTTGGTGAAAAAAAATTTTTTGAGTTTCAAAGTATGGGGTATTCTAAGTATGGGGGGCACCCCCAAAATTTGTTTTGTTTTGATTTTTGTGTGAAAATCCTAATGCGGTTCACATAATACATCTTTCTACCAAGTTTCAACAGGATTTCCCGCTGCCCCGACAAGTCGAGGCGCGGCGGGAAGAGGTCCGGCGCGATCTCAGGGCAGTATGGAGGGGACGATTGTCGCAACCGACGGCCGGGCACGCCGCAATCGCGGCGGTAAGACCCCTCTTTGAGGAGTGGCTGGATAGGAGTCACGGCGTCCTGACCTACCGCATGACGCAGGTCCTCACCGGACACGGAAGTTTCGGGAGGTACCTGTGTCTAAGGAGAAAGGAGGAAACGCCTGGGTGTCACCACTGCGAAGATCGCCCGGAGGACACAGTAGAGCATACGGTGCAAGACTGCCCAGCTTGGGCAGAGCACCGACGTGTCCTCACGGCGGCGATAGGCGGAGACCTCTCGCGCCCGGCATTGGTTGCGGCCATGCTGCGGGGCGAGACGGAGTGGGAAGCGGTCGCCTCCTTCTGCGAAGCAGTAATGCTCGCGAAGGAGGAGGCGGGCCGCGTGAGAGAGAGGACAGTGTCCTCCCTCCGCCCCAACCGCAGTGGTGGACGCCCACGGCGACGGACGTCGCAAGACAATCTCCGGCCACCGTAGGCGCGGGCATGCGGGCGGCGAGTAAAGGGCAACTCGCTGCCCGACCATGGACCATGCCCGGGTCGACGGCGCGTTGTGTTCCACGCGCGCCTCAAAGAGCGTCAGCAAGATGACGGGGCCCCCCTCTAGAGGGCCAAAGCCTGCCGGGGTCGCGGGACTTATCTCATTACCGTGACCCCGGAACATAAAGGGCTATCGAAGGACACCGTGGATTTTAGTCAGTACAAGTCTGACAGTCCCTCCCGCCCTGCCCGGGGTGGGAGGACTCATTTGATGATTTTACCACGATAAAAAAAAAAAAAAAAAAGTTTCAACAGGATAGCTCTTATACTTTCGACAAAAAGTGGCTGTGACATACACGGACAGACAGACAGACAGACAGACATGACGAATCTATTAGGGTTCCGTTTTTGCCAATTGGCTACGGAACCCTAAAAAATGATATTAGTAACCTTAATATAATTTTTAAAGACCTATCCACAGATACCCCACATGTATGGGTTTTTTTTTTCAATCTGATACCTAGGTACCGTACCGTACTTTACATTTCATTCGTTAAATATTTAACAAAAGTTTTAAGACACGTCCAAAACACCATGACATCACACATTAATGAATGAGAAACATTTATTTATCTATACTTAATATTATAAAGCTGAAGAGTTTGTTTGTTTGAACGCGCTAATCTCAGGAACTACTGGTTCGATTTGAAAAATTCTTTTTGTGTTGAATAGACCATTTATCGAGGAAGGCTATAGGCTATGTAACATCACGCTATCACCAATAGGAGCGGAGCAGTAAAGAGAAATGTTTCAAAATCGGGAAAATGGATTCCATTTCGAGAGCTTCTGTTGCGTGCGCTGCGTAAACGGTTAAAGATACGCAAAAATAATGTACTACGGAATTATTACTGATAAAAAGTTCTAAAATAAAGTCCGCGAGAGCATACATTTATCTTTTAAGGTTAAGTCATTATAACCTTTTTTATGGAAATCAAATTTGATTTTAAAGTAATGCATTACTTGCGAAGGTATTTTCATTAACACAATATTAATCCTAATAATAACCTAATATTATAGGATGGGATAGGATGGGACAGGATGGGATAGGATGGGATAGGATGGGATAGGATGGGATAGGATGGGATAGGATGGGATAGGATGGGATGGGATAGGATGGGATACGATGGGATACGATGGAATACGATGGGATAGGATGGGACACGATGGGATACGATGGGACACGATGGGACACGATGGGATACGATGGGACACGATGGGATACGATGGGATACGATGGGTTACGATGGGATACGATGGGATACGATGGGTCACGCATAGCTACGACCTGTTTCCTTGAAAGTATGACTTTCGCCCATGTCTGCTTACGTCCTGGGGCTGCCAGCGCCGGTAAAGGCAGGAACGGGCAGGCTCCGGAGTCCGCCTATACTACTCAGGTCCCAGAGGCGTTTAAACGTAGATTTTTCTCTTGCACGAGCATGCGGGCGGCGAGTATGCCTGAGTCGACGGCGCGTTGTGTTCAACACGCGCCTAAATGTGTCATCACAATGACGGGCCCCCCCTTAGAAGGCCAAAGCCTGCCGGGGTCGCGGAACTATCGAATTACCTTGACCCCGGAACGTAAAGGCCTATTATAGAATTTATAGGACACCGAGGATTTTAATCAGTACAAGTCTGACAGTCCCTCTTACCCTGCCCTGGGTAGGAGGACTCATTTGATGATTTACGTACGCATATTTATGTATGCTCCAGAATGATGGTTTCAGCTAATGTCGTTAATAAAGAAGCACTACATTGTTGAGTTCCGACCTCCACGCGAACGAAGTCGCGGGCACAGCTAGTTAGGTATAATTACCCTTTTAGGTAATGGGGCACTTGCATCATTTGCAAGGTGGCAAATGATGCAAGTGCCCCATTACCTAGGCTTGGTTCCATTTTTCTCGGTCGATTGTTTTCAAAAAAATCGTTCGTATAAGAGTCAATTCACACCAAGACGCGAAGCTGCGCGCATCATCGTAACATCGCGAATCAAAATATTACTTTATATTTACCTACTCCACGAAAAGATATACAATAAACCAAGATATGCAAATAAAGATATGAATATGAATAAACGGTCATTAGATTAGGCCGTGCGTGACTAAAATCGCAAGCCAAAACCGACTCTTGCCGTGCGGGGACAAGCCTTATGCGGCAGGTGACGAAATCGTCGTGGTATCGTGGGTGCGTTTACAAACAGAAACTCACAAATACCCAGACCCAGAACAGCTACTTGTAGGTTGTACAAATAATATTTCCGTGCGGGGATCGAACCCGAGAACACGCTGCGCAGCATTCGAGCACTAGCCAACCTGCCAACCATGTTGCTCCGCTAAAATGAACAAAGTCGCATGCGATTTTTGCAAGCGATGTGACTGGCGACTCGCCGCGCTGAAAATCAATAACTTATTTTTCAACACACTTGCTCATAAAATGGCTCTAATCACACCGCAATTAGGCACATAATGACACCTGTAATCAAACTGTGACTTGACAAGTGAGTTATAGGTTTTTTTTTTAAATTGGTTGAGTTGCTTTGTTTTTTAAAAAAAAGTTTCGAAACAAAACAGATCGTGTTCATTAGTACAAATAAATTAATGTACCTACCTATTGCTTGCTAGTTTCATGCAACTTCGTATTTAAATAGATAAATTTCAACTTGTACGTTTTTTATAAATACAACTTTCATGTGTTTGAGCCGTTTGGGGTTGAAACACTAGGGCCATGGGGTCCGAGTGCCCACCGAGTCTTCAAAGACATCGCCAAGCGTATAGTCGACGCCTCTCGTGACCAGAGGGCTGGCCTATTTCTCGGTCAAAGGATCAGCATTGCCATTCAACGCGGCAATGCTGCCAGCGTTCTGGCCACTTTCCCCATTGACAGCGATGTGGATGAATTTTTTGACGCCATGTAAATTTTTAATTTTAGTTTTAATTTAGTTATTTTTGTAAATATTTTAGTTTTATTTTTAGTTTTTAAAGGTAGTGTGTACTTATCTATACATATAATAAAACTGTAGAAAAGTAATTTTTGTACATTAAATAAAAACCCAAAAAATATAGCCAGGGTGTTAAAGGACAACCAATAGAACCCATTTCCAGCATTTTTAGAATTTTTGTCTGTTTGTCTGTATGTATGTTTGGTTATCCGAGCATCACGTAAAATGTACGAAATCAATGTAGATAACTTTTATACACAACGATTTAGCGTACCTTGAAGTAACATTTAGTTTTTGTTTCATTGCAATCGGTTCAGTCTATCAAGTTATTTGAATTTAAAGTGATCCAGAAGTAAAATTACGGTCTGTTTACACCGAGACGCGCAGTTCAGTAGCGCGATCTAGCTTCGAATAGAAAAACTACATATTCAAATAATTCATCTAAACATATTTCGACGATAACACGGTAGATGGCGTTAAAAAAAACCTGGAATAGAGGTGTCAAATTGAAGTAACATTAATTATGTTTTTTATTTCATAGTAATCAGTTTACACCTTACAAACAAAAAATGTTAATTAAAGCGATTTAAAGGAATCGTAGAATAGGATAGATACGATGGGATAGGATGGGATACGATGGGACACGATGGGATACTATGGGGCTATGGGATAGGATGGGATACGATGTGATAGGATGGGAGAGGATGGGATAGGATGGGATACGATGGTATACGATGGGATAGGATGGGTCTCGCATAGGTACGACCTGTTTCCTTGAAATAATGACTTTCGCCCATGTCTGCTCACGTCCTGGGGTTGCCAGCGCCGGCAAAGGCAGGAACAGGCAGGCTCCGGAGCCTGCCCATACTACTCAGGTCCCAGAGGCGTTTAAACGTAGATTTTTCTCTTGCACGAGCATGCGAGCGGCGAGTATGCCTGAGTCGTCGGCGCGTTGTGTTCAACACGCGCCTCAATGTGTCAGCACAATAGCGGGCCCCCCCTTAGAAGGCCAATTCCTGCCGGGGTCGCGGAACTATCGAATTACCTTGACCCCAGAACGTAAAGGCCTATTATAGGATTTATAGGACACCGTGGATTTTAATCAGTACAAGTCTGACAGTCCCTCTTACCCTGCCCTGGGTGGGAGGACTCATTTGATAATTTACGTACACATATTTATGTATGCTCCAGAATGATGGTTCACAGCTAATGTTGTTAATAAAGAAGCACTAAAAAATACATTGTTAAGTTCCGACACGTTCCACGCGAACGAAGTCGCGGGCACAGCTAGTGGAAAAATAAATTTACGGATACAAAATTAGCGACTTTCACTCAAAATATAACTTTTTCTGTGATAAAGAAAACTTTGAATTACCCATTTTGTACGTGGCTAAAACGCTATCCGAGAAAAGCCAAAAAAAATAAACCTCATTCTTTTAGTCTATGGCCGATCTGTTAGATGCGCGCGCATAAGAAAACTGATTTATTTTTCCCGCCATTGCGAAAATTTTTACAACTCGTTTTCACTGTTGAAATTTGGTTGAAATTATAGTTATTTTCTTCACAAGTGTGTTGAAAAACGTCGTATGATACACTTGTGTATTGATGATAACCGTCCTCGGCTCTCTTAAGACCCTCACCTAACGGCTCGGGTCTCAATGACGCCTCAGCGGTAATCACCAACATTACACACTTGTACCATAATGTACTATTGGTTGCTAGCTTCGGTTGGATATTTGTCTGTTACCTACCAATCAACTACCGGAATTGACAAATCGAGTTTTTGAAATACCCAATCTGAAGCAGAAGTCAAAAACTGGATTTGGATTGCGATTGAATATTAATTTTGGGCGTACCTAGTCGATCTAGAAATCGACTCGTGTAAATGCCTCTTTATGGAAGGCCTGGAAGTATTTCGGTATATACTGAACTTCAAACTCATTTTTCTAAACTTTTTGGTGACCAACTGACAAAGTAGGTATACTTTTCTCTTTTCTTCTCTAACTAGCTTCTAAAAATGTTGAAGGCAAAAACGCATAATCCTGTATTTTTCTTAGCGCCGATGTTCATGAAGTAGTATTTCTATCTGTGACAATTATTCGTTTAATTGTTCAGTTACTACACAATGTGGAATAAGTGTATCTAATAATCTTAAACAAAGGTACTTATCTACATAGCAACTCAACTTATATTTTTGTCAACACCATAGGAGCTTCGGTAGCATTTCAATTTCATTTACTTGGCTCACTAAGTAGATTAAGCAGGTAGGTAATTTTTACAATTTTCAATGGAATCGTTGTCAAATATAGCCAAACGTAAAAAGCGGAAAACACGTAAATGCCTGGACGAAATTAGAAAAAGATCACGTCGTACGGGACAAAATTTGTTTGAGAAAGATAGCAGTAAAGTGGGTAATCATTATTTTAACACCGTTAGTAATTGCCTTGTAACACATAATCGGCTAACATTGAGAATGTTTCCGAAATCTGTTCGATCCGAAACGATAACAAGGCCTGCCTTGATTGATATGAAAGAAAAATCAAACTTAAATTTGGATGAATTGGTAAAGGGTATTGGTAGCGCCATAAATACGTCGAATTCATGTAAGGCAAGGGTGCCTACATTAATTGATGCTTTTGATAATAGCAGTGAAGATTTAAA
The DNA here is from genome assembly GCA_950005045.1 of Agrotis exclamationis. Taxonomy (NCBI): domain Eukaryota; kingdom Metazoa; phylum Arthropoda; class Insecta; order Lepidoptera; family Noctuidae; genus Agrotis; species Agrotis exclamationis. Next base: position 24,345,615 of record OX465426.1, read on the forward strand.
AAACAAAAAATTTAAGTTGTCCAATAAGTGCATTCTTGATGAATCTGTGAGTTGCAATGAACCTAATATTGAGAACATGAATAGTCAAGACGAGAAATTATCAAGCAATTTTGATCTGTTTACTTCAATGGATTCCGCCGAAATAACCGATAAATCTCCAGAGAGTGCAAGAGGGCAATCGGTTTCAACTATGACATCAACCAACCAAAGCGATGATTTTAGTTACAAAATGTATGAAGAGTTTATGTCCGAAATTCCTACGTATTTGAATCGGAATGCCACATTTATAAAAGAAGACGTTATGAAAAAAACGAAGATGTTTTTACATAATCTTTTTTTAGAAAATAGTTATCAAGGAAGTGGAGAAAACACTATAGGATGCGAAAAAAGGAACGCAGAAAATAAAAATGATTACATCCATAATGAGATGATTTTTCATAATCCAATTGACTACATCAGGCTAGGGCATGTACAACAGCAGAGCCTCTGTCCTCGGTCATCAAGACTAGGAGTCATTGATGGAGGAGTTAGTATCCCTCACTCCCCTCTACTAGCTCCATCTTTACCAGGCGCGTCACCGGACTCACCATTGAGTGTTATCGTAAATGACACACCCGATTACACCTACTTTCCTCACAAATTGAATTGAAACTTCTTCAATGTCTCTGAAAAAGTGTAGGTACGGGGTATTAGTGATACATTTGTAGTGGGTCACGGTGAGCCCTAAATTTATATTGGCCATGATTAATAATATTACGTATTTAAACAAAATCTATACTTTGTCTTTTATTTATGAAAGAAATCACATTATTATAAACCTATGTTTTCTAGCTGTGCTATCAGGTCCATGTGTTTGAATGTATCGGGATTCTCGGTGAATGTTTTCAGCAGTTGCAACTTGATAGCATCTTTTCCACTGTAGTACATCTGAAATTGATTTGCCAGACATCGAGCCTCTTGTCCATCCAGTACATTCTGTAAAAACAAAAATCCGTTTTAGTTTACCGTTCAAATACTTTGTTTGATAACTTTGACCAATCTTTAAAATGTTCTATGTTCGACTAGACCCTTCCCTTAAAGTTGTATGCAAAAGAACCGCCTACAGGATCCCATCGATCTCTGTACCGAAATTCATCAAAATCAGTTCATCGATTTAGAAGAGAAGCGTAACAACAACCTTTCCAACTACCTTTCAACAACTTTCGTATCTAAACTATTACTAGCCTTTACCCACGGCTTTGGACGCGTTAATTTGGAATTTGACATTCAATTCGGGTTGTGCTCTGTCTACTATAAATCAATCTTGATTGGAAAATGTTTCTCCATCTAAAAGATGATTGTATGAACCTGAGGTATGAACGGTATTGTTGTTTTCATAAGGAACAATAGTTTTTGACGTTTCTATTCTATAAACTTGACTACTTTATGCTAAGGTATTTGAAAATTGAGATTGTACTGAGGTACACCTTAACGGCCGCCTGCCATTTTTTATCGACAACACAATCTATATTGATAATAAAAAAAAATAATTTAAAGAAAAACAAAAAACCCGACTGCGTAAAAATAATTTTGAAAAATACGTGAAAAAGTTAACTTACATAAAAACTAAAAAGAAAGAAACAAGCCCAACAGAACAGCAGGAAGAAGCAGAACAGAACGACTCACAGTCGGGGCCCATCCAAATTTTACCAATCAAATCTTCCCAAGGGGCCCCGACTGTGAATCGTTCTGTTCTGCTTCTTCCTGCTGTTCTGTTGGGCTTGTTTCTTTCTTTTTAGTTTTTATGTAAGTTAACTTTTTCACGTATTTTTCAAAATTATTTTTACGCAGTCGGGTTTTTTGTTTTTCTTTAAATTATTTTTTTATTTTACACTTTTTAGTTACGATTCATTGTTCACTGTTTTTTTTTGTTTGTATATCGTTTATACTTGAAATAAAAACTTAAATCAATATGTAAGAAAATTAGCGAGAATTATTGTTTTGTTAAACGACTTTAAGTCGTTATAAATCCTAAACTATTACTTAAAATGAAAAATTATAAAAGAAACCTAAAGATGATTTTAAAATACCTATTCAACGACACCCCACTTGACATAGTTCATCGACTTTTATGTTTTTCATTTTTAACCGACGAAAAAAAAAGGAGGAGGTTCTCAATTCGACATGTATATTTTTTTTTTTTATTTTTTTTTTATGTATGACCACGCATAACTTTTCCCAGCGTGGTCCGATTTCAAAAGTTCTTTTTTTGTTGGAAAGAGTATATCTCAAAGTTGGTCCCATTTTAATTTCAAAACTAAAATCGGCCTCTAAGGGTAGAAAAAAAGGAATTGATTGTCAACTTTCCTACAGAATTTTCAGTTGTGAACCGATTCGTTTGAAATAAAGTTAACATATGTAGTTCTGAGGACATTACTATATAGCAGAGATGTGGAGAAGATAACATGATGGTGTCACCATCATCAGATCAACTCCAGATCCCTGTTATGTTGTGAAGTCAATCCCAAGAGTTCCTCAACAGTTAACAACAGCTATATCGTGTTTGGCCTCATTTCACTCAGCTTGATGAGAACTTTAGACCCAGCTGAGGTATCATTGTCATCGAGGGTCTGAGGATGGTGACGGAAAGCAGGGGCAAGAGGTCCTCAACAGTTAACAGCACCTATATCGTGTTTGGGCTCATTTCATTAGTCTTGATGAAAATTTTAGACCTAGCTGGAGTATAATTGTCATCGAGGGTCTGATGATGAGGACAGAAGGCAGTAGCAAGAGATCCTCAACAGTTAACAGCAACTATATCGTATTTGGGCTCATTTCATTCATCATGATAAGAACTTTAAACATAGTTGGGATTTGACAGTCGTTGACAGTCTGAGAGTGGAGTTTTTAGTTGCAAGTTACAGGTCCTCAACAGTTAATACTAATTACTGTGACGGTTACGTTGACAATGACAAAAGGGAAGACGGGTTTTTCCATGTGTTAAACACTCTAATCATGGTATACAACTAAAAAGCTAAAAATAATAACTTTTTAACAAAAAAATCAAACCGACGAAAGATTGAACTGAAAAGCTAAAAATAAATTTTGAGGCGGCGCCAAAGAAACAATCAACGAAAAGCAACCTAGCTACAATAAAATTATGCTTCGCTTCAAATAATTAATTTAGGTACATGTTTGTATGTTTGTTTGGCGCCGCCTCAAAATTTATTTTTAGCTTTTCAGTTCAATCTTTCGTCGGTTTGATTTTTTTGTTAAAAAGTTATTATGACAATATGGCGTCTGGTTATCGCTGTGGTGAATTTTGATTACTGTCATGTCTTTAGTGACACTCGCAAGGTTAAGACGAATCGATTGACGTAAGAATTATCAAAATCGGCCTACGCGTTTGGTCTCTAGAACGCCACATAGAAACAAACATACATACATACATACATAGACTGATAAACACATTACCCTCCTTTGCGTCGCGCAGTCGGGTAAAAAGCTGAAGAGTTTTTTTGTTTGATTTAACGCGCTAACCTCACTACGAGCCGTGGGATACCGGCAGAGTAGAATAGTATCCCCCTTCGTACCAGGTGTCGTAAGAGCTGACTGAGGTACCACAACCGAGTAATGGCGGTATAACCATTCTAACTGACGTAGCTAAAATGGCACAGGGCGAGGATGGGCAGCAGCATCCTCGTCGCGAAGCGCTACGTCTCTGCGATCGCCACCACGCCTGCCCAGCGTGGCGATTATGGGCAAACCCCCCCTTAAATGACTGACACCGAAAAGACCAGGCCCCCAGTTCCCGGCAGCTCCGCTATTCCTGGTTACGGTAGCGGCCACGGTAACGGCGGAGCAGGGGGTGCGAAGAATCACCGGCAGACGCCCGGCTACCACCCCAAACGAAAACTGGCCTTGGTAACACACAATATACGCACTTTGAGGGTAGACGAGAAAATTGTTGAGCTGGAAGAGGAACTGAGTAGGTTACACTGGGATATAGTGGGGTTAGCTGAAGTCCGTAGAGAGGGCGAGGACACGATAACCCTAAAATCCGGTAACCTACTCTACTACCGGGATGGCGACCATCTGTCTCAAGGTGGTGTCGGCTTTCTCGTCCACAAGTCTCTCGTTAACAACATAATTACCATCGAAAGTGTTTCGAGCAGGGTCGTATACCTAATACTCACGAGTATCCAAGAGATACTCGCTGAAGGTCATTCAGGTGTACGCACCGACCTCGTCACACCCAGATGATGAAGTGGAGACTATGTATGAGGACGTCAGTAGAGCCATACATACGTCCGAAACCCACTTCACTGTTGTAATGGGGGACTTCAACGCAAAGCTGGGCAGCAGAAGCGATGATGAGCTGAAGGTGGGGCAATTTGGATATGGGCAACGGAACCCCCGGGGACAGAGACTGGCTGATTTCCTGGAGAAAGAGGGACTCTTTATGATGAACTCTTTCTTTCAGAAGCCGCCTCACAGGAAATGGACCTGGATAAGTCCCGATGGTTCCACGAGAAATGAGATAGACTTTATCATGACCAACAAGAAACGAATATTCAATGATGTCTCAGTGATTCACAGGATAAAAACCGGAAGCGATCACCGAATGGTCAGAGGCAAGTTGAATATTAACGTAAAACTTGAAAGGTCCAATCTGATAAAGTCCACGCTCCGACCTACTCGCGCCTCTATCCAAAACCCCGAAGGCTTTCAACTCGAGTTGTCTAACCGCTTCGACTGCCTTGAAAATTCTGCGTCGGTGGACGAGATCAATAATAGGTTCGTAGAAACTGTCCAAACGGTGGGCTCTAAGTACTTTAGACCCCGTCGTGCAAATAGACCTCAAAAACTCTCCGACCATACTCTAAACCTCATGGCTGAACGACGCTCTTTAAGACTGCAGACTTCCGGTGACGCCGAGTCATATAGGCAGCTCAATAGACAAATTTCTAAATCCTTGCGGCACGATGTACGCCTCTTTAATGCTAACCACATTAAAGAGACGATTGAGCGTAACAAGGGCTCCAAAGTGTTTGCAAGAGATATGTCTATTGGGCAAAGCCAGCTGACAAAGCTGAAACGAGAAGATGGTAGTACAGCGTCGACCAAAGCTGAGGTATTGGAGGAGGTCGAAAGGTTCTATGGACAGCTATACGCTTCGGTCACAAAACCTGTTAGCAGCGCGGCCAAAGACCCAAGAGCCAAGCTGACCCGACACTATACCGAAGACATCCCGGACATCAGCCTGTACGAGATTAGGATGGCCCTTAATCAGCTTAAAAACAATAAGGCGCCGGGTGAAGACGGAATCACTTCAGAGCTTCTGAAATCGGGTGGAACACCGGTACTTAAAGTCCTTCAGAAGCTCTTCAACTCCGTCTTGCTCGAGGGTACAACGCCAGAAGCATGGAACAAGAGCGTGGTGGTTCTATTCTTCAAGAAGGGTGACAACACCTTATTGAAGAATTACAGACCCATCTCGCTCTTGAGCAATGTTTATAAGTTGTTTTCGAGGGTCATCACGAACCGTCTCGACCGCAGGTTTGATGACTTCCAGCCTCCCGAACAAGCCGGTTTCCGAAAAGGCTACAGTACCATAGACCACATACACACGCTGCGGCAAGTTATACAGAAGACCGAAGAGTATAACTTGCCCTTATGTTTAGCGTTTGTGGACTATGAGAAAGCCTTTGATTCGGTGGAGACATGGGCAGTGCTTGAATCTCTCCAACGATGCCGGATTGACTATCGGTACATCGAAGTGCTTAGGTGCTTGTACAATAATGCCACTATGTCGGTCCGAGTACAGGAGCAGAGTTCGAAGGCGATTCCTTTGAAAAGAGGCGTAAGACAGGGAGATGTGATATCTTCCGAAACTGTTTACTGCCACTTTGGAAAACGCCTTCAAGCTCCTGGAATGGAAAGGACTCGGCATCAATATTAATGGCGAGTACATCACCCACCTTCGATTTGCCGACGATATTGTTATCATGGCAAAATCTATGGAAGATCTCAGCACGATGCTCGGCGACCTCAATCGAGTTTCCCAACAGGTGGGTCTTAAAATGAACATGGATAAGACAAAGGTAATGTGCAATGGCCATGTTGTGCCCACCCCATTGTCGGTTGGGAACTCGGTTCTAGAAGTTGTTGACTCGTATGTCTACCTGGGACAAACCGTCGCACTAGGTAGGTCCAACTTCAAGAAGGAGGTCAACCGCCGAATCCAACTCGGCTGGGCAGCGTTCGGGAAACTGCGTAACGTTTTCTCGTCCAAAATACCTCAGTGCCTCAAGTCGAAAGTTTTCGACCAATGTGTGTTACCAGTGATGACGTATGGTGCCGAAACGTGGTCCTTTACTGTAGGCCTCATTAGTAAGCTCAGTATAGTCCAACGAGCTATGGAGAGGGCTATGCTTGGAGTCTCTCTGCGCGATCGACTCAGAAATGAGGAGATTCGTAGACGAACCAAAGTAACCGACATAGCCCAACGAATTAGCAAGTTGAAATGGCAGTGGGCAGGCCACATAGCACGCAGAACTGATGGCCGATGGGGCCGTAAGGTTCTCGAATGGAGACCACGCACCGGCAAGCGCAGCGTAGGACGTCCACCCACTAGGTGGGCAGACGATCTTATGAAGGCCACAGGATTACGCTGGATGCAGGCCGCTTACAACCGGTCCTATTGGAAGTCTAAAGGGGAGGCCTATGTTCAGCAGTGGACGTCTTACGGCTGATATGATGATGATGATGATGATGATGAACCTCACTACTGGTTTGAACTGAAAAAATATTTTTATTTGGATAGTCCATTTATCGAAGAAGTCTATACAGGCCACAGGGTGGTCCAGCCCAGATGGATATAAATTTTTTTTAGGTAGTCGGCTTAGGCACCTTTTTGTACCCGCCAAGAAAAAAATCGCTTGTCACCCGCTTACAAGTTATGATTTTTTTTTTTTGTAATTTTAGAAATATTACCACTTGATTTTTGTTTACTTTTAAAATGAAAAATTATATTCTGTTTTTATTAATTATAAATTGTGCTTACTTACACATTGCACTCTCTCAGAAAGAAAAAAAATCAGACTGATCTGCAAAGGAGGTGTTTTTCTTCGGCCCAAACATGTACCGAGGTACAAATTACTATTAAAATTCCTTCAAATAATTAGTATTTTTAGCAGTATTTAAAATCCTTCAATACTATACTCGTCAAAACAAAATAAGGGCCACTTTTAAAATTGCACTTTAAACAAGTATTGCTCTTATTCTGGGTACATAATAAATACTAAATATCTTGTTATGGTTTCTTTCAAGTATTAATATTGTTTCTACTGCATAATTGGAAATTTATAACTTTTTTTAAATTAGATAATTGAGATTACTTAGAATTTACGGTATGGTGTTTTTTAATTTTCAAACTTCTAACGGAGTTTTCTTTGACTAATACAGCAAGCAGACTATAATGATCTTTCAATCTCATAATGTCATGTATTCGGAGACATATGGACGCAAAAACAGCCACTTGGGGTGTCACCTTAATCCAGGCGCCGTGATCAAGGAAGAAAGTAAGTAAAGCCCAAGAAGACCATTAAGTTTGTTTAACCTCGCAAATAGAGCGAAAATCTACTGCGCGGACCGTACAAACTTCATTGCGTCGAGCTACAGGCACCCCTATAATTGATTACACTATTCTGAATCGACTCCATAAAGACTAACAATACTCAAGAAGATGCTTAGTTCGCCTCCAGTTAACTGCAGCGTATGGTGCAAATCGTGAAACATTTGCGAACGAGAAAATTTATTGAACTGTTTTGACTGGGCTTCATTGTTTTTTATTGATGACTGGTGGGTTATTTTTTTTCAATAAAAACTGATTCATAAGAGTGTACAGAAGATCTAAACAACAGGTTTCAGATTCATGCACTCTTAAAACAGACTGTTCTGGCGAGTTCCGAGTTATGCTCTGGGACAGTTATCTCTATCACTCAAAACTGAGCTCGCACTTCTTAACGAGGGTGCTGTAACTCCTCAAAATTGCGTAGATAATGTGGTGCAACTCCACATTATCCCATTCGCACAGCAAAGAATACCTGAGTTCTTCTTGAAGCAGGATAATGCTCGAGCGAACACGACGCGACTAACAGTGCACACATTCCCTTACGCTCGAATTACGATGTTACAGTGGACAAGAAAGTGATGAGTATTAATGTTGATGGATGGCGAGGAAGAGGAAGGCCAAAGAAAAGATGGATGGATTGTCTAAGGAATGATATGAAAGAAAAAGGAGTAAATGATACTGTGACGTCTGATAGGGGAGAATGGAAGAAGAAAACGTGTTGCGCCGACCCCAAGTAGAATGGGATAAGGGCAGGAAGAAGAAGAAGAAGAAGTGGACACTCAGGATTGTTACCTGAGTTCTATTGAGTATTTAAGAGATGAGTTAAAAAAGAGTGAACAGGAAAGTAAAATTCCCATCAACACCTAGCTGGATCTCATAAATTGTCTGAAAACTTGCTGGTAGAGTATCCCAAAAGAAAATGTTCGGTATTTAATCCTGACCATTCCACCTCCCATAAAATGAGGAGAACAGAGTTAAAAGAGAAGCTTAAAAGAACACTTTGGAACATTAAAGACGTTATTTTTTCGATTTTTTTATGTTTTATGTAACTTGATACTCGTACATTCCTGCAATTCCTAACTTTTCATTCAATTTGTTTTATTTTAACGATTTATTGGAATACATATTTAATTTTTGTGTATTTCCATCTAAAACCATTAATATTAATCAGATTCAGTCATCGTAACTAGTAATATTTAAACATTATTTAATAAATCGATAAAAACCAAGTGGCCCTTTTTTTTTTTTTTTTTGCGTGGTAAAATCATCAAATAAGTCCTCCCACCCCGGGCAGGGCGGGAGGGACTGTCAGACTTGTACTGACTAAAATCCACGGTGTCCTTCAATAGCCCTTTATGTTCCGGGGTCACGGTAATGAGATAAGTCCCGCGACCCCGGCAGGCTTTGGCCCTCTACAGAGGGGGCCCCGTCATTATGCTGACGCTCTTTGAGGCGCGCGTGGAACACAACGAGCCGTCGACCCGGGCATGGTCCATGGCCGGGCAGCGAGTTGCCCTTTACTCGCCGCCCGCATGCCCGCGCCTACGGTGGCCGGAGATCGTCTTGCAACGTCCGTCGCCGTGGGCGTCCACCACTGCGGGTGGGGCGGAGGGAGGACACTGTCCTCTCTCTCACGCGGCCCGCCTCCTCCTTCGCGAGCATGACTGCTTCGCAGAAGGAGGCGACCGCTTCCCACTCCGTCTCACCCCGCAGCATGGCCGCGACCAATGCCGGGCGCGAGAGGTCTCCGCCTATCGCCGCCGTGAGGACACGTCGGTGCTCTGCCCAAGCGGGGCAGTCTTGCACCGTATGCTCTACTGTGTCCTCCGGGCGATCTTCGCAGTGGTGACACCCAGGCGTTTCCTCCTTTCTCCTTAGACACAGGTACCTCCCGAAACTTCCGTGTCCGGTGAGGACCTGCGTCATGCGGTAGGTTAGGACGCCGTGACTCCTATCCAGCCACTCCTCAAAACCAAGTGGCCCTTATTTTGTTTTGAGTAGTATAGATAGAAAAAGAATAAAAGTATATGAAAAACACTACCTCCCAACCAATGATTTCAAAAGGAAGGATACGCCCCCGTCAGAACATTTTAACGCAACCATCTTCTATACAACAAAATGTAGCGCCATCTATGATAACCCATACGAACTACGTTCAAGTAGCGTTGAATAAATTAACGACGTGATCTTGTAAGAGCGTACATGATTTTTAATCGGAATTAAGAATGTTGTAAAAAAAAACGTAAGAGTAAAATAAATGAATTTCAACATCTTATTGCTATAATTCGTTCGTGCGGTTTTTAACATTGATTTAAACAGACAACCAGTTTACAGGTGATTCCTACGTAATAGCCCGCGAAATTCAAATTTTCTCAGAATGGAGCGAATGTTTTTATCATTCTTATATTTAAAGTTATACTTGTTATTGTCGCGAACCTATTTTCATCAAGTCACAACTTGTCACTGATATGCAAATTGCAAAAAAAACATGCAAATTTTAATTTCGCGGGCTACTACGGAAGAATCGCCTTAACATAGCACGCTTATAACTTTGTGATTTTTCATGATACAGTTTTGAAATTTTGTGCATAAATTCTTTACACAATAATCCTAGATAGATGTAACGGGTTTATATTGTCGGGGCTAAAATTGTTGTAAATTAGGTCTAGTGTCATCCATTTCAAGGAATGCACTCAATTGCCAAACACTCTCACCCTTATAATAAAGAATTATATTTAAAAAGACTTGCAGTAAGTCTGTAATACATACTCTTTTTTACAAACTAAAAATGACGTTCGTACAAAGTTACGTCGTTACTACGAGAGTTGCTTCAGCCCGGAGCGACAGCTCCGTGATTGGCTGCGGGCCGCATTACAGTCTGTCTATTAGATAACAAGTCGAAAACAACCGCAGCGCCCTCATCGATTTTCATGATCTCATAGACAGACTGTACACGGCGGGCCAAATAACTGGTGCCATTTTCGTTGTTCGGCAGGGCCTGTCCATACTGTTTAAGTCAATGCTCCCAACGTAACTGCGTTCAAAGAAACGTTTATGACAGCATTTACGACTGTCAATCTGTTTCATCTGTCAAAATCACGTCAAAATATGTTATCGGTGTTTCAATATTGACACTATTATCAGGGCCGTCTTTACCAGGGGGTGCAAGGGGTGCGGTGCACCCGGGCGCGGAGCGCTCGGGGGCGCCTGTCAAGCGCTGAATTTTTGGATATTTCATTGAAAATTGAGAATAGTGTATGTTATGTACGAGTATGTACGTTTGACATGTTGCCGCCCGGTCGCCCGCACTTGAAGCAAAATGATCTCGAAGTCAATAGAGTGTAGGGGAACAGTGTATAAGACGGGGACGTTAATAATCACGAGGTATAATGGGGACATACACTCTTTAGGCATACTTAACACAACACTAACTTAGAGCAAGCGTCATCAGGACGTCATTTGCAAGCGGCCAGACGCAAATGGCGTCCTGTTGGCGCTTGTGCTACGTTAGTTTTGTGTTAAGTTTGCTTTAGGTGTATGATTTCCCATCATACCTCGTGTCCCCGTCTTATACACTGTTCCCCTAAGTTCATTTGAAATGGGCGCGCAGCGCGGCACCTAATGAGGCACTAGCACGAATTCTACGTATAGACCGTACTTCCTACTTGAATCAGTGCGTCTGTCATAGCGCCCTTTGACATTGTCACCCGGACGCCCGCACTTGAAGTAAAACGATCTCTGTCAATAAAGTGTATCGAGGTTCGGGCACGCCGCGAATGCGGCGTGACCGAACCTCGATACGTGTCGGTAAGACCCCTCTTTGAGGAGTGACTAGATAGGCGTCACGGCGTCCTGACCTACTGCATGACGCAGGTCCTCACCGGACACAGAAGTTTCGGGAGGTACTTACCTGTGTCGGATAGGGAGGGAAGACACGCCTGGGTGTCACCACTGCGTAGATCGCCACTGTAGAGCATACGGTGCAGGACTGCCCCTCTTGGGCAGAGCACCGCCCTGTCCTCACGGCAGCGATAGGCGGAGACCTCTTGCGCCCGGCATTGTTCGAGGCCATGCTGCGGGGCGAGACGGAGCGGAAAGCGGTCGCCTCCTTCTGCGAAGCAGTCATGCTCGCGAAGGAGGAGGCGGGCCGCGAGAGGGAGAGGACAGAGTCTTCCCTCCGCCCCAACCGCACCGTAGGCGCGGGCATGCGGGCAGTGAGTAATGGGCAACTCGCCGCCCGACCGTGGACCATGCCGAGTAATTGAATTCGTTAGCTCATTTCATTGTAAAAAAAAAACGAGGGCGCAGGCTGAGTCCCGCACCCCGGCGCAGAATATATTTAAGACGGCCCTGACCTTAATTCAGGGGGCCCGTAGCCAGAAGAGGTAGGTTTAATGGTGGAATATTCCCAACGAGTGGTTCAAAATGCTTGAAACTGGTCTTAAAAGACGGGTAATATCACCAGACGCCGTGATCAAGGAAGAAAGTAAGTAAGTAAAGCCCAAGAAGACCATTAAGTTTGTTTAACCGCGCTAATAGAGCGAAAATCTACTGCGCGGACCATACAAACTCCATTGCGTCGAGCTACTGGCACCCCTATAATTGACTACACTATTCCGAATCGACTCCATAAAGACTAACAATACTCAAGAAGATGTTTGGTTCGCCTCCAGTTAACTGCAGCGTATGGTGCAAATCGTGAAACATTTGCGAAGGAGAAAATTTATTGAACTGTTTTGACTGGGCTTCATTGCTTTTTATTGATGACTGGTGGGTTATTTTTTTTCAATAAAAACTGATTCATAAGAGTGTAGAGAAGATCTAAACAACAGGTTTCAGATCCTTGCACTCTTAAAACAGACTGTTCTGGCGAGTTCTGAATTATGCTCTGGGGCGGTTGTCTCTATCACGCAAAACTGAGCTCGCACTTCTTAACGAGGGTGCTGTAACTCCTCAAAATTGCGTAGAGAATGTGGTGCAACTCCAAATTATCCCATTTGCACAGCAAGGAATACCTAAGTTCTTCTTGAAGCAGGATAATGCTCGAGCGAACACGACGCGACTAACAGTGCACACATTCCCTTACGCTCGAATTACGATGTTACAGTGCACACTCAGGATTTTTACCTGATTTCTATTGAGCATTATGAGATGAGTTAAAGAAGACTGAAAAAGAAAGTAAAATTCCCATCAACACGCAGCTGGATCTCATAAAATGTCTGAAAACTTGCTGGTAGAGTATCCCAAAAGAAAATGTTCGGTATTTAATCCAGACCATTCCACCTCCCATAAAATGAGCAGAACAGAGAAAACATAGTTAAAAGAGAAGCTTAAAAGAACAATTTGGAACATTAAAGACGTTATTTCGATTTTTTTAGATTTTGTGTAACTTGATACATTCCTGCAATTCCTCACTTTTCATTCAATTTGGTTTATTTAAACGATTTATTGGAATACATATTAAATTTTTGTGTATTTCCATCTAAAACCATTAATATTAATCAGATTCAGTCATTGTAACTAGTAATGTTTAAACATTATTTAATAAATCGATAAAAACCAGGTGGCCCTTATTTTGTTTTGAGTAGTATAGTTATTGCATGTCTTGCGAGGATCGCCCGAGGGACACAGTGGAGCATACGGTGTAGGACTGCCCCGCTTGGACAGAGCACCGCCGTGTCCTCACGACGGCGACAGGCGGAGACCTCTCGCGCCCAGCATTGGTCGAGGCCATGCTGCGGGGCGAGTTGGAGTGGGAAGCGGTCGCCTCCTTCTGCGAAGCAGTCATGCTAGCAAAGGAGGAGGCGCGCCGCGTGAGGGAGAGGATAGCGTCCACGGCGACGGACGTCAATGGTGTAGCGAGACCGGATCTAGGAGGGGGCAAGACGCCCGTGCGAGGCCTCAACGCTGCTCGCGCGAGGGCCCCTTTTTGTAAGATGACTTGGTTCCCCCAAGTCATCTATGCCAAATCTGATTGCCATGTGACAGTGACATCAGCTTTGCGAGGTCTCTTGGACACTTTCAGTTCCCAGTTCCTAGTTCCTAGCTCGCGCGAGCAGTGGATGCGCTTGACCTAAGGGACTTTACTCATGGCGCGATGCGATTGCAATTCGACCGATTCCAATTACAAGTAAAAATCAACCTTACCACTACGATATATGACATAAAACACGTTGGTAGCTATGGGTAAATGAACATCAAAAGACGATCGCCACGACGACGTCAAGTCAATCGAATTGCTTCATTATTAATTCTTAGTGGCAAGGTGGATTTTCACTTGTAGTTGAAATCGGTCGAATCGCGTCGCATCGCGCCATGAGTAAAGTCCCTTAACGTGATCGTCGGCGACATCAGCATTGCGAATCCTCTTAGGTTCATTAAGTTACCACTCATCAGAAATCAGAATTTTATTATTTATTTGATGGTCATGTTAAGTTCTTCAATGCTTTCCACCTATTAGATCAGGCAATTCATGGGCTCGCTCTGATCAAGAAAAATCTGAAGCTTTCGCCTTAGCTTTCTCTTATTTTATTGGCTTGTTCTATAGTGGAATGGCCAATTCTGAAACCAAACTGGTGTTGGGGGATGGTATTATTTTCGTTGAGTACTCGTGTTAGCCTTCGTAGGATTATCCTCTCAAATAATTTTGATAGTGTTGGCAACAGACTAATAGGTCTGTAAGAAGACACAAGATGCGGAGGTTTGCCAGGCTTCGGAATCATAATAATCTCTGATATTTTCCATATCATCGGAACATATCCAATTCTCATAATAGAATTAAAAAGGTGTGTTATGCCGACAACGGCTACTTTGGGTAGTTGTCGTAGGATTTCAGCTGTTATCAGGCAGAAACCAGGGGCCTTATTCAACTCAAGATGTTTTATTTCTCTTAGGACTTTGCGGGGTGATCAGCTTTGCATTGGAAGACATAGTTGTAGATCAGTTCCTAAGTAGTCTTTTATTTCTTTTTCGGTTTCTATATCACCGTCATTCGGAGTGAAAACTCCTTGTAAGAATTGTCCAAACGCCTCGGCCCGTTCCTTATCGGTCCTAGCCCAAGAGTTGTTGCTTTTTATGGGATATTGTGCAATGTGAGGGGCAGCCCTACTACTTTTTACAGCGTTCCAAAGAGAATAATAATATACTTTATATAGTGATTTGAGGTTAAATGTGCCTCAGATACCAAGAGTACGTCAATATGTTGGTGTTCCAATAGAGTTTGTATGTCATATTTGTGTTTAATCAACCCATTCGTGTTCCACGTTGCTACTTTCAGAGTGGCCATTTCAATGGACAATTTTGTTGATTACTGTTGTGAGAAGGTTCATCATTGTTGACATTTGTTCTAATAGTTTATCTAGCTTTATAGCTTGTTGTGTGAGGAGTTTTTCTAAATTATTACCAGGTGTTGAGGGATATTCTTTCAAGAGTCCGCATAGGATCTAGGTTCTCTCGATCTATCGAAGATTTGGTATTGTTGTTGGTGTAATTCTGGCTGTCTTTCAACATTTATTTTATTTTGCGTGGTACTGTGAGATGTAGGAGCCCTTATTGGTTTTTGCGCGCCTGATTTTCTGAATAGTATTTCTGTATACACTTCACATCCTTTGTAGTTAGCTGGGTGTGCACCTTCGCATAACGCACAGGTGGCGGGGGAGTTCCGGTCTTTTTTAGGGCAATCGGATGTTTTGTGGTCTTGTGCGCACTTAACGCAGCGATATGGCCGCATACAATAATTTTTAGAATGCCCGAACTGTTGACACCTTTGACATTGAGGTATTGTAATTCTTTTCTTCATCATCATCATCTCAGCCATAGGACGTCCACTGCTGAACATAGGCCTCCCCTTTAGATCTCCACATATACCGGTTGGAAGCAACCTGCATCCAGCGTCTTCCGGCGACCTTTACAAGGTCGTCTGTCCACCTCGTTGGTGGACGTCCTACGCTGCGCTTGCTAGTCCGCGGTCTCCACTCTAGCACTTTGAGACCCCATCGGCCATCTGCTCTGCGAGCAATATGGCCTGCCCATTGCCACTTCAGCTTGCTAATCCGGTGGGCTATATCGGTGACTTTAGTTCGTCTACGGATCTCCTCATTTCGGATTCGATCACGTAGAGAAACACCGAGCATCTCTCCATAGCTCGCTGAGCGACTTTGAGTTTTGAGATGAGGCCGATAGTGAAAGACCACGTTTCGGTGCCGTAAGTCATCACTGGTAACACACATTGGTTGAAGACTTTCGTCCTGAGGCACTGAGGTATGTCGGACGAAAAGACATTGCGTAGCTTCCCGAACGCTGCCCAACCGAGTTGGATTCGGCGGTTGACCTCTTTCTCGAAGTTGGACCTACCTAATTGGACTACTTGTCCTAAATAGATATATGAGTCAACAACTTCGAGTACCGAGTTTCCAACAGAGACTGGGGTGGGCACAACATTGGCATTTGACATAATTTTCGTTTTGTCCATGTTCATTTTCAAGTCCACCCGTTGTGAAACTCGGTCGAGGCCATCGAGCATCATGCTGAGTTCCTCCATCGATTTTGCCATGACTACGATGTCGTCGGCAAACCGAAGGTGAGTGATGTATTCGCCGTTGATGTTGATGCCAAGTCCTTGCCATTCCAGGAGTTTGAAAGCGTCTTCCATTGCGGCAGTAAACAGTTTCTGGGAGATAACGTCCCCCTGTCTTACGCCTCTTCTCAATGGAATCGCCTTCGTGCTCTGCTCCTGTACTCGGACCGACATGGTGGCGTTATTATACAAACACTTCAACACCTCGATGTACCGATAGTCAATACGGCATCGCTGGAGTGACTCAAGTACCGCCCATGTTTCCACCGAATCGAAGGCTTTCTCATAGTCCACAAACGCTAAGCATAATGGCAAGTTATACTCTTCGGTCTTCTGCATAACTTGCCGCAGCGTATGGATGTGGTCTATGGTACTATAGCCTCTTCGGAAACCGGCTTGTTCGGGAGGCTGGAAGTCATCAAGTCTGTGTTCGAGACGGTTCGTGATAACCCTTGAAAACAGCTTATAAACATGACTCAGAAGCATGATGGGTCTGTAGTTCTTCAATAGGCTGTTATCACCTTTTTTGAAGAACAACACCACCTCACCCCTGCTCCACGTTTGAGGCGTTTTGCCCTCGGACAGGACGGAATTAAAGAGTTTCTGGAGGACTCTAAGTACCGGTGTTCCACCCGCTCTCAGAAGCTCTGAAGTGATTCCGTCCTCGCCCGGCGCCTTGTTGTTCTTAAGCTGCTTCAGGGCCATCCTAATCTCGTGGCTTGGCTCTTGGATCTCCTACCAAGCTGTCAACGGGCTTTGCGACCGAAGTGTATAACTGTCCATAGAACCTCTCGATCTCGCCTAAAACCTCTGCTTTGGTCGACGCTATGCTGCATCCTCCCGTTTCAGTTTTGTCATCTGGCTTTGCCCAATAGACTTGTCCTTTGCGAACACTTTGGAGCCTTGGTTTCGCTGTATGGTCTCTTTAACACGATTCGTATTAAAGAGACGCAGATCGTGTCGCAAGGACTTAGATATACGTCTATTGAGCTGCCTATATGACTTCGCGTCATCGGAAGACTGCAGCTGTAGCAAGCGTCGTTCAGCCATGAGGTTTAAGGTTTGCTCGGTCAATTTCTGAGGTATATCTTTACGGCAGGATCGCGGCGGAAAGACCCCTCTTTGAGAAGTGGCTGGAAAGGCGTCACGGCGTCCTGACCTACCGCATGACGCAGGTCCTCACCGGACACGGAAGTTTCGGGAGGTTCCTGTGTCGGATAGGGAGGGAAGAAACGCCTGGGTGTCATCACTGCGAGGATCGCCCGGAGGACACGGTGGAGCATACGGTGCAGGACTGCCCCGCTTGGGCCAGGTCCATTTTCTGTGAGGCGGCTTCTGGAAGAAAGAGTTCATCATGAAGAGTTCCTCTTTCTCCAGAAATTCGGCCAGCCTCTGTCCCCTAGGGTTTCGTTGCCCATACCCAAATTGCCCCACTCTCAACTCATCACCGCTTTTCTTGCCCAACTTTGCGTTAAGTCCCCCATAACAACAGTGAAGTGGGTTTTGGAACTATGTATGGCCCTACTTACGTCCTCATACATAGTCTCCACTTCATCATCGGAGTGTGACGAGGTCGGTGCGTATACCTGAATGACCTTCAGCGAATATCTTTTGGATATTCTGAGTATTAGGTATACCACCCTACTCGACACACTGTCGATGGTTATTATGTTGTTTACGAGGGACTTGTGAACGAGAAACCCGACACCACCTTGGGACTGTTGGTCGCCCTCCCGGTAGTAGAGCAAGTTACCAGACTTCAGGGTTACGGTGTCCTCCCCCTCTCTACGGACTTCGCATAACCCTATAATGTCCCAGTGTAACTTGCTCAGCTCCTCTTCCAGCTCGCAGATCTTTTCGTCAGTCCTCATTGTGCGTATGTTGTGTGTTACCAGGGCCAGTCGTCGTGGGGGTGGGTAGCCGGATCTCTTCCGGAGATTCTTAGCACCCCCTGCTCCGCCGTTACCTTGACCGCTACCCGCGCCAGGGATAGCGGAGCTGCCGGGGACTGGGGGCCTGGTTTTTGTGCTTTCGATCATTTTGGGGGTAATTTGCCTTAAATCGCCACGCTTGGCAGGCGGGTTGGTGATCGCAGTGAGGATGTGCAGTAGGTACACGGTGCTGCCCGACCTCCGGTTTGTCCCTTAGTCGCCTCTTACGACACCCACGGGATGAATTGGGGGAACGCAATTCTAAGCCGGCGCCCCACGGCACATTCTTTTCTTAGGCTCTTCAATTATAACAATTTGGTTGTTAATAGATTTTATTAATTTAGCAGTCTTGTTGTTTTGGCTAGCCTCAAGATTAACAAAGAATGTCGATGTTGGTTTTTTTGTGGGCCATACTTTACATTAATAATTTCTCCTTGTACTTTATTACCTGTTTTTTCGATTTCTTCTATAATTGCTATGCGGTGTTGAATGATGAAGATTTTTTATTACTATTCGACAAAAGCGTTGGTCCTTTCGATTAAATGTGTGGCCTATAAGTCCATTTTCACGAACTAGGGTAATTATTTTCTTGTAAGCTTCAATATTGATAGAGTTGATTCTTAGTTGATTTTTATTTATAGTTTTTAGGAGAAAATCATCTTTAGTAGCAACCGTGTTAATCAATTCAGTTAATTTATTTATGTCTTCAATACCGTATAAAACAATCGGTGGAGGTTTGCTTGGGCGTTTCTCTTTATATTTGGGCTCATCTTCTGTCAAGTCAATCTGTAGGCCATTGAACTTATTGGTAGTTGCGATTGCTCCAGGAGATGGTGACTGCAATAACTTCCTTCGCTTATAGCCTCTAGCTGTTGGAACTCTTTGCCATTCAGGAGGACAGGGTGTGTCAGTTGTTTTAGACAATTTCTGACTTTTGTCTTCTTTTGGTAAAGGAGCCATATTAGCAGCTTCAAGCTGTGGCTTACTTCTAAGGGATTGACTTCTTTGCCTATTCATAAACAAGCTCGGGTGGAAAGCTTGTTGAACAAAACGTTTTCCAGTAGTATTCACTGACGTAGATGCCTGGTTACTCACATCCACGGAGTCTTCGGTAACCAATTTCACACTCTCTGGCCCGGATACCAGAGAGCGCCGAGGGTTAGCCGGATCGCATGACAAATCGCATTCCATATTAGACTTTTCCATAGTAAAAAGGGTTTTGGGATATAATCCAGCAGAACTTTCCCAAGGCACTACTGTCGCTCTTTTTGGAGTTATTTAGTCCTCCAAGGTCTACGAAGGCTTAGTGACAGGTTATTTACCGCCGCCTGTTACTCGACGTTGGGCAAAGCTAATTAAGCCCTGTTACTCATTTGGCACCACTCGGAGGGCACGTGTAGGATGGGTCTTGGAATAGAAGGTAACTCCTACGGACGCGAGTAACTCCACCCTCCAATTTGGACATTGGTCTGAATCTTTAAAAAATAAAGCCTCTCTCCGCATAACTGATCATAGTCAGGGCTTACTGATAGCAGATAAAAAAAAAATTACTGGTGATCACCGCTGTCAAGATTTTTTTTTTTATTCTCTGAGCTCGGGGCCGGGGGCTAGGGCCCACTTCGCCCCCACCCAGCTACGCCACTGACGGACATCGGCATCACTGTAGGCGCGGGCATGAGCGAGGCGAGTAATGGGCGACTCGTTGTCCGACCATGGAACATGCCCTTGTCGACGGCGCGTTGTGTTCCAAGCGCGCCTCAAAGAGTGTCAGCATTGTGACGGGGCCCCTCTATAGAGGACCTGCTGGGGTCGCTGGACTAACGAATTACCGTGACCCTGGAATGTAAAGGGCTATTGAAGGACACCGTGGATTTTAGTAGTCTGACAGTCCCTCCCGCTCTGCTCTGGGTGGGCAGACTCATTTGATGATTTTACCACGCTAAAATAAAAATGTCATGCTGTTTGTGTGTGCCAGTTGTTACTATTTTAACAGCCAACGACACTTCATCAATGAAGTGCAGGGCTGAGACCTGCCAGGTCATGGTTATTGTACTTATCATACCATAACTCATATCTTAACAATGTTCTAGCCTTACTAGACAACTGTTACCCGGAAGGTTGGGAGTTCTCAGTTTACTAACAGTGAGGTGTAAGTGGTCGTAAAGCAGCTAACATGTTACCTTGTCGAATTCACCGCGCATGAGAACCAGTCCCTTATCGGCGAGTTCCGTGTAGTGCACCATGGTAAGGCACTCGGGTGCGTTCTCTTTGTGTACCTGTGGAAACACAAATACATGCTAAACAAAATGTTTACTTATTAGTGCCCCACTTGCAGACTGTTCTGGTGGGTTTTATTTTAACTGGTTCTCAGTGAAGCTAAACGAAAACTTAAAAATTGTGTGTGTTGGAATGCACATCAAGGGTTCCATAGTCTGGGTACAATAATAAAAACAATACATATTTGCAGAATAAATTGAAAAAAAATATGTTTTTGGTGGGATCTTTATAAACTCATTTATATGTTTACTTTTTTGTAATTCTCTTTGCTTTAGGATGTTGCTTAATTTTGTATCGCTCTTTCTTCTTTAATATAAGATAATTTCAAATTCATAACAAAAGTAAAAGGTTCAATTGCAAGAATTTAACGGACTGGGGTAGGTTGATGTGCTAGTGTCTGTATGTTACTATAGTCAACTCGGCAAAGACCGTCTAGCGGGTAGAACTGTACAATAAGCAATACAAGAAAGTCTGACTAACCAAATGCGCAATCTATGCCAATTAATTGTTGAATTATTGTATTGTAGTGCAGTCACTATGTATTGTAGTGCAGTCACTATGTATTGTAGTGCAGTCACTATGTATTGTAGTGCAGTCACTATGTATTGCCTATTGTACTGTCCTACCCGACAGACGGTCTTCGCCGAGTTGACTTTACATCATACAGAAGCTATTTAATACAGGCTATAATATACAAGACATTGTGCAAAACATTCAACTTAAGCAGACGAAAAAGTAAAGCAGTGGCACTAGTTTACAAACCTGGTAGGCAAGAAGAGGTGTGACGTGTACAGTGTGGCCGTGGCTCTGACACAGGAAGAACTCGTAGCCCTGCGAGCGTGGCAGGGGGAACACGAATGAGGGGCACTGCTGCATGTTGACCTGCAGACTTGCGTATGTGTCCTGAGGAATGACTGCTGAAATCACTTCTTTGCTCTTGTGATACTCTTCCCAAATTATTTGAATTTCAGCTGCATCTTTATCAGCGACGAGGTCTAATTTGAATATATCACTGAGCCTTTTCTCCTTACTCATAGAAACTTCTTCTCTAGTTTGTTTCGGATTTAATACAGAGGAGAATTGTCTGAAAATACAAGATGAATCCCATTTAATGAATTAGTAGAGGCTTATTTAGGGCTAAGAGCATGCAAAAGTACGAACCTCGTATCGACGCAGCCGAACTTTTTCTTCTTCTCCCCTTCCTTACTTTTCTGTTGCGCTTCTACTCTCTGCATAAACTCTTCAGGTGAGGTTTTCTGTAGATCTGCGATACGTGTCGCGTACTTTTCGTAATATGGATTAGTTTTTAAATTTTCTAAAGCTTTTTCCATGTTTGTTGAAGAGTTTTTAAAGCTGCGATGAAATGTTATGTAATTTACACGTCTAAACAGTCCTCTTAGGGCAAGAGCCATTACCTGTAAAACACAGACTACTGTAAAACAAAAACATGCAATGATTTTACATAGAACTTATTAAAGAAATTAAAAACTCCGAAGAATCCAATTGGTTTTTAACAATAAACGCAGCAGTCACACTGAGCAGTCAGCACCCGACCACGGAGACCACAGACTACGTTTACGCTTTGACGTTTACGTTGACATAAACAATAGACACTAAGGAGCACAGAACACTCTCTATGCTTTATTCGGAGACTTAGATATAGAAATAGGTACCTAGATGCATGGACCTCCTAGATGGTTGTCTGGCGTAGCCACATGAGATAGAGAATGTTGACGTCACAAATGGGGACTTATCCCTAAAATCCGCGAAATGTTGTGGCTGGCTTTGAAAACCCTGGCTACGCGCTGAGAGATGGCGATAGCTATGCTCTGTCCCTTTTCTTCTTATGCGATTTGTCGATTTGTTTTTCTTTCTTGAGGGAAAGAGAAAAAATTATCCCGCGTTCTATATTTTTCTCTTTTTCTTTATTATTAATTCGAACTAAAAATAACAAAAAAAACACTGTTTAAAATAATAAAAAGCTGTTTTTTTTTCAACCCTGATAATATATTCCTAACATTCAAGGGGTGGGGTGACATCATACTCCACCTTGCATAATGTTGACTTAGTATGGCTTAGCAGTGTAAGGTCCTTTCGTCTCTTACCACTAGCTGCCAGCGTAGACTGCCATGAGACTAATGGGTTCTGTTCGCATGAGGTATTGATTGAAATAAAAGAGATACTTCCGTCTTCTCAGTTATTTAATAAGTTGGTGCACACTTCTAAGTACATAATCACAGCACTTGTCAAGTTTCCTGATAATGTTAGGTTATAAATATAACACTTACTTCAGGTAGAACATACTACCATCTATCCAGGTCGAACAGTTGATATGTAACGAAGATAGCATTGTAGCCTGTGTGGTTTGTAGAATATACTTCTACACGTGGCTTGGAACCAGAGCTTGTCCTAGCTTACTTCACGTTCATGTGCCAAGCGTTGAGAAGACGTTTTATTAATTATTATTAACTTTAAAATTAATGGTTGGATGGAACCCTGAGAACAACATCAGAAAGAAATCCATGAGCATTTCAATACGAAATCATGGTGAAAAATCATGCCATGTAATTGTAACAAAATAGGAAATAATTATGGATACATACGCATATATGCGGTTCCTTTATATTAATGCACTTTCATTTTAGCCGCTGTTCCACGCCTTGTCCGCGTCATTAATTTATTTAATTAAAATATTCTTTGTTCTAAATTAGCGTCTTAATCGCGTGTCCCTCTCCAAGAAAAAAAACCCGAAATTTACACGTCATTATCTTAACTTTTTTTCAAGCCAGCAGCCAGTCCCTTTGATCCCAGACCATGCTGTATTTAATTAAACTTAATTCAACTGAAATCTATTACAATTAATTATTTGAATTTTTTCTATGTACTTATTATATTTTATTTAGAATTTAAAGTATCGAGAAAATAAATATGTTACACTCTAACGCCATGTAATGCAGCATTGCACAAACTGCAACTACTTCCCATTAGTTCGCGCTTTTGTCAATAGAGGGCGCTACCCGTCTCCAATATTCACTAACTTTTATACTTGTTACAGCAGGTTTCACAAACTTACGCCATTAAATTCTTCTTTGTACTTAATTAGGCAGATTAAGGGAAAAAGTCACATGCAATGATGTTTTCCTTCACCGAAAGACAATTGGTCTGATAAACAGGTTATCCTTTTGACATAATTATTACCCATATCGACCATTAACGATCACGGGTGATAATGTACCCGCTACTCGGATAAAAGTTTGCAGTATGACATCACTCCCCATTCGTGACGTCAAGATTGTCTCATGTGGCTACGCCAAACATGAATCTAGGGTTTCTTTATCTAAGACTTTGAAGGTCGCTTTTTTTTTTTAATGTTGTGGCTATGCCACTGGCTTGGTCACGACACCTTTAAGCCAAGTCTTTAATGGGGAAGGCAAGTGTCAAAGTGAAAAGTGACATCTGTGTCCCAGAAGAACTGTCAAATCAAAGGAATTTTCTGAAAAAAAACGCTTTTATTGATTTATAATGACTAGATGTTGTGTAATAGGCTGTAAAAATGATGGAACATACAAATTTCCGACAATTCACACTATCAAGAAATAATGGGTAGCTGCTATGACTGCTGTGAGAACAAAAATTGTATTATCAATAAGGAAAAGCTATTTAATAAACAAATATCTATCCTTGCGAAGCCGGGACAGGCCGTCAGTTGAATTTATTAATGAAATTCTATGATTATACCATAACTAAACAATCGAATACTCCTTTCAAAATAATATCTACTTTTCTATTGGAGGTTAAGTATTCTTCTTCTTCTTATGGTGTCGATGGCAAATATTGTGTTTGTGTCGTTATGTCATATATTATGATTGGCCCAAAACTCGGCCACACGAACCCCGTTCACCGATGCAGCCATAAGATCATCCAGTGTACAGGTTACAGGGCATGCGGCACAGGACAAAAGGTGGATCATTGTCTGTGGAGATACGCCACATAAACACTTCAGCTCCGAACCGTCCGTGAATCCCCATCTGTAGAGATTATCCTTGCTACGACCGACTTGGGTTCGCAGTCTATTAAGAGATTTCCAAGTCGGCCACGGCAACGCGTTACCCACCGGGAGGCTCTCAGAAGGCTTGATGAAGCCGTCAGGTGGTCTGAACAGTTCCTGCCAAACTTCACATCTTGTTGTTGTTGAGGTGCTACTACCGACTGAACTATCTGGACTGACGCACCCAAAGAAGCTGTTACGGCTTTGAAGCCTCCGAGTCACTGAAACGTACCCGTACATTGGGTGTCGTGAGTCAGCTTGCAGCTTCGTCCTCTCAATTCGGCTGGCTGTAAGTCTTCTAACTTTTGGAGGCGCAATTCCCGTTAGTGGATACAGCTTTCGTAACGGGGTCGGTTTAAGGCAACCACTAACAATCCGATTCGTCTCATTTAGAGCTGTATCCACTAGGTTGGCGTGGGCAGAACGGTTCCATACTGGACAGGCATATTCACCGGCCGAAAAACAGAGCGCCATTGCAGTTGTTCGCAGGACTTGAGGGGACGCTCCCCATTGGGTGGATGTTAGGCGGCGCAGCAAGTTGTTTCTGGCACAGACTTTCATTTTTACACTTTGGCAGTTGTTTTTGTAGGTAAGGGATCGGTCTAAAGTTACACCGAGGTATTTCGGATGATCGTTATGGGCAATAGGTACCCCTTGCCAAGAGATGTTCATTTTACGACTCGCTTGTCCGTTTCGGAGGTGGAAAAAGCACGATTGTGTTTTTGAGGGATTTGGTTTTAGAGCGTTTTCAGCATAATAGTGACTTAGGTCACCAAGAGCTGTGGAAAGGGTGTTTTCAATATTCTCAAAGTTGGTATCTTGACAGGTAAGTGCAAGGTCGTCAGCGTACAGGAAGCGGGTTGTGTTTGGGCTAGCTGGTTGGTCGTTAGTATAGATGTTGAATAATAGTGGGGCTAGTACACTACCCTGCGGTAGTCCATTTTTTCGGGTTCGCCATCTGCTTTTTTCATTGTGGAGGTGCACCCGAAAACGTCGGTTACTAACTAGTTCTCGAAGGATACGTGTGAACTTGGAATCCTCTGTCAGCTTACTCACTTTCCATAACAGGCGTTTTATGTTTACAGTATCATACGCTGCCGACAAGTCCACAAATACTGCCCCCGTCACATTCGGAGTCTCAAAACCGTCCTCAATATGTTGAGTGAGGTTAAGGACCTGACTGCAGCAGGATTTTCCAGGCCTGAATCCAGCTTGTTCTGGGATTAAATTGGGATCTACGAGGTGAGTAAGACGAGCTAACAGCAGACGTTCGAACAGTTTGTGGGTATGGCAGAGTAGGGATATTGGTCGAAAGTTTTTAGGGTAATCGCGATGATTTTTGATTTCCGCCAGAGGCGGGGGATGCATACTGATTCCAAGCAATGATTGAAAAGTTGCAGCAACCATGACACAGATGCAGGACCAAGGTGTTTAATCTGTTCAACTGATATGTCATCCACTCCAGAAGCCTTATCGATACGCAGTTGCTGGATAGCCAAAACGATGTCTCTTAGTTGGAACGGATCACAGACAGATTCACTGGAAGCAGCGGTGTTACTTATTTTGGGAATTCTGCCTAATCGTTTTGGAGGTTTACCATTCAGAAGGAGTTGGTAAGCAACTTGATTAGCTGTTACTGCACTTGGTGAGAGAGGTAGTGGCCGATCGCTAGTGAGTTTTCGGATGGTATTCCACGCCTTTTTGCTGTTGTGTGTCATATCAATGTTTGTAACAGTTTTTATCCACTTTTCTTGTCGTTGCTTGCTGATAAGTGACAGCAGTTTTTCACCAGCTTTCAGTGACTCCTCTGAGAAGGGATTACTTTCGTACAGCTTTTCGTACTTCAGTAATTCGCGAGATTCTTGGCATAAGCCAGAGATGTATGACGTGCGACATCCTCGGGGGATACATTTCCTGGATGTTGTTGAGATCACCCTTACGAATTTATCGTAATTTTGTGGAGTAGCCGGAATAGTGGATAATTCTGCATCAACAGACTTAGAAAATTGTTTCCAGTCGGCTTTGACGTAGTTAAAGCGGCGATTCAGTGGTGTACTCACCGGACAGATAGCAGACTGGATTTTACACATGATCGGTCTAAGTTGGGTCCGGGGGATGGGAGGGCAAATGGTCTTCTTGCTTTGGGAACAAATATTTGAGCTGACAAATATAAGATCTGGGTTATACCCGCGCTTCCAACGGCCACTATTAAAAGATGCCGGCTGTTTTGGGTCATGAATTAAAGTCAGATCGTTAGCTTCTGCCCATTCTTCAACAGATTGACCGTCCATGTTCGTGGAACGATAGCCCCAATTGGTGCTATGGCTGTTGAAATCACCGACCACTATTTTGGTACGCAGATTATTGAAATCAGGTATGTCAAGATGGAAAGGAGTGCCAGGGGATTTGTACACTGACGTCACTGTGCAGTGATCAAGGTCTAGTGTGATTATTTCGATGTTATTATCGTTACTGCATTTTGTAGAGATAACACTTACGCCGGGAGCAACAAACACTGCGTTACCGTGCTTCGGGTGACAGGTCTCGGCGACAAGTGACAGTCCAGGAATGTGGGGCCGGTCCTGAGTGGAATCGCGATGAGTCTCTTGAACACATAAGATGTCACATTGCGTTTTGCGAGATAGTTCAGAGAGGATTTCTGCTTTATCTCGAGAGAACCCTTCGATATTGATCGAGATTACACACAAGGCCGGTTTTGTTAGTGGACTGTGTGGCCCTAAAGAGGGCCGGTTTGAGGTTTTGTTTGCCATCGTGGTGAAGGGATTAGCCAACCGACAGAAGTCGGTTGCCCAGGGCGCGCCGGACGTAGCAGAAGATATTAGGGTACGTCACTCCGGGAGGCTCCTTTCATGCACCCCAAGGGTTAAGTATTGCATCGCTCTTTATATCATGAAATGGTTCGTCTGGTGGAAGAATTATCACCGGAACCGAGATTTGTGATAGTGGTGGTGTTAGGAAGTAAAAATTCTTATATTGCTTCTTCTCATATTGCAGCTCTAATCTATAAAATAGATGTAAAATTAGATGAAGAAGACAAACACAAAACTTGATGACATTTTTCTCAATATAGAATGTCAGAAGCAGTACTATATTCTTTGTAGAGGCTAGCACATGTAATACCTACTTAAAAATTACAATTTTAAATCCCAACTACAAGTAAATGTGTGTTTAATGTAGTAGAATCAAATTTCTAGCCTCTCAACTAAATCACTTTTTTTTCGGTGTCTTAGTTCTGGTTTTAGTATATGCACTTGCATTGACGAATAATTTCTCATATTTGTTTTTTAGAATAAACTCAATTTTTATAACAAAATACGTGTTTGTTTTTTGTACAAGCTATACAGTAATCTGACATATGGGACAACGATCGCAGCGACATCTACGAATAGCTTTGAGTTGCCATCCCCATTGCAAAGTCTTCATTTAGTTAAAGTTTTGAGAGTTAACACTTGATTTGTGCACTATCTTTTCCACAATTGCCAGGAGATAAGCATTGGTAGAAATGGTAGAAAATTTTATAGTTTGGGGCTTACTTGATTTATTTGTAATTTATGTTATTTTTAAGCTAGAAGTAAAATAAGTTTGTGAGATTGCTTAAAAATGTATTTTACCATATTTTTATAATACATAGAAAATAGTAATCATTATTTTTTTAAAGTTATATTATACGAGATGGACGGACGACCTTATAAAGGTCGCCGGAAAATGCTGGATGCAGTTCGCTTACAACCGGTATATGTGGAGATCTAAAGGGGAGGCCTATGTTCAGCAGTGGACGTCCTATGGCTGAGATGATGATGATGATGATGAAAGTTATATTTATTGTATGACTATGTGGTAGTAATTACGTAATTATTCTGACAACACTGAATTTGACGTATGAATTATAAATGGCGGCTTTTTTGTAAACCATAAAAATACGTTTTAACTACAGGTGTCTTCTATTTTTATTGTGAAAATAGTAAAATATGATGTATTAAGACATATAGAAGTGATTCATAATATTGGTAGTGGTATATCATTTCACAGGTAAGGAACATTTAAGATTTTGTTACCTAACGTTGATTAGTGTGACAATACTTCAGAAGTTTTGAAGACAAATCTACTTATTCTTTCATGACTTTGCGATGAAAACTAAGGAAAATATGGAAAATATAATTTGAACCTACGAGTAATTATCACATTATTGCAGAAGTTTATAGATTAGTTTAATTTTTTAGTTGGACGTGACAAAAAATGTTGTGTGGAGACTCCATTTCAAGCCAAGCGAAACTCTATTACTTAGACTTCACTGTCTGTCTGTCTGTCACCAAGCTGTATTTATGAACTGTGATAGTTAGACAGTTGAAATTTTCACAGATGATTCATTTTTGTTGCCGCTATAACAAACTAAAACAATAGAAAAAAAATCATATTTAAGGGGGCTCTAATACCCGCGCCCGTCCGCATGGATCATGCCTGGGTCGACAGCGCGGCGTGGTCCATAGGCGCCTCAAACAGCTGTCAGCAATCTGACGGGGCCCCTCTTACAGGGCATTTGCCTGCCGGGGTTGCGGGACTGTCTTATCAGTTGACCCGGAATGTAAAGGGCTATTGAAGGAACACCGTGGATTTTAGTCAGTACAAGTCTGAGAGCCTCTTCACGTCCCGCCTGGGATGGGAGGACCCATTTGATGAATTCACCACGATAAAAAAGAGGGCCCAGAGTTTTTTGCTCTTGTTTACTCGATAACGGCAAAAAGTAGTTTGAAATACTTATTCACAAAGTATTGAGTTATAAATTCTCTATAAAAATAAATAATTAAATTAAAGCAAATATTTAAGGGAGGCTCAAATACAAAAAAATGTGTTTTTGCAGTCTGTGGGTACTAAACTGGGTTTAATCAATAATCAATAATCGCCTAATCAAACCTTCGGGATCCTGTGGGATTTTCGAATAGTAGGGTGGTGAAACAGCATGGGGTCATTGATCTTGGGGTTAAAGTCAAACCCGAAAGTCATGAACTCATGATCCGCGATTCTCGTGGAGTTAGTAATGTTAAGGTCAAGGTCAAATGTCCTTAGAGTTAAGGTAAAATGACTTTGAAATTAAAACCAAATGATCCCGAGGGCATTATTTATATACCTTGAAGTTCAAGGTCGAGTGGTAATTATGGTCAAGGTCAAGTTATTTTAGAGTTCAGGTTCATGATCTTGAGACTCACAGTCAAGGTACTGGAACTCCAGTTGACTTGACATCAATTGCAATACTATATTTTTCTCTAATAGTATTTTTCTCTAAATGTTTTCTCAAATAAAGAATACTTACTTACTTACTGCTCCTTTTGTTTAAATTTCCAAAACAGTGTGTCCTGTTGCAAAAATAACGAAAAAATTCAGCCAAGTTATAGCGGGAAAAATCCCAATGAAGAGCGTATTAAGTTTTCAGTACCTATTTCAAACACTTGCCAAAATTTATGTTGGCCATTTTGTCTCTACCACACTCGAATGCTGAGTGCGAAAGAGTCTTCAGCAGAGTTAACGACATTAGAACGAAAAAACAGAACAAACTTCTTACGAAATCGATCAAGGGAAATATCATTTTTTTTTTTTTTTTTTTTTAGGGTGGCAAAATCATCAAATGAGTCCTCCCGCCCTGGGTGGGGCGGGAGGGACTGTCAGACTCTTACTGACTAAAATCCACCCGTGTTCCGTCGGATGCCCTTTACGTTCCGGGGCCACGGTATCCTGGATTAAGAAAAATCCGCGACCCCGGCAGGCATTTGGCCCCATAAGGGGCCCCGTCGGTGACGCGTGAAACACGACGCGCCACCGACCCGGGCTTGATCCTTGGTCGGACGGCGAGCATACCCATTACCCACCGTCCGCAAGCCCGCTCCGCCGCTGTGCCCTCTGCTGTTCAGAGGGACACGCGTTGGAGCGTCCACCCGACAGGCTATTTGCATACGGGCAAAGAAACCCCTTAGGCACACAGTGCCTAAGGAGAGTTTTTGCCCGCATCAGGGCCCACCGGCCCGAAAAACTGGTCTTCCCCCCGGACGTATCCGAGAGGGAACTCCAGTCCACGGGCGCACGTGGAGGTTTCCTGTCTTAGCACCCCAAGGGAAATATCATAACGCATTTTAATCCCACTCACGATTTGATCCATAAACATTATGTCGATATGTATAAAAACAATAAAACAAATACTGTTGTCTGATTCTGATTAATACGTTTTTTATTTTACTCTGACCCAGGTGATTGCTTAATAGTAGCCCGCGAAATGCAAATTTTCTAGTGGGAGCGAATGTTTTGATCATTCTTATATTTAAAATTACATTTGCTAATGTCGCGAATCATATTTTGATCAAGGTAAAACTTGTCGATGAGAGCAGTGGTGGCCTAGTGGTATCGGCCTCGACTTACGAGTTGTAGGTCGTGGGTTCGAACCCCGTCAGGCGCATTACTTTGAGTAATTTATTTCAACACCACTGCTCTCAAAACGGTGAAGGAAAACATCGTGAGGAAACCGGTATGTCCTAGAACCAAAAATTCGAAGACATGTGACATCTACCAATCCGCACTGGACCCGCGTGGTAGATTACGGCCCACTCCCTCTTACAGAGAGGAGGCCTGTGTCCCAGCAGTGGGAACATTTATAAGCTGATGATGATATGATATAACTTGTCGCTGATATGAAAATTGTAAAAAACACAAGAAATTTTGAATTTCGCTGGCTACTACTACGCAATCACGCTATGATGCTACTTAATAAACAAGGTAATTCTACCGTATTTTAAATATATTTTGCAACGTAATTTCGAAAAATCTACCATATTTTTAGAATAATTCTACCATCCGCTAGATTTCAAACCTGGCAACACTGGTGTCAACGTCAACCGGTCAATTGGCATAAAGGCCTCGAAGCCATGCCAAAAACATTAAAAAAAAAAAATCAACCGGTCAATGTCAAGAACGTCAAGATTGTGAAATTCAATTTAAGAATGTCGCTAGGTTTCGGCTGTCAGTGATCATTATGTAGGTAAGGCTTTCTGAAAACGTAGAGATTTCGAAATGGAAAATTTTTCGAGAGTAGAAAAAATAGGAGAGGGTACTTATGGAGTTGTGTATAAAGCAAAGGACAGAGTCACCGGAAAGGAAATCGCTCTAAAGAAAATTAAGTTAGAGAAGTAAGTTTTGCCGCCAAATTATGACGGCGCTTGTCAAATTCAACAGATGGCCCATATATTTAAAACTCAAAACTTGTAATTTAATTAGTATTAAAATGTTTGTGGTGGTTTGTATGACAGTGAACCGGAGGGCGTGCCTTCGACGGCGCTGCGGGAGATATCCGTACTGCGCGAGCTGCGCCACCCCGCCGTGGTGCGCCTGCTCGACGTCCTGCTCGCCGACAACAAACTGTTCTTAGTCTTTGAATTTCTCCACATGGATCTCAAGAGACTTATGGATATCACTAAAGGACCTCTTCGTTTAGATCTTGTAAAGGTAAGTTAAATATCAGTTATCGGCTATCAAAGCAGGTGGTCATCATCATCATCATCTCAGCCATAGGACGTCCACTGCTGAACATAGGCCTCCCCTTTAGATTTCCACATATACCGGTTGGAAGCGACCTGCATCCAGCGTCTTCCGGCGACCTTTACAAGGTCGTCTGTCCACCTCGTTGGTGGACGTCCTACGCTGCGCTTGCTCGTCCGCGGTCTCCACTCTAGCACTTTTCGACCCCATCGGCCATCTGCTCTGCGAGCAATATGGCCTGCCCATTGCCACTTCAGCTTGCTAATCCGGTGGGCTATATCGGTGACTTTAGTTCGTCTACGGATCTCCTCATTTCGGATTCGATCACGTAGAGAAACACCGAGCATAGCCCTCTCCATAGCTCGCTGAGCGACTTTGAGCTTTGAGATGAGGCCGATAGTGAAAGACCACGTTTCGGTGCCGTAAGTCATCACTGGTAACACACATTGATTGAAGACAGGTGGTATTTTTAATAAATCTTAATACAAATTAATGGTAACTCCGCCCCTAAGACGACCCACTGACCGAGTCTACTTCATAAAATAGACATGATAATTATTATCCCACCAAAAACATTCTGTAAAAAACTAGCCAAAGTCTCGATAGAGCTGCTTATTTATCTCTAAAAAGTAATGAAATCTACACAAAGTCGTGCCAAGTCTAAGGTATTTTATTGTATTGCAATTTCTTTATTATCGTATAGTTATGTTGTGAGACTTGGACGTTGAAGGGTACACAACGGTACAAAACCAGGTGCTCCATGACACCATTGCACCAATCCTGACTTGTACCCACTAACCAACGGACAAGTCACACAACATTTACTATAATAATAAATAAATCGCAGTAAGGAACCTTAGACTTGGCACGACTTTGTTTAGATTTCATTACTTTTTAGAGATAAATAAGCAGCTCTATCGAGACTGGCTAGTTTTTTACAGAATGTTTTTGGTGGGATTTCAATTGTTTTTGTAGAAACGTGGAAAAAAAAATTGTTGAATATTTTTTTGTAAAGGCGTTATAATGTCGATCTCTAATACTGCCGTCATTAGGAAAAAAGACGTATCTACATTTTTTGTCAAAATTGAGTTACATACATATTCTGAATCAGTAAAAAAAATGGCATCGCCCAGTATTTTTATATTTCTCATAAGTTAAAGGGAACCCTGTAAATCTAACTGTTAAAAAAGACGTATCTGCGATATGACTGGAATATTATTAAACAGAAAAGACGTTTTTAGCGTACACTAAGTTGAAAAAACGCATTTTAGTAGAAGCGTCTCATTTATTTACAAAATTATTAACAATTCATAACATGAAAAGACACTTCTGGCAGTAATGCCTTTTCTACATAGTTTTGCTAGTTATGAGGGGAGAAGTGGGACTCGCGGTTGGAATACTGCATTTCAGATGCGTCCAGGTAGTTAGAGCAAAAATAAGTATTACAGGTTTAAATTTCACTGATTTTAAAATTTCCATAAAAACAAAGATACCAATAATCTTGTTTAAATACGTATAAAGTTTAATTAAAATAGATTCAGTCATTTCGAAAAATAAAATTTTGAGGAAAACGCCTTTTTCTCGAATTTGTTTTTGCGTTGAATATTAACTATCACAATGAGGAAATGGTCTGCAGATAAAACAACACAAAATATGATGTAATAACGTCTCTTTCGGAAGTCGGTGACTTTGTTTTTTATTTCATTGAGATTTATGACACCGACTTAATGACTAAAAGAAAAGTTATTTTAAACTTTAAAAAAAATTGTTTTCAGAAGATTTTTAAGCTTTATATTGAAAGCGGTTTGTTATTGCTCACTCAAGTTGATATCGAAGACAAATGTATGAATTAACTAGTTTTTGCCAGCGGCTCCGCCCGCTACAAATCGAAAATGATCCCACGTGGACATAAAATCGGGCTTAAAAATTATTCTATGTGTTAATCCAGGTGATAAACTATCTGTGTATCAAATTTCGTCCAAATCCGTTCAGTGGTTTTTGCGTGAAAGAGTAACAAACATCCAGTCATCCATCTAAACAAACTTTCACGTTTATAATATTAGTAGGAAGTAGGATATTGAGTATAATCCATACATAGATAGCTTTAATACAAAATTTTTGTTTGTTGTACCTACATAGTAACATTTAAAACTTTATGTTATAATTAATAATATAGCTAAGCCTAATTCATATACTTTGTGTTCTATTTCATACAAAATAATTATCATTTTAAACGTACTTACTTCAGTTTAAAAAGGGTTCTTTTTTTGTAAATTAATTGAATATTAGTTCAGTGAATCCCAATTAAGTGGGACACTGGAAATCATGGTGAGGTCCACTTTAGCACAGAATTATCACTGTTCATGGGACAAAATAAACCTGGACATCTCTGAAAATTATTCTTTCGATTTAAATGTCCCAATGACGTCTCTCTTTAACTTCTTTTACTGAGACTATATATATGTGTAAAGTGTAAATACTTTTGCTTAATTGTTATCTTTAAATTCTGTAAACTAAACGACTTTAATTGTGATAACGAATTAATAGCACAAAAAAACTGTACCACACAGTAATTTGTGGTCCACCCGCAAATGTGCCTAAATTGTTTTATATAGTGAGTGAGAGATAAACTCTCCTGTATGCATTTTTTAATTCGGATAATGTTTAAAATATGTAATTATATCATATGTTATTTTATTTAGCGCACCCTTTTAATGAAATTAATAAGTCTAATATCATCTCTATTAATTGAACTCTCCGTAAATAAGACAGATATTTATGTATACCTGGATGTCTGAGACACTGGGTAAGTGGAATACCTCTTTTAGTGAGACAAATATGCCGCTTTATTCAGGTCCCCGTTATCCATGTTTCACGGTATTACTAAGTTGAAAAGCAGCAAATGGCTATTTAAGTTTTTTTAATTTAGTTTTTATGGCTTGGTAACACATTATTACTACATAAGTAGGAAAGACGTTTTAAAAAAATACTAAATTGAAAGGACGCATATGGCCAGAAGCGTCTTTTCATTGCAGTATTACGTATTTTCTTGCATTTTTTTATTAAAAAGAAAAGGAAAAATTGATTTATTTAAAAAATAATATAACTTTTATTAAGTCTACATATTACTCCCGATAGATCAAACTGTAATACACCCTTTGGTACCAAAAAATAGCGATTTGGTTTATTTCCTTACACACAGCGAATTTTTTAATTTTTGAAACACGTTTTATTTTTTTTCTCCGTTTCTCATTTTATGTAGATGCGTCCTTTTGGATTATGGCGGCAGAATAGTTTGGTTGGGGTCTTGTGTTTTCTAATCAGGGTCACCATCAGGTACTCCAGATCTTCGATTATCCCAGTTTTATAGTTTTCCCTTTATGTGGCCATTAAACCCTAACTCTGTACCAAATTTCAGCTCTCTGAGTTTATGGGAAGTACTAGTTCTATTTTGATGATCATGAGTGAGTGTCTGTCGTAAATGCGAAACTTTGCTTTCGCTTAACTTCGGAACTGAATAACCTACAGATTTGAAATTTTGGATTTTAAGTATGTGATTATAGCTTACTGGATGACGAAAATTTCTGCATTCTGGTCTTATCCAGAGGTTCTCAAATAGGGGCCTGAAAATGCGGCGAAATGGTTCCAGTAAAGGATGGTACAGCAGTGTTTGCTTTGCGCTCGACGTTGGCGTTTCGCCCCCCGATTATGTCGCTGTGGAGTTTTCTCATCCTTTTTTATAAAATCCAATTCTTTACAACATAATATTTTAATATCTGTCAGGTTTAAGCCAGTGTACACTCAGAAACCTATATTGTTGACATTCGATAAAAAAACATAAAACAACATAAAATGTAATATTAAATCTCAAACTGTGGCCATTTTTTTAACAATTGTTTTGACAATTGAAAAGCGGCCAATTGGTCGCCTCAACATTACACCGGTTAATAATTCTCATAAATTACTGAGTCTATAAATGAACAACACATCAAAATTTGTTGTGTTAATTCAGATCTAGGTATAGGCTGAAGTAAGCGACTGTTTTGTACTATGTAGAGATATACACCGTGTTCTTCACGTTATCCATAAACTTTAGCAAATACTTCTATGGCTTTTACAAATCAAATCCAACAAAGGAAGTAGTACTTAAAAAGGCTTCGTTACAAAGATATTTGTAATTTCATTTAATGAAATTTAATTGAGCTATGCAGTGAGAAAGTATCTTAATTTGAAATCTATCAAATACTATTTGCATTTCATTTGTTTCAGCCCGCCAAATGTTATGAATGACGTTGCCAATTCGGATAAAGAGGCATGCATATCGGGTTATTTACGTGTAGGTATTTAGTTTGTATGAAAATTAACAAAAAATAAAAAATAAGAATTTATTAATGTGTCCATAATGAAAAATGCTTACTTCCGTGGTTTGAACATCTGGTCGAAGTTTATGTATATCGTCCGGAACACGGTGTATATTGTTATATTGATAAATTTTTTAGCACTGAAATGTTTTGAATTGCAGAGTTACCTACGGCAGCTGCTAGAAGGCGTGGCATACTGTCACGCGCACCGTGTGCTGCACCGCGACCTTAAGCCGCAGAACTTACTGGTGGACGCTGAGGGTAACATCAAGCTCGCCGACTTCGGTCTGGCGCGCGCCTTCGGTATCCCCGTGCGGGCCTACACACACGAGGTGGTGACACTGTGGTACCGAGCTCCAGAGATCCTGCTGGGAGCCAAGTTCTACTCCACCGCCGTGGACGTGTGGAGCCTGGCCTGCATATACGCCGAGATGGCCAGCGGCCGGACGTTGTTCCCGGGCGACAGCGAGATCGACCAGCTGTTCCGCGTGTTCCGCGCGCTGGGCACGCCGGGCGCGCAGCTGTGGGCGGGCGCGCGCCGTTTGCCGGAGTACCGCGCCGCCTTCCCGCGCTGGCCCGCGCGGCCTGCACGCGCGCTGCTGCCCGAGCCCGTGCGTGCCGCGCCGCACGCCGCCGCGCTGTTCGAGGCCATGCTGCGCTACGAGCCCAGCGAGCGCGTGCCGGCGCGTGCGGCACTACAACACCCGTACCTGCAGGACGCGCGCCGCACGCCGCCCGACCTGCCGCGCGCGCCCGCACCGGACGCAGGCAGAACTTGCTAAAACAAATGAAAGCAGAAGAAGCTATCCTTGTGTGCATTCAATTTTCAGCCATGTGGAGGTGTCACCCATTTATTCAAAGATGGCTGCTGATGAGGTACCGCCATGTACAGAATTAGCTATTGTATAAATAAGCTCATGGGTACAAGATCAAACTAAATTTGAGAGATATAGACTAGATGATGTGTTTATTGTCTAAATTAACGCACAGTTCAATTAACATAAACTTTTATTTGACACCTCGCCGTCTCGTGCCCTAAGCTTTAAAGAACAGTCATATAAAACTCACATAGTAGAAGCGCCAAAAATATTTATTAGCTAGGAAACATGGTACATATAAGTCCAGTCACTAGCGAAAACCGGCAGAGTTCCGTGCCATTTATACTCGTAAACAAACATATTCTGTGAAATGTCGACTGTGTATCTATTACAGATCATGAGATACCTGACAAATATACAGATGGCGGAATCTTATTATTAGCTGGAACCTCGTATACACCTTCATTTTGGCGTTCTAAAAGTTATGTCTCATATTCTTTTTTATAGCATGATGTTGACATAATTATATGTGTTACAAAATTGCAGAGTATTAAGGAAAGGGCAAAAATGTATGGAAGTTGTTCCAAGAGCATCCACTGATGACACCCGTTGGAAACAATAGTACAAACTTGTTAGATGGTTTTGGCTAAAAATTATCAAAATCTGTCCCTGTATTCTTTTTAACCGACTTCAAAAAAAGTAGGTTTTCAGTTGGACCTGTATGTTTGTCCGCGATTATTTTGTTTCTGGCTCAACCTATTTTGATGCGGTTTTCAGAAAAGTGTTAACTGTTTTATTTATTGTTTTTTAGTAGCATTGGCATTTGCAGCGAGCAAAATAATGCTAAAGCTGGTTACCTATCATAAGATCGAAAAACGTTTGACCGAATTTCATTTGACCTAAAACTTTTCAACTATTATTGTTTGTTTTTTTTTTATTTCATCGAAGTCACGTTTGCCACTGTTTCAGATAACCTATTATCTATTCGTTTTATTTTGTTACTCCAACACTTCGCCATTGAAATGTAGGTAGAAAATACAAAATAATTGTGCAAATGTCATACACGATAATATAACTCTGACGTGTGTTGAAACGTGTTGCGCCGACCCCAAATAGAATGGGATAAGGGCAGGAAGAAGAAGAAGTGTGTTGTATTAGCATTAATGACAACTATTATAGGTGTTCTGGCTAGCACATGTGTTCGAATCTTTTTAGGGATTTTGTGTGATTCTTGATACTCTTTTGTGCCTTGTTATTGTGTTGTTCTTGTGTTTGTAAAAAGTTTTTCATTGAGATACACTTGCATACAGCATACAAACAGACATGCAACATGCAGACAAGTACCACAAAAACATGCAAGCAAGCATGAAGCATGCAAGCAAGCATGTAGCATGCAAGCAAGCTTGCAGCGGGCAAGCAAGCATGCAGCATGCAACATGCAGCATTCAAGTAAGCATGCAACTAGCATTGTTTCTGTCATGTCCGCTGCGGGGTTTTGGGTGGCCCCACGCGAGCTTATCGTCCCAGATGATTTGAACGCTCACCACCGCAGCTTCGGCTTACAGTCTCAGCCGCGGCGGCGGCCGTTCTAACCACCTGCTCCTCAGCTCGCGGGCCACCCCAAAAGTCAGTCGGTTTTGCAGCATTTCGTTTAAGCCGCAAAGTTTTGTAGCACAATATATTGAATTTTTATGACAGTAATTTATTTTTTCGGTAAAATGTTGTTTCGGTATGGTAAAACCAAAGAGATTTAAAAGAACTATAGAGCGGGCATTGGGAATATTGTCATACAAAAATATTGATGTCGGGCGTCAGTAGCGCTATCTAGCGTTGTATAGCAAAACCACGTATTAAAATAATTCATCAGAATATATTTCAGCCATTACACAATAGATGGCAGAACTGAGCATCTTGTGATAGGGGTGCAACATTTTAGAATGGCACAATTATCGATACATAAACATCGATAAAGTTAACTAGGATTTAAATATTAGAAAAAAAATAAAAAGTGTGTGAGGGCAGAACAGAAATTAAATTATTAGTTATTAATACAATCCTATATTATCAATTTGACGATTATGTTCAATAGTATTGTTATTAATCTATCGTCATTTACTTAGTCAATGAACAACATAAAAAATGTTTTTTTTTTTCACTCGTATGATTTGACGAAAACGTCTTTTTCTTTTGACCAACTTCCACCGTCTCGATTTTATTTTTTCCATTGTCATAAAATGATCCTAACATTAAATGTCTCAAACGGCATGAAAAAAAATGTTTTAATTAATTTTTGTGGACAGCTCGCCCTTGAACAAAATAAAAATGTTTCAAAAGGAGCTAGTCTCCTAAAAAAGTTTTCCCGTAAGTATCTCTTTCATTCATAAACAAGCAGTAAACAAGTCAGTATACGAAATTAATCATTTGGTATTTTCGACTTAATAAATATCGATAAACAGACAACTCTAATTCTTTAGCAAAGTTGTCATATACTTCGTACAGCTACTGAGCAACAGATGGCATTTATTTAAAAAAACGCAAGAGTTCTAGAATAATATCAGACAAACTCTTAAAAACCAGGTAAAAATAAAAAATATTTACGAAAATAAATTGATTTCAAGTCCACATGTTTTCTTATATCTTGATTTGCAGTTACGCAAAGCGCAACTAGGCATATTTTCCTATAATCGTCCAACGAAGTTTGAATTTTGACGCACGGTCACACGACCTGGCAGGCGGACGTCTAAAAGTAGACTGGTCGAGTTTTTACCGAGTGGTCAAAATTTGTGGATCACAACTTTCTTCGTGATGTCCCGTCTATTGCTCGTACGTATATAGTTTTATGTCTTTGGGTAAAACTATGGCAAATAAATCATTTGGCAATTGAAAATAGTTTAAAAGAGGCTTGGTCAATAGTAAAAAGTTATTTTGTTAATCGGCGGGACATACTTCGGTATAATAATACTTATGGCTAATGATACTTCAATGATCTGAAAATATGTCAAATAATGCATATAGCAAAAGAGATGTCGGTCAATAGTTTTCGGTATAATGAAATTCGAACAAACAAAATTCGGTAAATTGATTGGTTCCCGCTAAGGCGTGACTAAGGCTAACAAAAAAATGGCCCCCACTCAGTAGGGGTTGGTTTCTGACCCCCAGATGCAGAATAATTTTATTGATAGAAAAATGGTAAGCGAAGATGTCGTCGACGGTGAAGAACATTTGCCTAGAAGTAACCTGTTCATTCTTGACTTGAAGACCCCAAAGTGCCGCTGTTAGGAAATACACATGCAGTCAGGGAATTCCACTCCTTAGCTGTGCGTACAATAAAAGTATTAGCAAAACGCTTTGTACGCACCGGAGGGATGTCCATCATAAATATCGATGGCGCATTACCGTATGTCTTGTAGTCCGATGATGGAAAGGGCCAGGCGGAATCAAGTAGTGCAGTTCCATCGCATACTCCGAAATGTATCTAACCGATAAAAAACCGACAGGCAACTCGTCGATGTTCAAGCTTAGAATCGAACACAGCTTCGTTACTGTCAAAAAGTTTTTTTCTTAAATGTAACCGACTTCTAAAAAAACAACCAGTAAAAAAGGTAAAATAACCTACCAAATAACTTTTCTTTCGGAAGTCGGTGGCAAAAAAAAACAATTAAATAAAAAAGCAAAGTCACCGACTTCTGTGTGTTGTTTTTTTTTAGAAGTCGGTTAAATTAAAAAAAAAAAAAGACTTTTATTTTACCCTTTTTAGTTTTAATGTTCAACCCAAATTCTTGTCAAATACATAATTTTCTTACAATATGCACTAGAATTTTATTATCCTTAGCACCGGTTATAACATCGCCCATTTACATAATAAGCAAGAACTCCAAAATAAATGTTTTTTTATGGGACCAAATGGCAGGGATACTGCATCGAACAATAACCCTTATGGGTCATTCATTAGTATAAATGAATTAAGTCCAAATACAAGATAGCTGCTATAAACCGTTGAGGAGTTCCCTGAACTATTCTTCGTCTTCATCATCAGAACCCTAATGACAGTTGCAACCCATCTAGGTGGTGTAAAGTTCTCATCAATATAAATGAATTAAGTCCAAACAAGGTAGCTACTGTCAACCGTTGACATTGCTTCACACAAACTTCAAGCGTCTCCCTGTTACCGTTATCAATATCAAGCCTAAACGAAATTACGTACGTATGGAGAAACAATAAAATGAATATTTAAGGAAAAATTAATATTGAAGGGAGGCGTCCCTTTCAATGTTTAGTTTAGGTATTCTGTTTCTTAGTATTTGTTGCTATAGCAGCGGCAACAGAAATATTTCATCTGTGAAAATTTCAACTCTATCACAGTTCATGAGATACCTACAGCAAAGTGATATAAGTACGGACGCACAGACAGACGGACAGCGAAGCCTTAGTAATAGGGTCCTGTTTTACTCTTTTGGTACGGTATCCTAAAAAAGAACCCCGGGATCGATTTTGAAATTTTTAGCCAGAATTATGCCACAAGTATGTACATTCTTCTTTTTCCACTAGTCTCATCAGTGGAGGCTCTTACCACTTTTGCCCATTCTCCTTTGCGACTTTTGCTCCAAGAATTTAGTCTTGCATCGTTCATGCAACTGTTTTGGAGATAGAGGGCAGGAAGCTCACACTGCTCAGCAATAGTTGTACACACGGCGCATCTCGTGCGGAGCAACCCGTGAATCTCGTTCACTAATATCTTATAAGTTATCAAGACATTAAAATATCATTAACTATGAATAAGTTGTATTATTTACTAGCTTCCGCCCGCGACTCCGTCCGCGCGGATGTCGGTCTTCGCGTGGATGGTTTATTTCTTCATTTTGAGTAACTCTGACAATGACATCTTATAAATATCTATTGGACCCAAATACGGCTAAGCCTATAATAATTAAGGAGATCCTTCTATTGAGCTACTGCTGTTGAGCTCGCGTTCTGTAGTATTTTTTTCATAGTAATTCCGACCTTGTATTTACAAATAACTGATCGGAACAGTAATCAAAAAGGTCGCGCTGAAAAGCACGGTTTAAAATGACACGCATACAATATTAATTCCACGGACGACCGCTCGCCACACTGGACACGTCCGCTCGTATCAAAATTCAGAATTTATATGCATCGCGCGGCGCGGAACGCGGCTCGTTATATAGGAGTCGGGGAGGCGTGGCCCGTGTGTGCCGCAAACGGTTCAAGCCAAATCCGACTTTCGGCGCTACAGGTTATGATGAAATGAAATGAAATGATGATGAAATGATGTTTATTTTTGCAAGTAGGTTATATCAACATTTTTACACGTCTTTTTATAAAACTAGAAGAGGCCGGTGTTTCGTACCTGACTACTCTGAGAAGAAACATCCGAAACAAACTCAGAGGTCACAGTCTCTTTTAAAGTCCAGACATCATAAAATTAGAACAAGTTATACGAGGACCATGCAGGTTAATATCTGAAATGGTCTTTAGAAGAAAGAACCACACAAATTCGAGTGGACCTGTCCAGTCAGTGCAAGCATTTGTCAGTTATCGTGGAGCTCGACTTATAACTCAAGGAGCTCAACGTTACGGCGCTGAATCCACTGCGGGTAATGCAACGTGTGTTCGCGGTTCTACAGAACAACGTCTATGAATAAAACTGAAAAATAAGATTTTTTTTCTACGTATTTTTCCAGGATAAAAAGTATCATATTTTATGCCCAGGATAATTAAGGCATAATTATACCAAGTTTCATCGAAATCGAACCGTTAGTTTTCACGTGATGCCTGCACAGACAGACAAAAATTTTTTTAATCACATATTTGGGTTTGGTATCGATCCAGCAACACCCCCCGCTATTTATTTTTTCAATATTTTCAATGTACAGAATTGACCCTTCTACAGATTTATTATATGTATACTTAGATTAGTGAATGTAAGGCGCCATCTCCACTACCGAGGAAAACGCTGCGAGTCCGTGTTTCTATCGTCGGAGAATCTCCACGACGAGCGTTTATTCCGCCAGCGTATCGTCACGGAAACGCCGCGCGCCCGCGACGAGTCGTTGTGCTAATAGTTTTGTTTTCTTTCGCTCCGTTGCGAGTCGTCGCGCGCTCGCTGCGAGAGCGCCACAAGCGCGCGGCGATACGCCTGACTAATGTCACAATATATTGCCATTCGTCGCGATAATATCGCCGTGTGGAGACGCGCTCATAGAGTGTATGGAAATACGTGGCACGACGATAATATCGCCGCGATTCTCGCTCGTGGAGATGGCGCCTAAGTATTTGTTATTTATGGTCAAAATTACTTCGGGAAAAAAACTTAATTAACATCTACGAGTACTCGCCGAGATCTGTCACTACCTAACACCTATATTATAAAAGAGGAAAGAAAATATTTTTGTGTATGTTTGTGTGTGTATGTTTGTTTGTTTGTAATGAATAAATTAAATTAAAAATTTAAAAAATCCCCCGACACAAAAACCAGTTTTCCTTTAGTAAAAAGTACCTAATAAAAAAACTCAATCTTAAGGTGCGGTTCTTCGCTCGGCTCGGCTCGTGTTAATACGCGCCGTCTAAGGGTCCCCCCACATTTATCGACGCGGAATCGGCTTAAGCCGGTCAAGAAAACCTTTATGTCAACGTATTAAGGGTGTTACTAATGCCATTCGCATCGGCTCGGCTCGGACGACGCGACGCGACGTCGGCCGACGACGGCGGAACGAGTCGTTTGTCGGTTAGCTGA
The DNA here is from genome assembly GCA_950005045.1 of Agrotis exclamationis. Classification (NCBI taxonomy): domain Eukaryota; kingdom Metazoa; phylum Arthropoda; class Insecta; order Lepidoptera; family Noctuidae; genus Agrotis; species Agrotis exclamationis. The sequence goes on from OX465426.1 coordinate 24,389,533, forward strand.
TCGCATCCGTACGTGTCCGTACGGCGCTGAATCTAGCTGAACGTTTCCGACTGCTGCCGAACAGCGTCGAAGACGGCCGAACGGAGCCGGAGACGGCCAAACGGCGCCGGAGACGGCCGATAGGCGCCGGAGACGGCCGATAGGCGCCGGAGACGGCCGATCGGCGCCGAAGACGGCCGAGTACCGATCGCGATGGTGGCACAGCACAGTGTTTTATGAAGACCATTTTTCGGACATTGCTTTTTTATGTGAAAATCTGATAGTTTTTTTTTTATATTTATTTGCAAACATGCGATCGGTTCTTGAACCATAAGCAGTTGTTTTAAAAGAGTATTTGGCATGTTAGGCTTGCCCTCCCATTGTTAGGCTAATTACTATAACAAAATGAGTCTTTTTTTCTCAAAATATAATATATAAGAAACCAAAAACACAAAACACCTACTTCAGGTAACAAATATAAAAAAAAATTGACAACAGTCTAATAACGTAAATTTATTGGCAGTTAGTGCACATAGGTTTAGAACATTGGAGGCACACAGGTTTGTTGATATTGGTCCTGATCTTCATCATTGTCACTTTCATGATTTTGTATCAGTTCGGACTCCAATATAAAAAAAAATCTTCAATATTCTCTTCATTGTCAGACTGATCCGAAGCTAACAACAACTCACTCACTTCTTGTTCGAAAGATGGATCTCCTGCACGCAAAGTTTTTCGGGGAAGCCCCTGAACAGAACTCGTAGATGGTCGTTTTGATTTAGAACTACCGGTTTTATTGTTTTTTGACATTTTGCACTAAAAAATCTAAAACAAACATAATCGCCCTTATAAAGTATATCATAGGGCAACAATGGACGTGTAGCCTGACAGGCTTCGGTCAATATGTTGATGGTCATTACTTACGTAATATTCATCGGAAGACGCAACCTCCTCCCTCGTTGGTAGTTTTACAACTAAAACAAAAGCTACTGAGCCGCTCAACCACCGGGAGTGGGGGGAATTAGGTGAAACTAAGAAAACGAAAACATCGAGTAGCCTGTGAGACTCCACGTCCATACTTAAAGGTTAATACGCGCCGTCTAAGGGTCCCCCCACATTTATCGACGCGGAATCGGCTTAAGCCGGTCAAGAAAACCTTTATGTCAACGTATTAAGGGTGTTACTAATGCCATTCGCATCGGCTCGGCTCGGACGACGCGACGCGACGTCGGCCGACGACGGCGGAACGAGTCGTTTGTCGGTTAGCTGATCGCATCCGTACGTGTCCGTACGGCGCTGAATCTAGCTGAACGTTTCCGACTGCTGCCGAACAGCGTCGAAGACGGCCGAACGGAGCCGGAGACGGCCAAACGGCGCCGGAGACGGCCGATAGGCGCCGGAGACGGCCGATAGGCGCCGGAGACGGCCGATCGGCGCCGAAGACGGCCGAGTACCGATCGCGATGGTGGCACAGCACAGTGTTTTATGAAGACCATTTTTCGGACATTGCTTTTTTATGTTAAAATCTGATAGTTTTTTTTTTTATATTTATTTGCAAACATGCGATCGGTTCTTGAACCATAAGCAGTTGTTTTAAAAGAGTATTTGGCATGTTAGGCTTGCCCTCCCATTGTTAGGCTGCCTTTGAATATTGCTTTACTCAGAGTATATTATCCCAAGTGTGCAGTCTTTTAAGACGTCTTGTTGGCAGTGATTTACTTAGTGCCTGAGCAAGTCGGTTTTCGTGATTTGTTATCCTCTCTCTGTAAGCTTTTGTCATAATTCTGATTTCCTCTTTGATGGTCTGAACTTTCAGATAATCGTAGATTTCATCCATTCTTGTGTACCATGGGGCATTCACTATGGCTTTAAGCACGCCATTTTGAAACCGCTGGAGTATTTCAGTGTTTGAGGTTTTTGCTGATCCCACAGCTGTATGCCGTAAGTCCAGACTGGTTTTATAACTGCTTTGTAAATCAAGACTTTGTTATTGACAGAGAGTCGAGATTTTCTTCCCAATAACCACTCCAGTGTTCTCCATCTGTGATTGAGTTCATCGCGCTTTATTTGGATGTGGGTCTTCCACGTTTGTTTGCGATCGAGGTAGAATCCGAGGTACTTTACTACAGTATTGTTGTGTGGTAGCTGCTCATTACCCAGTTTCACAGCAGGGCAGTCTCCCTGTTTAAGGGTAAATGTGATGTGGTTGGATTTAGCTGCACTAGCTTTGATGCGCCAGCTCTTCATCCAGGTATAAAGCTTATCCACGTGCGACTGTAGCTTACTGGAAGCTACTTCTGGGTTGGCGTCAGATGTCAGTACTGCAGTATCATCGGCAAAAGTGGCTGTCATTACAGTTTCCGATTCAGGGACATCTGCTGTGTATATCAGATACAGGAGGGGCCCTAGGACAGAGCCTTGTGGGACTCCAGCTCTTATGTCGTAAAAGTCTGAGGCGGCATCATTAATTTTAACAAAGAATATACGATTTTCCAGGTAAGATTTCAATATCAGGAACAGGTTGTGTGGTAATGTTCTTTTCAGTTTATACTTTTCAGTTTATTGATAAATAAATTATCAAAAGCTTGCTGTACGTCGAGAAACACCCCTGAGCAGTATTTTTATTCGAGAGTATTTCTAATATGTTCACACACTCTATGGACTTGTTCTACTGTCGCATGTCGTCTTCGAAATCCGAACTGGTGCTCTGGGATAGTAGCGTTTTCGTTTAAGTAGGTATTTACTAAGACGTTTAGAGATTATTTTTTCAAAGACCTTTGACAGTACAGGGAGCAGGCTTATTGGTCTGTATGAAGATGTAAGGTGCGGTGGCTTTCCAGGTTTAGGGATCATAGTTATTTGAGAAACTTTCCAGGTGTTGGGGTAGTACGAGGTTCTTAGAATAGCGTTAAATAGCGAGGTGATGAACATTATTCCTTTTTTCGGCAAGTTTCGCAATATTTCTGCTTTCACAAAGTCAAAACCTGGAGCTTTTTTGAGTTCCAAATCAAGGATGGTGCGACGCACTTCTGCAGGCGTGCAGCATTGGAGAGGGGGGCTTAGTTGGAGGTCACTTTCAAGATATGAGCTCACTTCGCGGTCAGTCATTTCAGTTCCTAGGTCCTCATTTGGGGTGAAGACGCTGCTAAGAAACTCCCCGTACGCTTCTGCTCTCTCTTCATCCGTTTTAGCCCATTCACCATTTACTTTTTTGAGCGGGTGCTGTTGTAGTTGCGGTTTTCTATTGGATTTTATAATTTTCCACAGTGAGTACTCATTTTTAGCAGGAGCTGATGGCGTTAAGTTTTCAAGATGTAGATGCATTGTTTCATTCTCCATCTCAACTAGATATTTTTTAAGTTCAGCTGCGGCTAGTTATTTAAATGCATTACTTTGTATCACAATTTTACTAGCATGTTTAGTTTTTGAGAATTAATTTTTATAAAATCGTCATTTTTTCAACAAGCTATTTAGAAAAAAAATAATTTCTTTGAAAATAAATATATAGGAAGACTTTTTTTACCACCGTCCAAAATTTTTCTAGGCATTAGGTATCAATCACTAACCCCATTTTCGAAAAAAAATCGATACCTAAAATTTTCAAGAATTATCCGCTCTGCGTGGTCACCAAGCTAAACGTTAATAATAAGTACTACAGTATTGCCGGTGCATGAAACGAGTAGAGTGCACCCCGCTTCCCCCCCGACGCGCCCCGCTATACCTGAGCGACACATCACAGCGCGGTGCTAGATTCATCAACTTTTTATAGATAACTTTGTGACGTGATATCTCAATATTTTTGTATTGAGTGATACAAAAAGAAAAAACACGTATTCAATGATTTTCGCCAAAGATTATATGTATATCAAAATTTGGATGGTGACTAAAAAATCACCTGTATAGCTTAGAAAAATCGACATCGAATCGCGTTTTTTATGCTGCATATTTTAGGTACTCAGGAACTTCGATAGATCCAGACTTATACGCTTTATTTTTTTCTCGGTTTTCCGTCGTATTTGGGAAAGTTATTTATACTGAGGTTATGCCCTTCATTTTCATTGCGCACCTCAAAATACCACATCTCGATTGCGTGGAATCAATGTCCGAAAAATGGTCTTCATAAAACACTGTGCACAGGGCCTGTGGCCACAGGCGCCGCGCCGAACAGATGCGAACATCCGTCGCGACAGCCGTTCGGAGGTGAGTCGACAGCCGAACGTAAGTGAGCAGCCGTCGCGACGGCCGTTCGGAGTAATCGACTGCCGATAGCATGCGAACTTCCGTCGCGGCAGCTGATCGGCGGTAAGCCGAGTAGTGTGGTGATACACACTTGGCTTAAGCCGATTCCGCGTCGATAAATGTGGGAGCACCCTTATTCTCCGGGCAAACATTAAAAAAACCCAGTTTTGTTAACCAGTCGTCCATTTAAAAGAGTAGTTCGTAGTAGTAGTATGTTGAAAATTATCGTCTTATCTGACCTGTTGATTATGAGACCACCTGGAAAGTAATACCCTTTCCTTCGATCATTTATAACAACTAGATACACAATCAGCGACAAAAAACGTCCTCACCAAAAGAATGACCAAATCAGAGATCGGTCATCCTTTTGGTTTAGTACTGTTCTAACGCTCGGAACGTAAACATGCCTCCGTGCTCGTTTAATAAGTGCAAAAATCACTCTTCCAGGACCGAAAAAAAGGATGTAATTTCATTTTTTCAGTAAGTACTAACATTACCAATATATAATAACTGTCACTGTACTATAAATACTGATATTTCGTTAAGAAATCGCCGTAAAACATTTTAAAATTGACGAAATTATTAGCCGGGTTTATAAAGCACCTAAATTGAAAAGACTTACTAAACGTACAGTTCGTAGTGTCGCATGGCTACTTGATTTAGTCGGGTAACATGTGTTGATTCGAGTCGCGGTCGTAAAATTTAATATGTTTTTATGACCGTTCTAAACCCGACTTTAACTCATTTGAATAAGGTTTAATTTCTTTTGGTATAATATGTTGGCCAGTTATGTTTCTTTCTCTTTCTATTTTACGACCTACTTGAGGACAGTTTTTAGTTCGTTTTTGTACGGGATTGTGTATCTAGTTGTTATTAATGATCGAAGACCCTTTCAGACAAAAACAGAATTGTCTCTCTCTTGACTCTCTCTGGGTTTTTTTTTTTCTATGAAGCGTGAGCATTGCCCTTTGAGTTCGCTGAGAATGAAATAGCGTCCTTAATGTTGAAGATTAAACTCTCACGTAACCTTCGACTTCATGCAACTAAGATTTGAAGAGAAAATTTACTATGAAGGACGCACGAGTCATCTGAAAGGGTTCCGTTTTTCATTCAGACGTACGGAGCCCTATAAAATTACATCAAGGTTCTTTAGTTGTTGGTTTTTAGTTTCAAGTTGTAACTTCGCTGGCATACTATTTCGGTCTACAAAGCACAAACACAAAAAATTTGGTCTTATTTTTAATTTCACTTAAGAACTAGAGCTTATAAAATAATATCTTATAAAATAAACAGAATGTTGCACGTGCGGCATTACGGCTTCCACAGCTTGAGCAGGCCGTCCTCGCCGTACGTGGCCAGCAGGTTCTGGTGCGGGTGGTGCGTCAGCCCGATCACCGCCTTCTCGTGGATCTGAAACAAGCGCGGCCGTGAGTGCGAGTGCGTGCGAGCGTGCGAGCAAGCGCGCGTGGGCCACTCACGTTGATGGTGCGCTCGAGCTTGCCGGTCTGCGTGCAGAAGGCGTAGAGCACGAGGTCCTCGCCGGCGCAGTACACGAGGCGGCCGCGCGCGCTCAGCGCCGCGCTCACGAGCGCGCCGCCCTCCTGCTCGCGCCGCCCGCTGGAGAAGGAGCGCACGATCTGGCCCTGCATGTTCATGATGACCACGGTGTTGGTGCGGTTGCACACCACGAAGTGGTCGGGGTTCTTGGGCGTGAGCAGCAGCGAGTTGACGGGCGGCTCGCCGCTGCCGAGCGGCTTGAGCGTGGCCGAGCACTCGCCCGAGCGCACCGACCACACCTTCACGCTGCCGTCCGACGAGCCGCTCAGCACGGCGTGCCCGTCCGGCGTGAACACGGCCTCGTTCACGAACGACGTGTGCCCGCGGAACTCCTTCAGCACCTTGCCCGACTTCAGGCCGTGGATCCTGCGCGAGGGACATAGGTACGACAGCTTTAATATCACACAAAAAGCAATTTGCGCACAAAAGTAATTTCTATATTCTTTATAATATTTTAGAATAATTATTTCGTTTATTCATCTACAATCATAATTATTATATTTTTAAATATTTCTTACAAAAAATATAAAACCATAGTGATCTACCGGTATGAGAGCAGGATCCACGCTACCGATGGTTAGGGCTCCAGAGACAGGAACCTCTTCACAATGCGAGCCGTATTGAATCGAGGAGTACTGCCTTCTGAATCAGGCCCTTGATCTAACCTCCTAGGGTGAGCCTCGAAAGATGTTTGTCGAGGCTCTTAGCCATCAGGCCTTTGGTCGAAGCGACAATCTGACGAGCTCCATTCCATACGTCGAACCTCGCGTGCTAAGTCTTTCAGCAGGTTCTCGTCATGCGGGATGGTAGCATGGATTCTCATCGCGCGGCGCGCTGATCTGTCTATCACTACTACGTCAGGCTTTCTGTTGACAGTCCTGTCGGTAATGATAGGCAGATCCCATTACAGCGTGACATGGTCTTTCTCGAGAACTGAGACGAGCACATACTTGTAATACGGTTGCTCAGAATACACAAGTTTATATTTAAAAACAAGTTGCTGGTTGATGAATAATCCTGGCCACTAGGTAATGCCTGTGCAAGTACTCGCCGTAAGCAAGACGAGAGCAACCAGAGATAATTTTATATCTGATCGACTCACCCGGACGGTGCAGCGGTGGCATGCCCGACACACGTCAACCATCCCGCGTCTTTGATAATAATAATAATATTCCACAACTATCACACAACGCCATCTAGTCCCAAGCTAAGCAGAGCTTGTGTTATGGGTACTAGACAAGATAAACATACTTATATATTTCTAAATACATACATATGGGTCAATCTTCAATATTTGTGTACGGTGCACGTACATGGGTTTTAAAATTATATTTATTGCAGTATGTTAGCCAGTAGGCTCGCGTATTTGCACTTTGGACGCAACCTACATTCGGCAGTGCATTGACACTGACATATTGCATTGTTCTATGCATTTTATGTATATTACATTTTAGTGTTCAATTAGACGTGGTTTGAGTCGGACAACTTGCATTTTCATTTAGATTCATCCCGTTGAGCATTCACTGACATTTTCTGCATTTAAGTTTAGATTTGACATTTACACCTGCATTGACATTACTTATGTTAGGGAAGCACCCTACAATTTGAGACATCCGTTGAGGATAATGACGCCCGATCTTTTACTACTAGTGCAACCATCCACTGACAAAAAAACAAAATTATTTTAATTACATCTAACTTAAATGAAATTAAAATAATTTATATTTTTGTTTTTTGTCAGTGGATGGTTGCACTAGTAGTAAAAGATCGGGCGTCATTATCCTCAACGGATGTCTCAAATATTGAAAATTGACCCATATTATAGATAAACTAGCACTCCGCCCGCGACTTCGTCTGCGCGTGTTTCAAACTTCGAACTCTCTCAATTTAATGTCCGGTCTAGTAGTTTCGGAGCCCGTTCAATACAAACAAACAATCAAATCTTTCCTCTTTTTGAAATGTTAGTGTAGATAGACAAACTTATTTTCAGTTGTTCACCCCGCTAGGGGTTTATTTTTGAAATATAGGTAAATAAATACGCAAACTTTATTCGATTGAGAGATCATTTATGCCCAGTTTTGAGTTTATCGAAGTAAACAGTAAAATTCTTCCCTTAAAACTTAAACACCCCTTTTCACCAACTTAGGGGGTGATTTTCGAAAAACCCAAAAATACGTGTTCGTTTATTTTTGATCTAATTTCTGTAAACTGAGTTTCAAATTTATCGAATAGCGCGTTATGGTTTTCCCATACAAATTTTAACATCGTCTAGATTACCAATGGAGATACACAATTGTCCATAGATACACAACACGTATGGGTTTGGTGAAAAAAAAATTTATGACTTTCAATTCTAAGTTTGGGGTGCACCCTCAAAATTTGTTTTGTTTTTATTTTTGTGTGAAAATCCTAATGCGGTTCACATAATACATCTACCTACCAAGTTTCAACAGGATAGTTCTTATACTTTCGACAAAAAGTGGCTGTGACATACGGACGGACAGACAGACAGACAGACATGACGAATCTATAAGGTTTCCGTTTTTGCCATTTGGCTACGGAACCCTAAAAAGGGTAAAATAACCTACAAAATAACTTTTCTTTCAGAACTCGGATCCTTTATTTTTTTTCATTTCATTGTCTTTTTTGCCACCGACTTTTGAAAGAAAAGTTATTTTGTAGGTTATTTTACCCTTTTTAGGGTTCCGTACGTCCGAATACAAAAACGGAACCCTTATAGGATCACTCGTGTGTCCGTCTGTCTGTCGCTTACGGTCAATTATCTCCGATTCTACTAGACCGATTGGGTTGAAATTTGGTACACATATCAATTCCTGTGACCCAAGCACAGAGGTGTGACCTGAATGGATGAAATCTGTATGTGGGAGGTAATTTTTGGGGGGGAAGGGGAAAATGAAAAAAAAAGTTTTGAAAACTGCATCGTGTGACATATCAAATGAAATGTCTTGTTGAGATAATCTTAAATGTATTTTTTTTGTAATTTTAAAATAAATAGTTTCCAAGTTATTCAAGAAAATAGACGAAATTTGACCATTCCCCCTCCCCTCCTCCGAAACTACTGAACCTAAAATTTTGAAAAAAATACAGTAATTAGTTTTCTACTTATAGATTATAGGAAAACCTATAAGAAGTTCATATCTGTATATGGGAGGTAATTTTTGGGGGGGAAGGGGAAAATTAAAAAAAAATATTTGAAATCTGCATCGTGTGACATACCAAATGAAAGGTCTTTTTGAGACAATCTTAAATATATTTTTATTGTAATGTTAAAATAAATAGTTTCCAAGTTATTCAAGAAAATAGACGAAATTTGACCATTCCCCCCCCCCTTATCTCCGAAACTACTGAACCTAAAGTTTTGAAAAAAATATAGAAATTAGTTTTCTACTTATAGATTATAGGATAACCTATAAGAAGTCCTTATCTGTATATGGGAGGTAATTTTTGGGGGGGAAGGGGAAAATTAAAAAAAAAATATTTGAAAAGTGTATCGTGTGACATATCAAATGAAAGGTATTGTTGAGGCAAACTTAAAAGTATTTTTTTTGTAATTTTAAAATAAATGGTTACCAAGTTATTCAAAAAAAAATAGACGAAACTTGACCATTCCCCCCCCCCCTTATCTCCGAAACTACTGAACCTAAAATTTTGAAAAAAATACAGGAATTAGTTTTCTACTTATAGATTATAGGATAACCTATAAGAAGCCCATATCTGTATATAGGAGGTAATTTTTGGGGGGGGAAGGGGAAAATTTGAAAAAATATATTTGAAAAGTGCATCGTGTGACATATCAAATGAAAGGTATTGTTGAGACAAACTTAAAAGTATTTTTTTTGTAATTTTAAAATAAATGGTTTCCAAGTTATTCAAAAAAAATAGACGAAGCTTGACCATTCCCCCCCCCCTTATCTCCGAAACTACTGAACCTAAAATTTTGAAAAAAATACAGGAATTAGTTTTCTACTTATAGATTATAGGATAACCTTGTAACGTTGTGAATTATCAACGTTTTCCTTTGACCTATAATCAACGTATAACAAAATAGTTACAATGGAATGCAAGGAATGTCTAACACATTCCTTTTCGTGTTATAGTCATACGCAATGTTCTTCGTCAACCGACTCAGAAAAAACTCGTACCTGAGGGTATCGTGAAATGCTTAATTTCGCGTCGAGACTAAAAGTCATTTATAGGCGGGTAGTTCGGAGTTTTAACGGAGTTTTGGTGTTGTAGCCGGAAGACATGTTGTTCAACGTTAACCGGTTGATAATTAAAGTGAGGTACCTAATGTGCTCATTAGTATAAATAAGCTCGCACAGGAGACAACGGGACTCATTTACGATTAAACTTTGTCGGCTGTTACACTGTCTCTCTTCATTAGAATCTTGTGACACCTTGCGTAACAGATTTTTATAAAATAAATTTTTGTATTCAATATTTTATTTAAAAAATAATTAAAAGGTGTAGTGTTCGCCCCGGATTAGGGGAACAAGATTGGGAGTTAAATAACTCCATCTTCAACGTTCGTGAGTCCAGCTCTGACTCACCCTACCGAACGTCTGAGGCCTGCACACGCAGCTGACCTGCCGCACACACCTAGCAGCGCACAGCCGACCTGCCGGCGCATCCACCACCTCGTCCCTGCGGTCACTTTCACCTCAGGGTCAACTCCACGGCGTCGCGTCGCTCCACTTACGCGATAGCCAGGGCAGTACTAGTGCGCCTACTTCACGGAACAATAAATGAACCAAGTGACGGCTGTGAACCACGACCTTAATAAATTATCTTGTTAACGTTGGTGAGTTTTTTTATTTTCAACTCACCTTCATACGTTACAACCTATAGGAAGTCCATATCTGTATATGGGAGGTAATTTTTGGGGGGGAAGGGGAAAATTAAAAAAAATATTTGAAAACTGCATCGTGTGACATATCAAATGAAAGGTCTTGTTGAGACAATCTTAAATATATATTTTTTGTAATTTTAAAATAAATAGTTTCCAAGTTATTCAAGAAAATAGACAAAATTTGACCATTCCCTCCCTTATCTCCGAAACTACTGAACCTAATTTTTTTAAAAAAATACAGAATTTAGTTTTCTACTTATAGATTATAGGAAAACCTATAAGAAGTCCATGATATTAAAAGAACATGGTAAATCACTCAATATTGTGCGTACCAGTTTGGGTCAGATTTAAAAAAAAACGTGATAGGTAACATCGTACGGAACCCTCTTCACGCGAGTCCAACTCGCACTTGGCCGGTTTTTTATGGTTGTTTTGCATTACATTTTACATTTTTTGAAAAAGTTTTTTTTTTATTTTACTCTTTTTAGTTTAAATATTCAACCCAAATTCTTGTTAAGACGCGGACTGACTACGATTTTAATCGCTTATGACCGCGTAAACTATTGTCACCACTATGGAGTGTCAATAAGATTGAAAATTGAAAAAATGACATTTGTGTTGAAATGTGACGTTAGCTGCGAATGGGCATTTATTTTACTGCTTTTCTTTAGATTATTTAAAATATAGACATAAAATTAAATAATGGTTCGGTTAAAGTTTAAAAAAAATGGAAAACCTACTAAATTCTTAAAAAAAAAAACTGTTGTTATCGCTGGAAATACAGAGATTTTCGACGTCAAAGTTTATTTTTGTGCTACAACTTCCCAATTTTTATTGGGAATATCAAACTCTTATTTATTATTCTGTTCGGTTTAAATTCTTCTTTATACCCTTCTCTGTTTACTGTATTTTTCGCGTTGCTTATTTTTATTACATTACGTCATACTCGACGTTCTAGGAAACCAATTTTTGGGAATATGAGATAAGACCGCGCCTTAAATAAATCATTCTCTTACATGTGCACTAAAATTTTGTAATCCGTATCACCGGTAACAACATCGCTCAAGTGCACAATAAGCTAATAGAATTCCCTATCTCAAAAACTACTGAACCGATTTTGATGAAACTTGCAGTATCCCGTAAGTTAAACAATACTTAGTACAACAAAAAAAGAATTACTTAAATCGGACTTGTAGTTCCGGAGATATGCGAACACAAACTAAATCAGTCGATGCCTACTTCAAGCCGTTGAGGAGTTGTACCTTCCATCATCAGCTGATTATCAGATGCAAATACTTGAACAGCTTTAGAAAATATATGAAAATGCTACTATGTGCCTATAAAATTTGAAGGTTGCCCTCGATTTCCCTGGGATTCCATCATCAGATCCTGACCTGATGATCATGGGACCACTTGGGAAGTATACCCTTTCAAACAAAAGAAAAAATTTCCAAATCGGTAGAGGCGTGTTCGAGAAATCGGGGAACATACATAAAAAAAAGATTCCGACGTATTGAGAACCTCCTCCTTTTTTTGAAGTCGGTTAAAAGTAAATGATATTTAGAGACCCAAGATAGGTATCAATATCATTTTAATTGTACACTGAAGTCGTATTTTTTAAAATGAAAACAGTATTAAACTTACAATAACAAGAGTTTAGTCATAGTTCCTGTTTCAAATGTAACACAAACTTTTTAGTACATTTTCCGCTGGTCATCTAATTAAAGACAGTGCGTATTTCAATATTTTTTAAAAAAAAAGGTGCCCTTATTTTTACCATTATGTCACGAATTTTCGTCACAGCAAAAAATAACTCAGTTTTAACCTTCCTTTAAGTTTGATTGTGTTTAAATTGAATTAGTATGTGGAAAGAAGCAGAAGTTGCGATCCTTCTGCAAGGAAGACGATTCTCAATTTTTATGACTAAAGTTGGTCATACAATAAAATTGCAGATCACTTACGATGCTTTAAAGAAATGGTTATGAACGCCAGTCGGCATTTTAAGAAGTTTAATACTACTGAAAATGTGCCTAGGAAACCTAGACCCCGAAAAACGACCCAGCGAAAAGAGTCAAGAATAGCATTTCTGGCTAAAAAAGACCCTTTCAAAGGATCAGAAGTGATTCGTTTAGAAGTATTTGGTGCAGAGGGGTCTAGGGAAGTGTCTGCAAGAACGATTAGAAGGCGATTATCTGAGCTAAAATTGAATGGATGAATTTCTCATAGGGTGCCACTTTTGAAGAAAGAAAATATCAGAACAAGATTTCAATTTGCCCAAAAATATGCACACTGGACAGAACGACAGTGGAAAAATATGCTTTTTTGCGACGAAACTAAAATAGCTAATATTTGTAGCAGAATAGCCTTCTCAAGGAAAATAGACACATACTTGTACTCATTCTAACCCATATTTTCAATACTTGCTTGTCCCAAGGTGTTTTTCCTTCGGTCTTAAAAGTCTGTGGTACACCCTATACACAAATCTGGTGATAAAGATCTTGTAACCAATTACAGACCAATATCTATCCTACCCTCGGTCTCCAAGCTCCTGGAACGTATCCTCAATAAAAGGCTCACAAGCTACTTAGAATCGAATAACCATCTTTCGAATAAACAATTTGGTTTCCGAGCAGGCAAGTTGACAAATGATGCAGCTCATGAGCTACTGGATTATGTGGTGAGGGAAATGGATGCAGGCAGAAAGGTCATAGGTGTTTTCGTAGACTTAGCTAAAGCGTTTGACACGGTCTCTGTGCCATTGCTTTTACAAAAACTGGAACGATTGGGCGTTAGAGGAGACCAGCTCAAGATATTCAAAGACTATCTTACTGGTCGCACTCAATGCGTGAAAGTAGACGACTTTATAAGTGGCGACTTACCTATGTCCTCTTTTGGTGTCCCTCAGGGCAGTATTCTGGGTCCAACCCTTTTTCTCGTCTATTTAAATGACCTCTCTGAGTTAAATCTTACTGGAGGTAAAATAATATCGTATGCGGACGATACAGTGCTTTTGTTTTCTGCTGATAATTTTGAAAATGTATATGAGAATGCTCAGCATGGTTTTGATTTAGTAAGCCACTGGTTGCAGAAAAATATCCTCACACTGAACGCAGATAAAACTCAGTACCTCGCTTTCTCTATGCGAAAATGTAATCCCCCACCCCCAAGTCTCTCTTTAATAGCACACAATTGCTGCAATAGTTTGAGCTGTTCCTGTCCTGCCCTAATGAAAGTGGACAAAGTTAAATATTTAGGAATCATAATTGACAGTAATCTATCTTTTCGACCTCACATAGACATGATTACATCAAGGGCAAGAAAACTGATATTTGTTTTCAAAAATCTGAGGAATTCAGCCGAACCCAAATTAATTAAACAAATATATCTAGCTCTTGGCCAATCAGTGCTGCAATACTGTATTTCTGTATGGGGTGGCGCGCCAAAAACTATTCTGAAGCCATTGGAAATCGCACAAAGAGCAATACTCAAAGTCAGCACTTTCCGGCCCTATCTCTTCCCAACATACCTTTTGTACCAGTCGTGAAGTCCTTACTATCCGGCAGCTTTTTGTCTTGCATGCGATCCTGAGATATCATGCAATACGAAGTATGTCGGGTCGTCCTACTTATCTAAGCGTAGACGAAAGATCACTGCCCACAATGTTCGTTCGCCCTTTAAACATCCATATGCTCGAAGGTACTTTTGTTTCCTTGGCCCTTTTCTATATGAGAAACTTAACAACATTGTAGCAGTGGCGGTACCTTCATATAAGCCCAAAAGCCCGGCATGCCTTAATTAAAATGCTCGATAGAGATTCAATATCAAACCCGAACTATTTAAAAGTTCGCGCGCTTAATTCTTATCAAAATAACACAAAATATCTACCTAGTACCTATGCCACACGCACTGTCACGCACACTACTACACATCGCGTCGCCATCGTCTACATATAGCTATCTCGCTTACACGTACCGGCTTATACCGGGCTTTCAAATACTATCTCTGTCTCTTTCGCACCTAAAGCGATGTGCCGTATAACGAGTTAGAACCTTGTGCGTCTACAAATCGATCAGTATGGAACATTTAAGCCAGGCTTGATGCGTCTGAAGTTGGACGCGTATGCTGTTGTTGTTTATAAAATTCGCCAAAAGGCAGGCAAAGGAACAAAGCCATACAGCCTAGTCTTGTTTAAGGACGCGTATGCGTGACCTTGTGTCGCCTTTTTTTTAAATTTATTAACGGCAATGGATACAGGTCCTTATGCCTCTTGTGTCGCCTTGCCAACGCAGTGTTGCTGTTTTATAGCGACGTTGTGAGATCTTGGAAATTTTTAACGTGTTTGGAAACTTTTTTTAAGATTTAGCAACAATAAAAACTAGCGACTTTTTAAAATAACGAAATTAAATATTCAAGCAATGTAATAATCGTAATTTATCTCAAAAACATGTTTACACTTTGAACAATGAACACAGAAAATAATATTTTTGTGGGTAATTTAACATTGTTCGGGTAATATTAAAAATTGAGGAACTGTACAATACAATAAAATATCTTAAAAATAAAAAAAAATTGCGACATCTATCTAGAATTTTCATATACCTGGCGACTTTTTTTTGCCTAAATGACAACACTGCAACTCTGCGTACAAGTTACCGGCATGGATCTTGAGCGCTAACCTTCACCTGCGCAGAAGTGAGTTATTAGGTCCCTTTGGTAGATGAAGTGAGGAAGGGGGCGGGGAAAGTGTAGTGATTAGCCCGCGTAGCGTGCCGTAGCGCATCGCGTCATAGCCGCCACTCGGGATTCGTTGTTTTGTGCGTTTTATTTGTTTTATTGTGCATTTCATTTGTCGATAAGTGTACAATGCGCAAAGCGATCCCCACTCTTACGCCGAGCGCTCAAGAACCGTGCCGGTATTTGTGCAACTAACTTCAGTCTCATTTGCTTGATGGGGAAAAGTTTTGGTGTTAAAGTTTTTTAAGAGTTTTATTAGATTATCTCAGTGATACAATTGTTTTGGTGACTTACCTACAACAATGGAGGTAATTGTACCTTGTGAGGATTTAAAATGCGTTCAAGTTTTGATTGGCGAAGATAAGGTAAAATCTTTAAACTTTTCTCAGAAAAAACAGTTAATTTCTTCATTAAAACCGACGCCTAATCTATGTATTTCTCAGAATAGTAAATCGCATAAACGAAAATTTAATAGATCAGTGTATTTGTATATAAAAATCGGTTGAAATTTTATTGGGCTTGCCTTATTTTGAAACTCTAGGCACGCCACTGCATTGTAGATATATACCCTTTGAATAGGAACAAATGTAAACTTGCAGTAATAGACTACATTAGTAAGCTTAATTACAATGAGACGGAAAGCCTGTTGTCTATAGCTAGGTAATTAATTAATAAAAATCACTCATCCTCCTACACAAATACACTCATCTTCATTCTACTCACCGGAGGCCACAACTACACAATTATTTTTATTTTACTTTTGAAGATCTACATTTGTGATTTAATTTTTATTTTTAAATTATTTATTTTGTCAATTTCATAATTTCGAGTTTCGTATCGGCATTCGTACGAGGTGATCGCGTCCTTCGGCTAATTAGTTTGTTTACGTCGAAGCGTTTACCGCGCCGCGCTCGACGCGCCGAGCGACGGCCGCCTGTTTGTACCGATAGGTTTCACCTACGGACACCGGTTGGACCCACAGCAAAATGGATGAGATTACTGTCGATCAAGAGATAACGAAATCAGTCGACTTGATGAGTGACCCGAGTGTATCCTATGAACAAGAAATGGAGGGAGATAATGAAGACCAGCAGGAGATTTTACAGGAAGTGTGCGAAAATAGTGAAGAGAGAAGACCAAATAAAAGAGATAGGGAAGAAGAAGATGAAGAAGGATAGACGGAGGTTGGGGGGAGCAAAGGCAAGAAATATAAAGAGGAAAAAATTGAAATTTGCATTTCATCCAAAGATAGAATGCCTAAACAGTTTGCATTAGCCAAAATATTTAAGAATGAGGGAATTATGAGTATCGAAAAAATTAGATATATCAACCCCTACAAGATCCGCGTTGATATGAATAACGAGAACAGCGCGATGTTACTGGAAAGGTGCAAGGAAGCTATTGACAAAGGATGGAGAATTCAAAGGGCTATGGAGGTTAATATGTCCTACGGAGTAATTAGAGACGTGGATATAGACCTGACCAAGGAAGAAATGTTGAACCGCATTAAATGTTCGGAACCCGCTCAACTTGTGTCCGTCCAAAGACTCATGCGCCGAAACGTAGAGGGGGAAGGTTGGACGTCCAGTGAGGCTGTGCGCCTTTGTTTTAAAGGCTCATACCGTCCAGCATATATTTCCGTAGACGGACTACGTATACGAGTGGAGCAATACACCTTCCCAGTGACCCAGTGCTCACGCTGTTAGAAGCTTGGACATACCAAACAAAGATGCCCGTCAGCCAAAGTCATATGTCCAAAATGCAGTGAGAACCATGATAATTGTGACACCACTTTATTTAAATGCACCAATTGCAATGGTCCGCATATGGCTTTGGTTCGTTCTTGCCCAGCATACCTGAAAGAGAAGAGGTTGAGGGAGTTAATGGCGGAATTTAACTGTACGTACCGACGCGCTTTGACTATATATATTCCGGACAAGAAAACCTACCCAGTGGAACGGACCAGAACAGCAGTTGAAGTGGAAGATAGATCTGGCACACCGGCTGCGAAATTATCATTTTCGGCTTGTTTACAACAACACCGTACAGAAGAAGAAATGCCATTACAGACGGCCATGATGAACAGTCAACACGTGAGTGCTAAGAATGATACAAAACATAATAAACAAAAAAGATCTAAGAAACCTAACGAAGTGGAGATGGAGGAACAAGTCGAAGCGGCGAACAGTCATGACGTATTAAATGAAGAGGAGAATAAGACGAGAGAAGTACAATTCAGTGAGCTCTTAAGTAGGCTGAAGGGGATTTTGTTTTTAAAGGGAGAAACAGTTCATCAAAAGGTACAAAGCTGTATAAAATGCTGTGTTCAGTGGGTTATTTTAGTACTGATAGAAAATATCTCGGATTGGCCAATTTTGAAAGTTATTTTAGACTATTTTGGTTACAATGAATAGTAAACCTAAGTATCCCTTAAGACTGAATATTATTCAATGGAATGCGCAAAGCGTTCGTCGTAAGTCATTAGCATTAGAACAGTTATTAACACAAGAAAAAATTCACATTGCGGCACTAAGTGAAACTTGGCTAGAACCTGACAGTGTTTTTAAGTTAGGTGGCTATAGAATATTCCGTAAAGACAGACATGACTCGTATGGTGGTGTAGCGTTACTGATACACAGATCTGTAGAAGCTTGTTCACATGTCTTGAGAAGTAGTAACCCAGATATTGAAGTACTGATGGTCAAATAAACAACTGTAAATTTATTGATTATGTAATCTCTGTTTACTGTGGGCCGTCAGCGCGCACCAACCAATCAGACTGGGAGAATCTTTTTAACAGCGTAGACAAAAAAGCTATCATATTAGGCGATTTTAACGCTCACCATACGAACTGGTCCTGCAAAACGGATACGCGAAGCTCCCAAATGCATGATGCCCTTTTGGAAAGCAATTTTGTAATATTAAATGATTGTAAAAGTTCCACGCGTATCAAATTAGTAATCAATCAACTTCAAACATCTTCACCTGACGTGACGTTAGCTACTTCTGACATCGCGATAAGATTGAACTGGACCACTACTAATGAAAACTTGGGCAGCGACCATCTCATTATTAAGGTGGCTACACATTTAGATAGCAATCCCGATTATATAATCCCGGGACGTAACTATAAGAAGGCCGACTGGATATCCTACCGAGATTTGTTAGAAGTCCTATTCAAGGATTTTATCATTTGTGAAGATAACGTTCAAAAAACATTTGACACATTTGTAAACTGTTTGAATACAGCTGCAGATCGTTACATACCAAATTATAAAATTAACCGTAATCCAAGTAATAAATTCTCACCTAAACCGTATTGGAACGCATCCCTATCTAAATGTGTAGCAGAAGGGCGACTAGCCCTTTCTGAATTTCGACGAAACCCTAATCCTAATAATTTAACAAAATTGCAAGACAAAATAAGATACTCTCAAAAGTTAATCCGTCAGGCTCGCGATAAATCCTGGCAGGAGTTTTGTACGTCATTGGATGGTACCATTTCTCAAAAAGAAATGTGGCGCAAACTTAGGTGGCTGAAAGGTTATAATGTACCCCGCTCCCACATAGACAAAGAAAGAGCTATTGACTTATTAGTAGTTTAACACCTGACTATGTACCCCTTAACGACCCCGACTTTGCCCCCGATAAAACGAGTTTAGATACTTTGATTACGAAACATGAATTGGATAGTAGTATACGCCATAAAGATAGCGCACCAGGTAGTGACAGAATATCTTATTCTATGATATATAATTTACCTAACAGTGGTAAAATAATTTTATTAAAATTATATAACATTTGCTACGCATTAGGCTTTGTCCCTTCTCAATGGCGAGATATAACTATTATTCCTATCCCAAAACCAGGTCGTGACCCTCAGTCTCCTGGATCCCTACGACCTATAGCGATGATGTCGTGCATTTGTAAAACCTTTCATAACATTTTAATAAAACGATTGGAGTGGTACACTGAAAAAAACCACCTTTTGTCACCCAATACTTTAAGAAACATCATTCAACATTAGACAATTTAACAAGCTTGGTGTCAACAATCCAAACCGGTTTCTCACATAATCAGATGACTATAGGCGCATTTATAGATATCGACAATGCGTACAATAACGACGACATAAAAAGCTTAATGAGTATTATGCAACAAGTAGGAGTTAGTCCCGCGATATGTAGGTATTTGTGGAATTTTTTTTAAAGATAGATATTTAAAAATGCAGGTAGACTCAGATTCATTTTGTAGATATACGAGCCGAGGTTTGGCTCAAGGTGACCCGTTTTCCCCACCGCTTTTTAACTTAGCTACCAGCAAGATTTGCAAGAATATCAATAATGTTCGTATTTCTCAATACGCAGACGATTTCATAATTGTGACAATGTGCGAGAAGGACAGAAACAGATTCAGTTAGGTATAAATAAATTCGTTGATTTACTTTCAAAAATTGGGTTGGAAATTTCTTCTTCAAAGAGCAAAATTTGTGTTTTTAAAAGAGGTTTTCGTTGCGAATATGTTGATATTGTTGTAAATGGAATGACATTAGAAGTAAGCTTATAAACTTGAAACTTGGTACGAGTATAAGTAAATAAAAAATAAGTAAAAATAACTAAAACCCGACTACGAAAAAATCGCGCACTAAAAAGTATAAAACAAGAACAATCCGTGTTACAGAACTTTTAATTAATAGCCGTGGTCGTATGCCACCTAGCCAATAAAGATTGTGTGAAACAACCGCAGGTGGCATACGACCACGGCTATTAATTAAAAGTTCTGTAACACGGATTGTTCTTGTTTTATACTTTTTAGTGCGCGATTTTTTCGTAGTCGGGTTTTAGTTATTTTAACTTATTTTTTATTTACACTATTTTGGGGTTATTTGATATAATAACAATAAGCAAAGCAGCGAGTGAATTTAAAATGTACTCATTAAGCCTTTTCATTTGATACCCATGTTGACACTGTTAGAAACAGGCAAAGTAGCTAGTAAAAGCTATATAATGTATATATATTTCAAATGTGCTCATCAAGCCCTTTAATTTGATACCCATGTCGATACTGTGCGAAAATATTATTTTTTTCGGTTACGACTTTTCATCCCCTAGAGGGCGCCATATTGGATTTGGTGACACGTCACCTACCCTATAACCAGCGGACAACTGAGACGCTTCTAACGACACATCATTTGTCAAGTAGTGATAAGGAGTTCAGAAGTTATGAGGGAACAGATGAACATACATACATACATACATACCGGTCAAAATCATAACCCTCCTTTTTGCTTCGCCGTAGTCGGGTAAAAAGAAGGGCATTATTAGTTTTTTTAAACTACCCTCCATTGGTAATCTAGACGATGCGATGTTAAAGTTTGTATGAGAAAATATTAACGCGCTTACCGATTTTGAAACTTAGTTTATAGAAATTAGATCAAAAATAATCAAACACGTGTTTTTGGGTTTTTCGAAAATCGCTCCCTAAGTTGGTGAAAACGGGTGATTAAGTTTTAAAGGTAGGATTTTACTACTTGCTTAGATAAACTCAAAACTGGGCAATAATTATCTCTCAATCAAATAAAGTTTGCGTATTTATTTATATTTCAAAAATCAGAAAATCAGTTTTTGTTTGTTTGCATTGAATAGGCTCCGAAACTACTGGACCATTTTTTGATTTTCACCGAGTTCCAAGTTAAAAACACGTGCAGACGCAGTCGCGGGCGGAGTGCTAGTCTATAATAAACTTCTGAGCGTTTACGTTTATCGCTTGCCGTTTGGCAATAGGGCCAGTCCAGATTGTACAAATAAGTCCTTGGGCGGCACTCACCTGATGGTGCGGTCGAAGGAGGCGGACAGGATCTGCGTGTTGTCGCGCGTGAACTGCAGGCACGTGACGCCCTTGTTGTGCGCGCGTTCCAGCTTGCGCAGCACCTGGCCCGACGACACCTTCCACACCTGCACAGAGCGCGGTCAGAGCACGTTGGGGGCGAGCGGAAGGAAGGTGCGGGGTGCGGGGTGCGGGCCTACCTTGATCTTGCCGTCGTTGGAGCCGGCGGCGAGCGTGTCGCTGTCGCGGCCGAAGGCGAGGCTGAGCACGGCCTCCTCCATGCTCATGTACTCCTCGTGCGCCTGGTAGCGCAGGTCCTTGCGGATCTTGCCGGTCGTGAAGTTCCACACCTCCACGAGCCCGTCCACCGAGCCCGTCACCAGGTACTGTCCGTCCGGCGAGAACCTGCCGGCAGTTAATGCACAGACACGATAAACATTCATTCAGTTTTGTCAATGTTTGCTACACAAGGCAACAGAGCCTTATGCCACATATTTTCCACTACCACCTTTAATTTTCTAATTAATTTTTATTACATTATTTTTCTAGGGTTCACAGTAATACACATCCTATGACAAGGATAAAGCCACTTTATGTTTTCTTAACCATCATTGTACAAACGCCACTACATCAACCTACCTCAAACTGTCAAATTTCTTTAATAGATTTTCAACCTTATCACAATAGTGGAAGGTTAATGTTCCATTAGTAAAATTTCACAGATTAGGGAAGGTTGACTGGCTGGTTATAATTTGACTATATTTTGCAATACAGTTCTAAGGTTAAGTAAAGAAAAAAAAACCGGCCAAGTGCGAGTTGGACTCGCCCATGAAGGGTTCCGTAGCAGCAAGCATAGATTAGAGATATAATTATACTATTGAGATTAGTAAGTAATATACACAAACAATAAAAATAACTTTGTTTTTCATAGTATTTGTATGAATGACAAAGTTATATTTGCGGTTTTTGAAAATGTACTATATCTCAAAAACTGCTAACTGTATCTCATACAAACCAATTTTCGTTGGTAGTTTTGGTTGAGGTCTACAATATTTTTTTTAGTTTTATCATTCTCTTATTTATGAAGTTACGGGGGGGGGGACACACTTTTTACCACTTTGGAAGTGTCTCTCGCGCAAACTGTTCAGTTTAGAAAAAAATGATGTTAGTAACCTCAATATCATTTTTAAAGACCTATTCATAGATTTGTTTTGATTTTTGTGTGAAAATCCTTATGCGGTTCACATAATACATCTTTCTACCAAGTTTCAACAGGATAGCTCTTATACTTTCGACAAAAAGTGGCTGTGACATACACGGACAGACAGACAGACAGACAGACAGACATGACGAATCTATAAGGGTTCCGTTTTTGCCATTTGGCTACGGTACCCTAAAAACTGGCCAAGTGCGAGTTGGACTCGCGTGAAGAGGGTTCCGTACGATGTTACCTATCACGGACTTCTTATAGGTTTTCCTATAATCTATAAGTAGAAAACTATTTCTTGTATTTTTTTAAAAATTTTAGGTTCAGTAGTTTCGGAGATAAGGGGGGGGGAATGGTCAAATTTCGTCTATTTTCTTGAATAACTTGGAGACTATTTATTTTAAAATTACAAAAAAATACACTTAACATTGTCTCAACAAGACCTTTCATTTGATGTGTCACACGATGCAGTTTTCAATTATTATTTTTTTATTTTCCCCTTCCCCCCCATATACAGATATGGACTTCTTATAGGTTTTCCTATAATCTATAAGTAGAAAACTAATTTCTGTATTTTTTTCAAAATTTTAGGTTCAGTAGTTTCGGATATAAGGGGGCGGGGAGAATGGTGAAATTTCGTCTATTTTCTTGAATAACTTGGAAACTATTTAATTTAAAATTACAAAAAAAATACATTTAAGATCTTCTCAACAAGGCCTTTTATTTGATATGTCACACGATGCAGTTTTCATTTTTTTTTAAATTTTCCCCTCCCCCCCCAAAAACTACCTCCCACACAGATTTCATCTATTCACGTCACACCTCTGTGCTTGGGTCACAGGAATTGATATGTGTACCAAATTTCAACTCAATCGGTCTAGTAGATTCGGAGATAATTGACTGTAAGCGACAGACAGACGGACACACGAGTGATCCTATAAGGGTTCCGTTTTGTATTCGGACGTACGGAACCCTAAAAAGAGGTATAAAAAAAAGAGGTATAACTTTAACTTTGAAAGTAATGGGTAAGTAAAAAAGTGTGAAGACAAAAGTATTGTCTAGTTACTAGTACAATACTTTTGTCTTCAAATTAATTTAGAGTGAGTGCGTGACACTCAATGACTCAACCGCGGTACCGTTTGCACTGACCTGGCGCATTCCACGTGTGATTTCTGTCCGAACTTGATGATCTTGGAGAGCTGCGTGGGGCACTGGTCGTCCTCCTCGTCGCGGATGGCCGCCTTGCCGCGGAACAGGTCGATGGTGGTGCCGGGCGGCAGCAGGCCCTGGTGCTGCTGCCACTTGAGCGCCTGCCCCAGCAGTGCCAGCAGGCGCGAGCTGGGTACCACGGACACCTCGCCCGCCAGCGCGGCGGCGATTGCGGCGCGGCGCCGCTCCTTGCCGCCGCCGCTGCCGTAGGCCTCGCGCGGGTCGAAGTACGAGCGCGCCAGCAGGTTCTCGAGGTGGATGTAGCGGTCGGTCTCCTGCTGCTTCATGAGCAGACAGGGGTGCGTCTGGCGCAGCAGCGAGCGCGCGGCGCCCAGCTCGCGCAGCTCGATCAGCTCCAGCACCACCTGCTCGTATAGCTCCATGAGCTTCTTGTCGGGCAGCTTCAGCGACGCCGTGGCCTTCAGCACCGTGTCCCAGTGGCCGTTGTTGATGTCGGCGCAGAACCCGTCCACGCTGTCCACGGTGTTCAGCGACACGCCCGTCTCTTCCTGCCCGAGCACGACATGTCTTATGAAAACTTATGTGCAGCTCTTTAATAAAGCTTTGAATCAAACGTCATATCCAAGTCAAATCATTTATTTAACGAATACATCGAAGAGGCACGTTAGAAAACGTCAAATATTAAAATTAAAGGAAATAAGATGATAAATGATATTTATTCAGTAAATTGGTTTTGGCAAACTCTTTTACACGTCAAAAAGACACTATTTTACACTAGATGAGGCCGCGGCCGGTGTTTCGTACCTGACTTTTAACACGTTAAATGGCAAGTCTAGGAAAGATGACGGTAACTTATTATAACTTTTTATAATAAGTTACCGTAATCTTTCCTAGACTTGCCATTTAACGTGTTTAAAGTAAAAGCTAACCTCTGTTCTAAGGCTTACTATTCTGTGAGTGATTATTTAGATGATAAGCATAGTTGGTCGCTGTGTTGAACACAAGACATTGTTCATGTTCTTTTAACAAAATTTTCTTTATTTTTATCGTATTTTACTTTAGTTTTAATTCCTTGTGTGTTTATTATTCTTTTTATAACAGTCGTAGGGTATCATTTAGATATTGTTGGAGCTGATGAAGATTGTGAACTATGCTTGCATTGTATAGAGTCAATCTTGCTAGTATTATAGTTTCACAGGAAGCATTTTATGAGTACCATGTACTTTATAGTTTTCAATGAGTAGATACCCACGTTTTTTGTTTTTTTTTTTAATGACTTGAATGACCCTGGCGGTTGAGATTATGTCATGCTCACTCTAATGTCTCGCTGACGGTGGCGCGTGTGTCGGATCATTTAGTTCCCTTCAAAATGGTTGAGCTGAGTGATGCTGATGCATGTTTCATGTTCGTGAACGGGCGCTGTCAGTCGTGACTGGTCATCTCTCAGCAGCCACGGTTTATTTTAATTATTTATAATTTTATTGAATTGTCTTTATTTACATGAATTTCCTATGGACACTTACTTGCTACATCGTTCTCACATAATGTACCATCTGAAGTTGAATGATGTAACAAAGGTTTTGTTATAATTTTGGCGATTGAAAAAGAGTGTCCATGGAGTTTCTTGCCCGTTCTTCTCCATAGAGACCTACGCTTTGGAATGGGCATCTACAGTACTTTCACAGTTTTTATGTCTTGTGACTGGGACTGTAGCACCGTAACTATTTTTAAACTATTTTATTTTACTTTTGTCTTTTGACAATTCAAAAGTGCCTGTAACTGGCCTACTTGAAATAAACGATTTGATTTTGATTTTGACTACTCTGAGAAGAAACATCCGAAACAAACTCAGAGGTCACAGTCTCTTTTAAAGTCCAGACAATTTTGTATTGATCAAATTATATGAGAACCATGCAGGCATGCAGGTGTGATGAGATTGCTTCTACACGTATTCACAAGCGACTGCGACCGCTTCAATCCTAACGCTTGGAGCGCACAGTGTTTTAGAAACCTTCAAAATCGGACATGACTAAATTAATGCCATGAGTCTACGGCGATTCATATTTCAAATGCAACAATAAAACTCCCATGTGCGCAGTTTGCTTCGCTTTTGAGAAAAAAAATTGTTAAAGTTGCTAATTTTTCAACTCCCTAAAAACGAAATAGTACATTGTTATCCAAGGCGTGAAAGTTACTTATTTACGTCCCGAGACGGGGTGCCCGTAACGTAGTGAGGGCGCTAATAGTTCGAGGGACTAAATAAGTAATTTACCCGAGGTAAACACTGTGCTTTTCATTACGAATACGAGGAAAGTAAAATTAACAACATTTTTAGCTAAAGAAAAAATGAGTGTAGATCGGATTGTCACTTTGCCGCTTGTTTTTATTTTTTAATTTTTGTGCTGTGGTCGGCCATCTATACAGCCAGGATTTTTCATGTTCATTATTTAAAAAAACCGGCCAAGTGCGAATTGGACTCGCCCATGAAGGGTTCCGTAGCAGCAAGCATAGATTAGAGATATAATTATATTGAGATTAGTAAGTAATATACACAAACCATAAAAATAACTTTGTTTTTCATAGTATTTGTATGAATGGCAAAGTTATATTTGCGGTTTTTGAAAATGTACTATATCTCAAAAACTGCTAACTGAATCCCATCCAAACCAATTTTCGTTGGTAGTTTTGGTTGAGGTCTACATTATATATTTTTTTTAGTTTTATCATTCTCTTATTTTAGAAGTTACGGGGGGGGGGGACATACTTTTTACCACTTTGGAAGTGTCTCTCGCGCAAACTGTTCAGTTTAGAAAAAAATGATATTAGTAACCTCAATATCATTTTTAAAGACCTATTCATAGATACCCCACACGTACGGGTTTGATGAAAAAAATTTTTTTGAGTTTCAATTCTAAGTAGGGTAAACTACCAGTTATTGGACGCTATCAGTTATTGGACAGAACTCCCTTTAATCGTTTTTATTAAGGTTATGATTCAAGAGTCTAATAATGCAACTGACTCTTTCTGCACTCTGTTTATTGGTAATACTTAAAAGTTCAAAAAATTGGTCAAAATTATTTACTTTTCTCGGCGTCCGGACGGTTAGCGGTCATTCTCATCATCATCATCATCTCAGCCATAGGACGTCCACTGCTGAACATAGGCCTCCCCTTTAGATCTCCACATATACCGGTTGGAAGCGACCTGCATCCAGCGTCTTCCGGCGACCTTTACAAGGTCGTCTGTCCACCTCGTTGGTGGACGTCCTACGCTGCGCTTGCTAGTCAGCGGTCTCCTCTCTAGCACTTTTCGACCCCATCGGCCATCTGCTCTGCGAGCAATATGGCCTGCCCATTGCCACTTCAGCTTGCTAATCCGGTGGGCTATATCGGTGACTTTAGTTCGTCTACGGATCTCCTCATTTCGGATTCGATCACGTAGAGAAACACCGAGCATAGCCCTCTCCATAGCTCGCTGAGCGACTTTGAGCTTTGAGATGAGGCCGATAGTGAAAGACCACGTTTCGGTGCCGTAAGTCATCACTGGTAACACACATTGATTGAAGACTTTCGTCTTGAGGCACTGAGGTATGTCGGACGAAAAGACATTACGTAGCTTCCCGAACGCTGCCCAACCGAGCCGAGTTGACGATTTAAATTCTACCTGATCATCCTATGTTCTTAGTAGTTTGCACAGTAATGTATTATGATATTCTGTACTGATTTTAATATGATAACATACAGTCAAATAGATTTTTTAAGTTATTATGTAATGTACAATAACTGAAAACTTTTTTGTTTAAAATCTAATTATTGGACAAGGGTCCAATAACTGCATTTTTTAAATTAAAAATAATTGCAAATATTTTGGACTCTACTGCCTATAAATTTAGGCCAAAGGAACCATTTTTAATCGTGTTGCTCTTAAGCAACTTCTACTAGTCTTTGGACAGGGTGTCCAATGACTAATTTTGAGATTCAAATTAGTCATTGGACACCCTGTCCAAAGACCAATGACTAATTTTAAGATTAAAATTAGTCATTGGACACCCTGTCCAAACTAAAACCTACCTAACTAATGGTACTGTCTGATAACGGTGTTAAGAAGTAAACCAAAGATGCCCAAGGGGAAAGAGAAAGACTACGAAAGTTTATTTTGTATTACATAAGAGTTGCTAAGACGGAGTAGTTTTGAAAGCAATTAATGTTTCTTCTAAGAGATATGTAGGTAAAAGCAATTTTAATAATATCATAATAAACATTACTAAAATGTTGTTTTCCCCTTTATTATCTATTTGCTATTTTAACGATTTATAAAAGAACATTAATGAGCTAAATTGTGCTGTCCATTAACTAGTATAGACTGTCCAACAATAGAAATTCTGTCCAATGACTATATATTTGGGTACTTTTTTTTTAACAGGATTTTTTTAAATGTTAATGTTGTAAAGTATAATTTTTAAAATGAAATTATGTTCACATACATATTGAATAAGCAAAATAATAACAATTCTAGCACGTAGATTCATAAATGTGTCCAAGAATTATTTTTCGTCAATGTATGGCCCTTAAGTGTCCAATGACTGGTAGTTTACCCTATGGGGGGCACCCCCAAAATTTGTTTTGTTTTGATTTTTGTGTGAAAATCCTAATGCGGTTCACATAATACATCTTTCTAAGTTTCAACAGGATAGCTCTTATACTTTCGACAAAAAGTGGCTGTTACATACACGGACAGACAGACAGACAGACATGACGAATCTATAAGGGTTCCGTTTTTAGGGTTCCGTAGCCAAATGGCAAAAACGGAACCCTTATAGATTCGTCATGTCTGTCTGTCTGTCTGTCTGTCTGTCTGTCCGTGTATGTCACAGCCACTTTTTGTCGAAAGTATAAGAGCCATCCTGTTGAAACTTGGTAGAAAGATGTATTATGTGAACCGCATTAGGATTTTCACACAAAAATCAAGACAAAACAAATTTTGGGGGTGCCCCCCATACTTAGAATTGAAACTCAAAAAAAAATTTTTCACCAAACCCATACGTGTGGGGTATCTATGAATAGGTCTTTAAAAATGATATTGAGGTTACTAACATCATTTTTTTGTAAACTGAACAGTTTGCGCGAGAGACACTTCCAAAGTGGTAAAAAGTGTGTCCCCCCCCCCGTAACTTCTAAAATAAGTGAATGATAAAACTAAAAAAAATATATAATGTAGAACTCAACCAAAACTACCAACGAAAATTGGTTTGGATGAGATACAGTTAGCAGTTTTTAAGATATAGTACATTTTCAAAAACCGCAAATATAACTTTGCCATTCATACAAATACTATGAAAAACAAAGTTATTTTTATTGTTTGTGTATATTACTTACTAATCTCAATATAATTATATCTCTAATCTATGCTTGCTGCTACGGAACCCTGCATGGGCGAGTCCAACTCGCACTTGGCCGGTTTTTGCCATTTGGCTACGGAACCCTAAAAAAGTACGATTTCTCTGAAAAGAAAACTTTCAATCTAAATTTCTTGGCCCAGTTATATTACGCATATTTATAAGACGACATTTATCAAGCTTTGTTACATCTCCGAAATACAATGGACGATGGAGTAAATTCAAGATTTCATTAAAAACGTTTCAATTTTTTTTTATCGTTCTTACTGCGTGCTTAGCGATCAAACTTATTAAATATACTTAGAAACTTATGTTGTCTATAACTCAGAAAAAAATCACTTGTTAATACTGTAAAGCGAACGAGATAATCGTTTCTAAACTTTGTAATGCCAATAGCGCCTGTGATTTTGTTAAGGCAATTTTACTTAAGGTGGTTTGCTCTTACATTTTCTAAAGGCACTAAGGCAACTTTGATTTGCTAATGATGAACAAGACGACGACATCGATGAACTTTCTGAAGAAAATGTAATTCAACATGACATGCGTGACAACTAGCATTTTTGAAGAGTAAACCAGTTTTAAGTGACAACTCTAAAAATATTTCTTTCCTCTTAGTGCCTTTAGAAAATGTAAGAGCAAACCATCTTAAGTAAAATTGCCTTAATAAAATTACAGGCGCTATTGGCATTACAAAGTTTAGAAACGGTTATCTCGTTCGCTGTACAGTATTAACAAGTGATTTTTTTCTGAGTTATAGACAACATAAGTTTCTAAGTATATTTAATAAGTTTGATCGCTAAGCACGCAGTAAGAACGATAAAAAAAATTGAAACGTTTTTAATGAAATCTTGAATTTACTCCATCGTCCATTGTATTTCGGAGATGTAACAAAGCTTGATAAATATCGTCTTATATGCGTAATATAACTGGGCCAAGAAAAGACAATGCCAGTTGCTCTTAGAGCTATGACCCACCAAATAAAAGTTGGTTTCCAACCATGCCAAATGTAGCATTCTATTTGTGCTTTATTAGTGATAACTAAAATCATGTTTAAATGTCTTTAAAAGATGCGGTTTCTGTTTAATTGGATAAAATATCACATATAGGTTAGATACCTATGTCGAGCACACGTTAACGTCACATCCCTATTTTTTAGCCACAAAGCACACACAACACAATACTAACACTCTTGACGGATTACAGATGTTGGTGGAAGCTGTAAGATAATTCAAACATATTTATAATTAGTATTATACAAACACAATAGCCCCTCAAAGATCAACATGACTTTGTCTATTATGCCAGTTGTGACATTTTGGCACAAGGATATAATACACAAACAATATACGAACTGGACTGAGCACTCATGCCGTAAAACGTGCCGGCAGAGATAGCTCCAATGGAGGCTGTTGTCTCTTTCTAACAGGGTAACCAAAGTACATACTATTACGGTTTTTAAATATTTCTTTAAAAAAAACATTTAAAAACATAAAAACAGCAGTCCGCAGGTGTGGGAACAGAGTCCAAACTACTGGTGGTTAGGGCTACAGAAACAGGAACCTCCTCACAATGCGCTCTGCACTCCATCAGGCCACTGACCGCACTAGATGGAGAAAAATAGTTAATAAATTGAAACGAAGTTACGAATCTCGGCAGTAAGAGAACGATTGACAAGAGATATGGCACCTATTCTGACTCAATAAAAATAGAGGAGAGATGAAGTTGAAACGTATTATTTATATGAAGTTTTTAAAAACAACTAAAGTAATGCCGCCACATCGCACCCATCACTATACGTCAGATTTCAGTAATACTAGAGTGATTATGTAATTACTACTAAAACATCATAGTATTTTATAATTTTTCAAATTGTACAATTGTCTGCCGACAAACTGTACTGCAGTTTGGCAGAGTTTAAATGTTAATTTTTATGTATGTTTGCCCAAATAAATAAATAAAAAAAGAACATTGAAAAATAAACCTGAAAGCAATTTTAAAGCCGAAAAAGTAAATAAAGATAGCAAGTAAAAGGTATATTTTACTGTTTCTATCCATAGGTACTACTTTCTGGCAATAGGAGGAAAGGGACAAGCGCCATCCAAGTTGATCTTCTCTTTCGTCACGCAAATTATAGCAAACCAAAAAAATAAGCTAAGTATATAGTGGCGCTTACGGTTCATTTTTGTGTAATAGGTAACTTGAAGTGCTCAGTCCAGATTTTATAATAAGGCTATGTTTTGATTAGGTATTTCCGCGTCAATGACGTTTCGTTATAACTAATAATTCACGCTCAAATGCGAAATATTTTTAAGAGAGTATATTCATAATGTGATTTATATTAAAAAACATGATTTTCATTAAACACACTTAATGGAAATAATGTTTTATAAAAACTGAACATTACATATTTAAATCCGTACAAAGGTGTCATTTTCTCAGCGTGTAGGTATGCTTATTGAGTAACGCACATGGCCGCGATGAAAACAGGAAATGATTTTTGGGTTTTCGAAATCCTTTTATCACTAACTTTTTAAACGCATCTTTTGCAGAATAACAATTAAGTAATCAGGCGTCTTATTTTCATTTAATGTTTTTCATTAATTTATATTTCCTGGAAATTGGGCTGAAAGGTGGGGCAGGATCTGGCATTGTCATTTAGATTGAAGGTATTCTTTTCAAAGAAATTGTACTTTTTGTACTTTCTTAATACCGAAAATGGATTAACTTTGGAGTTTAATTTCTCTGAAACTAAAAAGAATTGCTACGCCGGAAAATTATGAATGAATTTAGAATATTATAAGGTATCTCTTGCTTAGTTTCACTCATGATGTCTGGTCCAGCCGAGATTTTGCACACTGTGCTGCGTTTACGCGGTTTGGCATGCTGTACACCAAGTTCCTTATACGATTTTGGGGAATATTCTCCCATTCCTCTGTGAGAGCAATTTTGAGCTCACGAAGCGTGATTGGGGGAGGGTTTCGTTGATTTACGCATCTGCCTAGCTCGTCCCAAGCATGCTCGATCGGGTTGATATCCGGGCTGCGCGCTGGCCACTCCATACGAGTAATGTTCATCTCTTGAAGGTAGTCATTCACAATCCTACCTGTATGAGGTCGGGCATTGTCATGCATAAATATAGCATCCTCACCTAAATTGACCATAAATGGACCAACGTGATCATTGAGGATTTCTTCCACATATCTTACGCTAGTTAAAGAGCCGTTTTCTATGATCACCAGCTCTGTGCGACTTTCAGAAGAAATTCCGGCCCACACAAGTACAGACCCACCACCGTAGGCTACTTTTTCTTCGATGCATGCTTGCTTGAATCTTTCCCCTGGTCTTCGATACACTCTGCGTCTTCCATCGTGCTTGTAGAGCATAAATTTTGATTCGTCGGAGAACATAACTTTTGACCAATCTTCAATACTCCAATTTACGTGGCTCTGGGCATATCTTAGTCTTGAAATACGATGCCCACGCTCCAGTTTAGGGCCGTTTGCAGGTCTAAAGGGTTTTAAGTTAGATTCAGCAAGCCGACGTCTTACTGTCCATGCACTTGGGTTACTTCCTCCGAGGCGTCGAAACTGATTGGTGAGTTCAGTTCCTGTGAGAAAGCGATTTCGAAGCATGGTGTTCACCAAGTATCGGTCTTCTCGTGCTGTGGTACACCTGGTTCTGCCCGTTCCTGGTCTGCGTAGGTTAGAACCAGTTTCTTCGTAACGTCGGAGAACTCTTTGTACTGTTGACAGCGACACACCGACAGTCCTGGCTGTATCGCGCTGACTCCGGCCGGTTTCCAGCATTGTAAGTATTCTGGTGCATTCTTCAGGCGTAAGCGACATAATTTCAGCTTGAATAATGAATATAGAGCACTATCAACATGGTTTATGTACCCACATAAATGACAGATTACAAACAAAAGCAAAACCAAATGCTGTAATTTCGTAGTTCCATCTTCGAAAGTGGCCCTTTTTCAAATTTGATTTTTTTATGATATAACTTTACAATAACTAAGAAGTTTTAATACCTTCATTTAAGGAGTATTACATTGTCTATTAAATACAATTTATTGCATTAACCTAGCATTTTTAGTTTCCGAGATTTTTAGGATTCTTTAAGTGACCCGGATTCATTGCTCTCGAGTGTATTTTGCCTCATCTTGTTGAGAAACTTGAACCCCATTCAGTGTGACTGGAGGGCAAATATTACGTCTGGTGGTGAATGTTACTTGGACTGATTTGGATTCATTCGCCTTGATACGCCAATCCTTAAGCCATTTCGCGATGAGGTCAAGACTATTTTGGAGTTTTTGGGTGGCTGTTTTCTGAAGTTTGTCAGATGCCAGAACTGCTGTGTCGTCAGCAAATGTACCGGTTATAGTGGCCTGAGAAGTAGGTAGATCTGCAGTATTAGTAAGTACAAGGTAGGACCCATCACACTGCCCTGTGGTACGCCTACATGTATTGGGCATAGTGATGTTACTTCTTCGCCATATTTCACAAGGAAGTGTCTGTTTTCTAAGTACGATCTAATAAAGTTGTAGTATTCGATCGGTAAAGATTTTTTTTATCTTGTACAAGAGCCCGTCATGCCATACGTGGTCAAAAGCCCGGGAGATATCTAAGAACGCAGCTGTACAATATTGTTTACTTTCGAAGGCATTGTTAATATTATTTACAAGCCTATGTACTTGTTCAATAGTAGGTACCATGTCGTTGCCTGAAGCCGAACTGATGGTCTGGGATTAATCTCCTTTCCTGTATGATTGGCTAAAATACAGGGTGGTGATGACAATACGACAATAAATTAAGCTTCGTATACCTCAAGACGTTCCAATATACATACAAAAAATCATTTGAAAATATCAAGTAGTTTAGTCACAGGAAATTATTTTTCATCTTCAACATTTGCTACATGATGTATCTGATTTTAAGGAAGCACTAACAGGTTATCGACCTCCGCATCGGTAAAACATCAAGACATTAAAGACACGTTGCCAACTCGCTATTTAAAAACTTGCGCCAAATTAGTTTTCAGCAAATTATACCTTAATCCAGGCCAATAAGAGTCATAAAGAGTATCCTTAGAGTTAGACAAGAAGATAACGCATGCGGAAGTTAATTAATAGAAAATTTAGTAAGTGCGAAAGAGATAAATGTAAGTAATTTGATTTGTTTGTACTTCATTTTTTGTCGAAACTTGAAACTAGGTACGAAATACGAATTTAGGTCAGTGTGTCGCTATAATCCTGTGACGATCCACGCGTCATCGCTTCGCAAGCGCACGAGTACCGCAGGATGTACTTTCTTTGGCCACCTTGCCGCGCCTCCTTTGAAGTAACCGGCGCCCGAGTTCGTGTTTGTGATTTGTTAGTTCTTTATCGTAAGTGCGATATAAGACGCGTTATTATTTTAGTGACAGGACACGTAACATTTTAATAGGTATCAGCGTCAAGTGAATTGTGCGTTAAGCTGTCCAGACTCCAGAGGTTGCGTGAAAATTGATCCTTAATCCCGCATGTGGATAGTACTCCTCCACGTGTAAGAGTGACCCTTGAGGAACAAATTTTAAATTATTTTGAACGCAACCTAACGTCTAATTTGCGTTAGGCAGGTCGAAATTCATACATCGGACGTACTTAGCTAAGTGATTGAACAGTGATCCAGATAGCGATTAATAAATTTAATTTAAAAATTAACCAGCGGATGAGAGTTGCCTGATTGTTTGGTGAAAAGTCTGTGATTTTAGTGTAATTGTTTTACTGAACATTAGCCAAAAGATCAAGTCGCTACAGGACTGCGTGGTTGCCGCTCTTACATAGGTTAGTGAACCAATATTATAAATGGTGTTCTAATTCGTATTCAGTTTTATACCATTTAGTTTGTTTTATACCATTTAGTTTGTTTGAAAAAAATTTTTTTTCAATTTCGATTTTGGATTTT
Organism: Agrotis exclamationis; assembly: GCA_950005045.1. Classification (NCBI taxonomy): domain Eukaryota; kingdom Metazoa; phylum Arthropoda; class Insecta; order Lepidoptera; family Noctuidae; genus Agrotis; species Agrotis exclamationis. The sequence continues at coordinate 24,424,455 of OX465426.1, forward strand.
TTTTTTGACAGTGTAGAGTTATTCCTATGAACTAGTATTATGTGTGTTTTAATTTATTGTCGTATTGTGTTCTCCACCCTGTATAAAAGCTAGAAATATGGTTTGGTGGTCTTTTTTCAAATTCTAAATCTAGTCATTTATTCAAAACTAGCTGTGCCTGCGACTTCGTTCGCGTGGATGTCGAAACTTAATCATGTATTTTTTAGTGCTTCTTTATTAACAACATTAGCTGTGAACCATCATTCTGGAGCATACATAAATATGCGTACGTAAATCATCAAATGAGTCCTCCCACCCAGGGCAGGGTAAGAGGGACTGTCAGACTTGTACTGACTAAAATCCACGGCATCCTATAAATCCTATAATAGGCCTTTACGTTCCGGGGTCAAGGTAATTCGATAGTTCCGCGACCCCGGCAGGCTTTGGCCTTCTAAGGGGGGGGGGGCTCGTCATTGTACTGACTCAATGAGGTGCGTGTTGAACACAACGCGCAGTCGACCCAGGCATACTCGCCGCCCGCATGCTCGTGCAAGAGAAAAATCTACGTTTAAACGCCTCTGGGACCTGAGTAGTATGAGCGGGCTCCGGAGCCTGCCCGTTCCTGCCTTTGCCGGCGCTGGCAGCCCCAGGACGTAAGCAGACACGGGCGAAAGTCATTCTTTCAAGGAAACAGGTTGTACCTATGCGTGACCCATCCTATCCCATCCCATCCTATCCTATTCTACGATTCCTTTAAATCGCTTTAATTAATTTTCATTTTTTGTTTGTAAGGTGTAAACTGATTACAATATAATAAAAAACATAATGTTACTTCAATGTAACACCTCTATTCCAGGTTTTTTTAACGCCATCTACCGTGTTATCGTTGAAATACACACATCAACACGGTCTAGGGATATTTCATACTCAATTAAATAACTCGAAAAGTACTGGCCGCATTGGAATCTTTTATACACCGATTTGTTTGTAATTTATCTCAGACTAATTCCAAATTCAAATTTTTGAAAATTCTTTTGTTTCGGTGGCATAAAAATGTCTTGATGTATAGGAGAGGGAATTTTCATTTGTGCGAAATTTAGAAAACAATACGAATTACGTTTAGTTACAGTTTTTTTTCATTTTTAAACGAAAGATAGTTAAAATTGAGGTATTGTAGCCATGCAACGCCGACATTTGACGAGGGCGGAGATGTTACGAGCTGTGGGAATGCTGGAAGCTGGATCTGTTCAGCGTAATGTTGCTGAGGCCATAATAGGGACCCATCAAAATGTAATTTCAAGATTGTGGACACGCTATCGTGCCACAGGTGAAGTAGCGGAGAGGCACCGGGGGCTAAGTCGCATCACTACCCCCAGACAAGACCGATTTTTGCAAATTACTGCGCGAGCACAACCAAATGCAACGGCGACTCAATTGGTCCAAAGGCTGCGAGTGGAACACCAAGTGCTTGTGAGTGACCAAACTGTAAGAAGGCGACTGCATGAAAGCAATCTACGCTCTCGTAGACCACTCCGGGTCCCACCTTTACGGAAAGGCAATCGTGGACGACGATTAGAATGGGTTCGGAACCACGTGGACTGGGGCCGTGAGCAATGGTCCAATGTGCTGTTCACGGATGAATCCAGGTTCGGCTTCCATCCAGATTCACGAAGGACGCGTGTTTGGCGAGTTCCTGGACGATGGAGCCGTCTCCAGAACCCTCAGGAAGTTCACCCATACCAAGGAGGAACAATTATGGTTTGGGCAGGAATTCGTCTTGGAGGACGGACGGATCTCGTTTGGGTGCGGGGCAATATGACGGCAGAACGATACGTCCAACAGGTGCTGGGGCCCGTAATCTTGCCCCACAGAACACAAGTGGGGCAAGATTTCCTGCTCATGCACGACAATGCCCGGGCACACACGGCGAGAACGGTAGCAGCTTGGTTACATACACATAATGTTAGGGCCTTAGACTGGCCTGCTCAATCGCCAGATCTAAATCCCATTGAGCATGCGTGGGATATGTTGCAAAGAAGAGCTCTGAAGGAAGTTCCTGAAAATCTGGCTACAGAAGATCAACTTTTTGCGCACCTCAGAAGGACATGGGACAATATTCCGCAGCAAGACATTGACAACCTTGTTCTGAGCATGCCGAATCGTTGCCGATGTGTTATGAACATCATGGGCGCTTTCTCAGACTACTAACTTCAAGTTTATAAACACAAATTAAATGATTTTTCTATTTTTTTCAGTTTTTACTCACAAATTAAAAGTTCATTCATATACGGTTTCCGTCTATGCTTCATTTTTTTTTCCATAAAATCCTGAAATTTTAATCTATACCTTAACCATTATTAAAAAAACCGGCCAAGTGCGAGTTGGACTCGCCCATGAAGGGTTCCGTAGCAGCAAGCATAGATTAGAGATATAATTATATTGAGATTAGTAAGTAATATACACAAACAATAAAAATAACTTTGTTTTTCATAGTATTTGTATGAATGGCAAAGTTATATTTGCGGTTTTTGAAAATGTACTATATCTCAAAAACTGCTAACTGTATCTCATCCAAACCAATTATCGTTGGTAGTTTTGGTTGAGGTCTACATTATTTATATTTTTTTTAGTTTTATCATTCTCTTATTTTAGAAGTTACGGGGGGGGGACACACTTTTTACCACTTTGGAAGTGTCTCTCGCGCAAACTGTTCAGTTTAGAAAAAAATGATGTTAGTAACCTCAATATCATATTTAAAGACCTACTCATAGATACCCCACACGTATGGGTTTGGTGAAAAAAAAAATTTTTGAGTTTTAATTCTAAGTATGGGGGGCACCCCCAAAATTTGTTTTGTTTTGATTTTTGTGTGAAAATCCTAATGCGGTTCACATAATACATCTTTCTACCAAGTTTCAACAGGATAGCTCTTATACTTTCGACAAAAAGTGGCTGTGACATACACGGACAGACAGACAGACAGACATGACGAATCTATAAGGGTTCCGTTTTTGCCATTTGGCTACGGAACCCTAAAAATGGTAGAATATTAAATAACGTATCTTTTAAATATATACATGTCATATAAATAATTAACACATTGATAGTAATTCGCTTTTTTAAAAATATCCCTAGACCGTGTTGATGTGTGTATGTTTAAATGAATTATTGGAATATGTAGTTTTTCTATTCGAAGCTAGATCGCGCTACCGAACTGCGCGTCTCGGTGTGAACTGACCGTAATTTACTTCTGGATCACTTTAAATTCAAATATCTTTTGATAGACTGAACCGATTGTCTGAAGGAATGATATTAAAGAAAAATGAGTAAATGATACTGTGACGTCTGATAGGGGAGAATGGAAGAAGAAAACGTGTTGCGCCGACCCCAAGTAGAATGGGATAAGGGCAGGAAGAAGAAGAAGAGACTGAATGGAGTGCAATGAAACAAAAACTAAATGTTACTTAAAGTTACGCTAAATTGTTGTGTATAAAAGTTATCTACATTCGTGATTTCGTACATTTCACGTGATGCTCGGATAACCAAACATACAAACAGACAAAAATTGTAAAAATGCTGGAAATGGGTTCTATTGGTTGTCAGCCCCTCACATATTTGGGAATCCTTCTCTATCAATAAAATATATCACTCCATACTTTTGCTAATAACACCTTTTAATTCCTTTCACATGATTTACAATATAAAGTATATAAAAATATCAATACATATTCCAAACTGCTTAAAATCGACTCTCTTCAGCTATTTTTTTCATTTTTTGACAAAGTATGCTTTCAAAATTCAAACGAAGAAACACCATAAAGTTATACCATAGAGTTTTAAACGCTGCCAGTGACAAACTACATGAAATTCCATAAAACCTAAACCTACAATTCCTAGTGTTTTGCCTGGGAAAAAGAAGTGGCAGAACAAACTCCCCAGCAACACATCTGTCTGTACGGTTAGAGGAACAAGATTTTATACAATTTAATAGAACATTCACAATACACATCAATCTGAAATTACATCCCAGTTATAGGACCATTGCAGTAAATAATAAAAAACTTTTTTAAAAAAAGAACCGACTTCAAAACCAAACACAAAAAAGTGTAAAATAACTTTTCTTTCGGAAGTCGGTGGCTTTGTTTTTTATTTCATTGACTATGGCCACCAACTTCCGAAAGAAAAGTTATTTTACACTTTTTTGTGTTTGGTTTTGAAGTCGGTTCTTTTTTTTAAAAAGTTTTTTATTATTTACTGCAATGGTCCTATAACTGGGATGTAATTTCAGATTGATGTGTATTGTGAATGTATTTTAGTTCAGATATTCAACAAAGATCTCCGTATAATAGGGTCTTTAGAAATCTATAATCCAAGTGAGCAACAAAAACGGATCTATGCGGACAACGTCACAAAATATTCATTACTGTTATATACTAAAACCTTCCCCAGAATGTAACAAACACTTTTCTGAAAACCGCATCAAAATCGGTTCAGCCAAACGCGAGATAATTGCGAGCAAACATTCAATCGACTTAGAAAATCCACAATCCAAGTAAGCAAAAAAATCCATATCTCTAAAACTACTGAACCGATTTTGATGAAACTTGCAGTGTACCCTAAGTTGAACAATACCTAGTTCAACAAAAAAAGAATTACGTAAATCGAACTTGCAGTTCCGGAGATATGCGTGCACAAACATAAAAACATACATACATACATACATACACTTATGAAATTTGGCACATTTGTTCAGACGCTGATATAGATTAACATATACGAAAACTGGGCAGTTCTGGAAATATTACATACATACGGGTCGAATTGATAACCTCCTTTTTTTTTAAGTCGGTAATAAAATTAGACGAAAAGTCATGTCGCTAGTTTATCACATAGCAAAACTGTTTTCTAATAAATCATAATAAAATAATCAACATAAAATAAAACAAATACAAACATATAAAAAAAAACAAATACACATAAATAAAACTAAATAATTTAATCAAAAGAAAAAAAAAACAATTAAATGAACTCTCATAACCTGTTGGTAAAATAAATTTGGAGAAAGAGCATGAGAAAGAGTTTTATTTTCAACGGAGAGACTAGTACCGTAGTACGACTGCTCTTATCATCTAAATTCAAAGTGGTTGTTTATCAAATAATATGCTTTAGAACAAAGGTTGGATTAAAGGTAGGGACAAACAGAACCCATGTACGCAACGTATGCAACGTGTTATTAAATCTAAACAGTTGAATTTGTATGCCTAGAAACACACTTATCAGTGACTGTATTGCGTATGATAAGTGTGTTTCTAGGCATACAAATTCAACCGTTTAGATTTAATAACGCGTTGCGTACGTGGGTTCAGTTTGTCCCTACCTTTAATCTTATATTTAAACACACAGATCAACGATTAAGGCAGGTTTCATTCCATACGAACACATCTCATTCAACTTAATTAATTTAATAATAAACAAGAATGTGTACCTGTAGGGTTTGAAGTGTTTTAGTGAGGTTAGATTCCTTCAAGTATTGCTGGATCAGCCGGATAACACTGGAATTTAATGGAGATTCAATACATAGTTCACTTTATAGAGTTACGAAAACACTAATGATATTTATTTAAATACTCACTCGGCAGATTCAATTTCAATCGACATTATTGAAGTTTATAAATACTGTGTACGTCTATTATAAATAATCATTTATTGACTCCTGTAGCTACAACTACCAACCTAAACCTATATAACCAATAATTCCGTAAATAAGTGATTACCGGTATTTGAATTACAAAAGTTGGGGAAATACGAAAGTAAACAATCGAATTCGCACTCTTCGCAAGCTTTGGATGGAGCCTGAATTTGACAGTTTGAAGAACAAATCATATGTCAATGTCACTGTCATTTTTTTTTCTAAATCATAGACCTATAATCCTATGGACTGGAAATACCTACACCAAAAACGTGTATGCCTACAAGTTCGCTGGTCCCATAAAATGGCGGCCAATGCTAGGGTTGTGCCAATCAAGAAACATTTTGTTAGTGTAACGAGTATCGATACCAGTATCCCTAGTACTTTTAAGATTACATAATAGTATTACGACTAGATACCATGATTGAATTATAATTCATGTAGTTACGTAAAAATAATGTTTTCACATTTGCGTTATCGCTTGTAATTAAATATTATATATTTATGTGTTAGCGTTAATTTGTTCCCACACTGTTCCCACACATTGATGGGTCAACTGCAATGGTGCCTCCATTACGGTAGACGGTTCCTTTATTTATTTATTTAAACTTCATGTACAGACGCCAGCAGGTCAACCTACCCGAAACTGTCAGATTTTACCAATCGAACATTAACCTTCCACTATTGTGATAAGGTTGAAAATCTATTGAAGAAATTTGGCAGATTGTGGTAGGTTGATGTGCTGGCGTCTGTACATAAAGTGGTACAAGGGCGGACTTAATGCCACAAGGCATTCTCTACCAGTCAACCTTTTTTTTTAAATAAGAGAATATTGTGGTAGGGTAAATATAGATACTAATACATATAATAATACTGATAAAATAAACTAAACAATATAATAGAATAAATTAAAAAAAAATATATATACATAATAATAATAATAATAACGTGTGCCGCCCGGATGATAACGCTACGAGTACATTCTGGCGCAACATCTGGTCGGTACCTGTCAGTCATACTGAGGCTGATTGGATGCGTGATGTCAAGCGGGTGTGTGAGACTATTCCAGAAATGGAACCAATATCCATTACGCCATTAGATGTAGCAAGAGCAGTCCGTTCGTTACCGAATTGGAAATCCCCGGGACCGGACGGACTGCATAACTTTTGGCTAAAATGGTTTAATAGTTCACACACTTGTTTGGCATCTCAATTCCAGTCATCCTTAGAGTCTGGGTCGCTACCACAGTTTCTGACAACTGGGGTTACCCACCTTCTCTATAAAACCGGTAGTACTGCGGAACCCAAGAATTATAGACCGATCACATGTTTGTCGACGGTCTATAAACTTCTTACATCCTTTTTGAGAGTGAAAATTAGTACACACATAGATAATAATTCTATTATGATTGCCTCTCAAAATGGATGTAGGAATGGGTCCCGTGGTACGAAGGAGTTACTCCTCATTGACATGGCTATAAGCCAACAGGTTCATCGATCTCGCAAGGATCTGTTCGCATGCTGGATAGATTATAAGAAGGCCTACGACTCGGTGCCACATACATGGCTCATGAGGGTGTTGGAGTTGTACAAGGTAGATGCAACTCTACGTACCTTTCTTGAGTCATGTATGAGGCAATGGAGAACAGTCCTTCGTTATCCAGGGTGCCGACAGATCCAGGCGAGCGATGAACCTGTATGGATCAAGCGGGGAATATTCCAGGGCGACAGTTTGAGTCCACTTTGGTTCTGCTTAGCCCTGAATCCTCTAAGCACATTGCTGGAGGATTCAGGTCTAGGCTATCGGTTGAGGAGAGATGGTCAGGTCATATCTCACCTTCTATACATGGATGATCTGAAACTCTTTGCCCCCAGCAAATTGCAACTGATGGAGCTACTGAAAGTAACTGAAACTTTTAGTAATGCCATCAGGATGGAATTTGGTGTGGACAAATGTGCAGTCATGCATGTAAAGCAAGGGGAGATTATGGAATCTGAAGGGATTCAGCTTTCAGATTCCATACACCTTAGGTCACTCTCCTCATCCGAAACCTACAAGTATTTGGGTATGTCGGAAGCGCTAGGCATTAATGTGCCAGACGTGAAACAATCGTTGAGGGAGCGCTTCTTTGGACGCCTGAAAAAGGTTTTAAATAGCCTTCTTTCGGGCGGAAATAAGGTGCGCGCCTTCAACGGTTGGGTCATGCCGGTTTTAATGTACTCTTTCGGCATACTCAAATGGACTCAAACTGAACTCGACGCCTTGGATAGACGAGTCCGTACGCTGTTGACTGCAAACCGGATGCATCACCCACGATCATCGGTGATGAGACTGTACATCCCGCGGAAGTGCGGGGGTCGAGGCTTTTTAAATGCCAAGACCCTCCACAACCGCGAGGTGTGCAGTCTCAGAGAATATTTTTTGAAAATGGAAGTGGGTATGCACCGAGATGTGGTCACAGTGGACAAGGGACTCACCCCGCTGTCCATGGCTAAAGAGAACTGGCACAAACCTGTGATACTCAGTACCGAGGACCGCAGGGAGGTATGGCAAAGCAAGGAGCTACACGGACGCTTCTACCGGGCCCTTCATGGGCCCGATGTAGATTTTCTAGCGTCCGTGTCCTGGCTACGTTTTAGTGACCTCTTCGGGGAAACTGAAGGTTTTGTCTGTGCGGTTATGGACGAAGTTATCTTGACGAACAACTACCGGAGACATATTATAAAGGATGGGACGATTGACGTGTGTCGGGCATGCCATCGACCAGGTGAATCCATTAGACATATTATCTCTGGTTGTTCTCGTCTTGCTAACGGCGAGTACTTGCACAGGCACAACCTAGTAGCCAGAATCATCCACCAGCAACTTGCGTTGAAATACAAACTTGTGGAATCTGAAGTACCGTATTACAAGTATGTGCCCGACCCAGTTCTCGAGAAAGACCATGTCACGTTGTACTGGGATCTGCCTATCATTACTGACAGGACTATTGTCGCCAATAAGCCTGACATAGTAGTGATAGACAGATCAGCGCGCCGCGCAATGATAATCGATGTTACCATCCCACATGACGAGAACCTCGTGAAGGCTGAGAAAGATAAACAAATCAAATATCTCGACCTGGCGCGTGAGGTTGTCGACATGTGGAATGTGAACTCGGCTATCATTGTGCCGATTGTCGTTACTGCCAATGGCCTGATGGCAAAGAGCCTCGACGAACACCTTTCGAGGCTCTCCTTAGGGGGTTGGATCAAGGGCCTGATTCAGAAGGCAGTACTCCTTGATACGGCTCGCATTGTGAGGAGGTTCCTGTCTCTGGAGCCCTAACCACCGGTAGCTTGGACCCTGCTCCCACACCGGCGGATCTCTATTTTTATATTTTTAAATGTTTTATATCGTTTTGTTTTTTATTTAAAATATTTAAAAATGTAATGATATGTAAGTTAATGAATAAAGGAAATAATAATAATAATAATGGTCCGAGTGTCAAGGTGACACAATATATTTTTGAAAAATTTTAATTTATTTCACATTTTTAAACGTTTCACCCTTCTAAATAAGCTTTACCCAACGAAAAATGGAAAATAGATAAATAAAAACTAAACAATAACCGGATTTTGAGAAAAATGGAGTACCTACAATAAAGCTAAATTATAATAAAAAATCTTTACCAATGCTGACTAGACGTCGGGCCAAACAGCAGATGCAAGAGGCACACCTACCATCTCCGGGCTCGTCGCTGAGCTCCGCCTCGCAGCCGCCGGGACGAGCCACATCCGTGAACGCCGTGTCTCCGATAGTTGCAGCCGCGTCGAGCTCCAGCGACGAGTTTTACTCCCCGCCGTCGACGCCTCCACAAGCAAGACGACGAGGAAGAGGACGGCCACCAGCGGGCTTGGGACCTCGAGGCCATCAGGCCCCGAACAGGGTCCCCGCTGCCGGTGGAAATGTGTCGCGCATGCGATGGACTCAGTCCATTAATGAAAACGTGATGCGCGCAATTATGGGGCTACTGAGGGGGGAAGCAACTTGACTGCGTACCGTGGTCGAATGCTGTCTCTGTTTCAGGTGCTGGAACCAGATGTCAACGTAACGGCGCAACGATTATCGGATCAGGTACGGGCTGTGGGTACGGGTCATTCAACGTAACCATATGTTGAATGACACAGTACTTGATCGACTACGCTCTGAATCACGGTGTAACCCAGTTACTGATCCTGCTTTGCCATTGACTGCGGTGCAACTACAAAACATTTCCAGTGTGCCGCCGCGGTCTGAGGACATTGGTGAAGAGGATCATGACGAAGTTATATCCGTGAGTACCCAATGCAACGCACAATTGAGGAGCGCTTTGGAGAGTGCGTTCCGGGAGTACCGCTCCGTACCGCCGGAACTTAGACCACGTTTACCTCGTTTGCCTATGCACAATAAAAACAAGGCGCTTATGTGTGCTCTAGACTCGGAGCTGTCAAATTGTTTTGACAGCAGTAAGGATCTTACCGACACCCACTCAATCTTGTACTGTGCAGCTGTAGCGGCATGTCGTGTAGCTCACGTCAAATTCCCAGACAGCGACAGAGCTACACGACCAAAACCAGCAGCTCCAGCTTGGCAGTGCAGGATTGAGCGGCGTGTCGGTGAGGCTAGAGCACTCATCGGCAAATTGCACTGCTTCAGCGAGGGTAATACTCGGCCTAGAGTGATGCGTTTTGTGAGGCGGGCGTTTGCGGGGATTGATATCGATCCTCGTGAATATTTGGCCCGCGTCACAGAACGTATCGACTTCCTGAAGCAGAAGATTTGTGCATGGGCAAACCGTATTCGTCGGTACAAGCGACGAGTGGAGCGATACACTTTGAATCGCACATTCCAAAGCGATGAAAGGTGGGTCTATAGGGCTTGGGAGCGACCGGACCAAGGTGTGACTGACACGCCCCTACCGGATGATGACGCCATGAGTTCATTCTGGCGCAGCATCTGGTCGGTGCCTGTCAGTCACACTGAGGGCGATTGGACCCGAGAGATCGAACGAACGTGTGATCAGATTCAAGAAATGGGGGCAATTACCATCAGCCCCCACGATGTAGCTTGTGCAGTCCATCCGTTGCCTAATTGGAAATCCCCAGGACCGGATGGGCTGCACAACTTCTGGATCAAATGGTTTAAAAGATCACACGTCCGCTTGGCATCCCAGTTCCAATTAGCCTTAGAGTCAGGGTCACTGCCCCAGTTCTTGACTACAGGAATGACCCACCTGCTCCATAAATCGGGTAGTACTGCGGAACCCAAAAATTATAGACCGATTACTTGTTTACCAACGGTCTATAAAGTTCTTACATCCATTTTGAGAGCTAAACTCAATCAACATATTGTGACTAATTCTATCATGTCTGCCTCTCAGAATGGATGTAGGAACGGGTCTCGCGGTACTAAGGAGCTTCTCCTCATTGATATGGCCATTAGCCAACAGGTTCGTCGCTCCCGAAAAGATCTGTCCGCATGTTGGATAGATTATAAGAAGGCCTATGATTCGGTGCCCCATACATGGCTCATGAGGGTGCTGGAGTTGTATAAAGTTGATATATCTCTACGTACCTTCTTGATGTCGTGTATGGGGAGCTGGAGAACAGTCCTTCGCTATCCAGGATGTCGACAGGTCCGAGGTAGCAGCGAACCGATAAGGATTGAGCGTGGCATATTCCAGGGTGATAGTTTGAGTCCCTTGTGGTTTTGTCTGGCCTTGAACCCGCTCAGCACATTGCTGGAGGGTTCGGGGCTAGGATATCGGTTGAAGAGAGGTGGTCAGGTCATATCTCACCTTCTTTACATGGATGATCTGAAACTCTTTGCCCCCAACAACTTGCAACTGATGAAGCTACTGAAGGTAACGGAAACTTTCAGTAAAGCCATCAGGATGAAATTTGGTGTGGACAAATGTGCAGTCATGCATGTGAAGCGAGGAGAGATTATGGAATCAGAGGGAACTCAACTCTCGGATTCCATACACCTCAGATCCCTCTCTTCAACAGAGACCTACAAATATTTGGGTATGTCGGAAGCATTAGGCATCAATAATGCTGACATGAAACAATCGTTGAAGGAGCGCTTCTTTGGCCGCCTGAATAAAGTGCTAAACAGTCTTTTGTCAGGTGGCAATAAGGTGCGCGCTTTCAACGGTTGGGTCATGCCGGTGTTGATGTATTCTTTCGGCATACTCAAATGGACTCAGACAGAACTTGACGCCCTGGATAGGAGAGTCCGTTCACTGCTGACTGCAAATCGGATGCATCACCCACGGTCGTCGGTGATGAGGCTGTATATCCCGCGGAAGTGTGGGGGTCGTGGCTTCTTAAATGCTAAGACCCTGCACAACCGTGAGGTATGCAGTCTCAGGGAATATTTCCTAGAAACCGACGTGGGGATGCACCGAGATGTGGTCATAGTGGACAAGGGTCTTACTCCGCTCTCCTTGGCTAACGAGAACTGGCGCAAACCTAAAGTATTAGACACTAATGATCGAAAGGAGGTATGGCAGAGCAAGGAGCTTCACGGACGCTTTTACCGGGCATTACATGGTCCCGATGTAGACTTTTTAGCGTCCGTATCCTGGTTGCGCTTTGGTGACCTGTTTGGGGAAACCGAAGGTTTTGTCTGTGCAATTATGGACGAAGTTATGATGACGAATAACTACCGGAAATACATTGTGAAGGATGGCACGGTTGACATATGTCGGGCATGCCACCGTCCGGGAGAATCGATCCGACACATTATTTCTGGGTGTTCTCGTCTGGCTAACGGAGAATATTTGCATAGACACAACCTCGTCGCCAGGATTATCCACCAGCAACTTGCTTTGAAGTACAATCTTGTGGAATCGGAAGTGCCGTACTATAAGTATGCGCCCGACCCAGTTCTCGAAAATGGCAATATCTCGTTGTATTGGGATCGACCTATCATCACTGACAGGACTATTGTTGCCAATAAGCCTGACATTGTGGTGATAGATCGATCGGAGCGTCGCGCAATGATTGTTGATATAACGGTCCCGCATGATGAGAACCTCGTGAAGGCAGAAAAGGATAAACAATTCAAGTATCTTGATCTGGCCCGCGAGGTTGTTGACATGTGGGACGTGAATACAGCAGTCATTGTGCCGATAGTCGTGTCTGCCAATGGCTTAATTGCCAAGAGCCTCGAACAACATCTGAGGAGGCTCTCGCTTGGCAGCTGGATCAGGCGCCTGATTCAGAAGGCAGTACTTCTGGACACGGCGCGTATTGTTAGGAGGTTCCTCTCTCAGGAGCCCTGACCACCGGCGGCCCGGACCCTGTTCCCGGTGCTGGTGAACTGCTATTTTTTATATTTTTAAATGTTTTTTATTTGTTTTTTGTAAAAATATTTAAAAATGTAATTTATAAGTAAAAAAAATGAATAAAGAAATAATAATATTCCACAACTATCACACAACGCCATGTAGTCCCAAGCTAAGCAGAGCTTGTGTTATGGGTACTAGACAACTGATAAACATACTTATATATTTCTAAATACATACATATTATAGATAAATTACACCCAGACACAGAACAAATGATCGCGCTCATCACACAAACATTTGTCCTGGGTGGGAATCGAACCCACGACCTCCGGCATAGCAGTCAGGGTCACTAACCACTAGACCAACAGGCTTAACTTAATAATAACTATTATGACTAGACTTGAAAAGAAAAAGAAGAGAGCTATTTATTGTGACTTAAATAGAGGTTACGTAATTTTTTTTTTAAAGTGAAATCGTTTTCAGCTTTTTTAATGCTAAAGGGTAGCGTATTCCAGAGTCACAGAGACTTGAGTAGTTGCTATAGGGAAAGAATTAGACATAAAACCGGTGCGGTGTGAAGGAATTTGGAGAAGTAGTTTTTTGGAAGCTCGAAGGTTACAACTATGAGAACTGCCCAACACTTTAAATTGAGTTTTTAAATAATCAGGAGCACGTGGATCGTTCATAATCTTGAAAAGCATGCAGAGAAATCTGAGGGATCTCCTGAGTCGGATAGGCAACCATTTAAGCTGAGAACGGAAAGAAGAAATGTGATCATATTTATGAAGGCCAAAAACGAAGCGAATACAGTTATTGAGAAGTCGATCCAATTTTTTAAGAAGTTCTTGGGATAGATCAGAATAACAAACATCAGCATAGTCAATAATGGGAAGCACAAGTGACTGGACAAGAATGAGTTTGGTGCTAGATGGGAGGAAATGCTTGAATCTATAGAGAGACCGCAGCGAGGACTTTATTGCACTAGATTGTTCCTCTATTACAGTAAATGTACAAGAAACACCAGATTCTTGAGTGTTGCTTGTTTCACAGAATACAAATGACTCTGGAAGTTGTTTTTTATTGGATGTCTGAAAAAAAAATGAAATACACATTACTATCTATATAACTTCTTAGGCTAAAAAACCAGGCTGTTATTTAACAATAATTTTAATACACACTTACCGAAAATATTGTAGGTACAGAGTTCTTATGTAACCTAATAACATCAAGTGTTCTGTTAAAACATTTTTATTCAAAGTGAAGTGAACATAATAAGCCAGTCTTTACTTCGTGGACTAATATTTTCCACATCGATAGAGTCCAACCACTTTTACTTCAATCTTTCATTTTTGGGAAACCTGTAAATGATTAGTATTTTTGTATCAATATATCATTTGGTAACAGTTTCAGTGTAACGAAGGACTAGTATCGGGAACTATTACAGCAACGGTACAACACTATTATTATTGTAAACAAACGAACGAAAATAAGAAATGAAAAATATTGTCTGTAGGGCGGAAATAAACCCAAATATTAATACTCTAACCATGAAAATATGATCACATAGCGATTTCTTTACCGAAATTGTTCTAATATATAGTTTTGCATGAAAACCTGTTACTAACCTGTGCAAAGTCAATTCAGGCTGATTTTTCTTTTTTCTGGCACGACAAGACACAATGGAACATGCAGGCATGTTGAATTACTGTTTGTTAATGGTGACACGCACTTTTAAAAGAAAACACTCCGTAATTTACTCAAAAATCTAAATTCAACAAAAAGTAAACAACTATTTGACAGCAGAACTACCACGAAACTCGGCCCATAAAATGGCGAAATGGGCACGTTTCTGTAACTGTGGGAAATATCCCAACAAAATATTCCATTTTGAGCAACAACCGAAATATTGTTGTCTCCTTTGTCAAATATGATTACTGCATTAGAAAGAAAGAGACAAACCAATATTTCACTCTCTGTCTCATGTTTGACTCATATTTGTATAAGCAAATGTATGTATAGAACATCGGGGCGTCTCCATATAACTTTATCTCAATGTTCTAAATTAACTTAATAAAACGACAGTGATATAAATAAATCGAAAATAATTGATTTACACTTTTATTTGGGCAGAGTTTTCCCTTACAATTATTGTTATAAACTGAACAACCAAAATCATCGCTCCTGGCTTTTATACAACTCACTGGCTGGCGGCTACCCCGCCCCCCCGACTCAACATTTGGCGGGGATGGCTCACGTGGTAGGGAAGTGACGTAGGGGCTTGGCGTGGCGAGCTTGACAGCCGGCTTGACAGTTGGCTTGGCTTGGCTTGGCATGGCATGGCTTGGCATGGCTTGGCTTGGCATGGCTTGGCATGACTTGGCATGGCTTGGCTTGGCATGGCTTGGCTTGGCTTGGCATGGCTTGGCTTGGCATGGCTTGGCTTGGCATGGCTTGGCATGGCTTGGCTTGGCATGGCTTGGCTTGGCTTGGCATGGCTTGGCTTGGCATGGCTTGGCTTAGCTTGGCTTGCTAGCGACATCTGGCGTTACATTAATCTAATAGATTTAAAATATGGACTGCAACATGGTATAATAATATGCAAAATACTTTGCCGGTAATGTGTGTGTGTGTGTGTGTGATTGTTGACAGAAGGTTTGAAGTTCTTGGTTTGAAGTTTATTGGACGACTGTCTGACTCCAGTGAACTTAAGGTCACAGCTCATTAGAGCCACCCGGCACCCACCCCGCACCGCCTGGTCGCACGGCGTCCATTCGTTGTCGACAGGTAGTCCACGCGTGGACGCCACGTTATCACCAATAAACGTCGCGCGGTCAACCAGTGCACCCCGCGCGGTCAACGAGTGAACGCCGCGTTGTCAACGAGTGGACGTCGCTTGGTCCAGGAGAAAAAAAAGTAAATCATTCGCTTGCAGCGCGCGGTCCACTCGGGACCCGGGCGTTGGCAATGCGCAGTTAACGCAAGGCAAGCATGCGAGCGAATAGCGAGTGGTCCACCCGCCGACAGCGCGTGGAAGGCTTACGATCGAGGCGATCCGGTGACGCTACGGAGTTGATATAGTGAGCGCATACCCATACAAGAGCATATCAAGAATACTAGCTGCAGGGGGCGAGGTGGTGCGGAGTGGGTGCCGGGTGGCTCTAATGAGCTGTGACCTTTAATCTAATGTGCCTAAGACTAACTATCACTATTGTGCCTACGCGCTACAGTTCTCCCCCCTTAGTTGAAGCTACATTTTATTGTTGAACCCCAATAATAAATTATAACTATAAGTACAATATATCTATTGTATATCTACGAAGATAAAAGTACTTAAACGCTACGGTTGTCGGACACTATAAGCGCGCACTTTTCACTTTATGCCACACCATATGCTGGTTTAGGGTTGACACACGGGTAGTTTGTCTGCATGATGGGCGGTGCTATATTGCTGGCGTGCTGTGTGCTGGCGCGGCTGATTCTTTTCTCTACGGCGGTTTCGACACGACGTTTGCAGTATCACCACCCCACGTAGAGTACGCAGAGGGTTACGCCTGTACTGATTAAGACGACTACGCCAAGGGCATCTTGAAGCTGTTGCTGAAATTCTCGTCCTCAACCTTGGCTTTGCTGCTCGCAGCTGCGCTGTTTTGTGCTAGGATGAAGTGCTGATGTGGGCTGTGGTTGACGACGAAGTGACGGTTCACATGTCGAATCTCACGGTCTTCTTAACGATGCGACCTGATCTTGTAACTTGCTGTGAATCGGGCTTTGCGGTGTCGGATGATGTCGTATCGCTTGGCGGCTGTGGAACGGTGTTGAGTGGCGTCTTATCGCTCGGCGGATGTGACGCGTCGTTATGAGTGGTCGCTGTGCTCTCCGGGCGTGGGACGTGGGACCAACACGTCGTCATCTATACATATAATAAAACTGGAGAAATAAATTTTTGTACATAAAAAAAAAAACAAAAAATATAGCCAGGGTGTTAAAGGACAACCAATAGAACCCATTTCCAGCATTTTTAAAATTTTTGTCTGTTTGTATGTTTATATGTTCGGGCATCACGTAAAATGTACGGAAGCAATGTAGATAACTTTAGTACACTAGGATTGACTTTAACTTTAGGTAACATTTAGTTTTTGTTTCATTGCAATCGGTTCAGTCTATCAAAAGTTATTACCTAGCCAATAAAGATTGTGTGAAACAACCGCAGGTGGCATACGACCACGGCTATTAATTAAAAATTTCTGTAACACGGATTGTTCTTGTTTTATACTTTTTAGTGCGCGATTTTTTCGTAGTCGGGTTTTAGTTATTCAACTTAGAAAATTAGGTTTAGATGAATTATTTGAATATGTAGTTTTTACCCGACTACGGCGAAGCAAAAAGGAGGGTTATGATTTTGACCGGTATGTACAATGATATTATAAGTAAAAAAACCGGCCAAGTGCGAGTTGGACTCGCCCATGAAGGGTTCCGTAGTAGCAAGCATAGATTAGGGAATAGGGATATCATTATATTGAGATTAGTAAGTAATATATACAAACAATAAAAATAACTTTGTTTTTCATAGTGTTTGTATGAATGGCAAAGTTATATTTGCGGTTTTTGAAAATGTACTATATCTCAAAAACTGTTAACTGTATCTCATCCAAACCAATTTTCGTTGGAAGTTTTTGTTGAGGTCTACATTATATATTTTTTTTAGTGTTATCATTCTCTTATTTTAGAAGTTACAGGGGGGGGGGGACACACATTTTAGCACTTTGGAAGTGTCTCTCGTGCAAACTGTTCAGTTTAGAAAAAAATGATGTTAGTACCCTCAATATAATTTTTAAAGACCTATCCATAGATACCCCACACGTATGGGTTTGTTGAAAAAAAAAAATTTGAGTTTCAATTCTTAGTATGGGGGGCACCCCCAAAATTTGTTTTGTTTTTATCTTTGTGTGAAAATCCTAATGCGGTTCACATAATACATCTACCTACCAAGTTTCAACAGGATAGCTCTTATATTTTCGACAAAAAATGACTGTGACATACGGACGGACAGACAGACAGACAGACAGACAGACATGACGAATCTATAAGGGTTCCGTTTTTGACATTTGGCTACGGAACCCTAAAAAGGTGTAGATACGTTATACGCGCTCAAAAACAGACGCGCTCAAATGTGGTTGATTCACAAACCTTGACCTCAGTCCGACGTTGCCAGCGACAACGGATGCACTTCACGTACTAGAGTGAGTCAAAAGTAAAAGTGACTCAATACCACCGAAAATGCCGTCGTGTGTGATGAGATATTGTACAAATTATACAAGCAAGACTTCTAAAAGTCAAAGAATCACTTATCATTCGTAAATATATTATTTATCTTAATATTTTCACAAATAAAACATTACGTTTCTATAATATGGCGTCGTAAAAGAAAGAGTGCGAGTGAGAGAAAAGAGATAGCGACACCATCTAGCTGTCACTTTTTTTCATATTGGTTTTATCAAGCTATCCTTTTTACTTGTAGTGAAATGGAATTTGTGTGAATAAAAAGTGTGTATGTGTGCTGCCTATCTGCGCGGTACGCTTTTTTCTGTTGTTTTGTACGTGTATAACATATCGGGTCGTTTCGCCGGTTTCGCGACCACCTTCAGTAGGCGACCATTTGACGGACTAAGTTTCTTTAAATCAAGAAAATAGTATTTGTAGAGGTAACATACATAAAAAATAAATCTAACGTGCTTTATAAATAATTATGAAATAAGAATTTGCAAAGTTTGAAACAAATGGGTTAACCCAAAACCGAAAAAATATTGTTCAATGCGCGTCTTGATTCCGTGGTAACTGGACGTACCGCAAGTTGAAAAAAAAATAACACGGCGCGCGGCGTTCAAAGGTAAGTTTTAATACTTATTTCATGTTTTACACACCAGTTACATGTTAAATTATTCAATCGATAAGTATGGGTTATAATTTAGTTGTATTTTGCTTTTTTTTAAACTTATTATTATGATAAAATCAAGTGGTCGGTAACCGAAATGCTTATTTATCAAAAACGTTAGATAGCGACCACATGGTCGCAAACCGACGAGATCAGGCATTATTTTGTTTTGATTAATATGATCGTAATGCTGCATACAGGACTGTTACAATTTTGAATGTAGTATCGTAAAAGTTTTTCTTTGTAGTTCTTTGGTAAGCGACCACCAGTTTCTTTGTAAGAAGTTTGTTTAATTTACCTACTAAATTGGGCGCTAAACAGGTGGTCGTAAACCAAAGTAAGCGAAATAAAGACATTGGTTTCCGGCCACCATAATTTAGTATGAGAGAAATAACGGCCGCTAACATAAATAAGTATGAAAGTTTATTGAGTATGCGACCACGTCTGATTTTTTTAATTTCGTTGCCTAATCTGTCGAAAACTAAATACTTAAGTACTACTATTTTTCCGTTTAAAACAAAATTTAAAACAAAAAGCAAACTACTTAGGTACATATTTTTTTTTTTAGATGGAGCTCTAAATAATTTGGAGTCAACAAAAAAAAAGAAAAAGACTGTCCAGTACACAGCTCAGAAGCACTGAAAAAAGCTCTCGATCATGAAACTGTATAAAATTTACAATAGCATTTTATTAAAACATAATCAATATTTTGGCAATAGCATTTATTAACAGTTTTTGTTTAGATAACGAATCGAAAAATCACAGTGAAAATGCTATTGGATTTTATACAGTTTAATTATAATATTATAAGTGAAGAAGACACAGAACATGATTCCTATTAAAAGACCTTTATTTGTTTTCTATGAATATTTTAAAGGAAAAAAACTAGATTCAGATACTGTTGCAGTTTCAGAAGATTAATCTATCATATTTAATTACTTATGAATAAGAAAAGCGGAATATGGTTCCTAAAATATAAATTTATTTATTTTTTAATATTGATTGATGTTGATTATTATTTTTAAATGTTATACCTACTTCTACATAATTATTATGGACTAGCTTCCGCCCGCGACTCCGTCCGCGCGAATGTCGGTCTTCGCGTGGATGGTTTATTTCTCCATTTTGAGTAACTCTGACAATGACATCTTATAAATATCTATTGGACCCAAATACGGCTAAGCCTATAATAATTAAGGAGATCTATTGAGCTACTGCTGTTGAGCTCGCGTTCTGTAGTAAGTATTTTTTTCATAGTAATTCCGACCTTGTATTTACAAATAACTGATCGGAACAGGGGGGGAGGGATTTTGGTCCTCTAAACCAAAAATAACAGAATTGAAATTTGAATTACTGTTTAACTTTATGATAAAACTTAGTAGCCGAGTCTTCTGTAGCTATTCCAATTAGGACGTAGCCCGCAAGTGCACTGCTAGTTAAGTCACACAGAAAAATAATAAAGTCGCAAGTCGGTAGTCATTAACTCTCGGAGAATCTTAACACCGCGATTCAGAAATGCGCGTCATAGGCACAACGCCATCTAGTGGTGAGTGATGGAACCTTTTTATAAATCAATGGAGGCAGGCGTGGCGTAATGTTGATAATACTACTACTTGATAATAGGTGTCGCCAGTGGTTCCATAATAAGGTTTGTTACAGATTTTTTTTCTACGTATTTTTCCAGGATAAAAAGTATCCTATTTTATGCCCAGGATAATAAGGTATAATTATACCAAGTTTCATCGAAATCGAACCGTTAGTTTTCACGTGATGCCTGCACATACAGACAGACAGACAGACAGACAGACAGACAGACAAAAATTTTTTTAATCACATATTTGGGTTTGGTATCGATCCAGCAACATCCCCTGCTATTTATTTTTTCAATATTTTCAATGTACAGAATTGACCCTTCTACAGATTTATTATATGTATAGATATTGTTCGACCAATGATTGTTGATTCTATTACAATTATGACTAAGTCTCCACAAAATGAAAGATTTTTATTTTTTTTTATTATAAGAAATCATTACACCAAATGATTAACATTTTTGTTTTTATTAAAAACAAAAATTTAAATATTTTTAAAGCGATTATAATTGTTTTATTGGCATATTTTTCACATTATAATAGCGGTCGCAAACCAGCTCAATAGTGGTCATAAACTGATAAAAATGGTCGTAAACCGACGTTTTCGCTATAATTATTTTCACTTTTTCAGCATTTTATAAATATTTTTGTATGAATTTGTTGTTGTTTTTATTTTATGTTTTTGTATCCAAACTACATTATATTTGGGACAAATTCACATTAACATATACTATTTTGCGTGTAAACAACATTTTTTTTTCTTCATCTTAAGTGGGCAACTCAGCTAACTGGTCGCTAACCGGCGCAATCACCCTCTATGACTTATAATATCATTGGGTATGTATGTATGTTTGTATGTATGTATGTATGTAGTGAGTACTTTGCCTCGCCGATAGCTTCGGATGAGGCACCCATATTCTTCTCGCCTTGCGCAGTGCGACGGAAGGCGCCCGGTGCGGATGGTGTCACCAATTTGGCGCTGCGTCATCTGCCATACCGCACGGTAGCGGCACTGGTGCGGCTCTTTACGGGGATCATGCGCACCGGGACCTTCCTCGCGGCGTGGAAGGAAGGGCGCGTCATTATGCTGCCCAAGGCGAACAAGAATGTGCTGGAGCCCGAGAGCTATCGGCCTATTACATTGCTGCCAACTACCTCTAAGGTGTTTGAGCAACTCCTGCTGCGACATCTCAGTAAGTTCGTGACACTGCGCCCGGAACAATTCGGGTTTCGCGCGGAGCACTCCACGACTCTCCAACTGTCGAGAGTACTGCACCTGCTTACCACCTCGATCAACAAGAGGGAGCAGGCGGCTGCAGTGCTCCTCGACATGGAGAAGGCGTTCGATCGTGTTTGGCACGCCGGTCTGCTGTACAAACTGTCACAGACAGACGCGCCCCGTCGACTAATCAAGGTGGTCTCCTCCTTTCTCGAGAACAGGATATTCAGGGTGGTGGTCGAGGGAGCGCTGTCAAGCGCCCGGCCCATAGCCGCAGGAGTTCCGCAGGGCAGCTGCATATCGCCCCTGTGCTACTCATGTTTCACCGATGACATCCCCACGACGCCCGACACCACGCTCGCGCTGTACGCCGATGACGCCGCGTACTTCGCGACTTCGCTAAACGCGAGACACGCGGCCGTCAAGCTGCAGCGCGTGCTCGATCTGCTGCCAGAGTGGCTGTCGAAATGGAGGTTGTCGGTGAACGTGAGTAAGACACAAGCGCTGCTCACCGGCGCCGCTCACCTCCCACCACCCCTCCAACTGCAGGGGGCCGCCATCGCATGGTCGCCCCAGGTTACGTACCTCGGGCTGACCATCGATCGCCGGCTCACCATGGGCCCCCACGTCCGCAAGGTCACAGGTAAGTGCAGGGCAGTCCGTGCCCTGCTCCATCCAGTGCTCTCCTCCCGCCTCCCGCGAGCTAGGCTGGGAGTGTACAAGACCTGCGTCCGTCCGCTGCTCACGTACGCAGCCCCAGCTTGGTTCGCCCTCACGAGCGAGTCGAATAAGAAGTCCCTCCGCGCGCAACAACACCTGACGCTGCGGAAGATCGTCGCCGCCCCTCGCCTCGTGAGGAACGAGACCATCAGGCGGGACCTAAAAATGGAGAGCCTGGATGACTACATCCGCCGACTCGCGACCAACATGTTCGCGCGTGCCGACGCTTCTGCTTGGCCCCATGTCAAGCACATAGCGCCGTGGCACGCGCGACCACCTGACGCCAGACGCCTGCCTCGCGACCTCGTCCTTGCGGACGTGAACGACGACCCCCCTGCAACCCACCGGACATGACGACACCCGGGTAAGTCGCACTTCCTGCTACACGCGACCTATCCAACAATATTACTCCGCACGCACTACATACATGACGTGCGCCGTGTGCTAGGTTAATATAGGCACGTCGTACGTCACTACGGACACTCGCTTCTCTACAAGCGCTATACTCACGCGGTGATTAGTGTGGAAAAACGTGGACTCACTATTACTCGCAAACATGAGCGGTGTTACACACACAATGCCGCTCATACACACACACCGGCTCTCTGTCTGCGTCGCTACCGGCTCGATCTGGAAAACGGGGCAGGCGAGAGCCACTATTCCTTTGCAGGTGCGTCGTAAGTCTGCGTCCCTGTCGCTGGTCGCTTTCTGCCGGGCCTCCCCCAGGTAACTGGGGATCTCACCTGGCAGGGGCAGACCGCCGGGGCGCAGTGAAGCAAGCGGCACTGCCGACAGTGCCGTGGCGGGCCTGCAAACAACGACAAACAGCTACCCATTCCGGCGCGCGTCACATAGCACGCGCGCCCGTAGGTTTTTAGGCTACAACTGCCAACCCAGCGCGTGTGCCCGCCGTTGCGGGCACAACAGATCGAGACCGCGGGGCAGGGGCATAGCCCGCATCCCGCCTGCCGCGCCCCCTTGCGGGGGCGCCGCGACTACTACGGACCTGCATGTCAGTTCATTTCGAGAGCGATTCAAGTGAGAATCGAGAGCGACAAGCGAGAAGAAAAGTGAAATACCTCTGCAATAGTGACAGTATAGTGCAATAGACCAGTTTATTTTGATATTGGTTTCAGTTAATAATAATAATAATTTATTCATAAGCCTAATACATAAGGAGAGGAAAGAGTTTACAGTTTTAAATAGTAACTTAGATCCTTAATCTTATAAGTAAAATTAAGCTGTGTACTAGCTCCATATCGTGAAACTCCTGACACCCAAACTAGGACATGTCCTGTATCTTGGGTGTCAGCGTTCTTTCCTGCCAGGCACATTATAAACCAAACTTAATTTTAAATAACGTGAACTTAACAATTAACAAATATTTTCACTTTTACAATAATACATCTGTTTTAGTGTGTATGTGTGGGGAATGTAGTGTAGGTGTGAGTGTAGTGAGTGTGTGTAGTGTGAAGGTTTGTAAAGTTTGGGAGTGCGGATGTGTACATTGGTGCGCTCAATTTTTTTTAGTGTAGATTAGCCCGTGAGGCCTGCCAGCAAACTCTCAGTTTCCTGATAGTTTAGAGAAAGAAGCCAGTCCCTCACCCTCATTTTACAGTTAATCCTATTTAGGTGGAATATATCTAACTGTTTATTAATCTTGTTATATATTCTTGCACCTAGGATGAAATAGTGTTTTCCAGCAAAACGAGGTTCTTGTACGATCAGGCTTAAATATCGTGTGTTTGATTCTACCCCGAGGCTCCAATAGAGGTCGTGATTTGTGTTTACGGGCTATGGTGAGGTGGACATACAGTTGCCGCACTGTAAGTACTTTAGATTCAGCGTAAAGTTGAGCCGTAGGGTACCTGTAGGGTCTCTTTGCCAGAACTTTTAGTACAGCCCGTTGGGCTAACTCAAGCTGTAGAATTGTTGATTTCGGTGCTCCACCCCATACCGTCAGACAGTAGGACAGAAGAGACTGACATAAAGCCATATACACCATTTTCAGAGTATTTGTATCAGCAGAGCGCCTAAGTTTTTTAAATATTAATATTTAAGTCTTCGGGTACGAGCAGTAACAGTTTCAATTTTTTTGTGCCAGCGAAAACTTTGGTCTATAAGAACGCCCAAATATTTTATGCATGGGGATCTGGTTACGGTTAAGCAACAGCAGTCAGAGTCAGATGTAGGCACCATGCAAGAGTGTGCTTTTACTTTGAAAGTTGGCGGGGGCAACTGGTCAGCACGCATTGCAAAGGGGATAAACAGGGTTTTATCAAGATTTAGCGTCAAGAGATTATTGGATAGCCATCCCTTTATAATCCTGAGAGCGTGTTCGGCATTTAGTTTTGTTTGGTACCAGTCACTTCCATTTATAATAAGAGCCGTGTCATCGGCGTAAGTAAAGATTTTGCAATTATGGAGAAGCATGTTGCATAGGTCATTAATAAATATAATAAATAATGTGGGGCCCAAGATGCTACCTTGTGGAACGCCACAGTTGACAACCTCCTCATCACTTTCATATTCCCCTATTTTCACTACTTGTACACGATCATTAAGATAGTCAGCAAAGATTTTTAATGGGATGTCTCTGACTCCTACGCATTCATACTTTTTTCAACAGCCTACCCAGGTACATCAATTTATTTTAGGACTTAGACGAAATTCCAAAAAATGAGGGGTAACTTTTTGTGAGCTAGACGCGCGTGCGGGGTATCGTTGGATCGGGCTCCGCGCGGGCTAGCCGAATATGTAATAAAATAAAAAACGACATGAGACAAAATTTTGAGTTTTGGCCGAAAAACCAGTTTTTTAAGTGAGAATATGTGTTTTTCACCCCCACTCCGGGACTCAGGCCACGGAACGCGAACCTGATCACGGGATTAATAGGGGGCGGTTGCTGAGACTAAAATGAAATTTAAACGGTTGAAATTGATCTAAAAATGGCGAAGTTAATGAATTAAATATGGTGAAATTTTGAAATTGCAAAGTACGAGTAGGGGTTGAATTTTAGGGGTTGCGATTTGTGTCAAACGATGGAGGTCCGCCTTTTGAAGGTCTAGTGAGCCGAAAACAGCTTCAAAATCGCACCTTTAATAAAGATTTTTTGGGTGTATGGAAATGTATGGAAATTTTTTGCGAGCTAGACGCACGTGCGGGCTGTCGAAAGATCGGGCTCCGCGCGGGCTAGTCGAATATGCAATAAAATTTCCCACGACAGGAAGCAAAATTTTGAGTTATGGCCGAAAAACCAGTTATTTTACGTGAAAATTGGTGTTTTTTACCCCCACTTCGGAAATCGGGCCGCGGAACGCGGACCAAATCACGGGATTAGTAGGGGACGGTGGTTGAGACTAATATAAAGTTAAAACTGTTAAGATTGATCTGAAAATGGCGAAGCTATTGATTTAAATATGGTGAAATTTTGAAGAAAAATACAAAAAATGCAAAATACGGATAAGGGTTGGTTTTGAGGGGTTGCGATTTGTGTCAAACAATAGGCGTCCGCCTTTTTAGGTCTAATGAGCTGAAAACAGCATCAAAATCGCACCTGTAATAAAGAAAATATCCGGTTAGGTTAGGTTAGGTTCGGGCCCGCGTGAGGGCCCGGCCTGAAGGGCATTCGTCGGCGGAGGACTGGAAGTGATGGCTGTGCCAGTGATTTCTCAGTCCCCGCCACTCAGACGATGCGGGAATGCCGCTGGGTTGTTTTAGTGAGTATACCGTGTCAGACCGGGGAGTCCCACATAACCCTCCCATCCCCCCGATGGGAGGGTATGCGTAATGCATTTTTTCCCAGCGCAAACAAAAAAAAAAGGTTAGGTTAGGTTGCGGAGAGGATCCGCCGCCTGGGATTGAAGGTGGCGCTGCACAAAACCGAGGCACACGGCCTCGGTTTTGTGCAGCGCCACCTTCAATCCCGGCATGGTCCGAACTGCGCCGCGGTCTGACCGCGGAGGTTGGGCAGGACCTCTCGCAAAGCCATGCTGGAGAGCGAGGAGGCCTGGTCAGCGGTTGCCTCCTTTCGCACTGAGGTGCAGACCGCCACAGTGGCTGCACAGATCGGCTGGCTCCGAGCACAGGCGTTTTCCGTGCCCGAAAGCCAAGCAACGGGTGCACTGCACCAGAGGCGACTGATCTTCGATGCGCACTCTCTGAAGGTCGATCCGGAGCTTTCCTCCCTCGAGCGCGCGTCTCCAAATCGCAGGGGACACAATGAGCACAACGCTATTAACATGCGGTTTCCTGCTTTTTCGCCTGTATTTACATGCAATCCTATGGTTCCCGTCGTCGGGGCCGCAAAATATCTCCCGGTTCTTGTTCTTGAGGGCTCTTAACAGTTCCTCGTCGGAGTGTACTACCAGCACATCCCTCAGAATCAGAAGCGGGTCCTTATTCTTCACGTCCTCGACGACGAGGTTTTCTCCGGCCACCCGCAGTCTCTCCCTGATTTTCCTCCTCTCCTCCTCTGTCGCGCACCCCATTATGACCCTCCGGTCCTTGGCCTTTCTGACGCGTTCCACCTGAACCCAGCCGTCCTTCGCGTCCACCGCTCTCCTGACCCTTTCCAGGATCTCGTCACCCGTATCCATTTCCTGCGTGGAGGAGACAACCACCGAGTGCAGTGTCGTTAGCTCCGGAGCTTTTGCTCCGGTATGGCTGTTACTCGCGGCTACTACACCCGCGTAGGTGCTCCCTTCCACGCTTTCCCTGCTGGCCAGACTGGGGAGTCTGTCCATCTTCCAGCCTTCCTTCCTTCCTGGCCAGCAAGAATCTCGCTGGGGACGGGCAGGGGATCATGGACAGCGGTGGGCGCGGTGGTTGCCGGCTCTGGAACGGTAATGGGCGCGTCAGGGGCCCTGACAAAGAAGTTATCGATGGGTTAGGTTAGGTTAGGTTAGGTTGGGGGACCACCCCACAGTGTTTGCGTCCACGTCGCGTCCCCTGGAAACGACCCAGTTCTGACCACCGTAACGGAGTGGCAGACTGGGTTGGCCAAAGTTCACTGTGACTTCGAAGCTCATCCTATTATCTTGCCTTGTAGAGCCGAGACCTGTTGTTTATAATGTCGAAAGAACCTGCGCGGGACGCCTGCGGGCGTTTCTTAAAACAAAAAGGCCCTTCTCAGGGCCAACCCAAAGGCCCTTCTCAGGGCCAACCCAAAGGCCCTTCTCAGGGCCAACTCCACGGCCCTTCTCAGGGCCAACCCAAAGGCCCTTCTCAGGGCCACTCCGACGCTGTGGCGTCAGAAGCTAGCCGCGCGCCGTCTGCGGCTAGCTTCTTCGGAGAGGCGGACGAGTCGTCAGACGACTCTCTTGTCCGAGTGTCGGACACGGACGACTCTCGTCGTTCGCGAAAGCGGATCCATCCGAGCGGTGGGTCCGGGGGCTCCTCGGCCTCGGGTAGGGCGAAGCCGAAGGCAAAAAAGCCGACGGCCGTAGCAGACACCCATGCCGTTGGGCTCGCGGACGCCCAACGCCGGCTGGATCTGGCTCGGCGGGAGCAGCTCCAACAAGAGCTGGAGGAGCGGGTTGCGGCGACCGAGAAACGGGCGCACGCCGCCCGGGTCAAGTCCGGGTACGGCGAGTCCCGCGTTGTATACGCGGACCATACTCTCGCAGAGCTGGAGAGAATGGCTGAGGAGGACGAGGAGGAGATCGTGGAGGTCGCCACTAAGTCCTCCCACCTGAAGGGGACCTTCCAGAAGGCCCTCAAGTGCCGGGCCGCGAGCCTGCGCGGTGTCGTCGCGGAGCTGGTCCAGCGTAAGGCCACCGACGAGACTCGGCAACTGCAGGCGAAGGTCGATCGCCTGCAGTCGGAGGTCAGCCAGCTTCACAAGAAGCTGGCCGAAGCCACGGCCCGGCCACAACAAGCCGGGACGAGCTCCGCGAGAGAGGGCCCCACCTCCAACCTTGAGGACATCATCCGCAAGGTTGTGATGGAGGAGAGGGCCTTCACAAGGTCCTGCTTAGCAGGGATTGAGGACCGGCTCCTGCCGGAGAAACGCCTCCGACCGCCGCTTGCGGCGGATAAACGGCAGTGCGAGCCGGAGCCGTCCTCATCCCAGGCGGAAGATGCCCTTCTCCCTTCGACCACACCGACCAACGAGTGGACGGTAGTGAGCCGCAAGGGGAAGGGCAAGGGTAAAAAGTCGGCGACGGTCGTCCCTGCCGTCCCGGCCACTACCGCTCCCACCGCTCCCAGCCAGTCACAAATGACCGGCAAGGGGAAGGGGAAGGGACAAGCGAGGGGAAAGGGGAAGCTAGTCCCCCCAAAAACCGCGGCCGTCGTAGTGACGCTCACCGCGGAGGCCGCGGGGCGAGGGGAGACGTACGCGTCCCTTCTGGTGCGGGCGCGTCCAAATGCCGATCCCGCCCAACTGGGGATCGGCAGTGTCTCCTGCCGGCGGACCCAAGCCGGGGCTCGAATTTTCGAGTTCCCGGGGGCAGAGGGGAGTGCCCATGCGGACCTCTTTGCAGCCAAGCTGCAAGAGGTCATCGCAGATTCGGCCAAGGTGGCTCGGCCGGTGAAGTTGGCGGCCATAGAGGTGACGGACCTCGACGACTCCGTCACCAAGGAGGAGGTGGTGGCGGCGGTCGCAGCGATAGGGGGCTGTGGCGTCGCGGCGGTCCAAGGCCGGGACATAAGACCCGGCCGCGGGGGCATGGGCACCATTCGCCTCGAGTGCCCAATCGCCGCTGCCAAAGCCGTCCTTGCGAAGGGACGGCTTTTAGTAGGGTTCAGCTCGGGTGCAGTACGGGCACTCGAGGAACAGGCATTGCGGTGTTTCCGGTGCTTCGGCATCGGACACACCCGGCCCCTGTGTCCGTCCACGGCAGACAGGACGGACACGTGCTACCGCTGCGGCAAGGAGGGCCACAAAGCCGCCTCCTGCAAGGTCGCCACGCCGCACTGCGCGGTCTGTGCCGCCAGTGGCCGCCCGGCGGCCCACGTCATGAAGGGGAGGAACTGCAATCCTCCCCCTAAGCGGGGCAAAGCGCAGGCACCGACCGGGCCTGCTACTGCTGCTGGCGCCGTCGTTCCTGCGGCGGCTGTGGAGGGGGGTGCGATGTCCGACTGATGGATAGGGTCGAACATCGCATCCTCCAGGCGAACGCCAACCACTGCAGGGCAGCCCAGGATCTGCTGATGCAGACCATGGCTGAGTGGTTGGTGGACTTGGCGGTGGTCGCCGAGCCTTACTCGGTCCCTGGTCGTTGGCTGGGCGATCGAGACGGCCTCGTGGCGCTGATGACGCGGTCTTCCACAGACTCCCCTCCCCTCTCGCTCTTAGAGAGGGGACCGGGATACGTGGCCGCCGCGTGGGGAGACATAGCGGTGGTGGGGGTCTATTTCTCCCCAAACCGCCCTCTCTCGGACTTTGAGGATTTCCTCGAGGTCCTCACTGCAGTCGTAGGGAGGGCGGCGCCACGCCAGGCCATGGTGTTGGGCGACCTGAACGCCAAGTCGGTGGCCTGAGGCAACCCAGCCACGAGCTGCAACGTCCGGGGACGCGCCGTCGAGTTTTGGGCGGCCTCATGCGGTGTGTCCCTCCTCAACAGGGGTGCGGTCCACACGTGTGTGCGGCAACAGGGTGGGTCGGTGGTGGACGTCTCGTTTGCCACCCCCGCGCTGGCCACCCGCGTCGTAAACTGGCGGGTAGAGATGGTGGAGACGTTGTCGGACCACCGATATGTACGGTTCGACATGTCTACCCGGGGGGGAGCGGTGGCCCGCGCGAGGCAATCCCCCTTCCCGCGTTGGGCTCTCACCCGCCTCGACCGGGAGGCAGCCAAGGAGGCGGCCTTCCTCCAGGACTGGCTGTCGCCCCCTGGCGAGGTCCGGGACGTGGACGCCGCAGCGGTTCGGCTGAGGGAGTCCCTGACCGAGGTGTGCAACTCCAGCATGCCCCGGTCTCGCCGTCCGCCTCCCCGTCGTGCCGTCTATTGGTGGACGGAGGAGCTGGCAGGGCTCCGGGCTGCCTGCGTGGCGGCCAGACGGGCCTTTGCGCGGAGCCGACGGCGCAGCACCCGCAACCAGGCCGAAGAGGACCGCCTATACGCCTCTTACCGGGAGGCGACGACGGCCTTCAAGTCCGCAATGGGGGCCGCCAAGGACTCGGCGAGGGCCGAGATGCTGGAGGGTCTCGACAGGGATCCTTTTGGAAGGCCATACAGGGCGGCGCGGAGCCAACTACGCCCCTGTGGCCCCCCACTGTCGGAGACCCTCGAGCCAGCGTTGCTGGATGGGGTGGTCCGGTCCCTGTTTCCGCGCAGGACCGACTTCACCCCACCATCCATGGATCCCCCGCAAGGGGCGGCCCCGCCGGAGGAGGAGATCCCCCCGGTGACGGCGGCGGAGATCGGGGCGGGGGTTCTTAACCTCCGCAAAAAGAAGACGGCCCCTGGACCGGACGGCGTCCCCGCACGGGTGGTGGCAATTGCCGCCTCTCAAATGGAGGACAGGTTTCGGGACCTCTTCAGCGCGTGCTTTACGGCTGGGAGGTTCCCGAAACTGTGGAAGGAGGGGCGGCTATGCCTCCTCCGTAAAGAGGGACGCCCGGTGGACTCCCCCTCGGCATACCGACCCATCGTCCTGCTCGATGAGGTTGGTAAAATGTTCGAGGGGATAGTCGCGTCCCGGCTTGATAGCCACTTGCGGGGGGTTGGGCCGGACCTGTCGGACGCCCAGTTTGGCTTCCGCCGTGGGCGTTCGACGATCGACGCGCTGGCCCTACTCAAGGGCCAGGTGAAGGAGGCAGTGGAGGCGGGGGACGGAGTGTTGGCGGTGTCATTCGACATCTCCAACGCCTTCAACTCCGTGCCCCACTCGACGATATTGGAGGCGCTCCGGTATCACGGAGTGCCCCAATACCTGCGGGACCTCCTGGCGAGCTACCTGGAGGACCGAGAAGTCCTCCTCGTGGACAGGACGGCCACGGTGAGGCGGTACGGTGCAGAGTCCGGTGTTCCGCAGGGGTCGGTGCTTGGCCCTCCCCTGTGGAACATCGGGTTCAACTGGCTTCTGCGGGGAGCCCTCCTCCAGGGCACGAGTGTCATCTGCTACGCGGATGACACTCTTCTCACTGCCCGGGGGAGGAACTTTGGGGAGGCGGCCTGTCTGGCCTCGGCTGGCGGATCCTTGGTTGCAGAGAGGATCCGCCGCCTGGGATTGAAGGTGGCGCTGCACAAAACCGAGGCCGTGTTCTTTCGCGGGCCTCGGCAGCGCCGCCCTCCTCCCGATGCCCACATTGTCGTGGAGGGCGTCCGGATAGGGGTCCAGCCCCAGATGAAGTATCTGGGTCTGGTGCTGGACGAGAGGTGGCGCTTCGGCCCGCATTTCAGCGGGCTGTCGACGCGCCTCTTGAAAGCCGCGGACGCCCTCTCGTGGCTCCTCCCGAACCTCGGGGGGCCCAAGGCGAAATGCCGGCGCCTGTACGCCGGCATCCTGCGGAGCATGGCCCTATATGGGGCCCCCATCTGGGCGGACTCCCTCCACAGGAGGGAGAATGCGACCGCCATCCGCAGGCCCCAAAGGGCCATTGCACAGCGGGTTGCGAGGGCCTACCGCTCGGTGGGCTTTTCGGCGGCGTGCGCTCTGGCGGGCACCCCTCCTTGGGAGTTGGAGGCTTGGGTGCTCGCCAGAGTGTATGAGTGGACGGCGCGCCGGAAGGCGCTCGGGGAGCGCCCCGTCGCCGAAGAGCGGGAGGCCGTGCGGTGGGAGGCGAAGGACGCCATCGTCCTCCACTGGACGGAGGACCTCGCCGCCGCCGCCTTTGGCCGCCGGACGTTGGACGCGCTCGGTCCGGTTCTTCAGAGCTGGCTCGAGCGGTCCCACGGTTTCCTCTCGTTCCGTCTGGTGCAGGTGTTATCCGGCCATGGCTGTTTCGGATCGCACCTGCACCGGATCGGGAGGGAGGAGACCCCGGCGTGCCACGACTGCGGCGCAGCGGAGGACACGGCGCAGCACACCCTCGAGGTGTGCCCGGCATGGTCCGAACTGCGCCGCGGTCTGACCGCGGAGATTGGGCAGGACCTCTCGCTTCCAGCTGTGGTCGAAGCCATGCTGGAGAGCGAGGAGGCCTGGTCAGCGGTTGCCTCCTTTTGCGAGGACGTAATCTCGCAAAAGGAGGAGGCGGAGCGCGTGCGGGAGGACGATCCTCTCGCGGCGCCGCTCCGCAGACGAAGAAGAGGTCGGAGACGGCGCCGTCCTCTCCCTCTTCATGGTGGCGACGGGCGGGCGACAGGCGCGGGGGCGCCTTCGCCTGCATTGCACCCGTCACCACCTTCGTCAGACATTCCCGGGCCCGCGTGAGGGCCCGGCCTGAAGGGCATTCGTCGGCGGAGGACTGGAAGTGATGGCTGTGCCAGTGATTTCCCAGAGACGAAGCGGGAATGCCGCTGGGTTGTTTTAGTGGGTATACCGGGTCAGACCGGGGAGTCCCACATAACCCTCCCATCCCCCCGATGGGAGGGTATGCGTAATGCATTTTTTCCCAGCGCAAACAAAAAAAAAAAAAAAAAAGGTTAGGTTAGGTTAGGTTAGGTTGCGGGGAGCCCTCCTCCAGGGCACGAGTGTCATCTGCTACGCGGATGACACTCTTCTCACTGCTCGGGGGAGGAACTTTCGGGAGGCGGCCTGTCTGGCCTCGGCTGGCGGATCCTTGGTTGCAGAGAGGATCCGTCGCCTGGGATTGAAGGTGGCGCTGCACAAAACCGAGGCCGTGTTCTTTCGCGGGCCTCGGCAGCGCCGCCCTCCTCCCGATGCCCACATTGTCGTGGAGGGCGTCCGGATAGGGGTGCAGCCCCAGATGAAGTATCTGGGTCTGGTGCTGGACGAGAGGTGGCGCTTCGGCCCGCATTTCAGCGGGCTGTCGACGCGCCTCTTGAAAGCCGCGGACGCCCTCTCATGGCTCCTCCCGAACCTTGGGGGGCCAAAGGCGAAATGCCGGCGCCTGTATGCCGGCATCCTCCGCAGCATGGCCCTATACGGGGCTCCCATCTGGGCGGACTCCCTCCACAGGAGGGAGAATGCGACCGCCATCCGCAGGCCCCAAAGGGCCATTGCACAGCGGGTGGCAAGGGCCTACCGCTCGGTGGGCTTCTCGGCGGCGTGCGCTCTGGCCGGCACCCCTCCTTGGGAGTTGGAGGCTTGGGTGCTCGCCAGAGTGTATGAGTGGACGGCGCGCCGGAAGGCGCTCGGGGAGCGCCCCGTCGCCGAAGAGCGGGAGGCCGTGCGGCGGGAGGCGAAGGACGCCATCGTCCTCCACTGGACGGAGGACCTCGCCGCCGCCGCCTTTGGCCGCCGGACGTTGGACGCGCTCGGTCCGGTTCTTCAAAGCTGGCTCGAGCGGTCCCACGGTTTCCTCTCGTTCCGTCTGGTGCAGGTGTTGTCCGGCCATGGCTGTTTCGGATCGCACCTGCACCGGATCGGGAGGGAGGAGACCCCGGTGTGCCACGACTGCGGCGCAGCGGAGGACACGGCGCAGCACACCCTCGAGGTGTGCCCGGCATGGTCCGAACTGCGCCGCGGTCTGACCGCGGAGGTTGGGCAGGACCTATCGCTTCCCGCTGTGGTCGAAGCCATGCTAGAGAGCGAGGAGGCCTGGTCAGCGGTTGCCTCCTTTTGCGAGGACGTAATCTCGCAAAAGGAGGAGGCGGAGCGCGTGCGGGAGGACGATCCTCTCGCGGCGCCGCTCCGCAGACGAAGAAGAGGTCGGAGAAGGCGCCGTCCTCTCCCTCCTCATGGTGGCGACGGGCGGGCGACAGGCGCGGGGGCGCCTTCGCCTGCATTGCACCCGTCACCACCTTCGTCAGACATTCCCGGGCCCGCGTGAGGGCCCGGCCTGAAGGGCACTCGTCGGCGGAGGACTGGAAGTGATGGCTGTGCCAGTGATTTCCCAGTCCCCGCCACTCAGACGAAGCGGGAATGCCGCTGGGTTATTTTAGTGGGTATACCGGGTCAGACCGGGGAGTCCCACATAACCCTCCCATCCCCCCGATGGGAGGGTATGCGTAATGCATTTTTTCCCAGCGCAAACAAAAAAAAAAAAAAAGGTTAGGTTAGGTTCCGCCATCCGCAGGCCCCAAAGGGCCATTGCACAGCGGGTGGCAAGGGCCTACCGCTCAGTGGGCTTCTCGGCGGCGTGCGCTCTGGCCGGCACCCCTCCTTGGGAGTTGGAGGCTTGGGTGCTCGCCAGAGTGTATGAGTGGACGGCGCGTCGGAAGGCACTCGGGGAGCGCCCCGTCGCCGAAGAGCGGGAGGCCGTGCGGCGGGAGGCGAAGGACGCCATCGTCCTCCACTGGACGGAGGACCTCGCCGCTGCCGCCTTTGGCCGCCGGACGTTGGACGCGCTCGGTCCGGTTCTTCAAAGCTGGCTCGAGCGGTCCCACGGTTTCCTCTCGTTCCGTCTGGTGCAGGTGTTGTCCGGCCATGGCTGTTTCGGATCGCACCTGCACCGGATCGGGAGGGAGGAGACCCCGGCGTGCCACGACTGCGGCGCAGCGGAGGACACGGCGCAGCACACCCTCGAGGTGTGCCCGGCATGGTCCGAACTGCGCCGCGGTCTGACCGCGGAGGTTGGACAGGACCTCTCGCTTCCCGCTGTGGTCGAAGCCATGCTGGAGAGCGAGGAGGCCTGGTCAGCGGTTGCCTCCTTTTGCGAGGACGTAATCTCGCAAAAGGAGGAGGCGGAGCGCGTGCGGGAGGACGATCCTCTCGCGGCGCCGCTCCGCAGACGAAGAAGGCGCCGTCCTCTCCCTCCTCATGGTGGCGACGGGCGGGCGACAGGCGCGGGGGCGCCTTCGCCTGCATTGCACCCGTCACCACCTTCGTCAGACATTCCCGGGCCCGCGTGAGGGCCCGGCCTGAAGGGCACTTGTCGGCGGAGGACTGGAAGTGATGGCTGTGCCAGTGATTTCCCAGTCCCCGCCACTCAGACGAAGCGGGAATGCCGCTGGGTTATTTTAGTGGGTATACCGGGTCAGACCGGGGAGTCCCACATAACCCTCCCATCCCCCCGATAGGAGGGTATGCGTAATGCATTTTTTCCCAGCGCAAACAAAAAAAAAAAAGGTTAGGTTAGGTTAGGTTTTTTTTTTTTTTTTTTTTTTTTATTAGGCAGGAGTGGGAAATCCCCACGGAAACCTCGGCTGTCTCACCGTCTCACTGAGACCATGAGACAGTCGAGGTAGTGCGGGACTCGAACCCGCTAAAACCCACTCCTGCCCTGCCAGTGTCCCTCTGCCGTAATTCGCAGAGACCTTAGTTTGCTCTACTTTTCTAGTTTCTAGCGTCAACGGGTGGCCGCAGAGGCCACATTCAGTGCGGTGTGAGGTTTCTTGATTAGGTACTACTTATGCAGTTTACTTTTTGTTTTATTTACTATTTTTAACCGACTTCAAAAAGGAGGAGGTTATCAATTCGACGGTAGGTTTTTTTTTTTTTTTTTTGTATATTTGTTACGCGATTACTCCGCCAATTGTGGACCGATTTTTAAAATTCTTTTTTTGTTCGAAAGGAGGTGCTTCTGAGGTGGTCCCATAGTCACCAAGTTGGGATCTGATGATTGGATCCTGGAGAAATCGAGGGCAACCCTCGAATTTTATAGGCCGACACACCGTTTTTCGCAAATTTTATGAAGTTATTTAAGGACTTGCGTATAGTAATCGTCATCTCATGTAGCTGAGCTGATGATGGAAGGTACAACTCCTTAACAGTAAGGAGTAGGCATCAACTGATTTAGTATTTTTTTTTCATTAAGTATTTCAAAGCACTACAATTTAATAAAGGTCTGGAGTATATCTGATGATGGAGCCGAGAGACAGTCGAGGGAACTCCTCAACGATTCACAGCAGCTATCTTGTGTTTGAGCTTGATTAATTTGTATTGATAAGAACGTTACACCTAGATGAGTTGTAACTGTTATTAGTGGTCTGATGACGAAGACGAAGGACAGTTCAGGGAATTCCTTAATGGTTAACAGTAGCTACCTTGTGTTTGGACTTAATTCATTTATATTGATGAGAACTTTACACCTAGATGGGTTGTAACTGTCATTAGGGTTCTGATGATGAAGACGAAGAACAGTTCAGGGAACTCCTCAACGGTTTATAGCAGCTATCTTGTATTTGGACTTAATTCATTTATACTGATGAGAACTTTGCACCCATAATTATGGGTTATTGTTAAATGCAGTATACCTGCCATTTGGTCCTATAAAAAAATCATTTATTTTGGTGTTCTTGCTTATTGGGTACATGGGCGATGTTATAACCGGTGCTACGGATAGTAAAATTCTAGTGCATATGTAAGAAAATAATGTATTTGACAAGAATTTGGGTTGAATATTTAAACTAAAAAGGGTAAAATAAAAAAGTTTTAAAAAAAAATATAACCGACTTCTAAAAAAAAACAAGCACGAAAAAGGGTTAAATAACCTACCAAAAAACTTTTCTTTCGGAAGTCGGTGGCAAAAAAGTCAATGAAATATAAAAGCAAAGCCAACGACTTCCGAAAGAAAAGTTTTTTGGTAGGTTATTTAACCCTTTTTCGTGCTTGTTTTTTTTAATCTAATGTTTGCCTTTAATTTTATTTTTACTATTTATTGCCATAAGTTTTCCAATTTCTGTTTTAAAACCTAATTTTTACTTTTATATTTATTCTAATGTTAATATCATTATTATTACCCTTTGCCTATTCGTGTTGCCTATTGTGTGATGACTTATATCTATATTCTCATAATACAGTAAAGTATCACTTCAGGTTTGCAGACTCGACACAACTTAACGATTCCACTGAAGTTGGCTCACGATCCAGTATAATTGCTGCCACTTTCTCATGAAAGTGGCCCCAGTTACCATTGTTCATTAAGCCAACCCCAGTGGTTCGCTTAATGCAACTGCTATCTCGTTGTGTCGAGCCTGTTCTCACTATGTAGCAGGAAGTGGGCGCACAGACAACCTTAGCAATACGCTACTGCCGCTCTGGCAAATGCGTCCCACTTCCTGCGTACCGGGCATTCACTGCTGAAAGCGTTGTGCTCAGCGGTTCCCAATTTGGCTCTGGTGCAGTTCACGCACGCCGCCGCCCTGCCAGCCTGCTTCACAGGGCAATCCGCACCGAGGTGCGGGCCACCACAGTGACTACACAGGTCGGCGGGCTCCGAGCACAGGCGTTTCCCATGCCCGAAAGCCAAGCAGCGGGTGCACTGCACCAGAGGAGTCTGATCTTCTACACGCACTCGCTGGAGGTCAATACGCAGTTTGCCTCCATCGAGTGCGCGCCTCCAGATGGTAGGGGATACGCTGAGCACAACGCTATTCACGTGTGGGTTTCGGCACTTCTTTTTAAACCTCACAGCCATCCTGTCTTCCCCGTCGCCGAGGCCGCAAAAGACCTCCCGGTTCTGGTTCCTAAGGGCTTTTAGTAGCTCTTCGTCGCTATGGACTACAAGCACCTCCCTAAGAACCAGAAGCGGGTCCCGATTCTTTACGTCCTCGACGACGAGGTTCCCTCCGGCCGCTCGCAAACGCTCTATAATTTTGCGCCTCTCCTCCTCTGTCGCACACCCCATAATGACCTTGCTGTCTTTAGCCTTCCGGACGCGCTCCACCCGCACCCAGCCGGCCTTTGCATCCACCGCCGTCCTGACCTTTTCAAGAACCTGGTCCCCCGTATCCATTTCATCCGTGGAGGAGACAACCACGGAGTGCAGCGTCGTTCGCTCCAGGGCCTGTGCCCCAGTATGGCTCTTACTTCCAGACGCTACACTGGCGTAGGTTGCCCTCTCCACGGTATCCCTACCAGCCAAACTGTCTCGAAGCTTCTCGAGCTTCTCGGAGTTGTCCTTCAACTCCGAGATGTGCTCCTTTAGCTTGATAAGGAGCTCAGTCTGGCCAGCAAGGATGTCGATGGGACTGGGTTGGGGACTGCAGTCAGCGGCGGGTGCAGTGGTTGCCAGCTCCGGTGCGACCGCGGGCGCGACCGGGGCGCTTTCTTGCTCCGCCTCCTTGACCAGCTCGTAGAGTCTGTTTATGGCTTCAAGCACCGCAGTCTTGATGTCTGTTTTGAGGTTGCGAGAGTTGCCCAAATTGAGCTTAGCTTTATTTAGGCAAGCTCTCGCCTCCGCAGTACGACTGCGGTGCCTTGCCTCAGACACCTTGAGCGGCCTGGCGGCTACTACTAGAGCTCGGGACGTCCCCGGAGTAGTCGGGCAATCTTTTGCGAGCTAGACGCACGTGCGGGGTATCGTCGGATCGGGCTCCGCGCGGGCTAGCCGAATATGTAATAAAATTATTAACGACAAGAGACAAAATTTTGAGTTTTGGCCGAAAAACCAGTTTTTTAAGCGAAAATTGGTGTTTTTCCCCCCCACTCCGGAACTCGGGCCACGGATCGCGGACCTGGTCACGGGATTAATTGAGGGCGGTCGCTGAGACTAATATAAAATTTAAACGGTTGTAATTGGTCGAAAAATGGCGAAGTTAATGAATTAAATATGATGAAATTTTGAAAAAATGCAAAATACGGGTAAGGGTTGATTTTTAGGGGTTGCGATTCGTGTCAAACGATAGGCGTCCGCCTTTTTAGGTCTAATTAGCTGAAAACAGCTTCAAAATCGCACCTATAACAATGAAAATATCGATGGTTAGGTTAGGTTAGGTTAGGTTAGGTTAGGTTTTTTTTTTTTTTTTATTCTACTTCCTCCGACACAATCGTCAGAGACTATTCTTACTACGGCTACTCTTTCATTCCAGTTCTATCATTTATTCCTCTCGTACTTTTATTCTTCATACTTTATCTTTCTGTTTTGCATCATCTTTCATTCTCTTGTCCGGTGGGATTCCGGTCTGATCTTTACCTATTCTATCTATTTATCTTTATTTCTTTATTTAGGTTTCGGGTGTACAACATACACAGTATCTTTATTTAAATAATTTCAGCGAAATCTTAAAATCTGTTACATTTCTTTCTTTATATAATGCTAATTTACATTTGTTTCTTATTTCTATCTTAATATTAGTCGTTTAATCTACTTATTTACTATCACATTTTGTGGGTTGGGAGTTCTTTTGGCTTCTTTATAACATGCCCAGTCTATGTTTTGTTAACAATTTATTCTTACATGTCTACTTACTTAGCTATGACTTTTCTTATAATATTTACTATGCTTATCTCTACTTATTTGTCATTAATATTTCTTACTTTGCCGTGTATGATGTAAGATATATTCAATAATATATTTTCATCATGCGATTTATTACTTGTTTCTCTTTACGACTTTATCTATTAATTTTAAGCAATAGTCCATAAACTTTTGTCTTTTTTTGCCAGTCATTATGCCACTAATGTTCTCTACTGTTAATTCTGTTTCCAACAGCTGTTCTATATTGTGTCTTTCAGTACCAAAAACTGGGCACTCCAGGATAATGTGGGGAACTGTTTCCTTAATTCCGGGGTCGCAGGTGCATGAGGGACTCTCCTTGCACTTAAAGCGGCATAAGTACTCGGAGAATCTCCCATGCCCCGTAAACAACTGGGTGCTCATGTAGTGCGGCTCGAACTTCCGGATCACTCTATATGCTTCAATCACGTTCGGAAAAAACAGTTTTGTAATTCCAGCTACTTCACCTGACTTGTACCGCGCGTCCCATTCGCGAACCGTTTCCAGTCGTAGCTGTCGCTTCGCAAATGAGATGGGGTATCTGTCGTAGTCTGGTTTCCTCTTCTTTGATGCAGCGGCTGCTTCCTTTGCGAGTGTATCTGCTCTCTCGTTTCCCTCCAATCCTACATGCGCTTTTATCCAGAACAAGGATATATCTTTGTTCTGTCGAGATGAACTTGTTATATTCTCGCGTGCTTCTACTGCTAGTGGATGGAGGGATCCGAGGTCAGTCACTGTTTGCAGTGCCGCCATGGAGTCGCTGTATATTCCGAACGTGGTCGATCGATGTTTCTTCACTCTCCTCGTGGCTTCGCACACAGCCAGCAGTTCAGCTTGGTAAACTGTGCAATACGACGGCAAGCAGAGCTTGACGGTCCTGGTTTCCGTTGCGCCTTCCCACACTGATAGTGCTGCGCCAACTCCACACTCCAGCTTGCTGCCGTCAGTATAAATTTTAACAGCACAGTCACTATTTTCTTCTACATCGGATCGGTCTCTTAGGCATTTCAGCCCAAGATTTGTGGCCGCCGCTGGATGTGGTGCTTCAGTTGCTGGTGCTTGGCACTCGATCTCCCTGTCCCCCAGTCCAGGCAGGGCCGCCCCCCTCTTGATCTCGTATAGTGAGGCCACCTCACGCACACGAAGATCGAGTGGGAGCACCCCCGCCAAGACCATTGCTGAGTTCAGGGAGACCGTGCGATAAGCCTTACATATTTTTTGTGCGAAGCCTCTTTGCACAGCTCCAAGCTGCCTTTGCACTCCAATCTTCCCGGCAGCTGGGTTAGGTTAGGTTAGGTTTTTTTTTTTTTTTTTTTTTGAGGCAGGAGTGGGAAATCCCCACGGACACCTCGGCTGTCTCACCGTCTCACTGAGACCATGAGACAGTCGAGGTAGTGCGGGACTCGAACCCGCTAAAACCCACTCCTGCCCAGCCAGTGTCCCTCTGCTATAAGCTTGCAGAGACCTTATAACTGCGTTTTAGTTTTTTTTTTTTTTTTTCATGAAGGCGGTCGGAGGGACCGCGTTTCGTGCGGTTGTTAGTTTACTTATTTAATTTTATTTCGTTATATCTTTTATTTCCTGTGAAGTTGCAAGTTACACCTACGATCTCACGTCATGTAAATATATCCCATAAATAATCCCTTATATGTATAATATACGCCCCCACGTTTTGAGTGGCCCCTCTCTCAGCCCCGTAGGGTTATTTTCTTCTTTTTAGGATATTTAAAAACGTGGGTTTTTAGATTTTTTAAATCTTTAAAGTCTTATTTTTTATTATTATATTCCGAAAGTTCCGTTTACTGTGTTTTGTCAAGATTATTATTTATATTGTAGGTGATAAGTTATTGTTTGCTAACTGCAATTTTTAACAGAATTATTTACATTTTATCGATTGAGCCAAATTTTGTTTTATTTTTACTTTTCCCGCGTGACATTTGCTCGCCCAGCTTGGGTTCCACCAATACGTCGCCTCGCTTTCTTTTCAATGATATTCACTGACTATATGCTTATCATATATCGTAATATTATTTACTTGAAGCGACACTGACGCTCCATGGTCCCCAGACTGAGAATTACTTCCAAGCTCGACGCAACTGGGCGATTCCACGGAAGTTGACTCACGAATTAGCTTAATTGAGGCCACTTTCTCATGAAAGTAGCTCCAGTTATCATCAGTCATTGAGCCAACCCCAGTGGTTCGCTCAATGCGGCTGCTATTTGGTTGCGTCGAGCTTGCTTCTACCGAGGCGCAGGAAGTGGGCGCAGCAACAACTTTAGCAGTAGGCGATTGCTGCTCTAGCAAATGCGTCCCACTTCCCGCGTATCGGAGGTTAGGTTAGGTTAGGTTAGGTTAGGTTTTTTTTTTTTTTTTGTTGAGGCAGGAGTGGGAAATCCCCACGGACACCTCGGCTGTCTCACCGTCTCATAGAGACCATGAGACAGTCGAGGTAGTGCGGGACTCGAACCCGCTAAAACCCACTCCTGCCCTGCCAGTGTCCCTCTGCTGAAATTTTGCAGAGACCTTAGGTTTCTGGGATCTGCGGCTTGTTTGCGTATTTTGTTTTGGTTGTTGGCGGCCGAAGAGACCATTCTATGTTGTTTCCGATCTTATTGCATTATTACTGTTCGTCTATTTCTTCTTTTATTTTAATGTTTGATTAAACTTTTGTTGCTTTATTTATTGTTCTTTCTTGTTTCGGTTTTTATAAATGTTTTCCTAAAAGTATAATTATTTTATTCCGTACTATAATTTCTTTACCCTATTTACATTTAGCTGATTTTACGCTTTTTGTTATTCCCTTTCCTTTCCAGCTTGTATTTGACTGCCCGCTGCTAATTTTATTTTGTGTCGTCCTTCTAGCTGTCAAGATCTGCAGTATATACTTTATTATATGTGTCAGATTTGCACGACTTTTGGGACAGGCACAAAGCAGCCGCCAGTCAAACAGAAGTTTTACCAACTCGACACAGCTCGGCGATTCCATCAGAATTGACTCCTTCCACGACATAATTCTCGCCACTTTCCCACGAAAGTGACCACAATTCATGGCTATTTCAGAGCCAACCCTGATGGTTCGCTCTGTGCGTCTGCTTTTCGGTTGTGCCGAGTTGGTCCATTCTCTGTACGTGGAAGTGGGCGCATTGACGCCTTTAGCAATAAGATATTGCGGCTCTCGCGAACGCGTCCCACTTCCGACGTACTGGGCACTCGCTGCTGAAAGCATTGTGTGAGTGTTCCCCCCGCTTGGCCCTGGTGCAGTTCACACACACCGCTGCTGTGCCGACCTGCTTCTCCGGGCAGTCCACTACAAGGTGCGGGCCGCCACAGTGACTGCACAGATCGGCAGGCTCCGTGCATAAGCGTTTTCCGTGCCCGAAAGCCAGGCAGCGGGTGCACTGCACCAGAGGCGTCTGGTCTTCGACGCGCACCCTCTGGAGGTCAATCCGAAGCTTGCCTTCTTCGAGTGTTCGCCCCCAGATCGCGGGGGACACACTCAACACAATGCTGTTTACATGGGGGTTTCTACTTTTCTTCCGATATCGGACACACATTCTCTGGTCCTCGTCCCCGAGGCCGTGAAAGACCTCCCGGTTCTGGTTCCTAAGGGCTTTAAGCACTTCTTCGTCGCTATGGACCGAGAGTACGTCCTTAAGAACCAGAAGCGGGTCCCGGTTTTTCATTTCCTCGACGACGAGGTTCCCTCCGACCGCCTGCAAACGCTCCCTCACCTTGCGCCTCTCACTCTCCGTCGCGCACCCCACAATTATCTTTTTATCCTTGGCCTTCCTTACGCGTTCAACCCGCACCCAGCCCTCCTTCGCATCCACCGCCTTCCTGACCTTTTCAAGGACCTGGTCCCCCGTATCCATCTCGTCCGTAGAGGAGACAACCACGGAGTGCAGCGTCGTTCGCTCCAGGGCTTGAATCCCGGTATGGCGGCGTGTCGCTGACGCCACACTCGCGTAGGTTGTCAACCCCACGTTTTCCCCGCTGGCCAGACTGTCTCGGAGTTTATCCATCTTCTCGGAGTGGTCTTTCAACTCCGAGATGTGCTCCTTGAGGGTGTTAAGGAGCTCAGACTGACCAGCAAGAATCTCGCCGGGAATGGGTAGGGGGACATGGACAGCGGTGGACGCGGTGGAAGCCGGTTCTGGTGCAGCCATGGTTGCGACGGGGGCCCTGTCGTGCTCCGCCTCCTTGACTAACTCAAAGAGCCTGTTTATGGCCTCGAGCACCGCAGCCTTAATATCAGTTTTAAGGTTGCGAGAGTTGCCCAAATTGACCTTTGCCTTATTTAGGCAAGCTCTCGCCTCCGCAACACGACTGCGGTGCCCGGCCACAGACTCCCTGGGTGTTTTGGCGGCTTCTACAGCAACTCGCCGCGTCGTCGGAACTACGGGGCCGATCTGAGACGCAGGAGGACTGTCTTCTCCAAACGAGATTCTCCTCCTGGCCTCCGTGGGGGGCGGCCCCGCCCTCTCCATCGATCGCGGCGAGCCCCCGGAGCTCTGGGTCTTCGTGAGAACGACTGGGGTGCGGAACATAGTATGGTGTTTTAGAGCAGAAGTTGTAAATGGACCCCTGTAAAGAGGGGGTCAGATTAACGACAAGATTATCTGTTCGGAGAGAGGGTTGGACACTGGACCCTTCTGTATTCCTGTAAAGGGGGGAAATATAATCAACAACGCTGAATCCCTGTAAAGGGGGGAATCCAGATACAGAATATTTAAATATAATTTGAATAAATAAAATAAAATTTTACTCGTCACTAAAATAAGTCTACAATGTTCCCTGTATAAAGGGGAACACAGTCTGCATAAAAATCGTCACACGAAGAAAATAATAAATTAAAATAGATGATTAAAATTGTTAAAAACACTATTTTGTCACGAAGTCAACCCTAATCACCGTCAATCTGTTGCTGACTGTCCAATTGATAAAAAATAAAAATTTGCAAAAATATTTTTTTTTTTTTTTTGTCAAACAATAAGTTTTCCCTCCTAGCTATAGGTCAGAGGGCGGGATTTTTTGCGAGCTAGACGCACGTGCGGGGTGTCGAAAGATTGGGCTCCGCGCGGGCTAGTCGAATATGCAATAAAATTTCCCACGACCGGAAGCAAAATTTTGAGTTATGGCCGAAAAACCAGTTATTTTACGTGAAAATTGGTGTTTTTTACTCCTACTCCGGA
This sequence comes from Agrotis exclamationis, assembly GCA_950005045.1. Classification (NCBI taxonomy): domain Eukaryota; kingdom Metazoa; phylum Arthropoda; class Insecta; order Lepidoptera; family Noctuidae; genus Agrotis; species Agrotis exclamationis. The sequence goes on from OX465426.1 coordinate 24,469,264, forward strand.
AATCGGGCCGCGGAACGCGGACCAAATCACGGGATTAGTAGGGGACGGTTGCTGAGACTAATATAAAGTTAAAACTGTTCAAATTGATCTGAAAATGGCGAAGTTATTAAATTAAATATGTTGAAATTTTGAAGAAAAATACAAAAAATGCAAAATACGGATAAGGATTGGTTTTGAGGGGTTGCGATTTGTGTCAAAAGATAGGCGTCCGCCTTTTTAGGTCTAATGAGCTGAAAACAGCTTCAAAATCGCACCTGTGACAAAGAAAATATCGATGGTTTTTTTTTTTTTTTTTTTTTTTGAGGCAGGAGTGGGAAATCCCCACGGACACCTCGGCTGTCTCACCGTCTCCCTGAGACCATGAGACAGTCGAGGTAGTGCGGGACTCGAACCCGCTAAAACCCACTCCTGCCCTGCCAGTGTCCCTCTGCCGTAATTCGCAGAGACCTTAGTTTGCTCTACTTAGTTTCTAGCATCGACGGGCGGCCGGAGGCCACATTCAGTGCGGTGTGAGGTTTCTTAATTACAACTTATGCAGTTTACTTTTTGTTTTATTTATTATTATTTTTTTTTAATCTAATGTTATGTTTGCCTTTAATTTAATGTTTTTTTTTTTTTTTTTTTTTTTTTCTATTTATTGCTATAAGTTTTCCAATTTCGTTTTAAAATCTAATTTTTACTTTTATGTTTATTCTAATGTTAATATCATTATTATTACCCTTTGCCTATTCGTGTTGCCTATTGTGTGATGACTTATATCTATATTCTTATAATACAGTAAAGTATCACTTCAGGTTTGCAGACTCGACACAACTTAACGATTCCACTGAAGTTGGCTCACGATCCAGTATAATTGCTGCCACTTTCTCATGAAAGTGGCCCCAGTTACCATTGTTCATTAAGCCAACCCCAGTGGTTCGCTTAATGCAACTGCTATCTCGTTGTGTTGAGCCTGTTCTCACTGTGTAGCAGGAAATGGGCGCGCAGACAACCTTAGCAATACGCTACTGCCGCTCTGGCAAATGCGTCCCACTTCCTGCGTATCGGGCATTCACTGCTGAAAGCGTTGTGCTCAGCGGTTCCCAATTTGGCTCTGGTGCAGTTCACGCACGCCGCCGCCCTGCCAGCCTGCTTCACAGGGCAATCCGCACCGAGGTGCGGGCCACCACAGTGACTACACAGGTCGACGGGCTCCGAGCACAGGCGTTTCCCATGCCCGAAAGCCAAGCAGCGGGTGCACTGCACCAGAGGAGTCTGGTCCTCTACACGCACTCGCTGGAGGTCAAGACGTACGTCAGTTGTCCTTCAACTCCGAGATGTGCTCCTTTAGCTTGATAAGGAGCTCAGTCTGGCCAGCAAGGATGTCGATGGGACTGGGTTGGGGACTGCAGTCAGCGGCGGGTGCAGTGGTTGCCAGCTCCGGTGCGACCGCAGGCGCGACCGGGGCGCTGTCCTGCTCCGCCTCCTTGACCAGCTCGTAGAGTCTGTTTATGGCTTCAAGCACCGCAGTCTTGATGTTTGTTTTGAGGTTGCGAGAGTTGCCCAAATTGAGCTTAGCTTTATTTAGGCAAGCTCTCGCCTCTGCAGTACGACTGCGGTGCCTTGCCTCAGACACTTTGAGCGGCCTGGCGGCTTCTACTGGAGGTCGGGACGTCCCCGGAGTAGTTGGGCAATCTTTGCCGATGCAAGGAGTAGTTTCTCCAAACGAGATTCGCCTCCTCGCACCGGGAGACGAAGGCGCGACTTTCTCCGACGAACGCGCCGATCCCCAGGAGCCTTGAGAGCACACGTCTTTTGCTGGGGTGCGAAACATATCTCTGCGTGAGTGCGAACGACCCCAACGGACAACTGTAAAGGGGCGATCAGAAGGTGTTGTCCGCACTCGGGAGGAGAGACAAGGGGACACTGGCCTCTTCCGTGTCCCTGTATAGGGGGGACACAGCAGACAATATACATATAATAATCAGTACAATATATAAACAAAATGCGTATAATTAACGAAAAAGTATAATTACAGTTATATTCGCTGTCTGCTTATGGACAATAGTCCTGTCAAAATATAAAAGTGTGTTTTTTAGGGTTCCGTAGCCAAATGGCAAAAACGGAACCCTTATAGATTCGTCATGTCTGTCTGTCTGTCTGTCTGTCTGTCTGTCTGTCTGTCCGTGTATGTCACAGCCACTATTTGTCGAAAGTATAAAAGCTATCCTGTTGAAACTTGGTAGAAAGATGTATTATGTGAACCGCATTAGGATTTTCACACAAAAATCAAAACAAAACAAATTTTGGGGGTGCCCCCCATACTTAGAATTGAAACTCAAAAAAAAATTTTTCACCAAACCCATACGTGTGGGGTATCTATGAATAGGTCTTTAAAAATGATATTGAGGTTACTAACATTATTTTTTTCTAAACTGAACAGTTTGCGCGAGAGACACTTCCAAAGTGGTAAAAAGTGTGTCCCCCCCCCGTAACTTCTAAAATAAGAGAATGATAAAACTAAAAAAAATATATAATGTAGACCTCAACCAAAACTACCAACGAAAATTGGTTTGGATGAGATACAGTTAGCAGTTTTTGAGATATAGTACATTTTCAAAAACCGCAAATATAACTTTGCCATTCATACAAATACTATGAAAAACAAAGTTATTTTTATTGTTTGTGTATATTACTTACTAATCTCAATATAATTATATCTCTAATCTATGCTTGCTGCTACGGAACCCTTCATGGGCGAGTCCAACTCGCACTTGGCCGGTTTTTGTTTAAAATTTAATAACGTCGGTTACAAGTACCTATGTGTCCGGGTACACCGTCAATATAATTAAGTTCAAAATTATCAAATATAAAATTCAGTAAAAATCGATATTTGTGTTAAAAAATACCCTTTCCCGTACCAAAAATGCATAAGCTAGCCTAAACGAACAGTTTTAATGAAGATCTAATATTTAAGAAAAAAAATTTTTTCGGAATATAAAATGTTCACTCTCCCAGCTATAGGCCACAGGGCGGGCGGGAAATTTTTTGCGAGCTAGACGCACGTGCGGGGTATCGTCGGATCGGGCTCCGCGCGGGCTAGCCGAATATGTAATAAAATTGTTAACGACAAGAGACAAAATTTTGAGTTTTGGCCGAAAAACCAGTTTTTTAAGCGAAAATTGGTGTTTTTCACCCCCACTCCGGAACTCGGGCCACGGATCGCGGACCTGGTCACGGGATTAATTGAGGGCGGTCGCTGAGACTAATATAAAATTTAAACGGTTGTAATTGGTCGAAAAATGGCGAAGTTAATGAATTAAATATGGTGAAATTTTGAAAAAATGCAAAATTCGGTTAAGGGTTGATTTTTAGGGGTTGCGATTCGTGTCAAACGATAGGCGTCCGCCTTTTTAGGTCTAATAAGCTGAAAACAGCTTCAAAATCGCACCTATAACAATGAAAATATCGATGGGTTAGGTTAGGTTAGGTTAGGTTAGGTTAGGTTGGGGGACCACCCCACAGTGTTTGCGTCCACGTCGCGTCCCCTGGAAACGACCCAGTTCTGACCACCGTAACGGAGTGGCAGACTGGGTTGGCCAAAGTTCACTGTGACTTCGAAGCTCATCCTATTATCTTGCCTTGTAGAGCCGAGACCTGTTGTGTATAATGTCGAAAGAACCTGCGCGGGACGCCTGCGGGCGTTTCTTAAAACAAAAAGGCCCTTCTCAGGGCCAACCCAAAGGCCCTTCTCAGGGCCAACCCAAAGGCCCTTCTCAGGGCCAACCCAAAGGCCCTTCTCAGGGCCAACTCCACGGCCCTTCTCAGGGCCAACCCAAAGGCCCTTCTCAGGGCCACTCCGACGCTGTGGCGTCAGAGGCTAGCCGCGCGCCGTCTGCGGCTAGCTTCTTCGGAGAGGCGGACGAGTCGTCTGACGACTCTCTTGTCCGAGTGTCGGACACGGACGACTCTCGTCGTTCGCGAAAGCGGGTCTATCCGAGCGGTGGGTCCGGGGGCTCCTCGGCCTCGGGTAGGGCGAAGCCGAAAGCTAAAAAGCCGACGGCCGTAGCGGACACCCATGCCGTTGGGCTCGCGGATGCCCAACGCCGGCTGGATCTGGCTCGGCGGGAGCAGCTCCAACAAGAGCTGGAGGAGCGGGTTGCGGCGACCGAGAAACGGGCGCACGCCGCCCGGGTCATGTCCGGGTACGGCGAGTCCCGCGTTGTATACGCGGACCATACTCTCGCAGAGCTGGAGAGAATGGCTGAGGAGGACGAGGAGGAGATCGTGGAGGTCGCCACTAAGTCCTCCCACCTGAAGGGGACCTTCCAGAAGGCCCTCAAGTGCCGGGCCGCGAGCCTGCGCGGTGTCGTCGTTGAGCTGGTCCAGCGTAAGGCCACCGACGAGACTCGGCAACTGCAGGCGAAGGTCGATCGCCTGCAGTCGGAGGTCAGCCAGCTTCACAAGAAGCTGGCCGAAGCCACGGCCCGGCCACAACAAGCCGGGACGAGCTCCACGAGAGAGGGCCCCGCCTCCAACCTTGAGGACATCATCCGCAAGGTTGTGATGGAGGAGAGGGCCTTCACAAGGTCCTGCTTAGCAGGGATTGAGGACCGGCTCCTGCCGGAGAAACGCCTCCGACCGCCGCTTGCGGCGGATAAACGGCAGTGCGAGCCGGAGCCGTCCTCATCCCAGGCGGAAGATGCCCTTCTCCCTTCGACCACACCGACCAACGAGTGGACGGTAGTGAGCCGCAAGGGGAAGGGCAAGGGTAAAAAGTCGGCGACGGTCGTCCCTGCCGTCCCGGCCACTACCGCTCCCACCGCTCCCAGCCAGTCACAAATGACCGGTAAGGGGAAGGGACAAGCGAGGGGAAAGGGGAAGCTAGTCCCCCCTAAAACCGCGGCCGTCGTAGTGACGCTCACCGCGGAGGCCGCGGGGCGAGGGGAGACGTACGCGTCCCTTCTGGTGCGGGCGCGTCCCAATGCCGATCCCGCCCAACTGGGGATCGGCAGTGTCTCCTGCCGGCGGACCCAAGCCGGGGCTCGAATTTTCGAGTTCCCGGGGGCAGAGGGGAGTGCCCATGCGGACCTCTTTGCAGCCAAGCTGCAAGAGGTCATCGCAGATTCGGCCAAGGTGGTTCGGCCGGTGAAGTTGGCGGCCATAGAGGTGACGGACCTCGACGACTCCGTCACCAAGGAGGAGGTGGTGGCGGCGGTCGCAGCGATAGGGGGCTGTGGCGTCGCGGCGGTCCAAGGCCGGGACATAAGACCCGGCCGCGGGGGCATGGGCACCATTCGCCTCGAGTGCCCAATCGCCGCTGCCAAAGCCGTCCTTGCGAAGGGACGGCTTTTAGTAGGGTTCAGCTCGGGTGCAGTACGGGCACTCGAGGAACAGGCATTGCGGTGTTTCCGGTGCTTCGGCATCGGACACACTCGGCCCCTGTGTCCGTCCACAGCAGACAGGACGGACACGTGCTACCGCTGCGGCAAGGAGGGCCACAAAGCCGCCTCCTGCAAGGTCGCCACGCCGCACTGCGCGGTCTGTGCCGCCAGTGGCCGCCCGGCGGCCCACGTCATGAAGGGGAGGAACTGCAATCCTCCCCCTAAGCGGGGCAAAGCGCAGGCACCGACCGGGCCTGCTACTGCTGCTGGCGCCGTCGTTCCTTCGGCGGCTGTGGAGGGGGGTGCGATGTCCGACTGATGGATAGGGTCGAACATCACATCCTTCAGGCGAACGCCAACCACTGCAGGGCAGCCCAGGATCTGCTGATGCAGACCATGGCTGAGTGGTTGGTGGACTTGGCGGTGGTCGCCGAGCCTTACTCGGTCCCTGGTCGTTGGCTGGGCGACCGAGACGGCCTCGTGGCGCTGGTGACGCGGTCTTCCACAGAGTCCCCTCCCCTCTCGCTCATAGAGAGGGGACCGGGATACGTGGCCGCCGCGTGGGGAGACATAGCGGTGGTGGGGGTCTATTTCTCCCCAAACCGCCCTCTCTCGGACTTTGAGGATTTCCTCGAGGTCCTCACCGCAGTCGTAGGGAGGGCGGCGCCACGCCAGGCCATGGTGTTGGGCGACCTGAACGCCAAGTCGGTGGCCTGGGGAAACCCAGCCACCAGCTGCAACGTCCGGGGACGCGCCGTCGAGTTTTGGGCGGCCTCATGCGGTGTGTCCCTCCTCAACAGGGGGGCAGTCCACACGTGTGTGCGGCAACAGGGTGGGTCGGTGGTGGATGTCTCGTTTGCCACCCCCGCGCTGGCCGCCCGCGTCGTAAACTGGCGGGTAGAGATGGTGGAGACGTTGTCGGACCACCGATATGTACGGTTCGACATGTCTACCCGGGGGGGAGCGGTGACCCGCGCTAGGCAATCCCCCTTCCCGCGTTGGGCTCTCACCCGCCTGGACCGGGAGGCAGCCAAGGAGGCGGCCTTCCTCCAGGACTGGCTGTCGCCCCCTGGCGAGGTCCGGGACGTGGACGCCGCAGCGGTTCGGCTGAGGGAGTCCCTGACCGAGGTGTGCAACTCCAGCATGCCCCGGTCTCGCCGTCCGCCTCCCCGTCGTGCCGTCTATTGGTGGACGGAGGAGCTGACGGGGCTCCGGGCCGCCTGCGTGGCAGCCAGACGGGCATTTGCGCGGAGCCGACGGCGCGCCACCCGAAACCAGGAAGAAGAAGACCGCCTATACGCCTCTTACCGGGAGGCGACGACGGTCTTCAAGTCCGCAATGGGGGCCGCCAAGGACTCGGCGAGGGCCGAGATGCTGGAGGGTCTCGACAGGGATCCTTTTGGAAGGCCATACAGGGCGGCGCGGAACCAACTACGCCCCTGTGGCCCCCCACTGTCGGAGACCCTCGAGCCAGCGTTGCTGGATGGGGTGGTCCGGTCCCTGTTTCCGCGCAGGACCGACTTCACCCCACCAACCATGGATCCCCCGCAAGGGGCGGCCCCGCCGGAGGAGGAGATCCCCCCGGTGACGGCGGCGGAGATCGGGGCGGGGGTTCTCAACCTCCGCCAGAAGAAGACGGCCCCCGGACCAGACGGCGTCCCCGCACGGGTGGTGGCTATCGCCGCCTCTCAAATGCAGGACAGGTTTCGGGACCTCTTCAGCGCGTGTTTTACGGCTGGGAGGTTCCCAAAACTGTGGAAGGAGGGGCAGCTGTGCCTCCTCCGTAAAGAGGGACGCCCGGTGGACTCCCCCTCGGCATACCGACCCATCGTCCTGCTCGATGAGGTCGGTAAAATGTTCGAGGGGATTGTCGCTTCCCGGCTTGATAGCCACTTGCGGGGGGTAGGGCCGGACCTGTCGGACGCCCAGTTCGGTTTCCGCCGAGGGCGTTCGACGATCGACGCGCTGGCCCTACTCAAGGGCCAGGTGAAGGAGGCAGTGGAGGCGGGGGACGGAGTGCTGGCGGTGTCATTCGACATCTCCAACGCCTTCAACTCCGTCCCCCACTCCACGATATTGGAGGCGCTCCGGTACCACGGAGTGCCCCAATACCTGCGGGACCTCCTGGCAAGCTACTTGGAGGACCGAGAGGTCCTCCTCGTGGATAAGACGGCCACGGTGAGGCGGTACGGCGCAGAGTGCGGTGTTCCGCAGGGGTCGGTGCTGGGCCCTCCCCTGTGGAACATCGGGTTCAACTGGCTCCTGCGGGGAGCCCTCCTCCAGGGCACGAGTGTCATCTGCTACGCGGATGACACTCTTCTCACTGCCCGGGGGAGGAACTTTGGGGAGGCGGCCTGTCTGGCCTCGGCCGGCGGATCCTTGGTTGCAGAGAGGATCCGCCGCCTGGGATTGAAGGTGGCGCTGCACAAAACCGAGGCCGTGTTCTTTCGCGGGCCTCGGCAGCGCCGCCCTCCTCCCGATGCCCACATTGTCGTGGAGGGCGTCCAAATAGGGGTCCAGCCCCAAATGAAGTATTTGGGACTGGTGCTGGACGAGAGGTGGCGCTTCGGCCCGCATTTCAGCGGGCTGTCGACGCGCCTCTTAAAAGCCGCAGACGCCCTCTTGTGGCTTCTCCCGAACCTCGGGGGGCCCAAGGCGAAATGCCGGCGCCTGTACGCCGGCATCCTGCGGAGCATGGCCCTATATGGGGCCCCCATCTGGGCGGACTCCCTCCACAGGAGGGAGAACGCGACTGCCATCCGCAGGCCCCAAAGGGCCATTGCACAGCGGGTGGCGAGGGCCTACCGCTCGGTGGGCTTTTCGGCGGCGTGCGCTCTGGCCGGCACCCCTCCTTGGGAGTTGGAGGCTTGGGTGCTCGCCAGAGTGTATGAGTGGACGGCGCGCCGGAAGGCGCTCGGGGAGCGCCCCGTCGCCGAAGAGCGGGAGGCCGTGCGGCGGGAGGCGAAGGACGCCATCGTCCTCCACTGGACGGAGGACCTCGCCGCCGCCGCCTTTGGCCGCCGGACGTTGGACGCGCTCGGTCCGGTTCTGCAGAGCTGGCTCGAGCGGTCCCACGGTTTCCTCTCGTTCCGTCTGGTGCAGGTGTTATCCGGCCATGGCTGTTTCGGATCGCACCTGCACCGGATCGGGAGGGAGGAGACCCCGGCGTGCCACGACTGCGGCGCAGCGGAGGACACGGCGCAGCACACCCTCGAGGTGTGCCCGGCATGGTCCGAACTGCGCCGCGGTCTGACCGCGGAGGTTGGGCAGGACCTCTCGCTTCCCGCTGTGGTCGAAGCCATGCTGGAGAGCGAGGAGGCCTGGTCAGCGGTTGCCTCCTTTTGCGAGGACGTAATCTCGCAAAAGGAGGAGGCGGAGCGCGTGCGGGAGGACGATCCTCTCGCGGCGCCGCTCCGCAGACGAAGAAGAGGTCGGAGAAGGCGCCGTCCTCTCCCTCCTCATGGTGGCGACGGGCGGGCGACAGGCGCGGGGGCGCCTTCGCCTGCATTGCACCCGTCACCACCTTCGTCAGACATTCCCGGGCCCGCGTGAGGGCCCGGCCTGAAGGGCACTCGTCGGCGGAGGACTGGAAGTGATGGCTGTGCCAGTGATTTCCCAGTCCCCGCCACTCAGACGAAGCGGGAATGCCGCTGGGTTGTTTTAGTGGGTATACCGGGTCAGACCGGGGAGTCCCACATAACCCTCCCATCCCCCCGATGGGAGGGTATGCGTAATGCATTTTTTCCCAGCGCAAAAAAAAAAAAAAAAAAAAAAAAAAGGTTAGGTTAGGTTAGGTTAGGTTTTGCGCGGAGGGGTGCTAGGTCAGAAAACCTCCTCGTGTGCCTGTCGGTTGCTTGTTCCTTTTGATACGTCGGGAGGAAACGGCAGCTGCCAGGCCGGTGCGCCCTGGGCGCGGCAGTGACGTTCCCCGAGGAACAAGATGAAGATTTCTTCATCTTGTTCATCGGTGAAAATCACTGTCGTGGCTAATAGTCTGACACTGGAGGGGTCCTATTTGGACCGGTGGGAGCGCTGTTCCGCGTGCCCCTCTGTCTTGCAGAGGGCACAGTGGAGGAGCAAGGACGGGCCCGGTGTGCACTTGCACTGCCTCCGGGCAGGCGGGGAGGGACTGTGTCCTTCCTTGTCCCCGTCATCAATCTCGTAATCCTGATCCTGGTCGGGACCGAGGGCCTTGGCTTAACCGCCCGGGCCACGAGGTAGAAAACCTCTATAAAAAGTCACCCCGAATCTCAAGTGGCGGAGCACCGCGAGGAGATGTATGGCTGACGGGTGTTCTTTTGAACAATCAGTCGTGAGTGCTACCCTCGCCAGGGTACCGGCCGACCCCCTGGCGAGTAACAAATATTATAGGCTTATCTGGGTACAGGGGTCTCTGCCCAGATGGACTTTTTATTTCCCCCATACTCGTGGGATCTATTATGGAACCAAAAATTTTCAAACAAAAAGATGAGGAGAGGAAGGAGGGAAAGGAGGAGAAAGTGGAGAAGGAGGAGACGGGAGCAAGGAGTGCTCCGGGGTGCTCTCGAGAGCCAGTCGTGGTTCTTCAGAGGTTGCCCTCTAATGTGGAAGAGATGTCCACTTCGGACACCGCTTCCACATTGGTGGAGGTGGAGCCCGCCGCTTCAGCCAAATTTTGGCGCAAGCGACGGGCTTCACCAGGTACACGTGGGGGATCTGGCTACCAGACCTCGAGTGATGAAACGGCGGACGAGGGGGCGACTGTCAGAAAAACACTCGCCTCCTCGTCATCCAAACGAGGGAGAGGACGCCCAGCGTCGATGGGCCAATACGTTGGTCTGTCTAAGGCTCGGCGCGAACTGGCGGAGGCGAAAAAGGCTGCCGCCAAACTAGAGAGGGCAGAGGCGGACGAAAGGGAGGTGGCCGAGTTGGCCCGCAGATTGTCCGGACGGGTCACCCGACTGTCCGAGACTTCCTCCGCCTCTGCAGTCTCGGCGGTCTCGGAGGTGGAAAAAGAGACGGAGGACCTGTTGGCCGGAGAACTGGCCAACAGAATGCAAGATGCCGTGGCGGCGATCAAAAGGGTCGCCAAGTCCTCGAAAGGCCTTAAGGGGACCTTCCAAAAGGCCCTTAAAGATGCGGCGGCCTCCATCTCGGAGACCGCAGAGGTGCTGCTGACCCGCACCGCCTCCGAGGAGACCGCGCGGTTGCAGGCGCAGAACGCCCGTTTGTCGGCCCAACTGGCTGGTCTCCGAAGAGAGCATGAGGCGTTCCGAGCGGAGCTCGACGCGATGCGGACCGGACGCGCAAGAGAGGAGACGAGGCAGCCTGAAGAGTCGGAAGTGGTGAGGCTCCTCAGAAGCGAGCTCGAAGGTTACCGAACTCGCTTCGACGTCTTAGAAAGACAAATGCTGCGCCCTCCCCTGTCCACAGACGGGCCGTCAAAGCGAGCTGCTGCTGCGGCCACAACCTTCGCAGCTAAAGGTGCGACGCCGAAGGCGACGCAGGCGACGACCACGACGACTCGTAAACTTGAGGTGGCAGAGCCCGCTGCAATGGAGCCTAGAGCAGCCGGACGCAAGGGCAAAGGGGCTGGCAAGAAGGCGAAGGCTGCAGCCGTAACTGCCCCCAGTGCCGAGATAGCGTCCTCAGCTCCCACAGCAGAGGCACCGGCAGCTTCCCAGCAGAGCGAATGGGAGACTGTCGGTGACAAGAAGAAAGCCAAGAAGGCGGCCAGGAAGAAGGCCAAGAAGGCAGCAAAGAAGGCGGCCAAGCAAAAGGAAGCCGAGAGAGTGGCCAAGGTCCGCGCCCCCCGCTCCACGGCTGTAGTGCTCACATTGCAGCCTGGAGCGGAGGAAAAGGGCATGACCTATGCCGCGGTCTTAACAAAGGCCAAGGCTTCTATTAGTCTCGGCGACCTCGGCATAGCGGGTCTCCGCTGCAAGCGTACTGCTACCGGAGCTTGCCTTCTAGAGGTGTCCGGCGCAACGAGCGGCCCGAAGGCAGACGCCTTGGCCGAACAAATAAGGGCGCAGTTTGAGGAAGGCGAGCTTCGGGTGTCCAGGCCTACGAAATGCGCTGACCTGCGTATCGCAGGCCTGGACGACTCCGTATCAGTGGACGAGGTCGTGGCTGCTGTGGCGAGGGCGGGAGAGTGCCAGCCCAGCCAGATTAAGCCGGGCAAAATCCGCCCGGGCTTTCGGGGCATGAGCTCTGTTGTGGTGAGCTGTCCTGTGGCGGCGGCGCAAAGGCTGGCGGACGGGCGCCGGCTGCTCGTAGGCTGGGTGTCGGCTCAGATCAAATTGTTGCCGGCACGAGGAATGACCTGCTTTCGGTGCCTAACGGACGGTCACGTCGGGACGCAGTGCGTCTCCGACACAGATTATCGTGACCGGTGCTTCGGATGCGGTCAGCCCGGACATATGGTCGCCTCCTGCACGGCCCCGCCGCACTGCATAGCGTGTGCGGCACTGGGCAAGCCAGCAGGGCACCGGGTGGGCCGGAAGCCCTGTGCCGCACCCAATGGAAAGAGGAAGGGGAGGGCTCAGCAGGCAGCAGCCCCGGCGCAATCGCAAAGTGAGGAATCGCAGACAATGGACACCCAGTAATGGCCCCATCTTTGCGATTCCTCCAAGCGAACATCAACCACTGCGCCCGGGCTCAGGATCTGTTACTCCAGAGCATGGCGCAGTGGTCGATAAGTATTGCGGTGGTCGCCGAGCCGTACTTTGTCCCTCCCGGTCGAGATGACTGGGCGAGTGACACGAACGGCTCGGTGACGCTGATTTGCAGGGCTGGCAACGGGGCTCCACTTATGGAGGTTGTTATGGCAGGGCAGGACCATATAGCGGCACTGTTCGGGGAGATGGTGGTTGTGGGAGTTTATTTCTCCCCGAACAGACCTCTCGCCGACTTTGAGGCATTCTTGGTGGAGCTGGGCGTCGTCGTTGGTCGTAGCCGTCCTCACCCCGTGCTCGTTCTCGGGGACTTCAATGCCAAATCCACGGCTTGGGGTTCCCCGACAACAGACGCGCGGGGAGAGGTGCTGGAGGAGTGGGCGATTGAAGCCGGCCTCCAGCTCCTAAATAGGGGTTCCGTCGACACGTGCGTGCGCCAGCGGGGCGGTTCCATAGTGGACTTGACGTTCGCTAGCCCCGCACTAGCGCGCCGTGTCCATGACTGGCGGGTCGTGGAGGAGGCAGAGACTCTGTCGGATCACCGTTACATCCGATTCGACGTCTCTGCCCAGACTTCTGCCGCCCCGGTTCAAGCGGGCCCTGGCGGCGTCGGTCCGCGTTGGGCACTTCGGCAACTGGACCGGGACCTACTCATCGAAGCCTCGATAGTCCAGGCCTGGGTATCAGCACCGGACAGGCCGGACGACGTCAACATAGAGGCGGAGTGGTTCCGGCAGGCTATGTCGCATGTGTGTGATGCGGCTATGCCTAGGGTTCTGTCCCGCCCTGCTAGGCGCCAAGTGTACTGGTGGTCGCAAGACATCGAGCGGCTGCGCGCTGCGTGTGTTGTCGCTCGGCGCCGGTACGCTAGGCTCCGCAGGAGGCGAAGCCGCGTCGGGGATGCGGCAGACGAGGCGGAAGAGGCGGAACTGTATGAGGGGTACAGGGCGGCGAGGAAGGCGCTCCAATATGCCATCAAGCGGGCTAAAGTCTTGGCTCGCGAGGAGCAGCTGGAGACTCTGGACCGAGATCCATGGGGGCGCCCATACTTAATGGTACGGGGCAAACTTCGCCCGTGGGCCCCCCCGCTGACCCAGAGCCTCCGGCCTGAACTACTGGACAACGTAGTTGGCGCTCTGTTCCCCTCTAGGGCAGAGCATACGCCGCCACCCATGGTTCCGCCCTCCGAGGTGCCCAACGTGGAAAACGAGGACGACGACGACGAAGACGTGCCTGAAGTGACCCGGGCAGAGTTGAGAGCGGCGGTGTTGAGGCTTCAAGCCAAGAATACCGCCCCAGGGCCCGACGGCATACCTGGCCGTGCATGGGTCTTGGCCTCGAAGGCTCTCGGGCCTCGACTGCGGGGCCTGTTTAGCGCATGTTTGCGGCAGGGCCAGTTTCCACGCCTATGGAAGACGGGGAAGCTGGTTCTGCTCCGAAAGCCAGGGCGCCCTGCGGACTCCCCGTCCGCTTACCGCCCCATTGTGCTGTTGGACGAGGTGGGCAAGCTCTTCGAGAGAGTTATCGCGAACCGCCTCGTCCGGCACCTCTCTGGCGTGGGGCCGGATCTGGCGGATAACCAGTTTGGTTTCCGTCAAGGGCGCTCTACAGTGGACGCAATCATGCGCGTGAAGGCCTTGGCGGAGGAAGCAGTTGCACGGGGTGAGGTAGTCTTGGCGGTGTCGCTCGACATCGCCAACGCCTTCAACACCTTGCCCTGGAGTTGCATTAGGGAGGCGCTCCGCTACCACGGGGTGCCGTCCTACCTCCGCCGCACGGTCGGGGCCTACCTGGCTGACAGGTCGGTGATCTACCCGGGTCAGGATGGATGGGGTCGGCGAGAAACGTCGTGCGGTGTTCCACAGGGTTCGGTCTTGGGGCCGCCCCTGTGGAACATCGGATACGACTGGGTTCTGCGCGGTGCGCTCCTCCATGGCGTCGGCGTAGTCTGTTACGCCGACGACACGTTGGTGACGGCGCGAGGGAGGACGTACCGCGAGGCGTCGCTACTGGCGACTGCGGGGGTTGCGCAAGTCGTGACAAGGATCCGGCGGTTGGGCCTCGAGGTGGCGCTCAACAAATCTGAGGCTTTGTGTTTCCACGGGGCCCGGCGCGCGCCACCTGCGGGATCCAACATTGTGGTGGGAGGCGTCCGCATCGGCGTCGAGTCGACGATGAAGTATCTAGGACTCGTCCTCGATAGCCGATGGGACTTCGGGCCGCACTTCCGGCAACTGGCCCCTAAGCTGATGGGTGCGGCGGCGGCTCTGACGCGGCTGCTGCCCAACTTGGGGGGGCCTGAGTCATCTTGTCGGAGGCTCTACCTGGGGATCGTGCGGTCCATGGCTCTTTATGGAGCACCCGTGTGGGCAGATACCCTGTCGGCCCGCAACGTCGCAATGCTGCGAAGGCCGCAGCGAGCGATGGCCGTCAGGGTGATCAGGGGGTACCGCACGATCTCCCACGAAGCGGCCTGCCTGTTGGCCGGATCACCGCCCTGGGACCTGGAGGCAAAAGTCCTCGCGTCTATGTATCGGTGGCGCGGGGAGGTCCTGGAGCGGGGTGGAAGGCCGCTGCCTAGCGTAGTAGAGACGCATCGGTCTGAGCTCCGCCGATCTCTAGCGGCGGAGTGGGAAGCACGACTTGCGCAACCCAGTGCGGGGCACGCCGCTATTGCGGCGGTAAGGCCCGTCATGGAGGCGTGGATCGGCAGGAGGCACGGCGCTCTCACCTTCCGACTGACGCAGATACTTTCCGGACATGGTTGCTTCGGAAAGTATCTGCATCGCATAGGTCGGGAGCAGACGCCCGTGTGCCACCACTGCGATGGTTGCCCGGAAGACACGGCGCAGCACACGCTCGAGGAGTGCTCAGCGTGGGCATCGCAGCGCCGTGATCTGATCGCGGCGATCGGCGGGAGCGACCTCTCGCTTCAGACTGTCGTTGAGGCCATGGTCGAAAGCGAGAGTGCGTGGGAAGGGGCCGTCGCCTTCAGCGAGGAGGTAATGCTCGCGAAGGAGACGGCGGAGAGGGAGAGGGAGAGATCATCTATCCCTCTCAGCTCCCGCAGTAGACGCACCGGGCGCCGACGGGCGCAAACCGATCTGCGACCTCCATGAGAGGTAGCCTGCGGGCGGCTGACTTGGGGCAGTCAGCCGCCCGACCAGATACAGGCCCGAGCTGGCGGCGACGTGTCCTTCGTCGCCACTCGAAGAGAGGTGCGGCCGTTAGTGAACGGCCGCACCGAGGAGAGGGACCCGGCGATGTAGTCGGGTCAAGGCCTGCCGGGGAGCGGTGAATGCGCAAGTGGACCCGCACCCCCGGCTAAAGGCAGCAGAGGACACCGTGTGGTTTTAGTCAGTCGAGTCTGACATGCCCCTCCGTCTTCCCCAGGCGGAGGAAGTCCATGAGGATTTCCACACGTTAAAAAAAAAAAAAAAAAAAAAAAAAAAAAAAGGTTTTGCGCGGAGCCGACGGCGCGCCACCCGAAACCAGGAAGAAGAAGACCGCCTATACGCCTCTTACCGGGAGGCGACGACGGTCTTCAAGTCCGCAATGGGGGCCGCCAAGGACTCGGCGAGGGCCGAGATGCTGGAGGGTCTCGACGGGGATCCTTTTGGAAGGCCATACAGGGCGGCGCGGAACCAACTACGCCCCTGTGGCCCCCCACTGTCGGAGACCCTCGAGCCAGCGTTGCTGGATGGGGTGGTCCGGTCCCTGTTTCCGCGCAGGACCGCCTTCACCCCACCAACCATGGATCCCCCGCAAGGGGCGGCCCCGCCGGAGGAGGAGATCCCCCCGGTGACGGCGGCGGAGATCGGGGCGGGGGTTCTCAACCTCCGCCAGAAGAAGACGGCCCCCGGACCAGACGGCGTCCCCGCACGGGTGGTGGCTATCGCCGCCTCTCAAATGCAGGACAGGTTTCGGGACCTCTTCAGCGCGTGTTTTACGGCTGGGAGGTTCCCAAAACTGTGGAAGGAGGGGCAGCTATGCCTCCTCCGTAAAGAGGGACGCCCGGTGGACTCCCCCTCGGCATACCGACCCATCGTCCTGCTCGATGAGGTCGGTAAAATGTTCGAGGGGATTGTCGCATCCCGGCTTGATAGCCACTTGCGGGGGGTAGGGCCGGACCTGTCGGACGCCCAGTTCGGTTTCCGCCGAGGGCGTTCGACGATCGACGCGCTGGCCCTACTCAAGGGCCAGGTGAAGGAGGCAGTGGAGGCGGGGGACGGAGTGCTGGCGGTGTCATTCGACATCTCCAACGCCTTCAACTCCGTCCCCCACTCCACGACATTGGAGGCGCTCCGTTACCACGGAGTGCCCCAATACCTGCGGGACCTCCTGGCAAGCTACTTGGAGGACCGAGAGGTCCTCCTCGTGGATAAGACGGCCACGGTGAGGCGGTACGGCGCAGAGTCCGGTGTTCCGCAGGGGTCGGTGCTGGGCCCTCCCCTGTGGAACATCGGGTTCAACTGGCTCCTGCGGGGAGCCCTCCTCCAGGGCACGAGTGTCATCTGCTACGCGGATGACACTCTTCTCACTGCTCGGGGGAGGAACTTTCGGGAGGCGGCCTGTCTGGCCTCGGCTGGCGGATCCTTGGTTGCAGAGAGGATCCGCCGCCTGGGATTGAGGGTGGCGCTGCACAAAACCGAGGCCGTGTTCTTTCGCGGGCCTCGGCAGCGCCGCCCTCCTCCCGATGCCCACATTGTCGTGGAGGGCGTCCGGATAGGGGTCCAGCCCCAGATGAAATATCTGGGTCTGGTGCTGGACGAGAGGTGGCGCTTCGGCCCGCATTTCAGCGGGCTGTCGACGCGCCTCTTGAAAGCCGCGGACGCCCTCTCATGGCTCCTCCCGAACCTTGGGGGGCCAAAGGCGAAATGCCGGCGCCTGTATGCCGGCATCCTCCGTAGCATGGCTCTATACGGGGCTCCCATCTGGGCGGACTCCCTCCACAGGAGGGAGAATGCGACCGCCATCCGCAGGCCCCAAAGGGCCATTGCACAGCGGGTGGCAAGGGCCTACCGCTCGGTGGGCTTCTCGGCGGCGTGCGCTCTGGCCGGCACCCCTCCTTGGGAGTTGGAGGCTTGGGTGCTCGCCAGAGTGTATGAGTGGACGGCGCGCCGGAGGGCGCTCGGGGAGCGCCCCGTCGCCGAAGAGCGGGAGGCCGTGCGGCGGGAGGCGAAGGACGCCATCGTCCTCCACTGGACGGAGGACCTCGCCGCCGCCGCCTTTGGCCGCCGGACGTTGGACGCGGACAGAGCTGGCTCGAGCGGTCCCACGGTTTCCTCTCGTTCCGTCTGGTGCAGGTGTTGTCCGGCCATGGCTGTTTCGGATCGCACCTGCACCGGATCGGGAGGGAGGAGACCCCGGTGTGCCACGACTGCGGCGCAGCGGAGGACACGGCGCAGCACACCCTCGAAGTGTGCCCGGCATGGTCCGAGCTGCGCCGCGGTCTGACCGCGGAGGTTGGGCAGGACCTCTCGCTTCCCGCTGTGGTCGAAGCCATGCTAGAGAGCGAGGAGGCCTGGTCAGCGGTTGCCTCCTTTTGCGAGGACGTAATCTCGCAAAAGGAGGAGGCGGAGCGCGTGCGGGAGGACGATCCTCTCGCGGCGCCGCTCCGCAGACGAAGAAGAGGTCGGAGAAGGCGCCGTCCTCTCCCTCCTCATGGTGGCGACGGGCGGGCGACAGGCGCGGGGGCGCCTTCGCCTGCATTGCACCCGTCACCACCTTCGTCAGACATTCCCGGGCCCGCGTGAGGGCCCGGCCTGAAGGGCACTCGTCGGCGGAGGACTGGAAGTGATGGCTGTGCCAGTGATTTCCCAGTCCCCGCCACTCAGACGAAGCGGGAATGCCGCTGGGTTATTTTAGTGGGTATACCGGGTCAGACCGGGGAGTCCCACATAACCCTCCCATCCCCCCGATGGGAGGGTATGCGTAATGCATTTTTTCCCAGCGCAAAAAAAAAAAAAAAAAAAAAAAAAGGTTAGGTTAGGTTGGGGGACCACCCCACAGTGTTTGCGTCCACGTCGCGTCCCCTGGAAACGACCCAGTTCTGACCACCGTAACGGAGTGGCAGACTGGGTTGGCCAAAGAACACTGTGCTCGAAGCTCTTTTATCTTGCCTTGTTGCTGAGAACTGCGGATTATGCCTAAAAAACCTGAGCGGGATGCCTGCGGGCGATTTTTTAAACAAAAAGGCCCTTCTCAGGGCCAACCCCACGGCCCTTCTCAGGGCCAACCCCACGGCCCTTCTCAGGGCCAACCCAAAGGCCCTTCTCAGGGCCAACCCAAAGGCCCTTCTCAGGGCCAACCCAAAGGCCCTTCTCAGGGCCACTCCGACGCTGTGGCGTCAGAGGCTAGCCGCGCGCCGTCTGCGGCTAGCTTCTTCGGAGAGGCGGACGAGTCGTCTGACGACTCTCTTGTCCGAGTGTCGGACACGGACGACTCTCGTCGTTCGCGAAAGCGGGTCTATCCGAGCGGTGGGTCCGGGGGCTCCTCGGCCTCGGGTAGGGCGAAGCCGAAGGCTAAAAAGCCGACGGCCGTAGCGGACACTCATGCCGTTGGGCTCGCGGACGCCCAACGCCGGCTGGATCTGGCTCGGCGGGAGCAGCTCCAACAAGAGCTGGAGGAGCGGGTTGCGGCGAGCGAGGAACGGGCACACGCCGCACGTGCCAAATCCGGGTACGGCGCGTCCCGCGTTGTATACGCAGACCTCTCCCTCGTAGAGTTGGAGAGATTGGCGGAGGAGGACGAGGGGGAGATTGTGGAGGTCGCCACGAAGTCGTCTCACCTAAAGGGGACCTTCCAAAAGGCCCTCAAGTGCCGGGCCACGAGCCTTCGCGGTGTCGTCGCGGAGTTGGTCCGGCGTAAGGCCACCGACGAGACGCGGCAACTGCAGGCGAAGGTCGATCGCCTGCAGTCGGAGGTCAGCCAGCTTCACAAGAAGCTGGCCGAAGCCACGGGCCGGCCTCAACAAGCCGAGACGAGCCCTTCGAGAGAGGGCCCCACCTCCAACCTTGAGGACATCATCCGCAAGGTTGTGATGGAGGAGAGGGCCTTCACAAGGTCCTGCTTAGCAGGGATTGAGGACCGGCTCCTGCCGGAGAAACGCCTCCGACCGCCGCTTGCGGCGGATAAACGGCAGTGCGAGCCCGAGCCGTCCTCATCCCAGGCGGAAGATGCCCTTCTCCCCGCGACCACACTGGTCAACGAGTGGACGGTAGTGGGCCGCAAGGGGAAGGGCAAGGGTAAGAAGTCGGCGACGGTCGTCCCTGCCGTCCCGGCCACTACCGCTCCCACCGCTCCCAGCCAGTCACACATGACCGGCAAGGGGAAGGGGAAGGGACAAGCGAGGGGAAAGGGGAAGCTAGTCCCCCCAAAAACCGCGGCCGTCGTAGTGACGCTCACCGCGGAGGCCGCGGGGCGAGGGGAGACGTACGCGTCCCTTCTGGTGCGGGCGCGTCCAAATGCCGATCCCGCCCAACTGGGGATCGGCAGTGTCTCCTGCCGGCGGACCCAAGCCGGGGCTCGAATTTTCGAGTTCCCGGGGGCAGAGGGGAGTGCCCATGCGGACCTCTTTGCAGCCAAGCTGCAAGAGGTCATCGCAGATTCGGCCAAGGTGGCTCGGCCGGTCAAGTCGGCAGCCATAGAGGTGACGGACCTAGACGACTCCGTCACCAAGGAGGAGGTGGTGGCTGCGGTCGCAGCGATAGGGGGCTGTGGCGTCGCGGCGGTCCAAGGCCGGGACATAAGACCCGGCCGCGGCGGCATGGGCACAATTCGCCTCGAGTGCCCAATCGCCGCTGCCAGAGCCGTCCTTGCGAAGGGACGGCTTTTGGTAGGGTTCAGCTCGGGTGCAGTACGGGCACTCGAGGAAGAACCACTGCGGTGTTTCCGGTGCTTCGGCATCGGACACACCCGGCCCCTGTGTCCGTCCACGGCAGACAGGACGGACACGTGCTACCGCTGCGGCAAGGAGGGCCACAAAGCCGCCTCCTGCAAGGTCGCCACGCCGCACTGCGCGGTCTGTGCCGCCAGTGGCCGCCCGGCGGCCCACGTCATGAAGGGGAGGAACTGCAATCCTCCCCCTAAGCGGGGCAAAGCGCAGGCACCGACCGGGCCTGCTACTGCTGCTGGCGCCGTCGTTCCTGCGGCGGCTGTGGAGGGGGGTGCGATGTCCGACTGATGGATAGGGTCGAACATCGCATCCTTCAGGCGAACGCCAACCACTGCAGGGCAGCCCAGGATCTGCTGATGCAGACCATGGCTGAGTGGTTGGTGGACTTGGCGGTGGTCGCCGAGCCTTACTCGGTCCCTGGTCGTTGGCTGGGCGACCGAGACGGCCTCGTGGCGCTGGTGACGCGGTCTTCCACGGACTCCCCTCCCCTCTCGCTCTTAGAGAGGGGACCGGGATACGTGGCCGCCGCGTGGGGAGACATAGCGGTGGTGGGGGTCTATTTCTCCCCAAACCGCCCTCTCTCGGACTTTGAGGATTTCCTCGAGGTCCTCACCGCAGTCGTAGGGAGGGCGGCGCCACGCCAGGCCATGGTGTTGGGCGACCTGAACGCCAAGTCGGTGGCCTGGGGCAACTCAGCCACCAGCTGCAACGTCCGGGGACGCGCCGTCGAGTTTTGGGCGGCCTCATGCGGTGTGTCCCTCCTCAACAGGGGGGCGGTCCACACGTGTGTGCGGCAACAGGGTGGGTCGGTGGTGGACGTCTCGTTTGCCACCCCCGCACTGGCCGCCCGCGTCGTAAACTGGCGGGTAGAGATGGTGGAGACGTTGTCGGACCACCGATATGTGCGGTTCGACATGTCTACCCGGGGGGGAGCGGTGGCCCGTGCGAGGCAATCCCCCTTCCCGCGTTGGGCTCTCACCCGCCTGGACCGGGAGGCAGCCAAGGAGGCGGCCTTCCTCCAGGACTGGCTGTCGCCCCCTGGCGAGGTCCGGGACGTGGACGCCGCAGCGGTTCGGCTAAGGGAGTCCCTGACCGAGGTGTGCAACTCAAGCATGCCCCGGTCTCGCCGTCCGCCTCCCCGTCGTGCCGTCTATTGGTGGACGGAGGAGCTGGCGGGGCTCCGGGCCGCCTGCGTGGCGGCCAGACGGGCCTTTGCGCGGAGCCGACGGCGCAGCTCCCGAAACCAGGCCGAAGAAGACCGCCTGTACGCCTCTTACAGGGAGGCGACGACGGTATTCAAGTCCGCAATGGGGGCCGCCAAGGATTCGGCGAGGGGCGAGATGCTGGAGGGTCTCGATAGGGATCCTTTTGGTAGGCCATACAGGGCGGCGCGGAGCCAACTACGCCCCTGTGGCCCCCCACTGTCGGAGACCCTCGAGCCAGCGTTGCTGGATGGGGTGGTCCGGTCCCTGTTTCCGCGCAGGACCGACTTCACCCCACCAACCATGGATCCCCCGCAAGGGGCGGCCTCGCCGGAGGAGGAGATTCCCCCGGTGACTGCGGCGGAGATCGGGGCGGGGGTTCTCAACCTCCGCCAGAAGAAGACGGCCCCCGGACCAGACGGCGTCCCCGCACGGGTGGTGGCTATCGCCGCCTCTCAAATGGAGGACAGGTTTCGGGACCTCTTCAGCGCGTGCTTTACGGCTGGGAGGTTCCCGAAACTGTGGAGGGAGGGGCGGCTATGCCTCCTCCGTAAAGAGGGACGCCCGGTGGACTCCCCCTCGGCATACCGACCCATCGTCCTGCTCGATGAGGTCGGTAAAATGTTCGAGGGGATTGTCGCTTCCCGGCTTGACAGCCACTTGCGGGGGGTAGGGCCGGACCTGTCGGACGCCCAGTTTGGCTTCCGCCGTGGGCGTTCGACGATCGACGCGCTGGCCCTACTCAAGGGCCAGGTGAAGGAGGCAGTGGAGGCGGGGGACGGAGTGTTGGCGGTATCATTCGACATCTCCAACGCCTTCAACTCCGTGCCCCACTCGACGATATTGGAGGCGCTCCGGTATCACGGAGTGCCCCAATACCTGCGGGACCTCCTGGCCAGCTACCTGGAGGACCGAGAAGTCCTCCTCGTCGACAAGACGGCCACGGTGAGGCGGTACGGCGCAGAGTCCGGTGTTCCGCAGGGGTCGGTGCTTGGCCCTCCCCTGTGGAACATCGGGTTCAACTGGCTCCTGCGGGGAGCCCTCCTCCAGGGCACGAGTGTCATCTGCTACGCGGATGACACTCTTCTCACTGCCCGGGGGAGGAACTTTGGGGAGGCGGCCTGTCTGGCCTCGGCTGGCGGATCCTTGGTTGCAGAGAGGATCCGCCGCCTGGGATTGAGGGTGGCGCTGCACAAAACCGAGGCCGTGTTCTTTCGCGGGCCTTGGCAGCGCCGCCCTCCTCCCGATGCCCACATTGTCGTGGAGGGCGTCCGGATAGGGGTCCAGCCCCAGATGAAGTATCTGGGTCTGGTGCTAGACGAGAGGTGGCGCTTCGGCCCGCATTTCAGCGGGCTGTCGACGCGCCTCTTGAAAGCCGCGGACGCCCTCTCGTGGCTCCTCCCGAACCTCGGGGGGCCCAAGGCGAAATGCCGGCGCCTGTACGCCGGCATCCTGCGGAGCATGGCCCTATATGGGGCCCCCATCTGGGCGGACTCCCTCCACAGGAGGGAGAATGCGACCGCCATCCGCAGGCCCCAAAGGGCCATTGCACAGCGGGTTGCGAGGGCCTACCGCTCGGTGGGCTTTTCGGCGGCGTGCGCTCTGGCGGGCACCCCTCCTTGGGAGTTGGAGGCTTGGGTGCTCGCCAGAGTGTATGAGTGGACGGCGCGCCGGAAGGCGCTCGGGGAGCGCCCCGTCGCCGAAGAGCGGGAGGCCGTGCGGCGGGAGGCGAAGGACGCCATCGTCCTCCACTGGACGGAGGACCTCGCCGCCGCCGCCTTTGGCCGCCGGACGTTGGACGCGCTCGGCCCGGTTCTGCAGAGCTGGCTCGAGCGGTCCCACGGTTTCCTCTCGTTCCGTCTGGTGCAGGTGTTGTCCGGCCATGGCTGTTTCGGATCGCACCTGCACCGGATCGGGAGGGAGGAGACCCCGGCGTGCCACGACTGCGGCGCAGCGGAGGACACGGCGCAGCACACCCTCGAGGTGTGCCCGGCATGGTCCGAACTGCGCCGCGGTCTGACCGCGGAGGTTGGGCAGGACCTCTCGCTTCCCGCTGTGGTCGAAGCCATGCTGGAGAGCGAGGAGGCCTGGTCAGCGGTTGCCTCCTTTTGCGAGGACGTAATCTCGCAAAAGGAGGAGGCGGAGCGCGTGCGGGAGGACGATCCTCTCGCGGCGCCGCTCCGCAGACGAAGAAGGGGTCGGAGAGGGCGCCGTCCTCTCTCCCCTCATGGTGGCGACGGGCGGTTGACAGGCGCGGGGGCGCCTTCGCCTGCGTTGCACCCGTCACCACCTTCGTTAGTCATTCCCGGGCCCGCGTGAGGGCCCGGCCTGAAGGGCACTCGTCGGCGGGGGACTGGAAGTGATGGCTGTGCCAGTGATTTCCCAGTCCCCGCCACTCAGACGAAGCGGGAATGCCGCTGGGTTATTTTAGTGGGTATACCGGGTCAGACCGGGGAGTCCCACATAACCCTCCCATCCCCCCGATGGGAGGGTATGCGTAATGTATTTTTTCCCAGCGCAAACAAAAAAAAAAAAAAAAAAAGGTTAGGTTAGGTTAGGTTAGGTTAGGTTAGGTTTCATGCGGTGTGTCCCTCCTCAACAGGGGGGCGGTCCACACGTGTGTGCGGCAACAGGGTGGGTCGGTGGTGGACGTCTCGTTTGCCACCCCCGCGCTGGCCGCCCGCGTCGTAAACTGGCGGGTAGAGATGGTGGAGACGTTGTCGGACCACCGATATGTGCGGTTCGACATGTCTACCCGGGGGGGAGCGGTGACCCGCGCTAGGCAATCCCCCTTCCCGCGTTGGGCTCTCACCCGCCTGGACCGGGAGGCAGCCAAGGAGGCGGCCTTCCTCCAGGACTGGCTGTCGCCCCCTGGCGAGGTCCGGGACGTGGACGCCGCAGCGGTTCGGCTGAGGGAGTCCCTGACCGAGGTGTGCAACTCCAGCATGCCCCGGTCTCGCCGTCCGCCTCCCCGTCGTGCCGTCTATTGGTGGACGGAGGAGCTGGCGGGGCTCCGGGCCGCCTGCGTGGCGGCCAGACGGGCCTTTGCGCGGAGCCGACGGCGCAGCACCCGCCACCAGGCCGAAGAGGACCGCCTATACGCCTCTTACCGGGAGGCGACGGCGGCCTTCAAGTCCGCAATGGGAGCCGCCAAGGACTCGGCGAGAGCCGAGATGCTGGAGGGTCTCGACAGGGATCCTTTTGGAAGGCCATACAGGGCGGCGCGGAACCAACTACGCCCCTGTGGCCCCCCACTGTCGGAGACCCTCGAGCCAGCGTTGCTGGATGGGGTGGTCCGGTCCCTGTTCCCGCGCAGGACCGACTTCACCCCACCAACCATGGATCCCCCGCAAGGGGCGGCCCCGCCGGAGGAGGAGATCCCCCCGGTGACGGCGGCGGAGATCGGGGCGGGGGTTCTCAACCTCCGCCAAAAGAAGACGGCCCCTGGACCGGACGGCGTCCCCGCACGGGTGGTGGCAATTGCCGCCTCTCAAATGGAGGACAGGTTTCGGGACCTCTTCAGCGCGTGTTTTACGGCTGGGCGGTTCCCGAAACTGTGGAAGGAGGGGCGGCTATGCCTCCTCCGTAAAGAGGGACGCCCGGTGGACTCCCCCTCGGCATACCGACCCATCGTCCTGCTCGATGAGGTCGGTAAAATGTTCGAGGGGATAGTCGCGTCCCGGCTTGATAGCCACTTGCGGGGTGTAGGGCCGGACCTGTCGGACGCCCAGTTTGGCTTCCGCCGTGGGCGTTCGACGATCGACGCGCTGGCCCTACTGAAGGGCCAGGTGAAGGAGGCAGTGGAGGCGGGGGACGGAGTGTTGGCGGTGTCATTTGACATCTCCAACGCCTTCAACTCCGTGCCCCACTCGACGATATTGGAGGCGCTCCGGTATCACGGAGTGCCCCAATACCTGCGGGACCTCCTGGCGAGCTACCTGGAGGACCGAGAAGTCCTCCTCGTGGACAGGACGGCCACGATGAGGCGGTACGGCGCAGAGTCCGGTGTTCCGCAGGGGTCGGTGCTTGGCCCTCCCCTGTGGAACATCGGGTTCAACTGGCTTCTGCGGGGAGCCCTCCTCCAGGGCACGAGTGTCATCTGCTACGCGGATGACACTCTTCTCACTGCCCGGGGGAGGAACTTTGGGGAGGCGGCCTGTCTGGCCTCGGCTGGCGGATCCTTGGTTGCAGAGAGGATCCGCCGCCTGGGATTGAAGGTGGCGCTGCACAAAACCGAGGCCGTGTTCTTTCGCGGGCCTCGGCAGCGCCGCCCTCCTCCCGATGCCCACATTGTCGTGGAGGGCGTCCGGATAGGGGTCCAGCCCCAGATGAAGTATCTGGGTCTGGTGCTGGACGAGAGGTGGCGCTTCGGCCCGCATTTCAGCGGGCTGTGTACGCGCCTCTTGAAAGCCGCGGACGCCCTCTCATGGCTCCTCCCGAACCTCGGGGGGCCCAAGGCGAAATGCCGGCGCCTGTACGCCGGCATCCTGCGGAGCATGGCCCTATATGGGGCACCCATCTGGGCGGACTCCCTCCACAGGAGGGAGAATGCGACCGCCATCCGCAGGCCCCAAAGGGCCATTGCACAGCGGGTTGCGAGGGCCTACCGCTCGGTGGGCTTTTCGGCGGCGTGCGCTTTGGCGGGCACCCCTCCTTGGGAGTTGGAGGCTTGGGTGCTCGCCAGAGTGTATGAGTGGACGGCGCGCCGGAAGGCGCTCGGGGAGCGCCCCGTCGCCGAAGAGCGGGAGGCCGTGCGGCGGGAGGCGAAGGACGCCATCGTCCTCCACTGGACGGAGGACCTCGCCGCCGCCGCCTTTGGCCGCCGGACGTTGGACGCGCTCGGTCCGGTTCTTCAGAGCTGGCTCGAGCAGTCCCACGGTTTCCTCTCGTTCCGTCTGGTGCAGGTGTTATCCGGCCATGGCTGTTTCGGATCGCACCTGCACCGGATCGGGAGGGAGGAGACCCCGGCGTGCCACGACTGCGGCGCAGCGGAGGACACGGCGCAGCACACCCTCGAGGTGTGCCCGGCATGGTCCGAATTGCGCCGCAGTCTGACCGCGGTGGTTGGTCAGGACCTCTCGCTTCCCGCCGTGGTCGTAGCCATGGTGGAGAGCGAGGAGGCCTGGGCAGCGGTTGCCTCCTTTTGCGAGGACGTAATCTCGCAAAAGGAGGAGGCGGAGCGCGTGCGGGAGGACGATCCTCTCGCGGCGCCGCTCCGCAGACGAAGAGGTCGAAGAAGGCGCCGTCCTCTCCCTCCTCATGGTGGCGACGGGCGGGCGACAGGCCCGGGGGCGCCTTCGCCTGCATTGCACCCGTCACCACCTTTGTCAGACATTCCCGGGCCCGCGTGAGGGCCCGGCCTGAAGGGCATTCGTCGGCGGAGGACTGGAAGTGATGGCTGTGCCAGTGATTTCCCAGTCCCCGCCACTCAGACGAAGCGGGAATGCCGCTGGGTTGTTTTAGTGGGTATACCGGGTCAGACCGGGGAGTCCCACATAACCCTCCCATCCCCCCGATGGGAGGGTATGCGTAATGCATTTTTTCCCAGCGCAAAAAAAAAAAAAAAAAAAAAAAAAAAAAAAAAAAAAAAAAAAAAAAGGTTAGGTTAGGTTAGGTTAGGTTTTTTTTTTTTTTTTTTTTTTTTTTGTTGAGGCAGGAGTGGGAAATCCCCACGGACACCTCGGCTGTCTCACCGTCTCGCTGAGACCATGAGACAGTCGAGGTAGTGCGGGACTCGAACCCGCTAAAACCCACTCCTGCCCTGCCAGTGTCCCTCTGCCGTAGGCAGAGACCTTTATTGCGACTTTCCAGTTCATTGGTTACTTTATTTATGGCTGGTGAGATCGAGTTGGCTGTGTTTTTTAATTTTATAGTGGTGTTATTTTTAAAACTAGGATTAGCTGCTTCCTCTTTATCTTCAACACTATAACCATGAATTCTTATTTGCATCTGTTCGTTTGTTTATATCTTGAAGTGAATTTTCGTTTTAATTGTATTGTATTGCATGTTTCTTTAATTATTTTAATTTTATTATATCTTTTCAACTATTTAATTACGAAATTAATTGCTACTCAGTGGAATTCAAAAGTGTACTATTGTTTACTTTTCCTTGTATTGTATTATTTTTACATCAATAAGTTCATCTCCCTTTGTGAGTACGATATGGTATCCGTATATACAATCTTCTATCATTCTATATTACGACTGAACCTTGTGCGCAAAAAACCTGATGCTATAAACGTATTTATGTTAATATTTTTATTTAATGGATAATAACGACCTAACCATTTATTACCAAAATTGCAGAGGGGTGAGAACCAAATTGCAAACCTTGTACCTCAGTATTCTGTCATTTTCTTACGATATTATAATATTGACCGAGACATGGCTTATTTCTGATATTGCTAACGGTGAGTTTATAGATCCTCGGTACGTTGTGTATCGTTGCGACCGAGATCGCGACACAACTTCCAAACGCGATGGTGGTGGGGTTCTGATCGCAGTGTTGCGTGGTCTCCGGTCATGTTTGCTTGACATGCCTGCTCGAGCGACGTGCATTGAGCATCTTATGGTTGGCATCCCGAGCAAAGTAAATAGCTCTAAAATGCACGTAGTTAGTGCTGTATACATACCACCTTGGGCGACTACCGATGTATATACTTCCCACTTTGATACACTGCAGGACATGTTAAACGAACCTTTTGCTGAAAATATATTCATCGTTGGGGATTATAATCTTCCAGAAATTACGTGGAAGCCTGGACAGTCTACCGAGTCGCATCAGCTTACAGGTATGTCATGCTCTGGTGCGTCCCCTGTGTGTTTTCAATTGGCACAGTTAATGTCAACCCTGAATGTGTTTCAATTTAATGACATACATAATAGTGGTGGGAAAATCTTAGATTTGTTTATTTCTAACACCCCTAGTACTATAAGCCCCCCATTAGACTCACTACTACCTATAGACACACATCATCCTCCGTTTGTTGCTACAATCCCCATAAGTGTCTCCACACAAGCTTTGAAAAGAAAAACGATGTCCAAATACAATTTTCGCAAAGCGAACTATGATGCCATTAATAAACAAATCAGCGAGGTTGAATGGGTGAACCTGCTGGACTCCCTTCCGTCTCAGGTAGCCGTGCAACGATTTTATGATGTTCTCGGTGGCATTACTGAACGTAACGTGCCGCGTGTTGTGTCCCGCTCACTTGATTTTCCGGTTTGGTTCTCGGCACAATTAATTAAAATTTACAAGAGAAAACAACGTCTTTGGATCAAATGGAAAAAATATAAGAATGTCAAAGATTATAATGAGTTTTCGGAATATAGAGCTAACTTTAAGGAAGCTTGTAAGACCTGCTACTCAAACTATATTAAATCTGTTGAAGATAACATTACCACAAATATTAAGCACTTCTGGACATACATATCCAATCGCAAAAATAGTTCAAGCATTCCATCCTCTATGTACTATCAAAACATAAGATCTAGTGAACCAGAAGTGATTTGTGGTATGTTTTCAGATTTTTTCCAGTCTTCGTTTGAACCTAGTTCGCCCTCATTGTCCGCCTGGACCTCGCCTACCCACTGTAATGCCAATGCAAGCTTGATCGACAACTTATATATAGAAGAGGATAAAATAATTAAGGAGTTGAAATTACTGGATCCATCCAAGGGAGCAGGTCCCGATGGTTATCCAGCTCTTTTCTTTAGGGCCACCGCTAGCAGTATATGTAAGCCACTGTTTATTATTTACAACAAATGCTTAAGAGAGGGGGTTTTCCCGGATGAGTGGAAACGGGCTAACATCACGCCTGTGCACAAGAGTGGCTCAAAACATGACGTAGAACAGTACCGGCCTATCTCGATTTTGTCGACCTTGTCAAAACTTTTTGAGAGACTCGTACACAATGAAATTTATCCAATCTTGCACACCGTCATCATCCCAGAGCAACATGGGTTTGTTCAACGACGCTCGACTGTTTCAAATCTATTAATATTTTCCAATTATCTTTTTGAAAACATGGACAGACGGTTGCAAGTTGACGCGGTTTACACAGATTTCAAAAAGGCCTTTGACAAGGTCGACCATGAAATCCTACTGAATAAAATCGCATTCAATGGTATACGGGGAAATTTGCTTCGCTGGTTCTCATCCTACATCAAAAATAGAACTCAAAAGGTTGTCGTTAATGGTCATCAGTCTGAGGCAGTGCAAATCACATCAGGAGTACCACAGGGTTCAATCTTGGGACCATTACTGTTTGTTTTATACATTAATGACATAAATAAATGTTTTAAACATACTAAATTTCTTGTATACGCTGATGATCTAAAAGTGTATAGGTCTATACTAACTATAGAGGACTGTCAACTGTTCCAACAAGATCTGGACCGACTTGCTGACTACTGTCTAAACAATAAACTACACCTTAGCCTCTCCAAGTGCAATTGCATCAATTTCACAAAGAATAAAACAATTATTAACTTTAAATACTCTTTGCATGGCACAGCACTCAGTAATGTATCTACTGTAAGAGATCTTGGTGTGTTAATTGACAATAAGTTGTCCCTAAACCAACATGTGGAAAAAATTGTAAATAAAGCTTTTAAAATGTATGGTTTTGTTATGAGATCGTCCACTGAGTTCAAGCGGGTCTCCACATATCTGTATCTGTATAAAACCCTTGTACGATCGCAATTAGAATATGCCGTCCCTATCTGGAACCCGTTTTACCGGAAATACATAGACGAGATTGAAAAGGTCCAGCGAAAGTTTCTACGAGCCATGCATTACAGATGTCACAAAACGTATTTATCGTACTCACAGTTACTTGATAAATATAGACAGGTCAACCTAGAGTCTAGACGTAAGTATCTGGAAGCATCTGTATTGTATGGTATTGTTCGTGGTGATTTTGACTGTATCGATCTCACCAATGAACTATGTTACATAGTTCCACGCACTGCTAATGTACGTGGCAACCGTGCAGGTACCCTATTTGCTGTCAATGCTTGTCGAACTAATTCTGGTATGCGCTGCCCCATCCGTCGAATGGTAGAATCTTATAATTGTAATTTTGTTAATGTTGATATCTTTGTATGCTCAAAATCCAAATTTAAATTTAATGTTTTACAAGTTATTTCTAACCAATAAAAAAGGATGTAAACTAGTCCAAAGTACATACCACTATGTCATATAGTTATTCTAATTTATAATAATTCTAATCTATTGTTCACTATTGTTATTTAATCGCCAAGCAATCAATCTATTTTTAATTTTAATTAATATTTTGCATGATGTAATTTTTCAATTATTAATATAATGTACCTACTTACTTATTACCTATCTAGTGGCACTCATTATCATATTTATTTTTGTTAATATGTGGATAATGTAGTGGGCTGCAATATTGTTAATATTATGTATTATTTTCTCTCTGTTTCAACACATATTGTAGCTGTTTATTGTCCCTGAATAAATAAAATAAAATAAAAACTGCTTCTTCTAATTTATTTAAATATTCTGTTATTCTGTCTATCTAAATTTAACTTTTTGTTTTCTCCTTTAGGTATTTGTCATTCCGAATCATTTTTATATGGTTATTTTTTATTTTTATCTCTAATTTTATATTTTCCCTTAACAGCTCTTTTTCATATTTCCCGTTAGTTCCATCTCCCGTCTGACACGCCAGCGTTCCTTATTCATGTCCTTTTTTAATAATCTTTGCTCGGTATAATTATTATACTGGTCAAGATTATTCTTTGCAAAACACACCCGGCTACTTTCCCCAATTCTGTCGGACCATACATTGGCGTATCAGACCGAAGCTCGACCAGTTCGACACAACAGCACGATTTCACTAGCGCTGGCCCATGACCCGGTTTAATATTAGTCGCTTTCCCATGAAAGCGGCCAGAATTATCGTTCGTCATTGAGCCAGCCCCAGCGGCGCGCTCAATGCATCTGCTCTTCGGTTGTGTCGAACTGGCCGTTACTATGTGCGTGGAAGTGGGCGCGCCCGCGACTTTAGCAATACGAGATTGCCGACCTCGCAAACGCGTCCCACTTCCTGCGCACTGGGCAGTCGCTGCTGAAAGCATTGTGTGAGTGCTCCTCCCGCTTTGCTCTGGTGCAGTTCACGCACACCGCCACTGCACCACTATGCTGGACAGGGCAATCCGCCTTGAGATGCGGATCGCCGCAGTGGCTGCATAAGTCAGCGGGCTCTGTGCAGAGACGTTTCCCGTGACCATATGCTAAGCAGCGCGTGCACTGCACCAAAGGCGTCTGATCCTCGACGCGCACTCTCTGGAGGTCAATCCGGAGCTTGCCTCCTTCGAGCGCCCGCCTCCAGATTGCGGGAGACACACTCAACACAATGCTGCTTAAATGCGGGTTCCGGGTCTTTTTGCGGAACTTGATGCTCACTCTTTGTTCCCCGTCATCGAGGCCGTGAAAGATCTCCCGGTTCTGATTCCGAAGGGCCCGTACTACTTCCTCATCGCTGTGGATCATGAGTACGTCCCTCAGAACCAGGAGCGGGTCCCGATTCTTCACTTCCTCGATGACGAGGTTCCCTCCAGCCTCTTGTAGTCGCTCCTTGAGTTTGAGCCTCTCCCCAACCGTTTCGCACCCCAGGATCACCTTTCGGTCCTTGGCTTTACGGACTCTCTCCACCCGCACCCAGCCCTCCTTTGCATCTACTGCCTTCCTCACCTTTTCCAATATTTCGTCCCCCGTCTCCATTTCCTCTGTCGAGGAGACAATCACCGAGTGCAGCGTCGTTCGCTCCGGGGCTTGTACCCCTGTATGGCTCTTTTTAACGCCCACTGCACCCGCGTAGGTTGTCTCCCCCACCTTCTCCCTGCTGACCAGACTGTCTCGGAGCAAGTCCAATTTCTCGGAGTTTTCTTTAAGCTCCGAGATATGCTCCTTGATGGCTTTCAGGAG
This sequence comes from Agrotis exclamationis, assembly GCA_950005045.1. Lineage (NCBI taxonomy): Eukaryota > Metazoa > Arthropoda > Insecta > Lepidoptera > Noctuidae > Agrotis > Agrotis exclamationis. The sequence continues at coordinate 24,501,339 of OX465426.1, forward strand.
CTCAGTCTGGCCAGCCTGGACGTCATAGGAGCCGGGGACCGAATTGTGGTCCGGGGCGGAAGCAGGCGTCGGTACGACGATGGAGGTGGCGGAGGGAGCCCGGTCAAGCTCCGACTCCTTCACTAGTTCAAAGAGCCTGTTTATGGCCTCTAGAACCGCAGCTTTTATGTCGGTTTTGAGGTTGCGAGAGTTGCCCAAATTGATCTTTGCCTTATTCAGGCAAGCTCTCGCCTCCTCAACACGGCTGCGGTGCCCAGCCCCAGGCTTTTTGATCGTTTTGGGAGCTTCTACGGTTACTCGCCGCGTCGCCGGAGTGTTAAGGCCGATTTGGGAGGGAGGAGGACTGCCTTCTCCGAACGAGATTCTCCTCCTGGCCTCCGTGGGTGGCGGCCCCGCCTTCTCCACCGATCGCGGCGAGCCCCCGGAGCTCTGAGTCCTGGTGGGAACGACCGGGGTGCGGTACATAATTGTATTGTTGCAGATGTTATATAGCAACCCTTGTAAAGAGAGGGTACGTTTGTTGACAAATTATCTGCTCGGAGAGAGGGTTAGACACTGGAATATTTGATGTTCCTGTAAATGGGGAAAAACTAATAATCAGTGGTACTGAATCCCTGTAAAGGCGGGATCCAGTAAAATATAATTTGTATAATTAAAAACAAAATTATTAAATTTTTTAGATCAAATAAAACGTCACAGTAAGTCTAAAAAGTGTCCCTGTATATGGGGGAAACACAGTCTGCACAAAAGGTCAATAAAATGTAAAAAATGTATAAAAATGTTTAAAATGACACTCTTTCGTCGCGAAAATAACCCTTATCACCGTCCTCCAGTTTCTGACTGTCACATTGGTCAATAAAACTCAAATAACTAAAATATATATATTTTTTTATTTTTTTTTTTTTTTGTCAAAATAAAGTTTTCCCTCAGCTATAGGCCAGTGGGCGGGTGGGTGGGGAAAATTTTTTGCGAGCTAGACGCACGTGCGGGGTATCGTCGGATCGGGCTCCGCGCGGGCTAGCCGAATATGTAATAAAATTAATGACGACAAGAGACAAAATTTTGAGTTATGGCCGAAAAACCAGTTTTTTAAGTGAAAATTGGTGTTTTTCACCCCCACTCCGGAACTCGGGCCACGGATCGCGGACCTGATCACGGGATTAATTGAGGGCGGTTGCTGAGACTAATATAGAATTTAAACGGTTGTAATTGGTCGAAAGATGGCGTTGTAAATGAATTAAATATGGTAAAATTTTGAGAAAATGCAAAATTCGGTTAAGGGTTGATTTTTAGGGGTTGCGATTTGTGTCAAACGATAGGCGTCCGCCTTTTTAGGTCTAATGAGCTGAAAACAGCTTCAAAATCGCACCTATAACAAAGAAGTTATCGATACTTTTTTCAACGGCTTACCGGGGTATATCAATTTTGGGACATAGACGGAATTTTGAAAAAATGGAGGGAAATTTTTTGCGAGCTAGACGCACGTGCGGGGTATCGTCGGATCGGGCTCCGCGCGGGCTAGCCGAATATGTAATAAAATTAATGACGACAAGAGACAAAATTTTGAGTTATGGCCGAAAAACCAGTTTTTTAAGTGAAAATTGGTGTTTTTCACCCCCACTCCGGAACTCGGGCCACGGATCGCGGACCTGATCACGGGATTAATTGAGGGCGGTTGCTGAGACTAATATAGAATTTAAACGGTTGTAATTGGTCGAAAGATGGCGTTGTAAATGAATTAAATATGGTAAAATTTTGAGAAAATGCAAAATTCGGTTAAGGGTTGATTTTTAGGGGTTGCGATTTGTGTCAAACGATAGGCGTCCGCCTTTTTAGGTCTAATGAGCTGAAAACAGCTTCAAAATCGCACCTATAACAAAGAAGTTATCGATACTTTTTTCAAAGGCTTACCGGGGTATATCAATTTTGGGACATAGACGGAATTTTGAAAAAATGGAGGGAAATTTTTTGCGAGCTAGACGCACGTGCGGAGTATCGTCGGATCGGGCTCCGCGCGGGCTAGCCGAATATGTAATAAAATTAATGACGACAAGAGACAAAATTTTGAGTTATGGCCGAAAAACCAGTTTTTTAAGTGAAAATTGGTGTTTTTCACCCCCACTCCGGAACTCGGGCCACGGATCGCGGACCTGATCACGGGATTAATTGAGGGCGGTTGCTGAGACTAATATAGAATTTAAACGGTTGTAATTGGTCGAAAGATGGCGTTGTAAATGAATTAAATATGGTAAAATTTTGAGAAAATGCAAAATTCGGTTAAGGGTTGATTTTTAGGGGTTGCGATTTGTGTCAAACGATAGGCGTCCGCCTTTTTAGGTCTAATGAGCTGAAAACAGCTTCAAAATCGCACCTATAACAAAGAAGTTATCGATACTTTTTTCAACGGCTTACCGGGGTATATCAATTTTGGGACATAGACGGAATTTTGAAAAAATGGAGGGAAATTTTTTGCGAGCTAGACGCACGTGCGGGGTATCGTCGGATCGGGCTCCGCGCGGGCTAGCCGAATATGTAATAAAATTAATGACGACAAGAGACAAAATTTTGAGTTATGGCCGAAAAACCAGTTTTTTAAGTGAAAATTGGTGTTTTTCACCCCCACTCCGGAACTCGGGCCACGGATCGCGGACCTGATCACGGGATTAATTGAGGGCGGTTGCTGAGACTAATATAGAATTTAAACGGTTGTAATTGGTCGAAAGATGGCGTTGTAAATGAATTAAATATGGTAAAATTTTGAGAAAATGCAAAATTCGGTTAAGGGTTGATTTTTAGGGGTTGCGATTTGTGTCAAACGATAGGCGTCCGCCTTTTTAGGTCTAATGAGCTGAAAACAGCTTCAAAATCGCACCTATAACAAAGAAGTTATCGATACTTTTTTCAACGGCTTACCGGGGTATATCAATTTTGGGACATAGACGGAATTTTGAAAAAATGGAGGGAAATTTTTTGCGAGCTAGACGCACGTGCGGGGTATCGTCGGATCGGGCTCCGCGCGGGCTAGCCGAATATGTAATAAAATTAATGACGACAAGAGACAAAATTTTGAGTTATGGCCGAAAAACCAGTTTTTTAAGTGAAAATTGGTGTTTTTCACCCCCACTCCGGAACTCGGGCCACGGATCGCGGACCTGATCACGGGATTAATTGAGGGCGGTTGCTGAGACTAATATAGAATTTAAACGGTTGTAATTGGTCGAAAGATGGCGTTGTAAATGAATTAAATATGGTAAAATTTTGAGAAAATGCAAAATTCGGTTAAGGGTTGATTTTTAGGGGTTGCGATTTGTGTCAAACGATAGGCGTCCGCCTTTTTAGGTCTAATGAGCTGAAAACAGCTTCAAAATCGCACCTATAACAAAGAAGTTATCGATACTTTTTTCAACGGCTTACCGGGGTATATCAATTTTGGGACATAGACGGAATTTTGAAAAAATGGAGGGAAATTTTTTGCGAGCTAGACGCACGTGCGGGGTATCGTCGGATCGGGCTCCGCGCGGGCTAGCCGAATATGTAATAAAATTAATGACGACAAGAGACAAAATTTTGAGTTATGGCCGAAAAACCAGTTTTTTAAGTGAAAATTGGTGTTTTTCACCCCCACTCCGGAACTCGGGCCACGGATCGCGGACCTGATCACGGGATTAATTGAGGGCGGTTGCTGAGACTAATATAGAATTTAAACGGTTGTAATTGGTCGAAAGATGGCGTTGTAAATGAATTAAATATGGTAAAATTTTGAGAAAATGCAAAATTCGGTTAAGGGTTGATTTTTAGGGGTTGCGATTTGTGTCAAACGATAGGCGTCCGCCTTTTTAGGTCTAATGAGCTGAAAACAGCTTCAAAATCGCACCTATAACAAAGAAGTTATCGATACTTTTTTCAACGGCTTACCGGGGTATATCAATTTTGGGACATAGACGGAATTTTGAAAAAATGGAGGGAAATTTTTTGCGAGCTAGACGCACGTGCGGGGTATCGTCGGATCGGGCTCCGCGCGGGCTAGCCGAATATGTAATAAAATTAATGACGACAAGAGACAAAATTTTGAGTTATGGCCGAAAAACCAGTTTTTTAAGTGAAAATTGGTGTTTTTCACCCCCACTCCGGAACTCGGGCCACGGATCGCGGACCTGATCACGGGATTAATTGAGGGCGGTTGCTGAGACTAATATAGAATTTAAACGGTTGTAATTGGTCGAAAGATGGCGTTGTAAATGAATTAAATATGGTAAAATTTTGAGAAAATGCAAAATTCGGTTAAGGGTTGATTTTTAGGGGTTGCGATTTGTGTCAAACGATAGGCGTCCGCCTTTTTAGGTCTAATGAGCTGAAAACAGCTTCAAAATCGCACCTATAACAAAGAAGTTATCGATACTTTTTTCAACGGCTTACCGGGGTATATCAATTTTGGGACATAGACGGAATTTTGAAAAAATGGAGGGAAATTTTTTGCGAGCTAGACGCACGTGCGGGGTATCGTCGGATCGGGCTCCGCGCGGGCTAGCCGAATATGTAATAAAATTAATGACGACAAGAGACAAAATTTTGAGTTATGGCCGAAAAACCAGTTTTTTAAGTGAAAATTGGTGTTTTTCACCCCCACTCCGGAACTCGGGCCACGGATCGCGGACCTGATCACGGGATTAATTGAGGGCGGTTGCTGAGACTAATATAGAATTTAAACGGTTGTAATTGGTCGAAAGATGGCGTTGTAAATGAATTAAATATGGTAAAATTTTGAGAAAATGCAAAATTCGGTTAAGGGTTGATTTTTAGGGGTTGCGATTTGTGTCAAACGATAGGCGTCCGCCTTTTTAGGTCTAATGAGCTGAAAACAGCTTCAAAATCGCACCTATAACAAAGAAGTTATCGATACTTTTTTCAACGGCTTACCGGGGTATATCAATTTTGGGACATAGACGGAATTTTGAAAAAATGGAGGGAAATTTTTTGCGAGCTAGACGCACGTGCGGGGTATCGTCGGATCGGGCTCCGCGCGGGCTAGCCGAATATGTAATAAAATTAATGACGACAAGAGACAAAATTTTGAGTTATGGCCGAAAAACCAGTTTTTTAAGTGAAAATTGGTGTTTTTCACCCCCACTCCGGAACTCGGGCCACGGATCGCGGACCTGATCACGGGATTAATTGAGGGCGGTTGCTGAGACTAATATAGAATTTAAACGGTTGTAATTGGTCGAAAGATGGCGTTGTAAATGAATTAAATATGGTAAAATTTTGAGAAAATGCAAAATTCGGTTAAGGGTTGATTTTTAGGGGTTGCGATTTGTGTCAAACGATAGGCGTCCGCCTTTTTAGGTCTAATGAGCTGAAAACAGCTTCAAAATCGCACCTATAACAAAGAAGTTATCGATACTTTTTTCAACGGCTTACCGGGGTATATCAATTTTGGGACATAGACGGAATTTTGAAAAAATGGAGGGAAATTTTTTGCGAGCTAGACGCACGTGCGGGGTATCGTCGGATCGGGCTCCGCGCGGGCTAGCCGAATATGTAATAAAATTAATGACGACAAGAGACAAAATTTTGAGTTATGGCCGAAAAACCAGTTTTTTAAGTGAAAATTGGTGTTTTTCACCCCCACTCCGGAACTCGGGCCACGGATCGCGGACCTGATCACGGGATTAATTGAGGGCGGTTGCTGAGACTAATATAGAATTTAAACGGTTGTAATTGGTCGAAAGATGGCGTTGTAAATGAATTAAATATGGTAAAATTTTGAGAAAATGCAAAATTCGGTTAAGGGTTGATTTTTAGGGGTTGCGATTTGTGTCAAACGATAGGCGTCCGCCTTTTTAGGTCTAATGAGCTGAAAACAGCTTCAAAATCGCACCTATAACAAAGAAGTTATCGATACTTTTTTCAACGGCTTACCGGGGTATATCAATTTTGGGACATAGACGGAATTTTGAAAAAATGGAGGGAAATTTTTTGCGAGCTAGACGCACGTGCGGGGTATCGTCGGATCGGGCTCCGCGCGGGCTAGCCGAATATGTAATAAAATTAATGACGACAAGAGACAAAATTTTGAGTTATGGCCGAAAAACCAGTTTTTTAAGTGAAAATTGGTGTTTTTCACCCCCACTCCGGAACTCGGGCCACGGATCGCGGACCTGATCACGGGATTAATTGAGGGCGGTTGCTGAGACTAATATAGAATTTAAACGGTTGTAATTGGTCGAAAGATGGCGTTGTAAATGAATTAAATATGGTAAAATTTTGAGAAAATGCAAAATTCGGTTAAGGGTTGATTTTTAGGGGTTGCGATTTGTGTCAAACGATAGGCGTCCGCCTTTTTAGGTCTAATGAGCTGAAAACAGCTTCAAAATCGCACCTATAACAAAGAAGTTATCGATACTTTTTTCAACGGCTTACCGGGGTATATCAATTTTGGGACATAGACGGAATTTTGAAAAAATGGAGGGAAATTTTTTGCGAGCTAGACGCACGTGCGGGGTATCGTCGGATCGGGCTCCGCGCGGGCTAGCCGAATATGTAATAAAATTAATGACGACAAGAGACAAAATTTTGAGTTATGGCCGAAAAACCAGTTTTTTAAGTGAAAATTGGTGTTTTTCACCCCCACTCCGGAACTCGGGCCACGGATCGCGGACCTGATCACGGGATTAATTGAGGGCGGTTGCTGAGACTAATATAGAATTTAAACGGTTGTAATTGGTCGAAAGATGGCGTTGTAAATGAATTAAATATGGTAAAATTTTGAGAAAATGCAAAATTCGGTTAAGGGTTGATTTTTAGGGGTTGCGATTTGTGTCAAACGATAGGCGTCCGCCTTTTTAGGTCTAATGAGCTGAAAACAGCTTCAAAATCGCACCTATAACAAAGAAGTTATCGATACTTTTTTCAACGGCTTACCGGGGTATATCAATTTTGGGACATAGACGGAATTTTGAAAAAATGGAGGGAAATTTTTTGCGAGCTAGACGCACGTGCGGGGTATCGTCGGATCGGGCTCCGCGCGGGCTAGCCGAATATGTAATAAAATTAATGACGACAAGAGACAAAATTTTGAGTTATGGCCGAAAAACCAGTTTTTTAAGTGAAAATTGGTGTTTTTCACCCCCACTCCGGAACTCGGGCCACGGATCGCGGACCTGATCACGGGATTAATTGAGGGCGGTTGCTGAGACTAATATAGAATTTAAACGGTTGTAATTGGTCGAAAGATGGCGTTGTAAATGAATTAAATATGGTAAAATTTTGAGAAAATGCAAAATTCGGTTAAGGGTTGATTTTTAGGGGTTGCGACTTGTGTCAAACGATAGGCGTCCGCCTTTTTAGGTCTAATGAGCTGAAAACAGCTTCAAAATCGCACCTATAACAAAGAAGTTATCGATACTTTTTTCAACGGCTTACCGGGGTATATCAATTTTGGGACATAGACGGAATTTTGAAAAAATGGAGGGAAATTTTTTGCGAGCTAGACGCACGTGCGGGGTATCGTCGGATCGGGCTCCGCGCGGGCTAGCCGAATATGTAATAAAATTAATGACGACAAGAGACAAAATTTTGAGTTATGGCCGAAAAACCAGTTTTTTAAGTGAAAATTGGTGTTTTTCACCCCCACTCCGGAACTCGGGCCACGGATCGCGGACCTGATCACGGGATTAATTGAGGGCGGTTGCTGAGACTAATATAGAATTTAAACGGTTGTAATTGGTCGAAAGATGGCGTTGTAAATGAATTAAATATGGTAAAATTTTGAGAAAATGCAAAATTCGGTTAAGGGTTGATTTTTAGGGGTTGCGATTTGTGTCAAACGATAGGCGTCCGCCTTTTTAGGTCTAATGAGCTGAAAACAGCTTCAAAATCGCACCTATAACAAAGAAGTTATCGATACTTTTTTCAACGGCTTACCGGGGTATATCAATTTTGGGACATTTTTTTTTTTTTTTTTTTTTTTATCGTGGTAAAATCATCAAATGAGTCCTCCCACCCCGGGCAGGGCGGGAGGGACTGTCAGACTTGTACTGACTAAAATCCACGGTGTCCTTCAATAGCCCGTTATGTCCCGGGGTCACGGTAATGAGATAAGTCCCGCGACCCCGGCAGGCTTTGGCCCTCTAGAGGAGGGCCCCGTCATCATGCTGACACTCCTTGAGGCGCGCGTGGAACACAACGCGCCGTCGACCCGGGCATGGTCCATGGTCGGGTGGCGAGTTGCCCTTTACTCGCCGCCCGCATGCCCGCGCCTACGGTGGCCGGAGATCGTCCCGCGACGTCCGACGCCGTGGGCGTCTACCACTGCGGCTGGGGCGGAGGGAGGACGCTGTCCTCTCTCTCTCGCGGCTCGCCTCCTCCTTCACGAGCATAACTGCTTCGCAGAAGGAGGCGACCGCTTCCCACTCCGTCTCGCCCCGCAGCATGGCCTCGACCAATGCCGGGCGCGAGAGGTCTCCGCCTATCGCCGCCGAGAGGACACGGCGGTGCTCTGCCCAAGCGGGGCAGTCCTGCACCGTATGCTCCACCGTGTCCTCCGGGCGATCTTCGCAGTGGTGACACCCGGGCGTCTCTTCCCTCCTTATCAGACACAGGAACCTCCCGAAACTTCCGTGTCCGGTGAGGACCTGCGTCATGCGGTAAGTCAGGACGCCGTGACGTCTTTCCAGCCACTCCTCAAAGAGGGGTCTTACCGCCGCGATTGCGGCGTGCCCGGACCTCGGTTGCGACAGTCGTCCCCTCCATACTGCCCTGAGATCGCACCGGAGCTCTTCCCGCCGCGCCTCGACTTCTCGGGGCAGCGGGGTTACACCCCGGCGCTGCGCCTCCACGCGCCACTCATAGACGCGCTGGAGGGCAGTCGCCTCCAGATCCCAGGGCAGTAATCCGGCAAGGAGGTTGGCTGATTCGCCGGCGATCGTGCGGTATCCCCGGATCATCCGGATAGCCATGACCCTCTGGCATGCGACCAACTTTAGTGGTCGCGTCCGGATGCTCAGGGCCCACACAGGGGCCCCGTAGAGGGCCATGGACCGCACGATACCGGCGTACAGCCTACGGCAGGAGGCGTTTGGCCCGCCGAGATTGGGCAGGAGTCGCCTGAGGGCGCCTGCTGCCCGGTTCAGCCTTGGGGCCAAACTCAGGAAATGCTCCCTGAAGTTCCACCGGCTGTCGAGGACGAGTCCCAGGTACTTCATCGTCCTCCCGACGCCGATGCGAACCCCCTCCACCGTTATGTGGGACTCGGACCGTGGCGCGTTCAGACGACCATGAAAAGACATGGCCTCTGTTTTGTGCAGCGCCACTTCGAGTCCCAGCTGCCGGATCCTTTCGACGACTGTCGCAACCGCTTGCGTCGCCTTGTCGGCCGCCGCCTGATGCGACTCTCCCTCCGCCAGGACGAGCGTGTCGTCAGCGTAACATATTACGCTGACGCCGTCAGGGAGGTCGCCGCGCAGCACCCAGTCGTATCCGATGTTCCACAGTGGCGGCCCCAAGACCGATCCCTGTGGAACACCGCACGACATCTCTCGCCGGTTCCACACTCCCCGGTGACCGGGGTAGATGACGGCCCTGTCCGTCAGGTAGTCCTCGACTATACGACGGAGGTAGGTCGGCACCCGGTGATACCGGAGTGCCTCCCTGATGCAACTCCAGGGCAGGGTGTTGAAGGCGTTGGAGATGTCCAAAGACACCGCCAAGACGACCCTGCCCCGGGCGACAGCATCCCCCGTCGTGAGGGCTCTAACGCGCATGATGGCGTCCACCGTCGAGCGCCCCCTGCGGAAGCCAAACTGGCTCTCCGCAAGATCCGGACCCACCCGATTCAGGTGCCCGACGAGGCGGTCTGCAATTACTCTTTCAAAGAGCTTGCCCACCTCGTCGAGCAGCACGATGGGCCGGAATGCGGACGGAGAGTCCGCAGGGCGCCCGGGCTTCTGGATCAGGACCAGTTTCCCCGTCTTCCAACGAAGCGGGAACTGGCCCCTCTCCAGGCATGCGCTGAAGAGCCCCCCCAGTCGAGGACCGAGAGTCCCTGAGGCCAGGACCCAGGCTTTCCCTGGCAGGCCGTCGGGTCCTGGGGCGGTATTTTTGGCCTTGAGCCGTTGTACCGCCACTCTCATGTCTACCTCGGTCACCTCTGGAGCGTCGTAGACGTCGTCGTCGCTGTGGTCCGCGTTTGCGCCAGCTTCACCGTCAGATTCCGTCGGAGACGGAGCCATAGGCGGGGGAGTATGCTCCCCTCGCGATGGGAACAGGGCGCTCACCACGTCCTCCACGAACTGAGGCTGGAGACTCTGCGTCAACGGGGGAGCCCAGGGGCGGAGCTTTTCGCGCACCCATTTGTAGGGGCGGCCCCATGGGTCCCCGTCCAGAGTCCCCAGCATCTCCGCGCGGGCCAATTCCTTGGCACGCCAGATTTCGTCGCGGAGGACGGTTTTCGCTGCCCTGTAGCCCTCGTACAGCTCCGCCTCCACAGCCGCCGCATCCGGAGGTCGGGTGCGGCGCCTGCGGAACCTGGTGTACCGGCGTCGCGCGGCAACGCACGCCTCGCGCAGCGCTGCTAGCTCGCGCGACCACCAGTACAGCTGACGCCGGGCGCGTCCTTGCCGGACCCGGGGCATGGCCATGTCGCAGATCTCTGACATGGCCTCCCGGAACCACTCGGCCTCGTCGTTTATGTCGGCAGGCCTGTCCGGTGGTGACACCCAGGCCTGCACGATCGAGGCTTCCAGGAATAGCTCCCGGTCCAGCTGCTTCAGCGCCCATCGCGGACCACTTGGGTTCCGTCCACTCGGGACCGGCGCGTCTGAGGTCTGGGCGGAGACGTCGAACCGGATATACCGGTGGTCGGAATAGGTCTCCACCTCCTCTACAACGCGCCAGTCAGTGACGCGCGGCGACAGGGCGGCGCTGGCGAACGTTATGTCCACCACCGACTCGCCCGAAAACCGCACGCACGTGGGGACAGAACCCCGGTTCTCGACCACCAGGCCCTGCGCCCGGGCCGAGTGCTCGAGCATCCTACCCCGCGTATAGTCCCTGGACCGGGAACCCCAAGCCGGACTTTTGGCGTTGAAGTCCCCGAGGACGAGCGCGGGGAGGGAACCGAGGGCGACGACGACGTCTCCCAGCTCCGTTAGGGAGTCTTGGAACTCGGCGAGAGATCGGTTCGGGGAGAAGTAGACGCCAACCACGGCGATCTCCCCGAACCGTGCCGCGACGATCCCGTGCCCTCTCTCGACGCGATCGAGGGGCGGGGTACAGGCGGCGGCCGACGAGATGAGGGTCACCAAGCCGTCCAGGTCCGCCACCCAGTCATTTCTGGGCACGACAAAGTACGGCTCGGCGACCACGGCGACGTTGATCGACCACTGCGCCATGCTCTGGAGCAAGAGATCCTGAGCAGCGGCGCAGTGGTTGATGTTCGCCTGGAGGAAGCGCAATGGAGCCATTAATCTGAGTCCATTGCAGCCTCCTCCAGGGCCCTCTGCGAGGGTGTAGTCACGGCGGCGGCGGCGGCGGCAGCAGGAGCTGCGGCGGCGGCGGCGGCAGTGGCGGGGACGGCGGTGGCAGAGGGCCTACCTCTGCTCCTGGTCTTGGCGGGCGGGGCGCAGGACTTGCCCCCTGCCCGGTGATCGGCCGGCTTACCAGCCGTCGCACATGCGAAGCAGTGCGGCGGGGCAGTACACGAGCCGGCCTTGTGACCGGGCTGACCGCAACGGAAGCAGTCGTCGCTGCGGTCCACCTCCGAGGTGCACTTGCATGCCGTGTGGTTACCCACTTGGCAGCGGAAGCACCTCAGAGGCCTGGGCTCCAGCAGTTTTACCTGCGCGGACACCCAGCCGACCAGGAGCCTTCGGCCCTCCTCTATCTTCTTGGCCGCCGTCACGGGGCAGCTAACTGTGACTGTCAGCAGCCCCGCGAAGTCAGGGCGTAGGGTGCCTGCCTTCACTTGGTCGGCAGGGCATTCCCCAGCCCTGGCAACGGCGGCGACCACGTCCCCCTCCGAGATTGAGTCGTCCAGGCCCATTATGCGCAAATCTGCGCGCTTTACGGGCCTGGACACTCGGGCCTCCTCCGCATCTAGGGACGCTCTTAGCCGTTCGGCCAGAGCGTCAGCGGTAGGGCCACTGGCCGCGCCGGGAATCGACAGCAGCCTGGCCCCCGTCGCGGTGACGTGCACCCGGAGGCCCCCGTCGATCCCCAGCTCTCGGAGGTTGACCGCCTCCTTCGCCTTCGCGAACACGTCGCGGTACGTCACGCCCCTCTTGACCGCTTCTGGCTGTAGAGTTATTACTACAGCCGCGGTCTTAGGGGCGCGGAGTCTCGCCGCGACGGTTCGCTTCTTCCGCTGTCGCCGCCTTCGCTTTCTTTTGGCCTCCCTCCTTTCGCCAACCACCTGCCATTCGGCATCAGCTGGAGGAGGCTGCGAAGGCTGCGACGGTTGTTGCTGCGAAAGTTGAGGCGGCTGGCTCGCCGCCGCCGCCGCCGCCGCCGGGACATCCCTCGTCTTTTTCCTCTTTTTTAGTTTCGATGGGGCTGAGGCTGAGCTTGGCGTGGCCGGTGCCACTGGAGCCGCCTTGGATGGGCCCGCCCTCGCCGAAACTGCTCCCGTGGGCGGCGCCCTCGCCGAGGCCGGGGCCTGCTTAGCCGGTGCCGACTGCTTCGCCGCGGCCCGGTTCTCAGAAGCCGGAGCTGGAACCGGCCTCGGCGGCGTGGAAGCCGCGGCAGCCGCGTAAGAGGTCGCCGCTAACGGGGGGCGCAAGATGCGGTTTTCCAGAACGGAAAACCGCTGGTTGAAGGCCGCCAGCTCCTGCCGCACCAGTTTTAGGACAGCGTTGCTGTCCTCTGTTGGCGCAGGCTGGGCCGGCGGCTCTTTGTTCCGCCCCTGCGGGACCTCCTCCCGCCGGCCTGCCTTCCGCAGTCCGGCCAGTTCCGTCTTTAGATGGAGGTTCTCCTTCTGGAGAACCTCCATCACAGCCGTCAAGCGGGCGAGCTCCGCCCGCATTTGGGACATTTCGTCCCGTGCTGTCGATGCGGGCGGAGGCCGGCTGAGGCTGTCTGTCGCTGCCGCTATGATTTTGGCCGTTACCGCACTTATAGCCTTATCCTTAGTGGCTTTCTTCCCCGGCTTGCCGCGGGCCAGGCTGCGGATTGCGTCCTCCACTGTCCTCTCCAAGGAGGGCTCAATAGTGAACCCTCTGCCTCCAGTACCTCCAGTCCTGCCTCGGCCATTACCCCGCACACTTGTGGGGATTTTCCGGCCCGAGGCAGGCTCGTCGTCCGAGGACGACCCTCGGTTCTCCGAATGAGTCCGCTTCAGGAAGAATTCCCTCCTGTCTGCGGACCTCATTCCTTCGCGCTCGGAGCCAGGGCTCTGGGCGCTCATGGCGTCTGACGCGGAGTCGTAGTCCGACTTTGATGTCGGCGTCAGCACCATCCTCGTTTTAAGAGCGGCACTCTGTGCCCGCTCTGTAGTCGGTGCCGGTGAGGCGGACGTGCTGGACAAGTCCAGCGACTCCACCTCACAGGCACGTGAGCCACCTTGGCTCGCTGCGGCGACTGCCGGTTGTTGGGGGGGTTTTTTAGAAAAAGAGCTTATCATTTTTGGTCCCACGAGTATAAAAAATATCCAACCATCCATCCAATAAGTGCGGTTCGCACTAACGACTAATTATGCTACCCATTAGCCAAGCATACAACCTCCCTCGCGGTGCGCCGCCGCTTGGAGGTTTGGGGTAATTTTTTATAGAGGTTGTCTTCCTCGCGGCCCGGGCGGTTAAGCCAAGGCCCTCGACCCCCGTCGAAAGTCATAGACGTGATCATGACAATCTTCGGGGCTACGAGAATAGCGGTGGCAAGAGGAGGCGGAAGTGCAAGGCCTCCTCCTGCCTGCCCGACGGCAGGGTAAGTGCACGCCGGGCCCGCTCTTACTCCAAAACCACTGTGCCCTCTGCTGATCAGAGGGACACGCGGTGGAGCGACGCGACGGGACATTGGCATACGGGCAAGGAGACCCCTTACGGGGAGTTCTTGCCCGTACCCCGGGGCGCACCGTCCCGAGAAACTGGGCTTCCCCCCGGACGTATCCGGAAAGGAACTTCCAGTCCTCGGGCACTCGAGGAGGTTTCCCGTCCTTAGCACCCCAATTTTGGGACATAGACGGAATTTTGAAAAAATGGAGGGAAATTTTTTGCGAGCTAGACGCACGTGCGGGGTATCGTCGGATCGGGCTCCGCGCGGGCTAGCCGAATATGTAATAAAATTAATGACGACAAGAGACAAAATTTTGAGTTATGGCCGAAAAACCAGTTTTTTAAGTGAAAATTGGTGTTTTTCACCCCCACTCCGGAACTCGGGCCACGGATCGCGGACCTGATCACGGGATTAATTGAGGGCGGTTGCTGAGACTAATATAGAATTTAAACGGTTGTAATTGGTCGAAAGATGGCGTTGTAAATGAATTAAATATGGTAAAATTTTGAGAAAATGCAAAATTCGGTTAAGGGTTGATTTTTAGGGGTTGCGATTTGTGTCAAACGATAGGCGTCCGCCTTTTTAGGTCTAATGAGCTGAAAACAGCTTCAAAATCGCACCTATAACAAAGAAGTTATCGATACTTTTTTCAACGGCTTACCGGGGTATATCAATTTTGGGACATAGACGGAATTTTGAAAAAATGGAGGGAAATTTTTTGCGAGCTAGACGCACGTGCGGGGTATCGTCGGATCGGGCTCCGCGCGGGCTAGCCGAATATGTAATAAAATTAATGACGACAAGAGACAAAATTTTGAGTTATGGCCGAAAAACCAGTTTTTTAAGTGAAAATTGGTGTTTTTCACCCCCACTCCGGAACTCGGGCCACGGATCGCGGACCTGATCACGGGATTAATTGAGGGCGGTTGCTGAGACTAATATAGAATTTAAACGGTTGTAATTGGTCGAAAGATGGCGTTGTAAATGAATTAAATATGGTAAAATTTTGAGAAAATGCAAAATTCGGTTAAGGGTTGATTTTTAGGGGTTGCGATTTGTGTCAAACGATAGGCGTCCGCCTTTTTAGGTCTAATGAGCTGAAAACAGCTTCAAAATCGCACCTATAACAAAGAAGTTATCGATACTTTTTTCAACGGCTTACCGGGGTATATCAATTTTGGGACATAGACGGAATTTTGAAAAAATGGAGGGAAATTTTTTGCGAGCTAGACGCACGTGCGGGGTATCGTCGGATCGGGCTCCGCGCGGGCTAGCCGAATATGTAATAAAATTAATGACGACAAGAGACAAAATTTTGAGTTATGGCCGAAAAACCAGTTTTTTAAGTGAAAATTGGTGTTTTTCACCCCCACTCCGGAACTCGGGCCACGGATCGCGGACCTGATCACGGGATTAATTGAGGGCGGTTGCTGAGACTAATATAGAATTTAAACGGTTGTAATTGGTCGAAAGATGGCGTTGTAAATGAATTAAATATGGTAAAATTTTGAGAAAATGCAAAATTCGGTTAAGGGTTGATTTTTAGGGGTTGCGATTTGTGTCAAACGATAGGCGTCCGCCTTTTTAGGTCTAATGAGCTGAAAACAGCTTCAAAATCGCACCTATAACAAAGAAGTTATCGATACTTTTTTCAACGGCTTACCGGGGTATATCAATTTTGGGACATAGACGGAATTTTGAAAAAATGGAGGGAAATTTTTTGCGAGCTAGACGCACGTGCGGGGTATCGTCGGATCGGGCTCCGCGCGGGCTAGCCGAATATGTAATAAAATTAATGACGACAAGAGACAAAATTTTGAGTTATGGCCGAAAAACCAGTTTTTTAAGTGAAAATTGGTGTTTTTCACCCCCACTCCGGAACTCGGGCCACGGATCGCGGACCTGATCACGGGATTAATTGAGGGCGGTTGCTGAGACTAATATAGAATTTAAACGGTTGTAATTGGTCGAAAGATGGCGTTGTAAATGAATTAAATATGGTAAAATTTTGAGAAAATGCAAAATTCGGTTAAGGGTTGATTTTTAGGGGTTGCGATTTGTGTCAAACGATAGGCGTCCGCCTTTTTAGGTCTAATGAGCTGAAAACAGCTTCAAAATCGCACCTATAACAAAGAAGTTATCGATACTTTTTTCAACGGCTTACCGGGGTATATCAATTTTGGGACATAGACGGAATTTTGAAAAAATGGAGGGAAATTTTTTGCGAGCTAGACGCACGTGCGGGGTATCGTCGGATCGGGCTCCGCGCGGGCTAGCCGAATATGTAATAAAATTAATGACGACAAGAGACAAAATTTTGAGTTATGGCCGAAAAACCAGTTTTTTAAGTGAAAATTGGTGTTTTTCACCCCCACTCCGGAACTCGGGCCACGGATCGCGGACCTGATCACGGGATTAATTGAGGGCGGTTGCTGAGACTAATATAGAATTTAAACGGTTGTAATTGGTCGAAAGATGGCGTTGTAAATGAATTAAATATGGTAAAATTTTGAGAAAATGCAAAATTCGGTTAAGGGTTGATTTTTAGGGGTTGCGATTTGTGTCAAACGATAGGCGTCCGCCTTTTTAGGTCTAATGAGCTGAAAACAGCTTCAAAATCGCACCTATAACAAAGAAGTTATCGATACTTTTTTCAACGGCTTACCGGGGTATATCAATTTTGGGACATAGACGGAATTTTGAAAAAATGGAGGGAAATTTTTTGCGAGCTAGACGCACGTGCGGGGTATCGTCGGATCGGGCTCCGCGCGGGCTAGCCGAATATGTAATAAAATTAATGACGACAAGAGACAAAATTTTGAGTTATGGCCGAAAAACCAGTTTTTTAAGTGAAAATTGGTGTTTTTCACCCCCACTCCGGAACTCGGGCCACGGATCGCGGACCTGATCACGGGATTAATTGAGGGCGGTTGCTGAGACTAATATAGAATTTAAACGGTTGTAATTGGTCGAAAGATGGCGTTGTAAATGAATTAAATATGGTAAAATTTTGAGAAAATGCAAAATTCGGTTAAGGGTTGATTTTTAGGGGTTGCGATTTGTGTCAAACGATAGGCGTCCGCCTTTTTAGGTCTAATGAGCTGAAAACAGCTTCAAAATCGCACCTATAACAAAGAAGTTATCGATACTTTTTTCAACGGCTTACCGGGGTATATCAATTTTGGGACATAGACGGAATTTTGAAAAAATGGAGGGAAATTTTTTGCGAGCTAGACGCACGTGCGGGGTATCGTCGGATCGGGCTCCGCGCGGGCTAGCCGAATATGTAATAAAATTAATGACGACAAGAGACAAAATTTTGAGTTATGGCCGAAAAACCAGTTTTTTAAGTGAAAATTGGTGTTTTTCACCCCCACTCCGGAACTCGGGCCACGGATCGCGGACCTGATCACGGGATTAATTGAGGGCGGTTGCTGAGACTAATATAGAATTTAAACGGTTGTAATTGGTCGAAAGATGGCGTTGTAAATGAATTAAATATGGTAAAATTTTGAGAAAATGCAAAATTCGGTTAAGGGTTGATTTTTAGGGGTTGCGATTTGTGTCAAACGATAGGCGTCCGCCTTTTTAGGTCTAATGAGCTGAAAACAGCTTCAAAATCGCACCTATAACAAAGAAGTTATCGATACTTTTTTCAACGGCTTACCGGGGTATATCAATTTTGGGACATAGACGGAATTTTGAAAAAATGGAGGGAAATTTTTTGCGAGCTAGACGCACGTGCGGGGTATCGTCGGATCGGGCTCCGCGCGGGCTAGCCGAATATGTAATAAAATTAATGACGACAAGAGACAAAATTTTGAGTTATGGCCGAAAAACCAGTTTTTTAAGTGAAAATTGGTGTTTTTCACCCCCACTCCGGAACTCGGGCCACGGATCGCGGACCTGATCACGGGATTAATTGAGGGCGGTTGCTGAGACTAATATAGAATTTAAACGGTTGTAATTGGTCGAAAGATGGCGTTGTAAATGAATTAAATATGGTAAAATTTTGAGAAAATGCAAAATTCGGTTAAGGGTTGATTTTTAGGGGTTGCGATTTGTGTCAAACGATAGGCGTCCGCCTTTTTAGGTCTAATGAGCTGAAAACAGCTTCAAAATCGCACCTATAACAAAGAAGTTATCGATACTTTTTTCAACGGCTTACCGGGGTATATCAATTTTGGGACATTTTTTTTTTTTTTTTTTTAGCGTGGTAAAATCATCAAATGAGTCCTCCCACCCCGGGCAGGGCGGGAGGGACTGTCAGACTTGTACTGACTAAAATCCACGGTGTCCTTCAATAGCCCTTTGTGTTCCGGGGTCACGGTAATGAGATAAGTCCCGCGACCCCGGCAGGCTTTGGCCCTCTTGGGCGGGGCCCCGTCATCGTGCTGACGCTCTTTGAGGCGCGCGTGGAACACAACGCGCCGTCGACCCGGGCATGGTCCATGGTCGGGCGGCGAGTTGCCCTTTACTCGCCGCCCGCATGCCCGCGCCTACGGTGGCCGGAGATCGTCTTGCGACGTCCGACGCCGTGGGCGCCAACCACCGCGGGTGGGGCGGAGGGAGGACTCTGTCCTCTCTCTCTCGTGGCGCGCCACCTCCTTCGCGAGCATTACTGCTTCGCAGAAGGAGGCGACCGCTTCCCACTCCGTCTCGCCCCGCAGCATGGCCGCAACCAATGCCGGGCGCGAGAGGTCTCCGCCTATCGCCGCCGTGAGGACACGTCGGTGCTCTGCCCAAGCGGGGCAGTCTTGCACCGTATGCTCTACTGTGTCCTCCGGGCGATCTTCGCAGTGGTGACACCCAGGCGTTTCCTCCTTTTTCCTTAGACACAGGTACCTCCCGAAACATCCGTGTCCGGTGAGGACCTGCGTCATGCGGAAGGTCAGGACGCCGTGACTCCTATCCAGCCACTCCTCAAAGAGGGGTCTTACCGCCGCGATTGCGGCGTGCCCGGCCGTCGGTAGCGACAGTCGTCCCCTCCATACTGCCCTGAGATCGCGCCGGAGCTCTTCCCGCCGCGCCTCGACTTCTCGAGGCAGCGGCGATACACCCCGGCGCTGCGCCTCCACGCGCCACTCATAGACGCGCTGGAGGGCAGTCGCCTCCAGATCCCAGGGCAGTAATCCGGCAAGCAGGTTGGCCGATTCGCCGGCGATCGTGCGGTATCCCCGGATCATCCGGATAGCCATGACCCTCTGGCATGCGACCAACTTTAGTGGTCGCGTCCGGATGCTCAGGGCCCACACGGGGGCCCCGTAGAGGGCCATGGACCGCACGACACCGGCGTACAGCCTACGGCAGGAGGCGTTTGGCCCCCTGAGATTAGGCAGGAGTCGCCTGAGGGCGGCTGCTGCCCGGTTCAGCCTTGGGGCCAAACTCAGGAAATGCTCCCTGAAGTTCCACCGGCTGTCGAGGACGAGTCCCAGGTACTTCATCGTCCTCCCGACGCCGATGCGAACCCCCTCCACCGTTATGTGGGACTCGGACCGTGGCGCGTTAACGCGGCCATGAAAACACATGGCCTCCGTTTTGTGCAGCGCCACTTCGAGTCCCAGCTGCCGGATCCTCTCGACGACTGTCGCTACCGCTTGCGTCGCCAGGTCGGCCGCCGCCTGGTGCGACTCTCCCTCCGCCAGGACGAGCGTGTCGTCAGCGTAACATATCACGCTGACGCCGTCAGGGAGGTCGCCGCGCAGCACCCAATCGTATCCGATGTTCCACAGGGGCGGTCCCAAGACCGATCCCTGTGGAACACCGCACGATATCTCTCGCCGGTTCCACTCTCCCCGGTGACCGGGGTAGATGACGGCTCTGACCGTCAGGTAGTCCTCGACTATGCGACGGAGGTAGGTCGGCACCCGGTGATACCGGAGTGCCTCCCTGATGCAACTCCAGGGCAGGGTGTTAAAGGCGTTGGTGATGTCCAAAGACACCGCCAAGACGACCCTGCCCCGGGCCACTGCATCCCCCGTCGTGAGGGCTCTCACGCGCATGATGGCGTCCACCGTCGAGCGCCCCCTGCGGAAGCCAAACTGGCTCTCCGCAAGGTTCGGGCCCACCCGATTCAGGTGCCCGACGAGGCGGTCTGCAATGACTCTCTCAAAGAGCTTGCCCACCTCATCGAGCAGCACGATGGGCCGGAATGCGGACGGAGAGTCCGCAGGGCGCCCGGGCTTCTGGATCAGGACCAGCTTCCCCGTCTTCCAACGAAGCGGAAACCGGCCCCTCTCCAAGCATGCGCTTAAGAGCCCCCCCAGTCGAGGCCCGAGAGTCCCCCAGGCCAGGACCCAGGCTTTTCCTGGCAGGCCGTCGGGTCCTGGGGCGGTATTTTTGGCTTTGAGCCGTTGTACCGCCACTCTCAAGTCTACCTCGGTCACCTCCGGAGCGTCGTAGATGTCGTCGTCGCTGCGATCCGCGTTTGCGTCAGCTTCATCGTCAGATTCCGTCGGAGACGGAGCCATGGGCGGGGGAGTGTGCTCCCCTCGCGATGGGAACAGGGCGCTCACCACGTCCTCCACGAACTGAGGCTGGAGACTCTGCGTCAACGGGGGAGCCCAGGGGCGGAGCTTTTCGCGCACCCACTTGTAGGGGCGGCCCCATGGGTCCCCGTCCAGAGTCCCCAGCATCTCCTCGCGGATATCAATTTTGGGACATAGACGGAATTTTGAAAAAATGGAGGGAAATTTTTTGCGAGCTAGACGCACGTGCGGGGTATCGTCGGATCGGGCTCCGCGCGGGCTAGCCGAATATGTAATAAAATTAATGACGACAAGAGACAAAATTTTGAGTTATGGCCGAAAAACCAGTTTTTTAAGTGAAAATTGGTGTTTTTCACCCCCACTCCGGAACTCGAGCCACGGATCGCGGACCTGATCACGGGATTAATTGAGGGCGGTTGCTGAGACTAATATAGAATTTAAACGGTTGTAATTGGTCGAAAGATGGCGTTGTAAATGAATTAAATATGGTAAAATTTTGAGAAAATGCAAAATTCGGTTAAGGGTTGATTTTTAGGGGTTGCGATTTGTGTCAAACGATAGGCGTCCGCCTTTTTAGGTCTAATGAGCTGAAAACAGCTTCAAAATCGCACCTATAACAAAGAAGTTATCGATACTTTTTTCAACGGCTTACCGGGGTATATCAATTTTGGGACATAGACGGAATTTTGAAAAAATGGAGGGAAATTTTTTGCGAGCTAGACGCACGTGCGGGGTATCGTCGGATCGGGCTCCGCGCGGGCTAGCCGAATATGTAATAAAATTAATGACGACAAGAGACAAAATTTTGAGTTATGGCCGAAAAACCAGTTTTTTAAGTGAAAATTGGTGTTTTTCACCCCCACTCCGGAACTCGGGCCACGGATCGCGGACCTGATCACGGGATTAATTGAGGGCGGTTGCTGAGACTAATATAGAATTTAAACGGTTGTAATTGGTCGAAAGATGGCGTTGTAAATGAATTAAATATGGTAAAATTTTGAGAAAATGCAAAATTCGGTTAAGGGTTGATTTTTAGGGGTTGCGATTTGTGTCAAACGATAGGCGTCCGCCTTTTTAGGTCTAATGAGCTGAAAACAGCTTCAAAATCGCACCTATAACAAAGAAGTTATCGATACTTTTTTCAAAGGCTTACCGGGGTATATCAATTTTGGGACATAGACGGAATTTTGAAAAAATGGAGGGAAATTTTTTGCGAGCTAGACGCACGTGCGGAGTATCGTCGGATCGGGCTCCGCGCGGGCTAGCCGAATATGTAATAAAATTAATGACGACAAGAGACAAAATTTTGAGTTATGGCCGAAAAACCAGTTTTTTAAGTGAAAATTGGTGTTTTTCACCCCCACTCCGGAACTCGGGCCACGGATCGCGGACCTGATCACGGGATTAATTGAGGGCGGTTGCTGAGACTAATATAGAATTTAAACGGTTGTAATTGGTCGAAAGATGGCGTTGTAAATGAATTAAATATGGTAAAATTTTGAGAAAATGCAAAATTCGGTTAAGGGTTGATTTTTAGGGGTTGCGATTTGTGTCAAACGATAGGCGTCCGCCTTTTTAGGTCTAATGAGCTGAAAACAGCTTCAAAATCGCACCTATAACAAAGAAGTTATCGATACTTTTTTCAACGGCTTACCGGGGTATATCAATTTTGGGACATAGACGGAATTTTGAAAAAATGGAGGGAAATTTTTTGCGAGCTAGACGCACGTGCGGGGTATCGTCGGATCGGGCTCCGCGCGGGCTAGCCGAATATGTAATAAAATTAATGACGACAAGAGACAAAATTTTGAGTTATGGCCGAAAAACCAGTTTTTTAAGTGAAAATTGGTGTTTTTCACCCCCACTCCGGAACTCGGGCCACGGATCGCGGACCTGATCACGGGATTAATTGAGGGCGGTTGCTGAGACTAATATAGAATTTAAACGGTTGTAATTGGTCGAAAGATGGCGTTGTAAATGAATTAAATATGGTAAAATTTTGAGAAAATGCAAAATTCGGTTAAGGGTTGATTTTTAGGGGTTGCGATTTGTGTCAAACGATAGGCGTCCGCCTTTTTAGGTCTAATGAGCTGAAAACAGCTTCAAAATCGCACCTATAACAAAGAAGTTATCGATACTTTTTTCAACGGCTTACCGGGGTATATCAATTTTGGGACATAGACGGAATTTTGAAAAAATGGAGGGAAATTTTTTGCGAGCTAGACGCACGTGCGGGGTATCGTCGGATCGGGCTCCGCGCGGGCTAGCCGAATATGTAATAAAATTAATGACGACAAGAGACAAAATTTTGAGTTATGGCCGAAAAACCAGTTTTTTAAGTGAAAATTGGTGTTTTTCACCCCCACTCCGGAACTCGGGCCACGGATCGCGGACCTGATCACGGGATTAATTGAGGGCGGTTGCTGAGACTAATATAGAATTTAAACGGTTGTAATTGGTCGAAAGATGGCGTTGTAAATGAATTAAATATGGTAAAATTTTGAGAAAATGCAAAATTCGGTTAAGGGTTGATTTTTAGGGGTTGCGATTTGTGTCAAACGATAGGCGTCCGCCTTTTTAGGTCTAATGAGCTGAAAACAGCTTCAAAATCGCACCTATAACAAAGAAGTTATCGATACTTTTTTCAACGGCTTACCGGGGTATATCAATTTTGGGACATAGACGGAATTTTGAAAAAATGGAGGGAAATTTTTTGCGAGCTAGACGCACGTGCGGGGTATCGTCGGATCGGGCTCCGCGCGGGCTAGCCGAATATGTAATAAAATTAATGACGACAAGAGACAAAATTTTGAGTTATGGCCGAAAAACCAGTTTTTTAAGTGAAAATTGGTGTTTTTCACCCCCACTCCGGAACTCGGGCCACGGATCGCGGACCTGATCACGGGATTAATTGAGGGCGGTTGCTGAGACTAATATAGAATTTAAACGGTTGTAATTGGTCGAAAGATGGCGTTGTAAATGAATTAAATATGGTAAAATTTTGAGAAAATGCAAAATTCGGTTAAGGGTTGATTTTTAGGGGTTGCGATTTGTGTCAAACGATAGGCGTCCGCCTTTTTAGGTCTAATGAGCTGAAAACAGCTTCAAAATCGCACCTATAACAAAGAAGTTATCGATACTTTTTTCAACGGCTTACCGGGGTATATCAATTTTGGGACATAGACGGAATTTTGAAAAAATGGAGGGAAATTTTTTGCGAGCTAGACGCACGTGCGGGGTATCGTCGGATCGGGCTCCGCGCGGGCTAGCCGAATATGTAATAAAATTAATGACGACAAGAGACAAAATTTTGAGTTATGGCCGAAAAACCAGTTTTTTAAGTGAAAATTGGTGTTTTTCACCCCCACTCCGGAACTCGGGCCACGGATCGCGGACCTGATCACGGGATTAATTGAGGGCGGTTGCTGAGACTAATATAGAATTTAAACGGTTGTAATTGGTCGAAAGATGGCGTTGTAAATGAATTAAATATGGTAAAATTTTGAGAAAATGCAAAATTCGGTTAAGGGTTGATTTTTAGGGGTTGCGATTTGTGTCAAACGATAGGCGTCCGCCTTTTTAGGTCTAATGAGCTGAAAACAGCTTCAAAATCGCACCTATAACAAAGAAGTTATCGATACTTTTTTCAACGGCTTACCGGGGTATATCAATTTTGGGACATTTTTTTTTTTTTTTTTTTTTTTTTACGTGGTAAAATCATCAAATGAGTCCTCCCACCCCGGGCAGGGCGGGAGGGACTGTCAGACTTGTACTGACTAAAATCCACGGTGTCCTTCAATAGCCCTTTGTGTTCCGGGGTCACGGTAATGAGATAAGTCCCGCGACCCCGGCAGGCTTTGGCCCTCTTGGGCGGGGCCCCGTCATCGTGCTGACGCTCTTTGAGGCGCGCGTGGAACACAACGCGCCGTCGACCCGGGCATGGTCCATGGTCGGGCGGCGAGTTGCCCTTTACTCGCCGCCCGCATGCCCGCGCCTACGGTGGCCGGAGATCGTCTTGCGACGTCCGACGCCGTGGGCGCCAACCACCGCGGGTGGGGCGGAGGGAGGACTCTGTCCTCTCTCTCTCGTGGCGCGCCTTCTCCTTCGCGAGCATTACTGCTTCGCAGAAGGAGGCGACCGCTTCCCACTCCGTCTCGCCCCGCAGCATGGCCGCAACCAATGCTGGGCGCGAGAGGTCTCCGCCTATCGCCGCCGTGAGGACACGTCGGTGCTCTGCCCAAGCGGGGCAGTCTTGCACCGTATGCTCTACTGTGTCCTCCGGGCGATCTTCGCAGTGGTGACACCCAGGCGTTTCCTCCTTTTTCCTTAGACACAGGTACCTCCCGAAACATCCGTGTCCGGTGAGGACCTGCGTCATGCGGAAGGTCAGGACGCCGTGACTCCTATCCAGCCACTCCTCAAAGAGGGGTCTTACCGCCGCGATTGCGGCGTGCCCGGCCGTCGGTAGCGACAGTCGTCCCCTCCATACTGCCCTGAGATCGCGCCGGAGCTCTTCCCGCCGCGCCTCGACTTCTCGAGGCAGCGGCGATACACCCCGGCGCTGCGCCTCCACGCGCCACTCATAGACGCGCTGGAGGGCAGTCGCCTCCAGATCCCAGGGCAGTAATCCGGCAAGCAGGTTGGCCGATTCGCCGGCGATCGTGCGGTATCCCCGGATCATCCGGATAGCCATGACCCTCTGGCATGCGACCAACTTTAGTGGTCGCGTCCGGATGCTCAGGGCCCACACGGGGGCCCCGTAGAGGGCCATGGACCGCACGACACCGGCGTACAGCCTACGGCAGGAGGCGTTTGGCCCGCTGAGATTAGGCAGGAGTCGCCTGAGGGCGGCTGCTGCCCGGTTCAGCCTTGGGGCCAAACTCAGGAAATGCTCCCTGAAGTTCCACCGGCTGTCGAGGACGAGTCCCAGGTACTTCATCGTCCTCCCGACGCCGATGCGAACCCCCTCCACCGTTATGTGGGACTCGGACCGTGGCGCGTTAACGCGGCCATGAAAACACATGGCCTCCGTTTTGTGCAGCGCCACTTCGAGTCCCAGCTGCCGGATCCTCTCGACGACTGTCGCTACCGCTTGCGTCGCCAGGTCGGCCGCCGCCTGGTGCGACTCTCCCTCCGCCAGGACGAGCGTGTCGTCAGCGTAACATATTACGCTGACGCCGTCAGGGAGGTCGCCGCGCAGCACCCAATCGTATCCGATGTTCCACAGGGGCGGTCCCAAGACCGATCCCTGTGGAACACCGCACGATATCTCTCGCCGGTTCCACTCTCCCCGGTGACCGGGGTAGATGACGGCTCTGTCCGTCAGGTAGTCCTCGACTATGCGACGGAGGTAGGTCGGCACCCGGTGATACCGGAGTGCCTCCCTGATGCAACTCCAGGGCAGGGTGTTAAAGGCGTTGGTGATGTCCAAAGACACCGCCAAGACGACCCTGCCCCGGGCTACTGCATCCCCCGTCGTGAGGGCTCTCACGCGCATGATGGCGTCCACCGTATATCAATTTTGGGACATAGACGGAATTTTGAAAAAATGGAGGGAAATTTTTTGCGAGCTAGACGCACGTGCGGGGTATCGTCGGATCGGGCTCCGCGCGGGCTAGCCGAATATGTAATAAAATTAATGACGACAAGAGACAAAATTTTGAGTTATGGCCGAAAAACCAGTTTTTTAAGTGAAAATTGGTGTTTTTCACCCCCACTCCGGAACTCGGGCCACGGATCGCGGACCTGATCACGGGATTAATTGAGGGCGGTTGCTGAGACTAATATAGAATTTAAACGGTTGTAATTGGTCGAAAGATGGCGTTGTAAATGAATTAAATATGGTAAAATTTTGAGAAAATGCAAAATTCGGTTAAGGGTTGATTTTTAGGGGTTGCGATTTGTGTCAAACGATAGGCGTCCGCCTTTTTAGGTCTAATGAGCTGAAAACAGCTTCAAAATCGCACCTATAACAAAGAAGTTATCGATACTTTTTTCAACGGCTTACCGGGGTATATCAATTTTGGGACATAGACGGAATTTTGAAAAAATGGAGGGAAATTTTTTGCGAGCTAGACGCACGTGCGGGGTATCGTCGGATCGGGCTCCGCGCGGGCTAGCCGAATATGTAATAAAATTAATGACGACAAGAGACAAAATTTTGAGTTATGGCCGAAAAACCAGTTTTTTAAGTGAAAATTGGTGTTTTTCACCCCCACTCCGGAACTCGGGCCACGGATCGCGGACCTGATCACGGGATTAATTGAGGGCGGTTGCTGAGACTAATATAGAATTTAAACGGTTGTAATTGGTCGAAAGATGGCTTTGTAAATGAATTAAATATGGTAAAATTTTGAGAAAATGCAAAATTCGGTTAAGGGTTGATTTTTAGGGGTTGCGATTTGTGTCAAACGATAGGCGTCCGCCTTTTTAGGTCTAATGAGCTGAAAACAGCTTCAAAATCGCACCTATAACAAAGAAGTTATCGATGGGTTAGGTTAGGTTAGGTTTTTTTTTTTTTTTTTTTTTTTTTTTTTTTTTGTTGAGGCAGGAGTGGGAAATCCCCACGGACACCTCGGCTGTCTCACCGTCTCCCTGAGACCATGAGACAGTCGAGGTAGTGCGGGACTCGAACCCGCTAAAACCCACTCCTGCCCTGCCAGTGTCCCTCTGCCGTAATTCGCAGAGACCTTAGTTTGCTCTACTTAGTTTCTAGCATCGACGGGCGGCCGGAGAGGCCACATTCAGTGCGGTGTGAGGTTTCTTAATTACTACTTATGCAGTTTACTTTTTGTTTTATTTACTATTTTTAACCGACTTCAAAAAAAGGAGGAGGTTCTCAATTCGTCGGAATCTTTTTTTTTTTTTTTTTTTTTTTTTTTTTTTTTATGTATGTTCCCCGATTTCTCTAAGACGCCTGGACCGATTTGAAAAAATTTTCTTTTGTTTGAAAGGGTATACTTTCCAATTGGTCCCATGATCATCAGGTCAGGATCTGATGATGGAATCCCAGGGAAATCGAGGGCAACCTTCAAATTTTATAGGCACATAGTACCATTTTCATATATTTTCTAAAGCTGTTTAAGTATTTGCATCTGATAATCATCATCTCAGGTAGATGAGCTGATGATGGAAGGTACAACTCCTCAACGGCTTGGAGTAGGAATCGACTGATTTAGTTTGTGTTCGCATATCTCTGGAACTACAAGTCCGATTTAAGTAATTCTTTTTTTGTTGTACTAAGTATTGTTCAAATTACGGAATACTGCAAGTTTCATCAAAATCGGTTCAGTAGTTTTTGAGATAGGGAATTTTATTAGCTTATTGTGCACTTGAGAGAGAATGATTTATTTGACAAGAATTTGAGTTGAATATTTAAACTAAAAAGAGTAAAATAAAAAACTTTTTAAAAAAAAATGTAACCGCCTTCAAAAACAACCACAAAAAAGGGTAAAATAACCTACAAAATAACTTTTCTTTCAGAAGTCGGTGGCAAAAAAACAATGAAATGAAAAAAAAAACAAAGGCACCGACTTCTGAAAGAAAAGTTATTTTGTAGGTTATTTTACCCTTTTTTGTGGTTGTTTTTGAAGGCGGTTACATTTTTTTTTAAAAAGTTTTTTTTTAATCTAATGTTATGTTTGCCTTTAATTTAATTTTTACTATTTATTGCTATAAGTTTTCCAATTTCGTTTTAAAATCTAATTTTTTCTTTTATGTTTATTCTAATGTTAATATCATTATTATTACCCTTTGCCTATTCGTGTGACCTATTGTGTGATGACTTATATCTATATTCTTATAATACAGTAAAGTATCACTTCAGGTTTGCAGACTCGACACAACTTAACGATTCCACTGAAGTTGGCTCACGATCCAGTATAATTGCTGCCACTTTCTCATGAAAGTGGCCCCAGTTACCATTGTTCATTAAGCCAACCCCAGTGGTTCGCTTAATGCAACTGCTATCTCGTTGTGTTGAGCCTGTTCTCACTGTGTAGCAGGAAATGGGCGCGCAGACAACCTTAGCAATACGCTACTGCCGCTCTGGCAAATGCGTCCCACTTCCTGCGTATCGGGCATTCACTGCTGAAAGCGTTGTGCTCAGCGGTTCCCAATTTGGCTCTGGTGCAGTTCACGCACGCCGCCACCCTGCCAGCCTGCTTCTCAGGACAATCCACACCGAGGTGCGGGCCACCACAGTGACTACACAGGTCGGCGGGCTCCGAGCACAGGCGTTTCCCATGCCCGAAAGCCAAGCAGCGGGTGCACTGCACCAGAGGAGTCTGGTCCTCTACACGCACTCGCTGGAGGTCAATACGCAGTTTGCCTCCATCGAGTGCGCGTCTCCAGATGGTAGGGGATACGCTGAGCACAACGCTATTCACGTGTGGGTTTCTGCATTTCTTTTTAAACCTCACAGCCATCCTGTCTTCCCCGTCGCCGAGGCCGCAAAAGACCTCCCGGTTCTGGTTCCTAAGGGCTTTTAGTAGCTCTTCGTCGCTATGGACTACAAGCACCTCCCTAAGAACCAGAAGCGGGTCCCGATTCTTTACGTCCTCGACGACGAGGTTCCCTCCGGCCGCTCGCAAACGCTCTTTAATTTTGCGCCTCTCCTCCTCTGTCGCACACCCCATAATGACCTTGCTGTCTTTAGCCTTCCGGACGCGCTCCACCCGCACCCAGCCGGCCTTTGCATCCACCGCCGTCCTGACCTTTTCAAGAACCTGGTCCCCCGTATCCATTTCATCCGTGGAGGAGACAACCACGGAGTGCAGCGTCGTTCGCTCCAGGGCCTGTGCCCCAGTATGGCTCTTACTTCCAGACGCTACACTGGCGTAGGTTGCCCTCTCCACGGTTTCCCTACCAGCCAAACTGTCTCGAAGCTTCTCGAGCTTCTCGGAGTTGTCCTTCAACTCCGAGATGTGCTCCTTTAGCTTGATAAGGAGCTCAGTCTGGCCAGCAAGGATGTCGATGGGACTGGGTTGGGGACTGCAGTCAGCGGCGGGTGCAGTGGTTGCCAGCTCCGGTGCGACCGCAGGCGCGACCGGGGCGCTGTCCTGCTCCGCCTCCTTGACCAGCTCGTAGAGTCTGTTTATGGCTTCAAGCACCGCAGTCTTGATGTTTGTTTTGAGGTTGCGAGAGTTGCCCAAATTGAGCTTAGCTTTATTTAGGCAAGCTCTCGCCTCTGCAGTACGACTGCGGTGCCTTGCCTCAGACACCTTGAGCGGCCTGGCGGCTTCTACTGGAGCTCGGGACGTCCCCGGAGTAGTTGGGCAATCTTTGCCGATGCAAGGAGTAGTTTCTCCAAACGAGATTCGCCTCCTCGCACCGGGAGACGAAGGCGCGACTTTCTCCGCCGAACGCGCCGAGCCCCAGGAGCCTTGAGAGCACACGTCTTTTGCTGGGGTGCGAAACATATCTCTGCGTGAGTGCGAACGACCCCAACGGACAACTGTAAAGGGGCGATCAGAAGGTGTTGTCCGCACTCGGGAGGAGAGACAAGGGGACACTGGCCTCTTCCGTGTCCCTGTATAGGGGGGACACAGCAGACAATATACATATAATAATCAGTACAATATATAAACAAAATGCGTATAATTAACGAAAAAGTATAATTACAGTTATATTCGCTGTCTGCTTATGGACAATAGTCCTGTCAAAATATAAAAGTGCGTGTTTTAAAATTTTATAACGTAGGTTACAAGTACCTATGTGTCCCTGTATAGAGGGGTACACCGTCAATATAATTAAGTTCAAATATCGAATATAAAATTCAGTAAAAGTCGATATTTGTGTCAAAAATACCCTTTCCCGTACCAAAAATGCATAAGCTAGCCTAAACGAACAGTTTTAATGAAAATCCAATATTTAAGAAAAAATTTTGTTCGGAATATAAAATGTTCACTCTCCCAGCTATAGGCCAGAGGGCGGGTGGGTGGGGAAAATTTTTTGCGAGCTAGACGCACGTGCGGGGTGTCGAAAGATTCGGCTCCGCGCGGGCTAGTCGAATATGCAATAAAATTTCCCACGACCGGAAGCAAAATTTTGAGTTATGGCCGAAAAACCAGTTATTTTACGTGAAAATTGGTGTTTTTTACCCCCACTCCGGAAGTCGGGCCGCGGAACGCAGACCAAATCACGGGATTAGTAGGGGACGGTTGCTGAGACTAATATAAAGTTAAAACTGTTAAAATTGATCTAAAAATGGCGAAGTTATTGAATTAAGTATGTTGAAATTTTGAAGAAAAATACAAAAAATGCAAAATACGGATAAGGGTTGGTTTTGAGGGGTTGCGATTTGTGTCAAAAGATAGGCGTCCGCCTTTTTAGGTCTAATGAGCTGAAAACAGCTTCAAAATCGCACCTGTAACAAAGAAAATATCGATACTTTTTTCAACAGCCTACCCAGGTACATCAGTTTATTTTGGGACTTAGACGAAATTCCAAAAAATGAAGGGTAACTTTTTGCGAGCTAGACGCACGTGCGGGGTATCGTTGGATAGGGCTCCGCGCGGGCTAGCCGAATATGTAATAAAATAAAAAACGACAAGAGACAAAATTTTGAGTTTTGGCCGAAAAACCAGTTTTTTAAGTGAAAATATGTGTTTTTCACCCCCACTCCGGGACTCTGGCCACGGAACGCGAACCCGATCACGGGATTATTAGGGGGCGGTTGCTGAGACTAAAATGAAATTTAAACGGTTGAAATTGATCTAAAAATGGCGAAGTTAATGAATTAAATATGGTGAAATTTTGAAAATGCAATGTACGAGTAAGGGTTGAATTTTAGGGGTTGCGATTTGTGTCAAACGGTAGAGGTCCGCCTTTTTAAGGTCTAGTGAGCTGAAAATAGCTTCAAAATCGCACCTATGACAAAGAAGTTATCGATACTTTTTTCAACGGCTTACCGGGGTATATAAATTTTTGGACTTTGACGAAATTTTGAAAAAATGAAGGGAAACTTTTTGCGAGCTAGACGCACGTGCGGGGTGTCGAAAGATTCGGCTCCGCGCGGGCTAGTCGAATATGCAATAAAATTTCCCACGACCGGAAGCAAAATTTTGAGTTATGGCCGAAAAACCAGTTATTTTACGTGAAAATTGGTGTTTTTTACCCCCACTCCGGAAGTCGGGCCGCGGAACGCAGACCAAATCACGGGATTAGTAGGGGACGGTTGCTGAGACTAATATAAAGTTAAAACTGTTAAAATTGATCTAAAAATGGCGAAGTTATTGAATTAAGTATGTTGAAATTTTGAAGAAAAATACAAAAAATGCAAAATACGGATAAGGGTTGGTTTTGAGGGGTTGCGATTTGTGTCAAAAGATAGGCGTCCGCCTTTTTAGGTCTAATGAGCTGAAAACAGCTTCAAAATCGCACCTGTAACAAAGAAAATATCGATACTTTTTTCAACAGCCTACCCAGGTACATCAGTTTATTTTGGGACTTAGACGAAATTCCAAAAAATGAAGGGTAACTTTTTGCGAGCTAGACGCACGTGCGGGGTATCGTTGGATAGGGCTCCGCGCGGGCTAGCCGAATATGTAATAAAATAAAAAACGACAAGAGACAAAATTTTGAGTTTTGGCCGAAAAACCAGTTTTTTAAGTGAAAATATGTGTTTTTCACCCCCACTCCGGGACTCTGGCCACGGAACGCGAACCCGATCACGGGATTATTAGGGGGCGGTTGCTGAGACTAAAATGAAATTTAAACGGTTGAAATTGATCTAAAAATGGCGAAGTTAATGAATTAAATATGGTGAAATTTTGAAAATGCAATGTACGAGTAAGGGTTGAATTTTAGGGGTTGCGATTTGTGTCAAACGGTAGAGGTCCGCCTTTTTAAGGTCTAGTGAGCTGAAAATAGCTTCAAAATCGCACCTATGACAAAGAAGTTATCGATACTTTTTTCAACGGCTTACCGGGGTATATAAATTTTTGGACTTTGACGAAATTTTGAAAAAATGAAGGGAAACTTTTTGCGAGCTAGACGCACGTGCGGGGTGTCGAAAGATTCGGCTCCGCGCGGGCTAGTCGAATATGCAATAAAATTTCCCACGACCGGAAGCAAAATTTTGAGTTATGGCCGAAAAACCAGTTATTTTACGTGAAAATTGGTGTTTTTTACCCCCACTCCGGAAGTCGGGCCGCGGAACGCAGACCAAATCACGGGATTAGTAGGGGACGGTTGCTGAGACTAATATAAAGTTAAAACTGTTAAAATTGATCTAAAAATGGCGAAGTTATTGAATTAAGTATGTTGAAATTTTGAAGAAAAATACAAAAAATGCAAAATACGGATAAGGGTTGGTTTTGAGGGGTTGCGATTTGTGTCAAAAGATAGGCGTCCGCCTTTTTAGGTCTAATGAGCTGAAAACAGCTTCAAAATCGCACCTGTAACAAAGAAAATATCGATACTTTTTTCAACAGCCTACCCAGGTACATCAGTTTATTTTGGGACTTAGACGAAATTCCAAAAAATGAAGGGTAACTTTTTGCGAGCTAGACGCACGTGCGGGGTATCGTTGGATAGGGCTCCGCGCGGGCTAGCCGAATATGTAATAAAATAAAAAACGACAAGAGACAAAATTTTGAGTTTTGGCCGAAAAACCAGTTTTTTAAGTGAAAATATGTGTTTTTCACCCCCACTCCGGGACTCTGGCCACGGAACGCGAACCCGATCACGGGATTATTAGGGGGCGGTTGCTGAGACTAAAATGAAATTTAAACGGTTGAAATTGATCTAAAAATGGCGAAGTTAATGAATTAAATATGGTGAAATTTTGAAAATGCAATGTACGAGTAAGGGTTGAATTTTAGGGGTTGCGATTTGTGTCAAACGGTAGAGGTCCGCCTTTTTAAGGTCTAGTGAGCTGAAAATAGCTTCAAAATCGCACCTATGACAAAGAAGTTATCGATACTTTTTTCAACGGCTTACCGGGGTATATAAATTTTTGGACTTTGACGAAATTTTGAAAAAATGAAGGGAAACTTTTTGCGAGCTAGACGCACGTGCGGGGTGTCGAAAGATTCGGCTCCGCGCGGGCTAGTCGAATATGCAATAAAATTTCCCACGACCGGAAGCAAAATTTTGAGTTATGGCCGAAAAACCAGTTATTTTACGTGAAAATTGGTGTTTTTTACCCCCACTCCGGAAGTCGGGCCGCGGAACGCAGACCAAATCACGGGATTAGTAGGGGACGGTTGCTGAGACTAATATAAAGTTAAAACTGTTAAAATTGATCTAAAAATGGCGAAGTTATTGAATTAAGTATGTTGAAATTTTGAAGAAAAATACAAAAAATGCAAAATACGGATAAGGGTTGGTTTTGAGGGGTTGCGATTTGTGTCAAAAGATAGGCGTCCGCCTTTTTAGGTCTAATGAGCTGAAAACAGCTTCAAAATCGCACCTGTAACAAAGAAAATATCGATACTTTTTTCAACAGCCTACCCAGGTACATCAGTTTATTTTGGGACTTAGACGAAATTCCAAAAAATGAAGGGTAACTTTTTGCGAGCTAGACGCACGTGCGGGGTATCGTTGGATAGGGCTCCGCGCGGGCTAGCCGAATATGTAATAAAATAAAAAACGACAAGAGACAAAATTTTGAGTTTTGGCCGAAAAACCAGTTTTTTAAGTGAAAATATGTGTTTTTCACCCCCACTCCGGGACTCTGGCCACGGAACGCGAACCCGATCACGGGATTATTAGGGGGCGGTTGCTGAGACTAAAATGAAATTTAAACGGTTGAAATTGATCTAAAAATGGCGAAGTTAATGAATTAAATATGGTGAAATTTTGAAAATGCAATGTACGAGTAAGGGTTGAATTTTAGGGGTTGCGATTTGTGTCAAACGGTAGAGGTCCGCCTTTTTAAGGTCTAGTGAGCTGAAAATAGCTTCAAAATCGCACCTATGACAAAGAAGTTATCGATACTTTTTTCAACGGCTTACCGGGGTATATAAATTTTTGGACTTTGACGAAATTTTGAAAAAATGAAGGGAAACTTTTTGCGAGCTAGACGCACGTGCGGGGTGTCGAAAGATTCGGCTCCGCGCGGGCTAGTCGAATATGCAATAAAATTTCCCACGACCGGAAGCAAAATTTTGAGTTATGGCCGAAAAACCAGTTATTTTACGTGAAAATTGGTGTTTTTTACCCCCACTCCGGAAGTCGGGCCGCGGAACGCAGACCAAATCACGGGATTAGTAGGGGACGGTTGCTGAGACTAATATAAAGTTAAAACTGTTAAAATTGATCTAAAAATGGCGAAGTTATTGAATTAAGTATGTTGAAATTTTGAAGAAAAATACAAAAAATGCAAAATACGGATAAGGGTTGGTTTTGAGGGGTTGCGATTTGTGTCAAAAGATAGGCGTCCGCCTTTTTAGGTCTAATGAGCTGAAAACAGCTTCAAAATCGCACCTGTAACAAAGAAAATATCGATACTTTTTTCAACAGCCTACCCAGGTACATCAGTTTATTTTGGGACTTAGACGAAATTCCAAAAAATGAAGGGTAACTTTTTGCGAGCTAGACGCACGTGCGGGGTATCGTTGGATAGGGCTCCGCGCGGGCTAGCCGAATATGTAATAAAATAAAAAACGACAAGAGACAAAATTTTGAGTTTTGGCCGAAAAACCAGTTTTTTAAGTGAAAATATGTGTTTTTCACCCCCACTCCGGGACTCTGGCCACGGAACGCGAACCCGATCACGGGATTATTAGGGGGCGGTTGCTGAGACTAAAATGAAATTTAAACGGTTGAAATTGATCTAAAAATGGCGAAGTTAATGAATTAAATATGGTGAAATTTTGAAAATGCAATGTACGAGTAAGGGTTGAATTTTAGGGGTTGCGATTTGTGTCAAACGGTAGAGGTCCGCCTTTTTAAGGTCTAGTGAGCTGAAAATAGCTTCAAAATCGCACCTATGACAAAGAAGTTATCGATACTTTTTTCAACGGCTTACCGGGGTATATAAATTTTTGGACTTTGACGAAATTTTGAAAAAATGAAGGGAAACTTTTTGCGAGCTAGACGCACGTGCGGGGTGTCGAAAGATTCGGCTCCGCGCGGGCTAGTCGAATATGCAATAAAATTTCCCACGACCGGAAGCAAAATTTTGAGTTATGGCCGAAAAACCAGTTATTTTACGTGAAAATTGGTGTTTTTTACCCCCACTCCGGAAGTCGGGCCGCGGAACGCAGACCAAATCACGGGATTAGTAGGGGACGGTTGCTGAGACTAATATAAAGTTAAAACTGTTAAAATTGATCTAAAAATGGCGAAGTTATTGAATTAAGTATGTTGAAATTTTGAAGAAAAATACAAAAAATGCAAAATACGGATAAGGGTTGGTTTTGAGGGGTTGCGATTTGTGTCAAAAGATAGGCGTCCGCCTTTTTAGGTCTAATGAGCTGAAAACAGCTTCAAAATCGCACCTGTAACAAAGAAAATATCGATACTTTTTTCAACAGCCTACCCAGGTACATCAGTTTATTTTGGGACTTAGACGAAATTCCAAAAAATGAAGGGTAACTTTTTGCGAGCTAGACGCACGTGCGGGGTATCGTTGGATAGGGCTCCGCGCGGGCTAGCCGAATATGTAATAAAATAAAAAACGACAAGAGACAAAATTTTGAGTTTTGGCCGAAAAACCAGTTTTTTAAGTGAAAATATGTGTTTTTCACCCCCACTCCGGGACTCTGGCCACGGAACGCGAACCCGATCACGGGATTATTAGGGGGCGGTTGCTGAGACTAAAATGAAATTTAAACGGTTGAAATTGATCTAAAAATGGCGAAGTTAATGAATTAAATATGGTGAAATTTTGAAAATGCAATGTACGAGTAAGGGTTGAATTTTAGGGGTTGCGATTTGTGTCAAACGGTAGAGGTCCGCCTTTTTAAGGTCTAGTGAGCTGAAAATAGCTTCAAAATCGCACCTATGACAAAGAAGTTATCGATACTTTTTTCAACGGCTTACCGGGGTATATAAATTTTTGGACTTTGACGAAATTTTGAAAAAATGAAGGGAAACTTTTTGCGAGCTAGACGCACGTGCGGGGTGTCGAAAGATTCGGCTCCGCGCGGGCTAGTCGAATATGCAATAAAATTTCCCACGACCGGAAGCAAAATTTTGAGTTATGGCCGAAAAACCAGTTATTTTACGTGAAAATTGGTGTTTTTTACCCCCACTCCGGAAGTCGGGCCGCGGAACGCAGACCAAATCACGGGATTAGTAGGGGACGGTTGCTGAGACTAATATAAAGTTAAAACTGTTAAAATTGATCTAAAAATGGCGAAGTTATTGAATTAAGTATGTTGAAATTTTGAAGAAAAATACAAAAAATGCAAAATACGGATAAGGGTTGGTTTTGAGGGGTTGCGATTTGTGTCAAAAGATAGGCGTCCGCCTTTTTAGGTCTAATGAGCTGAAAACAGCTTCAAAATCGCACCTGTAACAAAGAAAATATCGATACTTTTTTCAACAGCCTACCCAGGTACATCAGTTTATTTTGGGACTTAGACGAAATTCCAAAAAATGAAGGGTAACTTTTTGCGAGCTAGACGCACGTGCGGGGTATCGTTGGATAGGGCTCCGCGCGGGCTAGCCGAATATGTAATAAAATAAAAAACGACAAGAGACAAAATTTTGAGTTTTGGCCGAAAAACCAGTTTTTTAAGTGAAAATATGTGTTTTTCACCCCCACTCCGGGACTCTGGCCACGGAACGCGAACCCGATCACGGGATTATTAGGGGGCGGTTGCTGAGACTAAAATGAAATTTAAACGGTTGAAATTGATCTAAAAATGGCGAAGTTAATGAATTAAATATGGTGAAATTTTGAAAATGCAATGTACGAGTAAGGGTTGAATTTTAGGGGTTGCGATTTGTGTCAAACGGTAGAGGTCCGCCTTTTTAAGGTCTAGTGAGCTGAAAATAGCTTCAAAATCGCACCTATGACAAAGAAGTTATCGATACTTTTTTCAACGGCTTACCGGGGTATATAAATTTTTGGACTTTGACGAAATTTTGAAAAAATGAAGGGAAACTTTTTGCGAGCTAGACGCACGTGCGGGGTGTCGAAAGATTCGGCTCCGCGCGGGCTAGTCGAATATGCAATAAAATTTCCCACGACCGGAAGCAAAATTTTGAGTTATGGCCGAAAAACCAGTTATTTTACGTGAAAATTGGTGTTTTTTACCCCCACTCCGGAAGTCGGGCCGCGGAACGCAGACCAAATCACGGGATTAGTAGGGGACGGTTGCTGAGACTAATATAAAGTTAAAACTGTTAAAATTGATCTAAAAATGGCGAAGTTATTGAATTAAGTATGTTGAAATTTTGAAGAAAAATACAAAAAATGCAAAATACGGATAAGGGTTGGTTTTGAGGGGTTGCGATTTGTGTCAAAAGATAGGCGTCCGCCTTTTTAGGTCTAATGAGCTGAAAACAGCTTCAAAATCGCACCTGTAACAAAGAAAATATCGATACTTTTTTCAACAGCCTACCCAGGTACATCAGTTTATTTTGGGACTTTTTTTTTTTTTTTTTTTTTTTTTTTATCGTGGTAAAATCATCAAATGAGTCCTCCCACCCCGGGCAGGGCGGGAGGGACTGTCAGACTTGTACTGACTAAAATCCACGGTGTCCTTCGATAGCCCTTTATGTTCCGGGGTCACGGTAATGAGATAAGTCCCGCGACCCCGGCAGGCTTTGGCCCTCTAGAGAGGGGGCCCCGTCATCTTGCTGACGCTCTTTGAGGCGCGCGTGGAACACAACGCGCCGTCGACCCGGGCATGGTCCATGGTCGGGCAGCGAGTTGCCCTTTACTCGCCGCCCGCATGCCCGCGCCTACGGTGGCCGGAGATTGTCTTGCGACGTCCGTCGCCGTGGGCGTCCACCACTGCGGTTGGGGCGGAGGGAGGACACTGTCCTCTCTCTCACGCGGCCCGCCTCCTCCTTCGCGAGCATTACTGCTTCGCAGAAGGAGGCGACCGCTTCCCACTCCGTCTCGCCCCGCAGCATGGCCGCAACCAATGCCGGGCGCGAGAGGTCTCCGCCTATCGCCGCCGTGAGGACACGTCGGTGCTCTGCCCAAGCTGGGCAGTCTTGCACCGTATGCTCTACTGTGTCCTCCGGGCGATCTTCGCAGTGGTGACACCCAGGCGTTTCCTCCTTTCTCCTTAGACACAGGTACCTCCCGAAACTTCCGTGTCC
This sequence comes from Agrotis exclamationis, assembly GCA_950005045.1. Taxonomy (NCBI): domain Eukaryota; kingdom Metazoa; phylum Arthropoda; class Insecta; order Lepidoptera; family Noctuidae; genus Agrotis; species Agrotis exclamationis. Next base: position 24,540,041 of record OX465426.1, read on the forward strand.
GGTGAGGACCTGCGTCATGCGGTAGGTCAGGACGCCGTGACTCCTATCCAGCCACTCCTCAAAGAGGGGTCTTACCGCCGCGATTGCGGCGTGCCCGGCCGTCGGTTGCGACAATCGTCCCCTCCATACTGCCCTGAGATCGCGCCGGACCTCTTCCCGCCGCGCCTCGACTTGTCGGGGCAGCGGGAATTCTCCCCGGCGCTGCGCCTCCACGCGCCACTCATAGACGCGCTGGAGGGCAGTCGCCTCCAGATCCCAGGGCAGTAATCCGGCAAGCAGGTTGGCCGATTCGCCGGCGATCGTGCGGTATCCCCGGATCATTCGGATAGCCATGACCCTCTGGCATGCGACCAACTTTAGTGGTCGCGTCCGGATGCTCAGGGCCCACACTGGGGCCCCGTAGAGGGCCATGGACCGCACGACACCGGCGTACAGCCTACGGCAGGAGGCGTTTGGCCCGCTGAGATTAGGCAGGAGTCGCCTGAGGGCGGCTGCTGCCCGGTTCAGCTTTGGGGCCAAACTCAGGAAATGCTCCCTGAAGTTCCACCGGCTGTCGAGGACGAGTCCCAGGTACTTCATCGTCCTCCCGACGCCGATGCGAACCCCCTCCACCGTTATGTGGGACTCGGACCGTGGCGCGTTAACGCGGCCATGAAAACACATGGCCTCCGTTTTGTGCAGCGCCACTTCGAGCCCCAGCTGCCGGATCCTATCGACGACTGTCGCAACCGCTTGCGTCGCCAGGTCGGCCGCCGCCTGGTGCGACTCTCCCTCCGCCAGGACGAGCGTGTCGTCAGCGTAACATATTACGCTGACGCCGTCAGGGAGGTCGCCGCGCAGCACCCAATCGTATCCGATGTTCCACAGGGGTGGCCCCAAGACCGAACCCTGTGGAACACCGCACGATATCTCTCGCCGGTTCCACTCTCCCCGGTGACCGGGGTAGATGACGGCTCTGTCCGTCAGGTAGTCCTCGACTATGCGACGGAGGTAGGTCGGCACCCGGTGATACCGGAGTGCCTCCCTGATGCAACTCCAGGGCAGGGTGTTAAAGGCGTTGGTGATGTCCAAAGACACCGCCAAGACGACCCTGCCCCGGGCTACTGCATCCCCCGTCGTGAGGGCTCTCACGCGCATGATGGCGTCCACCGTCGAGCGCCCCCTGCGGAAGCCAAACTGGCTCTCCGCAAGGTTCGGGCCCATCCGATTCAGGTGCCCGACGAGGCGGTCTGCAATTACTCTTTCAAAGAGCTTGCCCACCTCGTCGAGCAGCACGATGGGCCGGAATGCGGACGGAGAGTCCGCAGGGCGCCCGTGCTTCTGGATGAGGACCAGTTTTCCCGTCTTCCAAAGAAGCGGGAACCGGCCCCTCTCCAAGCATGCGCTAAAGAGCCCCCCAAGTCGAGGCCCGAGAGTCCTCGAGGCCAGGACCCAGGCTTTCCCTGGCAGGCCGTCGGGTCCTGGGGCGGTATTTTTGGCCTTGAGCCGTTGTACCGCCACTCTCATGTCTACCTCGGTCACCTCTGGAGCGTCGTAGACGTCGTCGTCGCTGTGGTCCGCGTTTGCGTCAGCTTCCTCCTCAGATTCCGTCGGAGACGGAGCCATGGGCGGGGGAGTATGCTCCCCTCGCGATGGGAACAGGGCGCTCACCACGTCCTCCACGAACTGAGGCTGGAGACTCTGCGTCAACGGGGGAGCCCAGGGGCGGAGCTTTTCTCGCACCCACTTGTAGGGGCGGCCCCATGGGTCCCCGTCCAGAGTCCCCAGCATCTCCTCGCGGGCCAATTCCTTGGCCCGCCAGATCTCGTCGCGGAGGGCGGTCTTCGCTGCCCTGTAGCTCTCGTGGAGCTCCGCCTCTACAGTCGCCGCATCCGGAGGTCGGGTGCGGCGCCTGCGGAACCTGGTGTACCGGCGTCGCGCGACAACGCACGCCTCGCGCAGCGCTGCTAGCTCGCGCGACCACCAGTACAACTGACGCCGGGCGCGTCCTTGCCGGACCCGGGGCATGGCCACGTCACAGATCTCGGACATGGCCTCCCGGAACCACTCCGCCTCGTCGTTGATGTCGGCAGGCCTGTCCGGTGGTGACACCCAGGCCTGCACGATCGAGGCTTCCAGGAATAGCTCCCGGTCCAGCTGCTTCAGCGCCCATCGCGGACCACTTGGGTTCCGTCCACTTGGAACTGGCGCGTCTGAGGTCTGGGCGGAGACGTCGAACCGGATATACCGGTGGTCGGAATAGGTCTCCACCTCCTCCACAACGCGCCAGCCGGTGACGCGCGGTGACAGGGCGGCACTGGCAAACGTGACGTCTACCACTGACTCGCCCGTCCACCGCACGCACGTGGGGACAGAACCCCGGTTCTCGATCACCAGGCCCTGCGCACGGGCCCAGTGCTCGAGCATCCTACCCCGCGTATAGTCCGTGGACCGGGAACCCCAAGCCGGACTTTTGGCGTTGAAGTCCCCCAGGACGAGCGCGGGGAGGGAACCGAGGGCGACGACGACATCTCCCAGCTCCGTTAGGGAGTCTTGGAACTCGGCGAGAGATCGATTCGGGGAGAAGTAAACGCCTACAACGGCGATCTCCCCGAACCGTGCTGCGACGATCCCGCGCCCTCTCTTTACGCGATCGAGGGGCGGGGTACCGGCGGCGGCCGACGAAATTAGGGTCACCGAGCCGTCCAGGTCCGCTACCCAGTCATTCCTGGGCAGGACAAAATACGGCTCGGCGACCACGGCGACGTTGATCAACCACTGCGCCATGCTCTGGAGCAAGAGATCCTGAGCAGCGGCGCAGTGGTTGATGTTCGCCTGGAGGAAGCGCAATGGAGACATTAATCTGAATCCATTGCAGCCTCCTCCAGGACCCTCTCCGAGGGTTGAGCCACGGCGGCGGCGGCGGCAGCGGGAGCGGCGGCGGCGGCGGCGGTGGCGGTGACGGCGGCGGCAGAGGGCCTACCTCTGCGCCTGGCTTTGGTGGGTGGGGCGCAGGACTTGCCCCCAGCCCGGTGATCGGCCGGCTTGCCAGCCGCCTCACATGCGAAGCAGTGAGGCGGGGCAGAGCACGAGCCGGCCTTGTGACCGGGCTGACCGCAGCGGAAGCACCTATCGCTGCGGTCCACCTCCGAGGTGCAAACGCATGCCGCGTGGTTACCCACTTGGCAGCGGTAACACCTCAGGGGTCTGGGCTCCAGGACTTTAACCTGCGCCGACACCCAACCAACCAGGAGCCTTCGGCCCTCCTGCAACTTTTTGGCCGCCGACACGGGGCAGCTAACCGTGATGGTTTGCAACCCCGCGAAGTCAGGACGCAGGGCACCCGCCCTCACCTGATCGGTAGGGCACCCCCCAGTCCTGGCAACAGCAGCCACAACGTCCTCCGCCGTCACGGAGTCGTCCAGACCCAATATGCGCACGTCTGCGCGCTTGGTGGGTCTGGACACTCGGGCCTCCTCCGCATTTAAGGACGCTCTGAGCCGTTCGGCCAGAGCGTCAGCGGTGGGGCCACTGGCCGCGCCGGGGAGCTCCAACATCCGAGCCCCCGTTGCGGTGACCCGTAGACGGAGGCCCCCGGCGATGCCGAGCTCCGCGAGGTTCACCGCCTCCCGCGCCTTCGCGAGCACGTCGCGGTACGACACGCCCCTCTTGACCGCGTCCGGCTGCAGTGTGATCACTACAGCCGCGGTCTTTGGGGCGCGCAGTCGCGCCGCGACGTCGCGCTCTTTGCGCCGCCGCCGTCTCTCCCTCCTCCTCTTCGACCTGGCCGCACTGGCAGCCTTCCTCTTCTCCCCGGCCACTTGCCAATCGGCGCCGGCCGGTGGAGTTTTTGGAGGAGGCTGCTGGGACGACTGGCTCCCGGCCTGGGCCTTCTTCTTTTTGGCCGCCTGTGCCGGCCCCGCAGGTGTCGGGGTCGGAGGCGGCTTTGACGGGCCCGGTTTCGCCTGGCTAGGCATGCCCGGGGCCGTCTTAGAAGGGGCCGTCTTAGAGGCCGTCTTCGCCGCAGCCGTCTTCTTCGCAGCCGCCTCTGCCGGAGGCGGCTTGGTCGGGGGCGGCCTCGACGCGGCCACAGCCGCGTATGAGGACGCCGCCAGCGGGGGTCGCAGCACGCGGCTCTCCAATACGGAGAACCGCTGCTGAAAGGCGGCCAGCTCCTGTCGCACCAGGTCGAGAACAGAGTTCTCCGCTGGTGTGGGCTGGCCTTTCTCCCTTTGGCCCCGCGGCGGCGTGTCCCGCTGGCCGCCTCCCCGAAGTTTGGCCAGGTCCTCCTTGAGGGCGATGTTCTCCCTCTGGAGAGCCCCCATGGCGGCAGTCAGGCGAGTGACTTCCGACCGCAGTTCGGACATGTCGTCCCTTGCAGCCGGAGCCCCGCCGTGAACGCGCGCGGCCGCCATGATGGAGGCCGTGGCGTCGCCGATCGCACCCTCCTTGCTACTTTTAGTCCGCTTCTGTATGACGATGCGGATGGCGGCTGCCACGGCCTCTGCTAGTCTAGCCTCGTTCGAGGCCAGACCAGTTTTGGGCTCTCCAGAGGAGATCCCCCTCCCCGAAGTCTTGCCTCGGCCTTTACCCCGCACGCTCGTGGGGATCTTACGGGCCGAGGCAAGCCCTTCCTCCGACGACGAAATGTCGTCCACCGAATGGGGGCGCTTGAGGAACTCATTCCTCCTATCTGCGCCCCCCTCATCCCTCCTCACCACGCCTCCAGAGCCCACGCTCTGGAAGCTCACGGCGTCTGATGCCGAGTCGGACTCCGACTCGAGCACCAGCGCCCCCTCCCTCCGCGGAGCGGCACTCTGTGCCCGCTCTGTTGTCGGTGCCGGTGGCGCGGACGTGCTGGACTGATCCAGCGACTCCACACCACGGGCACGTGAGCCTCCCTGGCTCAATGCGGCGACTGCCGGCCCAAAAGATGGGTAAAATTGGTTATTGTTGCCCCCCCCAGAGTACGGTGGGGCAGACCGGACGTGTCCGGTGCGGGATTCCCCAGCTGAAGAGCAGCTGGGACCCGCCTGGGTAGTCTTAGCAAGAACCTTTTTTTCCATTAATTTTTTCACTTTTTTTAAGAGGTGAGTTCCTCTTTTTTCCCTAATCCCCATTTTCCCTCCCCTGGTTCACTTCACGGTTACGTCTAAAGATTAGACGCGTACCGGAAGTGAACCTTTCCCCCCCTAGACCCAATCTCTGAGACCGGGCCCCGCGCCGTCTAGAAGCTCGAGCTGACTGCTCGATCCTCCAGGCGGCGCGCCTTTCCCCGGTGTGTCCCTCTTGGTCTGGTCTCTCCCTCTGAGCCTGTCCGGCATGAGTGCACGAGTGCCTCTACCGGCAGGGGCCCAGAGATCATCGAGACACACAAGCCCCACCACGACGGCAACGTGGGGACACGTTGGTGGGGTTATTTTGGGACTTAGACGAAATTCCAAAAAATGAAGGGTAACTTTTTGCGAGCTAGACGCACGTGCGGGGTATCGTTGGATAGGGCTCCGCGCGGGCTAGCCGAATATGTAATAAAATAAAAAACGACAAGAGACAAAATTTTGAGTTTTGGCCGAAAAACCAGTTTTTTAAGTGAAAATATGTGTTTTTCACCCCCACTCCGGGACTCTGGCCACGGAACGCGAACCCGATCACGGGATTATTAGGGGGCGGTTGCTGAGACTAAAATGAAATTTAAACGGTTGAAATTGATCTAAAAATGGCGAAGTTAATGAATTAAATATGGTGAAATTTTGAAAATGCAATGTACGAGTAAGGGTTGAATTTTAGGGGTTGCGATTTGTGTCAAACGGTAGAGGTCCGCCTTTTTAAGGTCTAGTGAGCTGAAAATAGCTTCAAAATCGCACCTATGACAAAGAAGTTATCGATACTTTTTTCAACGGCTTACCGGGGTATATAAATTTTTGGACTTTGACGAAATTTTGAAAAAATGAAGGGAAACTTTTTGCGAGCTAGACGCACGTGCGGGGTGTCGAAAGATTCGGCTCCGCGCGGGCTAGTCGAATATGCAATAAAATTTCCCACGACCGGAAGCAAAATTTTGAGTTATGGCCGAAAAACCAGTTATTTTACGTGAAAATTGGTGTTTTTTACCCCCACTCCGGAAGTCGGGCCGCGGAACGCAGACCAAATCACGGGATTAGTAGGGGACGGTTGCTGAGACTAATATAAAGTTAAAACTGTTAAAATTGATCTAAAAATGGCGAAGTTATTGAATTAAGTATGTTGAAATTTTGAAGAAAAATACAAAAAATGCAAAATACGGATAAGGGTTGGTTTTGAGGGGTTGCGATTTGTGTCAAAAGATAGGCGTCCGCCTTTTTAGGTCTAATGAGCTGAAAACAGCTTCAAAATCGCACCTGTAACAAAGAAAATATCGATACTTTTTTCAACAGCCTACCCAGGTACATCAGTTTATTTTGGGACTTAGACGAAATTCCAAAAAATGAAGGGTAACTTTTTGCGAGCTAGACGCACGTGCGGGGTATCGTTGGATAGGGCTCCGCGCGGGCTAGCCGAATATGTAATAAAATAAAAAACGACAAGAGACAAAATTTTGAGTTTTGGCCGAAAAACCAGTTTTTTAAGTGAAAATATGTGTTTTTCACCCCCACTCCGGGACTCTGGCCACGGAACGCGAACCCGATCACGGGATTATTAGGGGGCGGTTGCTGAGACTAAAATGAAATTTAAACGGTTGAAATTGATCTAAAAATGGCGAAGTTAATGAATTAAATATGGTGAAATTTTGAAAATGCAATGTACGAGTAAGGGTTGAATTTTAGGGGTTGCGATTTGTGTCAAACGGTAGAGGTCCGCCTTTTTAAGGTCTAGTGAGCTGAAAATAGCTTCAAAATCGCACCTATGACAAAGAAGTTATCGATACTTTTTTCAACGGCTTACCGGGGTATATAAATTTTTGGACTTTGACGAAATTTTGAAAAAATGAAGGGAAACTTTTTGCGAGCTAGACGCACGTGCGGGGTGTCGAAAGATTCGGCTCCGCGCGGGCTAGTCGAATATGCAATAAAATTTCCCACGACCGGAAGCAAAATTTTGAGTTATGGCCGAAAAACCAGTTATTTTACGTGAAAATTGGTGTTTTTTACCCCCACTCCGGAAGTCGGGCCGCGGAACGCAGACCAAATCACGGGATTAGTAGGGGACGGTTGCTGAGACTAATATAAAGTTAAAACTGTTAAAATTGATCTAAAAATGGCGAAGTTATTGAATTAAGTATGTTGAAATTTTGAAGAAAAATACAAAAAATGCAAAATACGGATAAGGGTTGGTTTTGAGGGGTTGCGATTTGTGTCAAAAGATAGGCGTCCGCCTTTTTAGGTCTAATGAGCTGAAAACAGCTTCAAAATCGCACCTGTAACAAAGAAAATATCGATACTTTTTTCAACAGCCTACCCAGGTACATCAGTTTATTTTGGGACTTAGACGAAATTCCAAAAAATGAAGGGTAACTTTTTGCGAGCTAGACGCACGTGCGGGGTATCGTTGGATAGGGCTCCGCGCGGGCTAGCCGAATATGTAATAAAATAAAAAACGACAAGAGACAAAATTTTGAGTTTTGGCCGAAAAACCAGTTTTTTAAGTGAAAATATGTGTTTTTCACCCCCACTCCGGGACTCTGGCCACGGAACGCGAACCCGATCACGGGATTATTAGGGGGCGGTTGCTGAGACTAAAATGAAATTTAAACGGTTGAAATTGATCTAAAAATGGCGAAGTTAATGAATTAAATATGGTGAAATTTTGAAAATGCAATGTACGAGTAAGGGTTGAATTTTAGGGGTTGCGATTTGTGTCAAACGGTAGAGGTCCGCCTTTTTAAGGTCTAGTGAGCTGAAAATAGCTTCAAAATCGCACCTATGACAAAGAAGTTATCGATACTTTTTTCAACGGCTTACCGGGGTATATAAATTTTTGGACTTTGACGAAATTTTGAAAAAATGAAGGGAAACTTTTTGCGAGCTAGACGCACGTGCGGGGTGTCGAAAGATTCGGCTCCGCGCGGGCTAGTCGAATATGCAATAAAATTTCCCACGACCGGAAGCAAAATTTTGAGTTATGGCCGAAAAACCAGTTATTTTACGTGAAAATTGGTGTTTTTTACCCCCACTCCGGAAGTCGGGCCGCGGAACGCAGACCAAATCACGGGATTAGTAGGGGACGGTTGCTGAGACTAATATAAAGTTAAAACTGTTAAAATTGATCTAAAAATGGCGAAGTTATTGAATTAAGTATGTTGAAATTTTGAAGAAAAATACAAAAAATGCAAAATACGGATAAGGGTTGGTTTTGAGGGGTTGCGATTTGTGTCAAAAGATAGGCGTCCGCCTTTTTAGGTCTAATGAGCTGAAAACAGCTTCAAAATCGCACCTGTAACAAAGAAAATATCGATACTTTTTTCAACAGCCTACCCAGGTACATCAGTTTATTTTGGGACTTAGACGAAATTCCAAAAAATGAAGGGTAACTTTTTGCGAGCTAGACGCACGTGCGGGGTATCGTTGGATAGGGCTCCGCGCGGGCTAGCCGAATATGTAATAAAATAAAAAACGACAAGAGACAAAATTTTGAGTTTTGGCCGAAAAACCAGTTTTTTAAGTGAAAATATGTGTTTTTCACCCCCACTCCGGGACTCTGGCCACGGAACGCGAACCCGATCACGGGATTATTAGGGGGCGGTTGCTGAGACTAAAATGAAATTTAAACGGTTGAAATTGATCTAAAAATGGCGAAGTTAATGAATTAAATATGGTGAAATTTTGAAAATGCAATGTACGAGTAAGGGTTGAATTTTAGGGGTTGCGATTTGTGTCAAACGGTAGAGGTCCGCCTTTTTAAGGTCTAGTGAGCTGAAAATAGCTTCAAAATCGCACCTATGACAAAGAAGTTATCGATACTTTTTTCAACGGCTTACCGGGGTATATAAATTTTTGGACTTTGACGAAATTTTGAAAAAATGAAGGGAAACTTTTTGCGAGCTAGACGCACGTGCGGGGTGTCGAAAGATTCGGCTCCGCGCGGGCTAGTCGAATATGCAATAAAATTTCCCACGACCGGAAGCAAAATTTTGAGTTATGGCCGAAAAACCAGTTATTTTACGTGAAAATTGGTGTTTTTTACCCCCACTCCGGAAGTCGGGCCGCGGAACGCAGACCAAATCACGGGATTAGTAGGGGACGGTTGCTGAGACTAATATAAAGTTAAAACTGTTAAAATTGATCTAAAAATGGCGAAGTTATTGAATTAAGTATGTTGAAATTTTGAAGAAAAATACAAAAAATGCAAAATACGGATAAGGGTTGGTTTTGAGGGGTTGCGATTTGTGTCAAAAGATAGGCGTCCGCCTTTTTAGGTCTAATGAGCTGAAAACAGCTTCAAAATCGCACCTGTAACAAAGAAAATATCGATACTTTTTTCAACAGCCTACCCAGGTACATCAGTTTATTTTGGGACTTAGACGAAATTCCAAAAAATGAAGGGTAACTTTTTGCGAGCTAGACGCACGTGCGGGGTATCGTTGGATAGGGCTCCGCGCGGGCTAGCCGAATATGTAATAAAATAAAAAACGACAAGAGACAAAATTTTGAGTTTTGGCCGAAAAACCAGTTTTTTAAGTGAAAATATGTGTTTTTCACCCCCACTCCGGGACTCTGGCCACGGAACGCGAACCCGATCACGGGATTATTAGGGGGCGGTTGCTGAGACTAAAATGAAATTTAAACGGTTGAAATTGATCTAAAAATGGCGAAGTTAATGAATTAAATATGGTGAAATTTTGAAAATGCAATGTACGAGTAAGGGTTGAATTTTAGGGGTTGCGATTTGTGTCAAACGGTAGAGGTCCGCCTTTTTAAGGTCTAGTGAGCTGAAAATAGCTTCAAAATCGCACCTATGACAAAGAAGTTATCGATACTTTTTTAAAGTTAATTAAATCATATCTTCATAACCGTAAACAAGTAACAGAAATCAGTACAATAAATAAAAAAAGTAAACGTGAAGAAACTTCAAGATCAGAGGAACGCGAAGTTATGTACGGAGTACCTCAAGGCAGTGTATTGGGGCCTCCGTTGTTCACTCTGTATATAAATGACTTGCCTAAAGTAACTGAACAACCGATGACACTTTTTGCTGACGATTGTACTATAACAATAGCTTGTAATGACATAAACACATATGAACATGACATTAATAATTCACTAATATCTATTATAAATTGGTTAAATGATAATAATTTAATAATTAATTTAAAAAAGACTAACGTAATGCACTTTAGACAACGTACACAAACAATCAACAATCTGAATATTCAATTTAACAATATAAATATCAATGAAGCTGACATAACAAAATTTCTGGGATTAATAATAGATTCAAAATTGAATTGGAAACCTCAAATAGAGGCACTTAGTAAAAAATTGAGTAGTGCAGCCTACGCTCTGCAACAACTTGCTGCGGTTCTTAACACAGATGCGCTAATTACTGCTTACTATGGATTAGCCGAATCAATTCTTAGATATGGAGTCATCTTTTGGGGGAATAGCACGGACAATGAAATAGCGTTTCGGGCACAGAAAAGGTGCATTAGATCGATGTTTAGACTGCAAACAACGGACAGCTGTAAATCTTATTTCATAGAACATAAAATATTAACATTGCCCTCATTATATATCCTGGAAACAGTAATGTTCATTAAAACTAATCCTCATTTATTTCAGCTTGTGTCTGATGCTGTCCCTAGGAATAGACGTGATAATTTCAAACTCCGTGTTCACGGCGCTAAAACCACTCTTATGCGTAAGAGCATCTTTTGCATGGCTCCGACCATTTTTAATAAATTGCCCAAATCTTGGAGAACATTAAATATATCTTCTCTTAAAAGTAAAATGAAGAGTTTACTAACTGAAAGAGCATATTATAGTATAGCAGAGTTTATGAAAGAGGACAATTTTTCTTCTCCTTTGAGATGACAATGTTGTGTGTGTATTTTTTGACATGTTATTGTATGTATTATTATTATTTTTTTCTTTTTTATTGACTAATTTATTTAATGACTATTTTGACATTTAATTTTATCCAAGAAATATGCTTGCTGAATTGTAATGATACCTAATCTGAATAATTTAAAAATTAATAAGCACCTACATAATTTATAATGTTAATTTTGATGAATATTATCACGGTTTATGCACCATCTCTTTCTACCAATTTGTACGCCACGATATGCGGCTGAACATGTAAGAACTTTCTTTATCTCATTATTATCTTGCATGCAATGTATCATGTACACCATGTTTAAACAAATAAAATTTTACTTACTTACTTACTTACTTACTTACAACGGCTTACCGGGGTATATAAATTTTTGGACTTTGACGAAATTTTGAAAAAATGAAGGGAAACTTTTTGCGAGCTAGACGCACGTGCGGGGTGTCGAAAGATTCGGCTCCGCGCGGGCTAGTCGAATATGCAATAAAATTTCCCACGACCGGAAGCAAAATTTTGAGTTATGGCCGAAAAACCAGTTATTTTACGTGAAAATTGGTGTTTTTTACCCCCACTCCGGAAGTCGGGCCGCGGAACGCAGACCAAATCACGGGATTAGTAGGGGACGGTTGCTGAGACTAATATAAAGTTAAAACTGTTAAAATTGATCTAAAAATGGCGAAGTTATTGAATTAAGTATGTTGAAATTTTGAAGAAAAATACAAAAAATGCAAAATACGGATAAGGGTTGGTTTTGAGGGGTTGCGATTTGTGTCAAAAGATAGGCGTCCGCCTTTTTAGGTCTAATGAGCTGAAAACAGCTTCAAAATCGCACCTGTAACAAAGAAAATATCGATACTTTTTTCAACAGCCTACCCAGGTACATCAGTTTATTTTGGGACTTTTTTTTTTTTTTTTTTTTTTTTATCGTGGTAAAATCATCAAATGAGTCCTCCCACCCCGGGCAGGGCGGGAGGGACTGTCAGACTTGTACTGACTAAAATCCACGGTGTCCTTCGATAGCCCTTTATGTTCCGGGGTCACGGTAATGAGATAAGTCCCGCGACCCCGGCAGGCTTTGGCCCTCTAGAGAGGGGGCCCCGTCATCTTGCTGACGCTCTTTGAGGCGCGCGTGGAACACAACGCGCCGTCGACCCGGGCATGGTCCATGGTCGGGCAGCGAGTTGCCCTTTACTCGCCGCCCGCATGCCCGCGCCTACGGTGGCCGGAGATTGTCTTGCGACGTCCGTCGCCGTGGGCGTCCACCACTGCGGTTGGGGCGGAGGGAGGACACTGTCCTCTCTCTCACGCGGCCCGCCTCCTCCTTCGCGAGCATTACTGCTTCGCAGAAGGAGGCGACCGCTTCCCACTCCGTCTCGCCCCGCAGCATGGCCGCAACCAATGCCGGGCGCGAGAGGTCTCCGCCTATCGCCGCCGTGAGGACACGTCGGTGCTCTGCCCAAGCTGGGCAGTCTTGCACCGTATGCTCTACTGTGTCCTCCGGGCGATCTTCGCAGTGGTGACACCCAGGCGTTTCCTCCTTTCTCCTTAGACACAGGTACCTCCCGAAACTTCCGTGTCCGGTGAGGACCTGCGTCATGCGGTAGGTCAGGACGCCGTGACTCCTATCCAGCCACTCCTCAAAGAGGGGTCTTACCGCCGCGATTGCGGCGTGCCCGGCCGTCGGTTGCGACAATCGTCCCCTCCATACTGCCCTGAGATCGCGCCGGACCTCTTCCCGCCGCGCCTCGACTTGTCGGGGCAGCGGGAATTCTCCCCGGCGCTGCGCCTCCACGCGCCACTCATAGACGCGCTGGAGGGCAGTCGCCTCCAGATCCCAGGGCAGTAATCCGGCAAGCAGGTTGGCCGATTCGCCGGCGATCGTGCGGTATCCCCGGATCATTCGGATAGCCATGACCCTCTGGCATGCGACCAACTTTAGTGGTCGCGTCCGGATGCTCAGGGCCCACACTGGGGCCCCGTAGAGGGCCATGGACCGCACGACACCGGCGTACAGCCTACGGCAGGAGGCGTTTGGCCCGCTGAGATTAGGCAGGAGTCGCCTGAGGGCGGCTGCTGCCCGGTTCAGCTTTGGGGCCAAACTCAGGAAATGCTCCCTGAAGTTCCACCGGCTGTCGAGGACGAGTCCCAGGTACTTCATCGTCCTCCCGACGCCGATGCGAACCCCCTCCACCGTTATGTGGGACTCGGACCGTGGCGCGTTAACGCGGCCATGAAAACACATGGCCTCCGTTTTGTGCAGCGCCACTTCGAGCCCCAGCTGCCGGATCCTATCGACGACTGTCGCAACCGCTTGCGTCGCCAGGTCGGCCGCCGCCTGGTGCGACTCTCCCTCCGCCAGGACGAGCGTGTCGTCAGCGTAACATATTACGCTGACGCCGTCAGGGAGGTCGCCGCGCAGCACCCAATCGTATCCGATGTTCCACAGGGGTGGCCCCAAGACCGAACCCTGTGGAACACCGCACGATATCTCTCGCCGGTTCCACTCTCCCCGGTGACCGGGGTAGATGACGGCTCTGTCCGTCAGGTAGTCCTCGACTATGCGACGGAGGTAGGTCGGCACCCGGTGATACCGGAGTGCCTCCCTGATGCAACTCCAGGGCAGGGTGTTAAAGGCGTTGGTGATGTCCAAAGACACCGCCAAGACGACCCTGCCCCGGGCTACTGCATCCCCCGTCGTGAGGGCTCTCACGCGCATGATGGCGTCCACCGTCGAGCGCCCCCTGCGGAAGCCAAACTGGCTCTCCGCAAGGTTCGGGCCCATCCGATTCAGGTGCCCGACGAGGCGGTCTGCAATTACTCTTTCAAAGAGCTTGCCCACCTCGTCGAGCAGCACGATGGGCCGGAATGCGGACGGAGAGTCCGCAGGGCGCCCGTGCTTCTGGATGAGGACCAGTTTTCCCGTCTTCCAAAGAAGCGGGAACCGGCCCCTCTCCAAGCATGCGCTAAAGAGCCCCCCAAGTCGAGGCCCGAGAGTCCTCGAGGCCAGGACCCAGGCTTTCCCTGGCAGGCCGTCGGGTCCTGGGGCGGTATTTTTGGCCTTGAGCCGTTGTACCGCCACTCTCATGTCTACCTCGGTCACCTCTGGAGCGTCGTAGACGTCGTCGTCGCTGTGGTCCGCGTTTGCGTCAGCTTCCTCCTCAGATTCCGTCGGAGACGGAGCCATGGGCGGGGGAGTATGCTCCCCTCGCGATGGGAACAGGGCGCTCACCACGTCCTCCACGAACTGAGGCTGGAGACTCTGCGTCAACGGGGGAGCCCAGGGGCGGAGCTTTTCTCGCACCCACTTGTAGGGGCGGCCCCATGGGTCCCCGTCCAGAGTCCCCAGCATCTCCTCGCGGGCCAATTCCTTGGCCCGCCAGATCTCGTCGCGGAGGGCGGTCTTCGCTGCCCTGTAGCTCTCGTGGAGCTCCGCCTCTACAGTCGCCGCATCCGGAGGTCGGGTGCGGCGCCTGCGGAACCTGGTGTACCGGCGTCGCGCGACAACGCACGCCTCGCGCAGCGCTGCTAGCTCGCGCGACCACCAGTACAACTGACGCCGGGCGCGTCCTTGCCGGACCCGGGGCATGGCCACGTCACAGATCTCGGACATGGCCTCCCGGAACCACTCCGCCTCGTCGTTGATGTCGGCAGGCCTGTCCGGTGGTGACACCCAGGCCTGCACGATCGAGGCTTCCAGGAATAGCTCCCGGTCCAGCTGCTTCAGCGCCCATCGCGGACCACTTGGGTTCCGTCCACTTGGAACTGGCGCGTCTGAGGTCTGGGCGGAGACGTCGAACCGGATATACCGGTGGTCGGAATAGGTCTCCACCTCCTCCACAACGCGCCAGCCGGTGACGCGCGGTGACAGGGCGGCACTGGCAAACGTGACGTCTACCACTGACTCGCCCGTCCACCGCACGCACGTGGGGACAGAACCCCGGTTCTCGATCACCAGGCCCTGCGCACGGGCCCAGTGCTCGAGCATCCTACCCCGCGTATAGTCCGTGGACCGGGAACCCCAA
This sequence comes from Agrotis exclamationis, assembly GCA_950005045.1. Taxonomy (NCBI): domain Eukaryota; kingdom Metazoa; phylum Arthropoda; class Insecta; order Lepidoptera; family Noctuidae; genus Agrotis; species Agrotis exclamationis. The sequence continues at coordinate 24,555,067 of OX465426.1, forward strand.
GCCGGACTTTTGGCGTTGAAGTCCCCCAGGACGAGCGCGGGGAGGGAACCGAGGGCGACGACGACATCTCCCAGCTCCGTTAGGGAGTCTTGGAACTCGGCGAGAGATCGATTCGGGGAGAAGTAAACGCCTACAACGGCGATCTCCCCGAACCGTGCTGCGACGATCCCGCGCCCTCTCTTTACGCGATCGAGGGGCGGGGTACCGGCGGCGGCCGACGAAATTAGGGTCACCGAGCCGTCCAGGTCCGCTACCCAGTCATTCCTGGGCAGGACAAAATACGGCTCGGCGACCACGGCGACGTTGATCAACCACTGCGCCATGCTCTGGAGCAAGAGATCCTGAGCAGCGGCGCAGTGGTTGATATTCGCCTGGAGGAAGCGCAATGGAGACATTAATCTGAATCCATTGCAGCCTCCTCCAGGACCCTCTCCGAGGGTTGAGCCACGGCGGCGGCGGCGGCAGCGGGAGCGGCGGCGGCGGCGGCGGTGGCGGTGACGGCGGCGGCAGAGGGCCTACCTCTGCGCCTGGCTTTGGTGGGTGGGGCGCAGGACTTGCCCCCAGCCCGGTGATCGGCCGGCTTGCCAGCCGCCTCACATGCGAAGCAGTGAGGCGGGGCAGAGCATGAGCCGGCCTTGTGACCGGGCTGACCGCAGCGGAAGCACCTATCGCTGCGGTCCACCTCCGAGGTGCAAACGCATGCCGCGTGGTTACCCACTTGGCAGCGGTAACACCTCAGGGGTCTGGGCTCCAGGACTTTAACCTGCGCCGACACCCAACCAACCAGGAGCCTTCGGCCCTCCTGCAACTTTTTGGCCGCCGACACGGGGCAGCTAACCGTGATGGTTTGCAACCCCGCGCAGTCAGGACGCAGGGCACCCGCCCTCACCTGATCGGTAGGGCACCCCCCAGTCCTGGCAACAGCAGCCACAACGTCCTCCGCCGTCACGGAGTCGTCCAGACCCAATATGCGCACGTCTGCGCGCTTGGTGGGTCTGGACACTCGGGCCTCCTCCGCATTTAAGGACGCTCTGAGCCGTTCGGCCAGAGCGTCAGCGGTGGGGCCACTGGCCGCGCCGGGGAGCTCCAACATCCGAGCCCCCGTTGCGGTGACCCGTAGACGGAGGCCCCCGGCGATGCCGAGCTCCGCGAGGTTCACCGCCTCCCGCGCCTTCGCGAGCACGTCGCGGTACGACACGCCCTTCTTGACCGCGTCCGGCTGCAGTGTGATCACTACAGCCGCGGTCTTTGGGGCGCGCAGTCGCGCCGCGACGTCGCGCTCTTTGCGCCGCCGCCGTCTCTCTCTCCTCCTCTTCGACCTGGCCGCACCGGCAGCCTTCCTCTTCTCCCCGGCCACTTGCCAATCGGCGCCGGCCGGTGGAGTTTTTGGAGGAGGCTGCTGGGACGACTGGCTCCCGGCCTGGGCCTTCTTCTTTTTGGCCGCCTGTGCCGGCCCCGCAGGTGTCGGGGTCGGAGGCGGCTTTGACGGGCCCGGTTTCGCCTGGCTAGGCATGCCCGGGGCCGTCTTAGAAGGGGCCGTCTTCGCCGCAGCCGTCTTCTTCGCAGCCGTCTCTGCCGGGGACGGCTTGGTCGGGGGCGGCCTCGACGCGGCCACAGCCGCGTATGAGGACGCCGCCAGCGGGGGTCGCAGCACGCGGCTCTCCAATACGGAGAACCGCTGCTGAAAGGCGGCCAGCTCCTGTCGCACCAGGTCGAGAACAGAGTTCTCCGCTGGTGTGGGCTGGCCTTTCTCCCTTTGGCCCCGCGGCGGCGTGTTTTGCTGGCCGCTTCCCCGAAGTTTGGCCAGGTCCTCCTTGAGGGCGATGTTCTCCCTCTGGAGAGCCCCCATGGCGGCAGTCAGGCGGGTGACTTCCGACCGCAGTTCGGACATGTCGTCCCTTGCAGCCGGAGCCCCGCCGTGAACGCGCGCGGCCGCCATGATGGAGGCCGTGGCGTCGCCGATCGCACCCTCCTTGCTACTTTTGGTCCGCTTCTGTATGACGATGCGGATGGCGGCTGCCACGGCCTCTGCTAGTCTAGCCTCGTTCGAGGCCAGACCAGTTTTGGGCTCTCCAGAGGAGATCCCCCTCCCCGAAGTCTTGCCTCGGCCTTTACCCCGCACGCTCGTGGGGATCTTACGGGCCGAGGCAAGCCCTTCCTCCGACGACGAAATGTCGTCCCTCGAATGGGGGCGCTTGAGGAACTCCTTCCTCCTATCTGCGCCCCCCTCATCCCTCCTCGCCACGCCTCCAGAGCCCACGCTCTGGAAGCTCACGGCGTCTGATGCCGAGTCGGACTCCGACCCGAGCACCAGCGCCCCCTCCATCCGCGGAGCGGCACTCTGTGCCCGCTCTGTTGTCGGTGCCGGTGGCGCGGACGTGCTGGAATGATCCAGCGACTCCACACCACGGGCACGTGAGCCTCCCTGGCTCAATGCGGCGACTGCCGGCCCAAAGGTTGGGTAAAATTGGTTGTTGTTGCCCCCCCCAGAGTACGGTGGGGCAGACCGGACGTGTCCGGTGCGGGATTCCCCAGCTGAAGAGCAGCTGGGACCCGCCTGGGTAGTCATGACAAAAACCTTTTTTTCCATATTTTTACTTTTTTTAAGAGGTGAGTTCCTCTGTCCTAAACCCCATTTTCCCTCCCCTGGTTCACTTCACGGTTACGTCTGAAGATTAGACGCGTACCGGAAGTGAACCTTTCCCCCCCTAGACCCAGTCTCTGAGACCGGGCCCCGCGCCGTCTAGAGGCTCGAGCTGACTGCTCGATCCTCCAGGCGGCGCGCCTTTCCCCGGTGTGTCCCTCTTTGTCTGGTCTCTCCCTCTGAGCCTGTCCGGCATGAGTGCACGAGTGCCTCTACTGGCAGGGGCCCAGAGATCATCGAGACACACAAGCCCCACCACGACGGCAACGTGGGGACACGTTGGTGGGGTTATTTTGGGACTTAGACGAAATTCCAAAAAATGAAGGGTAACTTTTTGCGAGCTAGACGCACGTGCGGGGTATCGTTGGATAGGGCTCCGCGCGGGCTAGCCGAATATGTAATAAAATAAAAAACGACAAGAGACAAAATTTTGAGTTTTGGCCGAAAAACCAGTTTTTTAAGTGAAAATATGTGTTTTTCACCCCCACTCCGGGACTCTGGCCACGGAACGCGAACCCGATCACGGGATTATTAGGGGGCGGTTGCTGAGACTAAAATGAAATTTAAACGGTTGAAATTGATCTAAAAATGGCGAAGTTAATGAATTAAATATGGTGAAATTTTGAAAATGCAATGTACGAGTAAGGGTTGAATTTTAGGGGTTGCGATTTGTGTCAAACGGTAGAGGTCCGCCTTTTTAAGGTCTAGTGAGCTGAAAATAGCTTCAAAATCGCACCTATGACAAAGAAGTTATCGATACTTTTTTCAACGGCTTACCGGGGTATATAAATTTTTGGACTTTGACGAAATTTTGAAAAAATGAAGGGAAACTTTTTGCGAGCTAGACGCACGTGCGGGGTGTCGAAAGATTCGGCTCCGCGCGGGCTAGTCGAATATGCAATAAAATTTCCCACGACCGGAAGCAAAATTTTGAGTTATGGCCGAAAAACCAGTTATTTTACGTGAAAATTGGTGTTTTTTACCCCCACTCCGGAAGTCGGGCCGCGGAACGCAGACCAAATCACGGGATTAGTAGGGGACGGTTGCTGAGACTAATATAAAGTTAAAACTGTTAAAATTGATCTAAAAATGGCGAAGTTATTGAATTAAGTATGTTGAAATTTTGAAGAAAAATACAAAAAATGCAAAATACGGATAAGGGTTGGTTTTGAGGGGTTGCGATTTGTGTCAAAAGATAGGCGTCCGCCTTTTTAGGTCTAATGAGCTGAAAACAGCTTCAAAATCGCACCTGTAACAAAGAAAATATCGATACTTTTTTCAACAGCCTACCCAGGTACATCAGTTTATTTTGGGACTTAGACGAAATTCCAAAAAATGAAGGGTAACTTTTTGCGAGCTAGACGCACGTGCGGGGTATCGTTGGATAGGGCTCCGCGCGGGCTAGCCGAATATGTAATAAAATAAAAAACGACAAGAGACAAAATTTTGAGTTTTGGCCGAAAAACCAGTTTTTTAAGTGAAAATATGTGTTTTTCACCCCCACTCCGGGACTCTGGCCACGGAACGCGAACCCGATCACGGGATTATTAGGGGGCGGTTGCTGAGACTAAAATGAAATTTAAACGGTTGAAATTGATCTAAAAATGGCGAAGTTAATGAATTAAATATGGTGAAATTTTGAAAATGCAATGTACGAGTAAGGGTTGAATTTTAGGGGTTGCGATTTGTGTCAAACGGTAGAGGTCCGCCTTTTTAAGGTCTAGTGAGCTGAAAATAGCTTCAAAATCGCACCTATGACAAAGAAGTTATCGATACTTTTTTCAACGGCTTACCGGGGTATATAAATTTTTGGACTTTGACGAAATTTTGAAAAAATGAAGGGAAACTTTTTGCGAGCTAGACGCACGTGCGGGGTGTCGAAAGATTCGGCTCCGCGCGGGCTAGTCGAATATGCAATAAAATTTCCCACGACCGGAAGCAAAATTTTGAGTTATGGCCGAAAAACCAGTTATTTTACGTGAAAATTGGTGTTTTTTACCCCCACTCCGGAAGTCGGGCCGCGGAACGCAGACCAAATCACGGGATTAGTAGGGGACGGTTGCTGAGACTAATATAAAGTTAAAACTGTTAAAATTGATCTAAAAATGGCGAAGTTATTGAATTAAGTATGTTGAAATTTTGAAGAAAAATACAAAAAATGCAAAATACGGATAAGGGTTGGTTTTGAGGGGTTGCGATTTGTGTCAAAAGATAGGCGTCCGCCTTTTTAGGTCTAATGAGCTGAAAACAGCTTCAAAATCGCACCTGTAACAAAGAAAATATCGATACTTTTTTCAACAGCCTACCCAGGTACATCAGTTTATTTTGGGACTTAGACGAAATTCCAAAAAATGAAGGGTAACTTTTTGCGAGCTAGACGCACGTGCGGGGTATCGTTGGATAGGGCTCCGCGCGGGCTAGCCGAATATGTAATAAAATAAAAAACGACAAGAGACAAAATTTTGAGTTTTGGCCGAAAAACCAGTTTTTTAAGTGAAAATATGTGTTTTTCACCCCCACTCCGGGACTCTGGCCACGGAACGCGAACCCGATCACGGGATTATTAGGGGGCGGTTGCTGAGACTAAAATGAAATTTAAACGGTTGAAATTGATCTAAAAATGGCGAAGTTAATGAATTAAATATGGTGAAATTTTGAAAATGCAATGTACGAGTAAGGGTTGAATTTTAGGGGTTGCGATTTGTGTCAAACGGTAGAGGTCCGCCTTTTTAAGGTCTAGTGAGCTGAAAATAGCTTCAAAATCGCACCTATGACAAAGAAGTTATCGATACTTTTTTCAACGGCTTACCGGGGTATATAAATTTTTGGACTTTGACGAAATTTTGAAAAAATGAAGGGAAACTTTTTGCGAGCTAGACGCACGTGCGGGGTGTCGAAAGATTCGGCTCCGCGCGGGCTAGTCGAATATGCAATAAAATTTCCCACGACCGGAAGCAAAATTTTGAGTTATGGCCGAAAAACCAGTTATTTTACGTGAAAATTGGTGTTTTTTACCCCCACTCCGGAAGTCGGGCCGCGGAACGCAGACCAAATCACGGGATTAGTAGGGGACGGTTGCTGAGACTAATATAAAGTTAAAACTGTTAAAATTGATCTAAAAATGGCGAAGTTATTGAATTAAGTATGTTGAAATTTTGAAGAAAAATACAAAAAATGCAAAATACGGATAAGGGTTGGTTTTGAGGGGTTGCGATTTGTGTCAAAAGATAGGCGTCCGCCTTTTTAGGTCTAATGAGCTGAAAACAGCTTCAAAATCGCACCTGTAACAAAGAAAATATCGATACTTTTTTCAACAGCCTACCCAGGTACATCAGTTTATTTTGGGACTTTTTTTTTTTTTTTTTTTTTTTTTTATCGTGGTAAAATCATCAAATGAGTCCTCCCACCCCGGGCAGGGCGGGAGGGACTGTCAGACTTGTACTGACTAAAATCCACGGTGTCCTTCAATAGCCCTTTATGTTCCGGGGTCACGGTAATGGTATAAGTCCCGCGACCCCGGCAGGCTTTGGCCCTCTACAGAGGGGGCCCCGTCATTACGCTGACGCTCTTTGAGGCGCGCGTGGAACACAACGCGCCGTCGACCCGGGCATGGTCCATGGTCGGGCTGCGAGTTGCCCTTTACTCGCCGCCCGCATGCCCGCGCCTACGGTGGCCGGAGATCGTCTTGCGACGTCCGACGCCGTGGGCGCCAACCACCGCGGGTGGGGCGGAGGGAGGACATTGCCCTCTCTCTCGCGCGGCCCGCCTCCTCCTTCGCGAGCATTACTGCTTCGCAGAAGGAGGCGACCGCTTCCCACTCCGTCTCGCCCCGCAGCATGGCCGCAACCAATGCCGGGCGCGAGAGGTCTCCGCCTATCGCCGCCGTGAGGACACGTCGGTGCTCTGCCCAAGCGGGGCAGTCTTGCACCGTATGCTCTACTGTGTCCTCCGGGCGATCTTCGCAGTGGTGACACCCAGGCGTTTCCTCCTTTCTCCTTAGACACAGGTACCTCCCGAAACTTCCGTGTCCGGTGAGGACCTGCGTCATGCGGTAGGTCAGGACGCCGTGACTCCTATCCAGCCACTCCTCAAAGAGGGGTCTTACCGCCGCGATTGCGGCGTGCCCGGCCGTCGGTAGCGACAGTCGTGCTCTCCATACTGCCCTGAGATCGCGCCGGAGCTCTTCCCGCCGCGCCTCGACTTCTCGAGGCAGCGGCGATACACCCCGGCGCTGCGCCTCCACGCGCCACTCATAGACGCGCTGGAGGGCAGTCGCCTCCAGATCCCAGGGCAGTAATCCGGCAAGCAGGTTGGCCGATTCGCCGGCGATCGTGCGGTATCCCCGGATCATCCGGATAGCCATGACCCTCTGGCATGCGACCAACTTTAGTGGTCGCGTCCGGATGCTCAGGGCCCACACGGGGGCCCCGTAGAGGGCCATGGACCGCACGACACCGGCGTACAGCCTACGGCAGGAGGCGTTTGGCCCGCTGAGATTAGGCAGGAGTCGCCTGAGGGCGGCTGCTGCCCGGTTCAGCTTTGGGGCCAAACTCAGGAAATGCTCCCTGAAGTTCCACCGGCTGTCGAGGACGAGTCCTAGGTACTTCATCGTCCTCCCGACGCCGATGCGAACCCCCTCCACCGTTATGTGGGACTCGGACCGTGGCGCGTTAACGCGGCCATGAAAACACATGGCCTCCGTTTTGTGCAGCGCCACTTCGAGTCCCAGCTGCCGGATCCTCTCGACGACTGTCGCTACCGCTTGCGTCGCCAGGTCGGCCGCCGCCTGGTGCGAATCTCCCTCCGCCAGGACGAGCGTGTCGTCAGCGTAACATATTACGCTGACGCCGTCAGGGAGGTCGCCGCGCAGCACCCAATCGTATCCGATGTTCCACAGGGGCGGTCCCAAGACCGATCCCTGTGGGACACCGCACGATATCTCTCGCCGGTTCCACTGTCCCCGGTGACCGGGGTAGATGACGGCTCTGTCCGTCAGGTAGTCCTCGACTATGCGACGGAGGTAGGTCGGCACCCGGTGATACCGGAGTGCCTCCCTGATGCAACTCCAGGGCAGGGTGTTAAAGGCATTGGTGATGTCCAAAGACACCGCCAAGACGACCCTGCCCCGGGCTACTGCATCCCCCGTCGTGAGGGCTCTCACGCGCATGATGGCGTCCACCGTCGAGCGCCCCCTGCGGAAGCCAAACTGGCTCTCCGCAAGGTTCGGGCCCACCCGATTCAGGTGCCCGACGAGGCGGTCTGCAATGACTCTTTCAAAGAGCTTGCCCACCTCGTCGAGCAGCACGATGGGCCGGAATGCGGACGGAGAGTCCGCAGGGCGCCCGTGCTTCCGGATGAGGACCAGTTTCCCTGTCTTCCAACGAAGCGGGAACCGGCCCCTCTCCAAGCATGCGCTTAAGAGCCCCCCCAGTCGAGGCCCGAGAGTCCCCCAGGCCAGGACCCAGGCTTTTCCTGGCAGGCCGTCGGGTCCTGGGGCGGTATTTTTGGCTTTGAGCCGTTGTACCGCCACTCTCAAGTCTACCTCGGTCACCTCCGGAGCGTCGTAGATGTCGTCGTCGCTGCGATCCGCGTTTGCGTCAGCTTCATCGTCAGATTCCGTCGGAGACGGAGCCATGGGCGGGGGAGTGTGCTCCCCTCGCGATGGGAACAGGGCGCTCACCACGTCCTCCACGAACTGAGGCTGGAGGCTCTGCGTCAACGGGGGAGCCCAGGGGCGGAGCTTTTCTCGCACCCACTTGTAGGGGCGGCCCCATGGGTCCCCGTCCAGAGTCCCCAGCATCTCCTCGCGGGCCAATTCCTTGGCCCGCCAGATCTCGTCGCGGAGGGCGGTCTTCGCTGCCCTGTAGCCCTCATATAGCTCCGCCTCTACAGTCGCCGCATCCGGAGGTCGGGTGCGGCGCCTGCGGAATCTGGTGTACCGGCGGCGCGCGGCAACGCACGCTTCGCGCAGCGCTGCAAGCTCGCGCGACCACCAGTACAACTGACGCCGGGCGCGTCCTTGCCGGACCCGGGGCATGGCCACGTCACAGATCTCCGACATGGCCTCCCGGAACCACTCGGCCTCGTCGTTTATGTCGGCAGGCCTGTCCGGTGGTGACACCCAGGCCTGCACGATCGAGGCTTCCAGGAATAGCTCCCGGTCCAGCTGCTTCAGCGCCCATCGCGGACCACTTGGGTTCCGTCCACTTGGAACCAGCGCGTCTGAGGTCTGGGCGGAGACGTCGAACCGGATATACCGGTGGTCGGAATAAGTCTCCACCTCCTCCACAACGCGCCAGCCGGTAACGCGCGGCGACAGGTCGGCGGTGGCGAACGTAACGTCCACCACCGATTCGCCCATAAACCGCACGCACGTGGGGACAGAACCCCGGTTCTCGATTACCAGGCCCTGCGCACGGGCCCAGCGCTCGAGTATCCTACCCCGCGTATAGTCCCTGGACCGGGAACCCCAAGCCGGACTTTTGGCGTTGAAGTCCCCAAGGACGAGCGCGGGGAGGGAACCGAGGGCGACGACGACATCTCCCAGCTCCGTTAGGGAGTCTTGGAACTCGGCGAGAGATCGATTCGGGGAGAAATAAACGCCTACAACGGCGATCTCCCCGAACCGTGCTGCGACGATCCCGCGCCCTCTCTCGACGCGATCGAGGGGCGGGGTACCGGCGGCGGCCGACGAAATTAGGGTCACCGAGCCGTCCAGGTCCGCCACCCAGTCATTCCTGGGCAGGACAAAATACGGCTCGGCGACCACGGCGACGTTGATCAACCACTGCGCCATGCTCTGGAGCAAGAGATCCTGAGCAGCGGCGCAGTGGTTGATGTTCGCCTGGAGGAAGCGCAATGGAGACATTAATCTGAATCCATTGCAGCCTCCTCCAGGACCCTCTCCGAGGGTTGAGCCACGGCGGCGGCGGCGGCAGCGGGAGCGGCGGCGGCGGCGGCGGTGGCGGTGACGGCGGCGGCAGAGGGCCTACCTCTGCGCCTGGCTTTGGTGGGTGGGGCGCAGGACTTGCCCCCAGCCCGGTGATCGGCCGGCTTGCCAGCCGCCTCACATGCGAAGCAGTGAGGCGGGGCAGAGCACGAGCCGGCCTTGTGACCGGGCTGACCGCAGCGGAAGCACCTATCGCTGCGGTCTACCTCCGAGGTGCAATTGCATGCCACGTGGTTGCCCACTTGGCAGCGGAAGCACCTCAGGGGTCTGGGCTCCAGGACTTTCACCTGCGCAGACACCCAACCAACCAGGAGCCTTCGGCCCTCCTGTAGCTTTTTGGCCGCCGACACGGGGCAGCTAACCGTGGTGGTTTGCAACCCCGCGAAGTCAGGACGCAGGGCACCCGCCCTCACCTGATCGGCGGGGCACCCCCCAGTCCTGGCAACAGCAGCCACAACGTCCTCCGCCGTCACGGAGTCGTCCAGACCCAATATGCGCACGTCTGCGCGCTTGGTGGGTCTGGACACTCGGGCCTCCTCCGCATTTAAGGACGCTCTGAGCCGTTCGGCCAGAGCGTCAGCGGTGGGGCCACTGGCCGCGCCGGGGAGCTCCAACATCCGAGCCCCCGTTGCGGTGACCCGTAGACGGAGGCCCCCGGCGATGCCGAGCTCCGCGAGGTTCACCGCCTCCCGCGCCTTCGCGAGCACGTCGCGGTACGAGACGCCCCTCTTGACCGCGTCCGGCTGCAGTGTGATCACCACAGCCGCGGTCTTTGGGGCGCGCAATCGCGCCGCGACGTCGCGCTCTTTGCGCCGCCGCCGCCTCTCTCTCCTCCTTTTTGATCTAGCCGCACTGGCAGCCTTCCTCTTCTCCCCGGCCACTTGCCAATCGGCGTCGGCCGGAGGAGTTTTCGGAGGAGGCTGTTGGGACGGCTGGCTCCCGGCCTGGGCCTTCTTCTTATTGGCCGCCTGTGCCGGCCCCGCAGGTGTCGGGGTCGGAGGCGGCTTTGACGGGCCCGGTTTAACCTGGCCAGTCTTGGCTGGGGCCGTCTTTGCCCTCGCAGGGGCCTTCTCCACCGGGGCCGTCTTCGCCTGGGGCGGCCTCGCCGTCGGGGGAGGTTTGGTTGCGGCCGCAGCCGCATACGATGCCGCCAGCGGGGGTCGTAGCACACGGCTCTCCAATACGGAGAACCGCTGCTGAAAGGCGGCCAGCTCCTGCCGCACCAGGGTGAGAACTGAGTTCTCCTCCGATGCGGGCCGGCCTTTCTCCTTAGCGCCCCCCGGTGGCGCTCCCCGACCGCCGGCCGCTTGAAGGCCGGCCAGGTCCGCCTTCAGGGCGGCGTTCTCTCTTTCGAGAGCCCCCATGGCGGCAGACAAACGGGTGACCTCCGTCCGCAGATCTGACATATCGTCCCTTGCAGACGGAGACTGGCCGTATGTGCGCGCCGCCGCCACGATGGAGGTCATGGCCTCGGCGATCGCGTCCTCGCGCGTTTTTTTCCTCCTTTTTTGCGCGACGACGCGCATCGCGGCCGCCACAACCTCCGTTAGTCTGGCCTCGTCCGAGGCCAGACTAGTGTTGGGCTCTCCAAAGGAGGGCCCCCTCCCCGAGGTCTTGCCTCGGCCTTTACCCCGCACGCTCGTGGGGATTTTACGGGCCGAGACAAACCCTTCCTCGGACGATGATACGTCCTCCCGGGAGCGTTTGAGGAACTCGCTCCTCCTGTCCGCTCCCCTCTCACTCCTCGCTACGCTTCCAGAGGCTATGCTCTGGAAGCTCGTGACGTCTGATGCCGAGTCGGACTCCGACCCGAGCATCAGCGCCATCTCCTCACTCGGAGCGGCACTCTGTGCCCGCTCGATATTCGGTGCCGGTGAGGCGGACGTGCTGGACAAGTCCAGCGACTCCACCTCACGGGCACGTGAGCCACCTTGGCTTATTTTGGGACTTAGACGAAATTCCAAAAAATGAAGGGTAACTTTTTGCGAGCTAGACGCACGTGCGGGGTATCGTTGGATAGGGCTCCGCGCGGGCTAGCCGAATATGTAATAAAATAAAAAAAACGACAAGAGACAAAATTTTGAGTTTTGGCCGAAAAACCAGTTTTTTAAGTGAAAATATGTGTTTTTCACCCCCACTCCGGGACTCTGGCCACGGAACGCGAACCCGATCACGGGATTATTAGGGGGCGGTTGCTGAGACTAAAATGAAATTTAAACGGTTGAAATTGATCTAAAAATGGCGAAGTTAATGAATTAAATATGGTGAAATTTTGAAAATGCAATGTACGAGTAAGGGTTGAATTTTAGGGGTTGCGATTTGTGTCAAACGGTAGAGGTCCGCCTTTTTAAGGTCTAGTGAGCTGAAAATAGCTTCAAAATCGCACCTATGACAAAGAAGTTATCGATACTTTTTTCAACGGCTTACCGGGGTATATAAATTTTTGGACTTTGACGAAATTTTGAAAAAATGAAGGGAAACTTTTTGCGAGCTAGACGCACGTGCGGGGTATCGTCGGATCGGGCTCCGCGCGGGCTAGCCGAATATGTAATAAAAAATGACAAGAGACAAAATTTTGAGTTTAGGCCGAAAAACCAGTTTTTTAAGTGAAAATTGGTGTTTTTCACCCCCACTCCGAAACTCGGGCCACGGATCGCGGACCTGATCACGGGATTAATTGAGGGCGGTCACTGAGACTAATATAGAATTTAAACGGTTGAAATTGGTCGAAAAATGGCGTTGTAAATGAATTAAATATGCTGAAATTTTGAGAAAATGCAAAATTCGGTTAAGGGTTGATTTTTAGGGGTTGCGATTTGTGTCAAACGATAGGCGTCCGCCTTTTTAGGTCTAATTAGCTGAAAACAGCTTCAAAATCGCACCTATGACAAAGAAGTTATCGATACTTTTTTCAACGGCTTACCGGGGTATATCAATTTTTGGACTTTGACGAAATTTTGAAAAAATGAAGGGAAACTTTTTGCGAGCTAGACGCACGTGCGGGGTATCGTCGGATCGGGCTCCGCGCGGGCTAGCCGAATATGTAATAAAATTGAAAACGACAAGAGACAAAATTTTGAGTTTAGGCCGAAAAACCAGTTTTTTAAGTGAAAATTGGTGTTTTTCACCCCCACTCCGAAACTCGGGCCACGGATCGCGGACCTGATCACGGGATTAATTGAGGGCGGTCACTGAGACTAATATAGAATTTAAACGGTTGAAATTGGTCGAAAAATGGCGTTGTAAATGAATTAAATATGCTGAAATTTTGAGAAAATGCAAAATTCGGTTAAGGGTTGATTTTTAGGGGTTGCGATTTGTGTCAAACGATAGGCGTCCGCCTTTTTAGGTCTAATTAGCTGAAAACAGCTTCAAAATCGCACCTATGACAAAGAAGTTATCGATACTTTTTTCAACGGCTTACCGGGGTATATCAATTTTTGGACTTTGACGAAATTTTGAAAAAATGAAGGGAAACTTTTTGCGAGCTAGACGCACGTGCGGGGTATCGTCGGATCGGGCTCCGCGCGGGCTAGCCGAATATGTAATAAAATTGAAAACGACAAGAGACAAAATTTTGAGTTTAGGCCGAAAAACCAGTTTTTTAAGTGAAAATTGGTGTTTTTCACCCCCACTCCGAAACTCGGGCCACGGATCGCGGACCTGATCACGGGATTAATTGAGGGCGGTCACTGAGACTAATATAGAATTTAAACGGTTGAAATTGGTCGAAAAATGGCGTTGTAAATGAATTAAATATGCTGAAATTTTGAGAAAATGCAAAATTCGGTTAAGGGTTGATTTTTAGGGGTTGCGATTTGTGTCAAACGATAGGCGTCCGCCTTTTTAGGTCTAATTAGCTGAAAACAGCTTCAAAATCGCACCTATGACAAAGAAGTTATCGATACTTTTTTCAACGGCTTACCGGGGTATATAAATTTTTGGACTTTGACGAAATTTTGAAAAAATGAAGGGAAACTTTTTGCGAGCTAGACGCACGTGCGGGGTATCGTCGGATCGGGCTCCGCGCGGGCTAGCCGAATATGTAATAAAATTGAAAACGACAAGAGACAAAATTTTGAGTTTAGGCCGAAAAAACCAGTTTTTTAAGTGAAAATTGGTGTTTTTCACCCCCACTCCGAAACTCGGGCCACGGATCGCGGACCTGATCACGGGATTAATTGAGGGCGGTCACTGAGACTAATATAGAATTTAAACGGTTGAAATTGGTCGAAAAATGGCGTTGTAAATGAATTAAATATGCTGAAATTTTGAGAAAATGCAAAATTCGGTTAAGGGTTGATTTTTAGGGGTTGCGATTTGTGTCAAACGATAGGCGTCCGCCTTTTTAGGTCTAATTAGCTGAAAACAGCTTCAAAATCGCACCTATGACAAAGAAGTTATCGATGGGTTAGGTTAGGTTAGGTTAGGTTAGGTTAGGTTAGGTTAGGTTAGGTTAGGTTTCTTTTTTTTTTTTTTTTTTTTTTTTTTTTTTTTTTTTTTTTTTTTTTTTGCTCTTCCTCCGACACAATCGTCAGAGCCTATTCTATCTAAACTACTCTTTCATTCCAGTTCTATCATTTATGCCTCTCGCACTTTTATTCTTCATACTTTGGTCTTTCTTGCATTCATCTCTTTCATACTTTACCCGGTGGGATTCCGGTCTTATACTTTGTCTACTCTAGTCTATCTTTTTATTTATTATCTTTATTTATAGGGATCGGGGGTTTACACGTACACATTTCTTTTGTTTTATTTTTCTAAATGAGCTTAAACTACTTCCTTAATTTCTACTTTTACATGCCAATTTTTCTCTTACTTTTATCCTTATTTAATTTTCTTGAGTTCGGATTAATACATACATGTTCCATTTATTCGATGGAGTGCCCAGTTAAATTTACATTTACTCTTATCTTCTACTTTTACTTAGTTACTATTGGGGTGCTTATCTCTATTTCTTAATAACACTAAGATACAGTTTTTATACATTTCCCCTTTATTAGAGGGTTTCTTTATTTCTTCACTAGTTTGCAGAGGTTTTAACTTTACACAACACAATATATTATATGAAGAAAAGAATTCATTACAAAGTAACTATTTAAGGTGTATACAATCTGTGGTTTCTTAGACTAAGCTTATTTTAACTAATTACATTATTTACCTAATGAGTCTTCGTGTATGATGTGCTGTATATTCTTATAATACACGGTCATCATACCTTTTATAACTTATTTCTCTTTATTACAGGTTTAATTATTTTTAGGCAATAGTTTAGAAACTCTTCTCTTTCTTTACTTATCATTATTTTTCCGATACTTTCCTTCGTCAGTTTTATGTTCAGCTGTTGTTCTACCTTGTATCTTTCAACTGCATATACTGGGCATTCCAAAACGATGTGGGGAACGGATTCTCCCACAGCGGGATCACAGATGCATGAGGGACTCTCCTTGCACTTAAAGCGGTATAAGTATTCGGAGAATCCCCCATGGCCGGTCAGCAGCTGGGTGCTCAGGGCGGTCGATTCGAATTTTCGAGTCACCTTAAACGCTGCAACCACATCCGGAAAAAAGAGCTTTGTGACTCCGGCCACGTCTCCCGCTCTGTATCTCTCGTCCCATTCGCGAACCGTGTCCTGTCGGAGTTGTCGCTTCGCGAATGAGACGGGGTACAGGTCGTAGTCGGGCTTTCGTTTGCTCGATGCAGCGGCGGCTTTTTTTGCGAGTTGGTCTGCTCTCTCGTTTCCCTCCAACCCCGCGTGTGCTTTAATCCAGAACAAAGTTATAACTTTGTTCTTTCGAGACAGGTTTGCTATGTTCTCGCGGGTTTCTACTGCTAGGGGATGGAGGGAGCCGAGGTTAGTTACCGTTTGTAGTGCTGCCATCGAGTCGCTGTAGATTCCGAATGTGGATGCGTTGTGTCTCTTAATTCGCCTCGTGGCTTCGCAAACGGCCAGCAATTCTGCCTGGTAGACTGTGCAGTAACTCGGCAGACAAAGCTTGACGGTTTTGGTTTCCGCTTCGTTCTCCCACATGGACAACGCTGCTCCGACCCTCCCGCCTACTTTGCTGCCGTCCGTGAAAATTTTCACTGCACAGTCCCCGCTTGCGTCCACGTCCCTTTGGTCTTTTAGGCAGGTCAGCTGGAGACTTGCGATTGCTGCCGGGTGTGGCGCCTCCGTCGCCGGTACTTGCCGTTCGATTTCCCTGTCTCCCAGTTCGGGCAGGGCTTCCCCCTTCTTGATCCTGTATAGCGAGGCTACCTTGCGTACACGAAGATCAAGTGGGAGTAACCCTGCCAAGACTAGCGCCGAGTTCAGGGAAACCGTGCGGTAGGCTTTGCACATTTTTTGTGCAAAGCCCCTCTGTACTGCTCCTAGCTGTTTTTGTACGCCTATTTTCCCGGCCGCTGGTGCCCAGACGCTCGCCGCGTATAGTATGATGGGCTCGACGGTCGCCGTGTATATCGTTCGTATAACCTCTGGGTGGAGGCCCCAGCTTACTTTAGCCGCTCTTGCAAGCTGCTTATATACGCCTATGGCCTTTTTGCAGGTGTTTGTGACGTGTGCGTTAAATGTCAGTTTGTCATCAAACGTGACACCCAACATCTTAATTTGTTTGGACATGCCAATGTCGATCCCGCCCATGCTCAGGCGCGGCGTGTCAAATTTAAGCTTGCGCGTGATCACCATTGCGCTGGTCTTATGCGGCGCGAATCTGAGCTTATTTCTGACACCCCACGCCCGGACAAGTTCGAGAGCGGCATTGGCCTGTCCTTCCACCTGCAATGCCGTATCACCATCGAAGACCATGACGACGTCGTCGGCGAACGCCTGTATGTAGTGATTTCCCGCTGTGAGTGCGTTGAGTAATGGGTCCAATAATACGTTCCACAAAATGGGCCCTCCTATAGACCCCTGGACGCAGCCTTTATTGGTCGCCTTGGTATACTTCTCGCCGCTATACCGCACTGTAACTTGCCTCTGGTCCAGGTAACTGTCCATCACTCTCCTGATATTTAGAGGACAGTTTAGGTTAGCCAGTTGGACCTTAATTGCTGGCCACCAAGCGCTGTCGAAGGCGCCCTCTATATCCAAGGAGACAACGGTGATAATTTTCTTTTCCTTGAGTTTGGAATTGATGTGTTTCATCAGTGTATAGAGGGCGTCTTCGCAGCTTTTTTGGGGCATAAACCCGAACTGGCTGGGGTTCAGTTTCGGCAGGATGTGGTGATTGAGACGACTGACCAACAGTTTTTCGAAAACCTTTCCCATTACTGGCAGTAGCCCTATTGGACGGTATGATTTTGGGGTCGTATAAGATTCTTTTCCTGGTTTCCTCAATACTATTACTGTGGCCTCCTTCCAAACTATTGGGAAATAGTGGAGCTCTAGGCATTTGTTGAGTACTCCCAGGAAAAGTTCCGCGTCGTTCTTGATGGCGTGCCTGCAGATGTCGGCTGTGAAGCCATCGGCGCCGGGCGCTTTCTTTGGGTTTAGGGAGTCAATCGCGGCAAACATTTCTGTGATTGTGAAAGGTGGGTCGTTGTTTCCTTCGACTGATTGACCGTTCACTACCATCGCTAGGTCCCTTGTTTCCCGGTGCTCTGGGTTATCTTCCTCCCGTAGATCTTCTGGGTAGAAGGTATTGGCCAGTAGCTTCACGGAGTCTTTAGCGCTGAGGGTGACATTGCCGTGTTCCAGGGGTAAGTCCTCTTCTCTCTTTGCAGTTCTTCCGATAACCCGATAAATCCCCTCCCAGACATTTTCTTTATCTTGTTTTTGGCAGAAGTTCTTCCAGCTTTCGATCTGGGCCTCCTTTGCTCTCTTTTCGTACGCATCCCTGGCTTCTATGTAGGCATTTATCACAAATTGTCTTCGTATCGGTGCGGCGTTCCTGATTCTGCGTTTCCTAGTGGTGACCTCCCGTTTCAACTTCTCGAGCTCCTCTGACCACCAGGGCAAGGTAAGTGTCTCCGTGTTCTTTTTAAGTGGAATTGAAATGTTGCTGGATTCTGTAATGGCTTTATTGTAGTTTATTATGATTTTTTCTAATTGCTCTACTGTGTTGATTTCTTTAACTTGTTCTATTTTAATATTGTACTCTGTTTTGAATTTTATAAAATTCTCGTGAAATCTATCCCAATTTGCTTTTTTTGTGTTGTAGATTCGCGTAGTTCGTTTGACACTTACCCCGGCTGAGGTTAGGTTAGGTTAGGTTAGGTTAGGTTAGGTTAGGTTAGGTTAGGTTTTTTTTTTTTTTTTTTTTTTTTTTTTTTTTTTTTTTTTTTTTTGAGGCAGGAGTGGGAAATCCCCACGGACACCTCGGCTGTCTCACCGTCTCGCTGAGACCATGAGACAGTCGAGGTAGTGCGGGACTCGAACCCGCTAAAACCCACTCCTGCCCTGCCAGTGTCCCTCTGTCGTAGGCAGAGACCTTATTTTCATTTTCGTTATCACGACTGCAGGCGGCTGGTTAGGCCACTTTGAATTTCCGTCTTTTGCATTTGGTTTTGATAGCTCTATCTTAGCTTATTATATTTTGCGCTTTTAATCTAGTTTATTAATTTATTTGTTCTAATTTTTTGTTACACCTGTCATACTTTTACTTTCTAATTTACTTATTTCAAGTCTTCGTGTTCTTATTTCTATAGTTACTAGTTTATATCTATTTACTTATTAGGTACTAATTTTGAATTTCTCCGCATGCAGCGGCGTTTGCCCGTATTTTTACGAAAGTAAAGCACTTCAATTGTTCTCTTGCTTCTTTGCTTGTGTGATATAGTATCCGTATACTTATTATAAGGTAAAATATCGCATAGCAAGGACAACGGTACCTTGTGCCAGGTTCGACGCAGCTCGGCGATTCCACTAGTGTTGACTCATGGTCATGCGCAACTCCAGCCACTTTCATAAGAAAGTGACCCCAGTTTTCACCCCTCATTAAGCCAACCCTAGTGGTCCGCTCAATGCGTTTGCGATCTTGTTGCGTCGAACCTGTTTTCGCTGTGGCGCAGGAAGTGGACGCATCGAGGCCCTTAGCAATACGCTATTGCTTCCCTCGCGAATGCGTCCCACTTCCTACGGATCGGGCAAACGTCGCTAAAAGCATTGTGCTGATGCTCCCCCAGTTTGGCTCTGGTGCAGTTCACACATGCCGCTGCCTCGCCGCTCTGCTTGACTGGGCAGTCCAACCTAAGGTGTGGACCACCGCAGTGGCTGCAGAGATCGGCTGGCTCCGTGCAAAATCGCTTGCCGTGTCCGAATGCTAGGCAGCGGGTGCACTGCACCAGAGGCGTCTGATCTTCGACGCGCACTCTCTGGAGGTCAATTCGGAGCTTGCCTCCTTCGAGTGCCCTCCTCCAGATAATAGGGGATACAGTCAGCACAATGCTGTTAACATGCGGGTTGCGCACCTTTTTTCTGTACTTAACAGTCATTCTGCTTTCCCCGTCATCGAGGCCGCGGAAGATCTCCCGGTTCTGATTCCTGAGGGCTGCAAGCACTTCCTCGTCACTGTGTACAGAGAGTACATCCCTCAGAATCAGAAGCGGGTCCCTATTTTTCACGTCCTCGACGACGAGGTTTTCTCCGGCCGTCTGCAGTCGCTCTCTGACCTTTTTCTTCTCCTCCTCTGTCGCGCACCCCATAATGACCTTCCGGTCCTTGGCCTTCCTCACCCGTTCCACCCGAACCCAGCCGTCCTTCGCGTCCACCGCTCTCCTGACCCTTTCCAGGATCTCGTCACCCGTATCCATCTCCTGCGTGGAGGAGACAACGACCGAGTGCAGTGTCGTTAGCTCCGGGGCTATTGGTCCGGTGTGGCTTTTATTTGCGGCTACTACACTCGCGTAGGTGCCCCCTCCCGCGTTCTCCCCGCCGGCCAGACTGTCTCGGAGTTTTTCCATCTTCTCGGAGTGGTCTTTTAACTCCGAGATATGCTCCTTGAGGGTGTTGAGGAGCTCAGCCTGGCCAGCAAGAATCTCGACGGAGACGGGTGAGGAGGTATGGACAGCGGTGGACGCGGCGGTCGTCGGCTCTGGGGCGGTCACAGCCGCGTTGGGGGCCCGCTCGAGCTCCGCGTCTTCAACTAGCTCGAAGAGCCGTTCTAGGGCCTCCAGCACCGCGTTCTTGATGTTAGTCTTGAGGTTACGAGAGTTGCCCAGGTTTTGCTTCGCCGTCTGTAGGCAAGCTCTCGCCTCCTCAAGACGACTGCGGCGCTCGGCCCCGGCCCCTTCGAGCAATCCGGTGGTGACAACGGGGGGCGGGCGCCCCTTAGGCGTGGTGAAGACCTCGATGAAGTCGCGGGGGGTGGCGTCCTCAAAAGAAATCCTTTTCTTCACCTCGTCACGTTCCAACGGGGAGAGACACTTCTCTCCCATGGACTCACCCGTCGACCGATGCTCGTACGGAGCGTCATAGGGGTCGGGGGTATCCATAGGAGCGATAACAGACGGACCCTTGTAGAGGGAGGGTCGTACAGGTCTGGTTTCTGTGGAAAACGAGAGTTTCATAGGACACTGGCTTCTGAATCCCTGTAAAGGGGATACACAGAGTACAGTATAACTAAATAATCATAAAAAGCTATTTTAATTAAATAATAAACGTCAGAAAAGACTTGATTAAAATGCGTCAATACTATGTCCCTGTAAATGGGGGAACACAGCTTAAATAAAATAATAATTATAATGGTCAAATAAAATTAAAAAATACTTAAAACTAGTGTAGGTTAGTAAAAATCAGACCCTGTCCACGCTAACAGCAACAGTAAAATTTCTAAAAAAAAACGAGGAAAATAAATCACTAAGAAAAAATTTTTGTCAGAATTCTGGTTTACCCTCCTAGCTATAGGCCAGAGGGCGGGTGGGTGGGGAAATTTTTTGCGAGCTAGACGCACGTGCGGGGTATCGTCGGATCGGGCTCCGCGCGGGCTAGCCGAATATGTAATAAAATTGTTAACGACAAGAGACAAAATTTTGAGTTTTGGCCGAAAAACCAGTTTTTTAAGCGAAAATTGGTGTTTTTCACCCCCACTCCGAAACTCGGGCCACGGATCGCGGACCTGGTCACGGGATTAATTGAGGGCGGTCGCTGAGACTAATATAAAATTTAAACGGTTGTAATTGGTCGAAAAATGGCGAAGTTAATGAATTTAATATGGTGAAATTTTGAAAAAATGCAAAATACGGGTAAGGGTTGATTTTTAGGGGTTGCGATTCGTGTCAAACGATAGGCGTCCGCCTTTTTAGGTCTAATTAGCTGAAAACAGCTCCAAAATCGCACCTATAATAATGAAAATATCGATACTTTTTTCAAACACTTGCTCCGGTATATCAATTTTTGGACTCTTTTTTTTTTTTTTTTTTTTTTTTTTTTAGCGTGGTAAAATCATCAAATGAGTCCTCCCACCCCGGGCAGGGCGGGAGGGACTGTCAGACTTGTACTGACTAAAATCCACGGTGTCCTTCAATAGCCCGTTATGTCCCGGGGTCACGGTAATGAGATAAGTCCCGCGACCCCGGCAGGCTTTGGCCCTCTAGAGGGGGGCCCCGTCATCATGCTGACACTCCTTGAGGCGCGCGTGGAACACAACGCGCCGTCGACCCGGGCATGGTCCATGGTCGGGTGGCGAGTTGCCCTTTACTCGCCGCCCGCATGCCCGCGCCTACGGTGGCCGGAGATCGTCCCGCGACGTCCGACGCCGTGGGCGTCTACCACTGCGGCTGGGGCGGAGGGAGGACGCTGTCCTCTCTCTCTCGCGGCTCGCCTCCTCCTTCACGAGCATAACTGCTTCGCAGAAGGAGGCGACCGCTTCCCACTCCGTCTCGCCCCGCAGCATGGCCTCGACCAATGCCGGGCGCGAGAGGTCTCCGCCTATCGCCGCCGAGAGGACACGGCGGTGCTCTGCCCAAGCGGGGCAGTCCTGCACCGTATGCTCCACCGTGTCCTCCGGGCGATCTTCGCAGTGGTGACACCCGGGCGTCTCTTCCCTCCTTATCAGACACAGGAACCTCCCGAAACTTCCGTGTCCGGTGAGGACCTGCGTCATGCGGTAAGTCAGGACGCCGTGACGTCTTTCCAGCCACTCCTCAAAGAGGGGTCTTACCGCCGCGATTGCGGCGTGCCCGGACCTCGGTTGCGACAGTCGTCCCCTCCATACTGCCCTGAGATCGCACCGGAGCTCTTCCCGCCGCGCCTCGACTTCTCGGGGCAGCGGGGTTACACCCCGGCGCTGCGCCTCCACGCGCCACTCATAGACGCGCTGGAGGGCAGTCGCCTCCAGATCCCAGGGCAGTAATCCGGCAAGGAGGTTGGCTGATTCGCCGGCGATCGTGCGGTATCCCCGGATCATCCGGATAGCCATGACCCTCTGGCATGCGACCAACTTTAGTGGTCGCGTCCGGATGCTCAGGGCCCACACGGGGGCCCCGTAGAGGGCCATGGACCGCACGATACCGGCGTACAGCCTACGGCAGGAGGCGTTTGGCCCGCCGAGATTGGGCAGGAGTCGCCTGAGGGCGCCTGCTGCCCGGTTCAGCCTTGGGGCCAAACTCAGGAAATGCTCCCTGAAGTTCCACCGGCTGTCGAGGACGAGTCCCAGGTACTTCATCGTCCTCCCGACGCCGATGCGAACCCCCTCCACCGTTATGTGGGACTCGGACCGTGGCGCGTTCAGACGACCATGAAAAGACATGGCCTCTGTTTTGTGCAGCGCCACTTCGAGTCCCAGCTGCCGGATCCTTTCGACGACTGTCGCAACCGCTTGCGTCGCCTTGTCGGCCGCCGCCTGATGCGACTCTCCCTCCGCAATTTTTGGACTCTGACGAAATTTTGAAAAATTGGTGGGAATTTTTTTGCGAGCTAGACGCACGTGCGGGGTATCGTCGGATCGGGCTCCGCGCGGGCTAGCCGAATATATAATAAAATTGTTAACGACAAGAGACAAAATTTTGAGTTTTGGCCGAAAAACCAGTTTTTTAAGCGAAAATTGGTGTTTTTCACCCCCACTCCGAAACTCGGGCCACGGATCGCGGACCTGGTCACGGGATTAATTGAGGGCGGTCGCTGAGACTAATATAAAATTTAAACGGTTGTAATTGGTCGAAAAATGGCGAAGTTAATGAATTTAATATGGTGAAATTTTGAAAAAATGCAAAATACGGGTAAGGGTTGATTTTTAGGGGTTGCGATTCGTGTCAAACGATAGGCGTCCGCCTTTTTAGGTCTAATTAGCTGAAAACAGCTCCAAAATCGCACCTATAATAATGAAAATATCGATACTTTTTTCAAACACTTGCTCCGGTATATCAATTTTTGGACTCTTTTTTTTTTTTTTTTTTTTTTTTTTTTTTTTTAGCGTGGTAAAATCATCAAATGAGTCCTCCCACCCCGGGCAGGGCGGGAGGGACTGTCAGACTTGTACTGACTAAAATCCACGGTGTCCTTCAATAGCCTTTTATGTTCCGGGGTCACGGTAATGAGATAAGTCCCGCGACCCCGGCAGGC
This sequence comes from Agrotis exclamationis, assembly GCA_950005045.1. Classification (NCBI taxonomy): domain Eukaryota; kingdom Metazoa; phylum Arthropoda; class Insecta; order Lepidoptera; family Noctuidae; genus Agrotis; species Agrotis exclamationis. The sequence goes on from OX465426.1 coordinate 24,578,161, forward strand.
TTTGGCCCTCTTGGGCGGGGCCCCGTCATCGTGCTGACGCTCTTTGAGGCGCGCGTGGAACACAACGCGCCGTCGACCCGGGCATGGTCCATGTCCGGGCGGCGAGTTGCCCTTTACTCGCCGCCCGCATGCCCGCGCCTACGGTGGCCGGAGATCGTCTTGCGACGTCCGACGCCGTGGGCGTCTACCACTGCGGCTGGGGCGGAGGGAGGACGCTGTCCTCTCTCTCTCGCGGCTCGCCTCCTCCTTCACGAGCATAACTGCTTCGCAGAAGGAGGCGACCGCTTCCCACTCCGTCTCGCCCCGCAGCATGGCCTCGACCAATGCCGGGCGCGAGAGGTCTCCGCCTATCGCCGCCGAGAGGACACGGCGGTGCTCTGCCCAAGCGGGGCAGTCCTGCACCGTATGCTCCACCGTGTCCTCCGGGCGATCTTCGCAGTGGTGACACCCGGGCGTCTCTTCCCTCCTTATCAGACACAGGAACCTCCCGAAACTTCCGTGTCCGGTGAGGACCTGCGTCATGCGGTAAGTCAGGACGCCGTGACGTCTTTCCAGCCACTCCTCAAAGAGGGGTCTTACCGCCGCGATTGCGGCGTGCCCGGACCTCGGTTGCGACAGTCGTCCCCTCCATACTGCCCTGAGATCGCACCGGAGCTCTTCCCGCCGCGCCTCGACTTCTCGGGGCAGCGGGGTTACACCCCGGCGCTGCGCCTCCACGCGCCACTCATAGACGCGCTGGAGGGCAGTCGCCTCCAGATCCCAGGGCAGTAATCCGGCAAGGAGGTTGGCTGATTCGCCGGCGATCGTGCGGTATCCCCGGATCATCCGGATAGCCATGACCCTCTGGCATGCGACCAACTTTAGTGGTCGCGTCCGGATGCTCAGGGCCCACACGGGGGCCCCGTAGAGGGCCATGGACCGCACGATACCGGCGTACAGCCTACGGCAGGAGGCGTTTGGCCCGCCGAGATTGGGCAGGAGTCGCCTGAGGGCGCCTGCTGCCCGGTTCAGCCTTGGGGCCAAACTCAGGAAATGCTCCCTGAAGTTCCACCGGCTGTCGAGGACGAGTCCCAGGTACTTCATCGTCCTCCCGACGCCGATGCGAACCCCCTCCACCGTTATGTGGGACTCGGACCGTGGCGCGTTCAGACGACCATGAAAAGACATGGCCTCTGTTTTGTGCAGCGCCACTTCGAGTCCCAGCTGCCGGATCCTTTCGACGACTGTCGCAACCGCTTGCGTCGCCTTGTCGGCCGCCGCCTGATGCGACTCTCCCTCCGCAATTTTTGGACTCTGACGAAATTTTGAAAAATTGGTGGGAATTTTTTTGCGAGCTAGACGCACGTGCGGGGTATCGTCGGATCGGGCTCCGCGCGGGCTAGCCGAATATATAATAAAATTGTTAACGACAAGAGACAAAATTTTGAGTTTTGGCCGAAAAACCAGTTTTTTAAGCGAAAATTGGTGTTTTTCACCCCCACTCCGAAACTCGGGCCACGGATCGCGGACCTGGTCACGGGATTAATTGAGGGCGGTCGCTGAGACTAATATAAAATTTAAACGGTTGTAATTGGTCGAAAAATGGCGAAGTTAATGAATTTAATATGGTGAAATTTTGAAAAAATGCAAAATACGGGTAAGGGTTGATTTTTAGGGGTTGCGATTCGTGTCAAACGATAGGCGTCCGCCTTTTTAGGTCTAATTAGCTGAAAACAGCTCCAAAATCGCACCTATAATAATGAAAATATCGATACTTTTTTCAAACACTTGCTCCGGTATATCAATTTTTGGACTCTTTTTTTTTTTTTTTTTTTTTTTTTTTTTTTTTAGCGTGGTAAAATCATCAAATGAGTCCTCCCACCCCGGGCAGGGCGGGAGGGACTGTCAGACTTGTACTGACTAAAATCCACGGTGTCCTTCAATAGCCTTTTATGTTCCGGGGTCACGGTAATGAGATAAGTCCCGCGACCCCGGCAGGCTTTGGCCCTCTTGGGCGGGGCCCCGTCATCGTGCTGACGCTCTTTGAGGCGCGCGTGGAACACAACGCGCCGTCGACCCGGGCATGGTCCATGTCCGGGCGGCGAGTTGCCCTTTACTCGCCGCCCGCATGCCCGCGCCTACGGTGGCCGGAGATCGTCTTGCGACGTCCGACGCCGTGGGCGTCTACCATTGCGGGTGGGGCGGAGGGAGGACGCTGTCCTCTCTCTCTCACGGCCCGCCTCCTCCTTAACGAGCATTACTGCTTCGCAGAAGGAGGCGACCGCTTCCCACTCCGTCTCGCCCCGCAGCATGGCCTCGACCAATGCCGGGCGCGAGAGGTCTCCGCCTATCGCTGCCGTGAGGACACGGCGGTGCTCTGCCCAAGCGGGGCAGTCTTGCACCGTATGCTCTACTGTGTCCTCCGGGCGATCTTCGCAATGGTGACACCCCGGCGTTTCTTCCTTCCCCATCCGACACAGGTACCTCCCGAAACATCCGTGTCCGGTGAGGACCTGCGTCATCCGATAGGTCAGGACGCCGTGACGCCTTTCCAGCCACTCCTCAAAGAGGGGTCTTACCGCCGCGATTGCGGCGTGCCCGAACCTCGGTTGCGACAGTCGTTCCCTCCATACTGCCCTGAGATCGCGCCGGACCTCTTCCCGCCGCGCCTCGACTTGTCGGGGCAGCGGGAATTCTCCCCGGCGCCGCGCCTCCACGCGCCACTCATAGACGCGCTGGAGGGCGGTCGCCTCCAGATCCCAGGGCAATAATCCGGCAAGGAGGTTGGCCGATTCGCCGGCGATCGTGCGGTATCCTCGGATCATCCGGATAGCCATGACCCTCTGGCATGCGACCAGCCTCGCTGGTCGCGTCCGCATGCTCAGGGCCCACACGGGGGCCCCGTAGAGGGCCATGGACCGCACGATACCGGCGTACAGCCTCCGGCAGGAGGCGTTTGGCCCGCTGAGGTTGGGCAGGAGTCGCCTGAGGGCGCCTGCCGCCCGGTTCAGCCTTGGGGCCAAACGCAGGAAGTGCTCCTTGAAGTTCCACCGGCCGTCGAGGACGAGTCCCAGGTACTTCATCGTCCTCCCGACGCCGATGCGAACCCCTCCCACCGTTATGTGGGACTCTGACCGTGGCGCGTTCAGACGGCCATGAAAACACATGGCCTCTGTTTTGTGGAGCGCCACGTCGAGTCCCAACTGCCGGATCCTTCCAACGACTGTCGCGACCGCTTGCGTCGCCAGGTCGGCCGCCGCCTGGTGCGACTCTCCCTCCGCCAGGACGAGCGTGTCGTCAGCGTAACATATTACGCTGACGCCGTCAGGGAGGTCGCCGCGCAGCACCCAATCGTATCCGATGTTCCACAGGGGCGGCCCCAAGACCGAACCCTGTGGAACACCGCACGACACCTCTCGCCGGTTCCACTCTCCCCGGTGACCGGGGTAGATGACGGCTCTGTCCGTCAGATAAGCCTCGACTATGCGACGGAGGTAGGTCGGCACCCGGTGATACCGGAGTGCCTCCCTGATGCAACTCCAGGGCAGGGTGTTAAAGGCATTGGTGATGTCCAAAGACACCGCCAAGACGACCCTGCCCCGGGCCACTGCATCCCCCGTCGTGAGGGCTCTCACGCGCATGATGGCGTCCACCGTCGAGCGCCCCCTGCGGAAGCCAAACTGGCTCTCCGCAAGGTTCGGGCCCACCCGATTCAGGTGCCCGACGAGGCGGTCTGCAATGACTCTCTCAAAGAGCTTGCCCACCTCATCGAGCAGCACGATGGGCCGGAATGCGGACGGAGAGTCCGCAGGGCGCCCGGGCTTCTGGATCAGGACCAGCTTCCCCGTTTTCCAACGAAGCGGAAACTGGCCCCTCTCCAGGCATGCGCTAAAGAGCCCCCCCAGTCGAGGCCCGAGAGTCCTCGAGGCCAGGACCCAAGCTTTTCCTGGCAGGCCGTCGGGTCCTGGGGCGGTATTTTTGGCCTTGAGCCGTTGTACCGCCACTCTCATGTCTACCTCGGTCACCTCTGGAGCGTCGTAGACGTCGTCGTCGCTGTGGTCCGCGTTTGCGTCAGCTTCACCGTCAGATTCCGTCGGAGACGGAGCCATAGGCGGGGGAGTATGCTCCCCTCGCGATGGGAACAGGGCGCTCACCACGTCCTCCACGAACTGAGGCTGGAGACTCTGCGTCAACGGGGGAGCCCAGGGGCGGAGCTTCTCTCTCGCCCACTTGTAGGGCCGGCCCCATGGGTCCCCGTTCAGAGCCTCCAGCATCTCCTTGCGGGCCAATTCCTTGGCCCGCCAGATCTCGTCGCGGAGGACGGTCTTCGCTGCCCTGTAGCCCTCGTACAGCTCCGCCTCTACAGTTGCCGCATCCGGTGGTCGGGTGCGGCGCCTGCGGAACCTGGTGTACCGGCGTCGCGCGGCAACGCACGCCTCGCGCAGCGCTGCTAGCTCGCGCGACCACCAATACAGCTGACGCCGGGCGCGTCCTTGCCGGACCCGGGGCATGGCCACGTCGCAGATCTCTGACATGGCCTCCCGGAACCACTCCGCCTCGTCGTTGATGTCGGCAGGCCTGTCCGGTGGTGACACCCAGGCCTGCACGATCGAGGCTTCCAGGAATAGCTCCCGGTCCAGCTGCTTCAGCGCCCATCGCGGACCACTTGGGTTCCGTCCACTCGGGACCGGCGCGTCTGAGGTCTGGGCGGAGACGTCAAACCGGATATACCGGTGATCTGGATAGGTCTCCACCTCCTCTACAACGCGCCAGTCGGTGACGCGCGGTGACAGGTCGGAGGTGGCGAACGTGACGTCCACCACCGACTCGCCCCTCCACCGCACGCACGTGGGGACAGAACCCCGGTTCTCGATGACCAGGCCCTGCGCCAGGGCCCAGTGCTCGAGCCTTCTGCCCCGCACAACGTCCGTAAACCGGGAACCCCAAGCCACATTCTTGGCGTTGAAGTCCCCGAGGACGAGCGCGGGGAAAGAACCGAAGGCGACGACGACGTCTCCCAGCTCCGATAGGGAGTCCTGGAACTCGGCGAGAGTTTGGTTCGGGGAGAAGTATACGCCTATCACGGCGATCTCCCCGACCCGTGCTGCGACGATCCCGCGCCCTCTCTTGACGCGATCGAGGGGCGGGGTACCGGCGGCGGCCGACGAAATAAGGGTCACCGAGCCGTTCAGGTCCGCTGCCCAGTCATTCCTGGGCACGACAAAGTACGGCTCGGCGACCACGGCGACGTTGATCAACCACTGCGCCATGCTCTGGAGCAAGAGATCCTGAGCAGCGGCGCAGTGGTTGATGTTCGCCTGGAGGAAGCGCAATGGAGACATTAATCGGAATCCATTGCAGCCTCCTCCAGGACCCTCTCCGAGGGTTGAGTCACGGCGGCGGCGGCAGCAGCAGGAGCTGCGGCGGCGGCGGCGGTGGCGACGGCGGCGGCAGAGGGCCTACCTCTGCTCCTGGTCTTGGCGGGCGGGGCGCAGGACTTGCCCCCTGCCCGGTGATCGGCCGGCTTGCCAGCCGCCGCACATAGGAAGCAGTGCGGCGGGGCGTTACAAGAGCCGGCCTTGTGACCGGGCTGACCGCAGCGGAAGCAGTCGTCACTGCGGTCCACCTCCGAGGTGCACTTGCATGCCGTGTGGTTACCCACTTGGCAGCGGAAGCACCTCAGAGGCCTGGGCTCCAGCAGTTTCACCTGCGCGGACACCCAGCCGACCAGGAGCCTTCGGCCCTCCCCAATCTTTTTGGCCGCCGGCACGGGGCAGCTGACCGTGATAGACAGCAGCCCCGTGAAGTCAGGGCGTAGGGTGCCTGCCTTCACCTGGTCGGCAGGGCATTCCCCAGCCCTGGCAACGGCAGCCACTACGTCCCCCTCCGAGATGGAGTCGTCCAGGCCCATTATGCGCAGATCAGCGCGCTTTACGGGCCTGGACACTCGGGCCTCCTCCGCGTCTAGGGACGCTCTGAGCCGTTCGGCTAGAGCGTCAGCGGTAGGGCCGCTGTCCGCGCCGGGGATCGACAGAAGTCTGGCCCCCGTAGCGGTGACTTGCACCCGGAGACCCCCGTCGATTCCCAGCTCTCGGAGGTTGACCGCCTCCTTCGCCTTCGCGAACACGTCGCGGTACGTCACGCCCCTCTTGACCGCGTCCGGCTGTAGAGTGATTACTACAGCCGCGGTCTTAGGGGCGCGGAGTTTCGCCGCGACGGTTCGCTTGCGCTGCCGCTGTCTCTGTCGCCGCCTTCGCCTTCCTTTGGCCCTGCTCTCTCCAGCCACTTGCCATTCGGCATCGGCTGGAGGGGGCCGCGAAGGCTGCGCAGGCGGGACAGATTGGGACGGCTGACTCGCTGCCGCCGCCGCCGCGACACCCTTCCTCTTCTTCTTCTGTGGGGCCGAGCTCTGTGGGGCCGTTCCCCCAGGGGCCGCCCTCGCTGGGGCCGTCCTCGCCGGTGCCGCCGCCGCTGAGGCAGCTCTTGTCGGGGCCTGTTTAGGTGGCACCGGCGGCTTCGCTGGCTTCGCCGCGGCCCGGTTCTCCGGAGCCGGCCTGGGCGGCGCGGAAGCAGCAACGGCCGCGTAGGATGCCGCGAGCGGGGGGCGCAAGATGCGATTCTCCAGCGCTGCGAACCGCTGGTTGAAGGCCGCCAGCTCCTGCCGCACCAGATTTAGGACATTGCTGTCTTCTGTTGGTGCGGGCTTCGCCGGCGACTCCTTCTTCCGCGTCTGCGGCATCTCCTCCCGGCGGTCCCCCTTCCGCAGCCCGGCCAGCTCCGTCTTAAGTTGGATGTTCTCCTTCCGGAGAACATCCATCGCCGCCGTCAGTTTGGCGACCTCCTCCCGCATTTGGGACATTTCGTCCGATGCTTTAGATGCGGGCGGAGGCCGGCTGAGGCTGTCCGACACCGCCGCCATGATCGTGGCCGTGGCCTTACTTATGGCCAGGTCTTTTGTGGCCTTTTTACCCGGCCTTCCAGGCCGGCCCTTAAGGGTGCGGATGGCGTCCTCCACCATCTTTTCTAAAGAGGGCTCGGCTTCCCGCCCTCTGCCACACGTCCCGCCTCGGCCTTTACCCCGCACACTAGTGGGGATCTTCCGGCCCGAGGCAGGATCCTCCTCTGACGACGAGATGTCGTCCCGGGAGCGCTTTAGGAACTCGTTCCTCCTGCTGGCGCTCCCCTCATCCCTCTTCGCCGTGCTTCCAGAGCCTACGCTCTGGAAGCTCGTGGCGTCTGATGCCGAGTCGGACTCCGACTCGAGCACCAGCGCCCCCTCCTTCTGCGGAGCGGCACTCTGTGCCCGCTCGTTTGGTGCCGGTGACGTGGACGTGCTGGAATGATCCAGCGACTCCACGCCACGGGCACGTGAGCCCCCCTGGCTCGATGCGGCGACTGCCGGGGCAAAAACTGGGTAAAAACGGTGTTTGTTGTCCCCCCCAGAGTACGGTGGGACTGACCGGACGTGTCCGGTGCGGGATTCCCCAGCTGCGGAGCAGCTGGGACCCGCCTGGGTAGCTTTACCAAAAACCTTTTTTTCCATAATGTACTTTTTTAGAGAGGTGAGTTCCTCTTTCAACCCTAATCCCCCATTTTCCCTCCCCTGGTTCACTTCACGGTTACGTCTAAAGATTAGACGCGTACCGGAAGCGAACCTTTCCCCCCCTAGACCCAATCTCTGAGACCGGGCCCCGCGCCGTCTAGAAGCTCGAGCTGACTGCTCGATCCTCCAGGCGGCGCGCCTTTCCCCGGTGTGTCCCTCTTGGTCTGGTCTCTCCCTCTGAGCCTGTCCGGCATGAGTGCACGGGTGCCTCTACCGGCAGGGGCCCAGAGATCATCGAGACACACAAGCCCCACCACGACGACAACGTGGGGACACGTTGGTGGGGATTTTTGGACTCTGACGAAATTTTGAAAAATTGGTGGGAAATTTTTTGCGAGCTAGACGCACGTGCGGGGTATCGTCGGATCGGGCTCCGCGCGGGCTAGCCGAATATGTAATAAAATTGTTAACGACAAGAGACAAAATTTTGAGTTTTGGCCGAAAAACCAGTTTTTTAAGCGAAAATTGGTGTTTTTCACCCCCACTCCGAAACTCGGGCCACGGATCGCGGACCTGGTCACGGGATTAATTGAGGGCGGTCGCTGAGACTAATATAAAATTTAAACGGTTGTAATTGGTCGAAAAATGGCGAAGTTAATGAATTTAATATGGTGAAATTTTGAAAAAATGCAAAATACGGGTAAGGGTTGATTTTTAGGGGTTGCGATTCGTGTCAAACGATAGGCGTCCGCCTTTTTAGGTCTAATTAGCTGAAAACAGCTCCAAAATCGCACCTATAATAATGAAAATATCGATACTTTTTTCAAACACTTGCTCCGGTATATCAATTTTTGGACTCTTTTTTTTTTTTTTTTTTTTTTTTTTTTTTTTTTTTTTTTTAGCGTGGTAAAATCATCAAATGAGTCCTCCCACCCCGGGCAGGGCGGGAGGGACTGTCAGACTTGTACTGACTAAAATCCACGGTGTCCTTCAATAGCCCTTTGAGTCCGGGGTCACGGTAATGAAATAAGTCCCGCGACCCCGGCAGGCTTTGGCCCTCTAGAGGGGGGCCCCGTCATCATGCTGACACTCCTTGAGGCGCGCGTGGAACACAACGCGCCGTCGACCCGGGCATGGTCCATGGTCGGGTGGCGAGTTGCCCTTTACTCGCCGCCCGCATGCCCGCGCCTACGGTGGCCGGAGATCGTCCCGCGACGTCCGACGCCGTGGGCGTCTACCACTGCGGCTGGGGCGGAGGGAGGACGCTGTCCTCTCTCTCTCCCGGCTCGCCTCCTCCTTCACGAGCATAACTGCTTCGCAGAAGGAGGCGACCGCTTCCCACTCCGTCTCGCCCCGCAGCATGGCCTCGACCAATGCCGGGCGCGAGAGGTCTCCGCCTATCGCCGCCGAGAGGACACGGCGGTGCTCTGCCCAAGCGGGGCAGTCCTGCACCGTATGCTCCACCGTGTCCTCCGGGCGATCTTCGCAGTGGTGACACCCGGGCGTCTCTTCCCTCCTTATCAGACACAGGAACCTCCCGAAACTTCCGTGTCCGGTGAGGACCTGCGTCATGCGGTAAGTCAGGACGCCGTGACGTCTTTCCAGCCACTCCTCAAAGAGGGGTCTTACCGCCGCGATTGCGGCGTGCCCGAATTTTTGGACTCTGACGAAATTTTGAAAAATTGGTGGGAATTTTTTTGCGAGCTAGACGCACGTGCGGGGTATCGTCGGATCGGGCTCCGCGCGGGCTAGCCGAATATGTAATAAAATTGTTAACGACAAGAGACAAAATTTTGAGTTTTGGCCGAAAAACCAGTTTTTTAAGCGAAAATTGGTGTTTTTCACCCCCACTCCGAAACTCGGGCCACGGATCGCGGACCTGGTCACGGGATTAATTGAGGGCGGTCGCTGAGACTAATATAAAATTTAAACGGTTGTAATTGGTCGAAAAATGGCGAAGTTAATGAATTTAATATGGTGAAATTTTGAAAAAATGCAAAATACGGGTAAGGGTTGATTTTTAGGGGTTGCGATTCGTGTCAAACGATAGGCGTCCGCCTTTTTAGGTCTAATTAGCTGAAAACAGCTCCAAAATCGCACCTATAATAATGAAAATATCGATACTTTTTTCAAACACTTGCTCCGGTATATCAATTTTTGGACTCTGACGAAATTTTGAAAAATTGGTGGGAATTTTTTTGCGAGCTAGACGCACGTGCGGGGTATCGTCGGATCGGGCTCCGCGCGGGCTAGCCGAATATGTAATAAAATTGTTAACGACAAGAGACAAAATTTTGAGTTTTGGCCGAAAAACCAGTTTTTTAAGCGAAAATTGGTGTTTTTCACCCCCACTCCGAAACTCGGGCCACGGATCGCGGACCTGGTCACGGGATTAATTGAGGGCGGTCGCTGAGACTAATATAAAATTTAAACGGTTGTAATTGGTCGAAAAATGGCGAAGTTAATGAATTTAATATGGTGAAATTTTGAAAAAATGCAAAATACGGGTAAGGGTTGATTTTTAGGGGTTGCGATTCGTGTCAAACGATAGGCGTCCGCCTTTTTAGGTCTAATTAGCTGAAAACAGCTCCAAAATCGCACCTATAATAATGAAAATATCGATACTTTTTTCAAACACTTGCTCCGGTATATCAATTTTTGGACTCTGACGAAATTTTGAAAAATTGGTGGGAATTTTTTTGCGAGCTAGACGCACGTGCGGGGTATCGTCGGATCGGGCTCCGCGCGGGCTAGCCGAATATGTAATAAAATTGTTAACGACAAGAGACAAAATTTTGAGTTTTGGCCGAAAAACCAGTTTTTTAAGCGAAAATTGGTGTTTTTCACCCCCACTCCGAAACTCGGGCCACGGATCGCGGACCTGGTCACGGGATTAATTGAGGGCGGTCGCTGAGACTAATATAAAATTTAAACGGTTGTAATTGGTCGAAAAATGGCGAAGTTAATGAATTTAATATGGTGAAATTTTGAAAAAATGCAAAATACGGGTAAGGGTTGATTTTTAGGGGTTGCGATTCGTGTCAAACGATAGGCGTCCGCCTTTTTAGGTCTAATTAGCTGAAAACAGCTCCAAAATCGCACCTATAATAATGAAAATATCGATACTTTTTTCAAACACTTGCTCCGGTATATCAATTTTTGGACTCTTTTTTTTTTTTTTTTTTTTTAGCGTGGTAAAATCATCAAATGAGTCCTCCCACCCCGGGCAGGGCGGGAGGGACTGTCAGACTTGTACTGACTAAAATCCACGGTGTCCTTCAATAGCCTTTTATGTTCCGGGGTCACGGTAATGAGATAAGTCCCGCGACCCCGGCAGGCTTTGGCCCTCTTGGGCGGGGCCCCGTCATCGTGCTGACGCTCTTTGAGGCGCGCGTGGAACACAACGCGCCGTCGACCCGGGCATGGTCCATGTCCGGGCGGCGAGTTGCCCTTTACTCGCCGCCCGCATGCCCGCGCCTACGGTGGCCGGAGATCGTCTTGCGACGTCCGACGCCGTGGGCGTCTACCATTGCGGGTGGGGCGGAGGGAGGACGCTGTCCTCTCTCTCTCACGGCCCGCCTCCTCCTTAACGAGCATTACTGCCTCGCAGAAGGAGGCGACCGCTTCCCACTCCGTCTCGCCCCGCAGCATGGCCTCGACCAATGCCGGGCGCGAGAGGTCTCCGCCTATCGCTGCCGTGAGGACACGGCGGTGCTCTGCCCAAGCGGGGCAGTCTTGCACCGTATGCTCTACTGTGTCCTCCGGGCGATCTTCGCAATGGTGACACCCCGGCGTTTCTTCCTTCCCCATCCGACACAGGTACCTCCCGAAACATCCGTGTCCGGTGAGGACCTGCGTCATCCGATAGGTCAGGACGCCGTGACGCCTTTCCAGCCACTCCTCAAAGAGGGGTCTTACCGCCGCGATTGCGGCGTGCCCGAACCTCGGTTGCGACAGTCGTTCCCTCCATACTGCCCTGAGATCGCGCCGGACCTCTTCCCGCCGCGCCTCGACTTGTCGGGGCAGCGGGAATTCTCCCCGGCGCCGCGCCTCCACGCGCCACTCATAGACGCGCTGGAGGGCGGTCGCCTCCAGATCCCAGGGCAGTAATCCGGCAAGGAGGTTGGCCGATTCGCCGGCGATCGTGCGGTATCCTCGGATCATCCGGATAGCCATGACCCTCTGGCATGCGACCAGCCTCGCTGGTCGCGTCCGCATGCTCAGGGCCCACACGGGGGCCCCGTAGAGGGCCATGGACCGCACGATACCGGCGTACAGCCTCCGGCAGGAGGCGTTTGGCCCGCTGAGGTTGGGCAGGAGTCGCCTGAGGGCGCCTGCCGCCCGGTTCAGCCTTGGGGCCAAACGCAGGAAGTGCTCCTTGAAGTTCCACCGGCCGTCGAGGACGAGTCCCAGGTACTTCATCGTCCTCCCGACGCCGATGCGAACCCCTCCCACCGTTATGTGGGACTCTGACCGTGGCGCGTTCAGACGGCCATGAAAGCACATGGCCTCTGTTTTGTGGAGCGCCACGTCGAGTCCCAACTGCCGGATCCTTCCAACGACTGTCGCGACCGCTTGCGTCGCCAGGTCGGCCGCCGCCTGGTGCGACTCTCCCTCCGCCAGGACGAGCGTGTCGTCGGCGTAACATATTACGCCGACGCCGTCAGGGAGGTCGCCGCGCAGCACCCAATCGTATCCGATGTTCCACAGGGGCGGCCCCAAGACCGAACCCTGTGGAACACCGCACGACATCTCTCGCCGGTTCCACTCTCCCCGGTGACCGGGGTAGATGACGGCTCTGTCCGTCAGATAAGCCTCGACTATGCGACGGAGGTAGGTCGGCACCCGGTGATACCGGAGTGCCTCCCTGATGCAACTCCAGGGCAGGGTGTTAAAGGCATTGGTGATGTCCAAAGACACCGCCAAGACGACCCTGCCCCGGGCTACTGCATCCCCCGTCGTGAGGGCTCTCACGCGCATGATGGCGTCCACCGTCGAGCGCCCCCTGCGGAAGCCAAACTGGCTCTCCGCAAGGTTCGGGCCCACCCGATTCAGGTGCCCGACGAGGCGGTCTGCAATGACTCTCTCAAAGAGCTTGCCCACCTCATCGAGCAGCACGATGGGCCGGAATGCGGACGGAGAGTCCGCAGGGCGCCCGGGCTTCTGGATCAGGACCAGCTTCCCCGTCTTCCAACGAAGCGGAAACTGGCCCCTCTCCAGGCATGCGCTAAAGAGCCCCCCCAGTCGAGGCCCGAGAGTCCTCGAGGCCAGGACCCAAGCTTTTCCTGGCAGGCCGTCGGGTCCTGGGGCGGTATTTTTGGCCTTGAGCCGTTGTACCGCCACTCTCATGTCTACCTCGGTCACCTCTGGAGCGTCGTAGACGTCGTCGTCGCTGTGGTCCGCGTTTGCGTCAGCTTCACCGTCAGATTCCGTCGGAGACGGAGCCATAGGCGGGGGAGTATGCTCCCCTCGCGATGGGAACAGGGCGCTCACCACGTCCTCCACGAACTGAGGCTGGAGACTCTGCGTCAACGGGGGAGCCCAGGGGCGGAGCTTCTCTCTCGCCCACTTGTAGGGCCGGCCCCATGGGTCCCCGTTCAGAGCCTCCAGCATCTCCTTGCGGGCCAATTCCTTGGCCCGCCAGATCTCGTCGCGGAGGACGGTCTTCGCTGCCCTGTAGCCCTCGTACAGCTCCGCCTCTACAGTTGCCGCATCCGGTGGTCGGGTGCGGCGCCTGCGGAACCTGGTGTACCGGCGTCGCGCGGCAACGCACGCCTCGCGCAGCGCTGCTAGCTCGCGCGACCACCAGTACAGCTGACGCCGGGCGCGTCCTTGCCGGACCCGGGGCATGGCCACGTCGCAGATCTCTGACATGGCCTCCCGGAACCACTCCGCCTCGTCGTTGATGTCGGCAGGCCTGTCCGGTGGTGACACCCAGGCCTGCACGATCGAGGCTTCCAGGAATAGCTCCCGGTCCAGCTGCTTCAGCGCCCATCGCGGACCACTTGGGTTCCGTCGGACCGGCGCGTCTGAGGTCTGGGCGGAGACGTCAAACCGGATATACCGGTGATCGGAGTAGGTCTCCACCTCCTCTACAACGCGCCAGTCGGTGACGCGCGGTGACAGGTCGGAGGTGGCGAACGTGACGTCCACCACCGACTCGCCTCTCCACCGCACGCACGTGGGGACAGAACCCCGGTTCTCGATGACCAGGCCCTGCGCCAGGGCCCAGTGCTCGAGCCTTCTGCCCCGCACAACGTCCGTAAACCGGGAACCCCAAGCCACATTCTTGGCGTTGAAGTCCCCGAGGACGAGCGCGGGGAAAGAACCGAAGGCGACGACGACGTCTCCCAGCTCCGATAGGGAGTCCTGGAACTCGGCGAGAGTTTGGTTCGGGGAGAAGTATACGCCTATCACGGCGATCTCCCCGACCCGTGCTGCGACGATCCCGCGCCCTCTCTTGACGCGATCGAGGGGCGGGGTACCGGCGGCGGCCGACGAAATAAGGGTCACCGAGCCGTTCAGGTCCGCTGCCCAGTCATTCCTGGGCACGACAAAGTACGGCTCGGCGACCACGGCGACGTTGATCAACCACTGCGCCATGCTCTGGAGCAAGAGATCCTGAGCAGCGGCGCAGTGGTTGATGTTCGCCTGGAGGAAGCGCAATGGAGACATTAATCGGAATCCATTGCAGCCTCCTCCAGGACCCTCTCCGAGGGTTGAGTCACGGCGGCGGCGGCAGCAGCAGGAGCTGCGGCGGCGGCGGCGGTGGCGACGGCGGCGGCAGAGGGCCTACCTCTGCTCCTGGTCTTGGCGGGCGGGGCGCAGGACTTGCCCCCTGCCCGGTGATCGGCCGGCTTGCCATCCGCCGCACATAGGAAGCAGTGCGGCGGGGCGTTACAAGAGCCGGCCTTGTGACCGGGCTGACCGCAGCGGAAGCAATCGTCACTGCGGTCCACCTCCGAGGTGCACTTGCATGCCGTGTGGTTACCCACTTGGCAGCGGAAGCACCTCAGAGGCCTGGGCTCCAGCAGTTTCACCTGCGCGGACACCCAGCCGACCAGGAGCCTTCGGCCCTCCCCAATCTTTTTGGCCGCCGGCACGGGGCAGCTGACCGTGATAGACAGCAGCCCCGTGAAGTCAGGGCGTAGGGTGCCTGCCTTCACTTGGTCGGCAGGGCATTCCCCAGCCCTGGCAACGGCAGCCACTACGTCCCCCTCCGAGATGGAGTCGTCCAGGCCCATTATGCGCAGATCAGCGCGCTTTACGGGCCTGGACACTCGGGCCTCCTCCGCGTCTAGGGACGCTCTGAGCCGTTCGGCTAGAGCGTCAGCGGTGGGGCCGCTGTCCGCACCGGGGATCGACAGAAGTCTGGCCCCCGTAGCGGTGACTTGCACCCGGAGACCCCCGTCGATTCCCAGCTCTCGGAGGTTGACCGCCTCCTTCGCCTTCGCGAACACGTCGCGGTACGTCACGCCCCTCTTGACCGCGTCCGGCTGTAGAGTAATTACTACAGCCGCGGTCTTAGGGGCGCGGAGTTTCGCCGCGACGGTTCGCTTGCGCTGCCGCTGTCGCTGTCGCCGCCTTCGCCTTCCCTTGGCCCTGCTCTCTCCAGCCACCTGCCATTCGGCATCGGCTGGAGGGGGCCGCGAAGGCTGCGCAGGCGGGACAGGTTGGGACGGCTGGCTCGCTGCCGCCGCCGCCGTGACACCCTTCCTCTTCTTTTTCTGTGGGGCCGAGCTCTGCGGGGCCGTTCCCCCAGGGGCCGCCCTCGCTGGGGCCGTCCTCGCCGGTGCCGTCCTCGCCGGTGCCGCCGCCGCTGAGGCAGCTCTTGTCGGGGCCTGTTTAGGCGGCACCGGCGGCTTCGCTGGCTTCGCTGCCCGGTTCTCCGGAGCCGGCCTGGGCGGCGCGGAAGCAGCAACGGCCGCAAAAGATGCCGCGAGCGGGGGGCGCAGAATGCGGTTTTCCAGAACTGCGAACCTCTGGTTGAAGGCCGCCAGCTCCTGCCGCACCAGATTTAGGACATTGCTGTCTTCTGCTGGCGCGGGCTTCGCCGGCGGCTCCTTCTTCCGCGTCTGCGGGACCTCCTCCCGGCGGCCTGCCTTCCGCAGTCCGGCCAGCTCCGTCTTCAGATGGAGGTTCTCCTTCTGGAGAACCTCCATCGCAGCCGTCAATTTGGCGACCTCCTCCCGCATTTGGGACATTTCGTCCGATACTTTAGATGCGGGCGGAGGCCGGCTGAGGCTGTCTGACACCGCCGCCATGATGGTGGCCGTGGCCTTACTTATGGCCAGGTCTTTTGTGGCCTTTTTACCAGGCCTGCCAGCCCGGCCCTTCAGGGTGCGGATGGCGTCCTCCACCGCCTTCTCTAAAGAGGGCTCGGCTTCCCGCCCTCTGCCGCACGTCCCGCCTCGGCCTTTACCCCGCACACTAGTGGGGATCTTCCGGCTCGAGGCAGGACCCTCCTCAGACGACGAGACGTCGTCCCGGGAGCGCTTCAGGAACTCGTTCCTCCTACTGGCGCTCCCCTCATCCCTCTTCGCCGTGCTTCCAGAGCCTATGCTCTGGAAGCTCGTGGCGTCTGATGCTGAGTCGGACTCCGACTCAAGCACCAGCGCCCCCTCCTTCCGCGGAGCGGCACTCTGTGCCCGCTCGTTTGGTACCGGTGACGTGGACGTGCTGGACTGATCCAGCGACTCCACGCCACGGGCACGTGAGCCCCCCTGGCTCGGTTCGGCGACTGCCGGAGCAAAAAGTGGGTAAAATCGGTTCTTGCTGTCCCCCCCAGAGTACGTTGGGACTGACCGGACGCGTCCGGTGCGGGATTCCCCAGCTGCGGAGCAGCTGGGACCCGCCTGGGTATGCTGTACACTAACCTTTTTTTCCATGGTGGTTTTTACTTTTTTTAAGAGGTGAGTTCCTCTGTCCTAACCCCCATTTCCCCTCCCCTGGTTCACTTCACGGTTACGTCTGAAGATCAGACGCGTACCGGAAGTGAACTTTTTCCCCCCCCTAGACCCGGTCTCTGAGACCGGGCCCCGCGCCGTCTAGAAGCTCGAGCTAAATGCTCGATCCTCCAGGCGGCGCGCCTTTCCCCGGTGTGTCCCTCTTGGTCTGGTCTCTCCCTCTGAGCCTGTCCGGCATGAGTGCACGAGTGCCTCTACCGGCAGGGGCCCAGAGATCATCGAGACACACAAGCCCCACCACGACGGCAACGTGGGGACACGTTGGTGGGGAATTTTTGGACTCTGACGAAATTTTGAAAAATTGGTGGGAAATTTTTTGCGAGCTAGACGCACGTGCGGGGTATCGTCGGATCGGGCTCCGCGCGGGCTAGCCGAATATGTAATAAAATTGTTAACGACAAGAGACAAAATTTTGAGTTTTGGCCGAAAAACCAGTTTTTTAAGCGAAAATTGGTGTTTTTCACCCCCACTCCGAAACTCGGGCCACGGATCGCGGACCTGGTCACGGGATTAATTGAGGGCGGTCGCTGAGACTAATATAAAATTTAAACGGTTGTAATTGGTCGAAAAATGGCGAAGTTAATGAATTTAATATGGTGAAATTTTGAAAAAATGCAAAATACGGGTAAGGGTTGATTTTTAGGGGTTGCGATTCGTGTCAAACGATAGGCGTCCGCCTTTTTAGGTCTAATTAGCTGAAAACAGCTCCAAAATCGCACCTATAATAATGAAAATATCGATACTTTTTTCAAACACTTGCTCCGGTATATCAATTTTTGGACTCTGACGAAATTTTGAAAAATTGGTGGGAATTTTTTTGCGAGCTAGACGCACGTGCGGGGTATCGTCGGATCGGGCTCCGCGCGGGCTAGCCGAATATGTAATAAAATTGTTAACGACAAGAGACAAAATTTTGAGTTTTGGCCGAAAAACCAGTTTTTTTAAGCGAAAATTGGTGTTTTTCACCCCCACTCCGAAACTCGGGCCACGGATCGCGGACCTGGTCACGGGATTAATTGAGGGCGGTCGCTGAGACTAATATAAAATTTAAACGGTTGTAATTGGTCGAAAAATGGCGAAGTTAATGAATTTAATATGGTGAAATTTTGAAAAAATGCAAAATACGGGTAAGGGTTGATTTTTAGGGGTTGCGATTCGTGTCAAACGATAGGCGTCCGCCTTTTTAGGTCTAATTAGCTGAAAACAGCTCCAAAATCGCACCTATAATAATGAAAATATCGATACTTTTTTCAAACACTTGCTCCGGTATATCAATTTTTGGACTCTGACGAAATTTTGAAAAATTGGTGGGAATTTTTTTGCGAGCTAGACGCACGTGCGGGGTATCGTCGGATCGGGCTCCGCGCGGGCTAGCCGAATATGTAATAAAATTGTTAACGACAAGAGACAAAATTTTGAGTTTTGGCCGAAAAACCAGTTTTTTAAGCGAAAATTGGTGTTTTTCACCCCCACTCCGAAACTCGGGCCACGGATCGCGGACCTGGTCACGGGATTAATTGAGGGCGGTCGCTGAGACTAATATAAAATTTAAACGGTTGTAATTGGTCGAAAAATGGCGAAGTTAATGAATTTAATATGGTGAAATTTTGAAAAAATGCAAAATACGGGTAAGGGTTGATTTTTAGGGGTTGCGATTCGTGTCAAACGATAGGCGTCCGCCTTTTTAGGTCTAATTAGCTGAAAACAGCTCCAAAATCGCACCTATAATAATGAAAATATCGATACTTTTTTCAAACACTTGCTCCGGTATATCAATTTTTGGACTCTTTTTTTTTTTTTTTTTTTTTTTTTAGCGTGGTAAAATCATCAAATGAGTCCTCCCACCCCGGGCAGGGCGGGAGGGACTGTCAGACTTGTACTGACTAAAATCCACGGTGTCCTTCAATAGCCCGTTATGTCCCGGGGTCACGGTAATGAGATAAGTCCCGCGACCCCGGCAGGCTTTGGCCCTCTAGAGGGGGGCCCCGTCATCATGCTGACACTCCTTGAGGCGCGCGTGGAACACAACGCGCCGTCGACCCGGGCATGGTCCATGGTCGGGTGGCGAGTTGCCCTTTACTCGCCGCCCGCATGCCCGCGCCTACGGTGGCCGGAGATCGTCCCGCGACGTCCGACGCCGTGGGCGTCTACCACTGCGGCTGGGGCGGAGGGAGGACGCTGTCCTCTCTCTCTCGCGGCTCGCCTCCTCCTTCACGAGCATAACTGCTTCGCAGAAGGAGGCGACCGCTTCCCACTCCGTCTCGCCCCGCAGCATGGCCTCGACCAATGCCGGGCGCGAGAGGTCTCCGCCTATCGCCGCCGAGAGGACACGGCGGTGCTCTGCCCAAGCGGGGCAGTCCTGCACCGTATGCTCCACCGTGTCCTCCGGGCGATCTTCGCAGTGGTGACACCCGGGCGTCTCTTCCCTCCTTATCAGACACAGGAACCTCCCGAAACTTCCGTGTCCGGTGAGGACCTGCGTCATGCGGTAAGTCAGGACGCCGTGACGTCTTTCCAGCCACTCCTCAAAGAGGGGTCTTACCGCCGCGATTGCGGCGTGCCCGGACCTCGGTTGCGACAGTCGTCCCCTCCATACTGCCCTGAGATCGCACCGGAGCTCTTCCCGCCGCGCCTCGACTTCTCGGGGCAGCGGGGTTACACCCCGGCGCTGCGCCTCCACGCGCCACTCATAGACGCGCTGGAGGGCAGTCGCCTCCAGATCCCAGGGCAGTAATCCGGCAAGGAGGTTGGCTGATTCGCCGGCGATCGTGCGGTATCCCCGGATCATCCGGATAGCCATGACCCTCTGGCATGCGACTAACTTTAGTGGTCGCGTCCGGATGCTCAGGGCCCACACGGGGGCCCCGTAGAGGGCCATGGACCGCACGATACCGGCGTACAGCCTACGGCAGGAGGCGTTTGGCCCGCCGAGATTGGGCAGGAGTCGCCTGAGGGCGCCTGCTGCCCGGTTCAGCCTTGGGGCCAAACTCAGGAAATGCTCCCTGAAGTTCCACCGGCTGTCGAGGACGAGTCCCAGGTACTTCATCGTCCTCCCGACGCCGATGCGAACCCCCTCCACCGTTATGTGGGACTCGGACCGTGGCGCGTTCAGACGACCATGAAAAGACATGGCCTCTGTTTTGTGCAGCGCCACTTCGAGTCCCAGCTGCCGGATCCTTTCGACGACTGTCGCAACCGCTTGCGTCGCCTTGTCGGCCGCCGCCTGATGCGACTCTCCCTCCGCCAGGACTAGCGTGTCGTCAGCGTAACATATTACGCTGACGCCGTCAGGGAGGTCGCCGCGCAGCACCCAGTCGTATCCGATGTTCCACAGTGGCGGCCCCAAGACCGATCCCTGTGGAACACCGCACGACATCTCTCGCCGGTTCCACACTCCCCGGTGACCGGGGTAGATGACGGCCCTGTCCGTCAGGTAGTCCTCGACTATACGACGGAGGTAGGTCGGCACCCGGTGATACCGGAGTGCCTCCCTGATGCAACTCCAGGGCAGGGTGTTGAAGGCGTTGGAGATGTCCAAAGACACCGCCAAGACGACCCTGCCCCGGGCGACAGCATCCCCCGTCGTGAGGGCTCTAACGCGCATGATGGCGTCCACCGTCGAGCGCCCCCTGCGGAAGCCAAACTGGCTCTCCGCAAGATCCGGACCCACCCGATTCAGGTGCCCGACGAGGCGGTCTGCAATTACTCTTTCAAAGAGCTTGCCCACCTCGTCGAGCAGCACGATGGGCCGGAATGCGGACGGAGAGTCCGCAGGGCGCCCGGGCTTCTGGATCAGGACCAGTTTCCCCGTCTTCCAACGAAGCGGGAACTGGCCCCTCTCCAGGCATGCGCTGAAGAGCCCCCCCAGTCGAGGACCGAGAGTCCCCGAGGCCAGGACCCAGGCTTTCCCTGGCAGGCCGTCGGGTCCTGGGGCGGTATTTTTGGCCTTAAGCCGTTGTACCGCCACTCTCATGTCTACCTCGGTCACCTCTGGAGCGTCGTAGACGTCGTCGTCGCTGTGGTCCGCGTTTGCGCCAGCTTCACCGTCAGATTCCGTCGGAGACGGAGCCATAGGCGGGGGAGTATGCTCCCCTCGCGATGGGAACAGGGCGCTCACCACGTCCTCCACGAACTGAGGCTGGAGACTCTGCGTCAACGGGGGAGCCCAGGGGCGGAGCTTTTCGCGCACCCATTTGTAGGGGCGGCCCCATGGGTCCCCGTCCAGAGTCCCCAGCATCTCCGCGCGGGCCAATTCCTTGGCCCGCCAGATTTCGTCGCGGAGGACGGTCTTCGCTGCCCTGTAGCCCTCGTACAGCTCCGCCTCCACAGCCGCCGCATCCGGAGGTCGGGTGCGGCGCCTGCGGAACCTGGTGTACCGGCGTCGCGCGGCAACGCACGCCTCGCGCAGCGCTGCTAGCTCGCGCGACCACCAGTACAGCTGACGCCGGGCGCGTCCTTGCCGGACCCGGGGCATGGCCATGTCGCAGATCTCCGACATGGCCTCCCGGAACCACTCCGCCTCGTCGTTTATGTCGGCAGGCCTGTCCGGTGGTGACACCCAGGCCTGCACGATCGAGGCTTCCAGGAATAGCTCCCGGTCCAGCTGCTTCAGCGCCCATCGCGGACCACTTGGGTTCCGTCCACTCGTTACCGGCGCGTCTGAGGTCTGGGCGGAGACGTCGAACCGGATATACCGGTGGTCGGAATAGGTCTCCACCTCCTCTACAACGCGCCAGTCAGTGACGCGCGGCGACAGGGCGGCGCTGGCGAACGTTATGTCCACCACCGACTCGCCCGAAAACCGCACGCACGTGGGGACAGAACCCCGGTTCTCGACCACCAGGCCCTGCGCCCGGGCCCAGTGCTCGAGCATCCTACCCCGCGTATAGTCCCTGGACCGGGAACCCCAAGCCGGACTTTTGGCGTTGAAGTCCCCGAGGACGAGCGCGGGGAGGGAACCGAGGGCGACGACGACGTCTCCCAGCTCCGTTAGGGAGTCTTGGAACTCGGCGAGAGATCGGTTCGGGGAGAAGTATACGCCAACCACGGCGATTTCCCCGAACCGTGCCGCGACGATCCCGTGCCCTCTCTCGACGCGATCGAGGGGCGGGGTACAGGCGGCGGCCGACGAGATGAGGGTCACCAAGCCGTCCAGGTCCGCCACCCAGTCATTTCTGGGCACGACAAAGTACGGCTCGGCGACCACGGCGACGTTGATCGACCACTGCGCCATGCTCTGGAGCAAGAGATCCTGAGCAGCGGCGCAGTGGTTGATGTTCGCCTGGAGGAAGCGCAATGGAGCCATTAATCTGAGTCCATTGCAGCCTCCTCCAGGGCCCTCTGCGAGGGTGTAGTCACGGCGGCGGCGGCGGCGGCAGCAGGAGCTGCGGCGGCGGCGGCGGCAGTGGCGGGGACGGCGGTGGCAGAGGGCCTACCTCTGCTCCTGGTCTTGGCGGGCGGGGCGCAGGACTTGCCCCCTGCCCGGTGATCGGCCGGCTTACCAGCCGTCGCACATGCGAAGCAGTGCGGCGGGGCAGTACACGAGCCGGCCTTGTGACCGGGCTGACCACAACGGAAGCAGTCGTCGCTGCGGTCCACCTCCGAGGTGCACTTGCATGCCGTGTGGTTACCCACTTGGCAGCGGAAGCACCTCAGAGGCCTGGGCTCCAGCAGTTTTACCTGCGCGGACACCCAGCCGACCAGGAGCCTTCGGCCCTCCTCTATCTTCTTGGCCGCCGTCACGGGGCAGCTAACTGTGACTGTCAGCAGCCCCGCGAAGTCAGGGCGTAGGGTGCCTGCCTTCACTTGGTCGGCAGGGCATTCCCCAGCCCTGGCAACGGCGGCGACCACGTCCCCCTCCGAGATTGAGTCGTCCAGGCCCATTATGCGCAAATCTGCGCGCTTTACGGGCCTGGACACTCGGGCCTCCTCCGCATCTAGGGACGCTCTTAGCCGTTCGGCCAGAGCGTCAGCGGTAGGGCCACTGGCCGCGCCGGGAATCGACAGCAGCCTGGCCCCCGTCGCGGTGACGTGCACCCGGAGGCCCCCGTCGATCCCCAGCTCTCGGAGGTTGACCGCCTCCTTCGCCTTCGCGAACACGTCGCGGTACGTCACGCCCCTCTTGACCGCTTCTGGCTGTAGAGTTATTACTACAGCCGCGGTCTTAGGGGCGCGGAGTCTCGCCGCGACGGTTCGCTTCTTTCGCTGTCGCCGCCTTCGCTTTCTTTTGGCCTCCCTCCTTTCGCCAACCACCTGCCATTCGGCATCGGCTGGAGGAGGCTGCGAAGGCTGCGACGGTTGTTGCTGCGAAAGTTGAGGCGGCTGGCTCGCCGCCGCCGCCGCCGCCGCCGCCGCCGCCGCCGGGACATCCCTCGTCTTTTCCCTCTTTTTTGGTTTCGGTGGGGCTGAGGCTGAGCTTGGCGTGGCCGGTGCCACTGGCGCCGCCTTGGATGGGCCTGCCCTCACCGAAACTGCTCCCGTGGGCGGCGCCCTCGCCGAGGCCGGGGCCTGCTTAGCACGTGCCGACTGCTTCGCCGCGGCCCGGTTCTCAGACGCCGGAACCGGCCTCGGCGGCGTGGAAGCCGCGGCAGCCGCGTAAGAGGTCGCCGCTAACGGGGGGCGCAAGATGCGGTTTTCCAGAACGGAAAACCGCTGGTTGAAGGCCGCCAGCTCCTGCCGCACCAGTTTTAGGACAGCGTTGCTGTCCTCTGTTGGCGCAGGCTGGGCCGGCGGCTCTTTGTTCCGCCCCTGCGGGACCTCCTCCCGCCGGCCTGCCTTCCGCAGTCCGGCCAGTTCCGTCTTTAGATGGAGGTTCTCCTTCTGGAGAACCTCCATCACAGCCGTCAAGCGGGCGAGCTCCGCCCGCATTTGGGACATTTCGTCCCGTGCTGTCGATGCGGGCGGAGGCCGGCTGAGGCTGTCTGTCGCTGCCGCTATGATTTTGGCCGTTACCGCACTTATAGCCTTGTCCTTAGTGGCCTTCTTCCCCGGCTTGCCGCGGGCCAGGCTGCGGATTGCGTCCTCCACTGTCCTCTCCAAGGAGGGCTCAATAGTGAACCCTCTGCCTCCAGTACCTCCAGTCCTGCCTCGGCCATTACCCCGCACACTTGTGGGGATTTTCCGGCCCGAGGCAGGCTCGTCGTCCGAGGACGACCCTCGGTTCTCCGAATGGGTCCGCTTCAGGAAGAATTCCCTCCTGTCTGCGGACCTCATTCCTCCGCGCTCGGAGCCTGGGCTCTGGGCGCTCATGGCGTCTGACGCGGAATCGTAGTCCGACTTTGATGTCGGCGTCAGCACCATCCTCGTTTTAAGAGCGGCACTCTGTGCCCGCTCTGTAGTCGGTGCCGGTGAGGCGGACGTGCTGGACAAGTCCAGCGACTCCACCTCACAGGCACGTGAGCCACCTTGGCTCGCTGCGGCGACTGCCGGTTGTTGGGGGGGTTTTTTTGAAAATTCTTGCATTTTGGTCCCACGAGTATAAAAAGTATCCAACCATCCATCCAATAAGTGCGGTTCGCACTAACGACTAATTATGCTACCCATTAGCCAAGCATACAACCTCCCTCGCGGTGCGCCGCCGCTTGGAGGTTTGGGGTAATTTTTTATAGAGGTTGTCTTCCTCGCGGCCCGGGCGGTTAAGCCAAGGCCCTCGACCCCCGTCGAAAGTCATAGACGTGATCATGACAATCTTCGGGGCTACGAGAATAGCGGTGGCAAGAGGAGGCGGAAGTGCAAGGCCTCCTCCTGCCTGCTCGACGGCAGGGTAAGTGCACGCCGGGCCCGCTCTTACTCCAAAACCACTGTGCCCTCTGCTGATCAGAGGGACACGCGGTGGAGCGACGCGACGGGACATTGGCATACGGGCAAGGAGACCCCTTACGGGGAGTTCTTGCCCGTACCCCGGGGCGCACCGTCCCGAGAAACCGGGCTTCCCCCCGGACGCATCCGGAAAGGAACTTCCAGTCCTCGGGCACTCGTGGAGGTTTCCCGTCCTTAGCACCCCATTTTTGGACTCTGACGAAATTTTGAAAAATTGGTGGGAATTTTTTTGCGAGCTAGACGCACGTGCGGGGTATCGTCGGATCGGGCTCCGCGCGGGCTAGCCGAATATGTAATAAAATTGTTAACGACAAGAGACAAAATTTTGAGTTTTGGCCGAAAAACCAGTTTTTTAAGCGAAAATTGGTGTTTTTCACCCCCACTCCGAAACTCGGGCCACGGATCGCGGACCTGGTCACGGGATTAATTGAGGGCGGTCGCTGAGACTAATATAAAATTTAAACGGTTGTAATTGGTCGAAAAATGGCGAAGTTAATGAATTTAATATGGTGAAATTTTGAAAAAATGCAAAATACGGGTAAGGGTTGATTTTTAGGGGTTGCGATTCGTGTCAAACGATAGGCGTCCGCCTTTTTAGGTCTAATTAGCTGAAAACAGCTCCAAAATCGCACCTATAATAATGAAAATATCGATACTTTTTTCAAACACTTGCTCCGGTATATCAATTTTTGGACTCTGACGAAATTTTGAAAAATTGGTGGGAAATTTTTTGCGAGCTAGACGCACGTGCGGGGTATCGTCGGATCGGGCTCCGCGCGGGCTAGCCGAATATGTAATAAAATTGTTAACGACAAGAGACAAAATTTTGAGTTTTGGCCGAAAAACCAGTTTTTTAAGCGAAAATTGGTGTTTTTCACCCCCACTCCGAAACTCGGGCCACGGATCGCGGACCTGGTCACGGGATTAATTGAGGGCGGTCGCTGAGACTAATATAAAATTTAAACGGTTGTAATTGGTCGAAAAATGGCGAAGTTAATGAATTTAATATGGTGAAATTTTGAAAAAATGCAAAATACGGGTAAGGGTTGATTTTTAGGGGTTGCGATTCGTGTCAAACGATAGGCGTCCGCCTTTTTAGGTCTAATTAGCTGAAAACAGCTCCAAAATCGCACCTATAATAATGAAAATATCGATACTTTTTTCAAACACTTGCTCCGGTATATCAATTTTTGGACTCTGACGAAATTTTGAAAAATTGGTGGGAAATTTTTTGCGAGCTAGACGCACGTGCGGGGTATCGTCGGATCGGGCTCCGCGCGGGCTAGCCGAATATGTAATAAAATTGTTAACGACAAGAGACAAAATTTTGAGTTTTGGCCGAAAAACCAGTTTTTTAAGCGAAAATTGGTGTTTTTCACCCCCACTCCGAAACTCGGGCCACGGATCGCGGACCTGGTCACGGGATTAATTGAGGGCGGTCGCTGAGACTAATATAAAATTTAAACGGTTGTAATTGGTCGAAAAATGGCGAAGTTAATGAATTTAATATGGTGAAATTTTGAAAAAATGCAAAATACGGGTAAGGGTTGATTTTTAGGGGTTGCGATTCGTGTCAAACGATAGGCGTCCGCCTTTTTAGGTCTAATTAGCTGAAAACAGCTCCAAAATCGCACCTATAATAATGAAAATATCGATACTTTTTTCAAACACTTGCTCCGGTATATCAATTTTTGGACTCTTTTTTTTTTTTTTTTTTTTTTTTAGCGTGGTAAAATCATCAAATGAGTCCTCCCACCCCGGGCAGGGCGGGAGGGACTGTCAGACTTGTACTGACTAAAATCCACGGTGTCCTTCAATAGCCTTTTATGTTCCGGGGTCACGGTAATGAGATAAGTCCCGCGACCCCGGCAGGCTTTGGCCCTCTTGGGCGGGGCCCCGTCATCGTGCTGACGCTCTTTGAGGCGTGCGTGGAACACAACGCGCCGTCGACCCGGGCATGGTCCATGGTCGGGCGGCGAGTTGCCCTTTACTCGCCGTCCGCATGCCCGCGCCTACGGTGGCCGGAGATCGTCTTGCGACGTCCGACGCCGTGGGCGTCTACCATTGCGGGTGGGGCGGAGGGAGGACGCTGTCCTCTCTCTCTCACGGCCCGCCTCCTCCTTAACGAGCATTACTGCTTCGCAGAAGGAGGCGACCGCTTCCCACTCCGTCTCGCCCCGCAGCATGGCCTCGACCAATGCCGGGCGCGAGAGGTCTCCGCCTATCGCTGCCGTGAGGACACGGCGGTGCTCTGCCCAAGCGGGGCAGTCTTGCACCGTATGCTCTACTGTGTCCTCCGGGCGATCTTCGCAATGGTGACACCCCGGCGTTTCTTCCTTCCCCATCCGACACAGGTACCTCCCGAAACATCCGTGTCCGGTGAGGACCTGCGTCATCCGATAGGTCAGGACGCCGTGACGCCTTTCCAGCCACTCCTCAAAGAGGGGTCTTACCGCCGCGATTGCGGCGTGCCCGAACCTCGGTTGCGACAGTCGTTCCCTCCATACTGCCCTGAGATCGCGCCGGACCTCTTCCCGCCGCGCCTCGACTTGTCGGGGCAGCGGGAATTCTCCCCGGCGCCGCGCCTCCACGCGCCACTCATAGACGCGCTGGAGGGCGGTCGCCTCCAGATCCCAGGGCAGTAATCCGGCAAGGAGGTTGGCCGATTCGCCGGCGATCGTGCGGTATCCTCGGATCATCCGGATAGCCATGACCCTCTGGCATGCGACCAGCCTCGCTGGTCGCGTCCGCATGCTCAGGGCCCACACGGGGGCCCCGTAGAGGGCCATGGACCGCACGATACCGGCGTACAGCCTCCGGCAGGAGGCGTTTGGCCCGCTGAGGTTGGGCAGGAGTCGCCTGAGGGCGCCTGCTGCCCGGTTCAGCCTTGGGGCCAAACGCAGGAAGTGCTCCTTGAAGTTCCACCGGCCGTCGAGGACGAGTCCCAGGTACTTCATCGTCCTCCCGACGCCGATGCGAACCCCTCCCACCGTTATGTGGGACTCTGACCGTGGCGCGTTCAGACGGCCATGAAAACACATGGCCTCTGTTTTGTGGAGCGCCACGTCGAGTCCCAACTGCCGGATCCTTCCAACGACTGTCGCGACCGCTTGCGTCGCCAGGTCGGCCGCCGCCTGGTGCGACTCTCCCTCCGCCAGGACGAGCGTGTCGTCGGCGTAACATATTACGCCGACGCCGTCAGGGAGGTCGCCGCGCAGCACCCAATCGTATCCGATGTTCCACAGGGGCGGCCCCAAGACCGAACCCTGTGGAACACCGCACGACATCTCTCGCCGGTTCCACTCTCCCCGGTGACCGGGGTAGATGACGGCTCTGTCCGTCAGATAAGCCTCGACTATGCGACGGAGGTAGGTCGGCACCCGGTGATACCGGAGTGCCTCCCTGATGCAACTCCAGGGCAGGGTGTTAAAGGCATTGGTGATGTCCAAAGACACCGCCAAGACGACCCTGCCCCGGGCTACTGCATCCCCCGTCGTGAGGGCTCTCACGCGCATGATGGCGTCCACCGTCGAGCGCCCCCTGCGGAAGCCAAACTGGCTCTTCGCAAGGTTCGGGCCCACCCGATTCAGGTGCCCGACGAGGCGGTCTGCAATGACTCTCTCAAAGAGCTTGCCCACCTCATCGAGCAGCACGATGGGCCGGAATGCGGACGGAGAGTCCGCAGGGCGCCCGGGCTTCTGGATCAGGACCAGCTTCCCCGTCTTCCAACGAAGCGGAAACTGGCCCCTCTCCAGGCATGCGCTAAAGAGCCCCCCCAGTCGAGGCCCGAGAGTCCTCGAGGCCAGGACCCAGGCTTTTCCTGGCAGGCCGTCGGGTCCTGGGGCGGTATTTTTGGCTTTAAGCCGCAGTACCGCCACTCTCATGTCTACCTCGGTCACCTCTGGAGCGTCGTAGACGTCGTCGTCGCTGTGGTCCGCGTTTGCGTCAGCTTCACCGTAAGATTCCGTCGGAGACGGAGCCATAGGCGGGGGAGTATGCTCCCCTCGCGATGGGAACAGGGCGCTCACCACGTCCTCCACGAACTGAGGCTGGAGACTCTGCGTCAACGGAGGAGCCCAGGGGCGGAGCTTCTCTCTCGCCCACTTGTAGGGCCGGCCCCATGGGTCCCCGTTCAGAGCCTCCAGCATCTCCTTGCGGGCCAATTCCTTGGCCCGCCAGATCTCGTCGCGGAGGACGGTCTTCGCTGCCCTGTAGCCCTCGTACAGCTCCGCCTCTACAGTTGCCGCATCCGGAGGTCGGGTGCGGCGCCTGCGGAACCTGGTGTATCGGCGTCGCGCGGCAACGCACGCCTCGCGCAGCGCTGCTAGCTCGCGCGACCACCAATACAGCTGACGCCGGGCGCGTCCTTGCCGGACCCGGGGCATGGCCACGTCACAGATCTCTGACATGGCCTCCTGGAACCACTCCGCCTCGTCGTTGATGTCGGCAGGCCTGTCCGGTGGTGACACCCAGGCCTGCACGATTGAGGCTTCCAGGAATAGCTCCCGGTCCAGCTGCTTCAGCGCCCATCGCGGACCACTTGGGTTCCGTTCACTCGGGACCGGCGCGTCTGAGGTCTGGGCGGAGACGTCAAACCGGATATACCGGTGATCAGAATAGGTCTCCACCTCCTCTACAACGCGCCAGTCGGTGACGCGCGATGACAGGTCGGAGGTGGCGAACGTGACGTCCACCACCGACTCACCCCTCCACCGCACGCACGTGGGGACAGAACCCCGGTTCTCGATGACCAGGCCCTGCGCCAGGGCCCAGTGCTCGAGCCTTCTGCCCCGCACAACGTCCGTAAACCGGGAACCCCAAGCCACATTCTTGGCGTTGAAGTCCCCGAGGACGAGCGCGGGGA
Organism: Agrotis exclamationis; assembly: GCA_950005045.1. NCBI lineage: Eukaryota > Metazoa > Arthropoda > Insecta > Lepidoptera > Noctuidae > Agrotis > Agrotis exclamationis. The sequence goes on from OX465426.1 coordinate 24,607,331, forward strand.
AAGAACCGAAGGCGACGACGACGTCTCCCAGCTCCGATAGGGAGTCCTGGAACTCGGCGAGAGTTTGGTTCGGGGAGAAGTATACGCCTATCACGGCGATCTCCCCGACCCGTGCTGCGACGATCCCGCGCCCTCTCTTGACGCGATCGAGGGGCGGGGTACCGGCGGCGGCCGACGAGATAAGGGTCACCGAGCCGTTCAGGTCCGCCACCCAGTCATTCCTGGGCACGACAAAGTACGGCTCGGCGACCACGGCGACGTTGATCGACCACTGCGCCATGCTCTGGAGCAAGAGATCCTGAGCAGCGGCGCAGTGGTTGATGTTCGCCTGGAGGAAGCGCAATGGAGACATTAATCTGAATCCATTGCAGCCTCCTCCAGGACCCTCTCCGAGGGTTGAGTCACGGCGGCGGCGGCAGCAGCAGGAGCTGCAGCGGCGGCGGCGGTGGCGACGGCGGCGGCAGAGGGCCTACCTCTGCTCCTGGTCTTGGCGGGCGGGGCGCAGGACTTGCCCCCTGCCCGGTGATCGGCCGGCTTGCCAGCCGCCGCACATAGGAAGCAGTGCGGCGGGGCGTTACAAGAGCCGGCCTTGTGACCGGGCTGACCACAGCGGAAGCAGTCGTCGCTGCGGTCCACCTCCGAGGTGCACTTGCATGCCGTATGGTTACCCACTTGGCAGCGGAAGCACCTCAGAGGCCTGGGCTCCAGCAGTTTCACCTGCGCGGACACCCAGCCGACCAGGAGCCTTCGGCCCTCCCCTATCTTTTTGGCCGCCGGCACGGGGCAGCTGACCGTGATAGACAGCAGCCCCGTGAAGTCAGGGCGTAGGGTGCCTGCCTTCACTTGGTCGGCAGGGCATTCCCCAGCCCTGGCAACGGCAGCCACTACGTCCCCCTCCGAGATGGAGTCGTCCAGGCCCATTATGCGCAGATCAGCGCGCTTTACGGGCCTGGACACTCGGGCCTCCTCCGCGTCTAGGGACGCTCTGAGCCGTTCGGCTAGAGCGTCAGCGGTGGGGCCGCTGTCCGCGCCGGGGATCGACAGAAGTCTGGCCCCCGTAGCGGTGACTTGCACCCGGAGACCCCCGTCGATTCCCAGCTCTCGGAGGTTGACTGCCTCCTTCGCCTTCGCGAACACGTCGCGGTACGTCACGCCCCTCTTGACCGCGTCCGGCTGTAGAGTAATTACTACAGCCGCGGTCTTAGGGGCGCGGAGTTTCGCCGCGACGGTTCGCTTGCGCTGCCGCTGTCGCTGTCGCCGCCTTCGCCTTCCCTTGGCCCTGCTCTCTCCAGCCACCTGCCATTCGGCATCGGCTGGAGGGGGCCGCGAAGGCTGCGCAGGCGGGACAGGTTGGGACGGCTGACTCGCTGCCGCCGCCGCCGTGACACCCTTCCTCTTCTTCTTCTGTGGGGCCGAGCTCTGCGGGGCCGTTCCCCCAGGGGCCGCCCTCACTGGGGCCGTCCTCACCGGTGCCGTCCTCGCCGGTGCCGCCGCCGCTGAGGCAGCTCTTGTCGGGGCCTGTTTAGGCGGCACCGGCGGCTTCGCTGGCTTCGCTGCCCGGTTCTCCGGAGCCGGCCTTGGCGGCGCGGAAGCAGCAACGGCCGCAAAAGATGCCGCGAGCGGGGGGCGCAGAATGCGGTTCTCCAGGACTGCGAACCGCTGGTTGAAGGCCGCCAGCTCCTGCCGCACCAGATTTAGGACATTGCTGTCTTCTGCTGGCGCGGGCTTCGCCGGCGGCTCCTTCTTCCGCGTCTGCGGGACCTCCTCCCGGCGGCCTGCCTTCCGCAGTCCGGCCAGCTCCGTCTTCAGATGGAGGTTCTCCTTCTGGAGAACCTCCATCGCAGCCGTCAATTTGGCGACCTCCTCCCGCATTTGGGACATTTCGTCCGATACTTTAGATGCGGGCGGAGGCCGGCTGAGGCTGTCTGTCACCGCCGCCATGATGGTTGCCGTGGCCTTACTTATGGCCAGGTCTTTTGTGGCCTTTTTACCAGGCCTGCCAGCCCGGCCTTTCAGGGTGCGGATGGCGTCCTCCACCGCCTTCTCTAAAGAGGGCTCGGCTTCCCGCCCTCTGCCGCACGTCCCGCCTCGGCCTTTACCCCGCACACTAGTGGGGATCTTCCGGCTCGAGGCAGGAAATTTTTGGACTCTGACGAAATTTTGAAAAATTGGTGGGAAATTTTTTGCGAGCTAGACGCACGTGCGGGGTATCGTCGGATCGGGCTCCGCGCGGGCTAGCCGAATATGTAATAAAATTGTTAACGACAAGAGACAAAATTTTGAGTTTTGGCCGAAAAACCAGTTTTTTAAGCGAAAATTGGTGTTTTTCACCCCCACTCCGAAACTCGGGCCACGGATCGCGGACCTGGTCACGGGATTAATTGAGGGCGGTCGCTGAGACTAATATAAAATTTAAACGGTTGTAATTGGTCGAAAAATGGCGAAGTTAATGAATTTAATATGGTGAAATTTTGAAAAAATGCAAAATACGGGTAAGGGTTGATTTTTAGGGGTTGCGATTCGTGTCAAACGATAGGCGTCCGCCTTTTTAGGTCTAATTAGCTGAAAACAGCTCCAAAATCGCACCTATAATAATGAAAATATCGATACTTTTTTCAAACACTTGCTCCGGTATATCAATTTTTGGACTCTGACGAAATTTTGAAAAATTGGTGGGAATTTTTTTGCGAGCTAGACGCACGTGCGGGGTATCGTCGGATCGGGCTCCGCGCGGGCTAGCCGAATATGTAATAAAATTGTTAACGACAAGAGACAAAATTTTGAGTTTTGGCCGAAAAACCAGTTTTTTAAGCGAAAATTGGTGTTTTTCACCCCCACTCCGAAACTCGGGCCACGGATCGCGGACCTGGTCACGGGATTAATTGAGGGCGGTCGCTGAGACTAATATAAAATTTAAACGGTTGTAATTGGTCGAAAAATGGCGAAGTTAATGAATTTAATATGGTGAAATTTTGAAAAAATGCAAAATACGGGTAAGGGTTGATTTTTAGGGGTTGCGATTCGTGTCAAACGATAGGCGTCCGCCTTTTTAGGTCTAATTAGCTGAAAACAGCTCCAAAATCGCACCTATAATAATGAAAATATCGATACTTTTTTCAAACACTTGCTCCGGTATATCAATTTTTGGACTCTTTTTTTTTTTTTTTTTTTTTTTAGCGTGGTAAAATCATCAAATGAGTCCTCCCACCCCGGGCAGGGCGGGAGGGACTGTCAGACTTGTACTGACTAAAATCCACGGTGTCCTTCAATAGCCTTTTATGTTCCGGGGTCACGGTAATGAGATAAGTCCCGCGACCCCGGCAGGCTTTGGCCCTCTACAGAGGGGGCCCCGTCATTATGCTGACGCTCTTTGAGGCGCGCGTGGAACACAACGCGCCGTCGACCCGGGCATGGTCCATGGTCGGGCGGCGAGTTGCCCTTTACTCGCCGCCCGCATGCCCGCGCCTACGGTGGCCGGAGATCGTCCCGCGACGTCCGACGCCGTGGGCGTCTACCACTGCGGCTGGGGCGGAGGGAGGACGCTGTCCTCTCTCTCTCGCGGCTCGCCTCCTCCTTCACGAGCATAACTGCTTCGCAGAAGGAGGCGACCGCTTCCCACTCCGTCTCGCCCCGCAGCATGGCCTCGACCAATGCCGGGCGCGAGAGGTCTCCGCCTATCGCCGCCGAGAGGACACGGCGGTGCTCTGCCCAAGCGGGGCAGTCCTGCACCGTATGCTCCACCGTGTCCTCCGGGCGATCTTCGCAGTGGTGACACCCGGGCGTCTCTTCCCTCCTTATCAGACACAGGAACCTCCCGAAACTTCCGTGTCCGGTGAGGACCTGCGTCATGCGGTAAGTCAGGACGCCGTGACGTCTTTCCAGCCACTCCTCAAAGAGGGGTCTTACCGCCGCGATTGCGGCGTGCCCGGACCTCGGTTGCGACAGTCGTCCCCTCCATACTGCCCTGAGATCGCACCGGAGCTCTTCCCGCCGCGCCTCGACTTCTCGGGGCAGCGGGGTTACACCCCGGCGCTGCGCCTCCACGCGCCACTCATAGACGCGCTGGAGGGCAGTCGCCTCCAGATCCCAGGGCAGTAATCCGGCAAGGAGGTTGGCTGATTCGCCGGCGATCGTGCGGTATCCCCGGATCATCCGGATAGCCATGACCCTCTGGCATGCGACCAACTTTAGTGGTCGCGTCCGGATGCTCAGGGCCCACACGGGGGCCCCGTAGAGGGCCATGGACCGCACGATACCGGCGTACAGCCTACGGCAGGAGGCGTTTGGCCCGCCGAGATTGGGCAGGAGTCGCCTGAGGGCGCCTGCTGCCCGGTTCAGCCTTGGGGCCAAACTCAGGAAATGCTCCCTGAAGTTCCACCGGCTGTCGAGGACGAGTCCCAGGTACTTCATCGTCCTCCCGACGCCGATGCGAACCCCCTCCACCGTTATGTGGGACTCGGACCGTGGCGCGTTCAGACGACCATGAAAAGACATGGCCTCTGTTTTGTGCAGCGCCACTTCGAGTCCCAGCTGCCGGATCCTTTCGACGACTGTCGCAACCGCTTGCGTCGCCTTGTCGGCCGCCGCCTGATGCGACTCTCCCTCCGCCAGGACGAGCGTGTCGTCAGCGTAACATATTACGCTGACGCCGTCAGGGAGGTCGCCGCGCAGCACCCAGTCGTATCCGATGTTCCACAGTGGCGGCCCCAAGACCGATCCCTGTGGAACACCGCACGACATCTCTCGCCGGTTCCACACTCCCCGGTGACCGGGGTAGATGACGGCCCTGTCCGTCAGGTAGTCCTCGACTATACGACGGAGGTAGGTTGGCACCCGGTGATACCGGAGTGCCTCCCTGATGCAACTCCAGGGCAGGGTGTTGAAGGCGTTGGAGATGTCCAAAGACACCGCCAAGACGACCCTGCCCCGGGCGACAGCATCCCCCGTCGTGAGGGCTCTAACGCGCATGATGGCGTCCACCGTCGAGCGCCCCCTGCGGAAGCCAAACTGGCTCTCCGCAAGATCCGGACCCACCCGATTCAGGTGCCCGACGAGGCGGTCTGCAATTACTCTTTCAAAGAGCTTGCCCACCTCGTCGAGCAGCACGATGGGCCGGAATGCGGACGGAGAGTCCGCAGGGCGCCCGGGCTTCTGGATCAGGACCAGTTTCCCCGTCTTCCAACGAAGCGGGAACTGGCCCCTCTCCAGGCATGCGCTGAAGAGCCCCCCCAGTCGAGGACCGAGAGTCCCTGAGGCCAGGACCCAGGCTTTCCCTGGCAGGCCGTCGGGTCCTGGGGCGGTATTTTTGGCCTTGAGCCGTTGTACCGCCACTCTCATGTCTACCTCGGTCACCTCTGGAGCGTCGTAGACGTCGTCGTCGCTGTGGTCCGCGTTTGCGCCAGCTTCACCGTCAGATTCCGTCGGAGACGGAGCCATAGGCGGGGGAGTATGCTCCCCTCGCGATGGGAACAGGGCGCTCACCACGTCCTCCACGAACTGAGGCCGGAGACTCTGCGTCAACGGGGGAGCCCAGGGGCGGAGCTTTTCGCGCACCCATTTGTAGGGGCGGCCCCATGGGTCCCCGTCCAGAGTCCCCAGCATCTCCGCGCGGGCCAATTCCTTGGCCCGCCAGATTTCGTCGCGGAGGACGGTCTTCGCTGCCCTGTAGCCCTCGTACAGCTCCGCCTCCACAGCCGCCGCATCCGGAGGTCGGGTGCGGCGCCTGCGGAACCTGGTGTACCGGCGTCGCGCGGCAACGCACGCCTCGCGCAGCGCTGCTAGCTCGCGCGACCACCAGTACAGCTGACGCCGGGCGCGTCCTTGCCGGACCCGGGGCATGGCCATGTCGCAGATCTCCGACATGGCCTCCCGGAACCACTCCGCCTCGTCGTTTATGTCGGCAGGCCTGTCCGGTGGTGACACCCAGGCCTGCACGATCGAGGCTTCCAGGAATAGCTCCCGGTCCAGCTGCTTCAGCGCCCATCGCGGACCACTTGGGTTCCGTCCACTCGGGACCGGCGCGTCTGAGGTCTGGGCGGAGACGTCGAACCGGATATACCGGTGGTCGGAATAGGTCTCCACCTCCTCTACAACGCGCCAGTCAGTGACGCGCGGCGACAGGGCGGCGCTGGCGAACGTTATGTCCACCACCGACTCGCCCGAAAACCGCACGCACGTGGGGACAGAACCCCGGTTCTCAACCACCAGGCCCTGCGCCCGGGCCCAGTGCTCGAGCATCCTACCCCGCGTATAGTCCCTGGACCGGGAACCCCAAGCCGGACTTTTGGCGTTGAAGTCCCCGAGGACGAGCGCGGGGAGGGAACCGAGGGCGACGACGACGTCTCCCAGCTCCGTTAGGGAGTCCTGGAACTCGGAATTTTTGGACTCTGACGAAATTTTGAAAAATTGGTGGGAATTTTTTTTTTTTGCGAGCTAGACGCACGTGCGGGGTATCGTCGGATCGGGCTCCGCGCGGGCTAGCCGAATATGTAATAAAATTGTTAACGACAAGAGACAAAATTTTGAGTTTTGGCCGAAAAACCAGTTTTTTAAGCGAAAATTGGTGTTTTTCACCCCCACTCCGAAACTCGGGCCACGGATCGCGGACCTGGTCACGGGATTAATTGAGGGCGGTCGCTGAGACTAATATAAAATTTAAACGGTTGTAATTGGTCGAAAAATGGCGAAGTTAATGAATTTAATATGGTGAAATTTTGAAAAAATGCAAAATACGGGTAAGGGTTGATTTTTAGGGGTTGCGATTCGTGTCAAACGATAGGCGTCCGCCTTTTTAGGTCTAATTAGCTGAAAACAGCTCCAAAATCGCACCTATAATAATGAAAATATCGATACTTTTTTCAAACACTTGCTCCGGTATATCAATTTTTGGACTCTTTTTTTTTTTTTTTTTTTTTTTTTTTTTTTTAGCGTGGTAAAATCATCAAATGAGTCCTCCCACCCCGGGCAGGGCGGGAGGGACTGTCAGACTTGTACTGACTAAAATCCACGGTGTCCTTCAATAGCCTTTTATGTTCCGGGGTCACGGTAATGAGATAAGTCCCGCGACCCCGGCAGGCTTTGGCCCTCTTGGGCGGGGCCCCGTCATCGTGCTGACGCTCTTTGAGGCGCGCGTGGAACACAACGCGCCGTCGACCCGGGCATGGTCCATGGTCGGGCGGCGAGTTGCCCTTTACTCGCCGCCCGCATGCCCGCGCCTACGGTGGCCGGAGATCGTCTTGCGACGTCCGACGCCGTGGGCGTCTACCATTGCGGGTGGGGCGGAGGGAGGACGCTGTCCTCTCTCTCTCACGGCCCGCCTCCTCCTTAACGAGCATTACTGCCTCGCAGAAGGAGGCGACCGCTTCCCACTCCGTCTCGCCCCGCAGCATGGCCTCGACCAATGCCGGGCGCGAGAGGTCTCCGCCTATCGCTGCCGTGAGGACACGGCGGTGCTCTGCCCAAGCGGGGCAGTCTTGCACCGTATGCTCTACTGTGTCCTCCGGGCGATCTTCGCAATGGTGACACCCCGGCGTTTCTTCCTTCCCCATCCGACACAGGTACCTCCCGAAACATCCGTGTCCGGTGAGGACCTGCGTCATCCGATAGGTCAGGACGCCGTGACGCCTTTCCAGCCACTCCTCAAAGAGGGGTCTTACCGCCGCGATTGCGGCGTGCCCGAACCTCGGTTGCGACAGTCGTTCCCTCCATACTGCCCTGAGATCGCGCCGGACCTCTTCCCGCCGCGCCTCGACTTGTCGGGGCAGCGGGAATTCTCCCCGGCGCCGCGCCTCCACGCGCCACTCATAGACGCGCTGGAGGGCGGTCGCCTCCAGATCCCAGGGCAATAATCCGGCAAGGAGGTTGGCCGATTCGCCGGCGATCGTGCGGTATCCTCGGATCATCCGGATAGCCATGACCCTCTGACATGCGACCAGCCTCGCTGGTCGCGTCCGCATGCTCAGGGCCCACACGGGGGCCCCGTAGAGGGCCATGGACCGCACGATACCGGCGTACAGCCTCCGGCAGGAGGCGTTTGGCCCGCTGAGGTTGGGCAGGAGTCGCCTGAGGGCGCCTGCTGCCCGGTTCAGCCTTGGGGCCAAACGCAGGAAGTGCTCCTTGAAGTTCCACCGGCCGTCGAGGACGAGTCCCAGGTACTTCATCGCCCTCCCGACGCCGATGCGAACCCCTCCCACCGTTATGTGGGACTCTGACCGTGGCGCGTTCAGACGGCCATGAAAACACATGGCCTCTGTTTTGTGGAGCGCCACGTCGAGTCCCAACTGCCGGATCCTTCCAACGACTGTCGCGACCGCTTGCGTCGCCAGGTCGGCCGCCGCCTGGTGCGACTCTCCCTCCGCCAGGACGAGCGTGTCGTCGGCGTAACAGATTACGCTGACGCCGTCAGGGAGGTCGCCGCGCAGCACCCAGTCGTATCCGATGTCCCACAGGTGCGGCCCCAAGACCGAACCCTGTGGAACACCGCACGACATCTCTCGCCGGTTCCATTCTCCCCGGTGACCGGGGTAGATGACGGCTCTGTCCGTCAGATAAGCCTCGACTATGCGACGGAGGTAGGTCGGCACCCGGTGATACCGGAGTGCCTCCCTGATGCAACTCCAGGGCAGGGTGTTAAAGGCATTGGTGATGTCCAAAGACACCGCCAAGACGACCCTGCCCCGGGCTACTGCATCCCCCGTCGTGAGGGCTCTCACGCGCATGATGGCGTCCACCGTCGAGCGCCCCCTGCGGAAGCCAAACTGGCTCTCCGCTAGGTTCGGGCCCACCCGATTCAGGTGCCCGACGAGGCGGTCTGCAATGACTCTCTCAAAGAGCTTGCCCACCTCATCGAGCAGCACGATGGGCCGGAATGCGGACGGAGAGTCCGCAGGGCGCCCGGGCTTCTGGATCAGGACCAGCTTCCCCGTCTTCCAACGAAGCGGAAACTGGCCCCTTTCCAGGCATGCGCTAAAGAGCCCCCCCAGTCGAGGCCCGAGAGTCCTCGAGGCCAGGACCCAAGCTTTTCCTGGCAGGCCGTCGGGTCCTGGGGCGGTATTTTTGGCCTTGAGCCGTTGTACCGCCACTCTCATGTCTACCTCGGTCACCTCTGGAGCGTCGTAGACGTCGTCGTCGCTGTGGTCCGCGTTTGCGCCAGCTTCACCGTCAGGTTCCGTCGGAGGCGGAGCCATAGGCGGGGGAGTATGCTCCCCTCGCGATGGGAACAGGGCGCTCACCACGTCCTCCACGAACTGAGGCTGGAGACTCTGCGTCAACGGGGGAGCCCAGGGGCGGAGCTTCTCTCTCGCCCACTTGTAGGGCCGGCCCCATGGGTCCCCGTTCAGAGTCTCCAGCATCTCCTTGCGGGCCAATTCCTTGGCCCGCCAGATCTCGTCGCGGAGGACGGTCTTCGCTGCCCTGTAGCCCTCGTACAGCTCCGCCTCTACAGTTGCCGCATCCGGTGGTCGGGTGCGGCGCCTGCGGAACCTGGTGTACCGGCGTCGCGCGGCAACGCACGCCTCGCGCAGCGCTGCTAGCTCGCGCGACCACCAGTACAGCTGACGCCGGGCGCGTCCTTGCCGGACCCGGGGCATGGCCACGTCGCAGATCTCTGACATGGCCTCCCGGAACCACTCCGCCTCGTCGTTGATGTCGGCAGGCCTGTCCGGTGGTGACACCCAGGCCTGCACGATCGAGGCTTCCAGGAATAGCTCCCGGTCCAGCTGCTTCAGCGCCCATCGCGGACCACTTGGGTTCCGTCGGACCGGCGCGTCTGAGGTCTGGGCGGAGACGTCAAACCGGATATACCGGTGATCTGAATAGGTCTCCACCTCCTCTACAACGCGCCAGTCGGTGACGCGCGGTGACAGGTCGGAGGTGGCGAACGTGACGTCCACCACCGACTCGCCCCTCCACCGCACGCACGTGGGGACAGAACCCCGGTTCTCGATGACCAGGCCCTGCGCCAGGGCCCAGTGCTCGAGCCTTCTGCCCCGCACAACGTCCGTAAACCGGGAACCCCAAGCCACATTCTTGGCGTTGAAGTCCCCGAGGACGAGCGCGGGGAAAGAACCGAAGGCGACGACGACGTCTCCCAGCTCCGATAGGGAGTCCTGGAACTCGGCGAGAGTTTGGTTCGGGGAGAGGTATACGCCTATCACGGCGATCTCCCCGACCCGTGCTGCGACGATCCCGCGCCCTCTCTTGACGCTATCGAGGGGCGGGGTACCGGCGGCGGCCGACGAAATTAGGGTCACCGAGCCGTTCAGGTCCGCCACCCAGTCATTCCTGGGCACGACAAAGTACGGCTCGGCGACCACGGCGACGTTTATCAACCACTGCGCCATGCTCTGGAGCAAGAGATCCTGAGCAGCGGCGCAGTGGTTGATGTTCGCCTGGAGGAAGCGCAATGGAGACATTAATCGGAATCCATTGCAGCCTCCTCCAGGGCCCCTCGCGGGGGTAAGGCCGCGGCGGCGGCGGCGGCCACGGCAGTGGCGGCGGCGGCGGCGGTGGCGGCAGTGACGGCGGCGGCAGAGGGCCTACCTCTGCTCTTGGCTTTCGTGGGTGGGGCGCAGGACTTGCCCCCAGCCCGGTGATCGGCCGGCTTGCCAGCCGCCGCACATGCGAAGCAGTGCGGCGGGGCAGTGCACGAGCCGGCCTTGTGACCGGGCTGACCGCAGCGGAAACACTTGTCGCTGCGGTCAACCTCCGAGGTGCAGTTACATGCCACGTGGTTGCCCACCTGGCACCGGTAGCACCTCAGAGGTCTGGGTTCCAGCAGTTTCACCTGCGCGGAAACCCATCCAACCAAGAGCCTTCGGCCCCCCTCCAGTTTTTTGGCCGCCGGCACGGGGCAGCTGACCGTAATGGTCTGCAGCCCCGCGAAGTCAGGACGCAGGGCGCCCGCCCTCACCTGATCGGGAGGGCACCCCCCAGTCCTGGCAACGGCGGCCACCACGTCCTCGACCGTCACGGAGTCATCCAGACCCAATATGCGCACGTCTGCGCGCTTGGTGGGTCTGGATACTCGGGCCTCTTCCGCATTTAAGGACGCTCTGAGCCGTTCGGCCAGAGCGTCAGCGGTGGGGCCACTGGCCGCGCCGGGGAGCTCCAACATCCGAGCCCCCGTTGCAGTGACCCGTAAACGGAGGCCCCCGGTGATGCCGAGCTCCGTGAGGTCCACCGCCTCCTTCGCCTTCGCGAGCACGTCGCGGTAGGACACGCCCCTCTTGACCGCGTCCGGCTGCAGTGTGATCACTACTGCCGCGGTCTTAGGGGCGCGCAATCGCGCCGCGACGCCTCGCTCCTTGCGCCGCCGCCGCCTCTCCCTCCGCCGTTTGGACCTGGCCGCGTTGGCAGCCTTCCTCTTCTCTCCGGCCACTTGCCAATCGGCGCTGGCCGGAGGAGTGCTAGGAGGAGGCTGCTGGGCTGGCTGGCTTTCGGCCTGGGCACCCTTCTTTTTTGAAGCCGACCGTGCCGGCCCCGCAGGTGTCGGGGTCGGAGTCGGCTTGGACGGACCCGGTTTCGCCTGACTAGGCTGTGCCGGGGCCGTCTTTGAAGGGGCCTTCTTCGCCGCAGCCGTCTTCGCCGGAGTCGGCTTGGTCGGAGGCGGCTTCGACGCGGCCACAGCCGCGTACGAGGACGCCGCCAGCGGGGGTCGCAGCACGCGGCTCTCCAGTACGGAGAACCGCTGCTGGAAGGCGGCCAGCTCCTGTCGCACCAGGTCGAGAACAGAGTTCTCCGCTGGTGTGGGCTGGCCTTTCTCCTTTTGGGCCCGCGGCAGCGCGTCCCGCTGGCCGCCTCTCCGAAGTCCGGCCAGGTCCGCCTTGAGGGCAGCGTTCTCCCTCTGGAGAGCCTCCATGGCGGCAGTCAGGCGGGAGACCTCCGACCGCAGTTCGGACATGTCGTCCCTTGCAGCCGGGGCCCCGCCATAAATCCGCGCGGCCGCCATGATTGAGGCCGTGGCTTCGCCAACCGCATTCTCCTTACTGCTCTTTTTCCGCTTCAGGTTTACTATGCGGATGGCAGCTGTCACGGCCTCTGCTAGTTTGGCCTCGTTCAAGGCCAAACCACTGTTGGGCTCTCCAGAGGAGATCCCCCTCCCCGAAGTCTTGCCTCGGCCTTTACCCCGCACGCTCGTGGGGATCTTACGGGCCGAGACAAGCCCTTCCTCGGACGACGAGATGTCCTCCCGGGAGCGCTTCAGGAACTCACTCCTCCTGTCCGCGCTCCTCTCGTCGCTCCTCACCACGCTTCCAGAGATGCTCTGGAAGCTCACGGCGTCTGATGCCGAGTCGGACTCCGACTCGAGCACCAGCGCCCCCACCGTCCGCGGAGCGGCACTCTGTGCCCGCTCGAAGTTCGGTGCCGGTGAGTTGGACGTACTGGACAAGTCCAGTGACTCCTCCTCACGGGCACGTGAGCCTCCCTGGCTCGATGCGGCGACTGCCGGAGAAAAAATGGGATAAAACCGGTTTTTGTTGCCCCCCCCAGAGTACGACGGGGCAGACCGGACGTGTCCGGTGCGGGATTCCCCAGCTGAAGAGCAGCTGGGACCCGCCTGGGTAGTCTCTACAAGAACCTTTTTTTCCATGATTACTTTTTTAGAGAGGTGAGTTCCTCTATCAACCCTAAGCCCCCATTTCCCTCCCCTGGTTCACTTCACGGTTACGTCTGAAGATTAGACGCGTACCGGAAGTGAACCTTTCCCCCCCTAGACCCAGTCTCTGAGACCGGGCCCCGCGCCGTCTAGAAGCTCGAGCTAGCTGCTCGATCCTCCAGGCGGCGCGCCTTTCCCCGGTGTGTCCCTCTTGGTCTGATCTCTCCCTCTGAGCCTGTCCGGCATGAGTGCACGAGTGCCTCTACCGGCAGGGGCCCAGAGATCATCGAGACACACAAGCCCCACCACGACGGCAACGTGGGGACACGTTGGTGGGGAATTTTTGGACTCTGACGAAATTTTGAAAAATTGGTGGGAATTTTTTTTTGCGAGCTAGACGCACGTGCGGGGTATCGTCGGATCGGGCTCCGCGCGGCTGAGGCTGGAGACTCTGCGTCAACGGGGGAGCCCAGGGGCGGAGCTTCTCTCTCGCCCACTTGTAGGGCCGGCCCCATGGGTCCCCGTTCAGAGCCTCCAGCATCTCCTTGCGGGCCAATTCCTTGGCCCGCCAGATCTCGTCGCGGAGGACGGTCTTCGCTGCCCTGTAGCCCTCGTACAGCTCCGCCTCTACAGTTGCCGCATCCGGTGGTCGGGTGCGGCGCCTGCGGAACCTGGTGTACCGGCGTCGCGCGGCAACGCACGCCTCGCGCAGCGCTGCTAGCTCGCGCGACCACCAGTACAGCTGACGCCGGGCGCGTCCTTGCCGGACCCGGGGGCATGGCCACGTCGCAGATCTCTGACATGGCCTCCCGGAACCACTCCGCCTCGTCGTTGATGTCGGCAGGCCTGTCCGGTGGTGACACCCAGGCCTGCACGATCGAGGCTTCCAGGAATAGCTCCCGGTCCAGCTGCTTCAGCGCCCATCGCGGACCACTTGGGTTCCGTCGGACCGGCGCGTCTGAGGTCTGGGCGGAGACGTCAAACCGGATATACCGGTGATCGGAGTAGGTCTCCACCTCCTCTACAACGCGCCAGTCGGTGACGCGCGGTGACAGGTCGGAGGTGGCGAACGTGACGTCCACCACCGACTCGCCTCTCCACCGCACGCACGTGGGGACAGAACCCCGGTTCTCGATGACCAGGCCCTGCGCCAGGGCCCAGTGCTCGAGCCTTCTGCCCCGCACAACGTCCGTAAACCGGGAACCCCAAGCCACATTCTTGGCGTTGAAGTCCCCGAGGACGAGCGCGGGGAAAGAACCGAAGGCGACGACGACGTCTCCCAGCTCCGATAGGGAGTCCTGGAACTCGGCGAGAGTTTGGTTCGGGGAGAAGTATACGCCTATCACGGCGATCTCCCCGACCCGTGCTGCGACGATCCCGCGCCCTCTCTTGACGCGATCGAGGGGCGGGGTACCGGCGGCGGCCGACGAAATAAGGGTCACCGAGCCGTTCAGGTCCGCTGCCCAGTCATTCCTGGGCACGACAAAGTACGGCTCGGCGACCACGGCGACGTTGATCAACCACTGCGCCATGCTCTGGAGCAAGAGATCCTGAGCAGCGGCGCAGTGGTTGATGTTCGCCTGGAGGAAGCGCAATGGAGACATTAATCGGAATCCATTGCAGCCTCCTCCAGGACCCTCTCCGAGGGTTGAGTCACGGCGGCGGCGGCAGCAGCAGGAGCTGCGGCGGCGGCGGCGGTGGCGACGGCGGCGGCAGAGGGCCTACCTCTGCTCCTGGTCTTGGCGGGCGGGGCGCAGGACTTGCCCCCTGCCCGGTGATCGGCCGGCTTGCCATCCGCCGCACATAGGAAGCAGTGCGGCGGGGCGTTACAAGAGCCGGCCTTGTGACCGGGCTGACCGCAGCGGAAGCAATCGTCACTGCGGTCCACCTCCGAGGTGCACTTGCATGCCGTGTGGTTACCCACTTGGCAGCGGAAGCACCTCAGAGGCCTGGGCTCCAGCAGTTTCACCTGCGCGGACACCCAGCCGACCAGGAGCCTTCGGCCCTCCCCAATCTTTTTGGCCGCCGGCACGGGGCAGCTGACCGTGATAGACAGCAGCCCCGTGAAGTCAGGGCGTAGGGTGCCTGCCTTCACTTGGTCGGCAGGGCATTCCCCAGCCCTGGCAACGGCAGCCACTACGTCCCCCTCCGAGATGGAGTCGTCCAGGCCCATTATGCGCAGATCAGCGCGCTTTACGGGCCTGGACACTCGGGCCTCCTCCGCGTCTAGGGACGCTCTGAGCCGTTCGGCTAGAGCGTCAGCGGTGGGGCCGCTGTCCGCACCGGGGATCGACAGAAGTCTGGCCCCCGTAGCGGTGACTTGCACCCGGAGACCCCCGTCGATTCCCAGCTCTCGGAGGTTGACCGCCTCCTTCGCCTTCGCGAACACGTCGCGGTACGTCACGCCCCTCTTGACCGCGTCCGGCTGTAGAGTAATTACTACAGCCGCGGTCTTAGGGGCGCGGAGTTTCGCCGCGACGGTTCGCTTGCGCTGCCGCTGTCGCTGTCGCCGCCTTCGCCTTCCCTTGGCCCTGCTCTCTCCAGCCACCTGCCATTCGGCATCGGCTGGAGGGGGCCGCGAAGGCTGCGCAGGCGGGACAGGTTGGGACGGCTGGCTCGCTGCCGCCGCCGCCGTGACACCCTTCCTCTTCTTTTTCTGTGGGGCCGAGCTCTGCGGGGCCGTTCCCCCAGGGGCCGCCCTCGCTGGGGCCGTCCTCGCCGGTGCCGTCCTCGCCGGTGCCGCCGCCGCTGAGGCAGCTCTTGTCGGGGCCTGTTTAGGCGGCACCGGCGGCTTCGCTGGCTTCGCTGCCCGGTTCTCCGGAGCCGGCCTGGGCGGCGCGGAAGCAGCAACGGCCGCAAAAGATGCCGCGAGCGGGGGGCGCAGAATGCGGTTTTCCAGAACTGCGAACCTCTGGTTGAAGGCCGCCAGCTCCTGCCGCACCAGATTTAGGACATTGCTGTCTTCTGCTGGCGCGGGCTTCGCCGGCGGCTCCTTCTTCCGCGTCTGCGGGACCTCCTCCCGGCGGCCTGCCTTCCGCAGTCCGGCCAGCTCCGTCTTCAGATGGAGGTTCTCCTTCTGGAGAACCTCCATCGCAGCCGTCAATTTGGCGACCTCCTCCCGCATTTGGGACATTTCGTCCGATACTTTAGATGCGGGCGGAGGCCGGCTGAGGCTGTCTGACACCGCCGCCATGATGGTGGCCGTGGCCTTACTTATGGCCAGGTCTTTTGTGGCCTTTTTACCAGGCCTGCCAGCCCGGCCCTTCAGGGTGCGGATGGCGTCCTCCACCGCCTTCTCTAAAGAGGGCTCGGCTTCCCGCCCTCTGCCGCACGTCCCGCCTCGGCCTTTACCCCGCACACTAGTGGGGATCTTCCGGCTCGAGGCAGGACCCTCCTCAGACGACGAGACGTCGTCCCGGGAGCGCTTCAGGAACTCGTTCCTCCTACTGGCGCTCCCCTCATCCCTCTTCGCCGTGCTTCCAGAGCCTATGCTCTGGAAGCTCGTGGCGTCTGATGCTGAGTCGGACTCCGACTCAAGCACCAGCGCCCCCTCCTTCCGCGGAGCGGCACTCTGTGCCCGCTCGTTTGGTACCGGTGACGTGGACGTGCTGGACTGATCCAGCGACTCCACGCCACGGGCACGTGAGCCCCCCTGGCTCGGTTCGGCGACTGCCGGAGCAAAAAGTGGGTAAAATCGGTTCTTGCTGTCCCCCCCAGAGTACGTTGGGACTGACCGGACGCGTCCGGTGCGGGATTCCCCAGCTGCGGAGCAGCTGGGACCCGCCTGGGTATGCTGTACACTAACCTTTTTTTCCATGGTGGTTTTTACTTTTTTTAAGAGGTGAGTTCCTCTGTCCTAACCCCCATTTCCCCTCCCCTGGTTCACTTCACGGTTACGTCTGAAGATCAGACGCGTACCGGAAGTGAACTTTTTCCCCCCCCTAGACCCGGTCTCTGAGACCGGGCCCCGCGCCGTCTAGAAGCTCGAGCTAAATGCTCGATCCTCCAGGCGGCGCGCCTTTCCCCGGTGTGTCCCTCTTGGTCTGGTCTCTCCCTCTGAGCCTGTCCGGCATGAGTGCACGAGTGCCTCTACCGGCAGGGGCCCAGAGATCATCGAGACACACAAGCCCCACCACGACGGCAACGTGGGGACACGTTGGTGGGGAATTTTTGGACTCTGACGAAATTTTGAAAAATTGGTGGGAATTTTTTTGCGAGCTAGACGCACGTGCGGGGTATCGTCGGATCGGGCTCCGCGCGGGCTAGCCGAATATGTAATAAAATTGTTAACGACAAGAGACAAAATTTTGAGTTTTGGCCGAAAAACCAGTTTTTTAAGCGAAAATTGGTGTTTTTCACCCCCACTCCGAAACTCGGGCCACGGATCGCGGACCTGGTCACGGGATTAATTGAGGGCGGTCGCTGAGACTAATATAAAATTTAAACGGTTGTAATTGGTCGAAAAATGGCGAAGTTAATGAATTTAATATGGTGAAATTTTGAAAAAATGCAAAATACGGGTAAGGGTTGATTTTTAGGGGTTGCGATTCGTGTCAAACGATAGGCGTCCGCCTTTTTAGGTCTAATTAGCTGAAAACAGCTCCAAAATCGCACCTATAATAATGAAAATATCGATACTTTTTTCAAACACTTGCTCCGGTATATCAATTTTTGGACTCTGACGAAATTTTGAAAAATTGGTGGGAATTTTTTTGCGAGCTAGACGCACGTGCGGGGTATCGTCGGATCGGGCTCCGCGCGGGCTAGCCGAATATGTAATAAAATTGTTAACGACAAGAGACAAAATTTTGAGTTTTGGCCGAAAAACCAGTTTTTTAAGCGAAAATTGGTGTTTTTCACCCCCACTCCGAAACTCGGGCCACGGATCGCGGACCTGGTCACGGGATTAATTGAGGGCGGTCGCTGAGACTAATATAAAATTTAAACGGTTGTAATTGGTCGAAAAATGGCGAAGTTAATGAATTTAATATGGTGAAATTTTGAAAAAATGCAAAATACGGGTAAGGGTTGATTTTTAGGGGTTGCGATTCGTGTCAAACGATAGGCGTCCGCCTTTTTAGGTCTAATTAGCTGAAAACAGCTCCAAAATCGCACCTATAATAATGAAAATATCGATACTTTTTTCAAACACTTGCTCCGGTATATCAATTTTTGGACTCTGACGAAATTTTGAAAAATTGGTGGGAATTTTTTTGCGAGCTAGACGCACGTGCGGGGTATCGTCGGATCGGGCTCCGCGCGGGCTAGCCGAATATGTAATAAAATTGTTAACGACAAGAGACAAAATTTTGAGTTTTGGCCGAAAAACCAGTTTTTTAAGCGAAAATTGGTGTTTTTCACCCCCACTCCGAAACTCGGGCCACGGATCGCGGACCTGGTCACGGGATTAATTGAGGGCGGTCGCTGAGACTAATATAAAATTTAAACGGTTGTAATTGGTCGAAAAATGGCGAAGTTAATGAATTTAATATGGTGAAATTTTGAAAAAATGCAAAATACGGGTAAGGGTTGATTTTTAGGGGTTGCGATTCGTGTCAAACGATAGGCGTCCGCCTTTTTAGGTCTAATTAGCTGAAAACAGCTCCAAAATCGCACCTATAATAATGAAAATATCGATACTTTTTTCAAACACTTGCTCCGGTATATCAATTTTTGGACTCTGACGAAATTTTGAAAAATTGGTGGGAATTTTTTTGCGAGCTAGACGCACGTGCGGGGTATCGTCGGATCGGGCTCCGCGCGGGCTAGCCGAATATGTAATAAAATTGTTAACGACAAGAGACAAAATTTTGAGTTTTGGCCGAAAAACCAGTTTTTTAAGCGAAAATTGGTGTTTTTCACCCCCACTCCGAAACTCGGGCCACGGATCGCGGACCTGGTCACGGGATTAATTGAGGGCGGTCGCTGAGACTAATATAAAATTTAAACGGTTGTAATTGGTCGAAAAATGGCGAAGTTAATGAATTTAATATGGTGAAATTTTGAAAAAATGCAAAATACGGGTAAGGGTTGATTTTTAGGGGTTGCGATTCGTGTCAAACGATAGGCGTCCGCCTTTTTAGGTCTAATTAGCTGAAAACAGCTCCAAAATCGCACCTATAATAATGAAAATATCGATACTTTTTTCAAACACTTGCTCCGGTATATCAATTTTTGGACTCTTTTTTTTTTTTTTTTTTTTTTAGCGTGGTAAAATCATCAAATGAGTCCTCCCACCCCGGGCAGGGCGGGAGGGACTGTCAGACTTGTACTGACTAAAATCCACGGTGTCCTTCAATAGCCTTTTATGTTCCGGGGTCACGGTAATGAGATAAGTCCCGCGACCCCGGCAGGCTTTGGCCCTCTTGGGCGGGGCCCCGTCATCGTGCTGACGCTCTTTGAGGCGCGCGTGGAACACAACGCGCCGTCGACCCGGGCATGGTCCATGTCCGGGCGGCGAGTTGCCCTTTACTCGCCGCCCGCATGCCCGCGCCTACGGTGGCCGGAGATCGTCTTGCGACGTCCGACGCCGTGGGCGTCTACCATTGCGGGTGGGGCGGAGGGAGGACGCTGTCCTCTCTCTCTCACGGCCCGCCTCCTCCTTAACGAGCATTACTGCCTCGCAGAAGGAGGCGACCGCTTCCCACTCCGTCTCGCCCCGCAGCATGGCCTCGACCAATGCCGGGCGCGAGAGGTCTCCGCCTATCGCTGCCGTGAGGACACGGCGGTGCTCTGCCCAAGCGGGGCAGTCTTGCACCGTATGCTCTACTGTGTCCTCCGGGCGATCTTCGCAATGGTGACACCCCGGCGTTTCTTCCTTCCCCATCCGACACAGGTACCTCCCGAAACATCCGTGTCCGGTGAGGACCTGCGTCATCCGATAGGTCAGGACGCCGTGACGCCTTTCCAGCCACTCCTCAAAGAGGGGTCTTACCGCCGCGATTGCGGCGTGCCCGAACCTCGGTTGCGACAGTCGTTCCCTCCATACTGCCCTGAGATCGCGCCGGACCTCTTCCCGCCGCGCCTCGACTTGTCGGGGCAGCGGGAATTCTCCCCGGCGCCGCGCCTCCACGCGCCACTCATAGACGCGCTGGAGGGCGGTCGCCTCCAGATCCCAGGGCAGTAATCCGGCAAGGAGGTTGGCCGATTCGCCGGCGATCGTGCGGTATCCTCGGATCATCCGGATAGCCATGACCCTCTGGCATGCGACCAGCCTCGCTGGTCGCGTCCGCATGCTCAGGGCCCACACGGGGGCCCCGTAGAGGGCCATGGACCGCACGATACCGGCGTACAGCCTCCGGCAGGAGGCGTTTGGCCCGCTGAGGTTGGGCAGGAGTCGCCTGAGGGCGCCTGCCGCCCGGTTCAGCCTTGGGGCCAAACGCAGGAAGTGCTCCTTGAAGTTCCACCGGCCGTCGAGGACGAGTCCCAGGTACTTCATCGTCCTCCCGACGCCGATGCGAACCCCTCCCACCGTTATGTGGGACTCTGACCGTGGCGCGTTCAGACGGCCATGAAAGCACATGGCCTCTGTTTTGTGGAGCGCCACGTCGAGTCCCAACTGCCGGATCCTTCCAACGACTGTCGCGACCGCTTGCGTCGCCAGGTCGGCCGCCGCCTGGTGCGACTCTCCCTCCGCCAGGACGAGCGTGTCGTCGGCGTAACATATTACGCCGACGCCGTCAGGGAGGTCGCCGCGCAGCACCCAATCGTATCCGATGTTCCACAGGGGCGGCCCCAAGACCGAACCCTGTGGAACACCGCACGACATCTCTCGCCGGTTCCACTCTCCCCGGTGACCGGGGTAGATGACGGCTCTGTCCGTCAGATAAGCCTCGACTATGCGACGGAGGTAGGTCGGCACCCGGTGATACCGGAGTGCCTCCCTGATGCAACTCCAGGGCAGGGTGTTAAAGGCATTGGTGATGTCCAAAGACACCGCCAAGACGACCCTGCCCCGGGCTACTGCATCCCCCGTCGTGAGGGCTCTCACGCGCATGATGGCGTCCACCGTCGAGCGCCCCCTGCGGAAGCCAAACTGGCTCTCCGCAAGGTTCGGGCCCACCCGATTCAGGTGCCCGACGAGGCGGTCTGCAATGACTCTCTCAAAGAGCTTGCCCACCTCATCGAGCAGCACGATGGGCCGGAATGCGGACGGAGAGTCCGCAGGGCGCCCGGGCTTCTGGATCAGGACCAGCTTCCCCGTCTTCCAACGAAGCGGAAACTGGCCCCTCTCCAGGCATGCGCTAAAGAGCCCCCCCAGTCGAGGCCCGAGAGTCCTCGAGGCCAGGACCCAAGCTTTTCCTGGCAGGCCGTCGGGTCCTGGGGCGGTATTTTTGGCCTTGAGCCGTTGTACCGCCACTCTCATGTCTACCTCGGTCACCTCTGGAGCGTCGTAGACGTCGTCGTCGCTGTGGTCCGCGTTTGCGTCAGCTTCACCGTCAGATTCCGTCGGAGACGGAGCCATAGGCGGGGGAGTATGCTCCCCTCGCGATGGGAACAGGGCGCTCACCACGTCCTCCACGAACTGAGGCTGGAGACTCTGCGTCAACGGGGGAGCCCAGGGGCGGAGCTTCTCTCTCGCCCACTTGTAGGGCCGGCCCCATGGGTCCCCGTTCAGAGCCTCCAGCATCTCCTTGCGGGCCAATTCCTTGGCCCGCCAGATCTCGTCGCGGAGGACGGTCTTCGCTGCCCTGTAGCCCTCGTACAGCTCCGCCTCTACAGTTGCCGCATCCGGTGGTCGGGTGCGGCGCCTGCGGAACCTGGTGTACCGGCGTCGCGCGGCAACGCACGCCTCGCGCAGCGCTGCTAGCTCGCGCGACCACCAGTACAGCTGACGCCGGGCGCGTCCTTGCCGGACCCGGGGCATGGCCACGTCGCAGATCTCTGACATGGCCTCCCGGAACCACTCCGCCTCGTCGTTGATGTCGGCAGGCCTGTCCGGTGGTGACACCCAGGCCTGCACGATCGAGGCTTCCAGGAATAGCTCCCGGTCCAGCTGCTTCAGCGCCCATCGCGGACCACTTGGGTTCCGTCGGACCGGCGCGTCTGAGGTCTGGGCGGAGACGTCAAACCGGATATACCGGTGATCGGAGTAGGTCTCCACCTCCTCTACAACGCGCCAGTCGGTGACGCGCGGTGACAGGTCGGAGGTGGCGAACGTGACGTCCACCACCGACTCGCCTCTCCACCGCACGCACGTGGGGACAGAACCCCGGTTCTCGATGACCAGGCCCTGCGCCAGGGCCCAGTGCTCGAGCCTTCTGCCCCGCACAACGTCCGTAAACCGGGAACCCCAAGCCACATTCTTGGCGTTGAAGTCCCCGAGGACGAGCGCGGGGAAAGAACCGAAGGCGACGACGACGTCTCCCAGCTCCGATAGGGAGTCCTGGAACTCGGCGAGAGTTTGGTTCGGGGAGAAGTATACGCCTATCACGGCGATCTCCCCGACCCGTGCTGCGACGATCCCGCGCCCTCTCTTGACGCGATCGAGGGGCGGGGTACCGGCGGCGGCCGACGAAATAAGGGTCACCGAGCCGTTCAGGTCCGCTGCCCAGTCATTCCTGGGCACGACAAAGTACGGCTCGGCGACCACGGCGACGTTTATCAACCACTGCGCCATGCTCTGGAGCAAGAGATCCTGAGCAGCGGCGCAGTGGTTGATGTTCGCCTGGAGGAAGCGCAATGGAGACATTAATCGGAATCCATTGCAGCCTCCTCCAGGACCCTCTCCGAGGGTTGAGTCACGGCGGCGGCGGCAGCAGCAGGAGCTGCGGCGGCGGCGGCGGTGGCGACGGCGGCGGCAGAGGGCCTACCTCTGCTCCTGGTCTTGGCGGGCGGGGCGCAGGACTTGCCCCCTGCCCGGTGATCGGCCGGCTTGCCATCCGCCGCACATAGGAAGCAGTGCGGCGGGGCGTTACAAGAGCCGGCCTTGTGACCGGGCTGACCGCAGCGGAAGCAATCGTCACTGCGGTCCACCTCCGAGGTGCACTTGCATGCCGTGTGGTTACCCACTTGGCAGCGGAAGCACCTCAGAGGCCTGGGCTCCAGCAGTTTCACCTGCGCGGACACCCAGCCGACCAGGAGCCTTCGGCCCTCCCCAATCTTTTTGGCCGCCGGCACGGGGCAGCTGACCGTGATAGACAGCAGCCCCGTGAAGTCAGGGCGTAGGGTGCCTGCCTTCACTTGGTCGGCAGGGCATTCCCCAGCCCTGGCAACGGCAGCCACTACGTCCCCCTCCGAGATGGAGTCGTCCAGGCCCATTATGCGCAGATCAGCGCGCTTTACGGGCCTGGACACTCGGGCCTCCTCCGCGTCTAGGGACGCTCTGAGCCGTTCGGCTAGAGCGTCAGCGGTGGGGCCGCTGTCCGCACCGGGGATCGACAGAAGTCTGGCCCCCGTAGCGGTGACTTGCACCCGGAGACCCCCGTCGATTCCCAGCTCTCGGAGGTTGACCGCCTCCTTCGCCTTCGCGAACACGTCGCGGTACGTCACGCCCCTCTTGACCGCGTCCGGCTGTAGAGTAATTACTACAGCCGCGGTCTTAGGGGCGCGGAGTTTCGCCGCGACGGTTCGCTTGCGCTGCCGCTGTCGCTGTCGCCGCCTTCGCCTTCCCTTGGCCCTGCTCTCTCCAGCCACCTGCCATTCGGCATCGGCTGGAGGGGGCCGCGAAGGCTGCGCAGGCGGGACAGGTTGGGACGGCTGGCTCGCTGCCGCCGCCGCCGTGACACCCTTCCTCTTCTTTTTCTGTGGGGCCGAGCTCTGCGGGGCCGTTCCCCCAGGGGCCGCCCTCGCTGGGGCCGTCCTCGCCGGTGCCGTCCTCGCCGGTGCCGCCGCCGCTGAGGCAGCTCTTGTCGGGGCCTGTTTAGGCGGCACCGGCGGCTTCGCTGGCTTCGCTGCCCGGTTCTCCGGAGCCGGCCTGGGCGGCGCGGAAGCAGCAACGGCCGCAAAAGATGCCGCGAGCGGGGGGCGCAGAATGCGGTTTTCCAGAACTGCGAACCTCTGGTTGAAGGCCGCCAGCTCCTGCCGCACCAGATTTAGGACATTGCTGTCTTCTGCTGGCGCGGGCTTCGCCGGCGGCTCCTTCTTCCGCGTCTGCGGGACCTCCTCCCGGCGGCCTGCCTTCCGCAGTCCGGCCAGCTCCGTCTTCAGATGGAGGTTCTCCTTCTGGAGAACCTCCATCGCAGCCGTCAATTTGGCGACCTCCTCCCGCATTTGGGACATTTCGTCCGATACTTTAGATGCGGGCGGAGGCCGGCTGAGGCTGTCTGACACCGCCGCCATGATGGTGGCCGTGGCCTTACTTATGGCCAGGTCTTTTGTGGCCTTTTTACCAGGCCTGCCAGCCCGGCCCTTCAGGGTGCGGATGGCGTCCTCCACCGCCTTCTCTAAAGAGGGCTCGGCTTCCCGCCCTCTGCCGCACGTCCCGCCTCGGCCTTTACCCCGCACACTAGTGGGGATCTTCCGGCTCGAGGCAGGACCCTCCTCAGACGACGAGACGTCGTCCCGGGAGCGCTTCAGGAACTCGTTCCTCCTACTGGCGCTCCCCTCATCCCTCTTCGCCGTGCTTCCAGAGCCTATGCTCTGGAAGCTCGTGGCGTCTGATGCTGAGTCGGACTCCGACTCAAGCACCAGCGCCCCCTCCTTCCGCGGAGCGGCACTCTGTGCCCGCTCGTTTGGTACCGGTGACGTGGACGTGCTGGACTGATCCAGCGACTCCACGCCACGGGCACGTGAGCCCCCCTGGCTCGGTTCGGCGACTGCCGGAGCAAAAAGTGGGTAAAATCGGTTCTTGCTGTCCCCCCCAGAGTACGTTGGGACTGACCGGACGCGTCCGGTGCGGGATTCCCCAGCTGCGGAGCAGCTGGGACCCGCCTGGGTATGCTGTACACTAACCTTTTTTTCCATGGTGGTTTTTACTTTTTTTAAGAGGTGAGTTCCTCTGTCCTAACCCCCATTTCCCCTCCCCTGGTTCACTTCACGGTTACGTCTGAAGATCAGACGCGTACCGGAAGTGAACTTTTTCCCCCCCCTAGACCCGGTCTCTGAGACCGGGCCCCGCGCCGTCTAGAAGCTCGAGCTAAATGCTCGATCCTCCAGGCGGCGCGCCTTTCCCCGGTGTGTCCCTCTTGGTCTGGTCTCTCCCTCTGAGCCTGTCCGGCATGAGTGCACGAGTGCCTCTACCGGCAGGGGCCCAGAGATCATCGAGACACACAAGCCCCACCACGACGGCAACGTGGGGACACGTTGGTGGGGAATTTTTGGACTCTGACGAAATTTTGAAAAATTGGTGGGAAATTTTTTGCGAGCTAGACGCACGTGCGGGGTATCGTCGGATCGGGCTCCGCGCGGGCTAGCCGAATATGTAATAAAATTGTTAACGACAAGAGACAAAATTTTGAGTTTTGGCCGAAAAACCAGTTTTTTAAGCGAAAATTGGTGTTTTTCACCCCCACTCCGAAACTCGGGCCACGGATCGCGGACCTGGTCACGGGATTAATTGAGGGCGGTCGCTGAGACTAATATAAAATTTAAACGGTTGTAATTGGTCGAAAAATGGCGAAGTTAATGAATTTAATATGGTGAAATTTTGAAAAAATGCAAAATACGGGTAAGGGTTGATTTTTAGGGGTTGCGATTCGTGTCAAACGATAGGCGTCCGCCTTTTTAGGTCTAATTAGCTGAAAACAGCTCCAAAATCGCACCTATAATAATGAAAATATCGATACTTTTTTCAAACACTTGCTCCGGTATATCAATTTTTGGACTCTGACGAAATTTTGAAAAATTGGTGGGAATTTTTTTGCGAGCTAGACGCACGTGCGGGGTATCGTCGGATCGGGCTCCGCGCGGGCTAGCCGAATATGTAATAAAATTGTTAACGACAAGAGACAAAATTTTGAGTTTTGGCCGAAAAACCAGTTTTTTTAAGCGAAAATTGGTGTTTTTCACCCCCACTCCGAAACTCGGGCCACGGATCGCGGACCTGGTCACGGGATTAATTGAGGGCGGTCGCTGAGACTAATATAAAATTTAAACGGTTGTAATTGGTCGAAAAATGGCGAAGTTAATGAATTTAATATGGTGAAATTTTGAAAAAATGCAAAATACGGGTAAGGGTTGATTTTTAGGGGTTGCGATTCGTGTCAAACGATAGGCGTCCGCCTTTTTAGGTCTAATTAGCTGAAAACAGCTCCAAAATCGCACCTATAATAATGAAAATATCGATACTTTTTTCAAACACTTGCTCCGGTATATCAATTTTTGGACTCTGACGAAATTTTGAAAAATTGGTGGGAATTTTTTTGCGAGCTAGACGCACGTGCGGGGTATCGTCGGATCGGGCTCCGCGCGGGCTAGCCGAATATGTAATAAAATTGTTAACGACAAGAGACAAAATTTTGAGTTTTGGCCGAAAAACCAGTTTTTTAAGCGAAAATTGGTGTTTTTCACCCCCACTCCGAAACTCGGGCCACGGATCGCGGACCTGGTCACGGGATTAATTGAGGGCGGTCGCTGAGACTAATATAAAATTTAAACGGTTGTAATTGGTCGAAAAATGGCGAAGTTAATGAATTTAATATGGTGAAATTTTGAAAAAATGCAAAATACGGGTAAGGGTTGATTTTTAGGGGTTGCGATTCGTGTCAAACGATAGGCGTCCGCCTTTTTAGGTCTAATTAGCTGAAAACAGCTCCAAAATCGCACCTATAATAATGAAAATATCGATACTTTTTTCAAACACTTGCTCCGGTATATCAATTTTTGGACTCTTTTTTTTTTTTTTTTTTTTTTTTTAGCGTGGTAAAATCATCAAATGAGTCCTCCCACCCCGGGCAGGGCGGGAGGGACTGTCAGACTTGTACTGACTAAAATCCACGGTGTCCTTCAATAGCCCGTTATGTCCCGGGGTCACGGTAATGAGATAAGTCCCGCGACCCCGGCAGGCTTTGGCCCTCTAGAGGGGGGCCCCGTCATCATGCTGACACTCCTTGAGGCGCGCGTGGAACACAACGCGCCGTCGACCCGGGCATGGTCCATGGTCGGGTGGCGAGTTGCCCTTTACTCGCCGCCCGCATGCCCGCGCCTACGGTGGCCGGAGATCGTCCCGCGACGTCCGACGCCGTGGGCGTCTACCACTGCGGCTGGGGCGGAGGGAGGACGCTGTCCTCTCTCTCTCGCGGCTCGCCTCCTCCTTCACGAGCATAACTGCTTCGCAGAAGGAGGCGACCGCTTCCCACTCCGTCTCGCCCCGCAGCATGGCCTCGACCAATGCCGGGCGCGAGAGGTCTCCGCCTATCGCCGCCGAGAGGACACGGCGGTGCTCTGCCCAAGCGGGGCAGTCCTGCACCGTATGCTCCACCGTGTCCTCCGGGCGATCTTCGCAGTGGTGACACCCGGGCGTCTCTTCCCTCCTTATCAGACACAGGAACCTCCCGAAACTTCCGTGTCCGGTGAGGACCTGCGTCATGCGGTAAGTCAGGACGCCGTGACGTCTTTCCAGCCACTCCTCAAAGAGGGGTCTTACCGCCGCGATTGCGGCGTGCCCGGACCTCGGTTGCGACAGTCGTCCCCTCCATACTGCCCTGAGATCGCACCGGAGCTCTTCCCGCCGCGCCTCGACTTCTCGGGGCAGCGGGGTTACACCCCGGCGCTGCGCCTCCACGCGCCACTCATAGACGCGCTGGAGGGCAGTCGCCTCCAGATCCCAGGGCAGTAATCCGGCAAGGAGGTTGGCTGATTCGCCGGCGATCGTGCGGTATCCCCGGATCATCCGGATAGCCATGACCCTCTGGCATGCGACTAACTTTAGTGGTCGCGTCCGGATGCTCAGGGCCCACACGGGGGCCCCGTAGAGGGCCATGGACCGCACGATACCGGCGTACAGCCTACGGCAGGAGGCGTTTGGCCCGCCGAGATTGGGCAGGAGTCGCCTGAGGGCGCCTGCTGCCCGGTTCAGCCTTGGGGCCAAACTCAGGAAATGCTCCCTGAAGTTCCACCGGCTGTCGAGGACGAGTCCCAGGTACTTCATCGTCCTCCCGACGCCGATGCGAACCCCCTCCACCGTTATGTGGGACTCGGACCGTGGCGCGTTCAGACGACCATGAAAAGACATGGCCTCTGTTTTGTGCAGCGCCACTTCGAGTCCCAGCTGCCGGATCCTTTCGACGACTGTCGCAACCGCTTGCGTCGCCTTGTCGGCCGCCGCCTGATGCGACTCTCCCTCCGCCAGGACTAGCGTGTCGTCAGCGTAACATATTACGCTGACGCCGTCAGGGAGGTCGCCGCGCAGCACCCAGTCGTATCCGATGTTCCACAGTGGCGGCCCCAAGACCGATCCCTGTGGAACACCGCACGACATCTCTCGCCGGTTCCACACTCCCCGGTGACCGGGGTAGATGACGGCCCTGTCCGTCAGGTAGTCCTCGACTATACGACGGAGGTAGGTCGGCACCCGGTGATACCGGAGTGCCTCCCTGATGCAACTCCAGGGCAGGGTGTTGAAGGCGTTGGAGATGTCCAAAGACACCGCCAAGACGACCCTGCCCCGGGCGACAGCATCCCCCGTCGTGAGGGCTCTAACGCGCATGATGGCGTCCACCGTCGAGCGCCCCCTGCGGAAGCCAAACTGGCTCTCCGCAAGATCCGGACCCACCCGATTCAGGTGCCCGACGAGGCGGTCTGCAATTACTCTTTCAAAGAGCTTGCCCACCTCGTCGAGCAGCACGATGGGCCGGAATGCGGACGGAGAGTCCGCAGGGCGCCCGGGCTTCTGGATCAGGACCAGTTTCCCCGTCTTCCAACGAAGCGGGAACTGGCCCCTCTCCAGGCATGCGCTGAAGAGCCCCCCCAGTCGAGGACCGAGAGTCCCCGAGGCCAGGACCCAGGCTTTCCCTGGCAGGCCGTCGGGTCCTGGGGCGGTATTTTTGGCCTTAAGCCGTTGTACCGCCACTCTCATGTCTACCTCGGTCACCTCTGGAGCGTCGTAGACGTCGTCGTCGCTGTGGTCCGCGTTTGCGCCAGCTTCACCGTCAGATTCCGTCGGAGACGGAGCCATAGGCGGGGGAGTATGCTCCCCTCGCGATGGGAACAGGGCGCTCACCACGTCCTCCACGAACTGAGGCTGGAGACTCTGCGTCAACGGGGGAGCCCAGGGGCGGAGCTTTTCGCGCACCCATTTGTAGGGGCGGCCCCATGGGTCCCCGTCCAGAGTCCCCAGCATCTCCGCGCGGGCCAATTCCTTGGCCCGCCAGATTTCGTCGCGGAGGACGGTCTTCGCTGCCCTGTAGCCCTCGTACAGCTCCGCCTCCACAGCCGCCGCATCCGGAGGTCGGGTGCGGCGCCTGCGGAACCTGGTGTACCGGCGTCGCGCGGCAACGCACGCCTCGCGCAGCGCTGCTAGCTCGCGCGACCACCAGTACAGCTGACGCCGGGCGCGTCCTTGCCGGACCCGGGGCATGGCCATGTCGCAGATCTCCGACATGGCCTCCCGGAACCACTCCGCCTCGTCGTTTATGTCGGCAGGCCTGTCCGGTGGTGACACCCAGGCCTGCACGATCGAGGCTTCCAGGAATAGCTCCCGGTCCAGCTGCTTCAGCGCCCATCGCGGACCACTTGGGTTCCGTCCACTCGTTACCGGCGCGTCTGAGGTCTGGGCGGAGACGTCGAACCGGATATACCGGTGGTCGGAATAGGTCTCCACCTCCTCTACAACGCGCCAGTCAGTGACGCGCGGCGACAGGGCGGCGCTGGCGAACGTTATGTCCACCACCGACTCGCCCGAAAACCGCACGCACGTGGGGACAGAACCCCGGTTCTCGACCACCAGGCCCTGCGCCCGGGCCCAGTGCTCGAGCATCCTACCCCGCGTATAGTCCCTGGACCGGGAACCCCAAGCCGGACTTTTGGCGTTGAAGTCCCCGAGGACGAGCGCGGGGAGGGAACCGAGGGCGACGACGACGTCTCCCAGCTCCGTTAGGGAGTCTTGGAACTCGGCGAGAGATCGGTTCGGGGAGAAGTATACGCCAACCACGGCGATTTCCCCGAACCGTGCCGCGACGATCCCGTGCCCTCTCTCGACGCGATCGAGGGGCGGGGTACAGGCGGCGGCCGACGAGATGAGGGTCACCAAGCCGTCCAGGTCCGCCACCCAGTCATTTCTGGGCACGACAAAGTACGGCTCGGCGACCACGGCGACGTTGATCGACCACTGCGCCATGCTCTGGAGCAAGAGATCCTGAGCAGCGGCGCAGTGGTTGATGTTCGCCTGGAGGAAGCGCAATGGAGCCATTAATCTGAGTCCATTGCAGCCTCCTCCAGGGCCCTCTGCGAGGGTGTAGTCACGGCGGCGGCGGCGGCGGCAGCAGGAGCTGCGGCGGCGGCGGCGGCAGTGGCGGGGACGGCGGTGGCAGAGGGCCTACCTCTGCTCCTGGTCTTGGCGGGCGGGGCGCAGGACTTGCCCCCTGCCCGGTGATCGGCCGGCTTACCAGCCGTCGCACATGCGAAGCAGTGCGGCGGGGCAGTACACGAGCCGGCCTTGTGACCGGGCTGACCACAACGGAAGCAGTCGTCGCTGCGGTCCACCTCCGAGGTGCACTTGCATGCCGTGTGGTTACCCACTTGGCAGCGGAAGCACCTCAGAGGCCTGGGCTCCAGCAGTTTTACCTGCGCGGACACCCAGCCGACCAGGAGCCTTCGGCCCTCCTCTATCTTCTTGGCCGCCGTCACGGGGCAGCTAACTGTGACTGTCAGCAGCCCCGCGAAGTCAGGGCGTAGGGTGCCTGCCTTCACTTGGTCGGCAGGGCATTCCCCAGCCCTGGCAACGGCGGCGACCACGTCCCCCTCCGAGATTGAGTCGTCCAGGCCCATTATGCGCAAATCTGCGCGCTTTACGGGCCTGGACACTCGGGCCTCCTCCGCATCTAGGGACGCTCTTAGCCGTTCGGCCAGAGCGTCAGCGGTAGGGCCACTGGCCGCGCCGGGAATCGACAGCAGCCTGGCCCCCGTCGCGGTGACGTGCACCCGGAGGCCCCCGTCGATCCCCAGCTCTCGGAGGTTGACCGCCTCCTTCGCCTTCGCGAACACGTCGCGGTACGTCACGCCCCTCTTGACCGCTTCTGGCTGTAGAGTTATTACTACAGCCGCGGTCTTAGGGGCGCGGAGTCTCGCCGCGACGGTTCGCTTCTTTCGCTGTCGCCGCCTTCGCTTTCTTTTGGCCTCCCTCCTTTCGCCAACCACCTGCCATTCGGCATCGGCTGGAGGAGGCTGCGAAGGCTGCGACGGTTGTTGCTGCGAAAGTTGAGGCGGCTGGCTCGCCGCCGCCGCCGCCGCCGCCGCCGCCGCCGCCGGGACATCCCTCGTCTTTTCCCTCTTTTTTGGTTTCGGTGGGGCTGAGGCTGAGCTTGGCGTGGCCGGTGCCACTGGCGCCGCCTTGGATGGGCCTGCCCTCACCGAAACTGCTCCCGTGGGCGGCGCCCTCGCCGAGGCCGGGGCCTGCTTAGCACGTGCCGACTGCTTCGCCGCGGCCCGGTTCTCAGACGCCGGAACCGGCCTCGGCGGCGTGGAAGCCGCGGCAGCCGCGTAAGAGGTCGCCGCTAACGGGGGGCGCAAGATGCGGTTTTCCAGAACGGAAAACCGCTGGTTGAAGGCCGCCAGCTCCTGCCGCACCAGTTTTAGGACAGCGTTGCTGTCCTCTGTTGGCGCAGGCTGGGCCGGCGGCTCTTTGTTCCGCCCCTGCGGGACCTCCTCCCGCCGGCCTGCCTTCCGCAGTCCGGCCAGTTCCGTCTTTAGATGGAGGTTCTCCTTCTGGAGAACCTCCATCACAGCCGTCAAGCGGGCGAGCTCCGCCCGCATTTGGGACATTTCGTCCCGTGCTGTCGATGCGGGCGGAGGCCGGCTGAGGCTGTCTGTCGCTGCCGCTATGATTTTGGCCGTTACCGCACTTATAGCCTTGTCCTTAGTGGCCTTCTTCCCCGGCTTGCCGCGGGCCAGGCTGCGGATTGCGTCCTCCACTGTCCTCTCCAAGGAGGGCTCAATAGTGAACCCTCTGCCTCCAGTACCTCCAGTCCTGCCTCGGCCATTACCCCGCACACTTGTGGGGATTTTCCGGCCCGAGGCAGGCTCGTCGTCCGAGGACGACCCTCGGTTCTCCGAATGGGTCCGCTTCAGGAAGAATTCCCTCCTGTCTGCGGACCTCATTCCTCCGCGCTCGGAGCCTGGGCTCTGGGCGCTCATGGCGTCTGACGCGGAATCGTAGTCCGACTTTGATGTCGGCGTCAGCACCATCCTCGTTTTAAGAGCGGCACTCTGTGCCCGCTCTGTAGTCGGTGCCGGTGAGGCGGACGTGCTGGACAAGTCCAGCGACTCCACCTCACAGGCACGTGAGCCACCTTGGCTCGCTGCGGCGACTGCCGGTTGTTGGGGGGGTTTTTTTGAAAATTCTTGCATTTTGGTCCCACGAGTATAAAAAGTATCCAACCATCCATCCAATAAGTGCGGTTCGCACTAACGACTAATTATGCTACCCATTAGCCAAGCATACAACCTCCCTCGCGGTGCGCCGCCGCTTGGAGGTTTGGGGTAATTTTTTATAGAGGTTGTCTTCCTCGCGGCCCGGGCGGTTAAGCCAAGGCCCTCGACCCCCGTCGAAAGTCATAGACGTGATCATGACAATCTTCGGGGCTACGAGAATAGCGGTGGCAAGAGGAGGCGGAAGTGCAAGGCCTCCTCCTGCCTGCTCGACGGCAGGGTAAGTGCACGCCGGGCCCGCTCTTACTCCAAAACCACTGTGCCCTCTGCTGATCAGAGGGACACGCGGTGGAGCGACGCGACGGGACATTGGCATACGGGCAAGGAGACCCCTTACGGGGAGTTCTTGCCCGTACCCCGGGGCGCACCGTCCCGAGAAACCGGGCTTCCCCCCGGACGCATCCGGAAAGGAACTTCCAGTCCTCGGGCACTCGTGGAGGTTTCCCGTCCTTAGCACCCCATTTTTGGACTCTGACGAAATTTTGAAAAATTGGTGGGAATTTTTTTGCGAGCTAGACGCACGTGCGGGGTATCGTCGGATCGGGCTCCGCGCGGGCTAGCCGAATATGTAATAAAATTGTTAACGACAAGAGACAAAATTTTGAGTTTTGGCCGAAAAACCAGTTTTTTAAGCGAAAATTGGTGTTTTTCACCCCCACTCCGAAACTCGGGCCACGGATCGCGGACCTGGTCACGGGATTAATTGAGGGCGGTCGCTGAGACTAATATAAAATTTAAACGGTTGTAATTGGTCGAAAAATGGCGAAGTTAATGAATTTAATATGGTGAAATTTTGAAAAAATGCAAAATACGGGTAAGGGTTGATTTTTAGGGGTTGCGATTCGTGTCAAACGATAGGCGTCCGCCTTTTTAGGTCTAATTAGCTGAAAACAGCTCCAAAATCGCACCTATAATAATGAAAATATCGATACTTTTTTCAAACACTTGCTCCGGTATATCAATTTTTGGACTCTGACGAAATTTTGAAAAATTGGTGGGAAATTTTTTGCGAGCTAGACGCACGTGCGGGGTATCGTCGGATCGGGCTCCGCGCGGGCTAGCCGAATATGTAATAAAATTGTTAACGACAAGAGACAAAATTTTGAGTTTTGGCCGAAAAACCAGTTTTTTAAGCGAAAATTGGTGTTTTTCACCCCCACTCCGAAACTCGGGCCACGGATCGCGGACCTGGTCACGGGATTAATTGAGGGCGGTCGCTGAGACTAATATAAAATTTAAACGGTTGTAATTGGTCGAAAAATGGCGAAGTTAATGAATTTAATATGGTGAAATTTTGAAAAAATGCAAAATACGGGTAAGGGTTGATTTTTAGGGGTTGCGATTCGTGTCAAACGATAGGCGTCCGCCTTTTTAGGTCTAATTAGCTGAAAACAGCTCCAAAATCGCACCTATAATAATGAAAATATCGATACTTTTTTCAAACACTTGCTCCGGTATATCAATTTTTGGACTCTGACGAAATTTTGAAAAATTGGTGGGAAATTTTTTGCGAGCTAGACGCACGTGCGGGGTATCGTCGGATCGGGCTCCGCGCGGGCTAGCCGAATATGTAATAAAATTGTTAACGACAAGAGACAAAATTTTGAGTTTTGGCCGAAAAACCAGTTTTTTAAGCGAAAATTGGTGTTTTTCACCCCCACTCCGAAACTCGGGCCACGGATCGCGGACCTGGTCACGGGATTAATTGAGGGCGGTCGCTGAGACTAATATAAAATTTAAACGGTTGTAATTGGTCGAAAAATGGCGAAGTTAATGAATTTAATATGGTGAAATTTTGAAAAAATGCAAAATACGGGTAAGGGTTGATTTTTAGGGGTTGCGATTCGTGTCAAACGATAGGCGTCCGCCTTTTTAGGTCTAATTAGCTGAAAACAGCTCCAAAATCGCACCTATAATAATGAAAATATCGATACTTTTTTCAAACACTTGCTCCGGTATATCAATTTTTGGACTCTTTTTTTTTTTTTTTTTTTTTTTTAGCGTGGTAAAATCATCAAATGAGTCCTCCCACCCCGGGCAGGGCGGGAGGGACTGTCAGACTTGTACTGACTAAAATCCACGGTGTCCTTCAATAGCCTTTTATGTTCCGGGGTCACGGTAATGAGATAAGTCCCGCGACCCCGGCAGGCTTTGGCCCTCTTGGGCGGGGCCCCGTCATCGTGCTGACGCTCTTTGAGGCGTGCGTGGAACACAACGCGCCGTCGACCCGGGCATGGTCCATGGTCGGGCGGCGAGTTGCCCTTTACTCGCCGTCCGCATGCCCGCGCCTACGGTGGCCGGAGATCGTCTTGCGACGTCCGACGCCGTGGGCGTCTACCATTGCGGGTGGGGCGGAGGGAGGACGCTGTCCTCTCTCTCTCACGGCCCGCCTCCTCCTTAACGAGCATTACTGCTTCGCAGAAGGAGGCGACCGCTTCCCACTCCGTCTCGCCCCGCAGCATGGCCTCGACCAATGCCGGGCGCGAGAGGTCTCCGCCTATCGCTGCCGTGAGGACACGGCGGTGCTCTGCCCAAGCGGGGCAGTCTTGCACCGTATGCTCTACTGTGTCCTCCGGGCGATCTTCGCAATGGTGACACCCCGGCGTTTCTTCCTTCCCCATCCGACACAGGTACCTCCCGAAACATCCGTGTCCGGTGAGGACCTGCGTCATCCGATAGGTCAGGACGCCGTGACGCCTTTCCAGCCACTCCTCAAAGAGGGGTCTTACCGCCGCGATTGCGGCGTGCCCGAACCTCGGTTGCGACAGTCGTTCCCTCCATACTGCCCTGAGATCGCGCCGGACCTCTTCCCGCCGCGCCTCGACTTGTCGGGGCAGCGGGAATTCTCCCCGGCGCCGCGCCTCCACGCGCCACTCATAGACGCGCTGGAGGGCGGTCGCCTCCAGATCCCAGGGCAGTAATCCGGCAAGGAGGTTGGCCGATTCGCCGGCGATCGTGCGGTATCCTCGGATCATCCGGATAGCCATGACCCTCTGGCATGCGACCAGCCTCGCTGGTCGCGTCCGCATGCTCAGGGCCCACACGGGGGCCCCGTAGAGGGCCATGGACCGCACGATACCGGCGTACAGCCTCCGGCAGGAGGCGTTTGGCCCGCTGAGGTTGGGCAGGAGTCGCCTGAGGGCGCCTGCTGCCCGGTTCAGCCTTGGGGCCAAACGCAGGAAGTGCTCCTTGAAGTTCCACCGGCCGTCGAGGACGAGTCCCAGGTACTTCATCGTCCTCCCGACGCCGATGCGAACCCCTCCCACCGTTATGTGGGACTCTGACCGTGGCGCGTTCAGACGGCCATGAAAACACATGGCCTCTGTTTTGTGGAGCGCCACGTCGAGTCCCAACTGCCGGATCCTTCCAACGACTGTCGCGACCGCTTGCGTCGCCAGGTCGGCCGCCGCCTGGTGCGACTCTCCCTCCGCCAGGACGAGCGTGTCGTCGGCGTAACATATTACGCCGACGCCGTCAGGGAGGTCGCCGCGCAGCACCCAATCGTATCCGATGTTCCACAGGGGCGGCCCCAAGACCGAACCCTGTGGAACACCGCACGACATCTCTCGCCGGTTCCACTCTCCCCGGTGACCGGGGTAGATGACGGCTCTGTCCGTCAGATAAGCCTCGACTATGCGACGGAGGTAGGTCGGCACCCGGTGATACCGGAGTGCCTCCCTGATGCAACTCCAGGGCAGGGTGTTAAAGGCATTGGTGATGTCCAAAGACACCGCCAAGACGACCCTGCCCCGGGCTACTGCATCCCCCGTCGTGAGGGCTCTCACGCGCATGATGGCGTCCACCGTCGAGCGCCCCCTGCGGAAGCCAAACTGGCTCTTCGCAAGGTTCGGGCCCACCCGATTCAGGTGCCCGACGAGGCGGTCTGCAATGACTCTCTCAAAGAGCTTGCCCACCTCATCGAGCAGCACGATGGGCCGGAATGCGGACGGAGAGTCCGCAGGGCGCCCGGGCTTCTGGATCAGGACCAGCTTCCCCGTCTTCCAACGAAGCGGAAACTGGCCCCTCTCCAGGCATGCGCTAAAGAGCCCCCCCAGTCGAGGCCCGAGAGTCCTCGAGGCCAGGACCCAGGCTTTTCCTGGCAGGCCGTCGGGTCCTGGGGCGGTATTTTTGGCTTTAAGCCGCAGTACCGCCACTCTCATGTCTACCTCGGTCACCTCTGGAGCGTCGTAGACGTCGTCGTCGCTGTGGTCCGCGTTTGCGTCAGCTTCACCGTAAGATTCCGTCGGAGACGGAGCCATAGGCGGGGGAGTATGCTCCCCTCGCGATGGGAACAGGGCGCTCACCACGTCCTCCACGAACTGAGGCTGGAGACTCTGCGTCAACGGAGGAGCCCAGGGGCGGAGCTTCTCTCTCGCCCACTTGTAGGGCCGGCCCCATGGGTCCCCGTTCAGAGCCTCCAGCATCTCCTTGCGGGCCAATTCCTTGGCCCGCCAGATCTCGTCGCGGAGGACGGTCTTCGCTGCCCTGTAGCCCTCGTACAGCTCCGCCTCTACAGTTGCCGCATCCGGAGGTCGGGTGCGGCGCCTGCGGAACCTGGTGTATCGGCGTCGCGCGGCAACGCACGCCTCGCGCAGCGCTGCTAGCTCGCGCGACCACCAATACAGCTGACGCCGGGCGCGTCCTTGCCGGACCCGGGGCATGGCCACGTCACAGATCTCTGACATGGCCTCCTGGAACCACTCCGCCTCGTCGTTGATGTCGGCAGGCCTGTCCGGTGGTGACACCCAGGCCTGCACGATTGAGGCTTCCAGGAATAGCTCCCGGTCCAGCTGCTTCAGCGCCCATCGCGGACCACTTGGGTTCCGTTCACTCGGGACCGGCGCGTCTGAGGTCTGGGCGGAGACGTCAAACCGGATATACCGGTGATCAGAATAGGTCTCCACCTCCTCTACAACGCGCCAGTCGGTGACGCGCGATGACAGGTCGGAGGTGGCGAACGTGACGTCCACCACCGACTCACCCCTCCACCGCACGCACGTGGGGACAGAACCCCGGTTCTCGATGACCAGGCCCTGCGCCAGGGCCCAGTGCTCGAGCCTTCTGCCCCGCACAACGTCCGTAAACCGGGAACCCCAAGCCACATTCTTGGCGTTGAAGTCCCCGAGGACGAGCGCGGGGAAAGAACCGAAGGCGACGACGACGTCTCCCAGCTCCGATAGGGAGTCCTGGAACTCGGCGAGAGTTTGGTTCGGGGAGAAGTATACGCCTATCACGGCGATCTCCCCGACCCGTGCTGCGACGATCCCGCGCCCTCTCTTGACGCGATCGAGGGGCGGGGTACCGGCGGCGGCCGACGAGATAAGGGTCACCGAGCCGTTCAGGTCCGCCACCCAGTCATTCCTGGGCACGACAAAGTACGGCTCGGCGACCACGGCGACGTTGATCGACCACTGCGCCATGCTCTGGAGCAAGAGATCCTGAGCAGCGGCGCAGTGGTTGATGTTCGCCTGGAGGAAGCGCAATGGAGACATTAATCTGAATCCATTGCAGCCTCCTCCAGGACCCTCTCCGAGGGTTGAGTCACGGCGGCGGCGGCAGCAGCAGGAGCTGCAGCGGCGGCGGCGGTGGCGACGGCGGCGGCAGAGGGCCTACCTCTGCTCCTGGTCTTGGCGGGCGGGGCGCAGGACTTGCCCCCTGCCCGGTGATCGGCCGGCTTGCCAGCCGCCGCACATAGGAAGCAGTGCGGCGGGGCGTTACAAGAGCCGGCCTTGTGACCGGGCTGACCACAGCGGAAGCAGTCGTCGCTGCGGTCCACCTCCGAGGTGCACTTGCATGCCGTATGGTTACCCACTTGGCAGCGGAAGCACCTCAGAGGCCTGGGCTCCAGCAGTTTCACCTGCGCGGACACCCAGCCGACCAGGAGCCTTCGGCCCTCCCCTATCTTTTTGGCCGCCGGCACGGGGCAGCTGACCGTGATAGACAGCAGCCCCGTGAAGTCAGGGCGTAGGGTGCCTGCCTTCACTTGGTCGGCAGGGCATTCCCCAGCCCTGGCAACGGCAGCCACTACGTCCCCCTCCGAGATGGAGTCGTCCAGGCCCATTATGCGCAGATCAGCGCGCTTTACGGGCCTGGACACTCGGGCCTCCTCCGCGTCTAGGGACGCTCTGAGCCGTTCGGCTAGAGCGTCAGCGGTGGGGCCGCTGTCCGCGCCGGGGATCGACAGAAGTCTGGCCCCCGTAGCGGTGACTTGCACCCGGAGACCCCCGTCGATTCCCAGCTCTCGGAGGTTGACTGCCTCCTTCGCCTTCGCGAACACGTCGCGGTACGTCACGCCCCTCTTGACCGCGTCCGGCTGTAGAGTAATTACTACAGCCGCGGTCTTAGGGGC
Organism: Agrotis exclamationis; assembly: GCA_950005045.1. Classification (NCBI taxonomy): domain Eukaryota; kingdom Metazoa; phylum Arthropoda; class Insecta; order Lepidoptera; family Noctuidae; genus Agrotis; species Agrotis exclamationis. The sequence goes on from OX465426.1 coordinate 24,645,799, forward strand.
GCGGAGTTTCGCCGCGACGGTTCGCTTGCGCTGCCGCTGTCGCTGTCGCCGCCTTCGCCTTCCCTTGGCCCTGCTCTCTCCAGCCACCTGCCATTCGGCATCGGCTGGAGGGGGCCGCGAAGGCTGCGCAGGCGGGACAGGTTGGGACGGCTGACTCGCTGCCGCCGCCGCCGTGACACCCTTCCTCTTCTTCTTCTGTGGGGCCGAGCTCTGCGGGGCCGTTCCCCCAGGGGCCGCCCTCACTGGGGCCGTCCTCACCGGTGCCGTCCTCGCCGGTGCCGCCGCCGCTGAGGCAGCTCTTGTCGGGGCCTGTTTAGGCGGCACCGGCGGCTTCGCTGGCTTCGCTGCCCGGTTCTCCGGAGCCGGCCTTGGCGGCGCGGAAGCAGCAACGGCCGCAAAAGATGCCGCGAGCGGGGGGCGCAGAATGCGGTTCTCCAGGACTGCGAACCGCTGGTTGAAGGCCGCCAGCTCCTGCCGCACCAGATTTAGGACATTGCTGTCTTCTGCTGGCGCGGGCTTCGCCGGCGGCTCCTTCTTCCGCGTCTGCGGGACCTCCTCCCGGCGGCCTGCCTTCCGCAGTCCGGCCAGCTCCGTCTTCAGATGGAGGTTCTCCTTCTGGAGAACCTCCATCGCAGCCGTCAATTTGGCGACCTCCTCCCGCATTTGGGACATTTCGTCCGATACTTTAGATGCGGGCGGAGGCCGGCTGAGGCTGTCTGTCACCGCCGCCATGATGGTTGCCGTGGCCTTACTTATGGCCAGGTCTTTTGTGGCCTTTTTACCAGGCCTGCCAGCCCGGCCTTTCAGGGTGCGGATGGCGTCCTCCACCGCCTTCTCTAAAGAGGGCTCGGCTTCCCGCCCTCTGCCGCACGTCCCGCCTCGGCCTTTACCCCGCACACTAGTGGGGATCTTCCGGCTCGAGGCAGGAAATTTTTGGACTCTGACGAAATTTTGAAAAATTGGTGGGAAATTTTTTGCGAGCTAGACGCACGTGCGGGGTATCGTCGGATCGGGCTCCGCGCGGGCTAGCCGAATATGTAATAAAATTGTTAACGACAAGAGACAAAATTTTGAGTTTTGGCCGAAAAACCAGTTTTTTAAGCGAAAATTGGTGTTTTTCACCCCCACTCCGAAACTCGGGCCACGGATCGCGGACCTGGTCACGGGATTAATTGAGGGCGGTCGCTGAGACTAATATAAAATTTAAACGGTTGTAATTGGTCGAAAAATGGCGAAGTTAATGAATTTAATATGGTGAAATTTTGAAAAAATGCAAAATACGGGTAAGGGTTGATTTTTAGGGGTTGCGATTCGTGTCAAACGATAGGCGTCCGCCTTTTTAGGTCTAATTAGCTGAAAACAGCTCCAAAATCGCACCTATAATAATGAAAATATCGATACTTTTTTCAAACACTTGCTCCGGTATATCAATTTTTGGACTCTGACGAAATTTTGAAAAATTGGTGGGAATTTTTTTGCGAGCTAGACGCACGTGCGGGGTATCGTCGGATCGGGCTCCGCGCGGGCTAGCCGAATATGTAATAAAATTGTTAACGACAAGAGACAAAATTTTGAGTTTTGGCCGAAAAACCAGTTTTTTAAGCGAAAATTGGTGTTTTTCACCCCCACTCCGAAACTCGGGCCACGGATCGCGGACCTGGTCACGGGATTAATTGAGGGCGGTCGCTGAGACTAATATAAAATTTAAACGGTTGTAATTGGTCGAAAAATGGCGAAGTTAATGAATTTAATATGGTGAAATTTTGAAAAAATGCAAAATACGGGTAAGGGTTGATTTTTAGGGGTTGCGATTCGTGTCAAACGATAGGCGTCCGCCTTTTTAGGTCTAATTAGCTGAAAACAGCTCCAAAATCGCACCTATAATAATGAAAATATCGATACTTTTTTCAAACACTTGCTCCGGTATATCAATTTTTGGACTCTTTTTTTTTTTTTTTTTTTTTTTAGCGTGGTAAAATCATCAAATGAGTCCTCCCACCCCGGGCAGGGCGGGAGGGACTGTCAGACTTGTACTGACTAAAATCCACGGTGTCCTTCAATAGCCTTTTATGTTCCGGGGTCACGGTAATGAGATAAGTCCCGCGACCCCGGCAGGCTTTGGCCCTCTACAGAGGGGGCCCCGTCATTATGCTGACGCTCTTTGAGGCGCGCGTGGAACACAACGCGCCGTCGACCCGGGCATGGTCCATGGTCGGGCGGCGAGTTGCCCTTTACTCGCCGCCCGCATGCCCGCGCCTACGGTGGCCGGAGATCGTCCCGCGACGTCCGACGCCGTGGGCGTCTACCACTGCGGCTGGGGCGGAGGGAGGACGCTGTCCTCTCTCTCTCGCGGCTCGCCTCCTCCTTCACGAGCATAACTGCTTCGCAGAAGGAGGCGACCGCTTCCCACTCCGTCTCGCCCCGCAGCATGGCCTCGACCAATGCCGGGCGCGAGAGGTCTCCGCCTATCGCCGCCGAGAGGACACGGCGGTGCTCTGCCCAAGCGGGGCAGTCCTGCACCGTATGCTCCACCGTGTCCTCCGGGCGATCTTCGCAGTGGTGACACCCGGGCGTCTCTTCCCTCCTTATCAGACACAGGAACCTCCCGAAACTTCCGTGTCCGGTGAGGACCTGCGTCATGCGGTAAGTCAGGACGCCGTGACGTCTTTCCAGCCACTCCTCAAAGAGGGGTCTTACCGCCGCGATTGCGGCGTGCCCGGACCTCGGTTGCGACAGTCGTCCCCTCCATACTGCCCTGAGATCGCACCGGAGCTCTTCCCGCCGCGCCTCGACTTCTCGGGGCAGCGGGGTTACACCCCGGCGCTGCGCCTCCACGCGCCACTCATAGACGCGCTGGAGGGCAGTCGCCTCCAGATCCCAGGGCAGTAATCCGGCAAGGAGGTTGGCTGATTCGCCGGCGATCGTGCGGTATCCCCGGATCATCCGGATAGCCATGACCCTCTGGCATGCGACCAACTTTAGTGGTCGCGTCCGGATGCTCAGGGCCCACACGGGGGCCCCGTAGAGGGCCATGGACCGCACGATACCGGCGTACAGCCTACGGCAGGAGGCGTTTGGCCCGCCGAGATTGGGCAGGAGTCGCCTGAGGGCGCCTGCTGCCCGGTTCAGCCTTGGGGCCAAACTCAGGAAATGCTCCCTGAAGTTCCACCGGCTGTCGAGGACGAGTCCCAGGTACTTCATCGTCCTCCCGACGCCGATGCGAACCCCCTCCACCGTTATGTGGGACTCGGACCGTGGCGCGTTCAGACGACCATGAAAAGACATGGCCTCTGTTTTGTGCAGCGCCACTTCGAGTCCCAGCTGCCGGATCCTTTCGACGACTGTCGCAACCGCTTGCGTCGCCTTGTCGGCCGCCGCCTGATGCGACTCTCCCTCCGCCAGGACGAGCGTGTCGTCAGCGTAACATATTACGCTGACGCCGTCAGGGAGGTCGCCGCGCAGCACCCAGTCGTATCCGATGTTCCACAGTGGCGGCCCCAAGACCGATCCCTGTGGAACACCGCACGACATCTCTCGCCGGTTCCACACTCCCCGGTGACCGGGGTAGATGACGGCCCTGTCCGTCAGGTAGTCCTCGACTATACGACGGAGGTAGGTTGGCACCCGGTGATACCGGAGTGCCTCCCTGATGCAACTCCAGGGCAGGGTGTTGAAGGCGTTGGAGATGTCCAAAGACACCGCCAAGACGACCCTGCCCCGGGCGACAGCATCCCCCGTCGTGAGGGCTCTAACGCGCATGATGGCGTCCACCGTCGAGCGCCCCCTGCGGAAGCCAAACTGGCTCTCCGCAAGATCCGGACCCACCCGATTCAGGTGCCCGACGAGGCGGTCTGCAATTACTCTTTCAAAGAGCTTGCCCACCTCGTCGAGCAGCACGATGGGCCGGAATGCGGACGGAGAGTCCGCAGGGCGCCCGGGCTTCTGGATCAGGACCAGTTTCCCCGTCTTCCAACGAAGCGGGAACTGGCCCCTCTCCAGGCATGCGCTGAAGAGCCCCCCCAGTCGAGGACCGAGAGTCCCTGAGGCCAGGACCCAGGCTTTCCCTGGCAGGCCGTCGGGTCCTGGGGCGGTATTTTTGGCCTTGAGCCGTTGTACCGCCACTCTCATGTCTACCTCGGTCACCTCTGGAGCGTCGTAGACGTCGTCGTCGCTGTGGTCCGCGTTTGCGCCAGCTTCACCGTCAGATTCCGTCGGAGACGGAGCCATAGGCGGGGGAGTATGCTCCCCTCGCGATGGGAACAGGGCGCTCACCACGTCCTCCACGAACTGAGGCCGGAGACTCTGCGTCAACGGGGGAGCCCAGGGGCGGAGCTTTTCGCGCACCCATTTGTAGGGGCGGCCCCATGGGTCCCCGTCCAGAGTCCCCAGCATCTCCGCGCGGGCCAATTCCTTGGCCCGCCAGATTTCGTCGCGGAGGACGGTCTTCGCTGCCCTGTAGCCCTCGTACAGCTCCGCCTCCACAGCCGCCGCATCCGGAGGTCGGGTGCGGCGCCTGCGGAACCTGGTGTACCGGCGTCGCGCGGCAACGCACGCCTCGCGCAGCGCTGCTAGCTCGCGCGACCACCAGTACAGCTGACGCCGGGCGCGTCCTTGCCGGACCCGGGGCATGGCCATGTCGCAGATCTCCGACATGGCCTCCCGGAACCACTCCGCCTCGTCGTTTATGTCGGCAGGCCTGTCCGGTGGTGACACCCAGGCCTGCACGATCGAGGCTTCCAGGAATAGCTCCCGGTCCAGCTGCTTCAGCGCCCATCGCGGACCACTTGGGTTCCGTCCACTCGGGACCGGCGCGTCTGAGGTCTGGGCGGAGACGTCGAACCGGATATACCGGTGGTCGGAATAGGTCTCCACCTCCTCTACAACGCGCCAGTCAGTGACGCGCGGCGACAGGGCGGCGCTGGCGAACGTTATGTCCACCACCGACTCGCCCGAAAACCGCACGCACGTGGGGACAGAACCCCGGTTCTCAACCACCAGGCCCTGCGCCCGGGCCCAGTGCTCGAGCATCCTACCCCGCGTATAGTCCCTGGACCGGGAACCCCAAGCCGGACTTTTGGCGTTGAAGTCCCCGAGGACGAGCGCGGGGAGGGAACCGAGGGCGACGACGACGTCTCCCAGCTCCGTTAGGGAGTCCTGGAACTCGGAATTTTTGGACTCTGACGAAATTTTGAAAAATTGGTGGGAATTTTTTTTTTTTGCGAGCTAGACGCACGTGCGGGGTATCGTCGGATCGGGCTCCGCGCGGGCTAGCCGAATATGTAATAAAATTGTTAACGACAAGAGACAAAATTTTGAGTTTTGGCCGAAAAACCAGTTTTTTAAGCGAAAATTGGTGTTTTTCACCCCCACTCCGAAACTCGGGCCACGGATCGCGGACCTGGTCACGGGATTAATTGAGGGCGGTCGCTGAGACTAATATAAAATTTAAACGGTTGTAATTGGTCGAAAAATGGCGAAGTTAATGAATTTAATATGGTGAAATTTTGAAAAAATGCAAAATACGGGTAAGGGTTGATTTTTAGGGGTTGCGATTCGTGTCAAACGATAGGCGTCCGCCTTTTTAGGTCTAATTAGCTGAAAACAGCTCCAAAATCGCACCTATAATAATGAAAATATCGATACTTTTTTCAAACACTTGCTCCGGTATATCAATTTTTGGACTCTTTTTTTTTTTTTTTTTTTTTTTTTTTTTTTTAGCGTGGTAAAATCATCAAATGAGTCCTCCCACCCCGGGCAGGGCGGGAGGGACTGTCAGACTTGTACTGACTAAAATCCACGGTGTCCTTCAATAGCCTTTTATGTTCCGGGGTCACGGTAATGAGATAAGTCCCGCGACCCCGGCAGGCTTTGGCCCTCTTGGGCGGGGCCCCGTCATCGTGCTGACGCTCTTTGAGGCGCGCGTGGAACACAACGCGCCGTCGACCCGGGCATGGTCCATGGTCGGGCGGCGAGTTGCCCTTTACTCGCCGCCCGCATGCCCGCGCCTACGGTGGCCGGAGATCGTCTTGCGACGTCCGACGCCGTGGGCGTCTACCATTGCGGGTGGGGCGGAGGGAGGACGCTGTCCTCTCTCTCTCACGGCCCGCCTCCTCCTTAACGAGCATTACTGCCTCGCAGAAGGAGGCGACCGCTTCCCACTCCGTCTCGCCCCGCAGCATGGCCTCGACCAATGCCGGGCGCGAGAGGTCTCCGCCTATCGCTGCCGTGAGGACACGGCGGTGCTCTGCCCAAGCGGGGCAGTCTTGCACCGTATGCTCTACTGTGTCCTCCGGGCGATCTTCGCAATGGTGACACCCCGGCGTTTCTTCCTTCCCCATCCGACACAGGTACCTCCCGAAACATCCGTGTCCGGTGAGGACCTGCGTCATCCGATAGGTCAGGACGCCGTGACGCCTTTCCAGCCACTCCTCAAAGAGGGGTCTTACCGCCGCGATTGCGGCGTGCCCGAACCTCGGTTGCGACAGTCGTTCCCTCCATACTGCCCTGAGATCGCGCCGGACCTCTTCCCGCCGCGCCTCGACTTGTCGGGGCAGCGGGAATTCTCCCCGGCGCCGCGCCTCCACGCGCCACTCATAGACGCGCTGGAGGGCGGTCGCCTCCAGATCCCAGGGCAATAATCCGGCAAGGAGGTTGGCCGATTCGCCGGCGATCGTGCGGTATCCTCGGATCATCCGGATAGCCATGACCCTCTGACATGCGACCAGCCTCGCTGGTCGCGTCCGCATGCTCAGGGCCCACACGGGGGCCCCGTAGAGGGCCATGGACCGCACGATACCGGCGTACAGCCTCCGGCAGGAGGCGTTTGGCCCGCTGAGGTTGGGCAGGAGTCGCCTGAGGGCGCCTGCTGCCCGGTTCAGCCTTGGGGCCAAACGCAGGAAGTGCTCCTTGAAGTTCCACCGGCCGTCGAGGACGAGTCCCAGGTACTTCATCGCCCTCCCGACGCCGATGCGAACCCCTCCCACCGTTATGTGGGACTCTGACCGTGGCGCGTTCAGACGGCCATGAAAACACATGGCCTCTGTTTTGTGGAGCGCCACGTCGAGTCCCAACTGCCGGATCCTTCCAACGACTGTCGCGACCGCTTGCGTCGCCAGGTCGGCCGCCGCCTGGTGCGACTCTCCCTCCGCCAGGACGAGCGTGTCGTCGGCGTAACAGATTACGCTGACGCCGTCAGGGAGGTCGCCGCGCAGCACCCAGTCGTATCCGATGTCCCACAGGTGCGGCCCCAAGACCGAACCCTGTGGAACACCGCACGACATCTCTCGCCGGTTCCATTCTCCCCGGTGACCGGGGTAGATGACGGCTCTGTCCGTCAGATAAGCCTCGACTATGCGACGGAGGTAGGTCGGCACCCGGTGATACCGGAGTGCCTCCCTGATGCAACTCCAGGGCAGGGTGTTAAAGGCATTGGTGATGTCCAAAGACACCGCCAAGACGACCCTGCCCCGGGCTACTGCATCCCCCGTCGTGAGGGCTCTCACGCGCATGATGGCGTCCACCGTCGAGCGCCCCCTGCGGAAGCCAAACTGGCTCTCCGCTAGGTTCGGGCCCACCCGATTCAGGTGCCCGACGAGGCGGTCTGCAATGACTCTCTCAAAGAGCTTGCCCACCTCATCGAGCAGCACGATGGGCCGGAATGCGGACGGAGAGTCCGCAGGGCGCCCGGGCTTCTGGATCAGGACCAGCTTCCCCGTCTTCCAACGAAGCGGAAACTGGCCCCTTTCCAGGCATGCGCTAAAGAGCCCCCCCAGTCGAGGCCCGAGAGTCCTCGAGGCCAGGACCCAAGCTTTTCCTGGCAGGCCGTCGGGTCCTGGGGCGGTATTTTTGGCCTTGAGCCGTTGTACCGCCACTCTCATGTCTACCTCGGTCACCTCTGGAGCGTCGTAGACGTCGTCGTCGCTGTGGTCCGCGTTTGCGCCAGCTTCACCGTCAGGTTCCGTCGGAGGCGGAGCCATAGGCGGGGGAGTATGCTCCCCTCGCGATGGGAACAGGGCGCTCACCACGTCCTCCACGAACTGAGGCTGGAGACTCTGCGTCAACGGGGGAGCCCAGGGGCGGAGCTTCTCTCTCGCCCACTTGTAGGGCCGGCCCCATGGGTCCCCGTTCAGAGTCTCCAGCATCTCCTTGCGGGCCAATTCCTTGGCCCGCCAGATCTCGTCGCGGAGGACGGTCTTCGCTGCCCTGTAGCCCTCGTACAGCTCCGCCTCTACAGTTGCCGCATCCGGTGGTCGGGTGCGGCGCCTGCGGAACCTGGTGTACCGGCGTCGCGCGGCAACGCACGCCTCGCGCAGCGCTGCTAGCTCGCGCGACCACCAGTACAGCTGACGCCGGGCGCGTCCTTGCCGGACCCGGGGCATGGCCACGTCGCAGATCTCTGACATGGCCTCCCGGAACCACTCCGCCTCGTCGTTGATGTCGGCAGGCCTGTCCGGTGGTGACACCCAGGCCTGCACGATCGAGGCTTCCAGGAATAGCTCCCGGTCCAGCTGCTTCAGCGCCCATCGCGGACCACTTGGGTTCCGTCGGACCGGCGCGTCTGAGGTCTGGGCGGAGACGTCAAACCGGATATACCGGTGATCTGAATAGGTCTCCACCTCCTCTACAACGCGCCAGTCGGTGACGCGCGGTGACAGGTCGGAGGTGGCGAACGTGACGTCCACCACCGACTCGCCCCTCCACCGCACGCACGTGGGGACAGAACCCCGGTTCTCGATGACCAGGCCCTGCGCCAGGGCCCAGTGCTCGAGCCTTCTGCCCCGCACAACGTCCGTAAACCGGGAACCCCAAGCCACATTCTTGGCGTTGAAGTCCCCGAGGACGAGCGCGGGGAAAGAACCGAAGGCGACGACGACGTCTCCCAGCTCCGATAGGGAGTCCTGGAACTCGGCGAGAGTTTGGTTCGGGGAGAGGTATACGCCTATCACGGCGATCTCCCCGACCCGTGCTGCGACGATCCCGCGCCCTCTCTTGACGCTATCGAGGGGCGGGGTACCGGCGGCGGCCGACGAAATTAGGGTCACCGAGCCGTTCAGGTCCGCCACCCAGTCATTCCTGGGCACGACAAAGTACGGCTCGGCGACCACGGCGACGTTTATCAACCACTGCGCCATGCTCTGGAGCAAGAGATCCTGAGCAGCGGCGCAGTGGTTGATGTTCGCCTGGAGGAAGCGCAATGGAGACATTAATCGGAATCCATTGCAGCCTCCTCCAGGGCCCCTCGCGGGGGTAAGGCCGCGGCGGCGGCGGCGGCCACGGCAGTGGCGGCGGCGGCGGCGGTGGCGGCAGTGACGGCGGCGGCAGAGGGCCTACCTCTGCTCTTGGCTTTCGTGGGTGGGGCGCAGGACTTGCCCCCAGCCCGGTGATCGGCCGGCTTGCCAGCCGCCGCACATGCGAAGCAGTGCGGCGGGGCAGTGCACGAGCCGGCCTTGTGACCGGGCTGACCGCAGCGGAAACACTTGTCGCTGCGGTCAACCTCCGAGGTGCAGTTACATGCCACGTGGTTGCCCACCTGGCACCGGTAGCACCTCAGAGGTCTGGGTTCCAGCAGTTTCACCTGCGCGGAAACCCATCCAACCAAGAGCCTTCGGCCCCCCTCCAGTTTTTTGGCCGCCGGCACGGGGCAGCTGACCGTAATGGTCTGCAGCCCCGCGAAGTCAGGACGCAGGGCGCCCGCCCTCACCTGATCGGGAGGGCACCCCCCAGTCCTGGCAACGGCGGCCACCACGTCCTCGACCGTCACGGAGTCATCCAGACCCAATATGCGCACGTCTGCGCGCTTGGTGGGTCTGGATACTCGGGCCTCTTCCGCATTTAAGGACGCTCTGAGCCGTTCGGCCAGAGCGTCAGCGGTGGGGCCACTGGCCGCGCCGGGGAGCTCCAACATCCGAGCCCCCGTTGCAGTGACCCGTAAACGGAGGCCCCCGGTGATGCCGAGCTCCGTGAGGTCCACCGCCTCCTTCGCCTTCGCGAGCACGTCGCGGTAGGACACGCCCCTCTTGACCGCGTCCGGCTGCAGTGTGATCACTACTGCCGCGGTCTTAGGGGCGCGCAATCGCGCCGCGACGCCTCGCTCCTTGCGCCGCCGCCGCCTCTCCCTCCGCCGTTTGGACCTGGCCGCGTTGGCAGCCTTCCTCTTCTCTCCGGCCACTTGCCAATCGGCGCTGGCCGGAGGAGTGCTAGGAGGAGGCTGCTGGGCTGGCTGGCTTTCGGCCTGGGCACCCTTCTTTTTTGAAGCCGACCGTGCCGGCCCCGCAGGTGTCGGGGTCGGAGTCGGCTTGGACGGACCCGGTTTCGCCTGACTAGGCTGTGCCGGGGCCGTCTTTGAAGGGGCCTTCTTCGCCGCAGCCGTCTTCGCCGGAGTCGGCTTGGTCGGAGGCGGCTTCGACGCGGCCACAGCCGCGTACGAGGACGCCGCCAGCGGGGGTCGCAGCACGCGGCTCTCCAGTACGGAGAACCGCTGCTGGAAGGCGGCCAGCTCCTGTCGCACCAGGTCGAGAACAGAGTTCTCCGCTGGTGTGGGCTGGCCTTTCTCCTTTTGGGCCCGCGGCAGCGCGTCCCGCTGGCCGCCTCTCCGAAGTCCGGCCAGGTCCGCCTTGAGGGCAGCGTTCTCCCTCTGGAGAGCCTCCATGGCGGCAGTCAGGCGGGAGACCTCCGACCGCAGTTCGGACATGTCGTCCCTTGCAGCCGGGGCCCCGCCATAAATCCGCGCGGCCGCCATGATTGAGGCCGTGGCTTCGCCAACCGCATTCTCCTTACTGCTCTTTTTCCGCTTCAGGTTTACTATGCGGATGGCAGCTGTCACGGCCTCTGCTAGTTTGGCCTCGTTCAAGGCCAAACCACTGTTGGGCTCTCCAGAGGAGATCCCCCTCCCCGAAGTCTTGCCTCGGCCTTTACCCCGCACGCTCGTGGGGATCTTACGGGCCGAGACAAGCCCTTCCTCGGACGACGAGATGTCCTCCCGGGAGCGCTTCAGGAACTCACTCCTCCTGTCCGCGCTCCTCTCGTCGCTCCTCACCACGCTTCCAGAGATGCTCTGGAAGCTCACGGCGTCTGATGCCGAGTCGGACTCCGACTCGAGCACCAGCGCCCCCACCGTCCGCGGAGCGGCACTCTGTGCCCGCTCGAAGTTCGGTGCCGGTGAGTTGGACGTACTGGACAAGTCCAGTGACTCCTCCTCACGGGCACGTGAGCCTCCCTGGCTCGATGCGGCGACTGCCGGAGAAAAAATGGGATAAAACCGGTTTTTGTTGCCCCCCCCAGAGTACGACGGGGCAGACCGGACGTGTCCGGTGCGGGATTCCCCAGCTGAAGAGCAGCTGGGACCCGCCTGGGTAGTCTCTACAAGAACCTTTTTTTCCATGATTACTTTTTTAGAGAGGTGAGTTCCTCTATCAACCCTAAGCCCCCATTTCCCTCCCCTGGTTCACTTCACGGTTACGTCTGAAGATTAGACGCGTACCGGAAGTGAACCTTTCCCCCCCTAGACCCAGTCTCTGAGACCGGGCCCCGCGCCGTCTAGAAGCTCGAGCTAGCTGCTCGATCCTCCAGGCGGCGCGCCTTTCCCCGGTGTGTCCCTCTTGGTCTGATCTCTCCCTCTGAGCCTGTCCGGCATGAGTGCACGAGTGCCTCTACCGGCAGGGGCCCAGAGATCATCGAGACACACAAGCCCCACCACGACGGCAACGTGGGGACACGTTGGTGGGGAATTTTTGGACTCTGACGAAATTTTGAAAAATTGGTGGGAATTTTTTTTTGCGAGCTAGACGCACGTGCGGGGTATCGTCGGATCGGGCTCCGCGCGGCTGAGGCTGGAGACTCTGCGTCAACGGGGGAGCCCAGGGGCGGAGCTTCTCTCTCGCCCACTTGTAGGGCCGGCCCCATGGGTCCCCGTTCAGAGCCTCCAGCATCTCCTTGCGGGCCAATTCCTTGGCCCGCCAGATCTCGTCGCGGAGGACGGTCTTCGCTGCCCTGTAGCCCTCGTACAGCTCCGCCTCTACAGTTGCCGCATCCGGTGGTCGGGTGCGGCGCCTGCGGAACCTGGTGTACCGGCGTCGCGCGGCAACGCACGCCTCGCGCAGCGCTGCTAGCTCGCGCGACCACCAGTACAGCTGACGCCGGGCGCGTCCTTGCCGGACCCGGGGGCATGGCCACGTCGCAGATCTCTGACATGGCCTCCCGGAACCACTCCGCCTCGTCGTTGATGTCGGCAGGCCTGTCCGGTGGTGACACCCAGGCCTGCACGATCGAGGCTTCCAGGAATAGCTCCCGGTCCAGCTGCTTCAGCGCCCATCGCGGACCACTTGGGTTCCGTCGGACCGGCGCGTCTGAGGTCTGGGCGGAGACGTCAAACCGGATATACCGGTGATCGGAGTAGGTCTCCACCTCCTCTACAACGCGCCAGTCGGTGACGCGCGGTGACAGGTCGGAGGTGGCGAACGTGACGTCCACCACCGACTCGCCTCTCCACCGCACGCACGTGGGGACAGAACCCCGGTTCTCGATGACCAGGCCCTGCGCCAGGGCCCAGTGCTCGAGCCTTCTGCCCCGCACAACGTCCGTAAACCGGGAACCCCAAGCCACATTCTTGGCGTTGAAGTCCCCGAGGACGAGCGCGGGGAAAGAACCGAAGGCGACGACGACGTCTCCCAGCTCCGATAGGGAGTCCTGGAACTCGGCGAGAGTTTGGTTCGGGGAGAAGTATACGCCTATCACGGCGATCTCCCCGACCCGTGCTGCGACGATCCCGCGCCCTCTCTTGACGCGATCGAGGGGCGGGGTACCGGCGGCGGCCGACGAAATAAGGGTCACCGAGCCGTTCAGGTCCGCTGCCCAGTCATTCCTGGGCACGACAAAGTACGGCTCGGCGACCACGGCGACGTTGATCAACCACTGCGCCATGCTCTGGAGCAAGAGATCCTGAGCAGCGGCGCAGTGGTTGATGTTCGCCTGGAGGAAGCGCAATGGAGACATTAATCGGAATCCATTGCAGCCTCCTCCAGGACCCTCTCCGAGGGTTGAGTCACGGCGGCGGCGGCAGCAGCAGGAGCTGCGGCGGCGGCGGCGGTGGCGACGGCGGCGGCAGAGGGCCTACCTCTGCTCCTGGTCTTGGCGGGCGGGGCGCAGGACTTGCCCCCTGCCCGGTGATCGGCCGGCTTGCCATCCGCCGCACATAGGAAGCAGTGCGGCGGGGCGTTACAAGAGCCGGCCTTGTGACCGGGCTGACCGCAGCGGAAGCAATCGTCACTGCGGTCCACCTCCGAGGTGCACTTGCATGCCGTGTGGTTACCCACTTGGCAGCGGAAGCACCTCAGAGGCCTGGGCTCCAGCAGTTTCACCTGCGCGGACACCCAGCCGACCAGGAGCCTTCGGCCCTCCCCAATCTTTTTGGCCGCCGGCACGGGGCAGCTGACCGTGATAGACAGCAGCCCCGTGAAGTCAGGGCGTAGGGTGCCTGCCTTCACTTGGTCGGCAGGGCATTCCCCAGCCCTGGCAACGGCAGCCACTACGTCCCCCTCCGAGATGGAGTCGTCCAGGCCCATTATGCGCAGATCAGCGCGCTTTACGGGCCTGGACACTCGGGCCTCCTCCGCGTCTAGGGACGCTCTGAGCCGTTCGGCTAGAGCGTCAGCGGTGGGGCCGCTGTCCGCACCGGGGATCGACAGAAGTCTGGCCCCCGTAGCGGTGACTTGCACCCGGAGACCCCCGTCGATTCCCAGCTCTCGGAGGTTGACCGCCTCCTTCGCCTTCGCGAACACGTCGCGGTACGTCACGCCCCTCTTGACCGCGTCCGGCTGTAGAGTAATTACTACAGCCGCGGTCTTAGGGGCGCGGAGTTTCGCCGCGACGGTTCGCTTGCGCTGCCGCTGTCGCTGTCGCCGCCTTCGCCTTCCCTTGGCCCTGCTCTCTCCAGCCACCTGCCATTCGGCATCGGCTGGAGGGGGCCGCGAAGGCTGCGCAGGCGGGACAGGTTGGGACGGCTGGCTCGCTGCCGCCGCCGCCGTGACACCCTTCCTCTTCTTTTTCTGTGGGGCCGAGCTCTGCGGGGCCGTTCCCCCAGGGGCCGCCCTCGCTGGGGCCGTCCTCGCCGGTGCCGTCCTCGCCGGTGCCGCCGCCGCTGAGGCAGCTCTTGTCGGGGCCTGTTTAGGCGGCACCGGCGGCTTCGCTGGCTTCGCTGCCCGGTTCTCCGGAGCCGGCCTGGGCGGCGCGGAAGCAGCAACGGCCGCAAAAGATGCCGCGAGCGGGGGGCGCAGAATGCGGTTTTCCAGAACTGCGAACCTCTGGTTGAAGGCCGCCAGCTCCTGCCGCACCAGATTTAGGACATTGCTGTCTTCTGCTGGCGCGGGCTTCGCCGGCGGCTCCTTCTTCCGCGTCTGCGGGACCTCCTCCCGGCGGCCTGCCTTCCGCAGTCCGGCCAGCTCCGTCTTCAGATGGAGGTTCTCCTTCTGGAGAACCTCCATCGCAGCCGTCAATTTGGCGACCTCCTCCCGCATTTGGGACATTTCGTCCGATACTTTAGATGCGGGCGGAGGCCGGCTGAGGCTGTCTGACACCGCCGCCATGATGGTGGCCGTGGCCTTACTTATGGCCAGGTCTTTTGTGGCCTTTTTACCAGGCCTGCCAGCCCGGCCCTTCAGGGTGCGGATGGCGTCCTCCACCGCCTTCTCTAAAGAGGGCTCGGCTTCCCGCCCTCTGCCGCACGTCCCGCCTCGGCCTTTACCCCGCACACTAGTGGGGATCTTCCGGCTCGAGGCAGGACCCTCCTCAGACGACGAGACGTCGTCCCGGGAGCGCTTCAGGAACTCGTTCCTCCTACTGGCGCTCCCCTCATCCCTCTTCGCCGTGCTTCCAGAGCCTATGCTCTGGAAGCTCGTGGCGTCTGATGCTGAGTCGGACTCCGACTCAAGCACCAGCGCCCCCTCCTTCCGCGGAGCGGCACTCTGTGCCCGCTCGTTTGGTACCGGTGACGTGGACGTGCTGGACTGATCCAGCGACTCCACGCCACGGGCACGTGAGCCCCCCTGGCTCGGTTCGGCGACTGCCGGAGCAAAAAGTGGGTAAAATCGGTTCTTGCTGTCCCCCCCAGAGTACGTTGGGACTGACCGGACGCGTCCGGTGCGGGATTCCCCAGCTGCGGAGCAGCTGGGACCCGCCTGGGTATGCTGTACACTAACCTTTTTTTCCATGGTGGTTTTTACTTTTTTTAAGAGGTGAGTTCCTCTGTCCTAACCCCCATTTCCCCTCCCCTGGTTCACTTCACGGTTACGTCTGAAGATCAGACGCGTACCGGAAGTGAACTTTTTCCCCCCCCTAGACCCGGTCTCTGAGACCGGGCCCCGCGCCGTCTAGAAGCTCGAGCTAAATGCTCGATCCTCCAGGCGGCGCGCCTTTCCCCGGTGTGTCCCTCTTGGTCTGGTCTCTCCCTCTGAGCCTGTCCGGCATGAGTGCACGAGTGCCTCTACCGGCAGGGGCCCAGAGATCATCGAGACACACAAGCCCCACCACGACGGCAACGTGGGGACACGTTGGTGGGGAATTTTTGGACTCTGACGAAATTTTGAAAAATTGGTGGGAATTTTTTTGCGAGCTAGACGCACGTGCGGGGTATCGTCGGATCGGGCTCCGCGCGGGCTAGCCGAATATGTAATAAAATTGTTAACGACAAGAGACAAAATTTTGAGTTTTGGCCGAAAAACCAGTTTTTTAAGCGAAAATTGGTGTTTTTCACCCCCACTCCGAAACTCGGGCCACGGATCGCGGACCTGGTCACGGGATTAATTGAGGGCGGTCGCTGAGACTAATATAAAATTTAAACGGTTGTAATTGGTCGAAAAATGGCGAAGTTAATGAATTTAATATGGTGAAATTTTGAAAAAATGCAAAATACGGGTAAGGGTTGATTTTTAGGGGTTGCGATTCGTGTCAAACGATAGGCGTCCGCCTTTTTAGGTCTAATTAGCTGAAAACAGCTCCAAAATCGCACCTATAATAATGAAAATATCGATACTTTTTTCAAACACTTGCTCCGGTATATCAATTTTTGGACTCTGACGAAATTTTGAAAAATTGGTGGGAATTTTTTTGCGAGCTAGACGCACGTGCGGGGTATCGTCGGATCGGGCTCCGCGCGGGCTAGCCGAATATGTAATAAAATTGTTAACGACAAGAGACAAAATTTTGAGTTTTGGCCGAAAAACCAGTTTTTTAAGCGAAAATTGGTGTTTTTCACCCCCACTCCGAAACTCGGGCCACGGATCGCGGACCTGGTCACGGGATTAATTGAGGGCGGTCGCTGAGACTAATATAAAATTTAAACGGTTGTAATTGGTCGAAAAATGGCGAAGTTAATGAATTTAATATGGTGAAATTTTGAAAAAATGCAAAATACGGGTAAGGGTTGATTTTTAGGGGTTGCGATTCGTGTCAAACGATAGGCGTCCGCCTTTTTAGGTCTAATTAGCTGAAAACAGCTCCAAAATCGCACCTATAATAATGAAAATATCGATACTTTTTTCAAACACTTGCTCCGGTATATCAATTTTTGGACTCTGACGAAATTTTGAAAAATTGGTGGGAATTTTTTTGCGAGCTAGACGCACGTGCGGGGTATCGTCGGATCGGGCTCCGCGCGGGCTAGCCGAATATGTAATAAAATTGTTAACGACAAGAGACAAAATTTTGAGTTTTGGCCGAAAAACCAGTTTTTTAAGCGAAAATTGGTGTTTTTCACCCCCACTCCGAAACTCGGGCCACGGATCGCGGACCTGGTCACGGGATTAATTGAGGGCGGTCGCTGAGACTAATATAAAATTTAAACGGTTGTAATTGGTCGAAAAATGGCGAAGTTAATGAATTTAATATGGTGAAATTTTGAAAAAATGCAAAATACGGGTAAGGGTTGATTTTTAGGGGTTGCGATTCGTGTCAAACGATAGGCGTCCGCCTTTTTAGGTCTAATTAGCTGAAAACAGCTCCAAAATCGCACCTATAATAATGAAAATATCGATACTTTTTTCAAACACTTGCTCCGGTATATCAATTTTTGGACTCTGACGAAATTTTGAAAAATTGGTGGGAATTTTTTTGCGAGCTAGACGCACGTGCGGGGTATCGTCGGATCGGGCTCCGCGCGGGCTAGCCGAATATGTAATAAAATTGTTAACGACAAGAGACAAAATTTTGAGTTTTGGCCGAAAAACCAGTTTTTTAAGCGAAAATTGGTGTTTTTCACCCCCACTCCGAAACTCGGGCCACGGATCGCGGACCTGGTCACGGGATTAATTGAGGGCGGTCGCTGAGACTAATATAAAATTTAAACGGTTGTAATTGGTCGAAAAATGGCGAAGTTAATGAATTTAATATGGTGAAATTTTGAAAAAATGCAAAATACGGGTAAGGGTTGATTTTTAGGGGTTGCGATTCGTGTCAAACGATAGGCGTCCGCCTTTTTAGGTCTAATTAGCTGAAAACAGCTCCAAAATCGCACCTATAATAATGAAAATATCGATACTTTTTTCAAACACTTGCTCCGGTATATCAATTTTTGGACTCTTTTTTTTTTTTTTTTTTTTTTTTTTTTTTTTTTTTTTTTTTTTTTAGCGTGGTAAAATCATCAAATGAGTCCTCCCACCCCGGGCAGGGCGGGAGGGACTGTCAGACCTGTACTGACTAAAATCCACGGTGTCCTTCAATAGCCTTTTATGTTCCGGGGTCACGGTAATGAGATAAGTCCCGCGACCCCGGCAGGCTTTGGCCCTCTTGGGCGGGGCCCCGTCATCGTGCTGACGCTCTTTGAGGCGCGCGTGGAACACAACGCGCCGTCGACCCGGGCATGGTCCATGTCCGGGCGGCGAGTTGCCCTTTACTCGCCGCCCGCATGCCCGCGCCTACGGTGGCCGGAGATCGTCTTGCGACGTCCGACGCCGTGGGCGTCTACCATTGCGGGTGGGGCGGAGGGAGGACGCTGTCCTCTCTCTCTCACGGCCCGCCTCCTCCTTAACGAGCATTACTGCCTCGCAGAAGGAGGCGACCGCTTCCCACTCCGTCTCGCCCCGCAGCATGGCCTCGACCAATGCCGGGCGCGAGAGGTCTCCGCCTATCGCTGCCGTGAGGACACGGCGGTGCTCTGCCCAAGCGGGGCAGTCTTGCACCGTATGCTCTACTGTGTCCTCCGGGCGATCTTCGCAATGGTGACACCCCGGCGTTTCTTCCTTCCCCATCCGACACAGGTACCTCCCGAAACATCCGTGTCCGGTGAGGACCTGCGTCATCCGATAGGTCAGGACGCCGTGACGCCTTTCCAGCCACTCCTCAAAGAGGGGTCTTACCGCCGCGATTGCGGCGTGCCCGAACCTCGGTTGCGACAGTCGTTCCCTCCATACTGCCCTGAGATCGCGCCGGACCTCTTCCCGCCGCGCCTCGACTTGTCGGGGCAGCGGGAATTCTCCCCGGCGCCGCGCCTCCACGCGCCACTCATAGACGCGCTGGAGGGCGGTCGCCTCCAGATCCCAGGGCAGTAATCCGGCAAGGAGGTTGGCCGATTCGCCGGCGATCGTGCGGTATCCTCGGATCATCCGGATAGCCATGACCCTCTGGCATGCGACCAGCCTCGCTGGTCGCGTCCGCATGCTCAGGGCCCACACGGGGGCCCCGTAGAGGGCCATGGACCGCACGATACCGGCGTACAGCCTCCGGCAGGAGGCGTTTGGCCCGCTGAGGTTGGGCAGGAGTCGCCTGAGGGCGCCTGCCGCCCGGTTCAGCCTTGGGGCCAAACGCAGGAAGTGCTCCTTGAAGTTCCACCGGCCGTCGAGGACGAGTCCCAGGTACTTCATCGTCCTCCCGACGCCGATGCGAACCCCTCCCACCGTTATGTGGGACTCTGACCGTGGCGCGTTCAGACGGCCATGAAAGCACATGGCCTCTGTTTTGTGGAGCGCCACGTCGAGTCCCAACTGCCGGATCCTTCCAACGACTGTCGCGACCGCTTGCGTCGCCAGGTCGGCCGCCGCCTGGTGCGACTCTCCCTCCGCCAGGACGAGCGTGTCGTCGGCGTAACATATTACGCCGACGCCGTCAGGGAGGTCGCCGCGCAGCACCCAATCGTATCCGATGTTCCACAGGGGCGGCCCCAAGACCGAACCCTGTGGAACACCGCACGACATCTCTCGCCGGTTCCACTCTCCCCGGTGACCGGGGTAGATGACGGCTCTGTCCGTCAGATAAGCCTCGACTATGCGACGGAGGTAGGTCGGCACCCGGTGATACCGGAGTGCCTCCCTGATGCAACTCCAGGGCAGGGTGTTAAAGGCATTGGTGATGTCCAAAGACACCGCCAAGACGACCCTGCCCCGGGCTACTGCATCCCCCGTCGTGAGGGCTCTCACGCGCATGATGGCGTCCACCGTCGAGCGCCCCCTGCGGAAGCCAAACTGGCTCTCCGCAAGGTTCGGGCCCACCCGATTCAGGTGCCCGACGAGGCGGTCTGCAATGACTCTCTCAAAGAGCTTGCCCACCTCATCGAGCAGCACGATGGGCCGGAATGCGGACGGAGAGTCCGCAGGGCGCCCGGGCTTCTGGATCAGGACCAGCTTCCCCGTCTTCCAACGAAGCGGAAACTGGCCCCTCTCCAGGCATGCGCTAAAGAGCCCCCCCAGTCGAGGCCCGAGAGTCCTCGAGGCCAGGACCCAAGCTTTTCCTGGCAGGCCGTCGGGTCCTGGGGCGGTATTTTTGGCCTTGAGCCGTTGTACCGCCACTCTCATGTCTACCTCGGTCACCTCTGGAGCGTCGTAGACGTCGTCGTCGCTGTGGTCCGCGTTTGCGTCAGCTTCACCGTCAGATTCCGTCGGAGACGGAGCCATAGGCGGGGGAGTATGCTCCCCTCGCGATGGGAACAGGGCGCTCACCACGTCCTCCACGAACTGAGGCTGGAGACTCTGCGTCAACGGGGGAGCCCAGGGGCGGAGCTTCTCTCTCGCCCACTTGTAGGGCCGGCCCCATGGGTCCCCGTTCAGAGCCTCCAGCATCTCCTTGCGGGCCAATTCCTTGGCCCGCCAGATCTCGTCGCGGAGGACGGTCTTCGCTGCCCTGTAGCCCTCGTACAGCTCCGCCTCTACAGTTGCCGCATCCGGTGGTCGGGTGCGGCGCCTGCGGAACCTGGTGTACCGGCGTCGCGCGGCAACGCACGCCTCGCGCAGCGCTGCTAGCTCGCGCGACCACCAGTACAGCTGACGCCGGGCGCGTCCTTGCCGGACCCGGGGCATGGCCACGTCGCAGATCTCTGACATGGCCTCCCGGAACCACTCCGCCTCGTCGTTGATGTCGGCAGGCCTGTCCGGTGGTGACACCCAGGCCTGCACGATCGAGGCTTCCAGGAATAGCTCCCGGTCCAGCTGCTTCAGCGCCCATCGCGGACCACTTGGGTTCCGTCGGACCGGCGCGTCTGAGGTCTGGGCGGAGACGTCAAACCGGATATACCGGTGATCGGAGTAGGTCTCCACCTCCTCTACAACGCGCCAGTCGGTGACGCGCGGTGACAGGTCGGAGGTGGCGAACGTGACGTCCACCACCGACTCGCCTCTCCACCGCACGCACGTGGGGACAGAACCCCGGTTCTCGATGACCAGGCCCTGCGCCAGGGCCCAGTGCTCGAGCCTTCTGCCCCGCACAACGTCCGTAAACCGGGAACCCCAAGCCACATTCTTGGCGTTGAAGTCCCCGAGGACGAGCGCGGGGAAAGAACCGAAGGCGACGACGACGTCTCCCAGCTCCGATAGGGAGTCCTGGAACTCGGCGAGAGTTTGGTTCGGGGAGAAGTATACGCCTATCACGGCGATCTCCCCGACCCGTGCTGCGACGATCCCGCGCCCTCTCTTGACGCGATCGAGGGGCGGGGTACCGGCGGCGGCCGACGAAATAAGGGTCACCGAGCCGTTCAGGTCCGCTGCCCAGTCATTCCTGGGCACGACAAAGTACGGCTCGGCGACCACGGCGACGTTTATCAACCACTGCGCCATGCTCTGGAGCAAGAGATCCTGAGCAGCGGCGCAGTGGTTGATGTTCGCCTGGAGGAAGCGCAATGGAGACATTAATCGGAATCCATTGCAGCCTCCTCCAGGACCCTCTCCGAGGGTTGAGTCACGGCGGCGGCGGCAGCAGCAGGAGCTGCGGCGGCGGCGGCGGTGGCGACGGCGGCGGCAGAGGGCCTACCTCTGCTCCTGGTCTTGGCGGGCGGGGCGCAGGACTTGCCCCCTGCCCGGTGATCGGCCGGCTTGCCATCCGCCGCACATAGGAAGCAGTGCGGCGGGGCGTTACAAGAGCCGGCCTTGTGACCGGGCTGACCGCAGCGGAAGCAATCGTCACTGCGGTCCACCTCCGAGGTGCACTTGCATGCCGTGTGGTTACCCACTTGGCAGCGGAAGCACCTCAGAGGCCTGGGCTCCAGCAGTTTCACCTGCGCGGACACCCAGCCGACCAGGAGCCTTCGGCCCTCCCCAATCTTTTTGGCCGCCGGCACGGGGCAGCTGACCGTGATAGACAGCAGCCCCGTGAAGTCAGGGCGTAGGGTGCCTGCCTTCACTTGGTCGGCAGGGCATTCCCCAGCCCTGGCAACGGCAGCCACTACGTCCCCCTCCGAGATGGAGTCGTCCAGGCCCATTATGCGCAGATCAGCGCGCTTTACGGGCCTGGACACTCGGGCCTCCTCCGCGTCTAGGGACGCTCTGAGCCGTTCGGCTAGAGCGTCAGCGGTGGGGCCGCTGTCCGCACCGGGGATCGACAGAAGTCTGGCCCCCGTAGCGGTGACTTGCACCCGGAGACCCCCGTCGATTCCCAGCTCTCGGAGGTTGACCGCCTCCTTCGCCTTCGCGAACACGTCGCGGTACGTCACGCCCCTCTTGACCGCGTCCGGCTGTAGAGTAATTACTACAGACGCGGTCTTAGGGGCGCGGAGTTTCGCCGCGACGGTTCGCTTGCGCTGCCGCTGTCGCTGTCGCCGCCTTCGCCTTCCCTTGGCCCTGCTCTCTCCAGCCACCTGCCATTCGGCATCGGCTGGAGGGGGCCGCGAAGGCTGCGCAGGCGGGACAGGTTGGGACGGCTGGCTCGCTGCCGCCGCCGCCGTGACACCCTTCCTCTTCTTTTTCTGTGGGGCCGAGCTCTGCGGGGCCGTTCCCCCAGGGGCCGCCCTCGCTGGGGCCGTCCTCGCCGGTGCCGTCCTCGCCGGTGCCGCCGCCGCTGAGGCAGCTCTTGTCGGGGCCTGTTTAGGCGGCACCGGCGGCTTCGCTGGCTTCGCTGCCCGGTTCTCCGGAGCCGGCCTGGGCGGCGCGGAAGCAGCAACGGCCGCAAAAGATGCCGCGAGCGGGGGGCGCAGAATGCGGTTTTCCAGAACTGCGAACCTCTGGTTGAAGGCCGCCAGCTCCTGCCGCACCAGATTTAGGACATTGCTGTCTTCTGCTGGCGCGGGCTTCGCCGGCGGCTCCTTCTTCCGCGTCTGCGGGACCTCCTCCCGGCGGCCTGCCTTCCGCAGTCCGGCCAGCTCCGTCTTCAGATGGAGGTTCTCCTTCTGGAGAACCTCCATCGCAGCCGTCAATTTGGCGACCTCCTCCCGCATTTGGGACATTTCGTCCGATACTTTAGATGCGGGCGGAGGCCGGCTGAGGCTGTCTGACACCGCCGCCATGATGGTGGCCGTGGCCTTACTTATGGCCAGGTCTTTTGTGGCCTTTTTACCAGGCCTGCCAGCCCGGCCCTTCAGGGTGCGGATGGCGTCCTCCACCGCCTTCTCTAAAGAGGGCTCGGCTTCCCGCCCTCTGCCGCACGTCCCGCCTCGGCCTTTACCCCGCACACTAGTGGGGATCTTCCGGCTCGAGGCAGGACCCTCCTCAGACGACGAGACGTCGTCCCGGGAGCGCTTCAGGAACTCGTTCCTCCTACTGGCGCTCCCCTCATCCCTCTTCGCCGTGCTTCCAGAGCCTATGCTCTGGAAGCTCGTGGCGTCTGATGCTGAGTCGGACTCCGACTCAAGCACCAGCGCCCCCTCCTTCCGCGGAGCGGCACTCTGTGCCCGCTCGTTTGGTACCGGTGACGTGGACGTGCTGGACTGATCCAGCGACTCCACGCCACGGGCACGTGAGCCCCCCTGGCTCGGTTCGGCGACTGCCGGAGCAAAAAGTGGGTAAAATCGGTTCTTGCTGTCCCCCCCAGAGTACGTTGGGACTGACCGGACGCGTCCGGTGCGGGATTCCCCAGCTGCGGAGCAGCTGGGACCCGCCTGGGTATGCTGTACACTAACCTTTTTTTCCATGGTGGTTTTTACTTTTTTTAAGAGGTGAGTTCCTCTGTCCTAACCCCCATTTCCCCTCCCCTGGTTCACTTCACGGTTACGTCTGAAGATCAGACGCGTACCGGAAGTGAACTTTTTCCCCCCCCTAGACCCGGTCTCTGAGACCGGGCCCCGCGCCGTCTAGAAGCTCGAGCTAAATGCTCGATCCTCCAGGCGGCGCGCCTTTCCCCGGTGTGTCCCTCTTGGTCTGGTCTCTCCCTCTGAGCCTGTCCGGCATGAGTGCACGAGTGCCTCTACCGGCAGGGGCCCAGAGATCATCGAGACACACAAGCCCCACCACGACGGCAACGTGGGGACACGTTGGTGGGGAATTTTTGGACTCTGACGAAATTTTGAAAAATTGGTGGGAATTTTTTTGCGAGCTAGACGCACGTGCGGGGTATCGTCGGATCGGGCTCCGCGCGGGCTAGCCGAATATGTAATAAAATTGTTAACGACAAGAGACAAAATTTTGAGTTTTGGCCGAAAAACCAGTTTTTTAAGCGAAAATTGGTGTTTTTCACCCCCACTCCGAAACTCGGGCCACGGATCGCGGACCTGGTCACGGGATTAATTGAGGGCGGTCGCTGAGACTAATATAAAATTTAAACGGTTGTAATTGGTCGAAAAATGGCGAAGTTAATGAATTTAATATGGTGAAATTTTGAAAAAATGCAAAATACGGGTAAGGGTTGATTTTTAGGGGTTGCGATTCGTGTCAAACGATAGGCGTCCGCCTTTTTAGGTCTAATTAGCTGAAAACAGCTCCAAAATCGCACCTATAATAATGAAAATATCGATACTTTTTTCAAACACTTGCTCCGGTATATCAATTTTTGGACTCTGACGAAATTTTGAAAAATTGGTGGGAATTTTTTTGCGAGCTAGACGCACGTGCGGGGTATCGTCGGATCGGGCTCCGCGCGGGCTAGCCGAATATGTAATAAAATTGTTAACGACAAGAGACAAAATTTTGAGTTTTGGCCGAAAAACCAGTTTTTTAAGCGAAAATTGGTGTTTTTCACCCCCACTCCGAAACTCGGGCCACGGATCGCGGACCTGGTCACGGGATTAATTGAGGGCGGTCGCTGAGACTAATATAAAATTTAAACGGTTGTAATTGGTCGAAAAATGGCGAAGTTAATGAATTTAATATGGTGAAATTTTGAAAAAATGCAAAATACGGGTAAGGGTTGATTTTTAGGGGTTGCGATTCGTGTCAAACGATAGGCGTCCGCCTTTTTAGGTCTAATTAGCTGAAAACAGCTCCAAAATCGCACCTATAATAATGAAAATATCGATACTTTTTTCAAACACTTGCTCCGGTATATCAATTTTTGGACTCTGACGAAATTTTGAAAAATTGGTGGGAATTTTTTTGCGAGCTAGACGCACGTGCGGGGTATCGTCGGATCGGGCTCCGCGCGGGCTAGCCGAATATGTAATAAAATTGTTAACGACAAGAGACAAAATTTTGAGTTTTGGCCGAAAAACCAGTTTTTTAAGCGAAAATTGGTGTTTTTCACCCCCACTCCGAAACTCGGGCCACGGATCGCGGACCTGGTCACGGGATTAATTGAGGGCGGTCGCTGAGACTAATATAAAATTTAAACGGTTGTAATTGGTCGAAAAATGGCGAAGTTAATGAATTTAATATGGTGAAATTTTGAAAAAATGCAAAATACGGGTAAGGGTTGATTTTTAGGGGTTGCGATTCGTGTCAAACGATAGGCGTCCGCCTTTTTAGGTCTAATTAGCTGAAAACAGCTCCAAAATCGCACCTATAATAATGAAAATATCGATACTTTTTTCAAACACTTGCTCCGGTATATCAATTTTTGGACTCTGACGAAATTTTGAAAAATTGGTGGGAATTTTTTTGCGAGCTAGACGCACGTGCGGGGTATCGTCGGATCGGGCTCCGCGCGGGCTAGCCGAATATGTAATAAAATTGTTAACGACAAGAGACAAAATTTTGAGTTTTGGCCGAAAAACCAGTTTTTTAAGCGAAAATTGGTGTTTTTCACCCCCACTCCGAAACTCGGGCCACGGATCGCGGACCTGGTCACGGGATTAATTGAGGGCGGTCGCTGAGACTAATATAAAATTTAAACGGTTGTAATTGGTCGAAAAATGGCGAAGTTAATGAATTTAATATGGTGAAATTTTGAAAAAATGCAAAATACGGGTAAGGGTTGATTTTTAGGGGTTGCGATTCGTGTCAAACGATAGGCGTCCGCCTTTTTAGGTCTAATTAGCTGAAAACAGCTCCAAAATCGCACCTATAATAATGAAAATATCGATACTTTTTTCAAACACTTGCTCCGGTATATCAATTTTTGGACTCTGACGAAATTTTGAAAAATTGGTGGGAATTTTTTTGCGAGCTAGACGCACGTGCGGGGTATCGTCGGATCGGGCTCCGCGCGGGCTAGCCGAATATGTAATAAAATTGTTAACGACAAGAGACAAAATTTTGAGTTTTGGCCGAAAAACCAGTTTTTTAAGCGAAAATTGGTGTTTTTCACCCCCACTCCGAAACTCGGGCCACGGATCGCGGACCTGGTCACGGGATTAATTGAGGGCGGTCGCTGAGACTAATATAAAATTTAAACGGTTGTAATTGGTCGAAAAATGGCGAAGTTAATGAATTTAATATGGTGAAATTTTGAAAAAATGCAAAATACGGGTAAGGGTTGATTTTTAGGGGTTGCGATTCGTGTCAAACGATAGGCGTCCGCCTTTTTAGGTCTAATTAGCTGAAAACAGCTCCAAAATCGCACCTATAATAATGAAAATATCGATACTTTTTTCAAACACTTGCTCCGGTATATCAATTTTTGGACTCTTTTTTTTTTTTTTTTTTTATTTTTTTTAGCGTGGTAAAATCATCAAATGAGTCCTCCCACCCCGGGCAGGGCGGGAGGGACTGTCAGACTTGTACTGACTAAAATCCACGGTGTCCTTCAATAGCCTTTTATGTTCCGGGGTCACGGTAATGAGATAAGTCCCGCGACCCCGGCAGGCTTTGGCCCTCTTGGGCGGGGCCCCGTCATCGTGCTGACGCTCTTTGAGGCGCGCGTGGAACACAACGCGCCGTCGACCCGGGCATGGTCCATGTCCGGGCGGCGAGTTGCCCTTTACTCGCCGCCCGCATGCCCGCGCCTACGGTGGCCGGAGATCGTCTTGCGACGTCCGACGCCGTGGGCGTCTACCATTGCGGGTGGGGCGGAGGGAGGACGCTGTCCTCTCTCTCTCACGGCCCGCCTCCTCCTTAACGAGCATTACTGCCTCGCAGAAGGAGGCGACCGCTTCCCACTCCGTCTCGCCCCGCAGCATGGCCTCGACCAATGCCGGGCGCGAGAGGTCTCCGCCTATCGCTGCCGTGAGGACACGGCGGTGCTCTGCCCAAGCGGGGCAGTCTTGCACCGTATGCTCTACTGTGTCCTCCGGGCGATCTTCGCAATGGTGACACCCCGGCGTTTCTTCCTTCCCCATCCGACACAGGTACCTCCCGAAACATCCGTGTCCGGTGAGGACCTGCGTCATCCGATAGGTCAGGACGCCGTGACGCCTTTCCAGCCACTCCTCAAAGAGGGGTCTTACCGCCGCGATTGCGGCGTGCCCGAACCTCGGTTGCGACAGTCGTTCCCTCCATACTGCCCTGAGATCGCGCCGGACCTCTTCCCGCCGCGCCTCGACTTGTCGGGGCAGCGGGAATTCTCCCCGGCGCCGCGCCTCCACGCGCCACTCATAGACGCGCTGGAGGGCGGTCGCCTCCAGATCCCAGGGCAATAATCCGGCAAGGAGGTTGGCCGATTCGCCGGCGATCGTGCGGTATCCTCGGATCATCCGGATAGCCATGACCCTCTGGCATGCGACCAGCCTCGCTGGTCGCGTCCGCATGCTCAGGGCCCACACGGGGGCCCCGTAGAGGGCCATGGACCGCACGATACCGGCGTACAGCCTCCGGCAGGAGGCGTTTGGCCCGCTGAGGTTGGGCAGGAGTCGCCTGAGGGCGCCTGCCGCCCGGTTCAGCCTTGGGGCCAAACGCAGGAAGTGCTCCTTGAAGTTCCACCGGCCGTCGAGGACGAGTCCCAGGTACTTCATCGTCCTCCCGACGCCGATGCGAACCCCTCCCACCGTTATGTGGGACTCTGACCGTGGCGCGTTCAGACGGCCATGAAAACACATGGCCTCTGTTTTGTGGAGCGCCACTTCGAGTCCCAACTGCCGGATCCTGTCAACGACTGTCGCGACCGCTTGCGTCGCCAGGTCGGCCGCCGCCTGGTGCGACTCTCCCTCCGCCAGGACGAGCGTGTCGTCGGCGTAACATATTACGCTGACGCCGTCAGGGAGGTCGCCGCGCAGCACCCAGTCGTATCCGATGTCCCACAGGTGCGGCCCCAAGACCGAACCCTGTGGAACACCGCACGACATCTCTCGCCGGTTCCACTCTCCCCGGTGACCGGGGTAGATGACGGCTCTGTCCGTCAGATAAGCCTCGACTATGCGACGGAGGTAGGTCGGCACCCGGTGATACCGGAGTGCCTCCCTGATGCAACTCCAGGGCAGGGTGTTAAAGGCATTGGTGATGTCCAAAGACACCGCCAAGACGACCCTGCCCCGGGCCACCGCATCCCCCGTCGTGAGGGCTCTCACGCGCATGATTGCGTCCACCGTCGAGCGCCCCCTGCGGAAACCAAACTGGCTCTCCGCAAGGTTCGGGCCCATCCGATTCAGGTGCCCGACGAGGCGGTCTGCAATGACTCTCTCAAAGAGCTTGCCCACCTCATCGAGCAGCACGATGGGCCGGAATGCGGACGGAGAGTCCGCAGGGCGCCCGGGCTTCTGGATCAGGACCAGCTTCCCCGTCTTCCAACGAAGCGGAAACTGGCCCCTTTCCAGGCATGCGCTAAAGAGCCCCCCCAGTCGAGGCCCGAGAGTCCTCGAGGCCAGGACCCAAGCTTTTCCTGGCAGGCCGTCGGGTCCTGGGGCGGTATTTTTGGCCTTGAGCCGTTGTACCGCCACTCTCATGTCTACCTCGGTCACCTCTGGAGCGTCGTAGACGTCGTCGTCGCTGTGGTCCGCGTTTGCGCCAGCTTCACCGTCAGGTTCCGTCGGAGGCGGAGCCATAGGCGGGGGAGTATGCTCCCCTCGCGATGGGAACAGGGCGCTCACCACGTCCTCCACGAACTGAGGCTGGAGACTCTGCGTCAACGGGGGAGCCCAGGGGCGGAGCTTCTCTCTCGCCCACTTGTAGGGCCGGCCCCATGGGTCCCCGTTCAGAGTCTCCAGCATCTCCTTGCGGGCCAATTCCTTGGCCCGCCAGATCTCGTCGCGGAGGACGGTCTTCGCTGCCCTGTAGCCCTCGTACAGCTCCGCCTCTACAGTCGCCGCATCCGGTGGTCGGGTGCGGCGCCTGCGGAACCTGGTGTACCGGCGTCGCGCGGCAACGCACGCCTCGCGCAGCGCTGCTAGCTCGCGCGACCACCAGTACAGCTGACGCCGGGCGCGTCCTTGCCGGACCCGGGGCATGGCCACGTCGCAGATCTCTGACATGGCCTCCCGGAACCACTCCGCCTCGTCGTTGATGTCGGCAGGCCTGTCCGGTGGTGACACCCAGGCCTGCACGATCGAGGCTTCCAGGAATAGCTCCCGGTCCAGCTGCTTCAGCGCCCATCGCGGACCACTTGGGTTCCGTCGGACCGGCGCGTCTGAGGTCTGGGCGGAGACGTCAAACCGGATATACCGGTGATCTGAATAGGTCTCCACCTCCTCTACAACGCGCCAGTCGGTGACGCGCGGTGACAGGTCGGAGGTGGCGAACGTGACGTCCACCACCGACTCGCCTCTCCACCGCACGCACGTGGGGACAGAACCCCGGTTCTCGATGACCAGGCCCTGCGCCAGGGCCCAGTGCTCGAGCCTTCTGCCCCGCACAACGTCCGTAAACCGGGAACCCCAAGCCACATTCTTGGCGTTGAAGTCCCCGAGGACGAGCGCGGGGAAAGAACCGAAGGCGACGACGACGTCTCCCAGCTCCGATAGGGAGTCCTGGAACTCGGCGAGAGTTTGGTTCGGGGAGAAGTATACGCCTATCACGGCGATCTCCCCGACCCGTGCTGCGACGATCCCGCGCCCTCTCTTGACGCGATCGAGGGGCGGGGTACCGGCGGCGGCCGACGAAATAAGGGTCACCGAGCCGTTCAGGTCCGCTGCCCAGTCATTCCTGGGCACGACAAAGTACGGCTCGGCGACCACGGCGACGTTGATCAACCACTGCGCCATGCTCTGGAGCAAGAGATCCTGAGCAGCGGCGCAGTGGTTGATGTTCGCCTGGAGGAAGCGCAATGGAGACATTAATCGGAATCCATTGCAGCCTCCTCCAGGGCCCCTCGCGGGGGTAAGGCCGCGGCGGCGGCGGCGGCCACGGGAGTGGCGGCGGCGGCGGCGGTGGCGGCAGTGACGGCGGCGGCAGAGGGCCTACCTCTGCTCTTGGCTTTCGTGGGTGGGGCGCAGGACTTGCCCCCAGCCCGGTGATCGGCCGGCTTGCCAGCCGCCGCACATGCGAAGCAGTGCGGCGGGGCATTGCACGAGCCGGCCTTGTGACCGGGCTGACCGCAGCGGAAACACTTGTCGCTGCGGTCAACCTCCGAGGTGCAGTTACATGCCACGTGGTTGCCCACCTGGCATCGGTAGCACCTCAGAGGTCTGGGTTCCAGCAGTTTCACCTGCGCGGAAACCCATCCAACCAAGAGCCTTCGGCCCCCCTCCAGTTTTTTGGCCGCCGGCACGGGGCAGCTGACCGTAATGGTCTGCAGCCCCGCGAAGTCAGGACGCAGGGCGCCCGCCCTCACCTGATCGGGAGGGCACCCCCCAGTCCTGGCAACGGCGGCCACCACGTCCTCGACCGTCACGGAGTCATCCAGACCCAATATGCGCACGTCTGCGCGCTTGGTGGGTCTGGATACTCGGGCCTCTTCCGCATTTAAGGACGCTCTGAGCCGTTCGGCCAGAGCGTCAGCGGTGGGGCCACTGGCCGCGCCGGGGAGCTCCAACATCCGAGCCCCCGTTGCAGTGACCCGTAAACGGAGGCCCCCGGTGATGCCGAGCTCCGTGAGGTCCACCGCCTCCTTCGCCTTCGCGAGCACGTCGCGGTAGGACACGCCCCTCTTGACCGCGTCCGGCTGCAGTGTGATCACTACTGCCGCGGTCTTAGGGGCGCGCAATCGCGCCGCGACGCCGCGCTCCTTGCGCTGCCGCCGCCTCTCCCTCCGCCGTTTGGACCTGGCCGCGTTGGCAGCCTTCCTCTTCTCTCCGGCCACTTGCCAATCGGCGCTGGCCGGAGGAGTGCTAGGAGGAGGCTGCTGGGCTGGCCGGCTTTCGGCCTGGGCACCCTTCTTTTTTGGAGCCGACCGTGCCGGCCCCGCAGGTGTCGGGGTCGGAGTCGGCTTGGACGGACCCGGTTTCGCCTGACTAGGCTGTGCCGGGGCCGTCTTTGAAGGGGCCTTCTTCGCCGCAGCCGTCTTCGCCGGAGTCGGCTTGGTCGGGGGCGGCTTCGACGCGGCCACAGCCGCGTACGAGGACGCCGCCAGCGGGGGTCGCAGCACGCGGCTCTCCAGTACGGAGAACCGCTGCTGGAAGGCGGCCAGCTCCTGTCGCACCAGGTCGAGAACAGAGTTCTCCGCTGGTGTGGGCTGGCCTTTCTCCTTTTGGACCCGCGGCGGCGCGTCCCGCTGGCCGCCTCTCCGAAGTCCGGCCAGGTCCGCCTTGAGGGCGGCGTTCTCCCTCTGGAGAGCCTCTTCGCCAACCGCATTCTCCTTACTGCTCTTTTTCCGCTTCAGGTTAACTATGCGGATGGCAGCTGTCACGGCCTCTGCTAGTTTGGCCTCGTTTGAGGCCAAACCACTGTTGGGCTCTCCAGAGGAGATCCCCCTCCCCGAAGTCTTGCCTCGGCCTTTACCCCGCACGCTCGTGGGGATCTTACGGGCCGAGACAAGCCCTTCCTCGGACGACGAGATGTCCTCCCGGGAGCGCTTCAGGAACTCACTCCTCCTGTCCGCGCTCCTCTCGTCGCTCTTCACTACGCTTCCAGAGATACTCTGGAAGCTCACGGCGTCTGATGCCGAGTCGGACTCCGACTCGAGCACCAGCGCCCCCTCCGTCCGCGGAGCGGCACTCTGTGCCCGCTCGAAGTTCGGTGCCGGTGAGTTGGACGTACTGGACGAGTCCAGTGACTCCTCCTCACGGGCACGTGAGCCTCCCTGGCTCAATGCGGCGACTGCCGGAGCAAAGATAGGGTAAAACCGGTTATTGTTGCCCCCCCCAGAGTACGATGGGGCAGACCGGACGTGTCCGGTGCGGGATTCCCCAGCTGAAGAGCAGCTGGGACCCGCCTGGGTAGTCTGTACAAGAACCTTTTTTTCCATAGTTACTTTTTTTGAGAGGTGAGTTCCTCTTTTTTCCCTAATCCCCCATTTTCCCTCCCCTGGTTCACTTCACGGTTACGTCTAAAGATTAGACGCGTACCGGAAGTGAACCTTTCCCCCCCTAGACCCAATCTCTGAGACCGGGCCCCGCGCCGTCTAGAAGCTCGAGCTGACTGCTCGATCCTCCAGGCGGCGCGCCTTTCCCCGGTGTGTCCCTCTTGGTCTGGTCTCTCCCTCTGAGCCTGTCCGGCATGAGTGCACGAGTGCCTCTACCGGCAGGGGCCCAGAGATCATCGAGACACACAAGCCCCACCACGACGGCAACGTGGGGACACGTTGGTGGGGAATTTTTGGACTCTGACGAAATTTTGAAAAATTGGTGGGAATTTTTTTGCGAGCTAGACGCACGTGCGGGGTATCGTCGGATCGGGCTCCGCGCGGGCTAGCCGAATATGTAATAAAATTGTTAACGACAAGAGACAAAATTTTGAGTTTTGGCCGAAAAACCAGTTTTTTAAGCGAAAATTGGTGTTTTTCACCCCCACTCCGAAACTCGGGCCACGGATCGCGGACCTGGTCACGGGATTAATTGAGGGCGGTCGCTGAGACTAATATAAAATTTAAACGGTTGTAATTGGTCGAAAAATGGCGAAGTTAATGAATTTAATATGGTGAAATTTTGAAAAAATGCAAAATACGGGTAAGGGTTGATTTTTAGGGGTTGCGATTCGTGTCAAACGATAGGCGTCCGCCTTTTTAGGTCTAATTAGCTGAAAACAGCTCCAAAATCGCACCTATAATAATGAAAATATCGATACTTTTTTCAAACACTTGCTCCGGTATATCAATTTTTGGACTCTTTTTTTTTTTTTTTTTTTTTTTTTTTTTTTTTTTTTTTTTTAGCGTGGTAAAATCATCAAATGAGTCCTCCCACCCCGGGCAGGGCGGGAGGGACTGTCAGACCTGTACTGACTAAAATCCACGGTGTCCTTCAATAGCCTTTTATGTTCCGGGGTCACGGTAATGAGATAAGTCCCGCGACCCCGGCAGGCTTTGGCCCTCTTGGGCGGGGCCCCGTCATCGTGCTGACGCTCTTTGAGGCGCGCGTGGAACACAACGCGCCGTCGACCCGGGCATGGTCCATGTCCGGGCGGCGAGTTGCCCTTTACTCGCCGCCCGCATGCCCGCGCCTACGGTGGCCGGAGATCGTCTTGCGACGTCCGACGCCGTGGGCGTCTACCATTGCGGGTGGGGCGGAGGGAGGACGCTGTCCTCTCTCTCTCACGGCCCGCCTCCTCCTTAACGAGCATTACTGCCTCGCAGAAGGAGGCGACCGCTTCCCACTCCGTCTCGCCCCGCAGCATGGCCTCGACCAATGCCGGGCGCGAGAGGTCTCCGCCTATCGCTGCCGTGAGGACACGGCGGTGCTCTGCCCAAGCGGGGCAGTCTTGCACCGTATGCTCTACTGTGTCCTCCGGGCGATCTTCGCAATGGTGACACCCCGGCGTTTCTTCCTTCCCCATCCGACACAGGTACCTCCCGAAACATCCGTGTCCGGTGAGGACCTGCGTCATCCGATAGGTCAGGACGCCGTGACGCCTTTCCAGCCACTCCTCAAAGAGGGGTCTTACCGCCGCGATTGCGGCGTGCCCGAACCTCGGTTGCGACAGTCGTTCCCTCCATACTGCCCTGAGATCGCGCCGGACCTCTTCCCGCCGCGCCTCGACTTGTCGGGGCAGCGGGAATTCTCCCCGGCGCCGCGCCTCCACGCGCCACTCATAGACGCGCTGGAGGGCGGTCGCCTCCAGATCCCAGGGCAGTAATCCGGCAAGGAGGTTGGCCGATTCGCCGGCGATCGTGCGGTATCCTCGGATCATCCGGATAGCCATGACCCTCTGGCATGCGACCAGCCTCGCTGGTCGCGTCCGCATGCTCAGGGCCCACACGGGGGCCCCGTAGAGGGCCATGGACCGCACGATACCGGCGTACAGCCTCCGGCAGGAGGCGTTTGGCCCGCTGAGGTTGGGCAGGAGTCGCCTGAGGGCGCCTGCCGCCCGGTTCAGCCTTGGGGCCAAACGCAGGAAGTGCTCCTTGAAGTTCCACCGGCCGTCGAGGACGAGTCCCAGGTACTTCATCGTCCTCCCGACGCCGATGCGAACCCCTCCCACCGTTATGTGGGACTCTGACCGTGGCGCGTTCAGACGGCCATGAAAGCACATGGCCTCTGTTTTGTGGAGCGCCACGTCGAGTCCCAACTGCCGGATCCTTCCAACGACTGTCGCGACCGCTTGCGTCGCCAGGTCGGCCGCCGCCTGGTGCGACTCTCCCTCCGCCAGGACGAGCGTGTCGTCGGCGTAACATATTACGCCGACGCCGTCAGGGAGGTCGCCGCGCAGCACCCAATCGTATCCGATGTTCCACAGGGGCGGCCCCAAGACCGAACCCTGTGGAACACCGCACGACATCTCTCGCCGGTTCCACTCTCCCCGGTGACCGGGGTAGATGACGGCTCTGTCCGTCAGATAAGCCTCGACTATGCGACGGAGGTAGGTCGGCACCCGGTGATACCGGAGTGCCTCCCTGATGCAACTCCAGGGCAGGGTGTTAAAGGCATTGGTGATGTCCAAAGACACCGCCAAGACGACCCTGCCCCGGGCTACTGCATCCCCCGTCGTGAGGGCTCTCACGCGCATGATGGCGTCCACCGTCGAGCGCCCCCTGCGGAAGCCAAACTGGCTCTCCGCAAGGTTCGGGCCCACCCGATTCAGGTGCCCGACGAGGCGGTCTGCAATGACTCTCTCAAAGAGCTTGCCCACCTCATCGAGCAGCACGATGGGCCGGAATGCGGACGGAGAGTCCGCAGGGCGCCCGGGCTTCTGGATCAGGACCAGCTTCCCCGTCTTCCAACGAAGCGGAAACTGGCCCCTCTCCAGGCATGCGCTAAAGAGCCCCCCCAGTCGAGGCCCGAGAGTCCTCGAGGCCAGGACCCAAGCTTTTCCTGGCAGGCCGTCGGGTCCTGGGGCGGTATTTTTGGCCTTGAGCCGTTGTACCGCCACTCTCATGTCTACCTCGGTCACCTCTGGAGCGTCGTAGACGTCGTCGTCGCTGTGGTCCGCGTTTGCGTCAGCTTCACCGTCAGATTCCGTCGGAGACGGAGCCATAGGCGGGGGAGTATGCTCCCCTCGCGATGGGAACAGGGCGCTCACCACGTCCTCCACGAACTGAGGCTGGAGACTCTGCGTCAACGGGGGAGCCCAGGGGCGGAGCTTCTCTCTCGCCCACTTGTAGGGCCGGCCCCATGGGTCCCCGTTCAGAGCCTCCAGCATCTCCTTGCGGGCCAATTCCTTGGCCCGCCAGATCTCGTCGCGGAGGACGGTCTTCGCTGCCCTGTAGCCCTCGTACAGCTCCGCCTCTACAGTTGCCGCATCCGGTGGTCGGGTGCGGCGCCTGCGGAACCTGGTGTACCGGCGTCGCGCGGCAACGCACGCCTCGCGCAGCGCTGCTAGCTCGCGCGACCACCAGTACAGCTGACGCCGGGCGCGTCCTTGCCGGACCCGGGGCATGGCCACGTCGCAGATCTCTGACATGGCCTCCCGGAACCACTCCGCCTCGTCGTTGATGTCGGCAGGCCTGTCCGGTGGTGACACCCAGGCCTGCACGATCGAGGCTTCCAGGAATAGCTCCCGGTCCAGCTGCTTCAGCGCCCATCGCGGACCACTTGGGTTCCGTCGGACCGGCGCGTCTGAGGTCTGGGCGGAGACGTCAAACCGGATATACCGGTGATCGGAGTAGGTCTCCACCTCCTCTACAACGCGCCAGTCGGTGACGCGCGGTGACAGGTCGGAGGTGGCGAACGTGACGTCCACCACCGACTCGCCTCTCCACCGCACGCACGTGGGGACAGAACCCCGGTTCTCGATGACCAGGCCCTGCGCCAGGGCCCAGTGCTCGAGCCTTCTGCCCCGCACAACGTCCGTAAACCGGGAACCCCAAGCCACATTCTTGGCGTTGAAGTCCCCGAGGACGAGCGCGGGGAAAGAACCGAAGGCGACGACGACGTCTCCCAGCTCCGATAGGGAGTCCTGGAACTCGGCGAGAGTTTGGTTCGGGGAGAAGTATACGCCTATCACGGCGATCTCCCCGACCCGTGCTGCGACGATCCCGCGCCCTCTCTTGACGCGATCGAGGGGCGGGGTACCGGCGGCGGCCGACGAAATAAGGGTCACCGAGCCGTTCAGGTCCGCTGCCCAGTCATTCCTGGGCACGACAAAGTACGGCTCGGCGACCACGGCGACGTTGATCAACCACTGCGCCATGCTCTGGAGCAAGAGATCCTGAGCAGCGGCGCAGTGGTTGATGTTCGCCTGGAGGAAGCGCAATGGAGACATTAATCGGAATCCATTGCAGCCTCCTCCAGGACCCTCTCCGAGGGTTGAGTCACGGCGGCGGCGGCAGCAGCAGGAGCTGCGGCGGCGGCGGCGGTGGCGACGGCGGCGGCAGAGGGCCTACCTCTGCTCCTGGTCTTGGCGGGCGGGGCGCAGGACTTGCCCCCTGCCCGGTGATCGGCCGGCTTGCCATCCGCCGCACATAGGAAGCAGTGCGGCGGGGCGTTACAAGAGCCGGCCTTGTGACCGGGCTGACCGCAGCGGAAGCAATCGTCACTGCGGTCCACCTCCGAGGTGCACTTGCATGCCGTGTGGTTACCCACTTGGCAGCGGAAGCACCTCAGAGGCCTGGGCTCCAGCAGTTTCACCTGCGCGGACACCCAGCCGACCAGGAGCCTTCGGCCCTCCCCAATCTTTTTGGCCGCCGGCACGGGGCAGCTGACCGTGATAGACAGCAGCCCCGTGAAGTCAGGGCGTAGGGTGCCTGCCTTCACTTGGTCGGCAGGGCATTCCCCAGCCCTGGCAACGGCAGCCACTACGTCCCCCTCCGAGATGGAGTCGTCCAGGCCCATTATGCGCAGATCAGCGCGCTTTACGGGCCTGGACACTCGGGCCTCCTCCGCGTCTAGGGACGCTCTGAGCCGTTCGGCTAGAGCGTCAGCGGTGGGGCCGCTGTCCGCACCGGGGATCGACAGAAGTCTGGCCCCCGTAGCGGTGACTTGCACCCGGAGACCCCCGTCGATTCCCAGCTCTCGGAGGTTGACCGCCTCCTTCGCCTTCGCGAACACGTCGCGGTACGTCACGCCCCTCTTGACCGCGTCCGGCTGTAGAGTAATTACTACAGCCGCGGTCTTAGGGGCGCGGAGTTTCGCCGCGACGGTTCGCTTGCGCTGCCGCTGTCGCTGTCGCCGCCTTCGCCTTCCCTTGGCCCTGCTCTCTCCAGCCACCTGCCATTCGGCATCGGCTGGAGGGGGCCGCGAAGGCTGCGCAGGCGGGACAGGTTGGGACGGCTGGCTCGCTGCCGCCGCCGCCGTGACACCCTTCCTCTTCTTTTTCTGTGGGGCCGAGCTCTGCGGGGCCGTTCCCCCAGGGGCCGCCCTCGCTGGGGCCGTCCTCGCCGGTGCCGTCCTCGCCGGTGCCGCCGCCGCTGAGGCAGCTCTTGTCGGGGCCTGTTTAGGCGGCACCGGCGGCTTCGCTGGCTTCGCTGCCCGGTTCTCCGGAGCCGGCCTGGGCGGCGCGGAAGCAGCAACGGCCGCAAAAGATGCCGCGAGCGGGGGGCGCAGAATGCGGTTTTCCAGAACTGCGAACCTCTGGTTGAAGGCCGCCAGCTCCTGCCGCACCAGATTTAGGACATTGCTGTCTTCTGCTGGCGCGGGCTTCGCCGGCGGCTCCTTCTTCCGCGTCTGCGGGACCTCCTCCCGGCGGCCTGCCTTCCGCAGTCCGGCCAGCTCCGTCTTCAGATGGAGGTTCTCCTTCTGGAGAACCTCCATCGCAGCCGTCAATTTGGCGACCTCCTCCCGCATTTGGGACATTTCGTCCGATACTTTAGATGCGGGCGGAGGCCGGCTGAGGCTGTCTGACACCGCCGCCATGATGGTGGCCGTGGCCTTACTTATGGCCAGGTCTTTTGTGGCCTTTTTACCAGGCCTGCCAGCCCGGCCCTTCAGGGTGCGGATGGCGTCCTCCACCGCCTTCTCTAAAGAGGGCTCGGCTTCCCGCCCTCTGCCGCACGTCCCGCCTCGGCCTTTACCCCGCACACTAGTGGGGATCTTCCGGCTCGAGGCAGGACCCTCCTCAGACGACGAGACGTCGTCCCGGGAGCGCTTCAGGAACTCGTTCCTCCTACTGGCGCTCCCCTCATCCCTCTTCGCCGTGCTTCCAGAGCCTATGCTCTGGAAGCTCGTGGCGTCTGATGCTGAGTCGGACTCCGACTCAAGCACCAGCGCCCCCTCCTTCCGCGGAGCGGCACTCTGTGCCCGCTCGTTTGGTACCGGTGACGTGGACGTGCTGGACTGATCCAGCGACTCCACGCCACGGGCACGTGAGCCCCCCTGGCTCGGTTCGGCGACTGCCGGAGCAAAAAGTGGGTAAAATCGGTTCTTGCTGTCCCCCCCAGAGTACGTTGGGACTGACCGGACGCGTCCGGTGCGGGATTCCCCAGCTGCGGAGCAGCTGGGACCCGCCTGGGTATGCTGTACACTAACCTTTTTTTCCATGGTGGTTTTTACTTTTTTTAAGAGGTGAGTTCCTCTGTCCTAACCCCCATTTCCCCTCCCCTGGTTCACTTCACGGTTACGTCTGAAGATCAGACGCGTACCGGAAGTGAACTTTTTCCCCCCCCTAGACCCGGTCTCTGAGACCGGGCCCCGCGCCGTCTAGAAGCTCGAGCTAAATGCTCGATCCTCCAGGCGGCGCGCCTTTCCCCGGTGTGTCCCTCTTGGTCTGGTCTCTCCCTCTGAGCCTGTCCGGCATGAGTGCACGAGTGCCTCTACCGGCAGGGGCCCAGAGATCATCGAGACACACAAGCCCCACCACGACGGCAACGTGGGGACACGTTGGTGGGGAATTTTTGGACTCTGACGAAATTTTGAAAAATTGGTGGGAAATTTTTTGCGAGCTAGACGCACGTGCGGGGTATCGTCGGATCGGGCTCCGCGCGGGCTAGCCGAATATGTAATAAAATTGTTAACGACAAGAGACAAAATTTTGAGTTTTGGCCGAAAAACCAGTTTTTTAAGCGAAAATTGGTGTTTTTCACCCCCACTCCGAAACTCGGGCCACGGATCGCGGACCTGGTCACGGGATTAATTGAGGGCGGTCGCTGAGACTAATATAAAATTTAAACGGTTGTAATTGGTCGAAAAATGGCGAAGTTAATGAATTTAATATGGTGAAATTTTGAAAAAATGCAAAATACGGGTAAGGGTTGATTTTTAGGGGTTGCGATTCGTGTCAAACGATAGGCGTCCGCCTTTTTAGGTCTAATTAGCTGAAAACAGCTCCAAAATCGCACCTATAATAATGAAAATATCGATACTTTTTTCAAACACTTGCTCCGGTATATCAATTTTTGGACTCTGACGAAATTTTGAAAAATTGGTGGGAATTTTTTTGCGAGCTAGACGCACGTGCGGGGTATCGTCGGATCGGGCTCCGCGCGGGCTAGCCGAATATGTAATAAAATTGTTAACGACAAGAGACAAAATTTTGAGTTTTGGCCGAAAAACCAGTTTTTTTAAGCGAAAATTGGTGTTTTTCACCCCCACTCCGAAACTCGGGCCACGGATCGCGGACCTGGTCACGGGATTAATTGAGGGCGGTCGCTGAGACTAATATAAAATTTAAACGGTTGTAATTGGTCGAAAAATGGCGAAGTTAATGAATTTAATATGGTGAAATTTTGAAAAAATGCAAAATACGGGTAAGGGTTGATTTTTAGGGGTTGCGATTCGTGTCAAACGATAGGCGTCCGCCTTTTTAGGTCTAATTAGCTGAAAACAGCTCCAAAATCGCACCTATAATAATGAAAATATCGATACTTTTTTCAAACACTTGCTCCGGTATATCAATTTTTGGACTCTGACGAAATTTTGAAAAATTGGTGGGAATTTTTTTGCGAGCTAGACGCACGTGCGGGGTATCGTCGGATCGGGCTCCGCGCGGGCTAGCCGAATATGTAATAAAATTGTTA
The DNA here is from genome assembly GCA_950005045.1 of Agrotis exclamationis. NCBI lineage: Eukaryota > Metazoa > Arthropoda > Insecta > Lepidoptera > Noctuidae > Agrotis > Agrotis exclamationis. The sequence continues at coordinate 24,685,639 of OX465426.1, forward strand.
ACGACAAGAGACAAAATTTTGAGTTTTGGCCGAAAAACCAGTTTTTTAAGCGAAAATTGGTGTTTTTCACCCCCACTCCGAAACTCGGGCCACGGATCGCGGACCTGGTCACGGGATTAATTGAGGGCGGTCGCTGAGACTAATATAAAATTTAAACGGTTGTAATTGGTCGAAAAATGGCGAAGTTAATGAATTTAATATGGTGAAATTTTGAAAAAATGCAAAATACGGGTAAGGGTTGATTTTTAGGGGTTGCGATTCGTGTCAAACGATAGGCGTCCGCCTTTTTAGGTCTAATTAGCTGAAAACAGCTCCAAAATCGCACCTATAATAATGAAAATATCGATACTTTTTTCAAACACTTGCTCCGGTATATCAATTTTTGGACTCTTTTTTTTTTTTTTTTTTTTTTTTTAGCGTGGTAAAATCATCAAATGAGTCCTCCCACCCCGGGCAGGGCGGGAGGGACTGTCAGACTTGTACTGACTAAAATCCACGGTGTCCTTCAATAGCCCGTTATGTCCCGGGGTCACGGTAATGAGATAAGTCCCGCGACCCCGGCAGGCTTTGGCCCTCTAGAGGGGGGCCCCGTCATCATGCTGACACTCCTTGAGGCGCGCGTGGAACACAACGCGCCGTCGACCCGGGCATGGTCCATGGTCGGGTGGCGAGTTGCCCTTTACTCGCCGCCCGCATGCCCGCGCCTACGGTGGCCGGAGATCGTCCCGCGACGTCCGACGCCGTGGGCGTCTACCACTGCGGCTGGGGCGGAGGGAGGACGCTGTCCTCTCTCTCTCGCGGCTCGCCTCCTCCTTCACGAGCATAACTGCTTCGCAGAAGGAGGCGACCGCTTCCCACTCCGTCTCGCCCCGCAGCATGGCCTCGACCAATGCCGGGCGCGAGAGGTCTCCGCCTATCGCCGCCGAGAGGACACGGCGGTGCTCTGCCCAAGCGGGGCAGTCCTGCACCGTATGCTCCACCGTGTCCTCCGGGCGATCTTCGCAGTGGTGACACCCGGGCGTCTCTTCCCTCCTTATCAGACACAGGAACCTCCCGAAACTTCCGTGTCCGGTGAGGACCTGCGTCATGCGGTAAGTCAGGACGCCGTGACGTCTTTCCAGCCACTCCTCAAAGAGGGGTCTTACCGCCGCGATTGCGGCGTGCCCGGACCTCGGTTGCGACAGTCGTCCCCTCCATACTGCCCTGAGATCGCACCGGAGCTCTTCCCGCCGCGCCTCGACTTCTCGGGGCAGCGGGGTTACACCCCGGCGCTGCGCCTCCACGCGCCACTCATAGACGCGCTGGAGGGCAGTCGCCTCCAGATCCCAGGGCAGTAATCCGGCAAGGAGGTTGGCTGATTCGCCGGCGATCGTGCGGTATCCCCGGATCATCCGGATAGCCATGACCCTCTGGCATGCGACTAACTTTAGTGGTCGCGTCCGGATGCTCAGGGCCCACACGGGGGCCCCGTAGAGGGCCATGGACCGCACGATACCGGCGTACAGCCTACGGCAGGAGGCGTTTGGCCCGCCGAGATTGGGCAGGAGTCGCCTGAGGGCGCCTGCTGCCCGGTTCAGCCTTGGGGCCAAACTCAGGAAATGCTCCCTGAAGTTCCACCGGCTGTCGAGGACGAGTCCCAGGTACTTCATCGTCCTCCCGACGCCGATGCGAACCCCCTCCACCGTTATGTGGGACTCGGACCGTGGCGCGTTCAGACGACCATGAAAAGACATGGCCTCTGTTTTGTGCAGCGCCACTTCGAGTCCCAGCTGCCGGATCCTTTCGACGACTGTCGCAACCGCTTGCGTCGCCTTGTCGGCCGCCGCCTGATGCGACTCTCCCTCCGCCAGGACTAGCGTGTCGTCAGCGTAACATATTACGCTGACGCCGTCAGGGAGGTCGCCGCGCAGCACCCAGTCGTATCCGATGTTCCACAGTGGCGGCCCCAAGACCGATCCCTGTGGAACACCGCACGACATCTCTCGCCGGTTCCACACTCCCCGGTGACCGGGGTAGATGACGGCCCTGTCCGTCAGGTAGTCCTCGACTATACGACGGAGGTAGGTCGGCACCCGGTGATACCGGAGTGCCTCCCTGATGCAACTCCAGGGCAGGGTGTTGAAGGCGTTGGAGATGTCCAAAGACACCGCCAAGACGACCCTGCCCCGGGCGACAGCATCCCCCGTCGTGAGGGCTCTAACGCGCATGATGGCGTCCACCGTCGAGCGCCCCCTGCGGAAGCCAAACTGGCTCTCCGCAAGATCCGGACCCACCCGATTCAGGTGCCCGACGAGGCGGTCTGCAATTACTCTTTCAAAGAGCTTGCCCACCTCGTCGAGCAGCACGATGGGCCGGAATGCGGACGGAGAGTCCGCAGGGCGCCCGGGCTTCTGGATCAGGACCAGTTTCCCCGTCTTCCAACGAAGCGGGAACTGGCCCCTCTCCAGGCATGCGCTGAAGAGCCCCCCCAGTCGAGGACCGAGAGTCCCCGAGGCCAGGACCCAGGCTTTCCCTGGCAGGCCGTCGGGTCCTGGGGCGGTATTTTTGGCCTTAAGCCGTTGTACCGCCACTCTCATGTCTACCTCGGTCACCTCTGGAGCGTCGTAGACGTCGTCGTCGCTGTGGTCCGCGTTTGCGCCAGCTTCACCGTCAGATTCCGTCGGAGACGGAGCCATAGGCGGGGGAGTATGCTCCCCTCGCGATGGGAACAGGGCGCTCACCACGTCCTCCACGAACTGAGGCTGGAGACTCTGCGTCAACGGGGGAGCCCAGGGGCGGAGCTTTTCGCGCACCCATTTGTAGGGGCGGCCCCATGGGTCCCCGTCCAGAGTCCCCAGCATCTCCGCGCGGGCCAATTCCTTGGCCCGCCAGATTTCGTCGCGGAGGACGGTCTTCGCTGCCCTGTAGCCCTCGTACAGCTCCGCCTCCACAGCCGCCGCATCCGGAGGTCGGGTGCGGCGCCTGCGGAACCTGGTGTACCGGCGTCGCGCGGCAACGCACGCCTCGCGCAGCGCTGCTAGCTCGCGCGACCACCAGTACAGCTGACGCCGGGCGCGTCCTTGCCGGACCCGGGGCATGGCCATGTCGCAGATCTCCGACATGGCCTCCCGGAACCACTCCGCCTCGTCGTTTATGTCGGCAGGCCTGTCCGGTGGTGACACCCAGGCCTGCACGATCGAGGCTTCCAGGAATAGCTCCCGGTCCAGCTGCTTCAGCGCCCATCGCGGACCACTTGGGTTCCGTCCACTCGTTACCGGCGCGTCTGAGGTCTGGGCGGAGACGTCGAACCGGATATACCGGTGGTCGGAATAGGTCTCCACCTCCTCTACAACGCGCCAGTCAGTGACGCGCGGCGACAGGGCGGCGCTGGCGAACGTTATGTCCACCACCGACTCGCCCGAAAACCGCACGCACGTGGGGACAGAACCCCGGTTCTCGACCACCAGGCCCTGCGCCCGGGCCCAGTGCTCGAGCATCCTACCCCGCGTATAGTCCCTGGACCGGGAACCCCAAGCCGGACTTTTGGCGTTGAAGTCCCCGAGGACGAGCGCGGGGAGGGAACCGAGGGCGACGACGACGTCTCCCAGCTCCGTTAGGGAGTCTTGGAACTCGGCGAGAGATCGGTTCGGGGAGAAGTATACGCCAACCACGGCGATTTCCCCGAACCGTGCCGCGACGATCCCGTGCCCTCTCTCGACGCGATCGAGGGGCGGGGTACAGGCGGCGGCCGACGAGATGAGGGTCACCAAGCCGTCCAGGTCCGCCACCCAGTCATTTCTGGGCACGACAAAGTACGGCTCGGCGACCACGGCGACGTTGATCGACCACTGCGCCATGCTCTGGAGCAAGAGATCCTGAGCAGCGGCGCAGTGGTTGATGTTCGCCTGGAGGAAGCGCAATGGAGCCATTAATCTGAGTCCATTGCAGCCTCCTCCAGGGCCCTCTGCGAGGGTGTAGTCACGGCGGCGGCGGCGGCGGCAGCAGGAGCTGCGGCGGCGGCGGCGGCAGTGGCGGGGACGGCGGTGGCAGAGGGCCTACCTCTGCTCCTGGTCTTGGCGGGCGGGGCGCAGGACTTGCCCCCTGCCCGGTGATCGGCCGGCTTACCAGCCGTCGCACATGCGAAGCAGTGCGGCGGGGCAGTACACGAGCCGGCCTTGTGACCGGGCTGACCACAACGGAAGCAGTCGTCGCTGCGGTCCACCTCCGAGGTGCACTTGCATGCCGTGTGGTTACCCACTTGGCAGCGGAAGCACCTCAGAGGCCTGGGCTCCAGCAGTTTTACCTGCGCGGACACCCAGCCGACCAGGAGCCTTCGGCCCTCCTCTATCTTCTTGGCCGCCGTCACGGGGCAGCTAACTGTGACTGTCAGCAGCCCCGCGAAGTCAGGGCGTAGGGTGCCTGCCTTCACTTGGTCGGCAGGGCATTCCCCAGCCCTGGCAACGGCGGCGACCACGTCCCCCTCCGAGATTGAGTCGTCCAGGCCCATTATGCGCAAATCTGCGCGCTTTACGGGCCTGGACACTCGGGCCTCCTCCGCATCTAGGGACGCTCTTAGCCGTTCGGCCAGAGCGTCAGCGGTAGGGCCACTGGCCGCGCCGGGAATCGACAGCAGCCTGGCCCCCGTCGCGGTGACGTGCACCCGGAGGCCCCCGTCGATCCCCAGCTCTCGGAGGTTGACCGCCTCCTTCGCCTTCGCGAACACGTCGCGGTACGTCACGCCCCTCTTGACCGCTTCTGGCTGTAGAGTTATTACTACAGCCGCGGTCTTAGGGGCGCGGAGTCTCGCCGCGACGGTTCGCTTCTTTCGCTGTCGCCGCCTTCGCTTTCTTTTGGCCTCCCTCCTTTCGCCAACCACCTGCCATTCGGCATCGGCTGGAGGAGGCTGCGAAGGCTGCGACGGTTGTTGCTGCGAAAGTTGAGGCGGCTGGCTCGCCGCCGCCGCCGCCGCCGCCGCCGCCGCCGCCGGGACATCCCTCGTCTTTTCCCTCTTTTTTGGTTTCGGTGGGGCTGAGGCTGAGCTTGGCGTGGCCGGTGCCACTGGCGCCGCCTTGGATGGGCCTGCCCTCACCGAAACTGCTCCCGTGGGCGGCGCCCTCGCCGAGGCCGGGGCCTGCTTAGCACGTGCCGACTGCTTCGCCGCGGCCCGGTTCTCAGACGCCGGAACCGGCCTCGGCGGCGTGGAAGCCGCGGCAGCCGCGTAAGAGGTCGCCGCTAACGGGGGGCGCAAGATGCGGTTTTCCAGAACGGAAAACCGCTGGTTGAAGGCCGCCAGCTCCTGCCGCACCAGTTTTAGGACAGCGTTGCTGTCCTCTGTTGGCGCAGGCTGGGCCGGCGGCTCTTTGTTCCGCCCCTGCGGGACCTCCTCCCGCCGGCCTGCCTTCCGCAGTCCGGCCAGTTCCGTCTTTAGATGGAGGTTCTCCTTCTGGAGAACCTCCATCACAGCCGTCAAGCGGGCGAGCTCCGCCCGCATTTGGGACATTTCGTCCCGTGCTGTCGATGCGGGCGGAGGCCGGCTGAGGCTGTCTGTCGCTGCCGCTATGATTTTGGCCGTTACCGCACTTATAGCCTTGTCCTTAGTGGCCTTCTTCCCCGGCTTGCCGCGGGCCAGGCTGCGGATTGCGTCCTCCACTGTCCTCTCCAAGGAGGGCTCAATAGTGAACCCTCTGCCTCCAGTACCTCCAGTCCTGCCTCGGCCATTACCCCGCACACTTGTGGGGATTTTCCGGCCCGAGGCAGGCTCGTCGTCCGAGGACGACCCTCGGTTCTCCGAATGGGTCCGCTTCAGGAAGAATTCCCTCCTGTCTGCGGACCTCATTCCTCCGCGCTCGGAGCCTGGGCTCTGGGCGCTCATGGCGTCTGACGCGGAATCGTAGTCCGACTTTGATGTCGGCGTCAGCACCATCCTCGTTTTAAGAGCGGCACTCTGTGCCCGCTCTGTAGTCGGTGCCGGTGAGGCGGACGTGCTGGACAAGTCCAGCGACTCCACCTCACAGGCACGTGAGCCACCTTGGCTCGCTGCGGCGACTGCCGGTTGTTGGGGGGGTTTTTTTGAAAATTCTTGCATTTTGGTCCCACGAGTATAAAAAGTATCCAACCATCCATCCAATAAGTGCGGTTCGCACTAACGACTAATTATGCTACCCATTAGCCAAGCATACAACCTCCCTCGCGGTGCGCCGCCGCTTGGAGGTTTGGGGTAATTTTTTATAGAGGTTGTCTTCCTCGCGGCCCGGGCGGTTAAGCCAAGACCCTCGACCCCCGTCGAAAGTCATAGACGTGATCATGACAATCTTCGGGGCTACGAGAATAGCGGTGGCAAGAGGAGGCGGAAGTGCAAGGCCTCCTCCTGCCTGCTCGACGGCAGGGTAAGTGCACGCCGGGCCCGCTCTTACTCCAAAACCACTGTGCCCTCTGCTGATCAGAGGGACACGCGGTGGAGCGACGCGACGGGACATTGGCATACGGGCAAGGAGACCCCTTACGGGGAGTTCTTGCCCGTACCCCGGGGCGCACCGTCCCGAGAAACCGGGCTTCCCCCCGGACGCATCCGGAAAGGAACTTCCAGTCCTCGGGCACTCGTGGAGGTTTCCCGTCCTTAGCACCCCATTTTTGGACTCTGACGAAATTTTGAAAAATTGGTGGGAATTTTTTTGCGAGCTAGACGCACGTGCGGGGTATCGTCGGATCGGGCTCCGCGCGGGCTAGCCGAATATGTAATAAAATTGTTAACGACAAGAGACAAAATTTTGAGTTTTGGCCGAAAAACCAGTTTTTTAAGCGAAAATTGGTGTTTTTCACCCCCACTCCGAAACTCGGGCCACGGATCGCGGACCTGGTCACGGGATTAATTGAGGGCGGTCGCTGAGACTAATATAAAATTTAAACGGTTGTAATTGGTCGAAAAATGGCGAAGTTAATGAATTTAATATGGTGAAATTTTGAAAAAATGCAAAATACGGGTAAGGGTTGATTTTTAGGGGTTGCGATTCGTGTCAAACGATAGGCGTCCGCCTTTTTAGGTCTAATTAGCTGAAAACAGCTCCAAAATCGCACCTATAATAATGAAAATATCGATACTTTTTTCAAACACTTGCTCCGGTATATCAATTTTTGGACTCTGACGAAATTTTGAAAAATTGGTGGGAAATTTTTTGCGAGCTAGACGCACGTGCGGGGTATCGTCGGATCGGGCTCCGCGCGGGCTAGCCGAATATGTAATAAAATTGTTAACGACAAGAGACAAAATTTTGAGTTTTGGCCGAAAAACCAGTTTTTTAAGCGAAAATTGGTGTTTTTCACCCCCACTCCGAAACTCGGGCCACGGATCGCGGACCTGGTCACGGGATTAATTGAGGGCGGTCGCTGAGACTAATATAAAATTTAAACGGTTGTAATTGGTCGAAAAATGGCGAAGTTAATGAATTTAATATGGTGAAATTTTGAAAAAATGCAAAATACGGGTAAGGGTTGATTTTTAGGGGTTGCGATTCGTGTCAAACGATAGGCGTCCGCCTTTTTAGGTCTAATTAGCTGAAAACAGCTCCAAAATCGCACCTATAATAATGAAAATATCGATACTTTTTTCAAACACTTGCTCCGGTATATCAATTTTTGGACTCTGACGAAATTTTGAAAAATTGGTGGGAAATTTTTTGCGAGCTAGACGCACGTGCGGGGTATCGTCGGATCGGGCTCCGCGCGGGCTAGCCGAATATGTAATAAAATTGTTAACGACAAGAGACAAAATTTTGAGTTTTGGCCGAAAAACCAGTTTTTTAAGCGAAAATTGGTGTTTTTCACCCCCACTCCGAAACTCGGGCCACGGATCGCGGACCTGGTCACGGGATTAATTGAGGGCGGTCGCTGAGACTAATATAAAATTTAAACGGTTGTAATTGGTCGAAAAATGGCGAAGTTAATGAATTTAATATGGTGAAATTTTGAAAAAATGCAAAATACGGGTAAGGGTTGATTTTTAGGGGTTGCGATTCGTGTCAAACGATAGGCGTCCGCCTTTTTAGGTCTAATTAGCTGAAAACAGCTCCAAAATCGCACCTATAATAATGAAAATATCGATACTTTTTTCAAACACTTGCTCCGGTATATCAATTTTTGGACTCTGACGAAATTTTGAAAAATTGGTGGGAAATTTTTTGCGAGCTAGACGCACGTGCGGGGTATCGTCGGATCGGGCTCCGCGCGGGCTAGCCGAATATGTAATAAAATTGTTAACGACAAGAGACAAAATTTTGAGTTTTGGCCGAAAAACCAGTTTTTTAAGCGAAAATTGGTGTTTTTCACCCCCACTCCGAAACTCGGGCCACGGATCGCGGACCTGGTCACGGGATTAATTGAGGGCGGTCGCTGAGACTAATATAAAATTTAAACGGTTGTAATTGGTCGAAAAATGGCGAAGTTAATGAATTTAATATGGTGAAATTTTGAAAAAATGCAAAATACGGGTAAGGGTTGATTTTTAGGGGTTGCGATTCGTGTCAAACGATAGGCGTCCGCCTTTTTAGGTCTAATTAGCTGAAAACAGCTCCAAAATCGCACCTATAATAATGAAAATATCGATACTTTTTTCAAACACTTGCTCCGGTATATCAATTTTTGGACTCTGACGAAATTTTGAAAAATTGGTGGGAAATTTTTTGCGAGCTAGACGCACGTGCGGGGTATCGTCGGATCGGGCTCCGCGCGGGCTAGCCGAATATGTAATAAAATTGTTAACGACAAGAGACAAAATTTTGAGTTTTGGCCGAAAAACCAGTTTTTTAAGCGAAAATTGGTGTTTTTCACCCCCACTCCGAAACTCGGGCCACGGATCGCGGACCTGGTCACGGGATTAATTGAGGGCGGTCGCTGAGACTAATATAAAATTTAAACGGTTGTAATTGGTCGAAAAATGGCGAAGTTAATGAATTTAATATGGTGAAATTTTGAAAAAATGCAAAATACGGGTAAGGGTTGATTTTTAGGGGTTGCGATTCGTGTCAAACGATAGGCGTCCGCCTTTTTAGGTCTAATTAGCTGAAAACAGCTCCAAAATCGCACCTATAATAATGAAAATATCGATACTTTTTTCAAACACTTGCTCCGGTATATCAATTTTTGGACTCTGACGAAATTTTGAAAAATTGGTGGGAAATTTTTTGCGAGCTAGACGCACGTGCGGGGTATCGTCGGATCGGGCTCCGCGCGGGCTAGCCGAATATGTAATAAAATTGTTAACGACAAGAGACAAAATTTTGAGTTTTGGCCGAAAAACCAGTTTTTTAAGCGAAAATTGGTGTTTTTCACCCCCACTCCGAAACTCGGGCCACGGATCGCGGACCTGGTCACGGGATTAATTGAGGGCGGTCGCTGAGACTAATATAAAATTTAAACGGTTGTAATTGGTCGAAAAATGGCGAAGTTAATGAATTTAATATGGTGAAATTTTGAAAAAATGCAAAATACGGGTAAGGGTTGATTTTTAGGGGTTGCGATTCGTGTCAAACGATAGGCGTCCGCCTTTTTAGGTCTAATTAGCTGAAAACAGCTCCAAAATCGCACCTATAATAATGAAAATATCGATACTTTTTTCAAACACTTGCTCCGGTATATCAATTTTTGGACTCTGACGAAATTTTGAAAAATTGGTGGGAATTTTTTTGCGAGCTAGACGCACGTGCGGGGTATCGTCGGATCGGGCTCCGCGCGGGCTAGCCGAATATGTAATAAAATTGTTAACGACAAGAGACAAAATTTTGAGTTTTGGCCGAAAAACCAGTTTTTTAAGCGAAAATTGGTGTTTTTCACCCCCACTCCGAAACTCGGGCCACGGATCGCGGACCTGGTCACGGGATTAATTGAGGGCGGTCGCTGAGACTAATATAAAATTTAAACGGTTGTAATTGGTCGAAAAATGGCGAAGTTAATGAATTTAATATGGTGAAATTTTGAAAAAATGCAAAATACGGGTAAGGGTTGATTTTTAGGGGTTGCGATTCGTGTCAAACGATAGGCGTCCGCCTTTTTAGGTCTAATTAGCTGAAAACAGCTCCAAAATCGCACCTATAATAATGAAAATATCGATACTTTTTTCAAACACTTGCTCCGGTATATCAATTTTTGGACTCTTTTTTTTTTTTTTTTTTTTTTTAGCGTGGTAAAATCATCAAATGAGTCCTCCCACCCCGGGCAGGGCGGGAGGGACTGTCAGACTTGTACTGACTAAAATCCACGGTGTCCTTCAATAGCCTTTTATGTTCCGGGGTCACGGTAATGAGATAAGTCCCGCGACCCCGGCAGGCTTTGGCCCTCTACAGAGGGGGCCCCGTCATTATGCTGACGCTCTTTGAGGCGCGCGTGGAACACAACGCGCCGTCGACCCGGGCATGGTCCATGGTCGGGCGGCGAGTTGCCCTTTACTCGCCGCCCGCATGCCCGCGCCTACGGTGGCCGGAGATCGTCCCGCGACGTCCGACGCCGTGGGCGTCTACCACTGCGGCTGGGGCGGAGGGAGGACGCTGTCCTCTCTCTCTCGCGGCTCGCCTCCTCCTTCACGAGCATAACTGCTTCGCAGAAGGAGGCGACCGCTTCCCACTCCGTCTCGCCCCGCAGCATGGCCTCGACCAATGCCGGGCGCGAGAGGTCTCCGCCTATCGCCGCCGAGAGGACACGGCGGTGCTCTGCCCAAGCGGGGCAGTCCTGCACCGTATGCTCCACCGTGTCCTCCGGGCGATCTTCGCAGTGGTGACACCCGGGCGTCTCTTCCCTCCTTATCAGACACAGGAACCTCCCGAAACTTCCGTGTCCGGTGAGGACCTGCGTCATGCGGTAAGTCAGGACGCCGTGACGTCTTTCCAGCCACTCCTCAAAGAGGGGTCTTACCGCCGCGATTGCGGCGTGCCCGGACCTCGGTTGCGACAGTCGTCCCCTCCATACTGCCCTGAGATCGCACCGGAGCTCTTCCCGCCGCGCCTCGACTTCTCGGGGCAGCGGGGTTACACCCCGGCGCTGCGCCTCCACGCGCCACTCATAGACGCGCTGGAGGGCAGTCGCCTCCAGATCCCAGGGCAGTAATCCGGCAAGGAGGTTGGCTGATTCGCCGGCGATCGTGCGGTATCCCCGGATCATCCGGATAGCCATGACCCTCTGGCATGCGACCAACTTTAGTGGTCGCGTCCGGATGCTCAGGGCCCACACGGGGGCCCCGTAGAGGGCCATGGACCGCACGATACCGGCGTACAGCCTACGGCAGGAGGCGTTTGGCCCGCCGAGATTGGGCAGGAGTCGCCTGAGGGCGCCTGCTGCCCGGTTCAGCCTTGGGGCCAAACTCAGGAAATGCTCCCTGAAGTTCCACCGGCTGTCGAGGACGAGTCCCAGGTACTTCATCGTCCTCCCGACGCCGATGCGAACCCCCTCCACCGTTATGTGGGACTCGGACCGTGGCGCGTTCAGACGACCATGAAAAGACATGGCCTCTGTTTTGTGCAGCGCCACTTCGAGTCCCAGCTGCCGGATCCTTTCGACGACTGTCGCAACCGCTTGCGTCGCCTTGTCGGCCGCCGCCTGATGCGACTCTCCCTCCGCCAGGACGAGCGTGTCGTCAGCGTAACATATTACGCTGACGCCGTCAGGGAGGTCGCCGCGCAGCACCCAGTCGTATCCGATGTTCCACAGTGGCGGCCCCAAGACCGATCCCTGTGGAACACCGCACGACATCTCTCGCCGGTTCCACACTCCCCGGTGACCGGGGTAGATGACGGCCCTGTCCGTCAGGTAGTCCTCGACTATACGACGGAGGTAGGTTGGCACCCGGTGATACCGGAGTGCCTCCCTGATGCAACTCCAGGGCAGGGTGTTGAAGGCGTTGGAGATGTCCAAAGACACCGCCAAGACGACCCTGCCCCGGGCGACAGCATCCCCCGTCGTGAGGGCTCTAACGCGCATGATGGCGTCCACCGTCGAGCGCCCCCTGCGGAAGCCAAACTGGCTCTCCGCAAGATCCGGACCCACCCGATTCAGGTGCCCGACGAGGCGGTCTGCAATTACTCTTTCAAAGAGCTTGCCCACCTCGTCGAGCAGCACGATGGGCCGGAATGCGGACGGAGAGTCCGCAGGGCGCCCGGGCTTCTGGATCAGGACCAGTTTCCCCGTCTTCCAACGAAGCGGGAACTGGCCCCTCTCCAGGCATGCGCTGAAGAGCCCCCCCAGTCGAGGACCGAGAGTCCCTGAGGCCAGGACCCAGGCTTTCCCTGGCAGGCCGTCGGGTCCTGGGGCGGTATTTTTGGCCTTGAGCCGTTGTACCGCCACTCTCATGTCTACCTCGGTCACCTCTGGAGCGTCGTAGACGTCGTCGTCGCTGTGGTCCGCGTTTGCGCCAGCTTCACCGTCAGATTCCGTCGGAGACGGAGCCATAGGCGGGGGAGTATGCTCCCCTCGCGATGGGAACAGGGCGCTCACCACGTCCTCCACGAACTGAGGCCGGAGACTCTGCGTCAACGGGGGAGCCCAGGGGCGGAGTTTTTCGCGCACCCATTTGTAGGGGCGGCCCCATGGGTCCCCGTCCAGAGTCCCCAGCATCTCCGCGCGGGCCAATTCCTTGGCCCGCCAGATTTCGTCGCGGAGGACGGTCTTCGCTGCCCTGTAGCCCTCGTACAGCTCCGCCTCCACAGCCGCCGCATCCGGAGGTCGGGTGCGGCGCCTGCGGAACCTGGTGTACCGGCGTCGCGCGGCAACGCACGCCTCGCGCAGCGCTGCTAGCTCGCGCGACCACCAGTACAGCTGACGCCGGGCGCGTCCTTGCCGGACCCGGGGCATGGCCATGTCGCAGATCTCCGACATGGCCTCCCGGAACCACTCCGCCTCGTCGTTTATGTCGGCAGGCCTGTCCGGTGGTGACACCCAGGCCTGCACGATCGAGGCTTCCAGGAATAGCTCCCGGTCCAGCTGCTTCAGCGCCCATCGCGGACCACTTGGGTTCCGTCCACTCGGGACCGGCGCGTCTGAGGTCTGGGCGGAGACGTCGAACCGGATATACCGGTGGTCGGAATAGGTCTCCACCTCCTCTACAACGCGCCAGTCAGTGACGCGCGGCGACAGGGCGGCGCTGGCGAACGTTATGTCCACCACCGACTCGCCCGAAAACCGCACGCACGTGGGGACAGAACCCCGGTTCTCAACCACCAGGCCCTGCGCCCGGGCCCAGTGCTCGAGCATCCTACCCCGCGTATAGTCCCTGGACCGGGAACCCCAAGCCGGACTTTTGGCGTTGAAGTCCCCGAGGACGAGCGCGGGGAGGGAACCGAGGGCGACGACGACGTCTCCCAGCTCCGTTAGGGAGTCCTGGAACTCGGAATTTTTGGACTCTGACGAAATTTTGAAAAATTGGTGGGAATTTTTTTTTTTTGCGAGCTAGACGCACGTGCGGGGTATCGTCGGATCGGGCTCCGCGCGGGCTAGCCGAATATGTAATAAAATTGTTAACGACAAGAGACAAAATTTTGAGTTTTGGCCGAAAAACCAGTTTTTTAAGCGAAAATTGGTGTTTTTCACCCCCACTCCGAAACTCGGGCCACGGATCGCGGACCTGGTCACGGGATTAATTGAGGGCGGTCGCTGAGACTAATATAAAATTTAAACGGTTGTAATTGGTCGAAAAATGGCGAAGTTAATGAATTTAATATGGTGAAATTTTGAAAAAATGCAAAATACGGGTAAGGGTTGATTTTTAGGGGTTGCGATTCGTGTCAAACGATAGGCGTCCGCCTTTTTAGGTCTAATTAGCTGAAAACAGCTCCAAAATCGCACCTATAATAATGAAAATATCGATACTTTTTTCAAACACTTGCTCCGGTATATCAATTTTTGGACTCTTTTTTTTTTTTTTTTTTTTTTTTTTTTTTTTTAGCGTGGTAAAATCATCAAATGAGTCCTCCCACCCCGGGCAGGGCGGGAGGGACTGTCAGACTTGTACTGACTAAAATCCACGGTGTCCTTCAATAGCCTTTTATGTTCCGGGGTCACGGTAATGAGATAAGTCCCGCGACCCCGGCAGGCTTTGGCCCTCTTGGGCGGGGCCCCGTCATCGTGCTGACGCTCTTTGAGGCGCGCGTGGAACACAACGCGCCGTCGACCCGGGCATGGTCCATGGTCGGGCGGCGAGTTGCCCTTTACTCGCCGCCCGCATGCCCGCGCCTACGGTGGCCGGAGATCGTCTTGCGACGTCCGACGCCGTGGGCGTCTACCATTGCGGGTGGGGCGGAGGGAGGACGCTGTCCTCTCTCTCTCACGGCCCGCCTCCTCCTTAACGAGCATTACTGCCTCGCAGAAGGAGGCGACCGCTTCCCACTCCGTCTCGCCCCGCAGCATGGCCTCGACCAATGCCGGGCGCGAGAGGTCTCCGCCTATCGCTGCCGTGAGGACACGGCGGTGCTCTGCCCAAGCGGGGCAGTCTTGCACCGTATGCTCTACTGTGTCCTCCGGGCGATCTTCGCAATGGTGACACCCCGGCGTTTCTTCCTTCCCCATCCGACACAGGTACCTCCCGAAACATCCGTGTCCGGTGAGGACCTGCGTCATCCGATAGGTCAGGACGCCGTGACGCCTTTCCAGCCACTCCTCAAAGAGGGGTCTTACCGCCGCGATTGCGGCGTGCCCGAACCTCGGTTGCGACAGTCGTTCCCTCCATACTGCCCTGAGATCGCGCCGGACCTCTTCCCGCCGCGCCTCGACTTGTCGGGGCAGCGGGAATTCTCCCCGGCGCCGCGCCTCCACGCGCCACTCATAGACGCGCTGGAGGGCGGTCGCCTCCAGATCCCAGGGCAATAATCCGGCAAGGAGGTTGGCCGATTCGCCGGCGATCGTGCGGTATCCTCGGATCATCCGGATAGCCATGACCCTCTGACATGCGACCAGCCTCGCTGGTCGCGTCCGCATGCTCAGGGCCCACACGGGGGCCCCGTAGAGGGCCATGGACCGCACGATACCGGCGTACAGCCTCCGGCAGGAGGCGTTTGGCCCGCTGAGGTTGGGCAGGAGTCGCCTGAGGGCGCCTGCTGCCCGGTTCAGCCTTGGGGCCAAACGCAGGAAGTGCTCCTTGAAGTTCCACCGGCCGTCGAGGACGAGTCCCAGGTACTTCATCGCCCTCCCGACGCCGATGCGAACCCCTCCCACCGTTATGTGGGACTCTGACCGTGGCGCGTTCAGACGGCCATGAAAACACATGGCCTCTGTTTTGTGGAGCGCCACGTCGAGTCCCAACTGCCGGATCCTTCCAACGACTGTCGCGACCGCTTGCGTCGCCAGGTCGGCCGCCGCCTGGTGCGACTCTCCCTCCGCCAGGACGAGCGTGTCGTCGGCGTAACAGATTACGCTGACGCCGTCAGGGAGGTCGCCGCGCAGCACCCAGTCGTATCCGATGTCCCACAGGTGCGGCCCCAAGACCGAACCCTGTGGAACACCGCACGACATCTCTCGCCGGTTCCATTCTCCCCGGTGACCGGGGTAGATGACGGCTCTGTCCGTCAGATAAGCCTCGACTATGCGACGGAGGTAGGTCGGCACCCGGTGATACCGGAGTGCCTCCCTGATGCAACTCCAGGGCAGGGTGTTAAAGGCATTGGTGATGTCCAAAGACACCGCCAAGACGACCCTGCCCCGGGCTACTGCATCCCCCGTCGTGAGGGCTCTCACGCGCATGATGGCGTCCACCGTCGAGCGCCCCCTGCGGAAGCCAAACTGGCTCTCCGCTAGGTTCGGGCCCACCCGATTCAGGTGCCCGACGAGGCGGTCTGCAATGACTCTCTCAAAGAGCTTGCCCACCTCATCGAGCAGCACGATGGGCCGGAATGCGGACGGAGAGTCCGCAGGGCGCCCGGGCTTCTGGATCAGGACCAGCTTCCCCGTCTTCCAACGAAGCGGAAACTGGCCCCTTTCCAGGCATGCGCTAAAGAGCCCCCCCAGTCGAGGCCCGAGAGTCCTCGAGGCCAGGACCCAAGCTTTTCCTGGCAGGCCGTCGGGTCCTGGGGCGGTATTTTTGGCCTTGAGCCGTTGTACCGCCACTCTCATGTCTACCTCGGTCACCTCTGGAGCGTCGTAGACGTCGTCGTCGCTGTGGTCCGCGTTTGCGCCAGCTTCACCGTCAGGTTCCGTCGGAGGCGGAGCCATAGGCGGGGGAGTATGCTCCCCTCGCGATGGGAACAGGGCGCTCACCACGTCCTCCACGAACTGAGGCTGGAGACTCTGCGTCAACGGGGGAGCCCAGGGGCGGAGCTTCTCTCTCGCCCACTTGTAGGGCCGGCCCCATGGGTCCCCGTTCAGAGTCTCCAGCATCTCCTTGCGGGCCAATTCCTTGGCCCGCCAGATCTCGTCGCGGAGGACGGTCTTCGCTGCCCTGTAGCCCTCGTACAGCTCCGCCTCTACAGTTGCCGCATCCGGTGGTCGGGTGCGGCGCCTGCGGAACCTGGTGTACCGGCGTCGCGCGGCAACGCACGCCTCGCGCAGCGCTGCTAGCTCGCGCGACCACCAGTACAGCTGACGCCGGGCGCGTCCTTGCCGGACCCGGGGCATGGCCACGTCGCAGATCTCTGACATGGCCTCCCGGAACCACTCCGCCTCGTCGTTGATGTCGGCAGGCCTGTCCGGTGGTGACACCCAGGCCTGCACGATCGAGGCTTCCAGGAATAGCTCCCGGTCCAGCTGCTTCAGCGCCCATCGCGGACCACTTGGGTTCCGTCGGACCGGCGCGTCTGAGGTCTGGGCGGAGACGTCAAACCGGATATACCGGTGATCTGAATAGGTCTCCACCTCCTCTACAACGCGCCAGTCGGTGACGCGCGGTGACAGGTCGGAGGTGGCGAACGTGACGTCCACCACCGACTCGCCCCTCCACCGCACGCACGTGGGGACAGAACCCCGGTTCTCGATGACCAGGCCCTGCGCCAGGGCCCAGTGCTCGAGCCTTCTGCCCCGCACAACGTCCGTAAACCGGGAACCCCAAGCCACATTCTTGGCGTTGAAGTCCCCGAGGACGAGCGCGGGGAAAGAACCGAAGGCGACGACGACGTCTCCCAGCTCCGATAGGGAGTCCTGGAACTCGGCGAGAGTTTGGTTCGGGGAGAGGTATACGCCTATCACGGCGATCTCCCCGACCCGTGCTGCGACGATCCCGCGCCCTCTCTTGACGCTATCGAGGGGCGGGGTACCGGCGGCGGCCGACGAAATTAGGGTCACCGAGCCGTTCAGGTCCGCCACCCAGTCATTCCTGGGCACGACAAAGTACGGCTCGGCGACCACGGCGACGTTTATCAACCACTGCGCCATGCTCTGGAGCAAGAGATCCTGAGCAGCGGCGCAGTGGTTGATGTTCGCCTGGAGGAAGCGCAATGGAGACATTAATCGGAATCCATTGCAGCCTCCTCCAGGGCCCCTCGCGGGGGTAAGGCCGCGGCGGCGGCGGCGGCCACGGCAGTGGCGGCGGCGGCGGCGGTGGCGGCAGTGACGGCGGCGGCAGAGGGCCTACCTCTGCTCTTGGCTTTCGTGGGTGGGGCGCAGGACTTGCCCCCAGCCCGGTGATCGGCCGGCTTGCCAGCCGCCGCACATGCGAAGCAGTGCGGCGGGGCAGTGCACGAGCCGGCCTTGTGACCGGGCTGACCGCAGCGGAAACACTTGTCGCTGCGGTCAACCTCCGAGGTGCAGTTACATGCCACGTGGTTGCCCACCTGGCACCGGTAGCACCTCAGAGGTCTGGGTTCCAGCAGTTTCACCTGCGCGGAAACCCATCCAACCAAGAGCCTTCGGCCCCCCTCCAGTTTTTTGGCCGCCGGCACGGGGCAGCTGACCGTAATGGTCTGCAGCCCCGCGAAGTCAGGACGCAGGGCGCCCGCCCTCACCTGATCGGGAGGGCACCCCCCAGTCCTGGCAACGGCGGCCACCACGTCCTCGACCGTCACGGAGTCATCCAGACCCAATATGCGCACGTCTGCGCGCTTGGTGGGTCTGGATACTCGGGCCTCTTCCGCATTTAAGGACGCTCTGAGCCGTTCGGCCAGAGCGTCAGCGGTGGGGCCACTGGCCGCGCCGGGGAGCTCCAACATCCGAGCCCCCGTTGCAGTGACCCGTAAACGGAGGCCCCCGGTGATGCCGAGCTCCGTGAGGTCCACCGCCTCCTTCGCCTTCGCGAGCACGTCGCGGTAGGACACGCCCCTCTTGACCGCGTCCGGCTGCAGTGTGATCACTACTGCCGCGGTCTTAGGGGCGCGCAATCGCGCCGCGACGCCTCGCTCCTTGCGCCGCCGCCGCCTCTCCCTCCGCCGTTTGGACCTGGCCGCGTTGGCAGCCTTCCTCT
This sequence comes from Agrotis exclamationis, assembly GCA_950005045.1. NCBI lineage: Eukaryota > Metazoa > Arthropoda > Insecta > Lepidoptera > Noctuidae > Agrotis > Agrotis exclamationis. The sequence goes on from OX465426.1 coordinate 24,703,976, forward strand.
TCTCTCCGGCCACTTGCCAATCGGCGCTGGCCGGAGGAGTGCTAGGAGGAGGCTGCTGGGCTGGCTGGCTTTCGGCCTGGGCACCCTTCTTTTTTGAAGCCGACCGTGCCGGCCCCGCAGGTGTCGGGGTCGGAGTCGGCTTGGACGGACCCGGTTTCGCCTGACTAGGCTGTGCCGGGGCCGTCTTTGAAGGGGCCTTCTTCGCCGCAGCCGTCTTCGCCGGAGTCGGCTTGGTCGGAGGCGGCTTCGACGCGGCCACAGCCGCGTACGAGGACGCCGCCAGCGGGGGTCGCAGCACGCGGCTCTCCAGTACGGAGAACCGCTGCTGGAAGGCGGCCAGCTCCTGTCGCACCAGGTCGAGAACAGAGTTCTCCGCTGGTGTGGGCTGGCCTTTCTCCTTTTGGGCCCGCGGCAGCGCGTCCCGCTGGCCGCCTCTCCGAAGTCCGGCCAGGTCCGCCTTGAGGGCAGCGTTCTCCCTCTGGAGAGCCTCCATGGCGGCAGTCAGGCGGGAGACCTCCGACCGCAGTTCGGACATGTCGTCCCTTGCAGCCGGGGCCCCGCCATAAATCCGCGCGGCCGCCATGATTGAGGCCGTGGCTTCGCCAACCGCATTCTCCTTACTGCTCTTTTTCCGCTTCAGGTTTACTATGCGGATGGCAGCTGTCACGGCCTCTGCTAGTTTGGCCTCGTTCAAGGCCAAACCACTGTTGGGCTCTCCAGAGGAGATCCCCCTCCCCGAAGTCTTGCCTCGGCCTTTACCCCGCACGCTCGTGGGGATCTTACGGGCCGAGACAAGCCCTTCCTCGGACGACGAGATGTCCTCCCGGGAGCGCTTCAGGAACTCACTCCTCCTGTCCGCGCTCCTCTCGTCGCTCCTCACCACGCTTCCAGAGATGCTCTGGAAGCTCACGGCGTCTGATGCCGAGTCGGACTCCGACTCGAGCACCAGCGCCCCCACCGTCCGCGGAGCGGCACTCTGTGCCCGCTCGAAGTTCGGTGCCGGTGAGTTGGACGTACTGGACAAGTCCAGTGACTCCTCCTCACGGGCACGTGAGCCTCCCTGGCTCGATGCGGCGACTGCCGGAGAAAAAATGGGATAAAACCGGTTTTTGTTGCCCCCCCCAGAGTACGACGGGGCAGACCGGACGTGTCCGGTGCGGGATTCCCCAGCTGAAGAGCAGCTGGGACCCGCCTGGGTAGTCTCTACAAGAACCTTTTTTTCCATGATTACTTTTTTAGAGAGGTGAGTTCCTCTATCAACCCTAAGCCCCCATTTCCCTCCCCTGGTTCACTTCACGGTTACGTCTGAAGATTAGACGCGTACCGGAAGTGAACCTTTCCCCCCCTAGACCCAGTCTCTGAGACCGGGCCCCGCGCCGTCTAGAAGCTCGAGCTAGCTGCTCGATCCTCCAGGCGGCGCGCCTTTCCCCGGTGTGTCCCTCTTGGTCTGATCTCTCCCTCTGAGCCTGTCCGGCATGAGTGCACGAGTGCCTCTACCGGCAGGGGCCCAGAGATCATCGAGACACACAAGCCCCACCACGACGGCAACGTGGGGACACGTTGGTGGGGAATTTTTGGACTCTGACGAAATTTTGAAAAATTGGTGGGAATTTTTTTTTGCGAGCTAGACGCACGTGCGGGGTATCGTCGGATCGGGCTCCGCGCGGGCTAGCCGAATATGTAATAAAATTGTTAACGACAAGAGACAAAATTTTGAGTTTTGGCCGAAAAACCAGTTTTTTAAGCGAAAATTGGTGTTTTTCACCCCCACTCCGAAACTCGGGCCACGGATCGCGGACCTGGTCACGGGATTAATTGAGGGCGGTCGCTGAGACTAATATAAAATTTAAACGGTTGTAATTGGTCGAAAAATGGCGAAGTTAATGAATTTAATATGGTGAAATTTTGAAAAAATGCAAAATACGGGTAAGGGTTGATTTTTAGGGGTTGCGATTCGTGTCAAACGATAGGCGTCCGCCTTTTTAGGTCTAATTAGCTGAAAACAGCTCCAAAATCGCACCTATAATAATGAAAATATCGATACTTTTTTCAAACACTTGCTCCGGTATATCAATTTTTGGACTCTGACGAAATTTTGAAAAATTGGTGGGAATTTTTTTGCGAGCTAGACGCACGTGCGGGGTATCGTCGGATCGGGCTCCGCGCGGGCTAGCCGAATATGTAATAAAATTGTTAACGACAAGAGACAAAATTTTGAGTTTTGGCCGAAAAACCAGTTTTTTAAGCGAAAATTGGTGTTTTTCACCCCCACTCCGAAACTCGGGCCACGGATCGCGGACCTGGTCACGGGATTAATTGAGGGCGGTCGCTGAGACTTTTTTTTTTTTTTTTTTTTAGCGTGGTAAAATCATCAAATGAGTCCTCCCACCCCGGGCAGGGCGGGAGGGACTGTCAGACTTGTACTGACTAAAATCCACGGTGTCCTTCAATAGCCTTTTATGTTCCGGGGTCACGGTAATGAGATAAGTCCCGCGACCCCGGCAGGCTTTGGCCCTCTTGGGCGGGGCCCCGTCATCGTGCTGACGCTCTTTGAGGCGCGCGTGGAACACAACGCGCCGTCGACCCGGGCATGGTCCATGTCCGGGCGGCGAGTTGCCCTTTACTCGCCGCCCGCATGCCCGCGCCTACGGTGGCCGGAGATCGTCTTGCGACGTCCGACGCCGTGGGCGTCTACCATTGCGGGTGGGGCGGAGGGAGGACGCTGTCCTCTCTCTCTCACGGCCCGCCTCCTCCTTAACGAGCATTACTGCCTCGCAGAAGGAGGCGACCGCTTCCCACTCCGTCTCGCCCCGCAGCATGGCCTCGACCAATGCCGGGCGCGAGAGGTCTCCGCCTATCGCTGCCGTGAGGACACGGCGGTGCTCTGCCCAAGCGGGGCAGTCTTGCACCGTATGCTCTACTGTGTCCTCCGGGCGATCTTCGCAATGGTGACACCCCGGCGTTTCTTCCTTCCCCATCCGACACAGGTACCTCCCGAAACATCCGTGTCCGGTGAGGACCTGCGTCATCCGATAGGTCAGGACGCCGTGACGCCTTTCCAGCCACTCCTCAAAGAGGGGTCTTACCGCCGCGATTGCGGCGTGCCCGAACCTCGGTTGCGACAGTCGTTCCCTCCATACTGCCCTGAGATCGCGCCGGACCTCTTCCCGCCGCGCCTCGACTTGTCGGGGCAGCGGGAATTCTCCCCGGCGCCGCGCCTCCACGCGCCACTCATAGACGCGCTGGAGGGCGGTCGCCTCCAGATCCCAGGGCAGTAATCCGGCAAGGAGGTTGGCCGATTCGCCGGCGATCGTGCGGTATCCTCGGATCATCCGGATAGCCATGACCCTCTGGCATGCGACCAGCCTCGCTGGTCGCGTCCGCATGCTCAGGGCCCACACGGGGGCCCCGTAGAGGGCCATGGACCGCACGATACCGGCGTACAGCCTCCGGCAGGAGGCGTTTGGCCCGCTGAGGTTGGGCAGGAGTCGCCTGAGGGCGCCTGCCGCCCGGTTCAGCCTTGGGGCCAAACGCAGGAAGTGCTCCTTGAAGTTCCACCGGCCGTCGAGGACGAGTCCCAGGTACTTCATCGTCCTCCCGACGCCGATGCGAACCCCTCCCACCGTTATGTGGGACTCTGACCGTGGCGCGTTCAGACGGCCATGAAAGCACATGGCCTCTGTTTTGTGGAGCGCCACGTCGAGTCCCAACTGCCGGATCCTTCCAACGACTGTCGCGACCGCTTGCGTCGCCAGGTCGGCCGCCGCCTGGTGCGACTCTCCCTCCGCCAGGACGAGCGTGTCGTCGGCGTAACATATTACGCCGACGCCGTCAGGGAGGTCGCCGCGCAGCACCCAATCGTATCCGATGTTCCACAGGGGCGGCCCCAAGACCGAACCCTGTGGAACACCGCACGACATCTCTCGCCGGTTCCACTCTCCCCGGTGACCGGGGTAGATGACGGCTCTGTCCGTCAGATAAGCCTCGACTATGCGACGGAGGTAGGTCGGCACCCGGTGATACCGGAGTGCCTCCCTGATGCAACTCCAGGGCAGGGTGTTAAAGGCATTGGTGATGTCCAAAGACACCGCCAAGACGACCCTGCCCCGGGCTACTGCATCCCCCGTCGTGAGGGCTCTCACGCGCATGATGGCGTCCACCGTCGAGCGCCCCCTGCGGAAGCCAAACTGGCTCTCCGCAAGGTTCGGGCCCACCCGATTCAGGTGCCCGACGAGGCGGTCTGCAATGACTCTCTCAAAGAGCTTGCCCACCTCATCGAGCAGCACGATGGGCCGGAATGCGGACGGAGAGTCCGCAGGGCGCCCGGGCTTCTGGATCAGGACCAGCTTCCCCGTCTTCCAACGAAGCGGAAACTGGCCCCTCTCCAGGCATGCGCTAAAGAGCCCCCCCAGTCGAGGCCCGAGAGTCCTCGAGGCCAGGACCCAAGCTTTTCCTGGCAGGCCGTCGGGTCCTGGGGCGGTATTTTTGGCCTTGAGCCGTTGTACCGCCACTCTCATGTCTACCTCGGTCACCTCTGGAGCGTCGTAGACGTCGTCGTCGCTGTGGTCCGCGTTTGCGTCAGCTTCACCGTCAGATTCCGTCGGAGACGGAGCCATAGGCGGGGGAGTATGCTCCCCTCGCGATGGGAACAGGGCGCTCACCACGTCCTCCACGAACTGAGGCTGGAGACTCTGCGTCAACGGGGGAGCCCAGGGGCGGAGCTTCTCTCTCGCCCACTTGTAGGGCCGGCCCCATGGGTCCCCGTTCAGAGCCTCCAGCATCTCCTTGCGGGCCAATTCCTTGGCCCGCCAGATCTCGTCGCGGAGGACGGTCTTCGCTGCCCTGTAGCCCTCGTACAGCTCCGCCTCTACAGTTGCCGCATCCGGTGGTCGGGTGCGGCGCCTGCGGAACCTGGTGTACCGGCGTCGCGCGGCAACGCACGCCTCGCGCAGCGCTGCTAGCTCGCGCGACCACCAGTACAGCTGACGCCGGGCGCGTCCTTGCCGGACCCGGGGCATGGCCACGTCGCAGATCTCTGACATGGCCTCCCGGAACCACTCCGCCTCGTCGTTGATGTCGGCAGGCCTGTCCGGTGGTGACACCCAGGCCTGCACGATCGAGGCTTCCAGGAATAGCTCCCGGTCCAGCTGCTTCAGCGCCCATCGCGGACCACTTGGGTTCCGTCGGACCGGCGCGTCTGAGGTCTGGGCGGAGACGTCAAACCGGATATACCGGTGATCGGAGTAGGTCTCCACCTCCTCTACAACGCGCCAGTCGGTGACGCGCGGTGACAGGTCGGAGGTGGCGAACGTGACGTCCACCACCGACTCGCCTCTCCACCGCACGCACGTGGGGACAGAACCCCGGTTCTCGATGACCAGGCCCTGCGCCAGGGCCCAGTGCTCGAGCCTTCTGCCCCGCACAACGTCCGTAAACCGGGAACCCCAAGCCACATTCTTGGCGTTGAAGTCCCCGAGGACGAGCGCGGGGAAAGAACCGAAGGCGACGACGACGTCTCCCAGCTCCGATAGGGAGTCCTGGAACTCGGCGAGAGTTTGGTTCGGGGAGAAGTATACGCCTATCACGGCGATCTCCCCGACCCGTGCTGCGACGATCCCGCGCCCTCTCTTGACGCGATCGAGGGGCGGGGTACCGGCGGCGGCCGACGAAATAAGGGTCACCGAGCCGTTCAGGTCCGCTGCCCAGTCATTCCTGGGCACGACAAAGTACGGCTCGGCGACCACGGCGACGTTGATCAACCACTGCGCCATGCTCTGGAGCAAGAGATCCTGAGCAGCGGCGCAGTGGTTGATGTTCGCCTGGAGGAAGCGCAATGGAGACATTAATCGGAATCCATTGCAGCCTCCTCCAGGACCCTCTCCGAGGGTTGAGTCACGGCGGCGGCGGCAGCAGCAGGAGCTGCGGCGGCGGCGGCGGTGGCGACGGCGGCGGCAGAGGGCCTACCTCTGCTCCTGGTCTTGGCGGGCGGGGCGCAGGACTTGCCCCCTGCCCGGTGATCGGCCGGCTTGCCATCCGCCGCACATAGGAAGCAGTGCGGCGGGGCGTTACAAGAGCCGGCCTTGTGACCGGGCTGACCGCAGCGGAAGCAATCGTCACTGCGGTCCACCTCCGAGGTGCACTTGCATGCCGTGTGGTTACCCACTTGGCAGCGGAAGCACCTCAGAGGCCTGGGCTCCAGCAGTTTCACCTGCGCGGACACCCAGCCGACCAGGAGCCTTCGGCCCTCCCCAATCTTTTTGGCCGCCGGCACGGGGCAGCTGACCGTGATAGACAGCAGCCCCGTGAAGTCAGGGCGTAGGGTGCCTGCCTTCACTTGGTCGGCAGGGCATTCCCCAGCCCTGGCAACGGCAGCCACTACGTCCCCCTCCGAGATGGAGTCGTCCAGGCCCATTATGCGCAGATCAGCGCGCTTTACGGGCCTGGACACTCGGGCCTCCTCCGCGTCTAGGGACGCTCTGAGCCGTTCGGCTAGAGCGTCAGCGGTGGGGCCGCTGTCCGCACCGGGGATCGACAGAAGTCTGGCCCCCGTAGCGGTGACTTGCACCCGGAGACCCCCGTCGATTCCCAGCTCTCGGAGGTTGACCGCCTCCTTCGCCTTCGCGAACACGTCGCGGTACGTCACGCCCCTCTTGACCGCGTCCGGCTGTAGAGTAATTACTACAGCCGCGGTCTTAGGGGCGCGGAGTTTCGCCGCGACGGTTCGCTTGCGCTGCCGCTGTCGCTGTCGCCGCCTTCGCCTTCCCTTGGCCCTGCTCTCTCCAGCCACCTGCCATTCGGCATCGGCTGGAGGGGGCCGCGAAGGCTGCGCAGGCGGGACAGGTTGGGACGGCTGGCTCGCTGCCGCCGCCGCCGTGACACCCTTCCTCTTCTTTTTCTGTGGGGCCGAGCTCTGCGGGGCCGTTCCCCCAGGGGCCGCCCTCGCTGGGGCCGTCCTCGCCGGTGCCGTCCTCGCCGGTGCCGCCGCCGCTGAGGCAGCTCTTGTCGGGGCCTGTTTAGGCGGCACCGGCGGCTTCGCTGGCTTCGCTGCCCGGTTCTCCGGAGCCGGCCTGGGCGGCGCGGAAGCAGCAACGGCCGCAAAAGATGCCGCGAGCGGGGGGCGCAGAATGCGGTTTTCCAGAACTGCGAACCTCTGGTTGAAGGCCGCCAGCTCCTGCCGCACCAGATTTAGGACATTGCTGTCTTCTGCTGGCGCGGGCTTCGCCGGCGGCTCCTTCTTCCGCGTCTGCGGGACCTCCTCCCGGCGGCCTGCCTTCCGCAGTCCGGCCAGCTCCGTCTTCAGATGGAGGTTCTCCTTCTGGAGAACCTCCATCGCAGCCGTCAATTTGGCGACCTCCTCCCGCATTTGGGACATTTCGTCCGATACTTTAGATGCGGGCGGAGGCCGGCTGAGGCTGTCTGACACCGCCGCCATGATGGTGGCCGTGGCCTTACTTATGGCCAGGTCTTTTGTGGCCTTTTTACCAGGCCTGCCAGCCCGGCCCTTCAGGGTGCGGATGGCGTCCTCCACCGCCTTCTCTAAAGAGGGCTCGGCTTCCCGCCCTCTGCCGCACGTCCCGCCTCGGCCTTTACCCCGCACACTAGTGGGGATCTTCCGGCTCGAGGCAGGACCCTCCTCAGACGACGAGACGTCGTCCCGGGAGCGCTTCAGGAACTCGTTCCTCCTACTGGCGCTCCCCTCATCCCTCTTCGCCGTGCTTCCAGAGCCTATGCTCTGGAAGCTCGTGGCGTCTGATGCTGAGTCGGACTCCGACTCAAGCACCAGCGCCCCCTCCTTCCGCGGAGCGGCACTCTGTGCCCGCTCGTTTGGTACCGGTGACGTGGACGTGCTGGACTGATCCAGCGACTCCACGCCACGGGCACGTGAGCCCCCCTGGCTCGGTTCGGCGACTGCCGGAGCAAAAAGTGGGTAAAATCGGTTCTTGCTGTCCCCCCCAGAGTACGTTGGGACTGACCGGACGCGTCCGGTGCGGGATTCCCCAGCTGCGGAGCAGCTGGGACCCGCCTGGGTATGCTGTACACTAACCTTTTTTTCCATGGTGGTTTTTACTTTTTTTAAGAGGTGAGTTCCTCTGTCCTAACCCCCATTTCCCCTCCCCTGGTTCACTTCACGGTTACGTCTGAAGATCAGACGCGTACCGGAAGTGAACTTTTTCCCCCCCCTAGACCCGGTCTCTGAGACCGGGCCCCGCGCCGTCTAGAAGCTCGAGCTAAATGCTCGATCCTCCAGGCGGCGCGCCTTTCCCCGGTGTGTCCCTCTTGGTCTGGTCTCTCCCTCTGAGCCTGTCCGGCATGAGTGCACGAGTGCCTCTACCGGCAGGGGCCCAGAGATCATCGAGACACACAAGCCCCACCACGACGGCAACGTGGGGACACGTTGGTGGGGAATTTTTGGACTCTGACGAAATTTTGAAAAATTGGTGGGAATTTTTTTGCGAGCTAGACGCACGTGCGGGGTATCGTCGGATCGGGCTCCGCGCGGGCTAGCCGAATATGTAATAAAATTGTTAACGACAAGAGACAAAATTTTGAGTTTTGGCCGAAAAACCAGTTTTTTAAGCGAAAATTGGTGTTTTTCACCCCCACTCCGAAACTCGGGCCACGGATCGCGGACCTGGTCACGGGATTAATTGAGGGCGGTCGCTGAGACTAATATAAAATTTAAACGGTTGTAATTGGTCGAAAAATGGCGAAGTTAATGAATTTAATATGGTGAAATTTTGAAAAAATGCAAAATACGGGTAAGGGTTGATTTTTAGGGGTTGCGATTCGTGTCAAACGATAGGCGTCCGCCTTTTTAGGTCTAATTAGCTGAAAACAGCTCCAAAATCGCACCTATAATAATGAAAATATCGATACTTTTTTCAAACACTTGCTCCGGTATATCAATTTTTGGACTCTGACGAAATTTTGAAAAATTGGTGGGAATTTTTTTGCGAGCTAGACGCACGTGCGGGGTATCGTCGGATCGGGCTCCGCGCGGGCTAGCCGAATATGTAATAAAATTGTTAACGACAAGAGACAAAATTTTGAGTTTTGGCCGAAAAACCAGTTTTTTAAGCGAAAATTGGTGTTTTTCACCCCCACTCCGAAACTCGGGCCACGGATCGCGGACCTGGTCACGGGATTAATTGAGGGCGGTCGCTGAGACTAATATAAAATTTAAACGGTTGTAATTGGTCGAAAAATGGCGAAGTTAATGAATTTAATATGGTGAAATTTTGAAAAAATGCAAAATACGGGTAAGGGTTGATTTTTAGGGGTTGCGATTCGTGTCAAACGATAGGCGTCCGCCTTTTTAGGTCTAATTAGCTGAAAACAGCTCCAAAATCGCACCTATAATAATGAAAATATCGATACTTTTTTCAAACACTTGCTCCGGTATATCAATTTTTGGACTCTGACGAAATTTTGAAAAATTGGTGGGAATTTTTTTGCGAGCTAGACGCACGTGCGGGGTATCGTCGGATCGGGCTCCGCGCGGGCTAGCCGAATATGTAATAAAATTGTTAACGACAAGAGACAAAATTTTGAGTTTTGGCCGAAAAACCAGTTTTTTAAGCGAAAATTGGTGTTTTTCACCCCCACTCCGAAACTCGGGCCACGGATCGCGGACCTGGTCACGGGATTAATTGAGGGCGGTCGCTGAGACTAATATAAAATTTAAACGGTTGTAATTGGTCGAAAAATGGCGAAGTTAATGAATTTAATATGGTGAAATTTTGAAAAAATGCAAAATACGGGTAAGGGTTGATTTTTAGGGGTTGCGATTCGTGTCAAACGATAGGCGTCCGCCTTTTTAGGTCTAATTAGCTGAAAACAGCTCCAAAATCGCACCTATAATAATGAAAATATCGATACTTTTTTCAAACACTTGCTCCGGTATATCAATTTTTGGACTCTGACGAAATTTTGAAAAATTGGTGGGAATTTTTTTGCGAGCTAGACGCACGTGCGGGGTATCGTCGGATCGGGCTCCGCGCGGGCTAGCCGAATATGTAATAAAATTGTTAACGACAAGAGACAAAATTTTGAGTTTTGGCCGAAAAACCAGTTTTTTAAGCGAAAATTGGTGTTTTTCACCCCCACTCCGAAACTCGGGCCACGGATCGCGGACCTGGTCACGGGATTAATTGAGGGCGGTCGCTGAGACTAATATAAAATTTAAACGGTTGTAATTGGTCGAAAAATGGCGAAGTTAATGAATTTAATATGGTGAAATTTTGAAAAAATGCAAAATACGGGTAAGGGTTGATTTTTAGGGGTTGCGATTCGTGTCAAACGATAGGCGTCCGCCTTTTTAGGTCTAATTAGCTGAAAACAGCTCCAAAATCGCACCTATAATAATGAAAATATCGATACTTTTTTCAAACACTTGCTCCGGTATATCAATTTTTGGACTCTGACGAAATTTTGAAAAATTGGTGGGAATTTTTTTGCGAGCTAGACGCACGTGCGGGGTATCGTCGGATCGGGCTCCGCGCGGGCTAGCCGAATATGTAATAAAATTGTTAACGACAAGAGACAAAATTTTGAGTTTTGGCCGAAAAACCAGTTTTTTAAGCGAAAATTGGTGTTTTTCACCCCCACTCCGAAACTCGGGCCACGGATCGCGGACCTGGTCACGGGATTAATTGAGGGCGGTCGCTGAGACTAATATAAAATTTAAACGGTTGTAATTGGTCGAAAAATGGCGAAGTTAATGAATTTAATATGGTGAAATTTTGAAAAAATGCAAAATACGGGTAAGGGTTGATTTTTAGGGGTTGCGATTCGTGTCAAACGATAGGCGTCCGCCTTTTTAGGTCTAATTAGCTGAAAACAGCTCCAAAATCGCACCTATAATAATGAAAATATCGATACTTTTTTCAAACACTTGCTCCGGTATATCAATTTTTGGACTCTGACGAAATTTTGAAAAATTGGTGGGAATTTTTTTGCGAGCTAGACGCACGTGCGGGGTATCGTCGGATCGGGCTCCGCGCGGGCTAGCCGAATATGTAATAAAATTGTTAACGACAAGAGACAAAATTTTGAGTTTTGGCCGAAAAACCAGTTTTTTAAGCGAAAATTGGTGTTTTTCACCCCCACTCCGAAACTCGGGCCACGGATCGCGGACCTGGTCACGGGATTAATTGAGGGCGGTCGCTGAGACTAATATAAAATTTAAACGGTTGTAATTGGTCGAAAAATGGCGAAGTTAATGAATTTAATATGGTGAAATTTTGAAAAAATGCAAAATACGGGTAAGGGTTGATTTTTAGGGGTTGCGATTCGTGTCAAACGATAGGCGTCCGCCTTTTTAGGTCTAATTAGCTGAAAACAGCTCCAAAATCGCACCTATAATAATGAAAATATCGATACTTTTTTCAAACACTTGCTCCGGTATATCAATTTTTGGACTCTTTTTTTTTTTTTTTTTTTATTTTTTTTAGCGTGGTAAAATCATCAAATGAGTCCTCCCACCCCGGGCAGGGCGGGAGGGACTGTCAGACTTGTACTGACTAAAATCCACGGTGTCCTTCAATAGCCTTTTATGTTCCGGGGTCACGGTAATGAGATAAGTCCCGCGACCCCGGCAGGCTTTGGCCCTCTTGGGCGGGGCCCCGTCATCGTGCTGACGCTCTTTGAGGCGCGCGTGGAACACAACGCGCCGTCGACCCGGGCATGGTCCATGTCCGGGCGGCGAGTTGCCCTTTACTCGCCGCCCGCATGCCCGCGCCTACGGTGGCCGGAGATCGTCTTGCGACGTCCGACGCCGTGGGCGTCTACCATTGCGGGTGGGGCGGAGGGAGGACGCTGTCCTCTCTCTCTCACGGCCCGCCTCCTCCTTAACGAGCATTACTGCCTCGCAGAAGGAGGCGACCGCTTCCCACTCCGTCTCGCCCCGCAGCATGGCCTCGACCAATGCCGGGCGCGAGAGGTCTCCGCCTATCGCTGCCGTGAGGACACGGCGGTGCTCTGCCCAAGCGGGGCAGTCTTGCACCGTATGCTCTACTGTGTCCTCCGGGCGATCTTCGCAATGGTGACACCCCGGCGTTTCTTCCTTCCCCATCCGACACAGGTACCTCCCGAAACATCCGTGTCCGGTGAGGACCTGCGTCATCCGATAGGTCAGGACGCCGTGACGCCTTTCCAGCCACTCCTCAAAGAGGGGTCTTACCGCCGCGATTGCGGCGTGCCCGAACCTCGGTTGCGACAGTCGTTCCCTCCATACTGCCCTGAGATCGCGCCGGACCTCTTCCCGCCGCGCCTCGACTTGTCGGGGCAGCGGGAATTCTCCCCGGCGCCGCGCCTCCACGCGCCACTCATAGACGCGCTGGAGGGCGGTCGCCTCCAGATCCCAGGGCAATAATCCGGCAAGGAGGTTGGCCGATTCGCCGGCGATCGTGCGGTATCCTCGGATCATCCGGATAGCCATGACCCTCTGGCATGCGACCAGCCTCGCTGGTCGCGTCCGCATGCTCAGGGCCCACACGGGGGCCCCGTAGAGGGCCATGGACCGCACGATACCGGCGTACAGCCTCCGGCAGGAGGCGTTTGGCCCGCTGAGGTTGGGCAGGAGTCGCCTGAGGGCGCCTGCCGCCCGGTTCAGCCTTGGGGCCAAACGCAGGAAGTGCTCCTTGAAGTTCCACCGGCCGTCGAGGACGAGTCCCAGGTACTTCATCGTCCTCCCGACGCCGATGCGAACCCCTCCCACCGTTATGTGGGACTCTGACCGTGGCGCGTTCAGACGGCCATGAAAACACATGGCCTCTGTTTTGTGGAGCGCCACTTCGAGTCCCAACTGCCGGATCCTGTCAACGACTGTCGCGACCGCTTGCGTCGCCAGGTCGGCCGCCGCCTGGTGCGACTCTCCCTCCGCCAGGACGAGCGTGTCGTCGGCGTAACATATTACGCTGACGCCGTCAGGGAGGTCGCCGCGCAGCACCCAGTCGTATCCGATGTCCCACAGGTGCGGCCCCAAGACCGAACCCTGTGGAACACCGCACGACATCTCTCGCCGGTTCCACTCTCCCCGGTGACCGGGGTAGATGACGGCTCTGTCCGTCAGATAAGCCTCGACTATGCGACGGAGGTAGGTCGGCACCCGGTGATACCGGAGTGCCTCCCTGATGCAACTCCAGGGCAGGGTGTTAAAGGCATTGGTGATGTCCAAAGACACCGCCAAGACGACCCTGCCCCGGGCCACCGCATCCCCCGTCGTGAGGGCTCTCACGCGCATGATTGCGTCCACCGTCGAGCGCCCCCTGCGGAAACCAAACTGGCTCTCCGCAAGGTTCGGGCCCATCCGATTCAGGTGCCCGACGAGGCGGTCTGCAATGACTCTCTCAAAGAGCTTGCCCACCTCATCGAGCAGCACGATGGGCCGGAATGCGGACGGAGAGTCCGCAGGGCGCCCGGGCTTCTGGATCAGGACCAGCTTCCCCGTCTTCCAACGAAGCGGAAACTGGCCCCTTTCCAGGCATGCGCTAAAGAGCCCCCCCAGTCGAGGCCCGAGAGTCCTCGAGGCCAGGACCCAAGCTTTTCCTGGCAGGCCGTCGGGTCCTGGGGCGGTATTTTTGGCCTTGAGCCGTTGTACCGCCACTCTCATGTCTACCTCGGTCACCTCTGGAGCGTCGTAGACGTCGTCGTCGCTGTGGTCCGCGTTTGCGCCAGCTTCACCGTCAGGTTCCGTCGGAGGCGGAGCCATAGGCGGGGGAGTATGCTCCCCTCGCGATGGGAACAGGGCGCTCACCACGTCCTCCACGAACTGAGGCTGGAGACTCTGCGTCAACGGGGGAGCCCAGGGGCGGAGCTTCTCTCTCGCCCACTTGTAGGGCCGGCCCCATGGGTCCCCGTTCAGAGTCTCCAGCATCTCCTTGCGGGCCAATTCCTTGGCCCGCCAGATCTCGTCGCGGAGGACGGTCTTCGCTGCCCTGTAGCCCTCGTACAGCTCCGCCTCTACAGTCGCCGCATCCGGTGGTCGGGTGCGGCGCCTGCGGAACCTGGTGTACCGGCGTCGCGCGGCAACGCACGCCTCGCGCAGCGCTGCTAGCTCGCGCGACCACCAGTACAGCTGACGCCGGGCGCGTCCTTGCCGGACCCGGGGCATGGCCACGTCGCAGATCTCTGACATGGCCTCCCGGAACCACTCCGCCTCGTCGTTGATGTCGGCAGGCCTGTCCGGTGGTGACACCCAGGCCTGCACGATCGAGGCTTCCAGGAATAGCTCCCGGTCCAGCTGCTTCAGCGCCCATCGCGGACCACTTGGGTTCCGTCGGACCGGCGCGTCTGAGGTCTGGGCGGAGACGTCAAACCGGATATACCGGTGATCTGAATAGGTCTCCACCTCCTCTACAACGCGCCAGTCGGTGACGCGCGGTGACAGGTCGGAGGTGGCGAACGTGACGTCCACCACCGACTCGCCTCTCCACCGCACGCACGTGGGGACAGAACCCCGGTTCTCGATGACCAGGCCCTGCGCCAGGGCCCAGTGCTCGAGCCTTCTGCCCCGCACAACGTCCGTAAACCGGGAACCCCAAGCCACATTCTTGGCGTTGAAGTCCCCGAGGACGAGCGCGGGGAAAGAACCGAAGGCGACGACGACGTCTCCCAGCTCCGATAGGGAGTCCTGGAACTCGGCGAGAGTTTGGTTCGGGGAGAAGTATACGCCTATCACGGCGATCTCCCCGACCCGTGCTGCGACGATCCCGCGCCCTCTCTTGACGCGATCGAGGGGCGGGGTACCGGCGGCGGCCGACGAAATAAGGGTCACCGAGCCGTTCAGGTCCGCTGCCCAGTCATTCCTGGGCACGACAAAGTACGGCTCGGCGACCACGGCGACGTTGATCAACCACTGCGCCATGCTCTGGAGCAAGAGATCCTGAGCAGCGGCGCAGTGGTTGATGTTCGCCTGGAGGAAGCGCAATGGAGACATTAATCGGAATCCATTGCAGCCTCCTCCAGGGCCCCTCGCGGGGGTAAGGCCGCGGCGGCGGCGGCGGCCACGGGAGTGGCGGCGGCGGCGGCGGTGGCGGCAGTGACGGCGGCGGCAGAGGGCCTACCTCTGCTCTTGGCTTTCGTGGGTGGGGCGCAGGACTTGCCCCCAGCCCGGTGATCGGCCGGCTTGCCAGCCGCCGCACATGCGAAGCAGTGCGGCGGGGCATTGCACGAGCCGGCCTTGTGACCGGGCTGACCGCAGCGGAAACACTTGTCGCTGCGGTCAACCTCCGAGGTGCAGTTACATGCCACGTGGTTGCCCACCTGGCATCGGTAGCACCTCAGAGGTCTGGGTTCCAGCAGTTTCACCTGCGCGGAAACCCATCCAACCAAGAGCCTTCGGCCCCCCTCCAGTTTTTTGGCCGCCGGCACGGGGCAGCTGACCGTAATGGTCTGCAGCCCCGCGAAGTCAGGACGCAGGGCGCCCGCCCTCACCTGATCGGGAGGGCACCCCCCAGTCCTGGCAACGGCGGCCACCACGTCCTCGACCGTCACGGAGTCATCCAGACCCAATATGCGCACGTCTGCGCGCTTGGTGGGTCTGGATACTCGGGCCTCTTCCGCATTTAAGGACGCTCTGAGCCGTTCGGCCAGAGCGTCAGCGGTGGGGCCACTGGCCGCGCCGGGGAGCTCCAACATCCGAGCCCCCGTTGCAGTGACCCGTAAACGGAGGCCCCCGGTGATGCCGAGCTCCGTGAGGTCCACCGCCTCCTTCGCCTTCGCGAGCACGTCGCGGTAGGACACGCCCCTCTTGACCGCGTCCGGCTGCAGTGTGATCACTACTGCCGCGGTCTTAGGGGCGCGCAATCGCGCCGCGACGCCGCGCTCCTTGCGCTGCCGCCGCCTCTCCCTCCGCCGTTTGGACCTGGCCGCGTTGGCAGCCTTCCTCTTCTCTCCGGCCACTTGCCAATCGGCGCTGGCCGGAGGAGTGCTAGGAGGAGGCTGCTGGGCTGGCCGGCTTTCGGCCTGGGCACCCTTCTTTTTTGGAGCCGACCGTGCCGGCCCCGCAGGTGTCGGGGTCGGAGTCGGCTTGGACGGACCCGGTTTCGCCTGACTAGGCTGTGCCGGGGCCGTCTTTGAAGGGGCCTTCTTCGCCGCAGCCGTCTTCGCCGGAGTCGGCTTGGTCGGGGGCGGCTTCGACGCGGCCACAGCCGCGTACGAGGACGCCGCCAGCGGGGGTCGCAGCACGCGGCTCTCCAGTACGGAGAACCGCTGCTGGAAGGCGGCCAGCTCCTGTCGCACCAGGTCGAGAACAGAGTTCTCCGCTGGTGTGGGCTGGCCTTTCTCCTTTTGGACCCGCGGCGGCGCGTCCCGCTGGCCGCCTCTCCGAAGTCCGGCCAGGTCCGCCTTGAGGGCGGCGTTCTCCCTCTGGAGAGCCTCCATGGCGGCAGTCAGGCGGGAGACCTCCGACCGCAGTTCGGACATGTCGTCCCTTGCAGCCGGGGCCCCGCCGTAAATCCGCGCGGCCGCCATGATTGAGGCCGTGGCTTCGCCAACCGCATTCTCCTTACTGCTCTTTTTCCGCTTCAGGTTAACTATGCGGATGGCAGCTGTCACGGCCTCTGCTAGTTTGGCCTCGTTTGAGGCCAAACCACTGTTGGGCTCTCCAGAGGAGATCCCCCTCCCCGAAGTCTTGCCTCGGCCTTTACCCCGCACGCTCGTGGGGATCTTACGGGCCGAGACAAGCCCTTCCTCGGACGACGAGATGTCCTCCCGGGAGCGCTTCAGGAACTCACTCCTCCTGTCCGCGCTCCTCTCGTCGCTCTTCACTACGCTTCCAGAGATACTCTGGAAGCTCACGGCGTCTGATGCCGAGTCGGACTCCGACTCGAGCACCAGCGCCCCCTCCGTCCGCGGAGCGGCACTCTGTGCCCGCTCGAAGTTCGGTGCCGGTGAGTTGGACGTACTGGACGAGTCCAGTGACTCCTCCTCACGGGCACGTGAGCCTCCCTGGCTCAATGCGGCGACTGCCGGAGCAAAGATAGGGTAAAACCGGTTATTGTTGCCCCCCCCAGAGTACGATGGGGCAGACCGGACGTGTCCGGTGCGGGATTCCCCAGCTGAAGAGCAGCTGGGACCCGCCTGGGTAGTCTGTACAAGAACCTTTTTTTCCATAGTTACTTTTTTTGAGAGGTGAGTTCCTCTTTTTTCCCTAATCCCCCATTTTCCCTCCCCTGGTTCACTTCACGGTTACGTCTAAAGATTAGACGCGTACCGGAAGTGAACCTTTCCCCCCCTAGACCCAATCTCTGAGACCGGGCCCCGCGCCGTCTAGAAGCTCGAGCTGACTGCTCGATCCTCCAGGCGGCGCGCCTTTCCCCGGTGTGTCCCTCTTGGTCTGGTCTCTCCCTCTGAGCCTGTCCGGCATGAGTGCACGAGTGCCTCTACCGGCAGGGGCCCAGAGATCATCGAGACACACAAGCCCCACCACGACGGCAACGTGGGGACACGTTGGTGGGGAATTTTTGGACTCTGACGAAATTTTGAAAAATTGGTGGGAATTTTTTTGCGAGCTAGACGCACGTGCGGGGTATCGTCGGATCGGGCTCCGCGCGGGCTAGCCGAATATGTAATAAAATTGTTAACGACAAGAGACAAAATTTTGAGTTTTGGCCGAAAAACCAGTTTTTTAAGCGAAAATTGGTGTTTTTCACCCCCACTCCGAAACTCGGGCCACGGATCGCGGACCTGGTCACGGGATTAATTGAGGGCGGTCGCTGAGACTAATATAAAATTTAAACGGTTGTAATTGGTCGAAAAATGGCGAAGTTAATGAATTTAATATGGTGAAATTTTGAAAAAATGCAAAATACGGGTAAGGGTTGATTTTTAGGGGTTGCGATTCGTGTCAAACGATAGGCGTCCGCCTTTTTAGGTCTAATTAGCTGAAAACAGCTCCAAAATCGCACCTATAATAATGAAAATATCGATACTTTTTTCAAACACTTGCTCCGGTATATCAATTTTTGGACTCTGACGAAATTTTGAAAAATTGGTGGGAATTTTTTTGCGAGCTAGACGCACGTGCGGGGTATCGTCGGATCGGGCTCCGCGCGGGCTAGCCGAATATGTAATAAAATTGTTAACGACAAGAGACAAAATTTTGAGTTTTGGCCGAAAAACCAGTTTTTTAAGCGAAAATTGGTGTTTTTCACCCCCACTCCGAAACTCGGGCCACGGATCGCGGACCTGGTCACGGGATTAATTGAGGGCGGTCGCTGAGACTTTTTTTTTTTTTTTTTTTTAGCGTGGTAAAATCATCAAATGAGTCCTCCCACCCCGGGCAGGGCGGGAGGGACTGTCAGACCTGTACTGACTAAAATCCACGGTGTCCTTCAATAGCCTTTTATGTTCCGGGGTCACGGTAATGAGATAAGTCCCGCGACCCCGGCAGGCTTTGGCCCTCTTGGGCGGGGCCCCGTCATCGTGCTGACGCTCTTTGAGGCGCGCGTGGAACACAACGCGCCGTCGACCCGGGCATGGTCCATGTCCGGGCGGCGAGTTGCCCTTTACTCGCCGCCCGCATGCCCGCGCCTACGGTGGCCGGAGATCGTCTTGCGACGTCCGACGCCGTGGGCGTCTACCATTGCGGGTGGGGCGGAGGGAGGACGCTGTCCTCTCTCTCTCACGGCCCGCCTCCTCCTTAACGAGCATTACTGCCTCGCAGAAGGAGGCGACCGCTTCCCACTCCGTCTCGCCCCGCAGCATGGCCTCGACCAATGCCGGGCGCGAGAGGTCTCCGCCTATCGCTGCCGTGAGGACACGGCGGTGCTCTGCCCAAGCGGGGCAGTCTTGCACCGTATGCTCTACTGTGTCCTCCGGGCGATCTTCGCAATGGTGACACCCCGGCGTTTCTTCCTTCCCCATCCGACACAGGTACCTCCCGAAACATCCGTGTCCGGTGAGGACCTGCGTCATCCGATAGGTCAGGACGCCGTGACGCCTTTCCAGCCACTCCTCAAAGAGGGGTCTTACCGCCGCGATTGCGGCGTGCCCGAACCTCGGTTGCGACAGTCGTTCCCTCCATACTGCCCTGAGATCGCGCCGGACCTCTTCCCGCCGCGCCTCGACTTGTCGGGGCAGCGGGAATTCTCCCCGGCGCCGCGCCTCCACGCGCCACTCATAGACGCGCTGGAGGGCGGTCGCCTCCAGATCCCAGGGCAGTAATCCGGCAAGGAGGTTGGCCGATTCGCCGGCGATCGTGCGGTATCCTCGGATCATCCGGATAGCCATGACCCTCTGGCATGCGACCAGCCTCGCTGGTCGCGTCCGCATGCTCAGGGCCCACACGGGGGCCCCGTAGAGGGCCATGGACCGCACGATACCGGCGTACAGCCTCCGGCAGGAGGCGTTTGGCCCGCTGAGGTTGGGCAGGAGTCGCCTGAGGGCGCCTGCCGCCCGGTTCAGCCTTGGGGCCAAACGCAGGAAGTGCTCCTTGAAGTTCCACCGGCCGTCGAGGACGAGTCCCAGGTACTTCATCGTCCTCCCGACGCCGATGCGAACCCCTCCCACCGTTATGTGGGACTCTGACCGTGGCGCGTTCAGACGGCCATGAAAGCACATGGCCTCTGTTTTGTGGAGCGCCACGTCGAGTCCCAACTGCCGGATCCTTCCAACGACTGTCGCGACCGCTTGCGTCGCCAGGTCGGCCGCCGCCTGGTGCGACTCTCCCTCCGCCAGGACGAGCGTGTCGTCGGCGTAACATATTACGCCGACGCCGTCAGGGAGGTCGCCGCGCAGCACCCAATCGTATCCGATGTTCCACAGGGGCGGCCCCAAGACCGAACCCTGTGGAACACCGCACGACATCTCTCGCCGGTTCCACTCTCCCCGGTGACCGGGGTAGATGACGGCTCTGTCCGTCAGATAAGCCTCGACTATGCGACGGAGGTAGGTCGGCACCCGGTGATACCGGAGTGCCTCCCTGATGCAACTCCAGGGCAGGGTGTTAAAGGCATTGGTGATGTCCAAAGACACCGCCAAGACGACCCTGCCCCGGGCTACTGCATCCCCCGTCGTGAGGGCTCTCACGCGCATGATGGCGTCCACCGTCGAGCGCCCCCTGCGGAAGCCAAACTGGCTCTCCGCAAGGTTCGGGCCCACCCGATTCAGGTGCCCGACGAGGCGGTCTGCAATGACTCTCTCAAAGAGCTTGCCCACCTCATCGAGCAGCACGATGGGCCGGAATGCGGACGGAGAGTCCGCAGGGCGCCCGGGCTTCTGGATCAGGACCAGCTTCCCCGTCTTCCAACGAAGCGGAAACTGGCCCCTCTCCAGGCATGCGCTAAAGAGCCCCCCCAGTCGAGGCCCGAGAGTCCTCGAGGCCAGGACCCAAGCTTTTCCTGGCAGGCCGTCGGGTCCTGGGGCGGTATTTTTGGCCTTGAGCCGTTGTACCGCCACTCTCATGTCTACCTCGGTCACCTCTGGAGCGTCGTAGACGTCGTCGTCGCTGTGGTCCGCGTTTGCGTCAGCTTCACCGTCAGATTCCGTCGGAGACGGAGCCATAGGCGGGGGAGTATGCTCCCCTCGCGATGGGAACAGGGCGCTCACCACGTCCTCCACGAACTGAGGCTGGAGACTCTGCGTCAACGGGGGAGCCCAGGGGCGGAGCTTCTCTCTCGCCCACTTGTAGGGCCGGCCCCATGGGTCCCCGTTCAGAGCCTCCAGCATCTCCTTGCGGGCCAATTCCTTGGCCCGCCAGATCTCGTCGCGGAGGACGGTCTTCGCTGCCCTGTAGCCCTCGTACAGCTCCGCCTCTACAGTTGCCGCATCCGGTGGTCGGGTGCGGCGCCTGCGGAACCTGGTGTACCGGCGTCGCGCGGCAACGCACGCCTCGCGCAGCGCTGCTAGCTCGCGCGACCACCAGTACAGCTGACGCCGGGCGCGTCCTTGCCGGACCCGGGGCATGGCCACGTCGCAGATCTCTGACATGGCCTCCCGGAACCACTCCGCCTCGTCGTTGATGTCGGCAGGCCTGTCCGGTGGTGACACCCAGGCCTGCACGATCGAGGCTTCCAGGAATAGCTCCCGGTCCAGCTGCTTCAGCGCCCATCGCGGACCACTTGGGTTCCGTCGGACCGGCGCGTCTGAGGTCTGGGCGGAGACGTCAAACCGGATATACCGGTGATCGGAGTAGGTCTCCACCTCCTCTACAACGCGCCAGTCGGTGACGCGCGGTGACAGGTCGGAGGTGGCGAACGTGACGTCCACCACCGACTCGCCTCTCCACCGCACGCACGTGGGGACAGAACCCCGGTTCTCGATGACCAGGCCCTGCGCCAGGGCCCAGTGCTCGAGCCTTCTGCCCCGCACAACGTCCGTAAACCGGGAACCCCAAGCCACATTCTTGGCGTTGAAGTCCCCGAGGACGAGCGCGGGGAAAGAACCGAAGGCGACGACGACGTCTCCCAGCTCCGATAGGGAGTCCTGGAACTCGGCGAGAGTTTGGTTCGGGGAGAAGTATACGCCTATCACGGCGATCTCCCCGACCCGTGCTGCGACGATCCCGCGCCCTCTCTTGACGCGATCGAGGGGCGGGGTACCGGCGGCGGCCGACGAAATAAGGGTCACCGAGCCGTTCAGGTCCGCTGCCCAGTCATTCCTGGGCACGACAAAGTACGGCTCGGCGACCACGGCGACGTTGATCAACCACTGCGCCATGCTCTGGAGCAAGAGATCCTGAGCAGCGGCGCAGTGGTTGATGTTCGCCTGGAGGAAGCGCAATGGAGACATTAATCGGAATCCATTGCAGCCTCCTCCAGGACCCTCTCCGAGGGTTGAGTCACGGCGGCGGCGGCAGCAGCAGGAGCTGCGGCGGCGGCGGCGGTGGCGACGGCGGCGGCAGAGGGCCTACCTCTGCTCCTGGTCTTGGCGGGCGGGGCGCAGGACTTGCCCCCTGCCCGGTGATCGGCCGGCTTGCCATCCGCCGCACATAGGAAGCAGTGCGGCGGGGCGTTACAAGAGCCGGCCTTGTGACCGGGCTGACCGCAGCGGAAGCAATCGTCACTGCGGTCCACCTCCGAGGTGCACTTGCATGCCGTGTGGTTACCCACTTGGCAGCGGAAGCACCTCAGAGGCCTGGGCTCCAGCAGTTTCACCTGCGCGGACACCCAGCCGACCAGGAGCCTTCGGCCCTCCCCAATCTTTTTGGCCGCCGGCACGGGGCAGCTGACCGTGATAGACAGCAGCCCCGTGAAGTCAGGGCGTAGGGTGCCTGCCTTCACTTGGTCGGCAGGGCATTCCCCAGCCCTGGCAACGGCAGCCACTACGTCCCCCTCCGAGATGGAGTCGTCCAGGCCCATTATGCGCAGATCAGCGCGCTTTACGGGCCTGGACACTCGGGCCTCCTCCGCGTCTAGGGACGCTCTGAGCCGTTCGGCTAGAGCGTCAGCGGTGGGGCCGCTGTCCGCACCGGGGATCGACAGAAGTCTGGCCCCCGTAGCGGTGACTTGCACCCGGAGACCCCCGTCGATTCCCAGCTCTCGGAGGTTGACCGCCTCCTTCGCCTTCGCGAACACGTCGCGGTACGTCACGCCCCTCTTGACCGCGTCCGGCTGTAGAGTAATTACTACAGCCGCGGTCTTAGGGGCGCGGAGTTTCGCCGCGACGGTTCGCTTGCGCTGCCGCTGTCGCTGTCGCCGCCTTCGCCTTCCCTTGGCCCTGCTCTCTCCAGCCACCTGCCATTCGGCATCGGCTGGAGGGGGCCGCGAAGGCTGCGCAGGCGGGACAGGTTGGGACGGCTGGCTCGCTGCCGCCGCCGCCGTGACACCCTTCCTCTTCTTTTTCTGTGGGGCCGAGCTCTGCGGGGCCGTTCCCCCAGGGGCCGCCCTCGCTGGGGCCGTCCTCGCCGGTGCCGTCCTCGCCGGTGCCGCCGCCGCTGAGGCAGCTCTTGTCGGGGCCTGTTTAGGCGGCACCGGCGGCTTCGCTGGCTTCGCTGCCCGGTTCTCCGGAGCCGGCCTGGGCGGCGCGGAAGCAGCAACGGCCGCAAAAGATGCCGCGAGCGGGGGGCGCAGAATGCGGTTTTCCAGAACTGCGAACCTCTGGTTGAAGGCCGCCAGCTCCTGCCGCACCAGATTTAGGACATTGCTGTCTTCTGCTGGCGCGGGCTTCGCCGGCGGCTCCTTCTTCCGCGTCTGCGGGACCTCCTCCCGGCGGCCTGCCTTCCGCAGTCCGGCCAGCTCCGTCTTCAGATGGAGGTTCTCCTTCTGGAGAACCTCCATCGCAGCCGTCAATTTGGCGACCTCCTCCCGCATTTGGGACATTTCGTCCGATACTTTAGATGCGGGCGGAGGCCGGCTGAGGCTGTCTGACACCGCCGCCATGATGGTGGCCGTGGCCTTACTTATGGCCAGGTCTTTTGTGGCCTTTTTACCAGGCCTGCCAGCCCGGCCCTTCAGGGTGCGGATGGCGTCCTCCACCGCCTTCTCTAAAGAGGGCTCGGCTTCCCGCCCTCTGCCGCACGTCCCGCCTCGGCCTTTACCCCGCACACTAGTGGGGATCTTCCGGCTCGAGGCAGGACCCTCCTCAGACGACGAGACGTCGTCCCGGGAGCGCTTCAGGAACTCGTTCCTCCTACTGGCGCTCCCCTCATCCCTCTTCGCCGTGCTTCCAGAGCCTATGCTCTGGAAGCTCGTGGCGTCTGATGCTGAGTCGGACTCCGACTCAAGCACCAGCGCCCCCTCCTTCCGCGGAGCGGCACTCTGTGCCCGCTCGTTTGGTACCGGTGACGTGGACGTGCTGGACTGATCCAGCGACTCCACGCCACGGGCACGTGAGCCCCCCTGGCTCGGTTCGGCGACTGCCGGAGCAAAAAGTGGGTAAAATCGGTTCTTGCTGTCCCCCCCAGAGTACGTTGGGACTGACCGGACGCGTCCGGTGCGGGATTCCCCAGCTGCGGAGCAGCTGGGACCCGCCTGGGTATGCTGTACACTAACCTTTTTTTCCATGGTGGTTTTTACTTTTTTTAAGAGGTGAGTTCCTCTGTCCTAACCCCCATTTCCCCTCCCCTGGTTCACTTCACGGTTACGTCTGAAGATCAGACGCGTACCGGAAGTGAACTTTTTCCCCCCCCTAGACCCGGTCTCTGAGACCGGGCCCCGCGCCGTCTAGAAGCTCGAGCTAAATGCTCGATCCTCCAGGCGGCGCGCCTTTCCCCGGTGTGTCCCTCTTGGTCTGGTCTCTCCCTCTGAGCCTGTCCGGCATGAGTGCACGAGTGCCTCTACCGGCAGGGGCCCAGAGATCATCGAGACACACAAGCCCCACCACGACGGCAACGTGGGGACACGTTGGTGGGGAATTTTTGGACTCTGACGAAATTTTGAAAAATTGGTGGGAATTTTTTTGCGAGCTAGACGCACGTGCGGGGTATCGTCGGATCGGGCTCCGCGCGGGCTAGCCGAATATGTAATAAAATTGTTAACGACAAGAGACAAAATTTTGAGTTTTGGCCGAAAAACCAGTTTTTTAAGCGAAAATTGGTGTTTTTCACCCCCACTCCGAAACTCGGGCCACGGATCGCGGACCTGGTCACGGGATTAATTGAGGGCGGTCGCTGAGACTAATATAAAATTTAAACGGTTGTAATTGGTCGAAAAATGGCGAAGTTAATGAATTTAATATGGTGAAATTTTGAAAAAATGCAAAATACGGGTAAGGGTTGATTTTTAGGGGTTGCGATTCGTGTCAAACGATAGGCGTCCGCCTTTTTAGGTCTAATTAGCTGAAAACAGCTCCAAAATCGCACCTATAATAATGAAAATATCGATACTTTTTTCAAACACTTGCTCCGGTATATCAATTTTTGGACTCTGACGAAATTTTGAAAAATTGGTGGGAATTTTTTTGCGAGCTAGACGCACGTGCGGGGTATCGTCGGATCGGGCTCCGCGCGGGCTAGCCGAATATGTAATAAAATTGTTAACGACAAGAGACAAAATTTTGAGTTTTGGCCGAAAAACCAGTTTTTTAAGCGAAAATTGGTGTTTTTCACCCCCACTCCGAAACTCGGGCCACGGATCGCGGACCTGGTCACGGGATTAATTGAGGGCGGTCGCTGAGACTAATATAAAATTTAAACGGTTGTAATTGGTCGAAAAATGGCGAAGTTAATGAATTTAATATGGTGAAATTTTGAAAAAATGCAAAATACGGGTAAGGGTTGATTTTTAGGGGTTGCGATTCGTGTCAAACGATAGGCGTCCGCCTTTTTAGGTCTAATTAGCTGAAAACAGCTCCAAAATCGCACCTATAATAATGAAAATATCGATACTTTTTTCAAACACTTGCTCCGGTATATCAATTTTTGGACTCTTTTTTTTTTTTTTTTTAGCGTGGTAAAATCATCAAATGAGTCCTCCCACCCCGGGCAGGGCGGGAGGGACTGTCAGACTTGTACTGACTAAAATCCACGGTGTCCTTCAATAGCCTTTTATGTTCCGGGGTCACGGTAATGAGATAAGTCCCGCGACCCCGGCAGGCTTTGGCCCTCTTGGGCGGGGCCCCGTCATCGTGCTGACGCTCTTTGAGGCGCGCGTGGAACACAACGCGCCGTCGACCCGGGCATGGTCCATGTCCGGGCGGCGAGTTGCCCTTTACTCGCCGCCCGCATGCCCGCGCCTACGGTGGCCGGAGATCGTCTTGCGACGTCCGACGCCGTGGGCGTCTACCATTGCGGGTGGGGCGGAGGGAGGACGCTGTCCTCTCTCTCTCACGGCCCGCCTCCTCCTTAACGAGCATTACTGCTTCGCAGAAGGAGGCGACCGCTTCCCACTCCGTCTCGCCCCGCAGCATGGCCTCGACCAATGCCGGGCGCGAGAGGTCTCCGCCTATCGCTGCCGTGAGGACACGGCGGTGCTCTGCCCAAGCGGGGCAGTCTTGCACCGTATGCTCTACTGTGTCCTCCGGGCGATCTTCGCAATGGTGACACCCCGGCGTTTCTTCCTTCCCCATCCGACACAGGTACCTCCCGAAACATCCGTGTCCGGTGAGGACCTGCGTCATCCGATAGGTCAGGACGCCGTGACGCCTTTCCAGCCACTCCTCAAAGAGGGGTCTTACCGCCGCGATTGCGGCGTGCCCGAACCTCGGTTGCGACAGTCGTTCCCTCCATACTGCCCTGAGATCGCGCCGGACCTCTTCCCGCTGCGCCTCGACTTGTCGGGGCAGCGGGAATTCTCCCCGGCGCCGCGCCTCCACGCGCCACTCATAGACGCGCTGGAGGGCGGTCGCCTCCAGATCCCAGGGCAGTAATCCGGCAAGGAGGTTGGCCGATTCGCCGGCGATCGTGCGGTATCCTCGGATCATCCGGATAGCCATGACCCTCTGGCATGCGACCAGCCTCGCTGGTCGCGTCCGCATGCTCAGGGCCCACACGGGGGCCCCGTAGAGGGCCATGGACCGCACGATACCGGCGTACAGCCTCCGGCAGGAGGCGTTTGGCCCGCTGAGGTTGGGCAGGAGTCGCCTGAGGGCGCCTGCTGCCCGGTTCAGCCTTGGGGCCAAACGCAGGAAGTGCTCCTTGAAGTTCCACCGGCCGTCGAGGACGAGTCCCAGGTACTTCATCGTCCTCCCGACGCCGATGCGAACCCCTCCCACCGTTATGTGGGACTCTGACCGTGGCGCGTTCAGACGGCCATGAAAACACATGGCCTCTGTTTTGTGGAGCGCCACGTCGAGTCCCAACTGCCGGATCCTTCCAACGACTGTCGCGACCGCTTGCGTCGCCAGGTCGGCCGCCGCCTGGTGCGACTCTCCCTCCGCCAGGACGAGCGTGTCGTCGGCGTAACATATTACGCCGACGCCGTCAGGGAGGTCGCCGCGCAGCACCCAATCGTATCCGATGTTCCACAGGGGCGGCCCCAAGACCGAACCCTGTGGAACACCGCACGACATCTCTCGCCGGTTCCACTCTCCCCGGTGACCGGGGTAGATGACGGCTCTGTCCGTCAGATAAGCCTCGACTATGCGACGGAGGTAGGTCGGCACCCGGTGATACCGGAGTGCCTCCCTGATGCAACTCCAGGGCAGGGTGTTAAAGGCATTGGTGATGTCCAAAGACACCGCCAAGACGACCCTGCCCCGGGCTACTGCATCCCCCGTCGTGAGGGCTCTCACGCGCATGATGGCGTCCACCGTCGAGCGCCCCCTGCGGAAGCCAAACTGGCTCTCCGCAAGGTTCGGGCCCACCCGATTCAGGTGCCCGACGAGGCGGTCTGCAATGACTCTCTCAAAGAGCTTGCCCACCTCATCGAGCAGCACGATGGGCCGGAATGCGGACGGAGAGTCCGCAGGGCGCCCGGGCTTCTGGATCAGGACCAGCTTCCCCGTCTTCCAACGAAGCGGAAACTGGCCCCTTTCCAGGCATGCGCTAAAGAGCCCCCCCAGTCGAGGCCCGAGAGTCCTCGAGGCCAGGACCCAAGCTTTTCCTGGCAGGCCGTCGGGTCCTGGGGCGGTATTTTTGGCCTTGAGCCGTTGTACCGCCACTCTCATGTCTACCTCGGTCACCTCTGGAGCGTCGTAGACGTACTCTGACGAAATTTTGAAAAATTGGTGGGAAATTTTTTGCGAGCTAGACGCACGTGCGGGGTATCGTCGGATCGGGCTCCGCGCGGGCTAGCCGAATATGTAATAAAATTGTTAACGACAAGAGACAAAATTTTGAGTTTTGGCCGAAAAACCAGTTTTTTAAGCGAAAATTGGTGTTTTTCACCCCCACTCCGAAACTCGGGCCACGGATCGCGGACCTGGTCACGGGATTAATTGAGGGCGGTCGCTGAGACTAATATAAAATTTAAACGGTTGTAATTGGTCGAAAAATGGCGAAGTTAATGAATTTAATATGGTGAAATTTTGAAAAAATGCAAAATACGGGTAAGGGTTGATTTTTAGGGGTTGCGATTCGTGTCAAACGATAGGCGTCCGCCTTTTTAGGTCTAATTAGCTGAAAACAGCTCCAAAATCGCACCTATAATAATGAAAATATCGATACTTTTTTCAAACACTTGCTCCGGTATATCAATTTTTGGACTCTGACGAAATTTTGAAAAATTGGTGGGAATTTTTTTGCGAGCTAGACGCACGTGCGGGGTATCGTCGGATCGGGCTCCGCGCGGGCTAGCCGAATATGTAATAAAATTGTTAACGACAAGAGACAAAATTTTGAGTTTTGGCCGAAAAACCAGTTTTTTAAGCGAAAATTGGTGTTTTTCACCCCCACTCCGAAACTCGGGCCACGGATCGCGGACCTGGTCACGGGATTAATTGAGGGCGGTCGCTGAGACTAATATAAAATTTAAACGGTTGTAATTGGTCGAAAAATGGCGAAGTTAATGAATTTAATATGGTGAAATTTTGAAAAAATGCAAAATACGGGTAAGGGTTGATTTTTAGGGGTTGCGATTCGTGTCAAACGATAGGCGTCCGCCTTTTTAGGTCTAATTAGCTGAAAACAGCTCCAAAATCGCACCTATAATAATGAAAATATCGATACTTTTTTCAAACACTTGCTCCGGTATATCAATTTTTGGACTCTGACGAAATTTTGAAAAATTGGTGGGAATTTTTTTGCGAGCTAGACGCACGTGCGGGGTATCGTCGGATCGGGCTCCGCGCGGGCTAGCCGAATATGTAATAAAATTGTTAACGACAAGAGACAAAATTTTGAGTTTTGGCCGAAAAACCAGTTTTTTAAGCGAAAATTGGTGTTTTTCACCCCCACTCCGAAACTCGGGCCACGGATCGCGGACCTGGTCACGGGATTAATTGAGGGCGGTCGCTGAGACTAATATAAAATTTAAACGGTTGTAATTGGTCGAAAAATGGCGAAGTTAATGAATTTAATATGGTGAAATTTTGAAAAAATGCAAAATACGGGTAAGGGTTGATTTTTAGGGGTTGCGATTCGTGTCAAACGATAGGCGTCCGCCTTTTTAGGTCTAATTAGCTGAAAACAGCTCCAAAATCGCACCTATAATAATGAAAATATCGATACTTTTTTCAAACACTTGCTCCGGTATATCAATTTTTGGACTCTGACGAAATTTTGAAAAATTGGTGGGAATTTTTTTGCGAGCTAGACGCACGTGCGGGGTATCGTCGGATCGGGCTCCGCGCGGGCTAGCCGAATATGTAATAAAATTGTTAACGACAAGAGACAAAATTTTGAGTTTTGGCCGAAAAACCAGTTTTTTAAGCGAAAATTGGTGTTTTTCACCCCCACTCCGAAACTCGGGCCACGGATCGCGGACCTGGTCACGGGATTAATTGAGGGCGGTCGCTGAGACTAATATAAAATTTAAACGGTTGTAATTGGTCGAAAAATGGCGAAGTTAATGAATTTAATATGGTGAAATTTTGAAAAAATGCAAAATACGGGTAAGGGTTGATTTTTAGGGGTTGCGATTCGTGTCAAACGATAGGCGTCCGCCTTTTTAGGTCTAATTAGCTGAAAACAGCTCCAAAATCGCACCTATAATAATGAAAATATCGATACTTTTTTCAAACACTTGCTCCGGTATATCAATTTTTGGACTCTTTTTTTTTTTTTTTTTTTTTTAGCGTGGTAAAATCATCAAATGAGTCCTCCCACCCCGGGCAGGGCGGGAGGGACTGTCAGACTTGTACTGACTAAAATCCACGGTGTCCTTCAATGGCCTTTTATGTTCCGGGGTCACGGTAATGAGATAAGTCCCGCGACCCCGGCAGGCTTTGGCCCTCTTGGGCGGGGCCCCGTCATCGTGCTGACGCTCTTTGAGGCGCGCGTGGAACACAACGCGCCGTCGACCCGGGCATGGTCCATGGTCGGGCGGCGAGTTGCCCTTTACTCGCCGCCCGCATGCCCGCGCCTACGGTGGCCGGAGATCGTCTTGCGACGTCCGACGCCGTGGGCGTCTACCATTGCGGGTGGGGCGGAGGGAGGACGCTGTCCTCTCTCTCTCACGGCCCGCCTCCTCCTTAACGAGCATTACTGCCTCGCAGAAGGAGGCGACCGCTTCCCACTCCGTCTCGCCCCGCAGCATGGCCTCGACCAATGCCGGGCGCGAGAGGTCTCCGCCTATCGCTGCCGTGAGGACACGGCGGTGCTCTGCCCAAGCGGGGCAGTCTTGCACCGTATGCTCTACTGTGTCCTCCGGGCGATCTTCGCAATGGTGACACCCCGGCGTTTCTTCCTTCCCCATCCGACACAGGTACCTCCCGAAACATCCGTGTCCGGTGAGGACCTGCGTCATCCGATAGGTCAGGACGCCGTGACGCCTTTCCAGCCACTCCTCAAAGAGGGGCCTTACCGCCGCGATTGCGGCGTGCCCGAACCTCGGTTGCGACAGTCGTTCCCTCCATACTGCCCTGAGATCGCGCCGGACCTCTTCCCGCCGCGCCTCGACTTGTCGGGGCAGCGGGAATTCTCCCCGGCGCCGCGCCTCCACGCGCCACTCATAGACGCGCTGGAGGGCGGTCGCCTCCAGATCCCAGGGCAATAATCCGGCAAGGAGGTTGGCCGTTTCGCCGGCGATCGTGCGGTATCCTCGGATCATCCGGATAGCCATGACCCTCTGGCATGCGACCAGCCTCGCTGGTCGCGTCCGCATGCTCAGGGCCCACACGGGGGCCCCGTAGAGGGCCATGGACCGCACGATACCGGCGTACAGCCTCCGGCAGGAGGCGTTTGGCCCGCTGAGGTTGGGCAGGAGTCGCCTGAGGGCGCCTGCCGCCCGGTTCAGCCTTGGGGCCAAACGCAGGAAGTGCTCCTTGAAGTTCCACCGGCCGTCGAGGACGAGTCCCAGGTACTTCATCGTCCTCCCGACGCCGATGCGAACCCCTCCCACCGTTATGTGGGACTCTGACCGTGGCGCGTTCAGACGGCCATGAAAACACATGGCCTCTGTTTTGTGGAGCGCCACTTCGAGTCCCAACTGCCGGATCCTGTCAACGACTGTCGCGACCGCTTGCGTCGCCAGGTCGGCCGCCGCCTGGTGCGACTCTCCCTCCGCCAGGACGAGCGTGTCGTCGGCGTAACAAATTACGCTGACGCCGTCAGGGAGGTCGCCGCGCAGCACCCAGTCGTATCCGATGTCCCACAGGTGCGGCCCCAAGACCGAACCCTGTGGAACACCGCACGACATCTCTCGCCGGTTCCATTCTCCCCGGTGACCGGGGTAGATGACGGCTCTGTCCGTCAGATAAGCCTCGACTATGCGACGGAGGTAGGTCGGCACCCGGTGATACCGGAGTGCCTCCCTGATGCAACTCCAGGGCAGGGTGTTAAAGGCATTGGTGATGTCCAAAGACACCGCCAAGACGACCCTGCCCCGGGCTACTGCATCCCCCGTCGTGAGGGCTCTCACGCGCATGATGGCGTCCACCGTCGAGCGCCCCCTGCGGAAGCCAAACTGGCTCTCCGCTAGGTTCGGGCCCACCCGATTCAGGTGCCCGACGAGGCGGTCTGCAATGACTCTCTCAAAGAGCTTGCCCACCTCATCGAGCAGCACGATGGGCCGGAATGCGGACGGAGAGTCCGCAGGGCGCCCGGGCTTCTGGATCAGGACCAGCTTCCCCGTCTTCCAACGAAGCGGAAACTGGCCCCTTTCCAGGCATGCGCTAAAGAGCCCCCCCAGTCGAGGCCCGAGAGTCCTCGAGGCCAGGACCCAAGCTTTTCCTGGCAGGCCGTCGGGTCCTGGGGTGGTATTTTTGGCCTTGAGCCGTTGTACCGCCACTCTCATGTCTACCTCGGTCACCTCTGGAGCGTCGTAGACGTCGTCGTCGCTGTGGTCCGCGTTTGCGCCAGCTTCACCGTCAGGTTCCGTCGGAGGCGGAGCCATAGGCGGGGGAGTATGCTCCCCTCGCGATGGGAACAGGGCGCTCACCACGTCCTCCACGAACTGAGGCTGGAGACTCTGCGTCAACGGGGGAGCCCAGGGGCGGAGCTTCTCTCTCGCCCACTTGTAGGGCCGGCCCCATGGGTCCCCGTTCAGAGTCTCCAGCATCTCCTTGCGGGCCAATTCCTTGGCCCGCCAGATCTCGTCGCGGAGGACGGTCTTCGCTGCCCTGTAGCCCTCGTACAGCTCCGCCTCTACAGTTGCCGCATCCGGTGGTCGGGTGCGGCGCCTGCGGAACCTGGTGTACCGGCGTCGCGCGGCAACGCACGTGTTAGAAACAGGATGTTTGTGTAATATTTATTGATATTAATATAGACTTTATTGTCAAGTTCAGATATCAGGATGGTTAATGTTATTTATTTACTGTATGTAAAGTATCTCTAAGGACTTTCTTACAGGAATGGGTTTATAAATAAAAGCACAAAATCAAGACTAGGTATTTTATTATCAAGCTACCTCCGTTCGCAAACTCTAGGTCTTCGTGGAGAAGAACGGAGAAAGAAACTCCACGGCAACATATTTTATATTTTATCAGATATACACTTCATAAAAATACATAATTAACAGCAATATTCTTATCATAATAAATATCAATTAACTTACATTTTCATTGTAGTACATTAGGACACCAATTATAACTTTCAGCATCACACACTTGTATTCTCTATTATTATATCACATTAAATAAACCGTTCACTACTTTGGACACGTCTTAACTCTTTGAACACTTGCAGCGTAATGACTACCGATGTGAGGGTACATCTATTTTTATAAACTTAGTATCGTACCACTTCCATCAAATATTACCGCCATCATTAACCAATCACAGATCGTCAAACACTGTATTTAAATATGTAATTAATAAAATAGGCAATAATAAACAAATCATGTACAGTAGAACCATTTTAAAACTTAATTAGATAATTAAGAAATTCAGTAAGTATTTATTTGCAGCCTTAATTTAATTCGATAAATATTTGAACGTCAATTGATTTCGTTCGGAAATCAGTTGATCGTTGTTCTAAATATCTTTCTGTTATTAATTACATATTATAAATTATTATCAATTACATATTATAAACTATTATTAATTACGTATTATTTACATAATATTATTTTTAGATAAATCTAACACGGCCATACTGACAAGTACTTCGCTCTCGAAGTACCTAATTAATTATATTCAAGAAGTGTCTGGCCTGGACATATTAGTTCTATTATTTGCTGCACATGAGTTTCAGACTAATATTCAGGGCAATGACCGACCAGCAGTTCAATTTTAATAGTCAGTTCATAATTACAATGTTCAGTTCATAATTACAATATTCAGTTCACAATTACAATAATCAGTCATAATGTCGAATAATCAGTCCATAATGTCAATAATCAGTTCATAATGTCAATAATCAGTTCATAATGTCAATAATCAGTTCATAATGTCAATAATCAGTTCATAATGTCAATAATCAGTTCATAATGTCAATAATCAGTTCATAATGTTAATAATCAGTTCATAATGTCAATAATCATATCATAATGTCAATAATCATATCATAATGTCAATAAGCAGTTTATGATGTCAATAATCAGTTTATAATGTCAATAATCAGTTCATAATGTCATTAATCAGTTCATAATGTCATTAATCAGTTCATAATGTCAATAATCAGTTCATAATGTCAATAATCAGTTCATAATGTCAATAATCAGTTCATAATGTCAATAATCAGTTCATAATGTCAATAATCAGTTCAATAGTCAGTTCATAATCATCATAATATCAGTAATCGTTTCATAATCATCGACCTTACTGGGCAGACCAAACACCCGCAGTCAGTGAAGCTCAATCACCCGCAGCCAGTGAATGTCATACCACAGTTAAGGTTTTAATTCATCCATAATACAATAATGACTTAAAACTAATCATAATAAACCTTTACCAATATAAAATACTATTCATAAACGGTAGCAAAATAACACTTATTTCACTTAATCTCTAGATTCATCTTAGCTTGATTTTTTTTTATTTACAAAGTGTACGTATATCAAAGACAATATTATGACTTCTATCACTTGTTCATTTTTAATTTTCTTTTGCATATTATTGTGTATTTATGCCTTGTACCTGTACTAATAAAATGTTATTTCCTTCTTTTTTTTTTTGCTACATGAATCAAAGGGATTTGCATTTTATTTTCGAAAGGAATTTACGAAATGTGTTTAATTTTCAATTTTATATTTCAATATAAAAGTCACCAGCTCGGTTATTCTGACAATTATTATTATCTTTGCAAATAGTGTTGTCTAGTAGAGACCTTGAGAGAGATTTTTTAACCGATTTACTTAGCTATACTTTTAATTTGAAGACCAAGATTCAAATCGTATTTCGGTTCCTTTGATCAAATAATAATAGTTTTCACATTATACAAGTCGAGTTTTGTTCCATTCCATCATATGTATTTAAGTTTGTAAAGACGTCAACTTTTTGAACAAAGCCATACTTTAAAGCACCTTTTTATTTTATGAGACAAACAGTAAACTGATGTTAAAACCACATACCCATAGCAAAATCAAAAAAGATTATTCTTCTTTTTTTCAACAAATATAAACTGAATCGTATCTAATGAAAATGACCTCCCGATTAAATTGGTCATTGAACACAAGATCTACATCTACTCTGGCTCTATTTAATATCAAAGCTAATAAGCCAGTCAAAATAATACTTCAAATGACCATCAATTTGTATTTAAAAAAAAATTAAAAATAGTTGATAAAAGAGTGTCCAAATTGTTTTAAAGAAGTGTTTTTTTTTGTTTTGTTAGGCCACTATTTGTAATTCATTCGAGCTTTATGTTTCATTTCTAGACTAGATCATATTGTTTTTTGACTCGAAATAATATATTATAATTTACAAAAATGATCAATAGGTAAACATTTATTTGTAAGCTGCGTAATCTTTTCTAGTAGTATCGGATTTAATGTCGATTTTTTACACTGGGTTGGCATAGGGACTTTTCTAGCGGGGCCAGCGGGGCCTATGAACTATGAATTTTGTTCTATGAATAGGGGAAACACCAACATGTATATTTTTAAAAAATGAGGGGAATATCCACTAATCCATTGAATAACTTTCTTTTGACAGTCGAAATTAGGAACCACAATTTTTGATTTGATAATAACCAATGTTGTTTATCAATTCACATTGTTACAACTTTGATTGTTTTGAAATTGAAATTATCATATACTTATGTTTCAAAAATAGGCGTTATCTTGTACCAAACAAATCCTGGTACTAAGGCATTATATTGAATAATTTACTAATCACAACAAACAAAAAATAATGGTCAAAAATATAATATAGCAACAGCATTGACTCGAATAGGTTTTATGTAAAGTAAGCTATTTATACCCCTAAATATTAATTTATTTTCGTTTAGTATCTAGTCATTTGTTATAAAAGGGATTTTTTAAGCTTAATACAATGTTTTACACTTGTTTAATCTTTGTATTTAAACGTGTGAGAAAAAAACACTGTTTTCAATTCAAACCAATTTCAACTTGTGTTTCGAAAGAACTTGTTTTAATCATGCCAACCCTGGCATTTGGAAAATGAGAGATAGATTAAAAAAACAAAAATGTCAATAGTTAACTCTCATAAATTTTTCGGATCAAAAGATATTTTGTCTCGTTTACCCTTTTTACTTTCTCAAGCAACAACTATTATTATTATTTTTTGTTTCGCGAAAATAATACTTTTATGCCAAAGGAAACCTGATGTGTAAATGAATTTTTTTCTTTGCTGTTTTACTGTTTGTTGACCCTAGTATATTTAAAATTTGATTAACCAATTTGAGTAACCAATTTCTTATTAATCGACTCGTTTTTTTCAAATACTTAATTATTTAAAGGTGGTAATTATGCAACAGGTATTGCAATTTCATCAACCAATTATTTTAAAACAGTCATTTTTATAAATATAATGTAAATAGTCTTTTTTTATACAACTGCCCGACATCACTTTCTTTTGATGTATTTTCCTTTTCTTTTTAAATTTCGTTAAAATTTTAATAAAGCCAAACCCTACAACACAATTTCAAAAAAAAAAAAAAAAACTATTCATATTTAGGACCTTTTCAATTCACTTTTGGATTAAAACATTAAATAAATATTAAAGCAGAGCCTCTGGAGGCCTTACCGACATTTGCCCATGATTCATATTGTGGTGCAGAAGTTCTCGTTACGTTATCCTCGGCATGGCTTCGATCCTTTTCAGCAGCATCGCAGTCCAGCGGCTGTTCAAGATTGTAGCAAGTTTTCATCGCCCTTCTAAATCCCGATTCATCCACCCGATGACGTCTCAGCTTTCAACAGGGATGTGCCGATTGATAGCTCCAACGTTGATTATGAAATGTAAAAAGGAAGTTCATTAGAATTAATAAATAGGTTAGGGCACTTATCCCACTTCTGATGTTAGAAACAGGATGTTTGTGTAATATTTATTGATATTAATATAGACTTTATTGTCAAGTTCAGATATCAGGATGGTTAATGTTATTTATTTACTGTATGTAAAGTATCTCTAAGGACTTTCTTACAGGAATGGGTTTATAAATAAAAGCACAAAATCAAGACTAGGTATTTTATTATCAAGCTACCTCCGTTCGCAAACTCTAGGTCTTCGTGGAGAAGAACGGAGAAAGAAACTCCACGGCAACATATTTTATATTTTATCAGATATACACTTCATAAAAATACATAATTAACAGCAATATTCTTATCATAATAAATATCAATTAACTTACATTTTCATTGTAGTACATTAGGACACCAATTATAACTTTCAGCATCACACACTTGTATTCTCTATTATTATATCACATTAAATAAACCGTTCACTACTTTGGACACGTCTTAACTCTTTGAACACTTGCAGCGTAATGACTACCGATGTGAGGGTACATCTATTTTTATAAACTTAGTATCGTACCACTTCCATCAAATATTACCGCCATCATTAACCAATCACAGATCGTCAAACACTGTATTTAAATATGTAATTAATAAAATAGGCAATAATAAACAAATCATGTACAGTAGAACCATTTTAAAACTTAATTAGATAATTAAGAAATTCAGTAAGTATTTATTTGCAGCCTTAATTTAATTCGATAAATATTTGAACGTCAATTGATTTCGTTCGGAAATCAGTTGATCGTTGTTCTAAATATCTTTCTGTTATTAATTACATATTATAAATTATTATCAATTACATATTATAAACTATTATTAATTACGTATTATTTACATAATATTATTTTTAGATAAATCTAACACACGCCTCGCGCAGCGCTGCTAGCTCGCGCGACCACCAGTACAGCTGACGCCGGGCGCGTCCTTGCCGGACCCGGGGCATGGCCACGTCGCAGATCTCTGACATGGCCTCCCGGAACCACTCCGCCTCGTCGTTGATGTCGGCAGGCCTGTCCGGTGGTGACACCCAGGCCTGCACGATCGAGGCTTCCAGGAATAGCTCCCGGTCCAGCTGCTTCAGCGCCCATCGCGGACCACTTGGGTTCCGTCCACTTGGAACTGGCGCGTCTGAGGTCTGGGCGGAGACGTCAAACCGGATATACCGGTGATCGGAGTAGGTCTCCACCTCCTCTACAACGCGCCAGTCGGTGACGCGCGGTGACAGGTCGGAGGTGGCGAACGTGACGTCCACCACCGACTCGCCCCTCCACCGCACGCACGTGGGGACAGAACCCCGGTTCTCGATGACCAGGCCCTGCGCCAGGGCCCAGTGCTCGAGCCTTCTGCCCCGCACAACGTCCGTAAACCGGGAACCCCAAGCCACATTCTTGGCGTTGAAGTCCCCGAGGACGAGCGCGGGGAAAGAACCGAAGGCGACGACGACGTCTCCCAGCTCCGATAGGGAGTCCTGGAACTCGGCGAGAGTTTGGTTCGGGGAGAAGTATACGCCTATCACGGCGATCTCCCCGACCCGTGCTGCGACGATCCCGCGCCCTCTCTTGACGCGATCGAGGGGCGGGGTACCGGCGGCGGCCGACGAAATAAGGGTCACCGAGCCGTTCAGGTCCGCCACCCAGTCATTCCTGGGCACGACAAAGTACGGCTCGGCGACCACGGCGACGTTTATCAACCACTGCGCCATGCTCTGGAGCAAGAGATCCTGAGCAGCGGCGCAGTGGTTGATGTTCGCCTGGAGGAAGCGCAATGGAGACATTAATCGGAATCCATTGCAGCCTCCTCCAGGGCCCCTCGCGGGGGTAAGGCCGCGGCGGCGGCGGCGGCCACGGCAGTGGCGGCGGCGGCGGCGGTGGCGGCAGTGACGGCGGCGGCAGAGGGCCTACCTCTGCTCTTGGCTTTCGTGGGTGGGGCGCAGGACTTGCCCCCAGCCCGGTGATCGGCCGGCTTGCCAGCCGCCGCACATGCGAAGCAGTGCGGCGGGGCAGTGCACGAGCCGGCCTTGTGACCGGGCTGACCGCAGCGGAAACACTTGTCGCTGCGGTCAACCTCCGAGGTGCAGTTACATGCCACGTGGTTGCCCACCTGGCACCGGTAGCACCTCAGAGGTCTGGGTTCCAGCAGTTTCACCTGCGCGGAAACCCATCCAACCAAGAGCCTTCGGCCCCCCTCCAGTTTTTTGGCCGCCGGCACGGGGCAGCTGACCGTAATGGTCTGCAGCCCCGCGAAGTCAGGACGCAGGGCGCCCGCCCTCACCTGATCGGGAGGGCACCCCCCAGTCCTGGCAACGGCGGCCACCACGTCCTCGACCGTCACGGAGTCATCCAGACCCAATATGCGCACGTCTGCGCGCTTGGTGGGTCTGGATACTCGGGCCTCTTCCGCATTTAAGGACGCTCTGAGCCGTTCGGCCAGAGCGTCAGCGGTGGGGCCACTGGCCGCGCCGGGGAGCTCCAACATCCGAGCCCCCGTTGCAGTGACCCGTAAACGGAGGCCCCCGGTGATGCCGAGCTCCGTGAGGTCCACCGCCTCCTTCGCCTTCGCGAGCACGTCGCGGTAGGACACGCCCCTCTTGACCGCGTCCGGCTGCAGTGTGATCACTACTGCCGCGGTCTTAGGGGCGCGCAATCGCGCCGCGACGCCTCGCTCCTTGCGCCGCCGCCGCCTCTCCCTCCGCCGTTTGGACCTGGCCGCGTTGGCAGCCTTCCTCTTCTCTCCGGCCACTTGCCAATCGGCGCTGGCCGGAGGAGTGCTAGGAGGAGGCTGCTGGGCTGGCTGGCTTTCGGCCTGGGCACCCTTCTTTTTTGAAGCCGACCGTGCCGGCCCCGCAGGTGTCGGGGTCGGAGTCGGCTTGGACGGACCCGGTTTCGCCTGACTAGGCTGTGCCGGGGCCGTCTTTGAAGGGGCCTTCTTCGCCGCAGCCGTCTTCGCCGGAGTCGGCTTGGTCGGAGGCGGCTTCGACGCGGCCACAGCCGCGTACGAGGACGCCGCCAGCGGGGGTCGCAGCACGCGGCTCTCCAGTACGGAGAACCGCTGCTGGAAGGCGGCCAGCTCCTGTCGCACCAGGTCGAGAACAGAGTTCTCCGCTGGTGTGGGCTGGCCTTTCTCCTTTTGGACCCGCGGCAGCGCGTCCCGCTGGCCGCCTCTCCGAAGTCCGGCCAGGTCCGCCTTGAGGGCAGCGTTCTCCCTCTGGAGAGCCTCCATGGCGGCAGTCAGGCGGGAGACCTCCGACCGCAGTTCGGACATGTCGTCCCTTGCAGCCGGGGCCCCGCCATAAATCCGCGCGGCCGCCATGATTGAGGCCGTGGCTTCGCCAACCGCATTCTCCTTACTGCTCTTTTTCC
This sequence comes from Agrotis exclamationis, assembly GCA_950005045.1. Lineage (NCBI taxonomy): Eukaryota > Metazoa > Arthropoda > Insecta > Lepidoptera > Noctuidae > Agrotis > Agrotis exclamationis. The sequence goes on from OX465426.1 coordinate 24,743,673, forward strand.
GCTTCAGGTTTACTATGCGGATGGCAGCTGTCACGGCCTCTGCTAGTTTGGCCTCGTTCAAGGCCAAACCACTGTTGGGCTCTCCAGAGGAGATCCCCCTCCCCGAAGTCTTGCCTCGGCCTTTACCCCGCACGCTCGTGGGGATCTTACGGGCCGAGACAAGCCCTTCCTCGGACGACGAGATGTCCTCCCGGGAGCGCTTCAGGAACTCACTCCTCCTGTCCGCGCTCCTCTCGTCGCTCCTCACCACGCTTCCAGAGATGCTCTGGAAGCTCACGGCGTCTGATGCCGAGTCGGACTCCGACTCGAGCACCAGCGCCCCCACCGTCCGCGGAGCGGCACTCTGTGCCCGCTCGAAGTTCGGTGCCGGTGAGTTGGACGTACTGGACAAGTCCAGTGACTCCTCCTCACGGGCACGTGAGCCTCCCTGGCTCGATGCGGCGACTGCCGGAGAAAAAATGGGATAAAACCGGTTTTTGTTGCCCCCCCCAGAGTACGACGGGGCAGACCGGACGTGTCCGGTGCGGGATTCCCCAGCTGAAGAGCAGCTGGGACCCGCCTGGGTAGTCTCTACAAGAACCTTTTTTTCCATGATTACTTTTTTAGAGAGGTGAGTTCCTCTATCAACCCTAAGCCCCCATTTCCCTCCCCTGGTTCACTTCACGGTTACGTCTGAAGATTAGACGCGTACCGGAAGTGAACCTTTCCCCCCCTAGACCCAGTCTCTGAGACCGGGCCCCGCGCCGTCTAGAAGCTCGAGCTAGCTGCTCGATCCTCCAGGCGGCGCGCCTTTCCCCGGTGTGTCCCTCTTGGTCTGATCTCTCCCTCTGAGCCTGTCCGGCATGAGTGCACGAGTGCCTCTACCGGCAGGGGCCCAGAGATCATCGAGACACACAAGCCCCACCACGACGGCAACGTGGGGACACGTTGGTGGGGAATTTTTGGACTCTGACGAAATTTTGAAAAATTGGTGGGAAATTTTTTGCGAGCTAGACGCACGTGCGGGGTATCGTCGGATCGGGCTCCGCGCGGGCTAGCCGAATATGTAATAAAATTGTTAACGACAAGAGACAAAATTTTGAGTTTTGGCCGAAAAACCAGTTTTTTAAGCGAAAATTGGTGTTTTTCACCCCCACTCCGAAACTCGGGCCACGGATCGCGGACCTGGTCACGGGATTAATTGAGGGCGGTCGCTGAGACTAATATAAAATTTAAACGGTTGTAATTGGTCGAAAAATGGCGAAGTTAATGAATTTAATATGGTGAAATTTTGAAAAAATGCAAAATACGGGTAAGGGTTGATTTTTAGGGGTTGCGATTCGTGTCAAACGATAGGCGTCCGCCTTTTTAGGTCTAATTAGCTGAAAACAGCTCCAAAATCGCACCTATAATAATGAAAATATCGATACTTTTTTCAAACACTTGCTCCGGTATATCAATTTTTGGACTCTGACGAAATTTTGAAAAATTGGTGGGAAATTTTTTGCGAGCTAGACGCACGTGCGGGGTATCGTCGGATCGGGCTCCGCGCGGGCTAGCCGAATATGTAATAAAATTGTTAACGACAAGAGACAAAATTTTGAGTTTTGGCCGAAAAACCAGTTTTTTAAGCGAAAATTGGTGTTTTTCACCCCCACTCCGAAACTCGGGCCACGGATCGCGGACCTGGTCACGGGATTAATTGAGGGCGGTCGCTGAGACTAATATAAAATTTAAACGGTTGTAATTGGTCGAAAAATGGCGAAGTTAATGAATTTAATATGGTGAAATTTTGAAAAAATGCAAAATACGGGTAAGGGTTGATTTTTAGGGGTTGCGATTCGTGTCAAACGATAGGCGTCCGCCTTTTTAGGTCTAATTAGCTGAAAACAGCTCCAAAATCGCACCTATAATAATGAAAATATCGATACTTTTTTCAAACACTTGCTCCGGTATATCAATTTTTGGACTCTGACGAAATTTTGAAAAATTGGTGGGAAATTTTTTGCGAGCTAGACGCACGTGCGGGGTATCGTCGGATCGGGCTCCGCGCGGGCTAGCCGAATATGTAATAAAATTGTTAACGACAAGAGACAAAATTTTGAGTTTTGGCCGAAAAACCAGTTTTTTAAGCGAAAATTGGTGTTTTTCACCCCCACTCCGAAACTCGGGCCACGGATCGCGGACCTGGTCACGGGATTAATTGAGGGCGGTCGCTGAGACTAATATAAAATTTAAACGGTTGTAATTGGTCGAAAAATGGCGAAGTTAATGAATTTAATATGGTGAAATTTTGAAAAAATGCAAAATACGGGTAAGGGTTGATTTTTAGGGGTTGCGATTCGTGTCAAACGATAGGCGTCCGCCTTTTTAGGTCTAATTAGCTGAAAACAGCTCCAAAATCGCACCTATAATAATGAAAATATCGATACTTTTTTCAAACACTTGCTCCGGTATATCAATTTTTGGACTCTTTTTTTTTTTTTTTTTTTTTTAGCGTGGTAAAATCATCAAATGAGTCCTCCCACCCCGGGCAGGGCGGGAGGGACTGTCAGACTTGTACTGACTAAAATCCACGGTGTCCTTCAATAGCCTTTTATGTTCCGGGGTCACGGTAATGAGATAAGTCCCGCGACCCCGGCAGGCTTTGGCCCTCTTGGGCGGGGCCCCGTCATCGTGCTGACGCTCTTTGAGGCGCGCGTGGAACACAACGCGCCGTCGACCCGGGCATGGTCCATGGTCGGGCGGCGAGTTGCCCTTTACTCGCCGCCCGCATGCCCGCGCCTACGGTGGCCGGAGATCGTCTTGCGACGTCCGACGCCGTGGGCGTCTACCATTGCGGGTGGGGCGGAGGGAGGACGCTGTCCTCTCTCTCTCACGGCCCGCCTCCTCCTTAACGAGCATTACTGCCTCGCAGAAGGAGGCGACCGCTTCCCACTCCGTCTCGCCCCGCAGCATGGCCTCGACCAATGCCGGGCGCGAGAGGTCTCCGCCTATCGCTGCCGTGAGGACACGGCGGTGCTCTGCCCAAGCGGGGCAGTCTTGCACCGTATGCTCTACTGTGTCCTCCGGGCGATCTTCGCAATGGTGACACCCCGGCGTTTCTTCCTTCCCCATCCGACACAGGTACCTCCCGAAACATCCGTGTCCGGTGAGGACCTGCGTCATCCGATAGGTCAGGACGCCGTGACGCCTTTCCAGCCACTCCTCAAAGAGGGGTCTTACCGCCGCGATTGCGGCGTGCCCGAACCTCGGTTGCGACAGTCGTTCCCTCCATACTGCCCTGAGATCGCGCCGGACCTCTTCCCGCCGCGCCTCGACTTGTCGGGGCAGCGGGAATTCTCCCCGGCGCCGCGCCTCCACGCGCCACTCATAGACGCGCTGGAGGGCGGTCGCCTCCAGATCCCAGGGCAATAATCCGGCAAGGAGGTTGGCCGATTCGCCGGCGATCGTGCGGTATCCTCGGATCATCCGGATAGCCATGACCCTCTGACATGCGACCAGCCTCGCTGGTCGCGTCCGCATGCTCAGGGCCCACACGGGGGCCCCGTAGAGGGCCATGGACCGCACGATACCGGCGTACAGCCTCCGGCAGGAGGCGTTTGGCCCGCTGAGGTTGGGCAGGAGTCGCCTGAGGGCGCCTGCTGCCCGGTTCAGCCTTGGGGCCAAACGCAGGAAGTGCTCCTTGAAGTTCCACCGGCCGTCGAGGACGAGTCCCAGGTACTTCATCGCCCTCCCGACGCCGATGCGAACCCCTCCCACCGTTATGTGGGACTCTGACCGTGGCGCGTTCAGACGGCCATGAAAACACATGGCCTCTGTTTTGTGGAGCGCCACGTCGAGTCCCAACTGCCGGATCCTTCCAACGACTGTCGCGACCGCTTGCGTCGCCAGGTCGGCCGCCGCCTGGTGCGACTCTCCCTCCGCCAGGACGAGCGTGTCGTCGGCGTAACAGATTACGCTGACGCCGTCAGGGAGGTCGCCGCGCAGCACCCAGTCGTATCCGATGTCCCACAGGTGCGGCCCCAAGACCGAACCCTGTGGAACACCGCACGACATCTCTCGCCGGTTCCATTCTCCCCGGTGACCGGGGTAGATGACGGCTCTGTCCGTCAGATAAGCCTCGACTATGCGACGGACCTCGACTATGCGACGGAAATTTTTGGACTCTGACGAAATTTTGAAAAATTGGTGGGAAATTTTTTGCGAGCTAGACGCACGTGCGGGGTATCGTCGGATCGGGCTCCGCGCGGGCTAGCCGAATATGTAATAAAATTGTTAACGACAAGAGACAAAATTTTGAGTTTTGGCCGAAAAACCAGTTTTTTAAGCGAAAATTGGTGTTTTTCACCCCCACTCCGAAACTCGGGCCACGGATCGCGGACCTGGTCACGGGATTAATTGAGGGCGGTCGCTGAGACTAATATAAAATTTAAACGGTTGTAATTGGTCGAAAAATGGCGAAGTTAATGAATTTAATATGGTGAAATTTTGAAAAAATGCAAAATACGGGTAAGGGTTGATTTTTAGGGGTTGCGATTCGTGTCAAACGATAGGCGTCCGCCTTTTTAGGTCTAATTAGCTGAAAACAGCTCCAAAATCGCACCTATAATAATGAAAATATCGATACTTTTTTCAAACACTTGCTCCGGTATATCAATTTTTGGACTCTGACGAAATTTTGAAAAATTGGTGGGAAATTTTTTGCGAGCTAGACGCACGTGCGGGGTATCGTCGGATCGGGCTCCGCGCGGGCTAGCCGAATATGTAATAAAATTGTTAACGACAAGAGACAAAATTTTGAGTTTTGGCCGAAAAACCAGTTTTTTAAGCGAAAATTGGTGTTTTTCACCCCCACTCCGAAACTCGGGCCACGGATCGCGGACCTGGTCACGGGATTAATTGAGGGCGGTCGCTGAGACTAATATAAAATTTAAACGGTTGTAATTGGTCGAAAAATGGCGAAGTTAATGAATTTAATATGGTGAAATTTTGAAAAAATGCAAAATACGGGTAAGGGTTGATTTTTAGGGGTTGCGATTCGTGTCAAACGATAGGCGTCCGCCTTTTTAGGTCTAATTAGCTGAAAACAGCTCCAAAATCGCACCTATAATAATGAAAATATCGATACTTTTTTCAAACACTTGCTCCGGTATATCAATTTTTGGACTCTTTTTTTTTTTTTTTTTTTTTTTTTTTTTTTTTTTTTTTTTTTTTTTTTTAATACTTTCTCCACCAACAAAGCTGGCGCCTATGTTCTACAACCACATTCATACCAGTTCTCGCTTATATGCCTCTCGTACTTTCATGCTTCATACTGTGTCTTTCTTACATTCTTCCTCTTTCAGTCTTATGGGTGGGATGCCCATATATTCTATCTAAATTAAAATATTCTTTATTTTTAATTCATGATAGGGAAATGACTGTCCAAAAAGTTTTTATTTTAACATAAAATCCTTATCCTCTACTCTTACAATATTTTCTTTTTCTTTGATTTTATCTTACAATTTTGACTCTTCTTATTCTATCTTATTTCTATTACGCTATTACAACAACTATTTAGTGCCAAGACTATGCTAATACAGTTTCTTATCACTATTTACTTAACTCTATTTTACTGCTATTTTAACTACATTACTTATCCTATGTTGACATACAAATATTTTCAAATATTTTATGGAACATAGCTTTTTGCTTAATCTGTCTTGTTTCTCTTTGTGACCGTTTGTGCTATTTCTAAGCAGTAATTTATTAGATGTTCTCTTTTGTTTCCTTTAAATACTTCTCCTATTGTTTCCCTATTTAACTGTATTTGCAGTTTTTGTTCCAATTCAAATTTCTCTTTAGCGTGTACGGGGCAATCCAGGAGTAAGTGCGGGATGGTCTCACTGACTCCTGGGTCGCAAATGCACGATGGGTTCTCTTTACACCTGAAACGGTGTAGGTATTCTGAGAACCCACCGTGCCCCGTCAAGACCTGCGTGAGTAAACCTGTCGGCTGCACCTGTTTCACAATACGGAAGGCTGCTTTGGCATCCGGAAGAAACATTTTCGTCACTGAGGCCGTCTCGCCTAACACGTATCTCCGATTCCATTCATCGAGTGATCCCATGCGGATCTGGCTTCGTATGAATGAAATCGGACACAGGTCATAGTCCGGCTTCCTCCGTGACGACAATGCTGCTTCCTTCGCCAGCTCGTCCGCGCGCTCATTCCCCGGCAGTTCCGCGTGTGCCTTGATCCAAAACAAGGATACATCTTTCTTTTGGTCCAAGGCCTGAGTCAAATTGGCTCGTGCGCGGACTGCCAGGGGATGGAGGGAGCCATGGTTTGCAAGCGTCTGCAATGCTGACATTGAGTCACTGTACAAACCATAGCTCGTCTCTTTGCGCTTGAGGACCACGTCCGTCGCTCTACAAATGGCCAAGAGTTCCGCCTGGTAGACTGTGCAGTACGCGGCGAGGCTAAGTTTGAGGTTCTGGATTTCGCCTTCATTATCCCACAAGGATAATGCGGCTCCAACCTTCCCCTCAATCTTGCTGCCGTCAGTGAAGATTCGCACTGCCTGCACATTGTTTTCGTCTACCTGCTGTTGATCAGCTAGGCACACGAACTCCAGGGGCATTTGCATTGCTGGATGAGGGGCTTCTGCAAATCTCACCATACTCTCGATCTCCCGGTCCCCTGGCACAAACTGGGACGACCCTCTCCTTGCTTCATACAGGGCGGCTGCCTCTTGTATGCGCAGGTCTAGAGGTAGTATCCCAGACAGTACCAGTGCAGAGTTAAGAGAGACAGTACGGTAAGACTTGCAGAGCTTCTGGACGAGGCCTCTTTGGACTGAGCTAAGCTTCTTCCGTATTCCCAGCTTTTTCGTAGCGGGAGCCCAGGCAGCAGCCGCATAGGTGATGATAGGTTCTATAACAGCGGTGTAGATGGTTAGGATCACCTCTCTACTCAAACCCCAACTTACTTTGGCCGCCCTGGATAACTGCTTGTAGATCTCGGCAGCTTTCCTACAGATGTTCGCCGCGTGCTCGTTAAAGGTGAGCCTGTCGTCGATGACCAACCCCAGCAGTTTTATGCTTTTGACGAAGCCAATGTCGACCCCGGCCATGCTCAGAGCTGGTGTGTCGTACTTAAGCTTATTTGTTATAAGCATCGCACTAGTCTTGTGCGGAGCAAACCTCAGCTTATTTCGGACACCCCAGCTCTGAACATGGGCAAGGGCCGCATTGGTTACTCTAGCTACTTCGCTGGCTGTGTCTCCATCCACCACCAGTACTATATCATCCGCAAAGGCCTGCGCGAAGAGTCCCTTAGATTCCAATTTCTGGAGCAGCGAATCCAGCAACAGGTTCCAAAATATAGGACCGCCAATCGACCCTTGGACACAGCCTTTATTTGTCTCTTTTGTGCATTCCGACCCGGCATATCTAACCCTAACTTTTCTGCTGTCGAGGTAGCTGTCAAGTAGCCTTCTGATATTGACCGGGCACTTTTCCTCTGCCAGCCTGACTTTGATAGCTGGCCACCATGCGCTATCGAAGGCGCCCTCTATATCCAATGACACCAGGACAATTAGCTTCTTCAGCCTCAACTTGTCCTTCACGTGATTTATTAGCGTATAGAGCGCGTCCTCGGTGCTTCTCTGGGGCATAAAGCCAAACTGGCGAGTACTAAGCCGCGGTACCAGCTGCCACTTGACTCGCGCCACTACCATCTTCTCCAGGACCTTCCCCAAGACCGGTAGCAGACCTATCGGTCTGTAGGACTTGGGGCTCTGATAGTTGTCCTTGCCCGGTTTTCTGAGGACAACCACCGTAGCCTCTTTCCAGATGTTCGGGAAGTGTGCCAGTTCTAGGCATTTGTTGAATAGGGCAAGGAATGCGTCCGGGTCCTGGTCGATCGCTCGGCAGCAGATGTCCGACGTGAGTCCATCCGATCCGGGGGCCTTTTTCGGATTAAATCCTGCCACGGCTGTTCTCAGCTCCAGCAGTGTAAACGGTGGGTCATGGTATTCACCATGCTTCCACTCGTTTACCCGGCGGGCTGCTTCCCTCGTGAGCCTGTGGTCCTCGTTGTCCTCTTCCGCTGTGTCCTTAGGATAGAACGTGTCGGCGAGTAGGGCTGCCGATTCCTTTGGGTTTAGGAATGCACCATCGTTATGTAGGGTCAGGTCTTCTTTTCTCCTGGCGGTCCTTCCAATGACTCTATATATGCCCTCCCATACTCCTTCGCGGTCCTGCTTTCTGCAGAACTCCTTCCAGCTGGCGGTTTGGGCCTGTTTGGCTTTGCACTCGTACTCTTCTTTGGCTTTCAGGTACTCGTCGACGACCATCGCTCTCCGGACCGGTGCAGCGTTGCGGATGCGGTTCTTCCGCCTGGTGTACTCCTTTTTCAGCGCAGCGAGCTCTTCAGACCACCACGGGATGGTAAGTTTTGTTTTATTTTTAATTTTTGGAATGGCGCTTTCGCAGGCTGTCCCAATTCCGCTTTGATATTTTATGACTAAGTTTTCCAGGTCTTGTTTACTTCTTAGATTTTTTACTCTTTCTGTATTTAAGTTGTTGTCTATTTTAAAATTTGTCAATGTTTGTTTGAATTTATCCCAGTCTGCTTTTTTTGTATTGAATATTCTAGTTGATCTAATTATATTCATCCCTTTTTCCCTCTGTACGTTTACTTTAAAGAAGATGGTGTTGTGGTCTGAGCTCGTTGCGCCGGTATCAACCCGCCAGCCGTCCACCAGGTCAAAAAGTTCAAGCGAGCATGCCGTGACGTCAACATGGCTCTGCAACGCTCTTCCACCTCTGACTGTGTCAAAGGTAGGCGTATCGCCAGTATTCAGTACCTGAAGCTCCAGATCTCCCAGGGCCCCAAACATCTCCTCCCCCCTAGAGTCCTCTGCGGTGCTACCCCACCAGCTGCTTTTCGCGTTTGCGTCGCCCCCTATGAGCAATCTACTGGTGGCCACTTCTCGCTTGATCTGGGCCAACTGGTCCAGGTAGGGCCCTATGGGTTGGTCTGGCTCGAAGTAGTAAGAGACTACTGCGATTTCCCAGGCTTTGGTCCGGATCCCCACCACAACGATGTTGTTTGTGGTGAGTTTCGGGTAGGGAATGACGTCCAAGTCATCATCAAAGACGGCGATCGCCGCCTTAACCCTCCCACTTCCATCAACCTCGCACTGGTAGAGTCTCGCACCACGGTAGCTCTTCATACTCCGTGCTCCTCCCACATACGGCTCCTGGATCATTGCCCATGCGATCTTTCGTTCACTGGCCTCTAAAAAGAGTTCGGTGGTTGCCAGTTCCTTTCTCTGGAGGTTTGCCTGGGCCACCCAGTATGGTCTTGCTGCATTTGACGCCGGAGTATTCCTTGGGACAACCTTAGCAATAAGCTACGGACATCCGTGCTATTGCGTCCCGTTTCCTGCGGATAGGGCATTCTGAGTCGAAGGCATTGTGGTCATTACGAGCGAGTTTGGCCGCTGTGCAGTTTTTGCAAGTTGGCTCGCTACCTGTCAGCCACTCTGGGCACTGCGCCTTGAGGTGAGGTCCTCCGCAGTGGCTACAGAGGTCCACTGGGCCTGTGCAATACCGCTTACTATGGCCGTACCCCAGGCATCGCGAGCACTGCACTAGGGGTGACTGGTCTGCCACCCGTATTCTCTGGAGGTCAATGTAGACCGCTCCGGCTTCAGTCGCTCGTTTCCAGATGACTGGAGATACGCTTAACACAATATGGTTTGTGTGCGGGTTTCGTGCCTTTCTCTTATATTTGATCTCCAGTCTATCTTCTCCTTTTTTGAGGTCGCGGAAGATTTCCTGGTTTTGCCTCCTGAAGGCTTTGAGTACCTCTTCGTCGGTATTTACCGCGAGTACATCTGCGAGCTTCAGGAGTGGATCGCGGTTCTTAACCTCTTCCACGACCAAATTTTTTCCCGCTTCCTGTAGCCTGTGTTTGACCTTTTGCCTGTCTTCTTCCGTGTTGCAACTCATTATCACCTTGCGGTCTCTTCCCTTCCGAGTTCTCTCCACCCTGATCCAGCCCTCCCTGGCATTCACCGCCTCCCTGACCTTTGTCAGCACTTGGTCACCAGTGTCGCGTTCGTCTTGTGACGTTACGACCACTGAGTGCAGAGTGTTTTGTGGCGGTGAATGCAAGGCGGGTCGGGTCGCTGTGGTCTCCGCATAGGTTTTTATGTGAAGGACCTGTTGGTGTTGCTGCTCCATCCTATCTTTCAAATCGTCCAACTTTTTGCCATTTTCCCTAATGAGACGGTTCTGCTCTTTCAGCTGCGAGATTATTTGGCTGCTGTTGTCGTCGGTCTCCATGTGACTCGCCTTGTCCGGTGTTGTCTGTATGGGCGAGCTGTCGAGTATCGTAGCTTCTCCGGTCTTTTTGAGTCTTTTGATCTCGCTTTCCGCATCCTTGACTAGCTGAAATAGCTTTTCCACGGCCTCCATAACATTTGTTTTTATATCAGTCCTTGTGTTTCGCGAGTTCCCCAAGTTGGTTCTCGCCTTTATCAAGCTGGCTTTAGCTTCAGCCACGCGACTGGTCAGGACTTGTCTCGGTTGGACAGAGACTTCTAATTTGTTGGAGGACGGGGACAAGACCTGTCTTGGTTGTGTTTGGAGGTCCTGTCTGCTAGTAGACGGGGTCGTATTTTGATACGCAGATGCGGCCGCCTCCAGGGTCTCAACACTGCGTCTCACTTTAGACGCAAGCGTCTGAGTCTTAGGCGGAGAGATTTTAGCCGGGAGCATTTGCGCCTTGGTTGGCGACCTCTGCGCCTCGTTATTGTCTGAGGATTTTGCCGGTGTTCTGGCTAACATTATGGTGGAGTGCGTCAGTTAAATGTAGAAATAAATATAAGTTACTTACGGCTTGCACACAGTGTAAAGGGTTGTGTGCAAGGCTAAAATAAAATGACAAAATAAAACAACAACAAAAGTATAAACATATAATAACAATAAAACAGGGAAACAAGAGAAAATAAAACTAAAAACAAAAATGTGAGCGCAAGAAAAACTTGGCTGTAATGGCTTATCCGCGGTCGCAAAGAGAAACAGTTCAGCTCAATAAAGCCTCCGTGAGAATATACACACAAAATAAAATTTACACAAGAGTTTGTCTCTACGTAGAGACTGTCACTACTAGGTAAAACTAGTAGAATTCGATCTTAACACTAGTTTATATGCACTAAGGTAGGCCCTTTAAGAAAAATTTGTTCCCGGACTTCCGGCTCCCGAGTTATTGAGGACGGGGGCCTCGACTCTATGTAGAGCCGATTTGAGGGCCGCAACTGGTAGGCCTCCCCGAGCCCTTCAAAATGACACCAAACACGACCCCCGTAGCCCAAAGGGTTTCGGAGATACAGGAGATTGAAAATTTGGGATAGTCGACAGGATAGTCACCGCAATTAGGATACTCGACTATATCTCCCCAACCCCCGGGCCGAATACTGCCGTGCTTGGGTTCAAAGTAAAGTGCTCGACGAGCTCTAACCGCTGAAATAATTTTCAGCACTCTGAAAATTTTTTCAGCTGAAAACGCCTGAAAGCGATTCTGTCAGAAAGCCGATGCGAGACCCGGGTCAACGCAAGAAACCCTAACCTTCTACGACAAACCGTTCCGGAGCTATAGGCGTTTGAGTTTTTTCAAAATGGCCGCCGCAGCTGTCACGGTCAATGTTTGACTGAGGATAGCTCCAGTTGTGTCTACCGCAGAAAGCCCGAGTTTGGACTCGTTTGCTTCGGCTCAGCCTGCTCCGTTCGCTGAAACTCTTTTCAGGAACCTGAAAATTTTTGGCTCTGAAGCCCCTGAAACCGGAGTAGAGAGGAAGGTACTATGCCCCTGAACGTACTTCTGAAATCAGATTTTAAAAATCTCAACGGGTTCAGGAGCCAGAGCAGGTTCAATTTTGACAAGATGGCCGCCGAGCTGTCAAAACCCAAATTAAACCCACGATATCTCCGCCGTTAGTAGTCGTATCGGAACGGGGTTTTGAGTGTACAGGTCGGCTCCACTCAGCCCAGCGTCCTAAATGCTTTTCAGGCCTGAAAAAAGTTTCAGCCTGAAAACTCCTGAAAAGTATGCAGAGGTGAGCTACAAGTACTGCTCCTTACCACAGTCAAAACCGCAGCTTTGTGGGCCTTACGGTTCCGGAGTTATTGCCGAAACAAACGAGTATCCCTTTTCAACAAAATGGCCGACTTTTGTCAAAATCGGCAATTCCGGGGATATCTAGGCCGAGTTTCGGCTTAAACAAGTCACAATATATATTCTAAAGGGATATCTCTCCTTAAAAAGTGTATTTTTCTTATTAATTTTAATTTATAAGCAAAAATCACTAAAAATTCAATAACTTTAAGACCCCTTAACCAAAAATTTTGAAAAAAATACCAAAATTATGAGAAATTACCCCTTTTTAAGATGAGATATCAAAACAATTTTTAAGACAATATCCTAATATACAAAAGTCAAAATTTAGGTTTTTTATGGTTTTTTCGGCACAAATTTAAAATGGCTAATTCAAAAAATCTAAAATTAGGAATTGAATGTCTTCTAATGAGCGCGCACCCGGCTGCAGTTGCAAAATTTTGAAATATCTTTTCAGTCAAAAGTTATGAGAGTCCGAATTTGGTACTTTCAAAGTCGAATAGTAAATTTTGGGAATGTCCAAAAATTCAAATTTTTGTTGCACTCGCCTTTTGTTGCGAAGGTCCTGTTCGGTGCCGATTTTCAGATCGCTGGCTCCACCCCTTCCACTTTTTCAGGCCACGTGCTTTTCAGAAAATCCTGAATAACTCGCGGATGCGCGGGGACAGGTTGAATTTTGGTAGCCCAGATGCTCGGGGACCACGGTGCCGACGATATTCCAAAAGAAAATTTGGGGGTCGTCGCTTTCGTTTCGGCAGCGTTTGCGTTGAAAGATTTTGGCACATGCACTTAACCTCTTTAATTAAGGTTTTTCACTTATAACCTTTCAGGAAATTACACAAGGTTAAAACAGAACACGTCACTTTGTGGGGCTCACTTTTCCGCACCCAACGACACTTTACACTTTGAGATTCGTGCAGAAAAACCTATTTTTTCGCAATTTAATGTGCGGAGCACGTGCAGTTTAGCTGCTAACTGCTCGGCTGACTGAGTGCAACTGGTGGTTTTTTTTTTTTTTTTATAAAGTATCTTTTGTCCGCGGACTGGGGCGTCCGCGACTTTGTTTAGGTCTTAAATATTGTTTACATTAATTTCTTTTATATTATGATGCAGTTGCTGCACTCCTACATCGGATCTTACTATCTAAACTTAAGTACTATGTGAGTCCATAATTACTATGTATGTATAGATATATATATTTTTATTATTATTATTATTTTTTTTATTATTTGTTTTTTTTTTTTTTTTTTTTTTTTTTTTTTTTTTTTTTTTTTTTTTTTATATTGTTTTTTTTTTTTTCGCAGGCTTTTATTTTGCTTAATGTTAATAAACTACAGTTACATTACTATTACAATTACATTATTACTGTTACAGTGCTATGTTTTATATTCCCGAGTGTCAGTGTGGGTCGACCAGCCTCCTCCGACGGCACCCGTTCACGGATATGACGCACACATCCGCGCCATTCAGCTCAACCATATTTTAGGGAACTCAACGGCCGGATATGAAACGCCACCATCGGCGAGACCTTTAAGTGAGTATGACGGCTCACTCTGTCACTCGGTTTACATAGTTTTGTTTTTAGGAGATGGAGGAAAGGTTTGGTCAGGTTAAGTAGGTCTAACGACCAGGGACTTCGCTAGCCCCAGTACGGCTTCCATGACAGCTGTATCTCGATGCTGCATGGCGGTCTTTAAGTTGTACTCGACGACCGTTTTAGTCGGCGCATCCATTGCTTTCCTCGCGAAGCGGCCCGTGGCGTCATCGGCGTCGTCGGTGTAATAGACGCAACTGACTGTGTGTCTCGAAACCGCCACTACCGCATGGGGGACGCTGTCGTGGATCTGAAGCCTCCTGGACTTGGTGTTGATGATGATTACGCTGTCGTAGGTCAACCCCTGAGCCTCGTGAATGGTCAACGTGCGCGACCCTTCGCCGGACCCGTATCCCTGGTTTATAAGAGAAGATTTCTCCTCTTGTGTGTGGACCAGAAATAGGGTATTTTGGGCGGTGCTCGGTATTTTCGCTCCTGTATAACCCTTCACGCTCAGGGAGTGGACTCGCGACAGCGACGCCTTAGATGAGTAAATGCCGGAGTATATCTCGCTTAGGGCAAACGCCACATCCATAGGGTTGCGGTGTGTGCATAGCAGCTCCTGGGTGATGCCTGCCACCAGGTTTGGACGGGTGTACCTTAATTGAAATAGGTTGTCTCTGTCCAAAAATGGTAGCTGGTTAACATCCCCGATGAGGACCACCTCGCTTGCCCCAGACAACTTAACTGCCATAACTATGGCCCCAAAGTGGTTCATAAGGGCCTCGTCTACCGTCAGGCGGTAGCACTTTTCCTGCTTTTTGAACCCATTGGCTAAGATTGAGGCCATAGTACGCACCTTTATCTTGACTTTGTCTCCTAAGCGGTGCGCCAGCTTTTCCCTCAGATCTTTGGCAGCTTCCGTCGTTGTGGTGGCTACGATGTCCTTCTCCTCATCGAAGTGTTTCACCACCCAGGTCGTCTTCCCGCAACCCGGGACCCCGTTCACCCACCTGATATTGGGTACCGCCCAACTTTCCCTGGATGTTGAAATATCCGAAGTCCCCGTGATGGTCTTAGCCATTTCGAGGATCTTATCATCCAACATGATTTTGGTACATTTGGCGGTAACCACTATCGGGTCGTCGTCGGGGGCTTTGAATTTTAGTTTGCCCGAACGCTCCGTTTCCTCCTCGTCCAGGGCCACAAAACCATACTTCGCGCTGTAGGCTGCCATGTACGACCCCGCCATTTCTCCCTTGATGACTTGAGATCTGACGTTGTCGTACACCGCTGCTTCTGCTTCCTCGAGTAGGACCCTTAACAGACCTTCTGTGTTTCTCTGGAAGGTCAGCAGGATCTTACTGCATGTCATGAGTGTGACCTCTCTGGTCGCTCTCACGATCGCTATGTACTCGAGGAATGCGCTCTTGACGTGGTCTATGGTGCCCGAGTTTGTTGCCAGTGTCGGTGGGCTGACCTGTCCTTTATCGGCTCTTGTTGGTGTTGGCCTCTGTTGAGATGGTTCCTTGACTTTTTTTCGAAAGAACCTCTCCACGGCTGTTTCCTGTGGTGTACCGCGGCTGGTGCTTGGAAGCAGATTACTGAGGAAAGTGCTGAACGCTTTCAGACGACTCCTCGACCGGGCCCGGTCCTCCGGGCTTGTGGTTTTACTCTGCTCCTTTGCAGCTTTTTCGGCGGCTGCCTTTTGCTGAGCCCTCTCGGATCCACTAAGGGTGGTCGGGCTTGTTGCGTTGGCTGTTGGGCGTCTTGGGGCTTTGAGGAAACTTAAAGATTCCCCTCTGTCCTCATAGACGACTACCTCGTGGTGTTCAGAGGCCTTTAGACAACCGTAGCGGTCAGCAACATCTCCTCTCTCACCTCCGACCTCCATGGCATCCACACTGATGGTTCGAGAGATGCCTTCCGAGTTTTCTCCGGCCTCCCCAATCTTTTGAAGTACCAAGTCTGCTTGTGTGAATGGAGTCTCCACTCCCCACTCGAATATAGCGATCGTCTTCCCTTTGAATCGCAATAGACGGAATCGGTGAGTGGCTACTTCCATTTGGGGCAATGCAGCATACTTGCTGCCCTTGATAGTTGTCTTTGTGGTACTTCCGTTGATTAGGGCGGCAAGTCCTGGTGAAATTGGTATTCGGGCTCTTGGTCGGCTGCAGCCGATGCAGAAGCTTATGCCGAGTTTTTCTCCTTCTCGGTTCATGAACAGGGCAACGGGTCGCAGTCTAACGCCTGGTACTCCGTCTCCTCCGCATGCCAGGAATTGTTCAATTGGCATGTTACTGGGAGCTGGTGGTAAACTGGCTGCCGCTTCAGCTGCTGCCGTCGCTGGTACTACTCTGAGTTGATCAGTGTTTGTATTTGTGGGTTGTGGAACAGTAGTTGATGTGTGTGTAGTGTTCTGTGTTGTTGTTGGTTGTGGTAGGGTTGGTAGTGTAGTTGTTGGTAGTGATGATGGTGTTTGGCCAGGTGGTAGTCGAATTCGACGTGGTAAGAATGGGTCTGTTTTGTTTGCCCCTGCCGCGACTATGGCAACTTTGCTCGCGAATGCTAAGAATGGTTTCCTGGTTGCCGGTCTCTCTATGATGGTGTGAAGAGAGGGCTGGCTTAGCTGGGTTCCGATCTTTACTTCCAGCTCCATTCTGTCATGACTGAATCTTGGGCATTCGAGTAGCAGGTGCCACACCGTCTCTTCGCAGCTGGGGTCGCAGACGCACGAGGGACTATCTTTGAGGTGGAATCGGTGGAGATACGCTGAGAATCCTCCATGTCCTGTTAAGACTTGTACGTGGACCGGTGTGAGAACTGTGTCTCTGAGTGTCTTTTTCGCCGCTAGGACGTCTGGGAAAAACACTTTTGTTACCGCTCCTGTACTCGAGGACTCGTATCGCGCTTGCCACTTTCTTATAGTCCCCTCCCGTATCTTCCGCCTCACGAACGATACGGGGACCTTGTTGTACTGTACTGTGTCACTGTTTAGGGCTGCCTCTTTAGCCAGTTCATCGGCTCTCTCATTCCCGGCGGTTCCCACGTGGGCCTTGAGCCAGAAGAGTCTCACCTCTCTGCCCTCCTGTCGAATCTCGCGGATTCTATTCTTAATCTGAAATGCCAGGTGGTGAGTGACCGACGGCCTCCTAAGCAGGTCAAGTGACGATCTTGAGTCACTTAAGATGCTCACGGTGGCCGCCCTAGACTCTCTCACCATCTTGACGGCTCTGAAGAGGGCGTACATTTCCGACTGGAAGACTGAGTTGTGAGACTCCAGGCCAAAGGTATTGTATCTAGACTCCTCTCCGTTTTCCCACCAAGTCAGGGCAGCTCCGACTTTCCCCTCTATCTTGCTGCCATCGGTGTATATTTGGGGACCAATTACTCGGTGGGTTTCCAGAGTTTCAGGAGTCAGATCCTCCAGACGTGCGTACTCTGTTATTGTGAGTAGCGCTGGATGAGGATTTCGGGAGTGGTGGACGTCCCGTTCCAACTCGCAGCCCGGTGGTAGGAACTCATGGGAATGGCCCTTTTTGATCTTGAAAAGGGTTGCGGCCTCGATTACCCGGAGATCTAGGGGGAGTTGGCCTGACAGAATTAGTGCTGATGTTAGAGACACCGTGCGGTATGCTTTGCAGATCTTCTGCGCAAAGCCTCTCTGCAGTGAGTCAAACTGATTCCTTGTCATCAGTTTCTCAGCCGCAGGGGCCCATGCACTCGCCGCATACATCACGATTGGCTCTATCACCGACACGTATATTGTCCTGATTATTTCTCCGTTTAGACCCCAGGTCACCTTCGCTGCGCGTGCCAGCTGCTTATAGATGTCTGCAGCCTTTTTACAGGTCGCAGACACATGCGCGTTAAAGGTGAGTTTGGAGTCTATAGTGAGGCCTAGCAGCTTAACCTCTTGGACAAGGTTTAGCCGCGTGCCCGACATATGGAGTACCGGAAGGTCGTACTTAAGCTTTCTCGTTAAAACCATCGCATTGGTCTTGTGCGCGGCGAAGCTTAGTTTGTTTTTGACGCCCCATTCCGATACTACGTCTAGCACGTCGTTGGCCCACTGCTGCAGGGGACTGGTGGTAAAGTCCGAGAAGACCAGGACAACGTCGTCTGCGAAGGCTTGGCAATATACCCCCATTCTAGCCATTTTGTGAAGGAGTGAGTCTAGGATAAGGTTCCAAAACGTCGGTCCGGCAATGGAGCCTTGGACGCATCCTTTTGTGGTACCCTTCTCACTAGTCGCTCTGGCGTAGTTGACCCTGATGTTCCGGTCTTCCAGGTATGAGGTGACAAGTTCGTAGATGTTTTTAGGGCATCTTTTTACTACCAACTGCCTTTTTAGTGCTGGCCACCACGCATTATCGAAGGCCCCCTCTATGTCCAGTGATATCAAAAGCACAATCTTTTTGGCTTTGATTTCTGCTCGTAGGTGCCCCACTAGGGCATAGAGGGCGTCTTCGGTTCCACGCTGTGGCATAAAACCGTATTGGTTGGTGTTAAGTGTAGGAAGGAGATGCCACTGGAGTCTGCCTACTAGGAGTTTCTCGACGATTTTTCCTAGGACCGAGAGTAGGCCTATTGGCCTGTACGACTTTGGGCTGGTATAGTCGTCTTTTCCTGGCTTGCGAAGGATGCACACGTGGGCGACCTTCCACTGCTTCGGGAAGTATGACAGCGACAGACATCGATTAGCTATCGCTAAGAACACGTTCCTGTCGCAGTTTATTGCCGCTGTACAAATGTCCGCTGTTAATCCATCGGGACCGGGAGCTTTTTTCGGATTTTGGTTCTGAATAACC
The DNA here is from genome assembly GCA_950005045.1 of Agrotis exclamationis. Taxonomy (NCBI): domain Eukaryota; kingdom Metazoa; phylum Arthropoda; class Insecta; order Lepidoptera; family Noctuidae; genus Agrotis; species Agrotis exclamationis. The sequence goes on from OX465426.1 coordinate 24,762,168, forward strand.
ATTTCCAGCTCCGCGGTTGTGAAAGGAGGATCATCAGCAGACAGTCCTTGAGGGTTTTTCTCCTTCGCTAGCCTCCTCAGGGCGGTGTGGTATGGCTGTTCGGCATCCGTAGAGTCTTCCGGGTAGAAGGTTTTTGCCAGGAGATCCGCAGATTGCTCTGGGCTGAGCGTTTCGCCTGCGGCGTTTCTTAGGAGGGTGTCATCCTGTCTTCTGGCTGTCTTCCTAAGTACCCTGTAGATGCCGTCCCACATGCTCTCTCGGTCCTGCTTCGAGCAGAACTCCTTCCAGCTGGCCGTGGCTGCCTCCGTCGCCGCTGTTGTGTAAGTGGTTTTGGCCTGAACATAGTCCTGGATGACGAAGTGCCTCCTGGTTGCGGCTGCGTTCCGGATCCTTCTCTTTTTCGTCAGGGCATCTCTTTTGAGACGTTCCAGAGAAGGGTTCCACCAGGGGGGCTTGGCGTCGTGTTTCGGCGACCCCAGTTTTGGGATCGCTTCCTCACATGAGCGGTGTATTAGGCTGGTGTATTTTGTTATGAGAGACTCAAGGTCCCCTGTGTTCGCGACGTCCGAGACTGTGACTGGCGTGATGTCACTCTCCGCCAGGCCTGCCTTGAAGTGCGTGCGGAAGTCTGACCACTTTGCCTTCTTGGTGTTGTACATGCGCGTGGAGATTGGCCTTAAGGGTTCTAAGGCCTTCTCCAAGCGCATTGAGAAGGTTATTGCGTTGTGGTCCGAAGTTGTTAGACTTCTTTCTACTCGCCACTCCTCGACTTTGCCTAACAGCGACAGGCTACATACCGTGACATCGACGATACTAGTGCACCACCTGTCTCCTCTGTAGGTCTCGAACGTCGGCGTTTGGCCCATGTTGAGGATGTGGAGATCCTGCTCGTTTAGGAATGCGTTGTACTCCGCCCCGCGATGGTTTTCGGAAACACTTCCCCACCACTGGCTCCAGGCGTTTACATCTCCTCCCACTAGGATGTTGTGTGTGTGTAATTTGTGCATGGTGTTTTGTGCAACTGGTGGTTAGGTTAGGTTAGGTTAGGTTAGGTTAGGTTAGGTTAGGTTAGGTTAGGTTAGGTTAGGTTGGGGGACCACCCCACAGTGTTTGCGTCCACGTCGCGTCCCCTGGAAACGACCCAGTTCTGACCACCGTAACGGAGTGGCAGACTGGGTTGGCCAAAGTTCACTGTGACTTCGAAGCTCATCCTATTATCTTGCCTTGTAGAGCCGAGACCTGTTGTTTATAATGTCGAAAGAACCTGCGCGGGACGCCTGCGGGCGTTTCTTAAAACAAAAAGGCCCTTCTCAGGGCCAACCCAAAGGCCCTTCTCAGGGCCAACCCAAAGGCCCTTCTCAGGGCCAACCCAAAGGCCCTTCTCAGGGCCAACTCCACGGCCCTTCTCAGGGCCAACCCAAAGGCCCTTCTCAGGGCCACTCCGACGCTGTGGCGTCAGAGGCTAGCCGCGCGCCGTCTGCGGCTAGCTTCTTCGGAGAGGCGGACGAGTCGTCTGACGACTCTCTTGTCCGAGTGTCGGACACGGACGACTCTCGTCGTTCGCGAAAGCGGGTCTATCCGAGCGGTGGGTCCGGGGGCTCCTCGGCCTCGGGTAGGGCGAAGCCGAAAGCTAAAAAGCCGACGGCCGTAGCGGACACCCATGCCGTTGGGCTCGCGGATGCCCAACGCCGGCTGGATCTGGCTCGGCGGGAGCAGCTCCAACAAGAGCTGGAGGAGCGGGTTGCGGCGACCGAGAAACGGGCGCACGCCGCCCGGGTCAAGTCCGGGTACGGCGAGTCCCGCGTTGTATACGCGGACCATACTCTCGCAGAGCTGGAGAGAATGGCTGAGGAGGACGAGGAGGAGATCGTGGAGGTCGCCACTAAGTCCTCCCACCTGAAGGGGACCTTCCAGAAGGCCCTCAAGTGCCGGGCCGCGAGCCTGCGCGGTGTCGTCGTTGAGCTGGTCCAGCGTAAGGCCACCGACGAGACTCGGCAACTGCAGGCGAAGGTCGATCGCCTGCAGTCGGAGGTCAGCCAGCTTCACAAGAAGCTGGCCGAAGCCACGGCCCGGCCACAACAAGCCGGGACGAGCTCCACGAGAGAGGGCCCCACCTCCAACCTTGAGGACATCATCCGCAAGGTTGTGATGGAGGAGAGGGCCTTCACAAGGTCCTGCTTAGCAGGGATTGAGGACAGGCTCCTGCCGGAGAAACGCCTCCGACCGCCGCTTGCGGCGGATAAACGGCAGTGCGAGCCGGAGCCGTCCTCATCCCAGGCGGAAGATGCCCTTTTCCCTTCGACCACACCGACCAACGAGTGGACGGTAGTGAGCCGCAAGGGGAAGGGCAAGGGTAAAAAGTCGGCGACGGTCGTCCCTGCCGTCCCGGCCACTACCGCTCCCACCGCTCCCAGCCAGTCACAAATGACCGGCAAGGGGAAGGGACAAGCGAGGGGAAAGGGGAAGCTAGTCCCCCCAAAAACCGCGGCCGTCGTAGTGACACTCACCGCGGAGGCCGCGGGGCGAGGGGAGACGTACGCGTCCCTACTGGTGCGGGCGCGTCCAAATGCCGATCCCGCCCAACTGGGGATCGGCAGTGTCTCCTGCCGGCGGACCCAAGCCGGGGCTCGAATTTTCGAGTTCCCGGGGGCAGAGGGGAGTGCCCATGCGGACCTCTTTGCAGCCAAGCTGCAAGAGGTCATCGCAGATTCGGCCAAGGTGGTTCGGCCGGTGAAGTTGGCGGCCATAGAGGTGACGGACCTCGACGACTCCGTCACCAAGGAGGAGGTGGTGGCGGCGGTCGCAGCGATAGGGGGCTGTGGCGTCGCGGCGGTCCAAGGCCGGGACATAAGACCCGGCCGCGGGGGCATGGGCACCATTCGCCTCGAGTGCCCAATCGCCGCTGCCAAAGCCGTCCTTGCGAAGGGACGGCTTTTAGTAGGGTTCAGCTCGGGTGCAGTACGGGCACTCGAGGAACAGGCATTGCGGTGTTTCCGGTGCTTCGGCATCGGACACACTCGGCCCCTGTGTCCGTCCACAGCAGACAGGACGGACACGTGCTACCGCTGCGGCAAGGAGGGCCACAAAGCCGCCTCCTGCAAGGTCGCCACGCCGCACTGCGCGGTCTGTGCCGCCAGTGGCCGCCCGGCGGCCCACGTCATGAAGGGGAGGAACTGCAATCCTCCCCCTAAGCGGGGCAAAGCGCAGGCACCGACCGGGCCTGCTACTGCTGCTGGCGCCGTCGTTCCTGCGGCGGCTGTGGAGGGGGGTGCGATGTCCGACTGATGGATAGGGTCGAACATCGCATCCTTCAGGCGAACGCCAACCACTGCAGGGCAGCCCAGGATCTGCTGATGCAGACCATGGCTGAGTGGTTAGTGGACTTGGCGGTGGTCGCCGAGCCTTACTCGGTCCCTGGTCGTTGGCTGGGCGACCGAGACGGCCTCGTGGCGCTGGTGACGCGGTCTTCCACAGACTCCCCTCCCCTCTCGCTCTTAGAGAGGGGACCGGGATACGTGGCCGCCGCGTGGGGAGACATAGCGGTGGTGGGGGTCTATTTCTCCCCAAACCGCCCTCTCTCGGACTTTGAGGATTTCCTCGAGGTCCTCACCGCAGTCGTAGGGAGGGCGGCGCCACGCCAGGCCATGGTGTTGGGCGACCTGAACGCCAAGTCGGTGGCCTGGGGCAACCCAGCCACCAGCTGCAACGTCCGGGGACGCGCCGTCGAGTTTTGGGCGGCCTCATGCGGTGTGTCCCTCCTCAACAGGGGGGCGGTCCACACGTGTGTGCGGCAACAGGGTGGGTCGGTGGTGGATGTCTCGTTTGCCACCCCCGCGCTGGCCGCCCGCGTCGTAAACTGGCGGGTAGAGATGGTGGAGACGTTGTCGGACCACCGATATGTGCGGTTCGACATGTCTACCCGGGGGGGAGCGGTGGCCCGCGCGAGGCAATCCCCCTTCCCGCGTTGGGCTCTCACCCGCCTGGACCGGGAGGCAGCCAAGGAGGCGGCCTTCCTCCAGGACTGGCTGTCGCCCCCTGGCGAGGTCCGGGACGTGAACGCCGCAGCGGTTCGGCTGAGGGAGTCCCTGACCGAGGTGTGCAACTCCAGCATGCCCCGGTCTCGCCGTCCGCCTCCCCGTCGTGCCGTCTATTGGTGGACGGAGGAGCTGGCGGGGCTCCGGGCCGCCTGCGTGGCAGCCAGACGGGCATTTGCGCGGAGCCGACGGCGCGCCACCCGAAACCAGGAAGAAGAAGACCGCCTATACGCCTCTTACAGGGAGGCGACGACGGTCTTCAAGTCCGCAATGGGGGCCGCCAAGGACTCGGCGAGGGCCGAGATGCTGGAGGGTCTCGACAGGGATCCTTTTGGAAGGCCATACAGGGCGGCGCGGAACCAACTACGCCCCTGTGGCCCCCCACTGTCGGAGACCCTCGAGCCAGCGTTGCTGGATGGGGTGGTCCGGTCCCTGTTTCCGCGCAGGACCGACTTCACCCCACCAACCATGGATCCCCCGCAAGGGGCGGCCCCGCCGGAGGAGGAGATCCCCCCGGTGACGGCGGCGGAGATCGGGGCGGGGGTTCTCAACCTCCGCCAGAAGAAGACGGCCCCCGGACCAGATGGCGTCCCCGCACGGGTGGTGGCTATCGCCGCCTCTCAAATGCAGGACAGGTTTCGGGACCTCTTCAGCGCGTGTTTTACGGCTGGGAGGTTCCCGAAACTGTGGAAGGAGGGGCAGCTGTGCCTCCTCCGTAAAGAGGGACGCCCGGTGGACTCCCCCTCGGCATACCGACCCATCGTCCTGCTCGATGAGGTCGGTAAAATGTTCGAGGGGATTGTCGCTTCCCGGCTTGATAGCCACTTGCGGGGGGTAGGGCCGGACCTGTCGGACGCCCAGTTCGGTTTCCGCCGAGGGCGTTCGACGATCGACGCGCTGGCCCTACTCAAGGGCCAGGTGAAGGAGGCAGTGGAGGCGGGGGACGGAGTGCTGGCGGTGTCATTCGACATCTCCAACGCCTTCAACTCCGTCCCCCACTCCACGATATTGGAGGCGCTCCGGTACCACGGAGTGCCCCAATACCTGCGGGACCTCCTGGCAAGCTACTTGGAGGACCGAGAGGTCCTCCTCGTGGATAAGACGGCCACGGTGAGGCGGTACGGCGCAGAGTGCGGTGTTCCGCAGGGGTCGGTGCTGGGCCCTCCCCTGTGGAACATCGGGTTCAACTGGCTCCTGCGGGGAGCCCTCCTCCAGGGCACGAGTGTCATCTGCTACGCGGATGACACTCTTCTCACTGCCCGGGGGAGGAACTTTGGGGAGGCGGCCTGTCTGGCCTCGGCTGGCGGATCCTTGGTTGCAGAGAGGATCCGCCGCCTGGGATTGAAGGTGGCGCTGCACAAAACCGAGGCCGTGTTCTTTCGCGGGCCTCGGCAGCGCCGCCCTCCTCCCGATGCCCACATTGCCGTGGAGGGCGTCCGGATAGGGGTCCAGCCCCAGATGAAGTATCTGGGTCTGGTGCTGGACGAGAGGTGGCGCTTCGGCCCGCATTTCAGCGGGCTGTCGACGCGCCTCTTGAAAGCCGCGGACGCCCTCTCATGGCTCCTCCCGAACCTTGGGGGGCCAAAGGCGAAATGCCGGCGCCTGTATGCCGGCATCCTCCGCAGCATGGCCCTATACGGGGCTCCCATCTGGGCGGACTCCCTCCACAGGAGGGAGAATGCGACCGCCATCCGCAGGCCCCAAAGGGCCATTGCACAGCGGGTGGCAAGGGCCTACCGCTCGGTGGGCTTCTCGGCGGCGTGCGCTCTGGCCGGCACCCCTCCTTGGGAGTTGGAGGCTTGGGTGCTCGCCAGAGTGTATGAGTGGACGGCGCGCCGGAAGGCGCTCGGGGAGCGCCCCGTCGCCGAAGAGCGGGAGGCCGTGCGGCGGGAGGCGAAGGACGCCATCGTCCTCCACTGGACGGAGGACCTCGCCGCCGCCGCCTTTGGCCGCCGGACGTTGGACGCGCTCGGTCCGGTTCTGCAGAGCTGGCTCGAGCGGTCCCACGGTTTCCTCTCGTTCCGTCTGGTGCAGGTGTTGTCCGGCCATGGCTGTTTCGGATCGCACCTGCACCGGATCGGGAGGGAGGAGACCCCGGCGTGCCACGACTGCGGCGCAGCGGAGGACACGGCGCAGCACACCCTCGAGGTGTGCCCGGCATGGTCCGAACTGCGCCGCGGTCTGACCGCGGAGGTTGGGCAGGACCTCTCGCTTCCCGCTGTGGTCGAAGCCATGCTGGAGAGCGAGGAGGCCTGGTCAGCGGTTGCCTCCTTTTGCGAGGACGTAATCTCGCAAAAGGAGGAGGCGGAGCGCGTGCGGGAGGACGATCCTCTCGCGGCGCCGCTCCGCAGACGAAGAAGAGGTCGGAGAAGGCGCCGTCCTCTCCCTCCTCATGGTGGCGACGGGCGGGCGACAGGCGCGGGGGCGCCTCCGCCTGCATTGCACCCGTCACCACCTTCGTCAGACATTCCCGGGCCCGCGTGAGGGCCCGGCCTGAAGGGCATTCGTCGGCGGAGGACTGGAAGTGATGGCTGTGCCAGTGATTTCCCAGTCCCCGCCACTCAGACGAAGCGGGAATGCCGCTGGGTTGTTTTAGTGGGTATACCGGGTCAGACCGGGGAGTCCCACATAACCCTCCCATCCCCCCGATGGGAGGGTATGCGTAATGCATTTTTTCCCAGCGCAAAAAAAAAAAAAAAAAAAAAAAAAAAAAAAAAAAGGTTAGGTTAGGTTAGGTTAGGTTAGGTTGATTTTGTGGCTACCTTGAGGACCATGTCCACACCGTCCATTACCTGGCGGCTTAAGGCCTCCGCCGTCAGTTCCACCGTGGCAGTTGCGGTCTGAGACCGCCTTTCTCTGGCAAGTCGGGCCATTTCGGAGACCTCGTCAATGGCCATGGTCTTACGGCCCTCACGTCTCGCAGCATTGAGTTCGGCCTTGGTGCTAATAAGTGAGGCAGAACGTTCGGCATCACTCTGCCCCGTCTGCATTGCCCCATCGGAGTCGCTCACTTCGCTGGCCGCCGGCGTGTCAGGACGCCTGAAGCGACCTCTTGTGTCGCGCGATAATTCCGGAGCAACTGCTCCTACAGGCGTCGCGCGACCTCTTCCTCTGCGTCCTGTGGACACTTTTGCGGCCGGAAGGTTTTCCTCACTAGAGGAAAACATCGAACCCGCTTGGTCCATCTCAGTGTCACGAAGGCGCTTCCCCCAAAATTTGGAGGAAGCGCTCGCAAGACGCTCTCTCGACTCCTTGTTGGACGTGTCCGAAAGATCGGACCGCGATCGGGAGCCTCCTCGGCTCCTATTTCCATCGGTATTATTCGGAGCGGCACGCTGTGCCTCCTCGTTCCTTGCTCCCGTCTCCTCCTTCTCCTCTTTCTTCTCCTCAACGATTTTCTTAGAAGTATTCTTTTCCATATTGTTCCCACGAGTATGGGGGAAATAAACAGTCCATCTGGGCAGAGACCCCTGTACCCAGATAAGCCTATTACATTGTTTACTCGCCAGGGGGTCGGCCGGTACCCTGGCGAGGGTAGCACTCACGACTGATTGTTCATTAGAACACCCGTCAGCCATACATCTCCTCGCGGTGCTCCGCCACTTGAGATTCGGGGTAACTTTTTATAGAGGTTTTCTACCTCGCGGCCCGGGCGGTTAAGCCAAGGCCCTCGGCCCCCGTCGAAAGTCAGAGACGTGATCCTGACAATCTTCGGGGCTACGAGAATAGCGGTGGCAAGAGGAGGCGGAAGTGCAAGACCTCCTCCCGCCTGCCCGACGGCAGGGTAAGTGCACGCCGGGCCCGCTCTTACTCCCACCACTGCTGGAGCAGGACAGTCTCCAAAAGCTGGCATACCAAGTTACCGAGATGGTGACTGCTCGCCTGGAGGCAAGGCTCTCCCCAATTGAACGCGCAAGGCCGCCGCTTGCAGCAGACAAGCGAAAAGGGGTGGACGCTAGGACGTGGGCCACCGTTGCGGCCGGTTCCACGAAGTGTGCGCAATCGCCAGCGTTGGGAGCTAAGGAGCCTGCACAGACGGCCAAAAGATCCGCTGAGGGAGCCAGAAGTCCCATGGAGGGGGGCAAGAAGAAGTCGACAACGGAAGCTAAAATACCAGCAGGGGGTTCTAAGAAACCCGCGGTGAGGGTGAAAGAATCCGTGGCGGGGTCAATAAAGCCCGCAGATGGGGCCAGGAAGCCCGAGAGCACCGCGAGTGTCCGGCAACCCGCTGCGAACGCATCAGGCTCCAACACCGACGCCTGGACTACGGCTATCGGTCGTAAAAAGAGGAGGAGAAGGCGCCACAAAGGAAGGTCGGGTCCGCAGTCAGCAGTCAAGGATGGCCAGCGGATGCCTAAGATCCGCCTACCTCGCTCCGCGGCTGTCATAGTGACGCTGCAGCCTGAGGCCGAGAAAAGGGGTGTCACCTACAAGGCACTCCTAGGGGAGGCTAAAGACAAGCTCGTGTTCAGCGATTTTGGTACCCCTGCTGGCTTCCGATTTAAAACGGCAGCCACGGGGGCCAAGATGTTTGAGCTGTCTGGTACCTCCTGCGATGAGAGGGCGGATGCTTTTGCCGCTAAACTGCGAGACGTCCTTAAGCCGGACGAAGCCCGCGTGTCTCGACCCATTAAGACGGCTGAACTGCGCGTGGATGGGTTGGATGACTCCGTTACCGCAGAAGAGGTAGTGTCAGCCGTTGCCCGATGTGGTGGGTGTCCGCCTGAGACCGTGCAGGCGGGTGAAATCCGCGTGAGCGCTGGCGGGCGTGGCACTATTTGGCTGCGGTGTCCAGCGGCGGCAGCAAAGCAAGTCACCGACGGAAGGCGATTGCTGGTGGGTTGGGTATCGGCGAGTGTGAAGCTATTGCCACCCAGGGACATGCAGTGCTACCGGTGTCTGGAAAAGGGACATGTTCGGGCACGGTGCGTTGGATGTGACCGCAGTGATCTTTGTTATCGCTGCGGTATGTCTGGACATAAGGCGGCCCAGTGTTCCGCGAAACCTAACTGCAGCCTCTGTACAGCTGCAGGAAAGTCTGCTGAACACAGAATGGGAGGCAAAGCATGCCATGCTCCTAAGACGCGGAGCCAAAGAGCTGTACATAAGGCTGCCGCGGGACCCCCGCCAAAGCCTAGCAATCCTCCGGCTGACTCGCGGCCCTCGGAACAGGACGGATCTGAAATGGAGTGCAGATAATGGCACACTTGCGCTTCCTTCAGGCCAATATCAACCACTGTACCAGAGCTCAGGATCTTTTGATGCAGAGCATGGTGCAGTGGTCAATACATGTGGCGGTAGTTAGTGAGCCATACTTCGTCCCCTCCCAAGATAACTGGGTTGGAGACCTTGACGGTTTAGTGACCATCACCGGCGGGAACCTTGTCGACGTGTCCCGAGGTCACGGTTGGGTTGCCGCCATCGTGAATGGAATAGTCACAGTTGGGGCGTACTTCTCCCCCAACAGGGGTCTTGCTGACTTCGAGAGCTTCCTGGTGCAATTGGCAGCAGTTGTGGGCCAGTATCACCCCCGTCCGATACTTCTTCTTGGGGATCTCAATGCCAAGTCTGCGGCCTGGGGATCCCCGATCACGGATCCTAGGGGTGAGGTACTCGAAGACTGGGCTGTTACGACAGGTCTGGTCGTCTTGAACCGGGGCACAGCCTACACGTGCGTGCGGCAGCGGGGCGGATCTATAGTCGATGTCTCTTTTGCTAGCCCAGCCGTCGCGCGCCGAGTTGGTGGTTGGCGTGTTGCTGCGGAGGTGGAGACACTATCGGACCACCGATACATACGTTTCGATGTTTCCACCCAGACCGCGGGAGGCCACATCCAACCGGCCCCGCAGAGTGACAGCCCACGGTGGGCGCTTAAGCAAATGGACCGGGAAGCTTTCGAGGAGGCCACCATCGTCCAGTCCTGGATTCGGGAGTCAGCGACAGAGGGACCTGTCGACATCGATGAGGAGGCGCAGTGGTTCAGTGAGGCAATGATGCAAATCTGCGACGCATCGATGCCCCGCGTCCACGCACAATCCGTAAGGCGCCGCGTGTACTGGTGGTCGGCGGAAATCGCGCAGTTGCGCGTTGCATGCGTACATGCTAGGCGGCAGTACACGCGGTTTCGGAGGAGACGTCAACGGGATCCCGAGAGGGAGGCTGCGCTGTATGAGGTGTACCGCGCGGCGAAGCAGACTCTGTGGCTGGCAATCGGTGAGGCTAAGACACGCTCTCGGGAAGAACTGTTGGCTGCCTTGGATGGAGATCCGTGGGGGCGCCCTTACCGTAAGGTCAGGGGGAAACTCCGGCCCTGGGCCCCTCCACTTACGGAAAGCCTAGAGCCACGTTTACTGGAGGAGGTGGTTTCGGTTCTCTTCCCAACAAGATCAGAGCACGTGCCACCGCCGATGGCTTTGCCAACAGCTGCAGAGTCTCAAGATGAGGAGGACCCAAGTGTCCCGGAGGTGACAGAGCCAGAGATGAGGGCGGCCGTGATTCGGCTTCGGGCTAAAAACACCGCTCCGGGGCCTGATGGCATTCCCGGCCGTGCTCTGGTTCTCGCCCTAAGAGAACTAGAACCCCCATTGAGAGGACTCTTCTCAGCGTGCCTTGAGCGGGGCCAATTTCCCACTCAGTGGAAAACCGGCCGACTGGTCCTGCTTAGGAAGACGGGGCGCCCTGCGGACTCGCCGTCTGCATATCGGCCCATAGTGCTGCTGGGCGAGACGGGCAAGCTGTTCGAACGGATAATCGCGAACCGCCTCGTCAGCCACTTGTGCGGAGAGGGGCCGAATCTTGACGACGCCCAGTTTGGATTTCGCCATGGGCGCTCCACAATTGACGCCATCATGAGAGTTAGAGTCCTAGCGGAGGAAGCAGTGTCCCGGGGCGAGGTGGTGCTGGCAGTGTCCTTGGACATTTCCAACGCGTTCAACACCTTGCCCTGGAGCTGCATTAGGGAGGCGTTACGATACCATAACGTGCCTCCCTACCTCCGCCACATTATTGGGGCCTATTTGGCTGGAAGGTGTGTCACTTACACGGGAAGCAATGGTAGGGGTCGTCGCGAGATGTCGTGCGGTGTTCCACAGGGCTCGGTTTTAGGCCCACCCCTGTGGAACATCGGGTACGACTGGGCGCTGAGAGGTGAGCTTCAGCCGGGGGTGAACCTGGTGTGTTACGCAGACGACACGCTGGTCACGGCCCGGGGCAGTTCGCACAGGGAGGCAGCGTTGCTGGCTACGGCTGCGGTCTCACAGGTTGTGAGCCGCATACGGCGCTTGGGACTGGAGGTGGCCCTCAACAAGTCGGAGGCCATAGTTTTCCATGGTCCTCGACGGGCGCCACCGCCGGGACTACACATAGTGGTCGGAGGGGTTCAGATTGCTGTCGAGTCTACCATGAAATATCTAGGATTGGTGCTCGACAGCCGTTGGGATTTTGGCCCCCACTTTCGGCGGCTGGTGCCCAAGTTGATGGGCGCAGCGGGTGCGCTCTCAACGCTGCTTCCCAACCTGGGGGGCCCGAGCACCGCCTGTAGGCGGTTATACGTGGGGATCGTGCGATCTATGGCCCTATATGGGGCCCCTGTGTGGGCGGCTGACCTGACGGCCCGACATATTGCAGTGCTGCGAAAACCGCAGAGCGCGATGGCCGTCAGAGTCATCCGAGGATATCGCACGATCTCCTACGAGGCGGCTTGCGTGCTGGCTGGATCCCCGCCCTGGGACCTAGAGGCGAAAGTCCTCGCGACCTTCTACAAGTGGCGTGAGGAGGCAAAGGCGCGAGGTGAAAGACTGGTGCAGCAGCAAATAAAGCTGCGCCGGTCGGCGCTTCGTGAGGACCTGGTGGCGGCATGGCGGGAGAGGCTTTTACGCCCTTCCGCTGGTCTCAATACGATCGAGGCGATCCAGCCAGTACTCGACGATTGGCTCGGAAGGAGGCACGGCTCCCTGACGTTTCGAGCGACGCAGGTGCTCTCGGGGCATGGCTGCTTCGGGAAATACCTGTGTCGAATAAGCAGGGAGCCGGACGCTCGGTGTCATCACTGCGTCCAATGTCTGGAGGACACGGCGCGCCATACGCTGGTCGAGTGTGTCGCGTGGGACGAGCCACGCCGTGCTCTCACCGCAAAAGTGGGGAGCGACCTGTCACTGCCGGCCATTGTTAAGTCAATGGTCGGAGAGGCAGAGTCCTGGGACGCAGTGATTTCCTTCTGCGAGGATGTCATCTCGCAGAAGGAAGCGGCGGAAAGGGAGAGGGAGATCGCCAGTGCTCTCCCATCCCGCAGCAGACGCACCGGGCGTCGAAGGAGAGCGGACAACGCTCTCTTTCGGCCTCCATAAGTGGGTCCAGGGGTGGCAGATTTGGGGACGTCTGCCATCCCCCACTCAACTGGACCCGAGAAGAAGGCAGCGCGCAGTGTTCCGCGCGCGCCTATCTAAGAGGTAACGGGGGAGAACACCTCACCCCAACTGGAAGGGGCCTGCAAGAGGCGGGCCGGCACTAGTCCGGGGCAGCGGAAGTCACATGCGCACCCGCAGCTCCGGACGCAAGTGTGCGAGGGAACACCGGGGTGGTTTTAGTCAGTCAAGTCTGACATGCCCCTCCGCCTTTCCCCAGGCGGAGGAAGTCCTATGAGGATTTCCACCTCGAAAAAAAAAAAAAAAAAAAAAAGGTTAGGTTAGGTTAGGTTAGGTTAGGTTAGGTTATGTTCGAGGGGATAGTCGCGTCCCGGCTTGATAGCCACTTGCGGGGGGTAGGGCCGGACCTGTCGGACGCCCAGTTCGGTTTCCGCCGAGGGCGTTCGACGATCGACGCGCTGGCCCTACTCAAGGGCCAGGTGAAGGAGGCAGTGGAGGCGGGGGACGGAGTGCTGGCGGTGTCATTCGACATCTCCAACGCCTTCAACTCCGTCCCCCACTCCACGATATTGGAGGCGCTCCGTTACCACGGAGTGCCCCAATACCTGCGGGACCTCCTGGCAAGCTACTTGGAGGACCGAGAGGTCCTCCTCGTGGATAAGACGGCCACGGTGAGGCGGTACGGCGCAGAGTCCGGTGTTCCGCAGGGGTCGGTGCTGGGCCCTCCCCTGTGGAACATCGGGTTCAACTGGCTCCTGCGGGGAGCCCTCCTCCAGGGCACGAGTGTCATCTGCTACGCGGATGACACTCTTCTCACTGCTCGGGGGAGGAACTTTCGGGAGGCGGCCTGTCTGGCCTCGGCTGGCGGATCCTTGGTTGCAGAGAGGATCCGCCGCCTGGGATTGAAGGTGGCGCTGCACAAAACCGAGGCCGTGTTCTTTCGCGGGCCTCGGCAGCGCCGCCCTCCTCCCGATGCCCACATCGTCGTGGAGGGCGTCCGGATAGGGGTCCAGCCCCAGATGAAGTATCTGGGTCTGGTGCTGGACGAGAGGTGGCGCTTCGGCCCGCATTTCAGCGGGCTGTCGACGCGCCTCTTGAAAGCCGCGGACGCCCTCTCATGGCTCCTCCCGAACCTTGGGGGGCCAAAGGCGAAATGCCGGCGCCTGTATGCCGGCATCCTCCGCAGCATGGCCCTATACGGGGCTCCCATCTGGGCGGACTCCCTCCACAGGAGGGAGAATGCGACCGCCATCCGCAGGCCCCAAAGGGCCATTGCACAGCGGGTGGCAAGGGCCTACCGCTCGGTGGGCTTCTCGGCGGCGTGCGCTCTGGCCGGCACCCCTCCTTGGGAGTTGGAGGCTTGGGTGCTCGCCAGAGTGTATGAGTGGACGGCGCGCCGGAAGGCGCTCGGGGAGCGCCCCGTTGCCGAAGAGCGGGAGGCCGTGCGGTGGGAGGCGAAGGACGCCATCGTCCTCCACTGGACGGAGGACCTCGCCGCCGCCGCCTTTGGCCGCCGGACGTTGGACGCGCTCGGTCCGGTTCTGCAGAGCTGGCTCGAGCGGTCCCACGGTTTCCTCTCGTTCCGTCTGGTGCAGGTGTTGTCCGGCCATGGCTGTTTCGGATCGCACCTGCACCGGATCGGGAGGGAGGAGACCCCGGTGTGCCACGACTGCGGCGCAGCGGAGGACACGGCGCAGCACACCCTCGAGGTGTGCCCGGCATGGTCCGAACTGCGCCGCGGTCTGACCGCGGAGGTTGGGCAGGACCTCTCGCTTCCCGCTGTGGTCGAAGCCATGCTAGAGAGCGAGGAGGCCTGGTCAGCGGTTGCCTCCTTTTGCGAGGACGTAATCTCGCAAAAGGAGGAGGCGGAGCGCGTGCGGGAGGACGATCCTCTCGCGGCGCCGCTCCGCAGACGAAGAAGAGGTCGGAGAAGGCGCCGTCCTCTCCCTCCTCATGGTGGCGACGGGCGGGCGACAGGCGCGGGGGCGCCTTCGCCTGCATTGCACCCGTCACCACCTTCGTCAGACATTCCCGGGCCCGCGTGAGGGCCCGGCCTGAAGGGCACTCGTCGGCGGAGGACTGGAAGTGATGGCTGTGCCAGTGATTTCCCAGTCCCCGCCACTCAGACGAAGCGGGAATGCCGCTGGGTTATTTTAGTGGGTATACCGGGTCAGACCGGGGAGTCCCACATAACCCTCCCATCCCCCCGATGGGAGGGTATGCGTAATGCATTTTTTCCCAGCGCAAACAAAAAAAAAAAAAAAAAAAAAAAAAAAGGTTAGGTTAGGTTAGGTTAGGTTAGGTTAGGTTAGGTTAGGTTGGGGGGGGGGGACCACCCCACAGTGTTTGCGTCCACGTCGCGTCCCCTGGAAACGACCCAGTTCTGACCACCGTAACGGAGTGGCAGACTGGGTTGGCCAAAGTACACTGTGCTCGAAGCTCTTTTTATCTTGCCTTGCGAAGCTGAGACCTGCGGAATTTAAAATGTCGAAAGAACCTGCGCGGGACGCCTGCGGGCGTTTCTTAAAACAAAAAGGCCCTTCTCAGGGCCAACCCAAAGGCCCTTCTCAGGGCCAACCCAAAGGCCCTTCTCAGGGCCAACCCAAAGGCCCTTCTCAGGGCCAACTCCACGGCCCTTCTCAGGGCCAACCCAAAGGCCCTTCTCAGGGCCACTCCGACGCTGTGGCGTCAGAAGCTAGCCGCGCGCCGTCTGCGGCTAGCTTCTTCGGAGAGGCGGACGAGTCGTCAGACGACTCTCTTGTCCGAGTGTCGGACACGGACGACTCTCGTCGTTCGCGAAAGCGGATCCATCAGAGCGGTGGGTCCGGGGGCTCCTCGGCCTCGGGTAGGGCGAAGCCGAAGGCAAAAAAGCCGACGGCCGTAGCAGACACCCATGCCGTTGGGCTCGCGGACGCCCAACGCCGGCTGGATCTGGCTCGGCGGGAGCAGCTCCAACAAGAGCTGGAGGAGCGGGTTGCGGCGACCGAGAAACGGGCGCACGCCGCCCGGGTCAAGTCCGGGTACGGCGAGTCCCGCGTTGTATACGCGGACCATACTCTCGCAGAGCTGGAGAGAATGGCTGAGGAGGACGAGGAGGAGATCGTGGAGGTCGCCACTAAGTCCTCCCACCTGAAGGGGACCTTCCAGAAGGCCCTCAAGTGCCGGGCCGCGAGCCTGCGCGGTGTCGTCGCGGAGCTGGTCCAGCGTAAGGCCACCGACGAGACTCGGCAACTGCAGGCGAAGGTCGATCGCCTGCAGTCGGAGGTCAGCCAGCTTCACAAGAAGCTGGCCGAAGCCACGGCCCGGCCACAACAAGCCGGGACGAGCTCCGCGAGAGAGGGCCCCACCTCCAACCTTGAGGACATCATCCGCAAGGTTGTGATGGAGGAGAGGGCCTTCACAAGGTCCTGCTTAGCAGGGATTGAGGACCGGCTCCTGCCGGAGAAACGCCTCCGACCGCCGCTTGCGGCGGATAAACGGCAGTGCGAGCCGGAGCCGTCCTCATCCCAGGCGGAAGATGCCCTTCTCCCTTCGACCACACCGACCAACGAGTGGACGGTAGTGAGCCGCAAGGGGAAGGGCAAGGGTAAAAAGTCGGCGACGGTCGTCCCTGCCGTCCCGGCCACTACCGCTCCCACCGCTCCCAGCCAGTCACAAGTGACCGGCAAGGGGAAGGGGAAGGGACAAGCGAGGGGAAAGGGGAAGCTAGTCCCCCCAAAAACCGCGGCCGTCGTAGTGACGCTCACCGCGGAGGCCGCGGGGCGAGGGGAGACGTACGCGTCCCTTCTGGTGCGGGCGCGTCCAAATGCCGATCCCGCCCAACTGGGGATCGGCAGTGTCTCCTGCCGGCGGACCCAAGCCGGGGCTCGAATTTTCGAGTTCCCGGGGGCAGAGGGGAGTGCCCATGCGGACCTCTTTGCAGCCAAGCTGCAAGAGGTCATCGCAGATTCGGCCAAGGTGGCTCGGCCGGTGAAGTTGGCGGCCATAGAGGTGACGGACCTCGACGACTCCGTCACCAAGGAGGAGGTGGTGGCAGCGGTCGCAGCGATAGGGGGCTGTGGCGTCGCGGCGGTCCAAGGCCGGGACATAAGACCCGGCCGCGGGGGCATGGGCACCATTCGCCTCGAGTGCCCAATCGCCGCTGCCAAAGCCGTCCTTGCGAAGGGTCGGCTTTTAGTAGGGTTCAGCTCGGGTGCAGTACGGGCACTCGAGGAACAGGCATTGCGGTGTTTCCGGTGCTTCGGCATCGGACACACCCGGCCCCTGTGTCCGTCCACGGCAGACAGGACGGACACGTGCTACCGCTGCGGCAAGGAGGGCCACAAAGCCGCCTCCTGCAAGGTCGCCACGCCGCACTGCGCGGTCTGTGCCGCCAGTGGCCGCCCGGCGGCCCACGTCATGAAGGGGAGGAACTGCAATCCTCCCCCTAAGCGGGGCAAAGCGCAGGCACCGACCGGGCCTGCTACTGCTGCTGGCGCCGTCGTTCCTGCGGCGGCTGTGGAGGGGGGTGCGATGTCCGACTGATGGAT
The DNA here is from genome assembly GCA_950005045.1 of Agrotis exclamationis. Classification (NCBI taxonomy): domain Eukaryota; kingdom Metazoa; phylum Arthropoda; class Insecta; order Lepidoptera; family Noctuidae; genus Agrotis; species Agrotis exclamationis. The sequence continues at coordinate 24,779,094 of OX465426.1, forward strand.
AGGGTCGAACATCGCATCCTTCAGGCGAACGCCAACCACTGCAGGGCAGCCCAGGATCTGCTGATGCAGACCATGGCTGAGTGGTTGGTGGACTTGGCGGTGGTCGCCGAGCCTTACTCGGTCCCTGGTCGTTGGCTGGGCGACCGAGACGGCCTCGTGGCGCTGATGACGCGGTCTTCCACAGACTCCCCTCCCCTCTCGCTCTTAGAGAGGGGACCGGGATACGTGGCCGCCGCGTGGGGAGACATAGCGGTGGTGGGGGTCTATTTCTCCCCAAACCGCCCTCTCTCGGACTTTGAGGACTTCCTCGAGGTCCTCACCGCAGTCGTAGGGAGGGCGGCGCCACGCCAGGCCATGGTGTTGGGCGACCTGAACGCCAAGTCGGCGGCCTGGGGCAACCCAGCCACCAGCTGCAACGTCCGGGGACGCGCCGTCGAGTTTTGGGCGGCCTCATGCGGTGTGTCCCTCCTCAACAGGGGGGCGGTCCACACGTGTGTGCGGCAACAGGGTGGGTCGGTGGTGGACGTCTCGTTTGCCACCCCCGCGCTGGCCGCCCGCGTCGTAAACTGGCGGGTAGAGATGGTGGAGACGTTGTCGGACCACCGATATGTGCGGTTCGACATGTCTACCCGGGGGGGAGCGGTGACCCGCGCTAGGCAATCCCCCTTCCCGCGTTGGGCTCTCACCCGCCTGGACCGGGAGGCAGCCAAGGAGGCGGCCTTCCTCCAGGACTGGCTGTCGCCCCCTGGCGAGGTCCGGGACGTGGACGCCGCAGCGGTTCGGCTGAGGGAGTCCCTGACCGAGGTGTGCAACTCCAGCATGCCCCGGTCTCGCCGTCCGCCTCCCCGTCGTGCCGTCTATTGGTGGACGGAGGAGCTGACGGGGCTCCGGGCCGCCTGCGTGGCGGCCAGACGGGCCTTTGCGCGGAGCCGACGGCGCAGCACCCGCCACCAGGCCGAAGAGGACCGCCTATACGCCTCTTACCGGGAGGCGACGGCGGCCTTCAAGTCCGCAATGGGGGCCGCCAAGGACTCGGCGAGGGCCGAGATGCTGGAGGGTCTCGACAGGGATCCTTTTGGAAGGCCATACAGGGCGGCGCGGAACCAACTACGCCCCTGTGGCCCCCCACTGTCGGAGACCCTCGAGCCAGCGTTGCTGGATGGGGTGGTCCGGTCCCTGTTTCCGCGCAGGACCGACTTCACCCCACCAACCATGGATCCCCCGCAAGGGGAGGCCCCGCCGGAGGAGGAGATCCCCCCGGTGACGGCGGCGGAGATCGGGGCGGGGGTTCTCAACCTCCGCCAGAAGAAGACGGCCCCCGGACCAGACGGCGTCCCCGCACGGGTGGTGGCTATCGCCGCCTCTCAAATGCAGGACAGGTTTCGGGACCTCTTCAGCGCGTGTTTTACGGCTGGGAGGTTCCCAAAACTGTGGAAGGAGGGGCAGCTGTGCCTCCTCCGTAAAGAGGGACGCCCGGTGGACTCCCCCTCGGCATACCGACCCATCGTCCTGCTCGATGAGGTCGGTAAAATGTTCGAGGGGATTGTCGCTTCCCGGCTTGATAGCCACTTGCGGGGGGTAGGGCCGGACCTGTCGGACGCCCAGTTCGGTTTCCGCCGAGGGCGTTCGACGATCGACGCGCTGGCCCTACTCAAGGGCCAGGTGAAGGAGGCAGTGGAGGCGGGGGACGGAGTGCTGGCGGTGTCATTCGACATCTCCAACGCCTTCAACTCCGTCCCCCACTCCACGATATTGGAGGCGCTCCGGTACCACGGAGTGCCCCAATACCTGCGGGACCTCCTGGCAAGCTACTTGGAGGACCGAGAGGTCCTCCTCGTGGATAAGACGGCCACGGTGAGGCGGTACGGCGCAGAGTGCGGTGTTCCGCAGGGGTCGGTGCTGGGCCCTCCCCTGTGGAACATCGGGTTCAACTGGCTCCTGCGGGGAGCCCTCCTCCAGGGCACGAGTGTCATCTGCTACGCGGATGACACTCTTCTCACTGCCCGGGGGAGGAACTTTGGGGAGGCGGCCTGTCTGGCCTCGGCTGGCGGATCCTTGGTTGCAGAGAGGATCCGCCGCCTGGGATTGAAGGTGGCGCTGCACAAAACCGAGGCCGTGTTCTTTCGCGGGCCTCGGCAGCGCCGCCCTCCTCCCGATGCCCACATTGTCGTGGAGGGCGTCCGGATAGGGGTCCAGCCCCAGATGAAGTATCTGGGTCTGGTGCTGGACGAGAGGTGGCGCTTCGGCCCGCATTTCAGCGGGCTGTCGACGCGCCTCTTGAAAGCCGCGGACGCCCTCTCATGGCTCCTCCCGAACCTTGGGGGGCCAAAGGCGAAATGCCGGCGCCTGTATGCCGGCATCCTCCGCAGCATGGCCCTATACGGGGCTCCCATCTGGGCGGACTCCCTCCACAGGAGGGAGAATGCGACCGCCATCCGCAGGCCCCAAAGGGCCATTGCACAGCGGGTGGCAAGGGCCTACCGCTCGGTGGGCTTCTCGGCGGCGTGCGCTCTGGCCGGCACCCCTCCTTGGGAGTTGGAGGCTTGGGTGCTCGCCAGAGTGTATGAGTGGACGGCGCGCCGGAAGGCGCTCGGGGAGCGCCCCGTCGCCGAAGAGCGGGAGGCCGTGCGGCGGGAGGCGAAGGACGCCATCGTCCTCCACTGGACGGAGGACCTCGCCGCCGCCGCCTTTGGCCGCCGGACGTTGGACGCGCTCGGTCCGGTTCTGCAGAGCTGGCTCGAGCGGTCCCACGGTTTCCTCTCGTTCCGTCTGGTGCAGGTGTTGTCCGGCCATGGCTGTTTCGGATCGCACCTGCACCGGATCGGGAGGGAGGAGACCCCGGTGTGCCACGACTGCGGCGCAGCGGAGGACACGGCGCAGCACACCCTCGAGGTGTGCCCGGCATGGTCCGAACTGCGCCGCGGTCTGACCGCGGAGGTTGGGCAGGACCTCTCGCTTCCCGCTGTGGTCGAAGCCATGCTAGAGAGCGAGGAGGCCTGGTCAGCGGTTGCCTCCTTTTGCGAGGACGTAATCTCGCAAAAGGAGGAGGCGGAGCGCGTGCGGGAGGACGATCCTCTCGCGGCGCCGCTCCGCAGACGAAGAAGAGGTCGGAGAAGGCGCCGTCCTCTCCCTCCTCATGGTGGCGACGGGCGGGCGACAGGCGCGGGGGCGCCTTCGCCTGCATTGCACCCGTCACCACCTTCGTCAGACATTCCCGGGCCCGCGTGAGGGCCCGGCCTGAAGGGCACTCGTCGGCGGAGGACTGGAAGTGATGGCTGTGCCAGTGATTTCCCAGTCCCCGCCACTCAGACGAAGCGGGAATGCCGCTGGGTTGTTTTAGTGGGTATACCGGGTCAGACCGGGGAGTCCCACATAACCCTCCCATCCCCCCGATGGGAGGGTATGCGTAATGCATTTTTTCCCAGCGCAAAAAAAAAAAAAAAAAAAAAAAAAAAAAAAAAAAAAAAAAAAAAAAAGGTTAGGTTGGGGGACCACCCCACAGTGTTTGCGTCCACGTCGCGTCCCCTGGAAACGACCCAGTTCTGACCACCGTAACGGAGTGGCAGACTGGGTTGGCCAAAGTACACTGTGCTCGAAGCTCTTTTATCTTGCCTTGTTGCTGAGACCTGCGGATTATGCCTAAAAAACCTGAGCGGGATGCCTGCGGGCGATTTTTTAAACAAAAAGGCCCTTCTCAGGGCCAACCCCACGGCCCTTCTCAGGGCCAACCCAAAGGCCCTTCTCAGGGCCAACTCCACGGCCCTTCTCAGGGCCAACCCAAAGGCCCTTCTCAGGGCCACTCCGACGCTGTGGCGTCAGAGGCTAGCCGCGCGCCGTCTGCGGCTAGCTTCTTCGGAGAGGCGGACGAGTCGTCTGACGACTCTCTTGTCCGAGTGTCGGACACGGACGACTCTCGTCGTTCGCGAAAGCGGGTCTATCCGAGCGGTGGGTCAGGGGGCTCCTCGGCCTCGGGTAGGGCGAAGCCGAAGGCTAAAAAGCCGACGGCCGTAGCGGACACCCATGCCGTTGGGCTCGCGGACGCCCAACGCCGGCTGGATCTGGCTCGGCGGGAGCAGCTCCAACAAGAGCTGGAGGAGCGGGTTGCGGCGAGTGAGGAACGGGCGCACGCCGCACGTGCCAAGTCCGGGTACGGCGCGTCCCGCGTTGTGTACGCGGACCTCTCCCTCGTAGAGTTGGAGAGATTGGCGGAGGAGGACGAGGGGGAGATCGTGGAGGTCGCCACGAAGTCGTCTCACCTGAAGGGGACCTTCCAAAAGGCCCTCAAGTGCCGGGCCACGAGCCTTCGCGGTGTCGTCGCGGAGTTGGTCCGGCGTAAGGCCACCGATGAGACGAGGCAACTGCAGGCGAAGGTTGATCGCCTGCAGTCAGAGGTCAGCCAGCTTCACAAGAAGCTGGCCGAAGCCACGGGCCGGCCTCAACAAGCCGAAGCGAGCCCCGCGAGAGAGGGCCCGACCTCCAACCTTGAGGATATTATCCGCAAGGTTGTGATGGAGGAGAGGGCCTTCACAAGGTCCTGCTTAGCAGGGATAGAGGACCGGCTCCTGCCGGAGAAACGCCTCCGGCCGCCGCTTGCGGCGGATAAACGGCAGTGCGAGCCGGAGCCGTCCTCATCTCAGGCAGAAGATGCCCTTCTCCCTTCGACCACACCGACCAACGAGTGGACGGTAGTGGGCCGCAAGGGGAAGGGTAGGGGTAAGAAGTCGGCGACGGTCGTCCCTGCCGTCCCGGCCACTACCGCTCCCACCGCTCCCAGCCAGTCACAAATGACCGGCAAGGGGAAGGGGAAGGGACAAGCGAGGGGAAAGGGGAAGCTAGTCCCCCCAAAAACCGCGGCCGTCGTAGTGACGCTCACCGCGGAGGCCGCGGGGCGAGGGGAGACGTACGCGTCCCTTCTGATGCGGGCGCGTCCAAATGCCGATCCCACCCAACTGGGGATCAGCAGTGTCTCCTGCCGGCGGACCCAAGCCGGGGCTCGAATTTTCGAGTTCCCGGGGGCAGAGGGGAGTGCCCATGCGGACCTCTTTGCAGCCAAGCTGCAAGAGGTCATCGCAGATTCGGCCAAGGTGGCTCGGCCGGTGAAGTTGGCGGCCATAGAGGTGACGGACCTTGACGACTCCGTCACCAAGGAGGAGGTGGTGGCGGCGGTCGCAGCGATAGGGGGCTGTGGCGTCGCGGCGGTCCAAGGCCGGGACATAAGACCCGGCCGCGGCGGCATGGGCACCATTCGCCTCGAGTGCCCAATCGCCGCTGCCAAAGCCGTCCTTGCGAAGGGACGGCTTTTAGTAGGGTTCAGCTCGGGTGCAGTACGGGCACTCGAGGAACAGGCATTGCGGTGTTTCCGGTGCTTCGGCATCGGACACACCCGGCCCCTGTGTCCGTCCACGGCAGACAGGACGGACACGTGCTACCGCTGCGGCAAGGAGGGCCACAAAGCCGCCTCCTGCAAGGTCGCCACGCCGCACTGCGCGGTCTGTGCCGCCAGTGGCCGCCCGGCGGCCCACGTCATGAAGGGGAGGAACTGCAATCCTCCCCCTAAGCGGGGCAAAGCGCAGGCACCGACCGGGCCTGCTACTGCTGCTGGCGCCGTCGTTCCTGCGGCGGCTGTGGAGGGGGGTGCGATGTCCGACTGATGGATAGGGTCGAACATCGCATCCTTCAGGCGAACGCCAACCACTGCAGGGCAGCCCAGGATCTGCTGATGCAGACCATGGCTGAGTGGTTGGTGGACTTGGCGGTGGTCGCCGAGCCTTACTCGGTCCCTGGTCGTTGGCTGGGCGACCGGGACGGCCTCGTGGCAGTGATGACGCGGTCTTCCACAGACTCCCCTCCCCTCTCGCTCTTAGAGAGGGGACCGGGATACGTGGCCGCCGCGTGGGGAGACATAGCGGTGGTGGGGGTCTATTTCTCCCCAAACCGCCCTCTCTCGGACTTTGAGGATTTCCTCGAGGTCCTCACCGCAGTCGTAGGGAGGGCGGCGCCACGCCAGGCCATGGTGTTGGGCGACCTGAACGCCAAGTCGGTGGCCTGGGGCAACCCAGCCACCAGCTGCAACGTCCGGGGACGCGCCGTCGAGTTTTGGGCGGCCTCATGCGGTGTGTCCCTCCTCAACAGGGGGGCGGTCCACACGTGTGTGCGGCAACAGGGTGGGTCGGTGGTGGATGTCTCGTTTGCCACCCCCGCGCTGGCCGCCCGCGTCGTAAACTGGCGGGTAGAGATGGTGGAGACGTTGTCGGACCACCGATATGTGCGGTTCGACATGTCTACCCGGGGGGGAGCGGTGGCCCGCGCGAGGCAATCCCCCTTCCCGCGTTGGGCTCTCACCCGCCTGGACCGGGAGGCAGCCAAGGAGGCGGCCTTCCTCCAGGACTGGCTTTCGCCCCCTGGCGAGGTCCGGGACGTGAACGCCGCAGCGGTTCGGCTGAGGGAGTCCCTGACCGAGGTGTGCAACTCCAGCATGCCCCGGTCTCGCCGTCCGCCTCCCCGTCGTGCCGTCTATTGGTGGACGGAGGAGCTGGCGGGGCTCCGGGCCGCCTGCGTGGCAGCCAGACGGGCATTTGCGCGGAGCCGACGGCGCGCCACCCGAAACCAGGAAGAAGAAGACCGCCTATACGCCTCTTACCGGGAGGCGACGACGGTCTTCAAGTCCGCAATGGGGGCCGCCAAGGACTCGGCGAGGGCCGAGATGCTGGAGGGTCTCGACAGGGATCCTTTTGGAAGGCCATACAGGGCGGCGCGGAACCAACTACGCCCCTGTGGCCCCCCACTGTCGGAGACCCTCGAGCCAGCGTTGCTGGATGGGGTGGTCCGGTCCCTGTTTCCGCGCAGGACCGACTTCACCCCACCAACCATGGATCCCCCGCAAGGGGCGGCCCCGCCGGAGGAGGAGATCCCCCCGGTGACGGCGGCGGAGATCGGGGCGGGGGTTCTCAACCTCCGCCAGAAGAAGACGGCCCCCGGACCAGACGGCGTCCCCGCACGGGTGGTGGCTATCGCCGCCTCTCAAATGCAGGACAGGTTTCGGGACCTCTTCAGCGCGTGTTTTACGGCTGGGAGGTTCCCAAAACTGTGGAAGGAGGGGCAGCTGTGCCTCCTCCGTAAAGAGGGACGCCCGGTGGACTCCCCCTCGGCATACCGACCCATCGTCCTGCTCGATGAGGTCGGTAAAATGTTCGAGGGGATTGTCGCTTCCCGGCTTGATAGCCACTTGCGGGGGGTAGGGCCGGACCTGTCGGACGCCCAGTTCGGTTTCCGCCGAGGGCGTTCGACGATCGACGCGCTGGCCCTACTCAAGGGCCAGGTGAAGGAGGCAGTGGAGGCGGGGGACGGAGTGCTGGCGGTGTCATTCGACATCTCCAACGCCTTCAACTCCGTCCCCCACTCCACGATATTGGAGGCGCTCCGGTACCACGGAGTGCCCCAATACCTGCGGGACCTCCTGGCAAGCTACTTGGAGGACCGAGAGGTCCTCCTCGTGGATAAGACGGCCACGGTGAGGCGGTACGGCGCAGAGTGCGGTGTTCCGCAGGGGTCGGTGCTGGGCCCTCCCCTGTGGAACATCGGGTTCAACTGGCTCCTGCGGGGAGCCCTCCTCCAGGGCACGAGTGTCATCTGCTACGCGGATGACACTCTTCTCACTGCCCGGGGGAGGAACTTTGGGGAGGCGGCCTGTCTGGCCTCGGCTGGCGGATCCTTGGTTGCAGAGAGGATCCGCCGCCTGGGATTGAAGGTGGCGCTGCACAAAACCGAGGCCATGTTCTTTCGCGGGCCTCGGCAGCGCCGCCCTCCTCCCGATGCCCACATTGTCGTGGAGGGCGTCCGGATAGGGGTCCAGCCCCAGATGAAGTATCTGGGTCTGGTGCTGGACGAGAGGTGGCGCTTCGGCCCGCATTTCAGCGGGCTGTCGACGCGCCTCTTGAAAGCCGCGGACGCCCTCTCATGGCTCCTCCCGAACCTTGGGGGGCCCAAGGCGAAATGCCGGCGCCTGTATGCCGGCATCCTCCGCAGCATGGCCCTATACGGGGCTCCCATCTGGGCGGACTCCCTCCACAGGAGGGAGAATGCGACCGCCATCCGCAGGCCCCAAAGGGCCATTGCACAGCGGGTGGCAAGGGCCTACCGCTCGGTGGGCTTCTCGGCGGCGTGCGCTCTGGCCGGCACCCCTCCTTGGGAGTTGGAGGCTTGGGTGCTCGCCAGAGTGTATGAGTGGACGGCGCGCCGGAAGGCGCTCGGGGAGCGCCCCGTCGCCGAAGAGCGGGAGGCCGTGCGGCGGGAGGCGAAGGACGCCATCGTCCTCCACTGGACGGAGGACCTCGCCGCCGCCGCCTTTGGCCGCCGGACGTTGGACGCGCTCGGTCCGGTTCTGCAGAGCTGGCTCGAGCGGTCCCACGGTTTCCTCTCGTTCCGTCTGGTGCAGGTGTTGTCCGGCCATGGCTGTTTCGGATCGCACCTGCACCGGATCGGGAGGGAGGAGACCCCGGCGTGCCACGACTGCGGCGCAGCGGAGGACACGGCGCAGCACACCCTCGAGGTGTGCCCGGCATGGTCCGAACTGCGCCGCGGTCTGACCGCGGAGGTTGGGCAGGACCTCTCGCTTCCCGCTGTGGTCGAAGCCATGCTGGAGAGCGAGGAGGCCTGGTCAGCGGTTGCCTCCTTTTGCGAGGACGTAATCTCGCAAAAGGAGGAGGCGGAGCGCGTGCGGGAGGACGATCCTCTCGCGGCGCCGCTCCGCAGACGAAGAAGAGGTCGGAGAAGGCGCCGTCCTCTCCCTCCTCATGATGGCGACGGGCGGGCGACAGGCGCGGGGGCGCCTTCGCCTGCATTGCACCCGTCACCACCTTCGTCAGACATTCCCGGGCCCGCGTGAGGGCCCGGCCTGAAGGGCACTCGTCGGCGGAGGACTGGAAGTGATGGCTGTGCCAGTGATTTCCCAGTCCCCGCCACTGAGACGAAGCGGGAATGCCGCTGGGTTGTTTTAGTGGGTATACCGGGTCAGACCGGGGAGTCCCACATAACCCTCCCATCCCCCCGATGGGAGGGTATGCGTAATGCATTTTTTCCCAGCGCAAAAAAAAAAAAAAAAAAAAAAAAAAAAAAAAAAAAAAAAAAAAAAAAAAAAAAAAAAAAAAAAAAAAAAAAGGTTAGGTTAGGTTAGGTTAGGTTAGGTTAGGTTAGGTTAGGTTAGGTTTTTTTTTTTTTTTTTTTTTTTTTTTTTTTTTTTTTGTTTTGGCAGGAGTGGGAAATCCCTTCGGACATCTCGACTATCTCACGGAGATTGTGAGACAGTCGAGATAGTGCGGGACTTGAACCCGCTAAAACCCACTCCTGCTCTGCTTTGTGTCCCCTGACATGGTCAGAGACCTTTTTTACTTTTAACATTTTGTTCATATTTGTATTTTTATTTTCTTTTTACCAAAGTTCTGTTTTTTTTTTTTTTTTTAGAGTATCACTACCCACTTTTGAAATCTACATACATCTAAATCTAATTATACATTTTATTAAAAGACTATTGCCGAATGTTTCCCTACCGCGTCGCGCTTTCATCTCTATACCTATTCTTAAAAGAACTGTCCATATAGAATAAAGCACAAACGACTTTTCAAATTTTGTTTCTTTTTATTACCTTTCCTACAATTTCGAGGCAAAATTCCAGAAATAAACCCCTAGATGTTTTTGATTTCATTATGGTTTGAAGGTTATCCTTTTTTATTTCGGTCTCCAGCTTCATTTCCGTTTCCAGCCTTTCCTTATTGAATACGGGGCATTCAGTCAAGATGTGGATGACCGACTCCACTGCATCTGGTTCACAGATGCACGATGGGTTCTCCTTACACTTGAAACGATGCAGGTATTCGGAGAACCCACCGTGGCCCGTAAAGATCTGGGTGTTGATGCTCGTTGGTTCAATTTTCCGCACTATCCTGTAGGAGTCGGTCGCGTCCGGGAAGAACACCTTAGTTACCGCTGCCGTTTCGCCATGCTGGTACCTGTGGTTCCATTCGTCAAGCGACTCCTTACGGATCTGTCGCTTGACAAATGATACGGGACACAGGTCGTAGTCCGGCCTCTTCTTCGACTTCAGAGCAGCTTCCTTCGCTAGTTGGTCGGCTCTTTCGTTCCCCTCCAACCCTGCGTGGGCTTTGATCCAGAACAAGGAGACACTCTTGTTCTGGAGCTTACAGCGTCTGATGGTGTCCCTTGTTTCAACTGCCAAGGGATGGGAGGAGGCAACGTTTGTGACCGACTGAAGGGCCGCCATGGAGTCGCTGAAGATGCCGAATGTCGACTCTCTGCGCTTGAGGGCCTCTCCTGCCGCCCTTTGTAGGGCCAGAAGTTCAGCCTGGTAGACGGTACAGTAGGACGGCAGCACAAGTTTGAGGGCCTTGGTTTCAGTGGCACCATGCCACAAGGATAGCGCCGCCCCAACCCTGCCCTCAATTTTACTGCCGTCTGTGAATATTCGCACAGCGAAGTCGCTGTGGTTGGTGTAGTGTTCCTCGTCTACCAGGCTTCCAAACTCTAAGTTTAGTTGGTCCGCGGGATGCGGTGCTTCCGTCGCTGGAGCCATCCGCTCGACCTCCCTGTCTCCCAGCGCTGGCTGGGGCACACCCCTCTTGGCCTCGTATAGTGCCGCGTTTTCCCGCACCCGAATGTCGAGTGGAAGTATCCCAGCCAGCACTAGCGCCGAGTTTAAGGAGACCGTGCGATAAGCACGACACAGTTTTTGGGCAAAACCCCGCTGGACCACACTGAGCTGTTTCCTAATACCTACTTTTTTGGCGGCGGGTGCCCATGCGCTTGCAGCATATAGGATTATCGGCTCGACTACTGCTGTATAGATGACGCGGATGACTTCCGGGTGAAGGCCCCAGCTCACCTTGGCTGCACGTGCCAGATGTTTGTAAATGTTTACAGCTTTTCTGCAAACATTGGCGACGTGGGTGTTGAAGGTGAGCTGGTGGTCGACGGTGAGCCCCAGTATTTTTATTTCATTTGACATGCCAATGTCTACCCCGCCCATGCTCAGGAGCGGGACATCGTACTTTAACTTCCTGGTGATGACCATTGCACAGGTTTTGTGTGGTGCAAATCTAAGTTTATTTCGGATGCCCCACTCCCGAACATACTCGAGGGCGGCATTGGCATGTCTCTGGATTTGCAATGCTGTGTCACCGTCGAAAATCATGACCACGTCATCCGCGAATGCTTGGCAGTAGACTCCCCGTTCTTCCAGTCCTTTCAGCAACGGGTCGAGTATAAGGTTCCATAGGATCGGACCGCCAATTGACCCCTGCACACACCCCTTGTTTGTGTGCCTGAGGCACTCTGTCCCTGCGTACCTAAGACGGACACTCCTACCGGTCAGGTAGCTATCCATCATGCGTCTGATGTTCACCGGGCACTTTTCCTCAGCCAGTCTGGTCCTGATGGCCGGCCACCATGCGCTGTCGAAGGCTCCCTCTATATCAAGTGACACAACAGTGATCAGCTTCTTTTCCTTCAGCTTTCCTCGGATATGTTGCATCATTGTATAGAGGGAGTCCTCGGTGCTTTTTTGTGGCATGAAGCCAAACTGGCGAGTACTGAGCCGCGGGATCAAGTGCCATTTCAGTCTAGCTACCAGCATCTTCTCTAAGATCTTGCCCAGGACCGGTAGGAGGCCGATCGGCCTGTAGGACTTAGGGGTGGTGTACGAGTCTTTGCCGGGCTTCTGGAGGACTACAACTGTTGCTGTTTTCCATGGCCCAGGGAAATGTCCGCGTTCCAGGCACTTGTTGGCTAGTGCGAGGAACGTCTCCGGATCTCGAGATATCACCTGGGCGCATATGTCGGCTGTGAGACCATCTGCCCCGGGTGCCTTCTTCGGGTTGAAGCTCTCCACCGCGGTTTTCAGCTCCTGAAGTGTAAACGGAGGGTCATGGTGTTCATCATGCTTCCACTCGTTTACACGACAGGCTGCTTCCCGTGTCCGGTGGTGGTCCTCCGTTTCTCCCTCTTCTCGGTCCTCGGGGTAGAAGGTCTCCGCTAGCAGCAGAGCCGATTCTTGGGCATTCAGTGGCTTCCCATCCTTTACCAACGGCATGTCCTCCTGTCTTTTGGCGGTCCGTCCCATGATCCTATAGATGCCCTCCCAGACTCCCTCTCTATTCTGCCTCTCGCAGAAGCTCTTCCAGCTGTCCGTCTGCGCCTTTTTGGCCAGGGACTCATATTTTTCTTTTGCTTGCAGGTACTCATCAACGACTTTCTGTCTCCGGATTGGTGCAGCGCAACGGATGCGGCGTCTACGAGTATTCACCTCCGACTTCAGATCAGCGAGCTCATTGGACCACCACGGCACGGTAAGTTTATTATTTTTCTTTATTTTCGGAATTGTTGCTTCACAAGACTGTTTTAAAATGTCAGTGTATTTATTTATGAAATCGTCTAGTTCTGAGGTATTCTGGATATTTTTAATATTGTTTGGGTTGAGATTAGTATCGGCTTTCAATTGAACCAGTTTCTCATGAAACTGGCTCCAATTTGCCTTCCTAGTGTTAAACAGTCTTGTGGTTCTATTGATGCTAATTCGTTTACTTTTCAGCAAATTAATTTTGAAAACTATGCCGTTGTGGTCCGAGCTCGTGATGCCTTCCTCGACCCGCCAGTCCTCCACCAGGTCCAGCAGCTCCGTCGAGCAAGCCGTTACATCAACGAAGCTGCTGTACAAGGTGTTACCTCTGACGGTGTCGAAAGTCGGGGTGTTGCCGACATTGAGTACCTGCAAGCCCATTTCCTCCAGGGATCCCGACATGTCCTCGCCCTTGGCGTCTGTTACCAGGCTGCCCCACCAAGTGCTCTTGGCGTTGGCGTCCCCGCCCATTAGCAGCTTAGTGGGGCCCATTTCCTCACGAATCCGCATGAGTTGCTCCAGGTATGGCCGTATGGGCTGGTCCGGCTCAAAGTAGAACGAGACCACAGCGATTTCCCAGGCGCTGGTTCGGATCCTCACCACCGAGATGTTGTTGGTGGTGAGTTCTGGGCACTGTGTCACTTCGAGGTCGTGATTAAAGACGGCTATCGCCGCCTTCACAGTCCCATCTCCTTGGTCAGCGCTCTGGTACACTCTAGCTCCTTGGTAGTCTCGCATTCTTCTAACCCCACCCACATACGGCTCCTGGAGCAAAGCGAACGCAACCCTCCGCTCACTAGCAACAAGCATGAGCTCTTGGGTTGCTAGGTTCTTCCTCTGCAGATTCGCTTGGATAACCTGGTAAGTTGTATGGACGCCTCCGCGTGTTCGAGAACCCCTGGAGGAGTCCCCGGTTCCGGTTTCCATTGGCTGGCCCTCAGCAATACGCCACCGACAACCGCGCCAATGCGTCCCACTTCATGCGGGTTGGACACTGGCTGTCGAAGGCGTTGTGCTCGGTATTCTCCAACTTGGAGGCGGTGCAGTTACTACATTTTGGGGGCTTCGCAGACAGTCGAGAGGGGCAGTCCACACTCATGTGGGGGTCACCGCAATGAGCGCAAAGATCGGCAGGTTGAGTGCACATCTTGCGACTGTGACCGTAGCGCAGGCAGCGGGTGCACTGAATCAGTGGCGACTGGTCCAGCACGCGCACCCGCTGCAAGTCAATGTGCACTCGACCCGCAGACGTCAACCTCTGCCACATAGTCGGGGACACCTGCAAGACGACATGACACAGATGGGGGTTCCTCGCCTTGCGGCGGTACTTCACCCCCAGTCGTGAGCCATCCACTGGCAGGTCCCCGATCAGGTGGCTGTTCTGGCGCTTAAGCGCCTCGATGACCTCCACATCAGTGTGGCAGGAGAGCACATCGCGCAATATGACTAGTGGGTCTTTGTTTTTAATTTCCTCCACTGTGAGGTTCCCGGCCTTGATGATTCTTTCGGTTACCCGGTTTAGTTCCTCCCTGGTCCTGAATCCGACAACTACCTTACGGTCCCTCGCCTTCCGCAGTCTCTCGACGCGAGTACCCTCGTTCCTGGCGTCTACCACCGTTCTTAGCTTCTCAATCACCTCTTCACCGGTGTCTTTTTCGTCAGTCGATGAGATCACCGCCGAGTGAAGAGGTGGTTGGAATTGCTGCTTCGGGGCGGCGGCCATTTCAGCGAACGAGGGGCCTTGACCGGCGACGTAGCGAGGGGCCTGGTTCAGTTGCTCCGACAGAGCCCGTGTGTGCTGCTGGCACTCCTCCAGGGCCTTGTTGTGGGTCCGGAGGTCCTCCATGAGCTGTTTCATGAGCTCTGTCGGGGCATCCGGGGTCGGCGTCAGGTCCTTGGAGACTTTCCCGGGTTCCGTTGCTCCGGAGGCTCTCCTTTTCCCGCTTTCGCTCTCCTTGACTAACTCAAACAGTCTTTCCACCGCGCTCACCATGCCTTCCTTGATCTCTTTCTTTAGATTCCGGGAAGCATTGAGCAGATTTTTAGCCCTCGAGAGACACGCCCTTGCCTCCGTGGTTCTATTTGCGTACCTCACGGGTGGCACCTCCAAGAGCGAGCTCTCAAGGGAACTCTCCGGCTGCTTTTGGGAATCTGGTTGTGACGTTGTGACTTTGGCGGTGGATTTGAGTTTGGAGGGTATTAGAGCCAGATTCTTTTTTAGTAGAATGGAGGCGGGTACCACTTCAGGGGGTGTTAGGGGTTTCCGGGATGGTCCCGATGTTTGTCTCTCCGCCTCCCACTCATCGATGCTTCGCCGAACTGATGGGCCCGTCTGTACTGGACTTGATGCCTCCACCTCCAAATTCGCCTCCGCGGGCTTTGCCTTAACCACCGGAGTTCTGATTCCGAACATTGCAGAGACTCTGAGGGAGACTTTGGAATTTCTAAAATGTCAGGGGGCAATAGAGTAAATATAATCAACGGCACTGAATACCTGTATAGGGGGGATTCAGTACGTAAAATGAAAATAAAATAAAATTGTATAATATATAAATAGCTAAAATTAAGGTTGTACGGGGTCAATAAATGTTATTAATTAGCTAAAATGTATGGATCCCTGTATATGGGGGAAACACAGTCTGCACAAAAGGTCAATAAAATATAAAAATGTAAAAGAATGTTTAAAATGACAGTCTTTCGTCACGAAAACAACCTTTATCACGGTCCACCACTTTCTAAATGTCAGATTAGTCAATATAACACAAATTACCGAAAATAATTTTTTGTCAAAAAAGTTTTCCCTCCTAGCTATAGGCCAGTGGGCGGGTGGGTGGGGAAAATTTTTTGCGAGCTAGACGCACGTGCGGGGTATCGTCGGATCGGGCTCCGCGCGGGCTAGCCGAATATGCAATAAAATTAATTACGACAAGAGACAAAATTTTGAGTTTAGGCCGAAAAACCAGTTTTTTAAGTGAAAATTGGTGTTTTTCACCCCCACTCCGGAACTCGGGCCACGGATCGCGCACCTGATCACGGGATTAATTGAGGGCGGTCGCTGAGACTAATATAGAATTTAAACGGTTGTAATTGGTCGAAAAATGGCGTTGTAAATGAATTAAATATAGTGAAATTTTGAGAAAATGCAAAATTCGGTTAAGGGTTGATTTTTAGGGGTTGCGATTTGTGTCAAACGATAGGCGTCCGCCTTTTTAGGTCTAATTAGCTGAAAACAGCTTCAAAATCGCACCTATGACAAAGAAGTTATCGATACTTTTTTCAACGGCTTACCGGGGTATATCAATTTTGGGACTTAGACGGAATTTTGAAAAAATGGAGGGAAATTTTTTGCGAGCTAGACGCACGTGCGGGGTATCGTCGGATCGGGCTCCGCGCGGGCTAGCCGAATATGCAATAAAATTAATTACGACAAGAGACAAA
Organism: Agrotis exclamationis; assembly: GCA_950005045.1. NCBI lineage: Eukaryota > Metazoa > Arthropoda > Insecta > Lepidoptera > Noctuidae > Agrotis > Agrotis exclamationis. The sequence continues at coordinate 24,794,938 of OX465426.1, forward strand.
ATTTTGAGTTTAGGCCGAAAAACCAGTTTTTTAAGTGAAAATTGGTGTTTTTCACCCCCACTCCGGAACTCGGGCCACGGATCGCGCACCTGATCACGGGATTAATTGAGGGCGGTCGCTGAGACTAATATAGAATTTAAACGGTTGTAATTGGTCGAAAAATGGCGTTGTAAATGAATTAAATATAGTGAAATTTTGAGAAAATGCAAAATTCGGTTAAGGGTTGATTTTTAGGGGTTGCGATTTGTGTCAAACGATAGGCGTCCGCCTTTTTAGGTCTAATTAGCTGAAAACAGCTTCAAAATCGCACCTATGACAAAGAAGTTATCGATACTTTTTTCAACGGCTTACCGGGGTATATCAATTTTGGGACTTGGACGGAATTTTGAAAAAATGGAGGGAAATTTTTTGCGAGCTAGACGCACGTGCGGGGTATCGTCGGATCGGGCTCCGCGCGGGCTAGCCGAATATGCAATAAAATTAATTACGACAAGAGACAAAATTTTGAGTTTAGGCCGAAAAACCAGTTTTTTAAGTGAAAATTGGTGTTTTTCACCCCCACTCCGGAACTCGGGCCACGGATCGCGCACCTGATCACGGGATTAATTGAGGGCGGTCGCTGAGACTAATATAGAATTTAAACGGTTGTAATTGGTCGAAAAATGGCGTTGTAAATGAATTAAATATAGTGAAATTTTGAGAAAATGCAAAATTCGGTTAAGGGTTGATTTTTAGGGGTTGCGATTTGTGTCAAACGATAGGCGTCCGCCTTTTTAGGTCTAATTAGCTGAAAACAGCTTCAAAATCGCACCTATGACAAAGAAGTTATCGATACTTTTTTCAACGGCTTACCGGGGTATATCAATTTTGGGACTTGGACGGAATTTTGAAAAAATGGAGGGAAATTTTTTGCGAGCTAGACGCACGTGCGGGGTATCGTCGGATCGGGCTCCGCGCGGGCTAGCCGAATATGCAATAAAATTAATTACGACAAGAGACAAAATTTTGAGTTTAGGCCGAAAAACCAGTTTTTTAAGTGAAAATTGGTGTTTTTCACCCCCACTCCGGAACTCGGGCCACGGATCGCGCACCTGATCACGGGATTAATTGAGGGCGGTCGCTGAGACTAATATAGAATTTAAACGGTTGTAATTGGTCGAAAAATGGCGTTGTAAATGAATTAAATATAGTGAAATTTTGAGAAAATGCAAAATTCGGTTAAGGGTTGATTTTTAGGGGTTGCGATTTGTGTCAAACGATAGGCGTCCGCCTTTTTAGGTCTAATTAGCTGAAAACAGCTTCAAAATCGCACCTATGACAAAGAAGTTATCGATACTTTTTTCAACGGCTTACCGGGGTATATCAATTTTGGGACTTAGACGGAATTTTGAAAAAATGGAGGGAAATTTTTTGCGAGCTAGACGCACGTGCGGGGTATCGTCGGATCGGGCTCCGCGCGGGCTAGCCGAATATGCAATAAAATTAATTACGACAAGAGACAAAATTTTGAGTTTAGGCCGAAAAACCAGTTTTTTAAGTGAAAATTGGTGTTTTTCACCCCCACTCCGGAACTCGGGCCACGGATCGCGCACCTGATCACGGGATTAATTGAGGGCGGTCGCTGAGACTAATATAGAATTTAAACGGTTGTAATTGGTCGAAAAATGGCGTTGTAAATGAATTAAATATAGTGAAATTTTGAGAAAATGCAAAATTCGGTTAAGGGTTGATTTTTAGGGGTTGCGATTTGTGTCAAACGATAGGCGTCCGCCTTTTTAGGTCTAATTAGCTGAAAACAGCTTCAAAATCGCACCTATGACAAAGAAGTTATCGATACTTTTTTCAACGGCTTACCGGGGTATATCAATTTTGGGACTTAGACGGAATTTTGAAAAAATGGAGGGAAATTTTTTGCGAGCTAGACGCACGTGCGGGGTATCGTCGGATCGGGCTCCGCGCGGGCTAGCCGAATATGCAATAAAATTAATTACGACAAGAGACAAAATTTTGAGTTTAGGCCGAAAAACCAGTTTTTTAAGTGAAAATTGGTGTTTTTCACCCCCACTCCGGAACTCGGGCCACGGATCGCGCACCTGATCACGGGATTAATTGAGGGCGGTCGCTGAGACTAATATAGAATTTAAACGGTTGTAATTGGTCGAAAAATGGCGTTGTAAATGAATTAAATATAGTGAAATTTTGAGAAAATGCAAAATTCGGTTAAGGGTTGATTTTTAGGGGTTGCGATTTGTGTCAAACGATAGGCGTCCGCCTTTTTAGGTCTAATTAGCTGAAAACAGCTTCAAAATCGCACCTATGACAAAGAAGTTATCGATACTTTTTTCAACGGCTTACCGGGGTATATCAATTTTGGGACTTGGACGGAATTTTGAAAAAATGGAGGGAAATTTTTTGCGAGCTAGACGCACGTGCGGGGTATCGTCGGATCGGGCTCCGCGCGGGCTAGCCGAATATGCAATAAAATTAATTACGACAAGAGACAAAATTTTGAGTTTAGGCCGAAAAACCAGTTTTTTAAGTGAAAATTGGTGTTTTTCACCCCCACTCCGGAACTCGGGCCACGGATCGCGCACCTGATCACGGGATTAATTGAGGGCGGTCGCTGAGACTAATATAGAATTTAAACGGTTGTAATTGGTCGAAAAATGGCGTTGTAAATGAATTAAATATAGTGAAATTTTGAGAAAATGCAAAATTCGGTTAAGGGTTGATTTTTAGGGGTTGCGATTTGTGTCAAACGATAGGCGTCCGCCTTTTTAGGTCTAATTAGCTGAAAACAGCTTCAAAATCGCACCTATGACAAAGAAGTTATCGATACTTTTTTCAACGGCTTACCGGGGTATATCAATTTTGGGACTTGGACGGAATTTTGAAAAAATGGAGGGAAATTTTTTGCGAGCTAGACGCACGTGCGGGGTATCGTCGGATCGGGCTCCGCGCGGGCTAGCCGAATATGCAATAAAATTAATTACGACAAGAGACAAAATTTTGAGTTTAGGCCGAAAAACCAGTTTTTTAAGTGAAAATTGGTGTTTTTCACCCCCACTCCGGAACTCGGGCCACGGATCGCGCACCTGATCACGGGATTAATTGAGGGCGGTCGCTGAGACTAATATAGAATTTAAACGGTTGTAATTGGTCGAAAAATGGCGTTGTAAATGAATTAAATATAGTGAAATTTTGAGAAAATGCAAAATTCGGTTAAGGGTTGATTTTTAGGGGTTGCGATTTGTGTCAAACGATAGGCGTCCGCCTTTTTAGGTCTAATTAGCTGAAAACAGCTTCAAAATCGCACCTATGACAAAGAAGTTATCGATACTTTTTTCAACGGCTTACCGGGGTATATCAATTTTGGGACTTAGACGGAATTTTGAAAAAATGGAGGGAAATTTTTTGCGAGCTAGACGCACGTGCGGGGTATCGTCGGATCGGGCTCCGCGCGGGCTAGCCGAATATGCAATAAAATTAATTACGACAAGAGACAAAATTTTGAGTTTAGGCCGAAAAACCAGTTTTTTAAGTGAAAATTGGTGTTTTTCACCCCCACTCCGGAACTCGGGCCACGGATCGCGCACCTGATCACGGGATTAATTGAGGGCGGTCGCTGAGACTAATATAGAATTTAAACGGTTGTAATTGGTCGAAAAATGGCGTTGTAAATGAATTAAATATAGTGAAATTTTGAGAAAATGCAAAATTCGGTTAAGGGTTGATTTTTAGGGGTTGCGATTTGTGTCAAACGATAGGCGTCCGCCTTTTTAGGTCTAATTAGCTGAAAACAGCTTCAAAATCGCACCTATGACAAAGAAGTTATCGATACTTTTTTCAACGGCTTACCGGGGTATATCAATTTTGGGACTTAGACGGAATTTTGAAAAAATGGAGGGAAATTTTTTGCGAGCTAGACGCACGTGCGGGGTATCGTCGGATCGGGCTCCGCGCGGGCTAGCCGAATATGCAATAAAATTAATTACGACAAGAGACAAAATTTTGAGTTTAGGCCGAAAAACCAGTTTTTTAAGTGAAAATTGGTGTTTTTCACCCCCACTCCGGAACTCGGGCCACGGATCGCGCACCTGATCACGGGATTAATTGAGGGCGGTCGCTGAGACTAATATAGAATTTAAACGGTTGTAATTGGTCGAAAAATGGCGTTGTAAATGAATTAAATATAGTGAAATTTTGAGAAAATGCAAAATTCGGTTAAGGGTTGATTTTTAGGGGTTGCGATTTGTGTCAAACGATAGGCGTCCGCCTTTTTAGGTCTAATTAGCTGAAAACAGCTTCAAAATCGCACCTATGACAAAGAAGTTATCGATACTTTTTTCAACGGCTTACCGGGGTATATCAATTTTGGGACTTGGACGGAATTTTGAAAAAATGGAGGGAAATTTTTTGCGAGCTAGACGCACGTGCGGGGTATCGTCGGATCGGGCTCCGCGCGGGCTAGCCGAATATGCAATAAAATTAATTACGACAAGAGACAAAATTTTGAGTTTAGGCCGAAAAACCAGTTTTTTAAGTGAAAATTGGTGTTTTTCACCCCCACTCCGGAACTCGGGCCACGGATCGCGCACCTGATCACGGGATTAATTGAGGGCGGTCGCTGAGACTAATATAGAATTTAAACGGTTGTAATTGGTCGAAAAATGGCGTTGTAAATGAATTAAATATAGTGAAATTTTGAGAAAATGCAAAATTCGGTTAAGGGTTGATTTTTAGGGGTTGCGATTTGTGTCAAACGATAGGCGTCCGCCTTTTTAGGTCTAATTAGCTGAAAACAGCTTCAAAATCGCACCTATGACAAAGAAGTTATCGATACTTTTTTCAACGGCTTACCGGGGTATATCAATTTTGGGACTTAGACGGAATTTTGAAAAAATGGAGGGAAATTTTTTGCGAGCTAGACGCACGTGCGGGGTATCGTCGGATCGGGCTCCGCGCGGGCTAGCCGAATATGCAATAAAATTAATTACGACAAGAGACAAAATTTTGAGTTTAGGCCGAAAAACCAGTTTTTTAAGTGAAAATTGGTGTTTTTCACCCCCACTCCGGAACTCGGGCCACGGATCGCGCACCTGATCACGGGATTAATTGAGGGCGGTCGCTGAGACTAATATAGAATTTAAACGGTTGTAATTGGTCGAAAAATGGCGTTGTAAATGAATTAAATATAGTGAAATTTTGAGAAAATGCAAAATTCGGTTAAGGGTTGATTTTTAGGGGTTGCGA